>CM072999.1:27011071-28310000 GCA_037038555.1 Rhynchonycteris naso
CTTAGGGTCTCGAACCTGGGTCTTCCGCATCCCAGTCTGATCCTCTATCCACTGCGCCACCGCCTGGTCAGGCAGGTCTATGAGTTTATAGGATAGCTTCTATGAGCCCTATTAGAGCTTGAGGCTTTTCCAAGAATGGGGGATTTTGGCTTTTCCAGTTATATAGCTCACTGGTGAAGAATGGGACATACACAAGGAAGGGCCATTCCTCAAGCTTGAGGTCAGTTCCCGAAGGGGGTGTATAAAGCCAGTGGCCAAGGCTACCATCATAGCCGCCTGGCCAGTGCAGGTTCGCATTAGATTCAGACAGTCGGTAATGAAACAACAGAGCCAAGAACTGGTGAGCCATCATCTTTAATCCTAGTTTGCACCTGGCGAGCAAGCAAAAACACACACTGGGCTCCAAAACCCACTCATTCAGTGCTCACAAAGCTACTGACTTATCTGAGTTTTCTAGAATCAAAGGTTTCTAGCTCACCAGTCTTATCCACCTCTGTTCCCCATCTCCTCCTCTCTGCACAAACTGGCTTCTTCCTCAGCACTCCGCCATCTTGGCTGCTTCTCCTGGCCTCCATGTGTCCTTAATCTGCTCTCCTCTCTAATGCTAATCTCATGAACCGAGAGAGCAAGCTCCCGGCCTGCCCCACTTTAAAGTGTAGAAATCCAAACCTTTAATCCAATCTACAAACAAGGAATTCTCTGATACAAAGTCACTTATCTGAGGCATAATGGGAGGATTCCTCATGAGAGTGCACCATCGCACATCATCCAATAAGTCAAGGGTATGGGGAAAAGCTTACTCTTAAAACTAAGCCAGCCTGACCAGGTGGTGGTGCAGTGGATAGAGTGTCGGACTGGGATGCGGAAGACCCAGGTTTGAGACCCCGAGCTCGCCAGCTTGAGCGCGGGCCCATCTGGCTTGAGCAAAAGCTCGCCAGCGTGGACCCAAGGTCGCTGGCTCCAGCAAGGGGTGGCTCGGTCTGCTGAAGGCCCCCTGTCAAGGCACATGTGAGAAGGCAATCAATGAACAACTAAGGTGTCACAACGGCAACAAAAAACTAATGATTGATGCTTCTCACCTCTCTCCATTCCTGTCTGTCTGTCCCTATCTATCCCTCTCGCTGACTCTCTCTCTGTCCCTGTAAGAAAAAAAAAACAACTAAGCCTTAGGCTATACTGACCCAGCCTGCCCACAGCCTGTCCCCCCTCCCCCCACAGACATAAGGAACCCTCCCATTATACCTCAGATAAATGACTTTGTATCAGAGACTTCCTTGTTTGTAGATTGGATTAAAGGTTTGGATTTCTACACTATAAAAGGGGGCAGACTGGGAGCTTGCTCTCTCTGGGTTCCTGAGATTAGTATTAGAGAAGAGAACAGAGAAAGGCCATGTGGAGGAGAGGAGAAGCAGCCAAGATGGCAGAGTGCTGAGGAAGAAGCCAGTTTGTGCAGGAGGAGATGGGGAACAGAGGTGAATAAGTCTGGTGAGCTAGAAACCTTTGATTCTAGGAAACTTGCATAAGTAAGTAGCTTTGTGAGCACTGAATGAGTGGGTTTTGGAGCCCAGTGTGTGTTTTTGCTTGCCCGCCAGGAGCAAGCTAGAATTAAAGATGATGGCCCAACAGCTTTTGGCTTTGTTGTTTCATTACTGACTGTCTGAATCTAATGCAAACCTGCATGGGCCAGGCAGCTCTGATAGTGGCCTTGGCCACTGGCTTTACAGTGTGACTGCGTTCAGTCCTCTACACACTGCTCCAAGCTGACTAGCTCCAAAACAAAACCCCTCAGTGTTCCAAATCAACAAAGTAAAAAAAATCAACTCTGCCTACAATCTCAAAGGTCCAAAATTGCACACTCCTTGACTTCTTTGCTGAATTGGTTAATTTAGGGAGCAGAAATGGTGTCTGCCAAGACTGTCTGAACCCACTGGAGAACCGGAGCCCTGAAATGTTTCAGGGGGTGCCCCTCCTAGTAAGCCAGCGGGGTCAGGAAGACCTCCCCCCCAGAGAGGCCAGCCGATCTAAGTGTCTCTGTTGGGATTGCAGGGGCAATAAGAATTCATGTTCAAGGCAGAATGGCACTGAGAAGAAACAGGGCCTTGAGAAGAAGCAGGGAAGATAAAAGGCATAGGCCATAAATGACCCTGAGAAGAAGCAGGGAAGATAAAAGGCATAGGCCATAAATGACCCTGAGAAGAAACAAGAGTTAGATACAATTAACTGCACCCGCAGCCTGCTATGTCTGGCTAAGATAAGCAAAACCGTTATAGAAGGTTAAAGCAGTAATTGCATGAACCGTTTGTCTGTTTTAAAATTTTTCCACTGTCCACCTTGTTACCAAGCCATGTGACTGTGTGTAATCTTCTGCCCACCTATAGCTAACTGCCAAGTTTGCTTCTGTATCCGACGCTTGCTTGCTCAGCTATATAAGCCATAGTCTGTAAGTGCTCGGTGTGACTCCATTGACAGCCGTTTTGAGTGCTGTAGGAGCTCACCCCTGCGCAGGTTTGCATTTTGGCCATAAATAATCTTTGAACTCCTGAAAGTCTCTGATGTTTGTTTCTGCACCCGGCGAATGCAACATCTCTACTCACGGTAACACGGAATAACATATCCCGGACGAGCCCCAAATGTTATAAAGTACTGTACCTCATTTCTGCGGGTTCATGTAGAGACACCAAATCCAATATGAATTTTGAGGAGTTTTATTATAAAAAGACAACAGCATACACGGGGCAATCCTACCCAAATCATGCAGCCCTGATTACCTCTCAGGGACTGCTTATATATACTCTTTGACCACTGTGTGGCCAGGAGCCACCATCATGGCCATTCACATGCAGGTTCCCATTGGATTCGGGCAGACTATAAAGAAATGGTGGAGTTGGAGGATGGTGGGCCATTCTGTTTTTTGGTATCTCACCAAGATACCAAAACCCTGCTTTTCCCATGGAGGACAAGGGATCAGGGAGGCCCCTGCAATGGTGATAGCAGGAACCGAAAGAGCAAGCTCCCAGTCTGCCCCATTTTATAGTGTAGAAATCCAAACCCTCAATCCAATCAATAAACAAGAAAATCTCTGATACAAAGTCACTCGTCTGAGGCATAATGGGACTCCTCATGAGAGTGCACCACCCCACATCAAAAAGGGTGGGAAAGGCTTAGTCTTAAAGCTAAAAGCTAAGCCTTGGGCTATAATGACCAGCCTGCTTACAGCCTGTCCCCCACATCCAATACAAACTATAAGCGAGCAAACATATATATCATATTCACAAACTTATTTGACCAACAACCACATACAGGTGTGTGGGGGGGATCAAAACATGATACAAACTTGCAACTACATACAGGTGGGGAGTCACAAGACATACATTTCACAGATTCTTCCAATGTCTCTCCCCTCCCTCCATTGCCCAAGGGCATGCTATTCTTAGGATTCAAAGAGGGGGAGAAAGAGCAATATACAAATGCTATCTCCTATTGTAAGAGCAAGGAAGTTCTTCAAATACCTTACTACATTACCACACACTCCTCCTTGAGGTAGTATCTTCAAACTGCCATGACAACCCAGGACACCATACCCTATTAGAATGGGTGATGGCTGCCATTCCTAAGATCTGGCGGAATGCTGGGACTTGCCAGGGGCAGTGAGTCAATGGCAGTGCTATAGTGAGTTAGTAAAAGTCCTTCCGAAATAGGTATGAAGAATGCTGCTTTTTACCTGGGGTCCCGTGGGCCAGATGAAGAAGTGTTTATGGCCAGGATGTGGGATCTTATCCTCTGCAGTGCCCCATTTGCCCTTTTTGGGTCACTAGTGCCTCCTGCGCCCCTATGTGGGACAGCTATCAACATGGTTACACAGGTGGTAGCAGATTTGGGGAGCTGGAGATAGCACAGAATCACAAAGCTGTGAGGGCTGCTGCCCGTGCTGCCCCTCCGACTAGCAAGGGAAATGGGCCTGTGAAAGTGTAAAGCCAGTAGCCAGGGCCACCATCACAGCTACCTGGCCCATGCAGGTTCACATTAGATTCGGATAGTCGGTAATGAAACAACAGAGCCAAGAACTGGTGAGCCATCAGCTTTAATTCTAGCTTGCACCTGGTGGGCAAGTAAAAACACACACTGGGCTCCAAAACACACTCACTCAGTGCTCACAAAGCTACTGACTTACCCAAGTTTCCTAGAATCAAAGGTTTCTAGCTCACCAGACTTATTCACCTCTGTTCCCCATCTCCTCCTGCACAAACTGGCTTCTTCCTCAGCACTCCGCCATCTTGGCTGCTTCTCCTGGCCTCCATGTGGCCTTACCCTGCTCTCCTCTCTAATACTAACCTCAGGAACCAAGAACGAGGAAGCTCCTGGCCTGCCCCACTTTATACTGTAGAAATCCAAACCCTTAATCTATAAACAAGGAAGTCACTCATCTGAGGCATAATGGGAGGATTCCTCATGAGAGTGCACCACCCTACATCATCCAATCAGGCAAGGGTGTGGGTAAAAGTTTACTCTTAAAACTTGCACATGGACAGCACCATCTTTAACAAAGTGAGCATAATATATTTTATCTGCCCAACAATCCACCCCTATGCTCACTTTACTACCCACAATCTATACCACCAACATCCCTGTACAGGGAAACTAGGTACATTACACAAATTACAAATACATGACAAGTCATACAATTTCAACAATTACAAAGGTACATTTCTCCAGTCTCTGAACACTTTGCCGAAATGGCAAAATGTCCTCGGCTTTCATTCTAGCAGTTTTAACTTTTTTTTTTTTTTTTAACAGAAACAGAGAGAGAGAGAGAGAGAGAGAATCAGAGTCAGAGAGAGGGATAGATAGGGACAGACAGACAGGAACAGAGAGAGGTGAGAAGCATCAATCAGTTTTTCATTGCCGTTGCGACATCTTAGTTGTTCATTGATTGCTTTCTCACATGTGCCTTGACTGTGGGCCTTCAGCAGACCGAGCAACCCCTTGCTGGAGCCAGCGACCTTGGGTCCAAGCTGGTGAGCTTTTGCTCAAGCCAGATGGGCCCGCGTTCAAGCTGGCGAGCTCGGGGTCTCGAACCTGGGTCTTCCGCATCCCAGTCCGACGCTCTATCCACTGCGCCACCGCCTGGTCAGGCTCATTCTAGCAGTTTTAACAGCTTTCCGGAGTAGGGGGAGGGCCGCCATCAAAGCCACCCCCCACCCCCATCAGGGTATCTCACATTGTCCAAAATCCATAAGTCCATCCAACAAAGGAGCCAGTGCCCACTCTGGTCAAAGTACAGGAAATCAGTCCACACACGTGGGCAGTGCCATCTTTAACAAAGTGAGCATAATATATTTTATCTGCTCAACAGAAAGTTACCCGAACACAGCTGTGCGTAGATTTCATTGCAGCCGGGGGAGATAGGGAGAAGTTGGATGGCAAGCCTAATAGGGTTCTTTTGGAGCTTTGGCAGCAGCTTAAACCAGGACAGGGATTCCAGCCGCTGAGACGAATGGCCCAAGCAGCTGCCAACAAAACGGTTGGTGCACGGGTGGCACGGTTACAAGATTGTATGATGGGGACCGCTGAAGGAGGGGAGGACCCCCAAGACCCACTGTTCCAGTCTGAATAGGGGGAAGGCTGAGGGACCCGTCTAACAGGGATGGGCAGGGACCGGAGGCCACACGTGGAACTGGTTATCTACTGGTCTCCCTCTAATGTACAACGGGTACTGACCATGGTGGATACAAGTGCAGAATGTTTCCTTCTTTCTGGGTACCTCAAACACTTTGCTGGGACCCCAGTGGCCATTGATAGGTATGAGGGCCAAACTGTTTAAGTAAAGCTAATAACTAGTCCACTGGGGATAGAAAGACTGCCTCCTAAGCCATATAAGGTATGTGTATCCCCTATTCCTGAGTTGTGGGGGCCAACCAGTCAAGTGGATGGCCATAGCCTTCCACCGGGCACTGAGACTATTTGGAAGGACACAGGTACAGGTCAGAGCAGTCAATGGGTGGAATTACGAGCCATATGGCTAGTTGCCCATAATGAACTTTCACCTCTGGTGACATGTACCAACAGCTGGGCCATCGTGGACTGACCCTTTGGATCACTGCTTGGCACATTAACCAGTGGATGGTAACACACTATTCTCTATGGGGTCAGGCCATGTGGCAGGACTTATTGGAAATAGAAAATAGAAACCAGAAATAGGTGACAGTATATCATGTCACAGGGCATGGCCCTCTAGCCCATCCTGGGAATGATGAGGTGGACACTTTGGTGAGGCTGCAATGGTTGGAGACTGTGCCTGCAGGTGACATGGCACAGTGGATCCACCGATGTCGGCTCCATGCAGAACAGAAAACTATGTGGGCTACAATTAAGGCCTGGAACTTGCCTGTGTCCTATGCAGAGGGACTTGCAGCCTGTGAGCAATGTGCAGTGTGTTCTAAGGAGCACCTGCAGAGACAATTGGCATTACCTGGACAGACCCAGAGAGGTCGTGTTCCGCTGACATGGTGGCAAATAGACATCATCGACCCTTACGAAAGTCGGACAGGTACCAGTATGCAGTCACATGTGTAAATACTGCCAGCGGTCTGCTTGCTGCTTACCCTGCCCGTAAGCCAGTCCAAAGGGCAGTCATACAGGTTCTGGACTGCCTGAATGCTGTGTACAGGTGGCCACTGGCCCTTGAGAGTGACAATGGTACCCATTTCACGGGTTCTGTGGTGAGGCAATGAGCCAGGACCTAGGGCTGGACTGGAAGTACCATGTCCCCTACCACCCACAGGCTGCTGGTATCATTGAGTGGTATTATGGACTGTTAAAGCAGGGACTGCAACAGGAGGGGGCACTGGCTCCCTTATGGATGGACATGCCACTTGCGGACAGTATTCCAGATTTTGAATTAGAGACCTTGAAGGAGCTCGGGCCAGCTCCGGTGGATGCCCTCCTGCACCGGGCGCTGCTCCCATCCAGCTGCAGATACGCACCAAGGACATTTTGCTCAAGCCGGGCTTTGGACAGCTAGGCAATGTCCTTCTCCCTGCCCCAACAGCCCTCCTTGAAGACCAATGGCTTCAATGGACATGGCCCTGGACTGTACAGGTCCCCACCTACAAAGGGTGGCCTTGTTGGCACCGTGGGTAGGAGGCTAGAGGTGGACCTCCAGTTAATTCCCTGGGCAACCAGCACCTGGCTGCCTAAGTTAGAAGTGTGTTATCCCTTGAGTGCTCAGGGGGACAGCATTATGAAGGTCACCTTTGTAATTTCTTTATGGCCCATAATGAGGTCTCCCATTTTGCTGCATATCGAACCAGCAGATTCTGGTCCGTAGACCAATAAGGTTTGGAATGCCTGCCCGGGGCGGCCTCTGGTAGCTGCTACTGTGCTATCTGCAGACAGAACTCTGGTCTGTATTCTGTCGGAAGGGATTTGCCTGTGTGCTTGTCCGCTGTTGTGAGACTTTATTAAACAGAATGGCCCAACCCTTTCCAGTCCCCTGGTAAAACCATCTGCCTGAGTCCAATGTGAAACTGCCTGCCCTGGGCCACTGGCCACCAGCATTACAGGGAGAAATCTGGCCATTAGGGGAGCTTTAAATCACAATACCTGTTTGTGAAAGCAGGCTTACAGACTCAGCCCCCAGCTATTACTGAGAGACTGACCTCTTGGCTGTGTTCAGAATTTACCAAGGTGTGAGGCAGCTGTGTTAGGCTTGCTAGCTGGTGTGCCAATTGCAAGCACTTTGCTTGATTAGTGCGTAAGCACCTGGCAGAAGCACGTGTGTGTGTAGTCTATACAGTATAAGGCTATGGGTGCTTGTGCTCTAGAGATGGGGGATTGTGGATGGTGGATCGCCTGTCTGCAACTGTGAGAGGTCACTCTTGCTGTTTGTGTGCTGAAGAAGAGGTTTTCCCCTGACTATGGGTCAGCCATTGTGAGACTCTATTAAATGGGATGGCCTTAATGCTTTCGGGCTCGTTTCTTTACTGTCTGCCCCAATCCAATGTGAACCTGCCTGGCCTCGGCCACTGTCATTACACAAGGACACCAAGTCTGTGCTATATCAAAGAACTTGTGATTGTGCAGCAGAATTCCCCTCATTAAGTCAGTAACTAGACCCACGAAAACCCCGAAAATGCTAACCTAAGCTTGCCCAGGTGCACAAACCCCCATGCCAGCAAATCCCCTCTATCTAATGCCTCCCTCCCGCAGTTCAGGGCTGACACTTGTTGGTCGCAGCCCGCTTGTATCTTGCATCCAGGTGTTTGTAAAACAAATTTTCCTTCTGGAACACACCAGCCTTGTGTTTTCAGTTCAGCTCACCCTGGTGCCTACCCATAGACCCGGAATGGGGCTGGGCTTAGCCTGTCAGCTATCTCAGAGGGGAGAAGGGTTTATAATGACCTGCCAGTTGGGGTTTATAATGACCTGCCAGTCGGGGTTTATAATGACCTGCCAGTTGCCAAGAGAGGCTGAAGGGAGGCTTTCCTCTTCCCCAGTGGACTGGCCACCCACAGTTTTAACCTAACCCTTTCCAGCAACACTTTCCAGTTCCGCAGTTCCTCCACCGTCTGCCCGAATCCACTGTGAACCTGCTTGGTCTCTACCACCAGCATTACACCTACACTTCCCAACTGCTTATCCTGCAGAGAGCATGGATAGGCTTTAAGGGAGTTCTTGACGACACACCTGAAGAACACAACACTGTGTGAATGGGAAGGAACGTACACAAATGTGCATTCTACAGGGTGGATGAGAAGAGACAGAAATTTATGGACAAATGGCTCAGGCTCAAATAAAATAAAGAACCACAAAGATAAAGGAAGCAGCATAACAAAAAGGAAGAAACAAGATTTGGGGATACTGAGCCCCAGCTCTACATCAACTATATAAAAAACTCCTCTGAGACTCGGTTTCATCATAAGTAAAATGAAGAGTAACAGGCACCAGCAGTATACAAGAAAAACCACTGCCCAGTTTTTGAGTTTCAGGGGAAAAAAATCAAGAATTGCTTTACTTAAAAAAAAAAGTAATTTCGGACTTGACCTGTGGTGGCGCAGTGGATAAAACATCGACCTGGAATGCTGAGGTCGCCAGTTTCAAACCCTGGGCTTCCCTGCTCAAGGCACATATGGGAGTTAATGCTTCCTGCTCCTCCCCGCTTCTCTCTCTCTCTCTCTCTTTAAAGAAAATAAAATAAAAACAAATTAAAAAAAAAAAAGCAATTTAGATTTCCGGCCAGGGCACACAGGAGAAGTGCCCATCTGCTTTTCCACCCTTCCCCCTCTCCTTTCTCTCTGTCTCTCTCTTCCCCTCCCGCAGCCAAGGCTCCATTGGAGCAATGTTGGCGGAAGCACTGAGGAGGCTCCATGGCCTCTGCCTCAGGAGCTAGAATGGCTCTGGTTGCAACAGAGCAATGCCCCAGATGGGCAGACCATCACCCCCTAGTGGGCATGCTGGGTGGATCCCAGTCAGGCAGATGTGGGAGTCTCTGCCTCCCACTTCTCACTTAATACAAAAAAAATTTTAAAAAGTAAAAAAAACAAGTAGTTGAGGAAATAATAGCATTAGTAATAAGGCTTTTTTTACTTTAAATATATTAAGCTTTACAAACATTTAATAAGCCTATTATGAAACTATATCAAGTGATATAAATATTAAATCATCGGCCTGCCCTATGGTGGCACAGTGGATAAAGCGTTGACCTGGAATGCTGAGGTTGCTGGTTCGAAACCCGGGCTTGCCTGGTAAAGGCACATATAAAAGTTGATGCTTCCTGCTCCTCCCCCCTTCTCTCTCTCGTCTCTCTAAAAGTGAATAAATAAAATTTAAAATAAACAAATAAACTAATCATTTATTTCCACATTAATCATTATTAAAATCACTTATTTAACTCATCTAAATAATGTTTTGCCAGCTTTCAAAACAACTATATTATAAAGGTTCATATGTGTAAAAAAAACCAAAAAAAACACTAAATTTATTTGCACTAGGAAAATACTTATTCATCCAAAGAGAAGATAGCAAAGAACTGAAAATATATTTGCTATAAAAAAAATTTTTTTTTTTTAGATAGGGAGATACAAGAACAACAAGGTGCTTCTGAATGTGCCCTGGCTGGGGAATCAAACTGGCAGCCTCCCTGCTCCAGGACAATGCTCCAGCTGAGCTATCCGGCCAGTGCTTAATTTTTTTTATTTATTGATAAAGACAGAGAGAGGAAGGGAGAGAAGAGGGAGGCGAAAGGGAAGCATTCATTTGTTATTCCACTCCACCGTGCATTCATTGGTTGCTTCCTGTGTGTGCCCTGACTGGGGATCTTAGGGATCAAACCTGCAACCTTGTTGTTTTGGGTTGATGCTCTTAACCGACTGTGCTAACCAGCCAGGGCCTCTGTCACGCACTGTTTGGTTTCTTCCTGTGTGTGCCCTGACTGGGGATGGCACCTTTAACCTTGCTGTTTCAGGATGATGCTTTTAAGAGACTGAGCTAACTGGCCAGAGCTAAAAATTTTTAATAGTTTTATGTACAAGTCAGTGTGAATCAGTGTTACTCAATTTTCCTTTCTGAGCTAAAGCCTTGTGTGTTGTGAGAGGCTAAAAAGGGTGCTTTTTCCATCTGTGGTTTTTACTGCAGAATCCCTTTCACCCCAAATAACTGAAAAGGCATGTAGTTTATAAAAACTTTGAAAACTCATTGATAAGTTTATTTTAACAGTGAAGAGGGAAAACTCTTAAATATTAAAAAGGAAAAAAACTATACATACACACTTAATTGTAACAGCTGTTCCCAGGATACATTAGCATCAGAGATGTCACACAATCAAATAAAAGATTACAGTTTTGGTGTGATTATACCCTTTTCCCACCCAAGTGTTTGTGGAAGAAAATCTGGAGCTGTTTCCAAGCATCCGCCTGGGCCATGGCATGAGCCCTGGTCTCCCCTCCCCAGATGACGGGCCTGCCCACCACGTTGTGCAGAGAAGCTGGGCACATGGGAAAGTAGGGAGGCTCTATGTAGTGCCCCGCCCCGGGGTAACAGATTATCTGGGGCTTCTCCTTACCATGGGCCTGTAAGCGTTTAGAGGCCTCATTAGCATAGAATTCACTCTTCCAGTTATGGTCATCCTGACCTACAAGGAAAAGGAAGGTGCTCTCAGACCTTTCCACAGGAATTAAGCTCTTCTGGTCAGGGCCTTCCAAAGGGCTGTTCAGGACATCCAAAATGTCTGCAAAGCCGTCTCTGGTCATCTTGATTCGACTGTAGTTGACGCCTAGAGGGGGCAGGGTCTTGCCCTGATAGTGTAAGGTTGCTACGACATTAGCTATCGAGCCATTGATTATGACTGCGGCAGTGATGCCCTTCAGGAACGAGGCCATGGAGAGGCAGAGTTCACCTCCTTTGGAAATCCCAAGCAGCCCAACTCCTGGACCCTTTACCTGAGATAAGGACAGAGGAGAAAGAATGAGTCCATGAACCAGTGTGGTGAGTATGCCCGGAACTGGAAGTCAGCTAGAACTGAGCCTGAACCTGCGCTTTATCATTTACCAAGGTTTGCAAACCTGGGCTCTTGATTTTTCCTTTCTTTTTTTCCACAATCTCTCCATCACCACTGTTGGTGACTTCAGTATCCATGTGGATGACCTACTAAATACTTTGGCTTCTCAGTTCCTTGACCTTCATACCTCCAATGAGCTTTCTCTCCCATTGTCATAACCTAAACCAACTTCATCTCCGAAACAGCGGCAAGCATTCTACTCACTGATCACCATCTTAAATACTTCCAGTGAAGCCATCTCAGCGCCACCTGTTTCCATCTCTCTGTGACCTTGACTGCCGCTTTTTTTGCTATCAATACCTCTCTCATGCAATACTTCAAGTGAAGCTTGAAATCATGAAGATTTCAAGCTTCACTGTTATTTTCACTCCCTTGCAAGCACTCTTAGCTAATAGCTCTCTTCTGTTAGTCATACTGACTGGTAAAGGGATAACCTTGGTGAAGGCCACCTATTCACTTCCTCTAGGCCTGCATTTGTGCAAGGGAACATTGCTGGAGAAAAAAAAATACACATTTGTGCTGACAGATCTTTCATTTCATGACCACAAATCTCAATACCCATCCACACTGCCCATCAGTCCTGCCACACCTCACTGTTTGCCTTTCACTTCTCCAAATGACAACTTCATACTTTCTACAGTGTGTCCGTAAAGTCATGGTGCACTTTGGACCGGTCACTGGAAAGCAACAAAAGACGATAGAAATGTGAAATCTGCACTAAATAAAAGGAAAACCCTCCCAGTGTCTGTAGGATGATGTCGCAGTATATGCGCATGCGCAGAGGATGACGTAACACAATGGAGCAGCCCACGGCCATGCCAGTCGAGATGTGGACGGTACAGAGGAAAGTTCAGTGTGTTCTGTGGCTCGCTAAATTCGAATCCCTGACCAAAGTGCAACGTGAATATCGGCGCGTTTATAACGAAGCACCACCACATAGGAATAACATTACTCGGTGGGATAAGCAGTTGAAGGAAACCCGCAGTTTGGTGGAGAAACCCCGTTCTGTAGGCCATCAGTCAGTGACGAGTCTGTAGAGGCTATACCGGATAGCTACCTAAGGAGCCCTAAAAAATCTGTGCATGTGTGTGCTTGACAATTACACCTTAGCAAGACTACAGTTCATAAGGTGTTAAAGAAATGTCTCTGTTTTACAGGGTACAAATTGCAGCTGTTGCACGCTATCAAACCGGCGGATAGACCCACACGATGTGCTTTTGCTACAGATATGCTTCATGAGATCGACAGTGATGCAAGATTTTTGCAGAAGATTGTGTTTAGCGATGAGGCAACCTTCCATATCTGTGGACATGTTCGTCACCTTTTATTTGGTGCAGATTTCACATTTCTGTCGTCTTTTGTTGCTTTCCTGTGACCGGTCAAAAGTGCACCATGACTTCACGGACACACTGTACTTCCTCAAGCCTCCTGATCCCCTCCCAATCCCCTTCACTTCCAGCTCTTCCGACTTCATGGAGAAAACAAGCTACCCAGTAGGAACTCTTCCTTATTTCCCTGCCAACTCTAATTAGTTCCAAATGAACTCAAGCTCTGTCTTCCTTCCTACTTCCCAAAGAAGTACCTCTGTTTTTATCCAAGGCCACCCCTCTACTTGGGTTGGGATCCTCTCGGCTTTCTCTCCCTAGACTTTGCTCCCACAACTTCTTTCTCCTTCATAACTTTTTCTTTTCTGGCTCATGCCCATCCATGTACTTCATGCTATGGTACCTCTTAGCCTTTTAGTAACAATTCCTTGACCCACATCCACTCTGCCACAGTTTTCTACTCTCTTTCACAGCAAAATTTGTGGGAAAAGTGGTCCGTGGTTGCTCTCTATCTTGTATTCCATTCTCTACTCAGCCTCTTCCAGGGTAACTTGGGTTTGCACTATTCTATTTATTGATTTTAGAGGGAGGCGGGAGGGGGTGGGAGGAGTGGGAAGCATCAACTCCTAGTAGTAGTTGCTTCTAGTATGTGCCTTGACCAGGCAGGCCCGGGGTTTTGAACTGGTGACCTCAGCATTCCAAGGTGACGCTTTTTCCACTGCGCCACCACAGGTCATGGTTTGCACTCTTCTGAAAGGACTGCTCTTGTCAGTTACCAAAATCCTGTATTATAAATGGCCATTTGATTGACCTTTCAACAGCAGTCCTTTTTTTCCTATGGTTTCTACAACAGCACCTTTGACTAGTTTCAAACATTGATTCCTCATAATAGTAGGAGTTAAGTGATATTATTATCCCACTTTTTCAGAGAAAACAGAAACTAGTTCCAGAGCTGGTATTTGAAAAAATCAAAACTCAAATTTAACTTTTCTCTATCTACTTCTTCTGATTACACTAAGTCATTTTCCTAAGAGATCCTATGCTTCCATCTACCATGAACGCTGAATTAAAAAGTAATCTTCTTCCTGACCAGGGGGTGGCACAGTGGATAGAGCATCAGACTGGGGCACGGAGGACACGGGTTCAAAACCCTGAGGTTGCCAGCTTGAGCGTGGGTTCATCTGGTTTGAGCAAAGCTCACCAGCTTTAGCCCAAGGTTGCTGGCTTGAGCAAGGGGTTACTCAGTCTGCTGTAGCCCCCTGGTCAAGGGACATATGAGAAAGCAATCAATGAACAACTAAAGTGTTGCAACGAAGAATTGATGCTTCTCATCCTCACCCTTCCTGTCTGTCCCTATCTATCTTTCTCTCTGTTAAAAAAAAAAAAAAAAGCCTGGCCTGTGGTGGCACAGTAGATAAATCTTCGGCCTGGAATGCCAAGGTTGCTGGTTTAAAACCCTGGGCTTCCCTGATCAAGGCACATACAATAAGCAATGAACAACTTATATGAAGCAACTATGAGTTGATACTTCCCATTCCATGCTCCCCTCTCTCTCCTGTCTCTGTACCATCAATAAATAAAGTGTTTTTTTTAAAAAAAGGATCATCTGATCCTGTGATATCCTCAGCCTAGAACCCTCAAAACATTTCCTATTACCCAGGTTCTTTGCCATCAAGTTCCTCCATTACAACTTAATACTGTGCAGCCTGACCTGCAGTAGCGCAGTGGATAAAGTGTCGACCTGGAAAGCTGAGGTCACCAGTTCAAAATCCTGGGCTTGCCCGGTCAAGGCACATTCTAGAAGCAACTACTACAATTTGATGCTTCCCACTCCTCCCCCTTTTCCTCTCTTTCCTCTCTCTAAAATCAATAAATAAAATCTTAAAAAACAACCTTTAATACTGTGCTCTTAGAGGGCCCACAAGAAAGAGAGGGCTGTTAAACATAAACATTAAACTGGGACCAGCTGGAGGCAATGATTCCTTTCTCCTTTCTATTTCCTGTGTCAAACCCAGGGTTCTAAAATGTGTTGGGGCTCATTATAAAATATTATAAAATAGTAGAATTTAAAACTCCAAAATGCCAACTAAGAGAACATCTTTACTAGCAAGAAATATAGTAATATATAACTGCATGGAAACTGTCTATGAGACCTGACCAGGCGGTGGTGCAGTGGATAGAGCGACAGACTGGGATATGGAGGACCCAGGTTCGAGATTCCGAGGCCGCCAGCGTGAGCATAGGCTTGGACTAAAGGTCGCTGGCTCAAGCAAGGGGTTACTCAGTCTGCTGAAGGCCTGCAGTCAACGCACATGTGAGAAGGCAATCAATGAACAACTAAGGTGTCACAACAAAAAAACTGATAATTGATGCTTCTCATCTCTCTCCGTTCCTGTCTGTCTGTCCCTATCTATCCCTCTCTCTGACACTCTCTCTCTAAAAAAAAAAAAAGAAACTGTCTATTAGAAGCGACTAAAAAAGGTACTGCATTGGGGGTAGGGAGTGGTTGTCATGAATGGTCCAATTCTTGAAAACCAAGAACATTTATGAAGAGGAGACCTGAGACGGAGGTCACAAAACTTAGAAAAATTCCAACCTGAGGGTGATTAAGCAGGTAGTTCACAGCTTCCTCAAAGTACTCTAGGTGGAGGGTCTTCAGGTCCTTGGGGAGGTCGTCATAGTTATAGTAAGCCAGAGCCATCACAGCAAAACCCTTCCCAGCCAGCAGACTAGCTCGATATTCCAGAAGGCCACCTCCAACTCCAAAAAGGTCCACAATCCCAGGAAAGGGCCCAGGTTCTTTGGAAGAAACAAAACAGAAAACTAAACTATTCCCAAAAGTCCTTACATTGATGTCAAAAGCCATTTGCTGCCTACTTGGTAACGTCAAAGTTTTCTACTGACAACCAGAAATACTGAAAGACCTCCGGTCTTCAAAGATCCAGGCAATGGCATAGATTAAATCCACATTCCTCTCTACACCCAGACCCTAAAGCCCTACAGATGTTAGAAAGATTATGTGTTACTTTTGTGGTTAAAAATAATTTACAGAAAAAATATTTACAGACAATGACAACAGCAAAAACCCTGGCATATCTGGATAATGCTCTAACCAGCTGAACTACCTGGCCAGCACAGCCAATTCCTTTCTTTGTAATGGAAAAATTATCCATTAATTACAGAAGATTTTCTGTTAATATTAAGAGACCTTTCTCCTTCATGCTAATTCTTTTTTTTTAGACAGAGAGAGAGAGAAAGGAAGGAGAGAGATGAGAAGCATCAACTCATAGTTATATCACTTTAGTTGTTCACTGATTGCTTCTTACACATGCCTTGACTGGCTCCAGTCAAGCCAGTGACCCCTTGCTCAAGCCACCAACCTTGGACTTCAAGCCAGTGACCTTTGGGCTCAAGCCAATGACCTGGCACTCAAGCTGGTGACCTTGGGGTTTGAAATAATGCTCTATCCACTGCTCCAACAGGGGTCAGGTGCTAATTTCCTTAAATTTAATATATATTTTAGAAATTATAAAGTTATAAAACTGAGAAAACTTTTAAGCAATGAAAAATTTGAAACTTCTTAGAAATGGTTTTTTTCAAAATTATAACTGTTGCCTGAACTGTGGTGGCCAATGGATAAGAGCCTGACCTGAAATGCTGAGGTCCCTGGTTCCAAACCCCAGGCTTGCCTAGTAAAGAAGCAATCAAGAAATAACTAAAGTAATGCAAGTATGATCTTGCTTACTCTCTCCCTAAAATCAGTAATATGAAATCTTTTAGAAAATAAGTAAAAATTAAAAATTTGTATATCTTCATTGAAATAGGCTGGAGAAAGAAAAATATGTTATCTCACTTATATGTGGAATCTAATGAACGCTGTGAACTGAGGAACGGAATAGAGGCAGAGACGGGGTTACTGGGAGCAGAGGGACAGCTGTGGAGGGAAGAGGGATGAGGGGACAGGATCAGAGAAGGTGAAGGGATTAGTAGAATTATATACACATAACACATAGATACAGATGACAGGACAGCAGATCCCAGAGGGAAGCAGGGACGGACTTAGGGGGAGGGGGACAAAGTGGGTGCAATGGTGGGCACGTGTTTGGGGGTGAGGGTGTTATATTGAGTGGGACACTTGAATCCATGTTAATAAAATAAATTAAAATTAATTTTAAAAATTGGATATCGTCTAATTGACCTCTCAGTTTTGGAGGCAGGTCCACCTCTCCAGTCCCCTGACATTCCATTCCTGTCTTTTAACCCTTTAAGGCCCCACGGCCCTCCCGAGCTTTGGGAAATACTTCCATCTCCTCCTAAGAGTGGAGAGGGTAAAAAAAAGCGGTAAGAAATTGAAAAGGGTCACTCACCTGGGGGCAGAAACAGTGTGGCGCGCACCCGGCCAGTACGCACCGGCTCTCGCCGCACCCCGGGGGCAAGAAAGTGGCGCTCGTGCACTGCCCGACCCAGCAGCCGTCCGCCCTCGCCCTGGCCCTCGTGGCCGTCGAGCACCTCCAGCTCCACGACGAAGGGCGTCTGCACGTCCCGTTTCACCAGCCGCCGTAACGGCTTCTCCGGCTCCAGGGCCCAGAGGAACCCCATGGGCTCAATCCCCACGAAGCTCCCACCCAGCGCGGGGGCACGCGCCAGGTCCAGCTCCCCGCCCGGGTCGGCGCGGTAGCGCGCGCGGGTCTGGAAGAGCACGCCTTTATCATCGCGCAGGGACGAGCGCAGAGTGACCAGCTGCTCTGGGGCCAGACCGCGCACTATGATGCGCACGGGCTCGTCCCAACGGCAGCGGCCTGCGGGCTCCAGCGACACCGTCGCCGCCATCCGACCAGGGACCCAAGATACCAGACTACTAGACCTCAATTTTGGAGGCTTCGGCAGACACGCCCAACTCCTCGGGTTCCAGAGGCCGAGTCCAAACGCTCGCCGGAGAGGGGAAGATGAGGCCATCATTTTACAACTTGATTTCAGACTTCAGATCAACTCCACTGGAATGTGAAGTAAGTTAGAATCGGTTAGAGATACTCTAGTGGCAGGCTGCAGGCTGCAGGCTGGGCGCCTAGTGGGACAGAGCAGTCTGCTAAATTGAGCATATATGCCCAGCCTTGCCAGTCAGTACCCAATCACGTGAACTTCCTCAAAGCCTCCAGGCTGAAAAACGTCAACTCTGTTTGAGAAAGAATTTTCCTGTTCAGCCTCTCAAAAGCTTTTTGGCCCGTGCAGTGGGCTGGACCAGGGTTGCCCCTGAAGGAACCTAGCACAGAATGTCAGGAGATTGGCTGGGGAGGCCCCACAATTTAGGGCCCGGCATATCGACCTCAGCTTCATTCTTTAGAGGCGTAAAAACATCCAAATGAAATAACATATTATTTCGTTATATATTGGGCTCTCATGTTATTTCATTTAAGCAAATGGTGTCTCATCCTGGACTTTTCACCTTTTCCTACTTTTTCATAAATTATGTGTTCTTCCCTGTGGTGAGTATTTTGTTTGTTTTTTATTTTTCTGCAACAAACTTCAGGCCTCTTCCAAGACCTTGTACTTGATTTTACATTCATAACTTTATATTCTTTTTATTAGAGAAATCTGCAAATTGTATAAACTTTAAGCCATCTGCTGACCTCAAATTGTTAATCTAACTTGTCAGGAGGCAAAAATTGTGCAGAAAAATGTTTATTAGGGATTTAAAGGAGTTGAAAATCCGTACACACTGATTCGGGTAACAACTCAAAGTATCTGCCAGAGAAGAAAAATCAGAGGTTTTTAAAAGGCAAAAGGGGAGGTTTACATAAAGAATTTAAATTGGTGCTGGCGACAGAAAGCTAACCGTGGCTAAACATAATTCTTCACTAGAGCTATTGCTAAGTAAAAAGTCCCTCTCTTTGAGGAGCTGCATGTGTTCTTAAAGCATCCTAAAATATTATAGTTTTCCCAGTTCAGAAGTTCATGTTCTCTCTGGTAAGGATGTGCATAAGACCCATCTTCTTAATAGCCTCTTGGCTCCATCTTAAAGCTCCTTAACAAAAGTGACTCCATTTTATTTCACATTTGACAAAATAGAAAGCCAGATAGTTCTCTAGCAAAATGGGTTTATTTGGAAACAACAAAAAGTTGCAATTTGGGACATGCAGTATAAAGGTCCAGAGAAACAAGAGAGAAATGCTCTTTTATGGACCCGGGAAGGGGAGAGTGTGCTGCTTGAGGTCTCCATCTCTGTGGAGTACACTGTGAAGATTACTCTACCAGAACATGGCTAATTTTGATAGAAGCAATTAGGCCTTTACAATACTGAGGTATATTTTCTTTTATCAGCTGTGGGTCAAATATGCAAGATCCAGGTGCATTGGGTGTCCTGTGCCTATCTCAAGGGGTGAGAGTTTATGAGTTCCAAAGGGGGTGAATCTGAGATTTGGAAGGACCAAGGGCAATGCTTTTCGTCAAGGTATTTGAAGTGTCTCAAAAAATTTTGCCAGTTGAGTCTTAATTAGTGCATTTAACAAAACCTGAGATTGAAGCATAGACTTGTCAAAGCACCTGACTGCTAAAATGGGTTTTCTGATCACTATGAAGTTCAAGAAGGGTTCTTCAAGTAGGGATAATCTTTTCCAAAAGCAATTTAGCCACAGAAGACACAGAAAAGTTAATAGCCTGCCTTCAAGGGAAAGCTTTATTCCAGTCAGAAAACATACACACCATGACTAAGATATATTTTTATCAGTGACACAGGAAAGCTGTATGAAATCCCTTTGTCAAACTTCACACGGTCCATCAGGGTAGTTAAAATGTCCAGGAGCAGTGCAAACACGTTTCCCTGGGTTGTGTTTTGGACAAGTGGGACAAGCGAGGTAGGCACATTAAGTGGCCTTATTAATATTTCCCCACCAAGGTTGAGGCATGAGTGTTTACATTTTGTCAGTGGGCCAATGGCTGAATACATACATATACAATAGGAGTGGGAATTTTAGAATTTCCAGTATTTCTATCAGGAAAAAAAAAGGCTATTATAATTAAAGAGGGTTTAAAAAAAAACACCGCTGTTAATGTACATCCAAAATTTACCACATAAATGCATAGTTAATTAAGTACATTTACACTGTTGTACAATCAACAACACTGTCCATCTCCCAAACTACTTCATTACCCAAACAAACTCTGTACCCCTTAAAAATAACTTCCTGTTTCTCCCTTCCCCCAACCCCTGTAAATCCACTGTCTATCTCTAAAAATTCAACTATTCTAAGTACCTCATGAAGTGGAGTCTTACAGTATTTGTTCTTATGTCACTTAGCATGTTCCAGATTCATCCATATATGTAGCATATGTAAGAATTTCATTTCTTTTTTTTTTTTTACTGGGACAGAGAGAGGGATAGATAGGGACAGATAGACAGGAAAGAGATGAGAAGCATCAATCATCAGTTTTTCAGTGCAACACTTTAGTTGTTCATTGATTGCTTTCTCACATGTGCCTTGACTGCGGGCCTTCAGCAGACTGAGCAACCCCTTGCTCCAGCCAGTGACCTTGGGTCCAAGCTGGCGAGCTTTTGCTCAAGCCAGATGGGTCCGCGCTCAAGCTGGTGACCTCGGGGTCTCGAACCTGGGTCCTTCGCATCCCAGTCCGACACTCTATACACTGCACCACCACCTGGTCAGGCTCATTTCTTTATAAGGTTGAGTAATATTTTATTGATATATATCACATTTTGTTTATCTTCTCATCTAGCAATGGATACCTTTTGACTATTGTGAATGTGCTGCTATGAACTTGGGTATACAAATATCTATGAGCTGCTGCTTTTAACTCTTTTGGGTATGCACCCAGAAGTCGAATTGCTGGATCCCATGGTAATTCTGTGTAATTTTTTGAGGAACTTTAACCAAGGTCTAATATTTAATTTTTATAAGTCTTTTAATCTCAGAAAACATACCCTTTGACCCTTTTGTGAGGATCCCTGGTACTTAAATCAGTAGTCAGCTTGATCAGTACAAGGTGGCTTAAAAGCATGGCCCCAAGTAAACTAGAAAGACAAAATCTAGGTTGAAGAGGGAAAAGGAGATAAAAACATATGGAGATGTAAGGGGACTTGACTTTGGGTGGTGAGCACACAATGGAACATACAGATTATGTATTATAGAATTGTAAACTTATTAATCAATATCACCTAATAAATTTAATAAAATTTAAAAAGATTTCCATATAAACTTTACAGCTTTCACTGACAATAAAAACTTTTGCCACCTAACAAAGCAGAATCTATGAGTAGACTTGGAATTCTAAAAGTGGTTGCTTAGTAATCAATATAAACACTTTTGGAACCTAGGAAACTAAGGAAGGTTTAAGAAGCAGAATCTTGCTTCCCTTTGAAGACTGTTGTGGGAGGCCATTTTGAAGGTAATTTCAAAACATTGCAGCTTTACTGGTGTCTAAAAGGAACTTATTAGCTCATCTGAAGGAGAGGCAGTTTGAAGTAGATGAAAAGATTTTGGATTGTTGTAGCAAAACCAGCGAGAGTATCCAGACGTTCTCCACACCAAAGTTCAAATTTAAAGGAGTCTTATTTAAAGTTGGCAACCACATGGAGACCTAAGTCATTCAAATCATTCGGCCTGAACACACTTTGAAGACACTGATTTAAGAATGGGGAGGAGGGGAAGCCTAGCAGTGAAACAAGCTCATTTACAATGTTTATCTATAGGATTAATTCAGGGAGAAACACTCTGAAAACACCTGCAACCGTGCAGAACCAGCCAAGGCCACAGCCTGGGAAGCTACTAGCCTCAAGGCCAGAGGTAGAGAGTCTTTTAGAAAAAGTAAGTTCTGCTAAAAGTAACTTTGTTTTAGAGAAAGTAATTTCTGCTAAAAAAATTTCTTATGCTAAGAGCCTTTTTTTTTTCTATATTTCAGGATTATGGGTCAAAAGAGTCAGTATTGCTTCTTCAGGTGCTAACCAGTACTATGATATTAGTCATGTCTCTCCTCCCTGGGCTTCAGTTTTGAAATCTATAAGATAAAAGACAAGAACAGCGCACTTTCTCTCTCTCCCCTTCTCTTTCTTTCTCTTTCTCTCTCACCTTCTTACTGTCTTATCCTCTCACCCTCTCCCAGGCGCCTTTCCCCACCCCCTCCTCAGGCATGCTCTCTCTGAAGCACCCCTAGTCTTTTCCCCCCCTCTTCTCCCAAGCACATATAGCCTTGCTTTTTTTCTCCTAAGATCCAAGGGCCCTTCTTTTGCCTCTGTAACTTTTACCTGAGCCCATGCAGCCCAACTGGCTCACTAAAAAGCGAGGAAAAAAAAATGGAATAAGAACAGATCATTGCCTGACCAGGCGGTGGCGCAGTGGATAGAGCGTCGGACTGGGATGCGGAAGACCCAGGTTTGAGACCCCGAGCTCGCCAGCTTGAGTGTGGGCCCATCTGGCTTGAGCAAAAGCTCGCCAGCTTGGACCCAAGGTCGCTGGCTCCAGCAAGGGGTGGCTCGGTCTGCTGAAGGCCCACGGTCAAGGCACATGTGAGAAAGCAATCAATGAACAACTATGGTGTTGCAAGAGCAATGAGAAACTAGTGATTGATGCTTCTCACCTCTTTCCATTCCTGTCTGTCTGTCCCTATCTATCCTCTCTCTGTCCTTGGGGAAAAAAATAAAAATATTTTTAAAAAAAGAACAGATCATCTTCATGGCAGTTTCCTGAGTAATTTCAGGAGACAGCAAAGAGCAGTGTATTTGTGTGACTACATGGCAAGGAATGGGAATTAGAAAGTAGAGAGAGATATGAAAGTGGGGATTTGAAACAAATCAGGTTAAGAGGCTGTGGTCCCTGATGCCACTCTCCCCACCAACCAAGCTTCCTTCATTCATCCCACAGATACCTCTCAGGCTGTGGTTTCTTTCATGTGTACAAAAACCTCTGAGAGCTTATTAAAATGCAGTTTTCTAGGCCTCACGTGTAGCCTACTGAATCAATAAAATATACATTTTAACAAGCTCCTCAGGTGATCTTGACACAGAGGGTTCTTTAACAATATCTAACAAACATTCTCAGAAGCTGACTATACCCTCTTGGGCGCTACCTGAGAACTTCAGAATCTGTAGGTAGAGGTGATACTGCATTATTTTTTCTCTTCTTTCTTTTCCAAGTTGAGAGGAGGGGGAAAAGAGAGACAGTCTCCCATACATATGCCCTGACTGGGACCACCGGACAACTCCCATCTGAGGCAAATACTCTGCCTGATGCTCTGCCCATCTGGAATCATGCTTGCAACTAAGCTATTTTTAGCACCTGAGGTGGATACTCCATGGAGCCATCCTCAGTGTCTGGGGCTGGTGCACTCAAACCAATCGAGCCATAGCTACAGGAGGGGAAGAGAGAGAGAGAGAAAAGGAAGAGAGAGAGGGGTGGAGAAACAGATAGCCACTTCTCCTGTGTACCCTGACCAGGAATCAAATCTGGGACATCCACCCACCAGGCCAACACTCTACCACTGAGCCAACTGGCCAGGGCCAGAACCACATATTTAATATATTTAATAACATGAAGTGTCACAGGATTAAAAGTTAAAGTAACTGGTATGGGCTAGAAGTAATATATAAATTTATATTTGACATGGAAGACTGGATAGATCAAGGAAGAGTTATAGATCAGGCAGTAATTGAGCTGCCTGGAAGAATGGATAGAATTTGCATCAAGTATGGGAAAAAAGGCTATTTCCAATAGAGGGCTGCCACAGACCAGCACAGCTAGTAACTGTCCAGGTCCTGAGTGAAAACAGTGCAGATTGAAGAAATAAACTCAGAAAAAAGGAAGGGATCAGGAGGCCTATGAAAGCTGATGGCAAGCCACAGCAAAAGCAAAGGCCCAGTCTGCTTTATTATATAGTGCGGAGGCGTATGCAAATAAGGAAGTCTCCAATACAAAGTCACACATCTGAGGCATAAATAGGAATCCCCCCTACTATGCATAACTAAAATCAACCAACATCAGAACAAACAAAGGGTGAGAGGAAAGGCATGTAAATTGCCTCTAGCAACTTAAGCAAGAGAAGTGGGGGAATGGGATGAGTACAAATACTCAGCTTCATAGCCAATATAGAGGTGTGTGGGGAGAACTTAGCCTTTGGCTAAGCCTGAAACTGCAAGGGCTTTGCCAGCTTGCAGTCTCCCACAGAGGGCACAGACAGAAGCCCCACTATGAGAAGGGAGGAATACTTGGAGAAGAGCTGGGAGACTCAAGAGGTTACATGTTAGGACAAGATCACTAACTCGGCTTATGCTCAAGGAGAACCCTAAATGCCAGGCCGAGTAGTCTGAACTTTATGCTATAAGCCTTTTGAACAGAGAGAAAGCAACACCTGAGGAAAAACTGGAAGCTTGGTAATCCCTCATAAAGAGAGGAGGGGGCTGAGCTTTGGGGACAAGTGTGAGATTGGAACAAGGAATATTTAGAATGTTGCACCTTTTCTTTCTTTTGTCCTTCTAATTCATACAACTTTCTCCCTCCTTCCATCTACCTTCTAAGTTCATTTCTTTCTGTATAGCTATGGGTTACCAATTTCTGTTGACCTTGAGCTCTCACCAGTTCTTCTCATCCCTTGAACAGGTCATGCCCCCGGGCTCTGCCTCTGGACCAGGCACCTTAGAGGAAGCATTTGCTGAAAACAATGGCCAGGAACCAAAAGGGAAAGACCTGTTCCCCTCCCCGTCTCAGTCAGTCACTGCCCCCAGAGCTGCAGTGGGGCTTGGTTTTCTCCTATGTCCATCCGAGGAACAAGGAGTGTGCCTCTGTCTCCAGCGTGCCTCCAGTGTTTCACTTCAGCCCACAGTACTGTGCACACCTCAAGAACCAATATTTGAAAAAGGCCGCTTCAAACCTTACCTTCTCTCAGGAGGTGGTGTGGCAGCGAGGGCTACCCAGCATTCCTTACAACCAATATAGCTTTACCCACCTTTACAACACAGATGGCATCATCCAACCTCCGCGCAGCAGGAAGGCCCGACCTGAGAAACCTGCCCGCTCCAAGGTTTTGGGTTCTTCAGGTCCCTCTGTGAGAGTCAGCTCCCAGGCTGTGAAAACAGAAAGCTCTGCCAGTCCTAAGAAGCTGAAGTCAATCAGCACAGCCCAGGAAACACCTTACCCCCCCATCCTTGATCCCTGCAGGGATCCAGAAATGCTGAGTCTGTCACTTCCTCCGGATGTGAGCCTGGAGAAGAGGGAAGCCTGGCTTCCTCCCCAGGAGAAGGAGGCCAAAGCCTGGGAGGCTGTCGTGCTGGAAAAGCTGAACAAGCGCACTGCCCGATGGATCCAGAACAAGCGTCCTCTAAGGCCTGGGGTAGCCCCCAATAAGTGGCAGAGCTTCTTGCACCAGCAGTATGACTGGAGCCACATCCGGGATGAGCTCACTTCTGCCAGTGACCTGGAGCTCTTGAAACAGCTGGAGGAAGAAGAGACAGCAGAGTTTGAGGGTCGAAGTGTCATCCTGCCCACCCCGGAAAAACAGGAGTCAGAGCTGCTGCTTCCTGTTTATTATAGGTAGATTGGCGGGGCCTCAGACATGTCCTGGGAGGGTCTACGCCCTCCTATCAACCTCTTGTGTTTTCCACTGCCAACCTGCTCTCTGCATCTCGGTACAGTAAGGTTTTTCAGCCTTGGCACTACTGACATTCTGGGTTGGGCAATTCTTTGTTGTAGGGGCTGCTCTGTGTATTATAGAATGTTTAGCAGCATTCCTCTGGATGTCACTGGTCCTCTCCAGTTGTGACAACCAAAGATGTCTCCAGGCATGTCCCCTCAATCGCTCCCTTTTTAAATCCACTGCCTTTCAAGGGTCCTCAGCCCTTCCCTCTCTACTGAGCCAATTACTATCCAGGTGCTCCCAGAAATATGTCCGTGGTGAGAATAAGGAAGGCAGAGCCCTCATGGCTCTGCAGTTTGGTCCTGCCTCCCTGTGAAGAAGGAGCTAACATTTCACTGACTCAAAAACTGACTGGCAGCAGGCCAGAGAAGTAAACAACCTGAGAGAAGGGGGTACCTGTGCATTTCTCAGATTGCTTCCTTCTCATCTGTAGGTAGAGGGAAGACTGCAGGTATTTATAATATCTCCAATTCCCAAAAAAGTAAGTGGAAACCCATTTATTTATTCATTTATTAGAAAAATATAAATTGCACCTGACCAGGAGGTGGTGCAGAAGATAGAGCGTCAGCCTGGGACGCTGAGGACCCAGGTTTAAAACCCGAGGTTGCCAGCTTGAGTGTGGGCTCGCCAGCTTGAATGCAGCATCGCCAGCTTGAGTGTGGGATCATATACATGATCCCATGGTCACTGGCTTGATCAAAGGAAAAGTGGCTTGGCTGGAGCCCCCCTCTCCCACCAAGGCATATGAGAAAGCAATCAGTAAACAACTAAGGAGCCGCAACAAGTTGATGCTTCTCATCTCTCTCCCTTCCTGTCTGTCTGTCCCTTTCTCTATCTCTCTCTAAAAAAAAATAAAGAAAAAGAAAAATAGAAACTGCAATCCCACTACTTTCCAGTTACTCTGCAAAGTCCTAGGAATGAAACATAAATGAAATAGACACGGACCTATACTATTTTTGTATTTTTTTTAAAAAAAAACTTTATTCAATTTTCAGAGAAGAGAGAGAGAGAGAGGGAAAGAGGAAGAGAGAGAGAAAGAGAAAGAAGGGGGAGGAGCAGGAAGTATCAACTCCCACACGTGCCTTGACCAGGCAAGCCCAAGGTTTCAAACCGGTGACTTCAGTGTTCCAGGTTGATGCTTTATCCCACCACGCCACCACAGGTCAGGCAACACAGACCTATTCTTTAAGGCACTTACAGTCCATCCGCTGGGGTGGACAGACATTAAATAATCACACACATAATAAATTGAGGTAATGTAGGAGGTGGGTTCCCTTCCCCAAATCCATGCAACCTCTAAGGGCACCAATGTTAAAGAAGGGTAATGTTGGGAGGATGGTCACTCTATTGTGCTGTCCAGTGGCTGCAGAAGGAGTGGCTCTACCAGGGGAGAGGGAAGGTAGCTGCAGATAGGTCCTTCTGGCAGCTCCATAGTCAACTGCCACCTTGGAGGCAAGGCCAATGGTTAAATACAGGTGTTCTTTAAGTGCTTGTGTGTGTATGAGCTGAGCTGAAAAAGGGAGTGAACTGTGGATCTGATGGAAGGAGGAGGTCCATCTACATTTCCACCTTCTCTCCTTCCCTCTCTCACTCCTGCCAAGATTGCCCAATTATTTGCCACAAGCACAGAGAGTCGGAACTATGTCTGTCAACAATAAGACCACTGAGGCTTTCAAAGGAAAGAGGACCATCTGCCAGCGGCCAAGGCAGAGATACTTACAGCGGCGAGTGACTCCCCGCAGTGGAAAATTTGCTTACTCCACCAACAACACCTTTGAACAGGATATTTACTTTGGTAATAGAGCTGGGGCCCTGTGGTGGGAGCTGAAGTAGACAGGGAACAGGGAGGTGGAAGGTAGCTAGGAGATGAAATAGTCGTGGGTGAATGAGGCCCTGGATGACCCAGGTGTTTATGTTACAATCCCTGGTTGCACAGGAGCTGTTTAGTTTTTTTGCCGGGAGGGTAGGGGGAGGGCCAGTATCAGGTGGGGAGAAAACTGTTCTCCCTCTTCTCCCTTTCTCTATCCCTCTATCTTACTAAGGAGGCAGTGGAGGGTGGGATTATAAAGCAAACAAGATTTGGCTTTGGGAACAACCCACCTCTCTCTCTCTCTCTTTTTTTTTTTCAGTGAGAGGAGGTAGGCAAAGGCAGAGACAGACTCACACATGCATCTGGACTGGGATCCACTCAGCAAGCCCACTAGGGGGCAATGCTCTGCTCACCTGGGGAGCTTGCTTTGTTGCTCAGCAACCAGCTCTTCTTAGTGCCTGAGGTGGAGGCCATGGAGTCATCCTCAGTGCCTGAGGCCAACTTGCTCCAATTGAGCCATGACTGCAGGAGAGGGAGAGAGAAGCAAGAGGGGGAGGGGTAGAGAAGCAGATGCGTGCTTCTCCCATGTGCCCTGACAGGGAATCAAACCCAAGACATCCACAGCCAGGCCAACGCTCTACCACGGAGTCAACCAGCCAGAGCTCCTACCTCTCTCTATATACACCCTTCTCCCTGCTCTCATTTTGAGATATTCCCCCACTGAGGTGCTTTATTGGAAAAAAAAAAAATCACAGGCTTTTGAGTCAGGCAGAACCAAGTTTAAATCCTGGCTTAACCTCTTCCTACTGTTGGATCGGAAAAGTGAGAAACAGACATTTTGCCACACAATTAAGTAGCCAAATTAAGGGGTCTTTATTTTAAAGCTGGCAACTGCACAGAGACCTAAGTCATTCAAATCATGAGGCCCTGAACACAGTTTGAGGTTAGCTTTTAAATACAAAATTACACACTGATTGGGGAATGGGGAGGAGGGGAAGCCTAGCAGTAAAACAAAGCAGTGAAACAAGCTCTTTTACAATGCTTAGCTATAGGATTAATTCAGGGAGAAACATTCTGGGAACATTTGCAACTTTGCGGAACTATCCCAAGGCCACAGCCTGGGAAACCAGCCTCAAGGCCAGAGGTAGAGAGTCTTTTAGAAAAAAGTAAGTTTTGCTGAAAGTCTCTGTTTTACAGAAAGTAAGTTCTGCTGAAAGTTATTTATCCTAAGAGCCTTTCTTTTCTACATTTCATTCCCTACTGGTTTTAATTAAATTTTAATCAAATCATTGATGTATTTTCATTGCCATCTTCTTGTATAGGCATTTATGACTTCTGATTACTATTAATTTGATAGAATTTATTCTCTCTTGAATAAACCTAGAACCTGCACAAAGTTTCTGCAACTTATACAAACTGTCAACTTTATGAACTTTCTTATCTATTTAGAAATAACTAGCTTTTAAAACAATTTACTTTTTCCTTTCAGTATACCTTTATACTTTGTATTTTTTATTATTAAAACTATATAATTCCTTTCTAATTAATTAGAATTCTGAATTTCCAAAAACCTTAACCTTCAGTGAGGACTGTTAGTAATAAGTAATTCTTTTTTAATATATAATTAGTAAAAGTAATTCTTTTTTTGGAGGTGTCTTTTTTCTAAGTAGCCTATTAGACACATGACCAATATTTAAAGGTTATTCTATTGAGGTAGCTATGAGCACATATATGCTTTTTATTTACCTTGTAGCTTCTCTCCTTACTAAGGGACTTATACCCTTTTCTGTATGACTCATAGCAGCACATGTATTAAACCTTAAGATGACTTGTTCTGGCTTTGACCTTAGTTTCCCTCCCTTCCCAAAGTTCAATTATAAGGAGTCCCATGGTGAGGTTCCTCAGGCTTCTGTTGTCCGTGGACCAGCCAGCTTCCAGTTTGTGGCTGGAGCAGGACATGTTGTCCTTTTCAGGGTCAATTTACAGGGGTTGGTGGGATCCATCTGTACTGTCCTCAAGGGGGTCTTTAAGGGAGCTTAGGGAGAAGGGGTGTCGCCCTGCCTAATACAATTTTATACAGGGTGAATCCTGCCTGGTTGGGGGTGCATTTAGCTTTCAGCAGAACTAGGGGGAATAAGTTGGCCCAGTTTTCACCAGTTTTTAGAATGAATTTGGTCAGGACTTCTTTCAGAATTCAATTTATTTTTGTGGTTTATCCTGAACTCTGAGGCCTGTAAGCACAGTATAACTTTTAACTAATGTTGAGTGCCTTTCCTACTAGCTGTGAGACCTTAGACACAAAGGCAGGCCTATTATTAGAACCAATATTAATGGGCAAGCTAAACCTGGGAATAATTCACACAGCAACTTCTTCTTTTTTTTTTTACAGGGACAGAGAGAGTCAGAGAGAGGGATAGATAGGGACAGACAGGAACAGAGAGAGATGAGAAGCATCAATCATAAGTTTTCTGTTGTGACACCTTAGTTGTTCATTGATTGCTTTCTCATATTTGCCTTGACTGTGGGCCTTCAGCAGACTGAGTAACCCCTTGCTGGAGCCAGCGACCTTGGGTCCAAGCTGGTAAGCTTTTTTTGCTCAAGCCAGATGAGCCCACACTCAAGCTGGTGACCTCAGGGTCTCAAACCTGGGTCCTCCACATCCCAGTCTGACGTTCTATCCACTGTGCCACCGCCTGGTCAGGCAAGGACCTACTGGTTTTAGGGCTACTTCTTTGGCTGCTTGATCAGCTGCCCAATTTCCTTTTGCCTCTATTCAGTCCCCTTTCTGGTGTCCTCATCAATGAATAACGGCTGTAGTCTCTGGTAACTAAACGGCTTCTAGTAAGGCTAAAATTTCTTCTTTGTTTTTAATGTCCTCACTAGCAGACATCAAAAATTCTCTCCTTGTATAGGCATTTATGACTTCTGATTACTATTAATTTGATAGAATTTATTCTCTCTTGAATAAACCTAGAACCTGATAGATTGCAGCATGAACATGGGCAGTAGCAAAAGCATACCTACCGTCAGTGTAGATATTGACCTTCTTCTTTCCTCTGGCCCACCTTAACACCTGGGTGAGAGCGATAAGTTCTGCCTGCTGAGCTGAGGTCCCATGGGGCAAGGCTTGGGCCCATATGGTCTTATCAGGAGTCATTACAGCTGCTCTAGCATGTCGAACCCCTTCTAGGACAAAACTGCTGCCATCTGTGAATAGCTTTCTTCCACATTGGGTAGGGGTACATCAGTAAGGCCTGGTCTTGCAGTTTGAACAGAGTCTAGCACTTCAGAGCAGCCATGCAAGGGGATGCTTGGATCCCTGTCAGGCATCAGGCTTGCTGTGTTGATAGTGTCTAGACAAACTTAATGTGAGGCTGATCTATAAGCAGAGCCTGATACTGTGTGATCCCAGCATTAGACATCTACCTTTCTGGAGTTCCTCTAAGCAAAGTCTCTACTGCATGTGGGGCTGTCAGGAACAGTTCTGGCCCTATGGTTAACTTATCTGCCTTTCTCACTAGTATGGCAGTGGCCACTATGGCTCTGAGACAATTTGGCCATTCAGATGCAACAGGGTCTACTCTAACCACTTGGAGAGGTAAGCAATAGGCCTGCGCCACGGCCCTAGAGTTTGGGTTAAAACCCCTTTCACTGTTCCCTTGCTCTCATGACCAAAGAGCTGGAAAGGCTTTGTAATGTCTGGCAAAGCCAGGGCAGGGGCCTCAGTGAAAGCCTTTTTGAGGGTTTCAAAAGCTTCTTGTTCCACCTGACCAGGCGGTGGTGCAGCGGATAGAGCATCGGACTGGAATGTGGAAGACCCAGGTTCGAGACCCTGAGCTCGCCAGCTTGAGCACGGGCCCATCTGGCTTGAGCAAAAGCTCGCCAGCTTGGACCCAAGGTCACTGGCTCCAGCAAGGGGTGGCTCTGTCTGCTGAAGGCCTGCGGTCAAGGCACATGTGAGAAAGCAATCAATAAACAACTAAGGTGTCACAACGAAAAACTGATGATTGATGCTTCTCATCTCTCTTCCTTCCTGTCTGTCTGTCCCTGTAAAAAAAAAAAAAAAAAATCTTCTTGTTCCTTATTTGTCCAAATTAACTCTTGGGTTCCTGTTGTACAGGAGTATAAAGGCTTGGCTATCTGCAAACCTAGGGATCCACAACTTGCAGTATCCAACTGCCCTGAGAAATTCTCAGACTTTTCTCTTGCTGATGGGGGTAGGAATTTGAAGAATTGCCTCAATACGACTGGAGGAGAGAGTATGCTTCCAGCCTTAATGTGGTAGCCTAGATAGGTCACCTTGGAGGTGCAGAGTTGTGCCTGTTTAGCTGACACCGGGTACCCCAGAGTCTGCAGTGTTTGTAAAAGTCCCTCAGTGACTGTCCAGCAGCTTACCTCCGTTTCCGCAGCGAGAAGCAAATCATTTACATATGTACTGCAGCAGCGTGCATTCGGGATGTTCTTGACGGAAGGTGAGCAGGTCCTGATGTAATGCCTCATCGAGGAGGGTCAGTGAATTCTTGAAGCCCAGTGGTAATCTGGTCCAGGTTAGTTATCCTGAAATGCCTGCCTCTGGGTCATTCCACTTGAAAGCAAAGACAACAGGCTTAAGAGAGTGTAGGGCAGTGATGGGCAATCTTTTGAGCTTGCTGTGTCAAAATTCGCCAAAAAACCGAGCATAACTCGTGTTGTGTGTCACTTGGAGAAAAATGGCCTAACCGGAAGTCCCAGAACTGGACGCTCTGTCCCGGAGTTCTGTTGTTTTGGCCTACAGACCCCGGGCGCAGAGTGTCTACACTACAGCAAATGTTTTATCCTCGGCTACTGCACCTGGCCATGCAGGAGCCAAGGATGAAACGTCCTTCTCGGCATGCGGCCCCATACTTCTCAGGTATGCGGCCACGTGTCATCAAAAATGGGTACGCGTGTCAGTGCTGACATGCGTGTCATAGGTTCGCCATCACGGGTGTAGGGGTTAGGCACAGTTGGGTGTATTGTCTCAACTCGCTTATTTACTTCCCGTGAGTCCTGAACTGGATGGTAGTCCTTGGTACCTGGCTTCTGAACATTAAAAGGGTATTCCATTGGGATTGGGAAGGAACAAGAATACCAGCTTCTAATAGTCTCTTAACATGGGGGGTTATTACCTTTTTAGCTTCCTTTGACACAGAGTATTGTTTCACCCGTATGGGGATGGCACTTGCAGTAAGCTGAACAACTACTGGGGCTTGATGCTTTGCAAGCTGAGACGGGTTGGTTTCCACCCAAACTGAAGGTAATCTATGCTGTGAGTCTGTTAAATAGTCATTTGAAACTTCTTGTTCTTCCTTAGTATCTACATTTAATAGATATCCCTGCCTGATCAGGTGGTGGCGCAGTGGATAGAGCATTGGACTGGGACGTGGAGGACCCAGGTTCGAAACCCCAAAGTCGCCAGCTTGAGCGCGGGCTCGTCTGGTTTGAGCAAACAAAGCTCACGAGCTTGAGCCCAAGGTCGCTGGCTTGAGCAAGGAGTCACTCTGTCTGCTGTAGCCCCCTGTCAAGATATAGGAGAAAGCAATGAACAACTAAGGTGCAGCAACAAAGAATTGATTCTTCTCTCTCCCTTCCTGTCTGTCTGTCCCTGTCTGTCCCTCTCTCTGTCTCTGTCACAAAAAAAAAAAATATAGATATTCCTCTGACAAAGGGCAAGTGAACATATATCAGCCTCAGCGTGGAATTCAGCAGAATTATGACTAAAAGAGATGGTAGCCTTCAGTTTTCTTAACAAGCCTCTTCCAAGAAAAGGATAAGGATAGTTCGGAATGACCATAAAGGAATGGGTGACAGTATTGTCTCCTAAATTGACATTCCACCATGAAGTCCGTGGACAAAGAATTGAATTTCCGGTAGCACCTTGTATAGGTACTTGCTCCCCTGAGAGCAGTCCTAGGAGTGGCAGTGAGAACAGAATGAGAAGCTCTGGTGTCAGTGAGGAAGCCTACTGGGTAGCCCCCTACCTGTAAAGTTACCTTGGGCTCCTGGGGCTAACAGGTATGGAGCCCTCCTTTAGATTAAGGACTCTTGGGGTCTGCCCTGACTTTCCTTTTAGCTTTGGACAGTCTTTTCTCTAATGTCCTTCTTCTTTACAATAAGTGCACTGATTTCTGCTTAACTCAAGCTTCCCTTTCTTTTTATTCTTGTGTTCTAAAACAGCTACAATTACTTTAGTTATCTTCTTAGTCTGTTTTCCTCGAGGGTGTCTCTATTGTTGTAAACTTTCTGGGCTAATTCTAACAATTGGGAAATTACTATACCCAGGAAGCCTTCTAATTTTTGTAGCTTCCTTCTAATATCTGGAGCTGACTGGGACACAAAAGCTAAGTTAACTGCCCTAGCATTTCCTGGTGCCTCAGGGTCTATTTAGACCCTGTAAGCTTCTAGCAGTCTGAGAAAGTTGCAGGAGTATCCTGAGGACCCTGAACAGCTTCTGACACCTTAGACAAATTCATGGGTTTCGTAGTAGTTCCCCTGATCTCAGCTAACAGAAACTGGTGAAAAGTGTTCAAAGCTTCCTGTCCTGCTATGTTATTGGGGTCCCATTTAGGCTGGACAATAGGACATTTAGGCTGGACCACCTTGAGAAGGTGGTCCCAACTGTCTTCCTCGGAGCTGTTTCTCCCTAGCATGACAGCTTTTCTTGCCTCTGATTTTATTCTTTCTCCTCAGTACTGAACAAGGTGACTAAAAAGCTGCTGGCAATCGTCCCAAGTGGGGCAGTGTGTATAGTACAGATTCTAACAGTCCTGTTAGGGCCTGAGACTTCTCTGAGAAAGTGGGGTTCTGAGTTTTCTAATTCTATAGGTCACTTGAGGAAAAGAGGACATAAATCATGAAGGGTTGTCTCCTGTGGCAACCTGTCAGCGGGCAGGGCTTCCCTCAGGGGCAAAATGGGTTCAGAAGAGGCAGCACTCCCTGTCTTCCCCTCGGGTTTGGCTCCAGGTATGAGGCGGTTAGAAAGTGGCCTCCTGAATGTTCCCCAGAGACAAAGCAGAGGAGGTAGGAGGAGCTGCAGCAAGGGGGTGGCAGCCCAGATTCCTCCGGGGTGGTTTGCAAAACAGGAGGCTGTTTGGAAATGCAGATGCCCCTGGCTGACCGTGCCACCAAAACCTTTCGTCCTAATCACCTGGCTCAGCCCTTGAGCCAAGAAAGAGGGTTCTTTATTAGAGCACACCACTGATCAATATAGGGGAATTGGTCGGGTGCCTAGGATTCCCGGTGCCCGAGGGGGAGGCTGCAGGCACCTGAGCTGCGTGAGGACCTGCTGCACGGCACCACACCATGGAGCCCAAGTAAGCATGGCATGGACCCTGCTGGCCCCGAACACCATGGAGGTGGCACTGCCCGGGCTGCCGCTTTTACCTCTGCCGCAGCCGCTGCTGCTTATGCTCTGCTGCAGCCCGGCCTCCCCCCCACCATCCCCCGTAGGTAGGTGTGCACGGGCTGCAGGGACAATGGGCCGGTGATAGTATTCTAGTCTGCCTGCGCTTTCTCTGGGTCTAGCAATTCTTGACTTGGCCAGTCTGCTCTAAAAGTTGGCCAATTTAATTCACAGAGAGTTTCCAATGTACCTTTAGACAATTTTTACATTATAATCATCAGAAAATCTATTTGAAATTCTTAAGCATATACTCAAGAGGAGTTTGACTCTTACTTTGCCCTTCCCCTATTGTTACAAACAATATTAACACAAATGAGCTTCCTAAGATCACAAAAGGGATCTGGAACAGAGGTTTGTGCCAGTTTATGGAATGTCCCCCATTGGGTCATACCCCGGAGAACCAAAGGACAGAGAGCTTTCAGACAAAGTTTGACATACAAGGGAAGGGGGTACCCCGTGAGGAACCACTCAGATGCCTGCCTGGCCACGTCCCTCACGGGACCTTAGGCACTTCTTAACATTGGTAGGTTGGTATAAAGCCCCAACTCGGATCAGACTACCTCTGATGCTGCCCTAAGCCGTATGAGGATTACCACAGAACCGCAGGTTGGGGCCCACTCGGACTCCATAGTTTTCACTGTAGAGCTGCAATCTGGAAACTCAGGTGCACGCACCAGAGCTCATCATTCACTCACCATTGACACACCATTCACTCGGGGGGGTTTTGGTGTAGAGACAAAATAACAAAGCAAAAGCAAAGAACAATATCTCGGCAGGATCAAAATCAGACAGGGGCCCTTGAAAATAAAGGTCCTTTAGGATAGTTTGTAAAAATAAAAGCGACAAAACAAGCAGAGGGTAAACATATGAGAGAGCGAATTCAAACGTGTTCAGGGAAGCCCAAGGTGGGACTTAACTCAGTCCATGCAAATATCTTCCGCACACAAACTCCTCTGCCAAAACAAACTTCAGATCACTCTCCGCCAACGTCTTGGTCCCGGAGAGCCTATTTGTGTGAGTGCGATTGTGTCTGATACTTGATCACAATAGTTACAGATGGCTAGCCACAAACAAACCACAGATTGAGCAAACTGCTCTACTCATCTCCAGAGGCTTTCCTGAGGACTCCAAATGGGGGGATGGGCATGCCGATTGTCCGCAGCTGAATGTTGGCTAGTCAGAAAAGACCAGCAGGGCCCTGGGACGTCGCAGGTGGCGCCTCCCCTGCTGGGTTTCCGTTCCAGGCAGTCAGGCTGAGGAGGCCAGTTGCCTATGTTTAGCAGAACCAAATGTGTCTGGAGGATACAATCTCGCTGTGGTCTCCAAATGTTGTATCGGAACAGTGAGAAACAGACGTTTTGCCACACAATTAAGTAGCCAGTTTAAGGAGTTTTTATTTTAAAGCCTGCAACTGCTCAGAGACCTAAGTCATTCAAATCATGAGGCCCTCCCTGAACACAGTTTGAGGTTAGCTTTTAAATACAAAATTACACACTGATTGGGGAATGGGGAGGAGGGGAAGCCTAGCAGTAAAACAAAGCAGTGAAACAAGCTCTTTTACAATGCTTAGCTATAGGATTAATTCAGGGAGAAACATTCTGGGAACATTTGCAACCTTGCGGAACTATCCCAAGGCCACAGCCTGGGAAACCAGCCTCAAGGCCAGAGGTAGAGAGTCTTTTAGAAAAAGGTAAGTTCTGCTGAAAGTCTCTGTTTTAGAGAAAGTAAGTTCTGCTGAATGTTACTTATGCTAAGAGCCTTTTTTTCCTACATTTCGCTACTAACCTTCAGCAAATTATATAATTTCTCTGAACTTTATGTACCTCGTTTGTAAAATAATAATAAAAATGCACTTCGTGTAAAGAATAGACGAGAAAACATCTACAGTGCTCCTTGCCCAATGATGGGTAAATGTTCACTACCTTCCTGTTGGGCAGATAAAATATATTATGCTCACTTTGTTAAAGATGGCGCTGCCCACATGGAAGTTCGTTGATATTAATGTGTGTTTGGGAACAGGCTGTGGGCTGGCTGGGTCATTATAGCCTAAGGTTTGGTTTTAAGAGTAAGCTTTTCCCCACACCCTTGATTAATTGGATGATGTGGGGTGGTGCGCTCTCCTGAGGAATCCCATTATACAGAGACTTCCTTGTTTGTATAATTGGATTAAAGGTTTTGATTCTACGGTATAAAGTAGGAGAGGCCAGTAGCTTGAATCCTCTCTTGGTTCCTGAAGTATTAGAAGAGAGGAGAGCAGATTAAGGCCACATGAGGAGGAGAGGAGGCAGCCAAGATGGTGGAATGCTGAGGAAGAAGCCAGTTTGTGCAGAGTTTGTGTAGAGAGAAGGAGATGGGGAACAGAGGTGAATAAGTCTGGTGAGCTAGAAACCTTTGATGCTAGGAAACTCGGATAAGTCAGTAGCTTTGTGAGCACTGAATGAGTGGGTTTTGGAGCCCAGTGTGTGTTTTTGCTTGCCCACCGGGTGCAAGCTAGAATTAAAGCTGATGGCTCACCAGTTCTTGGCTCCGTTGTTTCACTACCGACTGTTCAAATCTAATGTGAACCTGCACAGGTCAGGCAGCTGTGATGGTGGCCCCGGCTACTGGCTTTACACTTCCCCTTCCACCTTGCTATTCTCTAGATGCCTGGGCTTCCAGGATACATAGCCTAGGTCTGTGTGTTCCAAGCTGTTTATTCTCTCCTACCCTAATCTTGTTCCTATGTTGCTATCAACTGAAAGTCTTCTTAAAGTGCATAGTAAAAATTATAATATTTATGACTGATAAGAGGTGAATTAGGTAGCCCTTCATTAGTATCTAGCTTTTCACAGGGGACAATGCCTATAAGTTAGACAGGTTCTGCCTTGACTTACAGGCCTCATAGAACATGGTAGTCATGAGTTCTAGGGGCTTAGAGTAGGGTAAAATGACATTGAGGGCCCTGGCCCGATAGCTTGGTTGGTTAGAGCATCATCCTGAGGGACAGAGGTTGCCAGTTCGATTCCCAGTCAGGACACATACAGAAACAGATTGATGTTCCCTTCCTCTCTTGCTAAAGTCAATAAAAAATAAAATAAAATTGGGTCTGATCATACTGACTATAAACTCAAGAAGAAGAAAGATGCTAGGGATTCTTCCTTCCTTCCTTCCTTTCTTCCTTCCTTTCCTTCCTTTCCTTCCTTTCCTTCCTTCCCTTCCTTACTTTCCTTACTTTCCTCCCTTCCCTTCCCTCCCCTCCCCTCCCCTCCCCCCTCCCTCCCTCCCTTCCTTTCTCTCTCTCTCTCTCTCTCTCTCTCTCATCTCTTCTGACTCATTATTTCCTTATCTGTCCATAGGTAAAGTCCAGATCATCCACCAGATTGGTGGAAAGAGAGACCAAATTTTCCTGGAAAACTTCCACTGGTACAACAAGCAACTACCTAAAATCTTCCCTGAAACCCCAGAAAGGTGGACTTGCCAGCCAGTTCCGGAAGCACGTAAGCAGGAAGCTGATAATGGGTATAAAGATGGTTGTGTGGCTATTTCCTTAAGGCCCCTGTTTCCTAGGGCAGGACACCACTAGCATCTAGGGAAGTCTCTTCCTACCAACTAAATATCACCTCACAAAATAGTAAAATACTAACTATAACTTGGAAGAGGCTTTGTGAAGCACCCATTCAGTTGAAATCAGATAAAATTTAGGTGTAATAAAGTGGTTTAGGGCCAGTAATTACCATTAAGGCCCATCCGCCTTATTCCTTCCAGGGGAAGTTTATCAAACCCCTGATCTAGCACTCTGCCCTTCTTCCTTTGGCTGGCTCTAGCTACCACTCCGTTCCCCAGCCCACAGCAGCTTCAGGCCCTAGGGGCATCCTCTGTAAGTTTCTGTTTCACAAGTACCTCATTCTTCATTCTGTAAGACAGATAAGGTTGAGGGAAGGAAACCAGCCAAGAAATGAGCTTATGAAACAAAAAGTGCTCATCCTCCAAGAGACTATGTCTCCATTTCCCGTGACTCTTCTCTGCAGTGTCACTGTTCAGATGGGCCCCAGGCCTGCAGAGACCAGTAGCAGTAGTGACCCATTCTTTTCCCCCCCTCAGCCCCCAAACCTCTGTCTCTAGTGCTGTCTGGCTAGGTAACAGTCACTAGAGTAGCGATACTAAGGTGGCCCCGATACACAGCTTCCCCAACACTCACACACCTCCTTTGTTGAGACCCAGCATTATAAAACAGTGGAGAAAGCACCCCAGGAGAGCCGTGGGTTAGTTTGTAGCAAATCACCTTCTGGAGCTTCAGTTGCTTTATTAAAACTGAGACTCTGTTGGACTGGTGGTGGCACAGTGGATAGAACGTCAACCTGGGTACTAACCCTAAGGTCGCGGTACTAACCCTAAGGTCGCGGGCTCGAGTGCAAGCTCATCTGGCTAGAGTGCGGGATCATAGACATGACCCCATGGTTGCTGGCTTTAGTCCAAAGGTCACTGGCTTGAAGCCCAAGCTTGCTGGCTTGAGCAAGGGGCCACTAGCTAGGCTAGAGGCCCCACCACCACCACCATTAAGACACAAATGAGAAGCAGTCAATGAACAACAAAAGTGCCACAGTTATGAGTTGATTCTTCTCATCTCTCTCTGGTCTCTGTCTCTGTTTCTTTCTCTCGCAAAACAAAACAAACTGAGACACTCATCATTCCTACAGCAAGGCACTTTTGTGATATGTAGGTGATTTTGTGAATATATTTTATTAACAATGAAGGGCTATACAAATTCAAGGCATTATTATTAATATACTCCACAAGCCAGCTCTATACTGCATGCCCTCTACTCTGAGAAGAGGTAAATCCACAGAAACAGAAAGTTGATCAGTGATTGCTGGGTGATAGTTGCACAACTCTGCAAATGTGTTAAAAAAACCCACTGAATTGTATATACTTTAAAAGGACGAAATTTACATATTTGAATTCTACCTCAATAAAGGTGTTATTTAAAAAAACAAAACACCTGGCACTCTCCCCTTCCAGGACCACACCTGGCCTTCCCTCCCACACCCTTCTTCTTCCCAGGCGCATTTTCCTGGCCCATCTCTCTTTCCTGAGCTCTAAGGGACCCCAGAAGACTTGCAACCAGGGGAGCAATGGGCAGTGGCAGCTTGTTCTGGGCTAACCCCTTGAACCTGTTTCCAAAGTGCCCTTTTATCTCATTTTCTTCCTGCACAGCCAATAAATTCTTCCTTTACTTGCTAAAAAAATATATATATATATTTTAAATCCTGAGGATCATACTGGATTTACAGAAGCTTCAACATCTGTCTCACTAGCTTTATAGGCACATTTCCCCAGTGGTGCTGGATACCAGCCTTCTTTTCCCCCAGAATGCAGAACATGTAATGAGCTGACGCTGTAGGATTTTTGATGTTAAACTTTTTTTTTTTACAGGGAAAGAGAGAGAGAGTCAGAGAGAGGGATAAACAGAGACAGACAGACAGGAACGAAGAGAGATGAGAAGCATCAATCCTCAATTTTTCGTTTTGACACCTTAGTTCATTGATTGCTTTCTCACATGTGCCTTGACCGTGGGCCTTCAGCAGACCAAACAACCCCTTACTGGAGCCAGCGACCTTGGGTCCAAGCTGGCGAGGGTCTCGAACCTGAGTCCTCTGCATCCCAGTCCGACCGTCTATCCACTGCGCCACCGCCTGGTCAGGCTAAACTTGTTTTTAAACATTTATTTTATTTTATTTTTTTACAGGGACAGAGAGAGAGTCAGAGAGAGGGATAGACAGGGACAGACAGACAGGAATGGAGAGAGGTGAGAAGCATCAATCATTAGTTTTTCGTTGCCATTACTACACCCTAGTTGTTCATTGATTGCTTTCTCACATGTGCCTTGACCGTGGGCCCTCAGCAGACCGAGCAACCCCTTGCTGGAGCCAGCGACCTTGGGTCCAAGCTGGTGAGCTTCTGCTCAAGCCAGATGGGCCCACGCTCAAGCTGGTGACCTCGGGGTCTTGAACCTGGGTCCTCCGCATCCCAGTCCGACGCTCTATCCACTGCACCACCGCCTGGTCAGGCTAAATTTGTTTTTAAAACAGTATTTGAGCCTGACCTGTGGTGGCACAGTGGATAAAGCATCGATCTGGAATGCTGAGGTTTCCAGTTCAAAACCCTGGGCTTGCCTGGTCAAGGCACATATAGGAGTTGATGCTTCCTACTCCTCCCCCCTTCCCTCTCTCTCGCTTTCTCTATTTCCTCTCTCTCTCAAGATGAATAAATAAAATAAAATCTTTTTTTTTTCTCCTGAAGTAAGAAGCGGGAGGCCTGACCTGTGGTGGCGCAGTGGATAAAGCCGTCGACCTGGGAACACTGAGGTCGCCAGTTCAAAACCCTGCACTGGTTCGGTCAAGGCACATATGGGAGTTGATGCTTCCAGCTCCTCCCCCCTTTCTCTCTTTCTCTCTCTCTCTCACTCTGTGTCTCCTCTCTAAAATGAATAAAATAAAATAAAATAAAATAAAATAAAATAAAATAAAATAGAAGCAGGAGACAGAGTGCCAGGCTTACACATGCACCCGACCAGGATCCAACTGGAAAGCCCACTAGGGGGCAATGCTGTGCCCCTCTGGGGCATTGCTTCACTGCAGCCGGAGCCATTCTAGTGCCTGAGGCGGAGGCCATGGAGCCATCCTCAGTGCCCAGGCCAACTTTGCACCAATGGAGCGTTGGCTGCGGGAGGGGAAGTGAGAGGTAGAGAGAAAGGAGAAGGGGAAGAGTGGGGAAGCAGATGGGTGCTTCTTCTGTGTGCCCTAGCTGGGAATCAAACCAGGGACATCCACACGCCGGGCTGATGCTCTACCACTGAGCCAACCGGCCAAGGCAAAATAAAATCTTTATTAAGAAAAACAACACAGCCTGACCTCTGGTGGCGCAGTGGATAAAGTGTCGACCTGGGAACACTGAGGTCGCCAGTTCAAAACCCTGCACTGGTCTGGTCAAGGAACATATGGGAGTTGATGCTTCCAGCTCCTCCCTCCTTTCTCTCTTTCTCTCTCTCTCTCTTTCTCACTCTGTGTCTCCTCTCTAAAATGAATATATAAATAAATAATTTTTTTAAAAAGTAAAAAAAAAAAAAGAAAAACAACACAGGCCTGACAAGGCAGTGGTGCAGTGGATAAAGCATTGGACTGGGACATGGAGGACACAGATTCGAAACCCCGAGGTCACCAGTGTGGGCTCAATGAGTTTGAGCATGGCTCACCAGCTTGAACCCAAGTATGCTGGCTTGAGCAAGGGGTCACTTGGTTTGCTGTAGCCCCCCGGTCAAGGCACATATGAGAAAGCAATCATGAGAAACTAAGGTGCCTCAATGAAGAATTAATGCTTCTCATCTCTCTTTCTTACTGTCTGTCCCTCTCTCTGTCTCTTTCACACACACACACACACACACACACACACACACACACACAAAGAAAGTTTTAAAAAATAAACTGATGTATTTGAAATTAGTAATAAACTGTATGTAAAAAAACCCCACAGTATTTGAAATTGACCTGGTGGGAATAAAGTCAGACTAGTAATATAGACACACCTTATTATTCATCTCATCTCAGGAAATACTGGGTATGAAAGAATCCAGAGATAATAGAAAACTTCCTGAGTTAGCTCTGGGTAATTTTTTCCCTTCTCCATTTTGAATGAACTGAAAAACGTAGATTTCTTTAAAATGATAAAATTCCCAAGAAACAAAGTATACTTATTACTACATAGCCTTTAATTTCCCCCAGATTACTACAGAAAACTCTCTAGTGTGCCAGATCATTATGGTTCCTATATACGAAGCACAGCTTTTATGGTGCAGGTCACAAAGGCAGCATCTGTTTCTGCCAATAAAGTCACTGTGCCTTTTGTCCCACAGTCAAAGAGTTGTTTCTCTGTGTGCTCCCTTTAGGTGACTTTTGATGTGAAAGGTGGCTAGTGGATGTATTTCTATCTGCCTAGCACTCAAAGGATTGGAAGTAAAATAAATGTTGGCCGTTGTACACATTTATTTCCACAGAGGTTAAATAGAGATTTAAGACCTCCTCACCACATCTATTTTAACTCCCTGAGCAGGGGGATACAGGATGAGCAGCTACTTCTCACTTTTGTGGGAGGGATTTCAAGGAGGCTAAGAGAAGCGGGGTGTGTGTGTGTGTGAGAGAGAGAGAGAGAGAGATGGCAAAGTATCTACACCAGGCATGGCCAACAGTTTTTCCCCCCAGGCCAGATTAGAAAGAAAACTTTTTTCATGGGCCGGATGAAATATTAAAATTAAAAAATGTTAAATACAAAAACGCTTTGTTTAAGTGAACAAAATTTTATTATGTAATTTATTAAAAATGTAAGTGAGTGAAAAAGTTAATATACAATATTATTTTAATAAAAATATAATTACATACCGTATAAATATCCAAACCGTATCACAATCAAACGAAACAATATTTAATTAATAGAATGAGCTTGAAGGGGTTATATCGCAAATAAAACAATTATTTCGTTTTACAAACAACCTGGACACGTTTTCAGTTATCAACTGCAGCTATTGTCTATGCTACAATGACATTTGATTCAGCACACTTGACCACAAAAATAACAAATTGTTTGACCTTGGGTGCGCACTGGCAAACTCCGCCTGAAAGAATGTGGGTTTCACATCGCCGCTAAACGTCAAACAGTTCATATCGAGTACAGACGAGTACAAAAGTTGTAAATCTTTATAATGGAATTTTTTAAAAAAAATAAAGAAGTATTGCGAACCCATTCGACCAATTATTGGAAGTTAGTCTAGAATTCTTTTCCGCGTATCACTATCTTCTTAAATATCTCAATTTCCAATAATCAAAGACGCTTCCTCTTCTGAGTAGCTGAGACTTTAAAGTAGCGGAGAATATTAAAAATTTAATTGTGGGCCGCATAAACTCATTAGGGCCCACAGGCCGTGTGTTGGCCATGCCTGATCTACGCCCTGGGAGCTGACCTGTCTGGAGCTGGTTGTGTTGCTCTGTCTGTACACATCCTACACCACAAGGGAAGGAAGCTGAGTCTGCCCCGTGTGACCAAACGGGGGAGGATCATGTGGAGGTTTGGCCCCGTATGGGCATCTGAGCTAAACTGCCCTGGAGTCTCACGGGACTCTTCTTACATTAGAAGAAGGAAATGGTATCACCCTCCTTGCTGAAAGGAGAGGAAAGAATTGATTCAGAGCAAAATCTAAGCACATTGGAAGAGGCAGTGTGGCAAGTAATGAAGTTAGTCATCTGGAAATGTTTTTACCTATTTTGCCTTCTCATTCTCCACACAACTACTCCTCTGAAAAAGAGGCTTTCTAAATCTCACACCAGGGAACACATTAAGTCTAGAAAAATATAACTATAACTTTCTATATGACAGCTATATTTATAAAAGATTTTCTTCTGGTCTTGAATTTCCAACTGTTGTATGTCCCAATTGGTGACCAGATGGCCCGCTTTTGGCGGGACAGTCCCGATTTTTAACAATTTGTCCCACATCCCACGGCGTTTTAAAAAAGTCCCGATTTAAAAAAATATATTACAATACTATTTTTGCATTCTATGAAAATTTTTTTTTGCTCCATATAGACCAGATTTTTAATCAAGAACCCCCCGTCAATGGTGTCCCGCTTTACCAATTTTAAAATCTGGTCACCTTAATAGGAACTACTCAAAGGTGCTATAATCTTTAAAATTTAGCAATTTGCAGCACTATTCCTCCTCCAAAATTAAAAACATTAAAAAGAAAACATAATTAGGAATTGATGTCCAATTACACTCTAAATTGCAATATATCAAATATTGAATTTTATGAACAAGCCCTTTTACATATAAACTTATTTATATTCTTGAAGATTTCTTAAACTTATAGAAAGGTTTTGTAAATAGCTCTGTTTTTCTCTCCTAATCTCTGTCCCCTATCATCGTGGCATTATCCTATCTGTAGGGCTTTTCATAGCTCCCTATGGCAAGTTGGCTCTTGACAGTATTGTTTTGCCCGGTCTTAGGAATAGGGATGTGATGCTAGCTGGAACACAGGGGCCTAGGGCAGTGGGGTGAGGATACCTCATACTGCCACACTGCACAGCTTGCAGGCCCATGAGGGGAGCCCTGCGCTGGACTGCTTTGCCCACCCCAGCCAACAAGGGTGAGGACGTGCCCATTAAGCCCAAGAAACTGAAGATGCTGGCAGAACCACTGAAGGGGGATGTGACTTGGAAAGAGGAGGTCCTGTGGAGGATGCTGAAGGAATGGAAGACTTCCTGGGCTCTGAGTGAGTGAGGAGGGGGAGGCATCCAGAAATATCAGCATGTATTTGTGGGGGAGGAGGGTCTCCCCTTGGACTAGTGTTTCTCAACCTTTGAAAATCCATTCCTCTCTTGTAAGATATAAAGATCTAGTTGCCGCATCAAGGTTAGACTAGACCAGAGCCTTTCACACAGCACTAGTATCTGGAGGCTTTTTTGCATGAGCAGGTTTTATTTCAGTAATTTGTGGAAAATCACTATGGTGAGAACTCTTCACAGGCAGGAACCCTAACTTACTGACCTCTGAAACTTTATATTCAATAAAGAATGCATGAAGGGAAGCATGAAATATGCTACCCAAGCAATGAAAATAAAATGATCAAAAGGAACAGTAGTTGTCTGTGTTATAAACAAGCCCTCTCCAAAATTTCCTTGTGGAGTTGGGATTATCATATATCTACATAGCCTTCAGAGATATGGGAGTAGAAGTCTGAGTGCTTGGGGCAGAGTTAGGGCCTAGCAAGGACTGTTGAAAGCTTCAAGATTTGAGGACTCAAGGGTTGCTCTGCCTCTCAGAACATAAGAAACAGTTCAGTTCAGGAAAAAGAGAGGCGATCCATTTCGTAAACTGGATCAGATAAACAAAATAGGGTTGAAAAAGAGACACTGAGTAAAAGCTACTACTAGGGAGCAGCTACAGATGGTGGGATCACTGAAATAAAAGCTTGATTCCTACAGAGAGAGCAGTTAGTAATAAACTGAGGAAGACCTTGAAAGCTGGATGCAGGAGACCTCAAAGGCAAGGAAACCTGATGATAACTCGCTGGGTAGTTTGCTAAACTTTGTCTAGTTAATTCATTTACTACTCAGTCACTCAACATGGTAGATTCTAGTATTATTCCCATTTTGCAAATGAAAAATCTCAAACTCAGACCAGTTAAGTAACTTAGCCAAGGTCACATAGCTTATAACTATGATTCCAAACCAGGTATGTCTGATAACAAAGTGCCCTTAATCTCTATATTTTATTTTCCCTTTTATCTTCCAGATGGTAACAATGAAAAGTTATTTAAGCAAAGGGAGACAGGATATAGGACGAGACTGGGTGGGAACTCATTCTATTGTTTGAGAACTGACTTAGAGAGTACATGGATATTCAGAGAAATAACTTCCCTAAGGGTTCCATTTCTGAGGCCCTTTATTTTCCTGAGCCAGTGTTTTGCGTGAATTGACCTGGGAGGATGGAGACTTCTTGTCACCTCCTGCAGTACAGTATCTCACCATAACCAGGTGGTTCTACTCTCATTTCCCTCCCTGCACCACAGTCATCGAGTGGCACCATAAGACAGTAGAGGGTCTGCTGCGGAGCTTGATGGACATGCATGACGACGTTCGGATTGAAGCCATTGTCACATGTGCCACAGCTGCTTTAGAATGGCGGTTCTGGATTGCCGTCAGCCAGGGAGACTCAGGTGAGAGCCAGAACTGAACTGCTCGAGAATACTATATGCAGTTTCCTCTCTGTTGGGCAGATAAAATGTATTGTGCTCACTTTGTTAAAGATGGCGCTGCCCACATGGAAGCCTGTCACCCAGGTGATATTATTCACCCTTATTCTTGGGATGTGTGTTCGGGGACAGGCTATAAGCAGGCCAGGTCATTATAGCTTAGTTTTAAGAGTAAGCTTTTCCCCACACCCTTGACTGATTGGATGATGTGGGGTGGTGCACTCTCATGAGGAATCCCATTATGCCTCAGATGGGTGACTTTGTATCAGACTTTCTTGTTTGTAGATTGGATTAAGGGTTTGGATTTCAACATTTTAAAGTGGGGCAGACCAGGAGCTTGCTCTCGGTTCCTGAGGTTAGTATTAGAAAGGAGAGCAGATTAAGGCCACACGAGGAGGAGAGGAGGCAGCCAAGATGGTGGAATGCTGAGGAAGAAGCCAGTTTGTGCAGAGTTTGTGTAGAGAGAAGGAGATGGGAAACAGAGGTGAATAATACTGGTGAACTAGAAAGCTTTGATTCTAGGAAACTCTGACAAGTCAGTAGCTTTGTGAGCACTGAGTGAGTGGGTTTTGGAGCCCAGTGTGTGTTTTTACTTGCCCGCTGGGTGCAAGCTAGAATTAAAGCTGGTGGCTCACCAGTTCTTGGCTCCATTGTTTCATTACCGTCTGTTCGAATCTAATGTGAACCTGCACGGGCCAGGCGGCTGTGATGGTGGCCTCGACTACTGGCTTTATACACTCTCCTATCTGAAACCCTCTATAAGCCAAAGCAAAGAGTCGTCCTCCACTTTCTGGAAGTTCACATGTGCCACTTTGCTTTTATGGAAGACCAACTTTAGTATGGTAATGTTTTTTTTCAGAAATGCAGAAATCCTCTTCAAATTTCTTTCAGTTAGCAAAAACCGGTACTAATACAGAATTGTAATCTACTGAGGAGCTGGTTTAACAGGACCCAGGACACAGATGATGGGAACTATAAATGCTACTGGAAGGACATAAAACCAACTGACACTTGTCCCTCAAGCACCCTCTCAGATACTACCTTTTACGTGAAGCCTGGGCTGACAATTTTTCTTTCTCTGCTGCTGATAGCACCCTAGCATTAATCACTCTATCCTAATTGTCTGTTTACTTTTCTGCCATCTCTAGTGGACAAAGAATTCCTTAAGGGCAGGGCCTCATGTTAGCTCTACAAAGTTGCCAGGTTTTTAAAGTTTCATTTAACTTATTTCCCGTCTGTTGAGTTCCAGATATGGGCATTATTCCTCCAAGTTTTGAAATTTGCTGCTCCATCTGCTGGAAAATTCTTCTTTTATTTTTTTTATGACAGAGACAGAAAGAGTCAGAGAGAGGGACAGATAGGGACAGACATACAGGAAGGGAGAGAGATGAGAAGAAGCAGTTCTTCTTTGTGGCATCTTAGTTGTTCATTGATTGCTTTCTCACATGTGCCTTGACCAGGGACTACAGTAGACCGAGTGACCCCTTGCTCGAGCCAGCAACCTCTGGCTCAAGCTGGTGAGCTTTGCTCAAACCAGATGGGCCTGCGCTCAAGCTGGCGACTTTGGTGTCTTGAACCTGGGTCCTCCGCATCCCAGTCTGATGCTCTATTCACTGTGCCACCACCTGGTCAGGCTGCTGGAAAATTCTTCCTCTCTTCACCTGAGTCACTTCTTTGCCTGACCTTCAATTTCCAGCTAAGGTGTCACCTCTGAGGATTCCTCCCTGCCCCACCACCCAGACTTGGTTTGGTTTCCCTGTTGTATCGGTGTCCACACATATACATTTTTTTATGATAACTGCTTATATCCTTGGGTGTCAAGTGGGATGATATGTTTTCTGTGCCTGGCACATAGAGAAAACCTTCAATAAGCAGCAACAGATATTATAATCTTACCCCCAAATCTTCCACAGACAGACCTATGCCATTCAAATGATCCCTTTCACATGTCCTAGGTGTCTAGATTTTGATTCATCTTGTTTCCTCCTCACACCCTCCCAAAGAAAAAGATACACTCATTATTTCTTTTTAAAAAAAAATATTTTATTTATTAAGAAAGAGAGAGTGAGAGAGAGAAGGGGGAGGAGTGGAAAACATCAACTCATAGCAGTTGCTTCTCATAAGTGCCTTGATTTAAATTTAGCAAGCCCAGGGCTTTTAATTGGTGGCCTCAGCATTCCAGGTCCATGCTTTAATCACTGAGCCACCACAGGTCAGGCTCATTATTTCTTGAAGTACTCAACTGACTTCTATCTATTTCCATCTAGGTCATCCTTAACAGATGGTATAGAGCCCTGCCGTGGCAGTACAAAGGACAGATTAGAGATCCTGAAGTCTTAGTCACAGGTCCAGCTCCTCTCAGATTCAAATTTCTTATCTAATCTATAAAATGAGGATAGTTGTGGACAGAAGGTTAATAAAACCCTTCCCCTTTTATTTGAGAATCTGATCTGTAATTAAATGTCTCCCTGTTACCCTGCTAACCTAATAAGGACAGAGACTATCTTTTTTTTTAATTTCTTTTTATTTATTTATTTTAGAGAGGAGACACAAAGAGAGAGAGAGAGAGAGAGAGAGAGAGAAAGAAAGAGAGAAAGGGGGGAGGAGCTAGAAGCATCAACTCCCATATGTGCCTTGACCAGACCAGTGCAGGGTTTTGAACTGGCGACCTCAGTGTTCCTAGGTCGACGCTTTATCCACTGCGCCACCACAGGTCAGGCAGGACAGAGACTATCTTTATAGGCAATACTGCTTACGATAAAAATGAACTGTGATTGATCAATTACATTTGGACTGGGAAGAACTATAAATGAGATATAAATACCTCAAGGGGCACCATCCTGTAGACTTCCGTGAATGCTGTGACTTCTATAACAGCATGCTCTTTGAGGACCCTAGAATCGTATCTATGGAGTTGCTATAAGAGATACTCACTCCTGTAAAATACAAGACTTGTAGCCAGAGTGGATTTCATGCTCCAGAGCTGTCCCCAGATGGCTCCGTGGAATGCGATTCAAACCACCTCATGAACTCTAACCAAAGGGAGTGCCTGATGCTGCCCTGTTGGCAAAAGGTGCTGCCAACCTATATGCTCCCAAAGACTGATGCATGTGGCCTAGGATAGTCTTGTGAGTCTGTTAGTTAAACCAAGACTCCTGAAATATACATGTTTCAGGTGAGTTCTAAAATCATACCTGCCTTGCCTACTTCAGTGAAGGCATGAATGAGATGAATGTGAAAACACTGTGTAAATGGCAAAGCTAAGTATTATTGCTATTATTATTAAAAATAACACAAAAATACAAAATGTAATGTAAAAATACTTAAATATATAGGGTAAATAGGTTGATTTTCAAACTGGAAACATTCTGCTTTGGCTTGAATATATAGGCTCCTTCGAGGCCACATGATAAAAGATTGGGAACTGGCATACCCAGCACAGAAGTGAGCCATAAAGTCCTGCCCATTGTAGGGACTCTGCTAACCTCTAATTATATTACACAGAACTAAGCACCTACAACTGAGACTGAGGTTGGCCACCATGTGGCTATGGGAAGGAAGCTGTGTTTCAGAGAAAGCAAAGGAGCTAGCACTCTCTTCTCCAGCTCTCTTTTGATCACAGACAAGGAGGAGACTGTGAAGACCCCATCAATTCCAGACTTGCCAGAAGTTCTACAGCCCGCTCTGGAGGCAGCTCTTCATGACAAGAATGTCAATGTGCAGATGGCAGCAGCAATATGCCAATATGTCATACAGTCACATAATCCCCTTGCCCGGGACATCATGGAGACTGTCCTTTTGAAGGGTGAGTAACTCCCTTTTCCTTCTGACCTCGGAATATAGGATAAAAAGAAGATATATTACCATCAGCTTCTCCTAATCTTTCCTTCTCCATTATCATGCTCTGTGATGTCTACTATATTGGGTTTGTGTTCATGTTAGAATATATAAAAATTAGTTCTTCCTCGGTGCTTTTAAAAAGTAAGTACACTGCCACCTAGTGGTACCTGGGCTAAGTGTTTCATAGATGTATTTGATTAGAAACCATGCCTTCACACAACTGGATTTCCTTTTTTTTAATATATATATTTTTTATTATTATTAATTTTAATGGGGTGACACCAATAAATCAGGGAACATATGTACAATGAAAACATCTCCAGGTTATCTTATCATTCAATTGTGTTGCATACCCATCACCCAAAGTCAAATTGTCCTCTGTCACCTTCTATCTGGTTTTCCCTGTGTCCCTCCCCTCCTCCCTATCCCACCCTTCCCTCCCTCCCCCCACCCCATAACCACCACTCTCTTGTCCATGTCTCATATTCTCACTTTTATGTCCCACCTATGTATGAAATCATGCTGTTCTCAGTTTTTCTTTTTCTCTGATTTACTTATGGATTTCCTTTTAATACAGTGGTTCTTAACTTGGGTTCTGTCGAACCCTAGGGGTTCGATGAGTCGGTCTCAGGGGTTCGGAGAAGCCTCTGCCGCGGAGGTAATGACACACTTGTGTAAAGTCGTGATGACACGCCCCGCTTGGCCATCACTTGCTGCAGAGGATCACGTTACATTGCTTGGCCAACCAGTGCTGCAGGAAATTTAGTGTGCACAGTAGTCAACGGCTGTCGTAGTTGTACGTCGTGTGGTTTCTTTCTCAATATTTTAATCCATAGTAAATATGTCGAGCAAAAGAAGAAAGAGGTCGGACGAATATGTACAACATGGATTCACATGTATCACGGAACGGGATGGGAGTCAGCGTCCTATCTGCATGATATGCAATGCCAAGTTGAGCAACTCTAGTCTCGCACTGGCAAAACTAAATTTGGGGGAAAAAATCATATTTTATTTATCACTAAAGAAGAGTTCGGTGAATGCGCATATGAAACTGGTGGGTTCGGTACCTCAAAAAAGGTTAAGAACCACTGTTTTAATACAAAATATGTAAAAATATTAAAGAATAATTTCTGAAAATTAAAAAAAATCACCACTTCAACACAGCATACTTCGATTTTTTTCACATTAACTTCAGCCATTGTCCACATGCAATGTTGAAACAATACAAGCATAAAGGTCAAGAGGTATGCCCAAGGTGCCTAACTGCTCAGAGATGTGCCTGCCTGTTCCTTGTCTGGGGGTAGGCACAGAGAAGGACAACTGGCTGACTGATTTGGCTATCTGCATACACACTCAACAACTTGATTCATTTGTCCTAAAAAGCCTCCACTCCAAACTTCTCAACCTCTAAGAAGAGGAATAACTATCTCTCAGCCAGGTCAGAAGTGCCTTACTGCTGTTACCCAAAAAGAGCCTTTAGAATTTAACTTTTTGGGTTAAAATTTTCAGTTTGTATTTAAAACCTTGATGTGATCTGTTTAAATATGGTTTAGGCCTTGGCCGGATAGCTCAGTTGGTGAGAGTGTTGTCCCAATATGCCAAGGTTGTGGGTTCGATCCCTGGTCACAGCACATATAAGAATCAACCAATGAATGAACAAATAAGTGGAACAAAACAATATTTCTGTCTCTCTAAGAGAAAGAAAGAAAGAGAAGAAAGGAAGGGAAGGAAGGAAGGAAGGGGAGAAAGGCAGGGAGGAAGGCAGGAAGGGAGGAAGGAAGGAAGGAAGGCAGGCAGGAAGGAAGGAAAGAAGGAAGGAAGGAAGGGAGGGAGGGAGGGAGGGAGGGAGGGAATGAAGGAAGGAAGGAAGGAAGGAAGGAAGGAAGGAAGGAAGGAAGGAAGGAAGGAAGGAAGGAATTAAATATGGGATTGGATTTCTAGACTGAGTGGGGCACAAGGAAGTGAGATATCAGACAGGTAGCAGCTTTGGGTACCAATCCAAAGGCTGTTATCTCTGCAGGGAAAACATCACCTATCTGGACTCCTTTTTTCACCCCACTGTGGCAGGTAATACCGTGGATAGCTGGGCTGCTGCTCAGTGCTTGGCTCTGGAGGGAGCTGCCACTTACCCCGTGATTAAGAGGATCCTCCATCAGCTGTTTAACAAGAAGAATGAGGACACAGAGTACCAGGCTTGTATTCTCCTGAGCAATCTCAGTGGGAAGATGGTATGTGTTCATTACAGGGTCAGGAAAATAAACCGAGTTTTGGGGAACAATTTGGTCTTTGAGATTAGTGCATATAAAGAATCAAAAATGCAGATTGGGCCCTGACTGGTTGGCTTAGTGGTAGAGCGTCAGCCCAGCGTGGATGTCCCAGGTTCAATTCCCGATCAGGGCACACAGGAGAAGAGACCATCTGCTTCTCTACCTCTCTCCCTCCCCCTTCTCTCTTTCTCTCTTCCCTCCTGCAGCCATGGCTCAACTGGCTCTAGCAAGTTGGCTCTGGTCACTGAGGATGGCTCCATGGCCTCTGCCTCAGGTACTAAAAAATGGCTCTGGTTGCAATGGAGCAGTGGCCCCAGAGGGGCAGAGCATTGCCCCCAGTGGGCTTGCCGGGTGGACCCCACTCGGGGTGCATGGAAGAGTGTGTTTCTCTGTCTCCTTTCCTCTAAAATAATAATAATAAAATAATTGCAGATGGTTGTTTAGGATGATCTCAAGCATTAGTAAAACTGGACTAAGTGTGATTCAACTGGGAGGCAGAGGTGTATACAGAGAAAAGTGAAAACAGCTAGTTTAGAGAAAGGTGAAAAAGTAGGCTGTAGATGGTTTCTGTGTATGCAAGAAGAGCTGTAATATGTAGGATTTACTTCTGCTATAAGTTTACCCTTGAAAACCGTACAGACCTACAATTCTGTTTACTTTCAGCAGAAATGTGGAACACAAAGATTGAGGGACATATGTCATCTTAGGGGTAAAGATAGTCCAAGTCAAGAAGAGAAAGCCCCAGAAGTTTTATGTTCAGATTACAAAGTCTGTATTTTGTCACCCTGATTCATGATCCCAGAAGTCAGCTGGCTTAGATCAACAACTTTCAACCACTGTGCCCTGGCAGGCACATTAGGGCACTGTAAGAATTACTATTTAGTTAGGGATACTGACCTCTTTTCCCTTAGATTGTCACATAAAAGAAGATGACAACCACCAACACAATAGCTGTCTGGTATGAGTGAATCAAAATTATACCTATTTTTTGCCTGACCAGGTGGTAGTGCAGTAGATAGAGCGTCGGACTGGGATGCGGAAGACCCAGGTTCGAGACCCCGAGCTTGCCAGCTTGAGCGCAGGCCCATGTGGCTTGAGCAAAAGCTCATCAGCTTGGACCCAAGGTCACTGGCTCCAGCAAGGGGTTGCTCAGTTTGCTGAAGACCAGAGGTAAAGGTACATGTGAGAAAGCAATCAATGAACAACTAAGGTGTTGCGATGGCAACGAAAAACTAATGATTGATGCTTCTCATCTCTCTGTGTTCCTGTCTGTCTGTCCCTATCTATCCCTCTCTCTGACTTTCTCTCTGTCCCTGTAAAAAAAAATTATACCTTTTTGTGTGTCAGATTAGCAAAAATATTATTTTTTGGCCGCTGAATTGTAGCAATTAGTTCATGTGTGCCATAAGATGAAAAAGGTTGAAAAATCGCTGTCTTAGATGGAAGAGTGCTCCATATTTTATAAACCCATTTCTGGCTAGGGATAGGCATCTCAGGGTACTTGTGACATTATGGTGGATGCCATGTTAGGATGGAAGTTCTTCGAGGTTCTAGGATCTCTAAAGATGATCATGAATAGCCATACCACCAGCCTTTCATTTCCTCAGACCCTGATACACACCTTGCTTGCTGTGGAGCTCAACAGCCGTCAATGGAAGGACCGTATCATAGCCTGCCGTGTTCTCTCGCGGATCAGTGGAAATGTCAGTATGGTAAGCTTTCTCTTTCTGTTTCCGGGAGAGAAAATCTAGGCTAGAGAGCCTTTCCACATTTTGCTGCTACCTGGTATCCTATTCTTACCAAACAGATCTGTCCTCACATTGCTATCTTTTACTCCTAATCCAGAATTATCTTCATATGTCTGCACAACTTTCCATGACTTATGCCACTGCTTCTCAGCTTGGTGGCAGTCCACAAACAGTTTATAACCCATCCACAATGAAATAAGCAAAACATCCCAAAAGAGTTTAAAAACTTTTCTAGTGATTTGACATTACCTCATTATCAATGGAATGACTTTCCCACTCAAGATAATTTAAAGACCACTGACTTAAACTACCCAACAACCCAACTACACTAGTGTCTATGCAGGCTTTTCCTGAGTATTTAGCACACACATAGAGAAGTTATCAAACACAGTCCCTACTTTCAAAAACTAACATTATAGCCTGATCTGTGGTGGCACAGTGGATCAAGCGTCGACCTGGAACACTGAGGTCGCCGGTTCAAAACCCTAGGCTTGCCCAGTCCAGGCACATATGGGAGTTGATGCTTCCTGCTCCTCCTCCCCTTCTCTCTTCTCTAAAATGAATAAATAAATTTAAAAAAAAAACCCTAACATTATAGTTGGAGTAACAAGACTAACATACACAAATGACTCGAGAATAAGCAATAAATGTAAAGTGCACTTAAAACTTCAGAGAGAGCTTAGTATTGGCTGACTGTTAAAGTTCTGTGAAGGAGGTGGGACAGCTGAGCAAGACTTGGAGAGAACTGAAGGCGGGGGGACTTCTGATGTGGAAACCTCGAGCATCGTTTAGGCTTTCACCTGACCTCCTCCTTGCCATTATTTTTTAATCATCTTCAGCTATCCAAATGGGTCTTTTCCCTTCTTCTTGTGTCCCTATCTTCTCTTTATAACCCTGAGTACCTCCAAAATGGCCCAGAACATTCCCATTCCCATGAGAAGTGAACAGCCCCCACTCTTTGATTCTTGCATTTTGATGTGGAAAGCACAAAATCTGGCCACTCAGTATAATCACCTGAAGAAGTTTTAGTCTGAGTTAATTCTGCCTCAGCTGCTATAGTACCCTGCTGCTGAAGTCCTGGACCAGGAGCACAGACATCACCTAGGAGCTATTTAGAAATACAGAGTCTCTCCTCAGGTCAACTCAATCAGAATCTCCATTTTAACAGTATCATTTCAACTTCCGATTAGTTTGCACATTCATCCCCTTAGCAGTTGTCACTCAGGCTTGCCAATTAAAAGAAAAAAGACATGCAAAGCAAGCAGGGTATTGGGCAAAGATGAGAACTTGACATCAGACTGCTGGAATTAAGAAAGGCAGTATGCCTGTCAGTATACCCATTCAGTAAGCAAGCAGTTTCTGACCACATTCTACATGCTAGGCACCATGCCACCAGCATTGGGGATGCAAAGATAGTATTTCTTCACTTGGTTAGAAATAGCTGTAACAGAAGCAGTTTTAAGGTATTCTGGGGTTTTCCTGTGCTTACAGAGGGCAAAGGAGAGTTCACTGAGGATATGCTTTCTGAGCTAAATCATAAAAGCAGAGTAGGAAAACATCAGGTACCAGGTAGGGGTGAAAAAGGGAGATGTTTCTGGCAGGGAGAATAGCTTGGACACATCCACATAGTCATCAGCTATAACTGTAATAATCTTTGTCCCTTCCCCTTTGAAATTAATATCTATACTAGTTTTCCCAGAACGTAGGAGTTTTATATTAAACCCAGGGAAATACCAGGCAAACTGGGATGAGTTGTCCTATTAGTATGTCACCTTCAAATCTTAAGTGCTGTGGACCAGCATGGCTAGTAATTGTCCAGGTTCTGAGTGAGAATGGTGCGGAATGAAGAAATAAACTCAGAAAAAGGATGGGATCCAGAGGCCTCTGAAAGCTGATGGCAAGCCAGAGCAAAGCAAAACGCCCAGTTTGCTTTATTATATAGTGCAGAGCCATATGCAAATAAGGAAGTCTCCATTACAAAGTCACACATCTGAGGCATAAACAGGAGTCCCCCCACCATACATAACTGAAATTAACCAGCATCAGAACAAACAAAGGGTGAGAGGAAGGGTATGTAAATTGCCTCTAGCAATTTAATCAATCAGAGATTGTGGGAATAGGACTAGTAGAAACACTCAGCTTCACAGCCAACATGGAGGTGTGAGGAAGAGCTTAGCCTTTAGCAACTTAACCAAGTGAGGTAGGGGGATGGGCAACAAGGACCCTGTCAGTTTACTGCCAGTCCCCCACACCTCTGTCCCCCAAAAATCTAAACTGCAAGGACCCTGTCAGCTTGCAGTCTCCCACACATAAGTCTCTCTAGTACAGATTACATTGGCCCCAACATAGTATAGTAGTTTAAAGCGTGAGCTTGGAAAACAGACCTGGGTCTGAGTCCTGGCTCCGGCACTTTACTTGTTAACCTTGGGCAAATAAATCTAAGCCTGCATTTTGTCAACTGTAAACTGTAGTATCTGCCTCATTGGATTTTTTGAGAGGATTAAGTGATGGGTAAAAACTCTTAGCTCAGTGCCAAGCACAAAATTGATGTTCAATAAATGGTAGCTAATTATTACATCTATTTATAGGACATAAAACGTAAATTGATCCAGCTGATGTGGAGTGACTGGAATAAGGAAGTAAAGCAAGCAGCTGCCAAAGCTCTGGGACAAATGAGTCTTGGGAAAGAAGTGCATGACACAATCAGGTAAACCTAGTCAATGTGAAGAGAGAAACTTTCCTTAAAAAGTGCTCAGGCCCTAGACCTGTGGTGGTGCAGTGGCCTGTTGATCTGGTACACTGAGGTCACTGATTCGAAACCCCAGGCTTGCCTGGTCAAGGCACATACAGGAAACAACTACTATGAGTTGATGCTTCCCACTTCTCCCACTCTCTCTCAAAATCAATTACAAAAATAAATAAAGGCCCTGAACAGCTGGCTCCATGGATTCAGTGGAAAGAGCGTTGGCCCAGCATGTGGACATCCCAGGTTTGATCCCCAGTCAGAGCACACATGAGAAGCAACCATTTGCTTCTGTCTCTTTCTTTTCTCCCTCTTTCCCTCCCACAGCCAGTGGCTCAATTGGTTCTAGCATCAGTACCAGACAGGGGCTGCTGGGTAGATCCCACTGGGGTGCATGTGGGAGTCTGTCTCTGTCTCCCCTCCTCTTACTTAAAAATCATGCCTGACCAGGCGGTGGTGCAGTAGATAGAGCGTCGGACTGGGATGCGGAAGACCCAGGTTCGAGACCCTGAGGTCACCAGCTTGAGCGCAGACCCATCTGGCTTGAGCAAAAGCTCGCCAGCTTGGACCCAAGTTGCTGGCTCCAGCAAGGGGTTGCTCGGTCTGCTGAAGTCCCATGGTCAAGGCACATGTGAGAAAGCAATCAATAAACAACTAAGGTGTTGCAACAGCAACGAAAAACTAATGATTGATGCTTCTCACCTCTCTCCGTTCCTGTCTGTCTGTCCCTATCTATCCCTCTCTCTGACTCTCTCTGTAAAAAAAAAAACAACAAAAACCAATAGTGCTTTGGCCCTGGCCAGATAGCTCCATTGGTTAGAGCAGAGGTCCCCAAACTACAGCCCGCGGGCCAAATTGCGGCCACCTGAGGCCATTTATCCGACCCCCGCCGCACTTCTGGAAGGGGCACTTCTTTCCTTGGTGGTCAGTGTATGAAGTACTGTATGAGGTGGCCTCCAACGGTCTGAGGAACAGTGAACTGGCCTCCTGTGTAAAAGGTTTGGGGACCCCTGGGTTAGAGCATTGTCCCAAAGCACTGAGGTTATCGGTTCGATTCCCAGTCAGGGCACACACAGGAACAGATTAATATTCCTGTCTCTTTCTCTCTCTCCTTTCCTCTCTCTAAAATTAAGGGGGGGGGGGGGAAGGGAAGGAAAACTCATAAAAAAAAGTGTTCAAGGGCCTGGAATCCAGCCAGCCAGCATCTGTGAAGATGCTGTGTATGCTCAACATTGTACTAGCTTCAATCGCAGGATTTAAGAAAGAAAGAGAACAGCCTGACCTGTGGTGGCGCAGTGGATAAAGCGTCGACCTGGGAACACTGAGGTCGCCAGTTCAAAACCCTGCACTGGTCTGGTCAAGGCACATATGGGAGTTGATGCTTCCAGCTCCTCCCCCCTTTCTCTCTTTCTCTATCTCTCTCTCTCACTCTGTGTCTCCTCTCTAAAATGAATAAATAAATAAATTAAAAAATAAAAACAAAAAAAAAAAAAAAAAAGAAAGAAAGAGAACAAAAAATCATCCCTATAGACTCTAACTATGTGGCTAAGGATAGGATGATTAACTGAGCACCTACTAGGTATCAGGCACTATTCTGGATGATTGAAAGAGTTCAAAAGTATGACATGATTCTGGTTATATAGGCAAGATACACAAATGCCTAGTACGGCCAAGTTTCATAGAGGACGGATAACTACATAGGCAGAGAGGGGAAGGAAAAACATTCCGGGCTGGAACCAAATGCGTAAGTGAGCACGGCACAGGTGAAGGCGGTAAAGAAGAGAACTGTAGCAAGCCAGAGGTGCATGTTTCAGTTTCTTTTATTTAGTCATTCAACAGTTTTGTGCCTAGCACATGCTAGGTAATAGGGATTCAAGTAAATAAGACAGTTGGTCTCTCTACCCAGTGAAACTTAACCTAATGGGGATAAGGCTAACAAAGGGAAGAAATGGTACAGTTTGGATTTTATCCTGAGGACAGTGGGCTGGGGGTGGGGGTAGGGGTGGCGTGAGCACCAAAAATATAAGGAGGGAAAATGAAAGCACCTGTACTTTACAGAATCAAGCTGGGTCAAGGAAATTTCCAAGAACGTGTGGAAGCCCTGTCCCTGATTGGTGGGCTCAAGCTCATGACCGCCAAGCTTCTTCCAAGCTTTCTAAAATGCTTCTCTGATGACTTCACAGCAGTTCAGCAGGCAGCCTGTTTAGCAGCAGGTGCCCTGCAGATCCGTAACACAATGGTGAGTCAAGAAGATGTGATCCAATCTTACCTGATAAACCGGAAAAGGGCATTACCCTGAGCATCCCTTGTTGTGCATAGTACACTCACCATTCTGTGGGGACACACAGAATGAGAGATCAGAACCAGGAAGGTGAGGGGGTATACAGGCCACATCAATCAGTTAGGACCACGTTTAGCTCCCAGCCAGACCAGACTTCACTCTAGAGTATATCTCTGAATCCTAGTCTCACCTCAGTTAGGGGCTTTAGGATCAACTCCAGTGAATGAAATTGTAATCCCATGCCATTAGGGGAAAATCTGATGAAGGCATTCAAAAGCCTGTAGAACCATATATATCTGTGAACTGAGAAAATCAATCTACAGATATGAGATAATTCAGCTAATGTATCATGTGAGCAGGGTAGTACTTCGGGCTCCAGCTCATTTGATATGTCATTTTCCAGTTATAGTACATTTTAAAGACAAGAGGGGGTCCCTGTCTCTAGTTTGTTCTTGCTCTGGTCTTCTCCACTCAATATTGCCTTTTATTTATCTCAGGTCCTTAAATGTCTTTTGAACCTGATAGAGAGCGATCCTTACTGGAAAATCAAAGCCTTTGCCATTCGAGGTAGGACAGAGTGGTCCCAGCTCCTCAACCTGAAGTACCTTCCCATAGGCTAGTACAAATGATCCCCAGAATTTCTCTACGAAGGAGGCAGATTGTAGGGGAGGGGCTGATCACACCTGCTTAGAAGTTCTTTGAAAAATTAAAGACTTGGCCCTGGCCAATTGGCTCAGCGGTAGACCACTGGACAGGCATTTGGAAATACCAGATTTGATTCCCCGTCAGGGCACACAGGAAAAGCGCCCATCTGCTTCTCCACCCTTCCCCCTCTCCTTCCTCTCTATCTCTCTCTTCTCCTCCCGCAGCCAAGGCTCCATTGGAACAAAGTTGGCCCATGCGCTGAGGACAGCTCTATGGCCTCGGCCTCAGGTGCTAGAATGGCTCCAGCCACAATGGAGCAATGCCCCAGATGGGCAGAGCATTGCCCCCTGGTGGGCATGCCGGGTGGATCCTAGTCAGGCACATGCAGGAGTCTGACTGCCTCCCCACTTCTCACTTCAGAAAAATACAAAAAATAAAATAAAATATAAATAATTAAATACTTTCTGCTTTTTAATTTTTAGTTATGGATCCCAAGTCTAGGTCAACATCAAATTTGTTAAAGCAAAGGGCAGACAGTCCCTGACAACTGAATTAGGGATAACTTCCAAGTAGATATCCACTATTGGATATACTTGCTTTCTCTGTAGGTCTCAACTACAGGAATCTCTAAAAGTCAGACCATATTCAAGGCTGCTACAGACCTAAAACCCTGCCCTCAAAATTTCCTAGCTTTTTTTTTAAAGGATCTTTTGCACTGTTTCTCTCTGATAGTCTTTGGCAGGTCCCTAGCAGAACTGGCCCTAGGTAAACCTTTGAAGTAATTGTGCCTCCTTTCCCCATCACTCTGCCTTGACTAGGCTAGTCTTCTGAGTTATGTGTCCCATATCTCATCCCTACATTTACTTATTATGATAGGTAAATTAGTATATTCTTACATCCTAATGGGCAAGGATGGTATGGAACACCCCTCCTAGGAATCCTTTGGAGATAAATGTCCTACTCAAACCTACCTCTGAAATTCTGATGGTGATTATCAGCCAAAAGAGAAGATACAAACAAAACAAATACTTAGTTTAGCATTTGCAATGATCAATACAGCAAGTGGCTGCCTACACATTATTTATTACTAAGATTATTTCTGGATGTTAAGATATAACCAGGTTTTCAGGTGACAGTATAACACACTGCCCTCTAATCTCTGTAGCTTTGGGACAGATTCGCCAAGTGAGTCCCCAGCTGACAGACCTCCTGCTCTGGGCTATACACTATGAAAGGTCACCTGATGTACGACTAGAAGCTTGCCGAAGCATCCTAGCCCTGAAACTTCAAGGGGAACGGGTCAGGGACACCTTCCTACATGTACTTCTCCTAGAAAACCATGATGCTGTTCTAAAGTAAGCACTAAACCTCTGGTTCCTTCCACCACCCCTGTACTGCCAACTCTCCTATTTGTGTTAACAGAATATTATCCCTGCTTTTCTAGGCTGCCTAATGGCTGAAAAAGCAAAGGCTCACCTGTGCCAGTCACCTACTTACCCTAATGGGTAACAGAAAAACTAGCTTAAATTACACCGAAGGTCAAATTCATTTATTAATAGTTCACGCACCTATTTTCTATCCCAGGTGGCTTTAAGCTACCCATTTATTCAACTAACATGTATCAAGTGCCTACTTTAATAACAGGCTTTAGAGTAAAAAAAAAAAGTCTAGGGTTTGAATCCCAGCTCAGGCCTGTACTAGCTTGAGCCTAGGTAAGTTACTTAAAAACCCTGAGCCCATTTTTTTTCCATATATCAAATGCAGATGATAGTCTATCTTACGGGTTTCCGGTGATGATTAATGAGATGACATCTTTAGTACCTTTCATAGACGTTTAATAAATTGTACCTATTAGTGCCTTCAAAAACTACACATTCCTATAAGCTAAGCATCATATCACTTGCAGCTAAGGCTCAGCAAAACCACATAGTTAGGATTGGATTTTAGGATTCTTGTCCAATTCCAAGTCCTATATTTTCCACTCCTGTGCTTTCTTTTTAAAGATAAGAACAATATGCCTAGCCTGTGGTAGTATAGTGGATAGAGCATCGACCTGGGACGCTGAGGTCACCAGTTTGAATCCCTGGGCTTGCCTTGTCAAATCACATAAAACAAGCAAGCAATGAACAACTAAAGTGAAGCAACTATGAGTCAATACTTCTCCCTCCCTTCCGCCACTCCTCTCTCTGTAAAATCAATAAATAAAATCTTAAAAAAAAAAAAGATAGGAGCAATCTAAGAAGTCCTTGTATCTTTTAGGGAAATTCACCAGACAATGAAGATACTCAACTTAGAGAATGAAGGAAACCAAGAAATGCTTCAGGATATCAAGAACAGGGTAGATAAGTACAAGCTATTATTTCAAGAGAAATTCAGGACTCTCAATAGTTCTTCAGACCCTTTTTGCTCCTATGATGTGTATATACCCTTTTCCGTACCACATACTTTCTATAATCCTAGACACAGATACCATATCATGTGACACACAAAACATCTGTGCAAGATAGGATTATAAAATCCCATTAGTAAAAGGACAAAACAAAATCCTACTGGTTCTATCAAGTGGCCCTCAAAATCAGGCTTTGTTGTTTCTAAAATATACTGCTCACAAACATTAGGGGATATTTTATAGCTTCATATTATTTTTAAATATCCCCTAATTTTTGTGAGGAGTATATTTCCTTCCCGCCTCACCTGTGGTGGCACAATGGATAAAGCGTCAACCCGGAATGCTGAGGTCACCAGTTCAAAACCTCAGCCTTGCCAGATCAAGGCACATTCAAGAAGCAACTAGAAGTTGATGCTTCCCACTTTTCCTTACCCCTCCTCTCTCTCTCTCTCTCTCCCACCTCTCTAAAAATCAATAAATAAAATCTTAAAATAAAAAACCCTCTCAGTTTCTCCCCACCATCCTTAACCAAGTTCTTATTTCTTTCCTTTTTTTTTTTTTGCAGACAGGCATAATGAGGGACTAGAGCTGGCCTCTTAAGTTTTCTTTTTCCTTCTAAACTTTCCTTAATGCCTAAGTTGGGCTCTGTCACCCAAAGAACACTCTAGCTGAACAAGCAGTTCTAATTTTTCAAAGCTGTTAAGAGTAAAGGGAAAAGGACTTTAAAAATGTGATTCTTTCTTCACATATAATTCACAAAACCAACTTCACATCAAGCAAGCATTTCTTAGCAGATTCCTTTCATCGTGCCCAAAAAGCTAAAGTAAATTAACAAGTCTAAAAATGTCTGTATCATAAGAGGGCCCTCGCTCAGTGGGCTTAGTTGGTTTGAGTGTCATCTCAATATGCTAAGGTTGTAGGTTCAATCCCTAGTCCTGGGACATACAGGAATCAACCAATGAGTGCATAAATAAGTGAAACAACAAATCTGTTTCTCTTTCCCCTCCTTTCTCTCTGAAATCAATAAATAAGAAAAAATATATATATTACAAGAGAACAGTGCTCTCAGGCATTCCTGTACTACCTAATACTAATAAGCATGGTGCAATAGTTACTTTATTGTTTGTTGGTGATTTGCATGCAGCCTAGTACAGGTGTTTTTCTCAACATTTGTTCTGATCTAGATTCAAACACTAAGCCAAAAGGACTTGCTGACGCAGAAAATATTCAAGATCGAGATGGTCATAAAAAAAGTGAGGGAGGAAGCAAAACATGTTTTCTTGCAACGCAAAGAGGAGCAAAAACCACTGACATTCCATACTTTTCTTCGAGAAATATTTCGTGGTAGGTTTTCTAGGGGTGAGTCCTGTGCTTTTAACAAGTCTTTTCCAGGATCTGGATGTTCTGGGACTTAGTTGTGAGCTCTGTAGGATGAGAGCCAGGATAGGCTACCTCCTTTCCTTCTTAGGCATCTTCTTAGTCCTTCTGTTATATTTTTCCTGTCTCCCAACCCCAGCTTTTATTTGCTATTTTATCCTTTAAAAAGAAGAACAAGTAAGCTCTATTGGAACTGATTTGAAAGTTAGTTTAAAAAATAAAAAGACATACTAGAAAAACAAGTATAAAACAAACAAAAAATGCAGTAAAGCACCCCCAAAAAAGCCTTGTAGGCTTAAACCTTAATACTGGTTGTCTCTGGAAAGTGGGGTTAAAGGGAGAGTTATCATTTTTACTTTATATACATCTGTGGTTTTAAACTTTAAGACTATAAAGTTTTCAGCCTTATATAACTGAACCTATCAGTTATGGTGATAGAATCTTAAAAGTTCCATATAAAACCTAAATGATGAGGTGCAGACATCAAGCTGTACCAATATATACTTACAAAATCTGTGTGCCCAGGCGTAGCAGCAGCCTCAGGTCATTCAGCCAGCTGTCTACCAGCTACCACCCCACCCAGGTCTTCTGGTTCCAAGTCCAGTGCTCTCTCTGGTACACCAGGCTCTTTTTCACCAACCATGAGAACATTCACTTGCAAGATATGGGGAAGTTTCTTCCAACTGCCAGAAAAAAATGAGAGTGGAAAGTAACTTGAACACCAGCCTTCCCGCATGGCCAGCTTGCTACAAGCTGGTTTACTGAGGCCTATGATAGGGCAGCTGGGAGACAGTGCCAACCACTGATGCAAGCAAGCAGTGAGCAAAAAAAAAACCCCACCATACTTTTAAAAACATAACTTTTCTAATAGGATTGTGCTGTTTATAGTTCAAGTAGCATGACCAAAATGAATAAATTACACCCAAAATAATAGGATTGGCCCCAATCCTACGACTACCCCGTTACCTTTCACCTCAACCATTATAGATTTTCCCTATCTTCCTCCCCACTCTCCCACATTCCTTCAAACCATGCCACATAATAATCTAGCCTTAGAAAAGGGAAACATTCTTTGGCACTTTAATAACTTTTCTAACATTCATACAAACTCACAATAACAACAGACAAGATACTGACCCCAACCCTCCCCCAAACCGATGAACGAGAACTCAAATTAAGAATGCAAATTCCAAATAAAAACTTCTAAATGTCTCAAGCAGAATGCCACAGCAAGTGCTACACAGTACACTGAAGCCTGAGGGTGATGGTGAAGTTGGTACTCTGAAATGGTCAGGGATCAAGGTTACTTCTGCTCCCTTTTTCAACTTCCAATGTCTGCTTTTACTTTTGTACCTAGATGAGGTGGCGGTTCCTAGAAGACCATCTGGGTTTCATTACACTGAAGCAGTCATAAAGGTAAATGTGAGCAGACTGATGGTTTTCAAGGTAAGAACATGAGTTTTTCCTCCAAAAAGGCAGTGGTGGTAGGAGAGAACCATCAGTACTGCCTTGTTTCCAGCAATCAACAAGAAACTAGTTCAGGTAAGTGGCACCTTGGTGAGCAGCAGCCCCTTATCATATAACATAGTTGCCAAGGAAAGCTGGTCCTCCACACTGTCACAGGGCAGGTCCCCTACTCTCACAAATTCCGGGTAGGAGCGGAGCAACAGTTCCATGGCATCAGCTTGCTGGGGGTATATCTCCAAGCACTTGGGCTCTTCCAGATGATAAACACGTGAGTTTTCCACTGTATAATAGAGAAACAAATGGCCTCCCTCACCCACTAGCCGAGCTATCCCATCCTGAAGCATGTGCACTTCTGTTTCTGTTGTCAGCTGGGCCCCCACGTTTACAGGTTCTCCAGCCTCCCAGCGAATTGGGAGACCATAAACACTCAGTGCCCTCTCCCTATCAGTCAGCACAGGAGGCAGAGAATCGTGAATAAAGTCTTTGGCTCGCTGGTCAGCCACAGCATCAACAGGGGCAAAGTGTCCCAAACGGGCAACCAAGACCCGCACCTTCTCCATGAAAGCAGTTCTTCGGGGATCCTTAGAATCCGAATGCTGGGCCCCCATGTAATCCATGAAGTCTCGGGGCAGCCCCCTACGAAACTCCACATTTTCTTCCATTGCAGCCTGCACTGCCAGGGGCAGCACGGCCTCCAGGAAGTCACCCCAGGTATTGCGCTGGTACGTGGACACGGTGAGGTGCAGAGAATGCACTCCATCCTGGCATTCGGCTTGGTGAATGAAGCCCCGAGGAAAATAGAGCAAATCTCCAGGTTCCAGCACGGTCTGCAGTACCGGCTCACCGAGGTCATCCTGGCTGAAGTTGGGGCTGGATGTCAGGGCCAGTTCCTCAGTCGGGACCCGGGGTCGGTAGACACGCCAGAGTTTCCTACCTTCCAGCTGCAGCACAAAAGCCTCGATGTCGTCGTAGTGGGGAGCAAAGCCCTGTGAGTTAGGGGGCGTCAGGTAAACGTTGGAGCCTGCCATGCTTCCAAACTGCTCCTGGAGCACAGCCAAAAACTGCCATACGGTGGTCGAGAAAGCCTGCGGACAAAGGAGGCGCAGGGAGCAACCTGCCTGGTACAGGGACCACGCGGCGGCGGGGAGGGCGCGGCCCGGCGGATTCAAGGTCTCGCGCCGCCCGTTGATGTAGCGCGCGGCGTCCAGATGCTGACCGAACTGGACATCCTCGTTGTGCATCATGGAGTCCAGGTCGGCGGTAGAAAAGAGACCCTGGTAATAAGTGTGGTCCTGCCGCCGCACCAGCACCGCCTCCCGCTCCCACAGGCGCCGGAAGAAATGATCGGGTGGCATGGGCGAAATGAGCCATTCGAAGAGGCGCGCCGCCCGCCGCCGGCTGCTGGGGATGCGGTTCAGCTCGGCCAAGATGCGCAGGAACGAAGAGTCCCAGGCTAGCTCCCCGCCCGCGCTATTCACCTGCGGTCCTGACAGCGTCGCTGGGGCCACGGCCGGTGGGGCGGCCGCCAAGTGCTGGGCAGAGCACAGCAGGGCTGAGGTCTCCATCACGCGGCCCGGTGCGGCGGGGACCTCCACTAGGCGCGCGGGCGGCGCCAGGGCCGGCACCAGACGCGCCGGCGGCGTCTGTGCCTCCACCAAACGCGCCGGCGGGGTTTGCAGGGAGCGGGCCGCGGGCGAGGCCTCCAGCAGCTCTGCGGGCCCGAGGTGACCGTACGGATCTCGCCGGGCCGCATCCGGGGTGCCCGCCGCCCCACCAGGCAGTGGGTCCCGGGGATCGTCCACTGTCGACTCCACCCTCGAGTCCTCCGAGTCCTCGCTTGGCAGCGCCTGGGCCCTCAGCGCGGCCATGCGGGAAGCAACACTTCTCCTCAGCTGCCTTCGGATCTTCCTGGGCCTCAAGGGCAGGGCCAGCACCGACCCGCTGTGTGACTGGGGCTGGCGCCGGCGTCTCAGCCGGCCGCGCCTTAACAACCCCGCGCTAGCCCGGAGCCGGTCCATGGTGGGACCCTACTCTGAGCCCTGCAGTCCAGGCAAGAAGGGCTCACGCAGGCCGGGCCGCGGTGTGCTGTGGGAAGGGGGCGGGCCTCCAGCCGCCTCCAGCGTTGGCCACGCCTTCGACTCGCTAAGTGAACTGACGGTACCTTTAGTATTTTTTGCTACTCTACAACGCATCATCTGCGTTTTGTATTGTGTTCGCCACCCCAAGTCAAGCCTCCTTTCATCTCCATTTATCCCCCTTTAACCCTCTTCTACCTCCCCATCCTCCTTCCCCTGGTAATCATCATATTGTTGACAACGTGTAGTTGTTTTTGCTTAATCTTTTCATCCTTTCACCTGCCCCGCAACCCCACCATTCCTTCTGACAGCTGTCAGTCTGTTCTCTGTCTCTGAGTCAGTTTCTATTTTGTTAGTGTATTTCGTTCATTAGATTCCGCATATAAGTGAAACTATACCATACTTGTTATTTTCTGGCTTATTTCTCTTAGCAATCCGGTACCTTAATTGAAATGCGTGGCTTCACACTAGGGTGGTAGAGTCTCTGCCAGATTAACAAGGATTTAATATTTAGAGGGCAATTTAAAAATCAAGTTGCTGGGGACTTCATGAGAAAGAAAGTTGGCTACTTGACATTTTATTTCTTCTAATCTCTGCATATTGCAGTGTGCCACCGGACGCCCTCATTTCTGAACAGCATGTTCCCCAGCAGTTTTGCATGCAAAGCGTATAAACCTTGTTTTCAAGGAATGTTCTTAGGCAGACTTCTGTTTCGTTCAAACTCTTGCTCTGCATATGACGTCATTGATTGCATCCCTATGTAAGTGCTTTACATGCATTACATATGTAATGAATCCCTATGTAAGGGGATTCTCTGCCTAAATTCTCTTTGTACTTTCTCCATTAGGAATTCTCTCTGAAAAAAGAGTTATTTGCATTCTTGTTATCCGCCCTTTCCACCTTCTCTGGGTTTTTGTTTCATAAACTACAACTCTGTCTACAACAGTGGTTCTTAACCTGGGTTCTATCAAACCCTAGGGGTTCGATGAGTCCGTCTCAGGGGTTCAGAGAAACCTCTGAAGCACAGGCCAGAATAAAGTAATACCGTAATTTGTTGTGAGTTCATGCACTTTGTTGGTTTTGTTCTTTGAGCAAGGTGATGTTCATGCACGGCTCATTTTGTGCACCAGTAAAAAAACATATACCTATGTCTTGAATTTGGAAAAATATATATATTTTATTTATCACTAAAGAAGGGTTCGGTGAATGCACATATGAAACTGGTGGGTTCGGTACCTCAAAAATGGTTAAAAACCACTGGTCTAGAATCTTCAATCTCACCTCTGAATCTTTTTCTTTTTTTTTTCTTTTCTTTTTTTAGCAAAAGAGAGAGAGAGAGAGAGAAAGGGAGAGAGATGAAAAGCATCAATTCGTAGTTGCATCACTTCAGTTGTTCATTGCCTCTCATACATACCTTTATGGGGGTGACTAACGCTCATACCAACCCAGTGACCCCTTACTCAAGCCAGCAACCTTTGGACTCAAGTCAGTGACCTTGGGCTTCAAGCCAGTGACTTTTGGGCTCAAACCAGCAGCTGTGAGCTCATGTTGATAATCCAATGATTAAGCCAGCGACCTGCGCTCAAGCTGGCGAGCCTGGGCTCAAACCTAGGACCTCAAGGTTTTGAACCTGGGACCTCAGCATCCCAGGTCAATGCTCTATCCACTGTACCACCACTGGTCAGTGAACCTACTTCTACATAGAGTTGTCGTAAACATAAAATAATGCATGTAAGGCACTTAACACAGCTTCTGGTACAAAGCTAACAACTTAAGAAATGGTACCTATAATATAATAGTTTATTATTATGGAGGAAAGCCCTGTATGACCTATATGATGACTAGGTGCCACTGGCCGACTTTAGAAAACTTGGAGTGGGGGAGGCAGAGAAATTGAATTGCACATGGTGACAGAGTAGGATAGAGAGATTATATTATTTTTGCATATGCCCTGTGGAAGTTGAGTCCTGGGGATGATATCAGACAAAACTATTGTGTGAGGTACTGCTCTGCACCAAGTTACCTGGCCAAGAGCCAGAGTAAGGACTGAAACCAACTGATATTCCCCTTCCAAGTCCTGTGCCCTAGTCTAGGGCTGCAGTGTCTGAAGGAAGGGACCGCAGAGGGGAGCCCTCTTCTTCATTGACATACAGACTGTATGTGTGCTGGCCACTCCCTAACATCAGATCCCCTGGAGAAATGCTGAGGAAAAAGGCAGGTCAAGTTTGTCTATAGGAACTTTAATTTAATTGCCTTTTCAAAGAGATTAGTTTTATATATACAATGGACACATTCTGTAGGAACTGGCAGGGATGAGCTGTGCTTGTTGGCTGGTAAAGCTGAGGGACAGTCTGCTTAGCTAGAGGAAGGCTGTAAATTTGTCTTTTCTACATCCTGTGCAAATATCTCCTCCTCCCAGTCTTTCCTGTGACCTCATCATTTTGTTTTTAAACATTATGTGATTTCCTCTAGGAATATTGTTGTTAGCTATCTTCTAGTTTCCCTTGTGACTGGGAGGTACCTTTTGGAGCCTGACCTTTAACTTTCTCACTTTTTCTGTTGTGCTACCTAGTTCTCACTATAAAAGCAGCTATTAATAACCATTTCCAGAAATATAATTTAATGACATTGAATACTAATATATTATGAGTGGGAAAAACAGACAAAATAAGTAATACAGTAGGAGCCCACTTAGGAAATATGAATTTTGTATATCAGCATGTATGTGTATATCTATTCATTCATACTACTGGGGGGAAAAAGGTTTGGAATCTTTACACTGCATTTTTTTCTTTTTTTGTTTTTTGTATTTTTCCGAAGTTAGGAGCAGGGGGAGGCAGACAGATGGACTCCCACATGTGTCCAACCAGGATCCACCAGGCATGCCCACCAGGGGGCGATGCTCAGCCCATCTGGGGCATTGCTCCGCTGCAATCAGAGCCATTCTAGCGCCTGAAGTGGAGGCCATGGAGCCGTCCTCAGCATCCGGGCCAACCTTGCTCCAATGGTGCCTTGGCTGTAGGAGGGGAAGAGAAAGACAGAGAGAAAGAAGAGGGAGAAGGGGGAAGAAGGAGAGGGTTTGTTTCTCCTGTGTACCCTGGCCGGGAATCGAACCCAGGACTTCCACACACCAGGCTGACACTCTACCATTGAGCCAACCTGCCAGGGCCTACACTGTATTATTTAACCATGGTTATTTTTGGATGGTGGGATTCCAGGTAATTTTTGTTTTGTTTTTCTTTGCTTATTTTTATGCTGTGGATTTTCTATACCGAACATGTATCATTGTGCCATTAAAAATATGTTTTTTATTTTTATATATATATTTTATTATTATTAATTCTAAAGGGGTGACACCAATAAATCAGGGTACATGTGTACAATGAAAACATCTCCAGGTTATCTTATCATTCAATTGTGTTGCATACCCATCACCAAAAGTCAAATTGTCCTCTGTCACCTTCAATCTGGTTTTCCCTGTGTCCCTCCCCTCCTCCCTATCCCACTCTTCCCTCCCTCCCCCCATCCCATAACCACCACTCTCTTGTTCATGTCTCATATTCTCACTTTTATGTCCCACCTATGTATGAAATCATGCTGTTCTCAGTTTTTCTTTTTTTCTGATTTACTTATTTCACTCCGTATAATGTTATCAAGGTACATCCATTTTGTTATAAATGATCCGATGTCATCGTTTCTTATGACTGAGTAGTATTCCATAGTATATATGTACCAAAGCTTTTTAATCCACTCGTCTTCTGACGGACACTTGGGCTGGTTCCAGATCTTCGCTATTGTGAACAATGCTGCCACGAACATGGGGGCGCATTTCTTCTTTTCGAACAGTGCTATGGTGTTATAGCACTTAGGGTATATTCCTATAAGTGGGATAGCTGGGTCAAAAGGCAGTTCGATTTTTAATTTTCTGAGGAATCTCCAAACTGTTTTCCACAGTGGCTGCACCAGTCTGCATTCCCACCAGCAGTGCAGAAGGGTTCCCTTTTCTCCACATCCTCGCCAGCACTTATTCTGTGTTGTTTTGCTGATAAGTGCCATTCTGACTGGTGTGAGGTGATATCTCATTGTGGTTTTAATTTGCATTTCTCTAATGATTAGTGATGTTGAGCATTTTTTCATATGCCTATTGGCCATCTGTATGTCCTCTTTGGAGAAATTTCTATTCATTTCTTTTGCCCATTTTTTGATTGGGTTGTTTGTCTTCCTGGTGTTGAGTTTTATAAGTTCTTTATAAATTTTAGTTATTAAGCCCTTATCAGATGTGCTGTCGAATATGTTCTCCCATTGTGTGGTTTGTCTTTTTATTCTGTTCCTATTGTCTTTAGCTGTGCAAAAACTTTTTAGTTTGATATAGTCCCATTTGTTTATCTTGCCTTTTATTTCAGTTGCCCGTGGAGATAAATCGGCAAATATAGTGCTGCTACAGATGTCGGAGAGCTTGCTGCCTATGTTTTCTTCTAAGATGCTTATGGTTTCACGGCTTACATTTAAGTCTTTTATCCATTTTGAGTTTGTTTTTGTAAATGGTGTAAGTTGATGGTCTAGTTTCATTTTTTTGCAGGTAGATGTCCAATTTTCCCAACACCATTTGTTAAAGAGGCTGTCTTTACTCCATTGTATGTTCTTTCCTCCTTTGTCAAATATCAGTTGTCCATAAAGCTGTGGGTTTATTTCTGGGTCCTCTGTTCTGTTCCATTGATCTATGTGCCTGTTCTTATGCCAGTACCAGGCTGTCTTGAGTATAATGGCCTTATAGTAAACCTTGATATCTGGAAGAGTGATACCTCCTGCTTTATTCTTTCTTTTTAAGATTGCTGAGGCTATTCGTGTTCTTTTTTGGTTCCATATAAATTTTTGGAATATGTTTTCTATATCTTTGAAGTATGTCATTGGTATTTTAATTGGTATTGCATTGAATTTATAAATTGCTTTGGGTAATATAGACATTTTAATGATGTTTATTCTTCCTAGCCATGAGCACGGTATATGCTTCCACTTGTTTGTATCTTCCTTGATTTCTTTTATCAATGTTCTATAATTTTCCGAGTACAAGTCCTTAACCTCCTTGGTTAAATTTACTCCTAGATACTTTATTTTTTTGACTGCAATAGTGAAGGGGATTGTTTCCTTAATTTCTTTTGCTGATATTTCATTGTTGGTGTATAGAAATGCCTCTGATTTCTGAGTGTTAATTTTATATCCTGCCACCTTGCTGAATTCATTTATAAGGTCCAGTAGTTTTTTGACTGAGACTTTAGGGTTTTCAATATACAATATCATATCATCTGCAAATAGTGACAGTTTTACTTCTTCTTTTCCAATTTGGATGCCTTTTATTTCTTCTTCTCGTCTGATTGCTGTAGCTAGGACTTCCAGAACTATGTTGAATAAGAGTGGTGAAAGTGGGCAACCCTGCCTGGTTCCTGATCTTAAGGGGATTGCTTTTAATCTTTGTCCATTTAGTATGATGTTTGCTGTCGGTTTATCGTAGATGGCCTTTATCATGTTAAGGAATGATCCCTGTATTCCCACTTTACTAAGAGTTTTGAGCATGAATGGGTGCTGGATTTTATCAAATGCCTTTTCTGCATCTATTGAAATTATCATGTGATTTTTGTCCTTCCTTTTGTTTATGTGATGAATCACATTGATTGATTTGCGAATATTGAACCAGCCTTGCCTCTCCAGAATAAATCCCACTTGATCGTGGTGTATGATTTTTTTCATATATTGCTGGATCCGGTTGGCTAATATTTTGTTGAGAATTTTAGCGTCTAAATTCATCAGGGATATAGACCTATAATTTTCTTTCTTTGTGTTGTCTTTGCCCGGTTTTGGGATCAGAATTATGCTCACCTGATAAAAGGAGTTTGGAAGTCTTCCTTCCTCTTGAATTTTTTGAAATAGCTTGAGAAGGATAGGAGTTAGTTCTTCTTTGAATTTTTGATAGAATTCACTTGTGAAGCCATCAGGCCCAGGACTTTTCTTTTTTGGGAGTTTTTTGATAACTGTTTCAATCTCATTTGTTGTAATTGGTCTGTTTAGGTGTTCTGATTCTTCCAGATTGATTTTTGGAAGGTTATATGATTCAAGAAATTTGTCCATTTCACCAAGATTGTCTAATTTTTTGGCATATAGTTCTTCATAGTATTTTCTTACAATGCTTTGTATTTCTGTTGTGTCAGTTGTTATTTCTCCACTGTCCTTTCTAATTTTATTTATTTGAGTCCTCTCTCTTTTTTTCTTGGTGAGTCTAGTTAAAGGTTCATCAATCTTGTTTACCTTTTCAAAGAACCAGCTTCTGGTTTCATTGATCCTCTGTATTGTTTCCTTAGCCTCTATGTCATTTATTTCTGCTCTGATCTTTATTATTTCCTTCCTTCTACTTGTCTTGGGTTTTATTTGTTGTTGTTTTTCTAGTTCTTTTAGATGCAGGGTCAGGTTGCTTATTTGAGCTTTTTCTAGCTTCTTATGATATGCCTGTAGTGCAATAAACTTCCCTCTCAGAACTGCTTTTGCTGTGTCCCATAAATTTTGAGTTGATGTATGCTCATTATCATTTGTTTCTAGAAACTTTTTTATTTTTTCTTTGATCTCATTGTTAATCCATTCATTATTTAATAACATGCTATTTAGTTTCCAAGTGTTTGAGTATTATTCAGTTTTTCTTTTGTGGTTAATTTCTAGTTTCATGGCATTGTGATCAGAGAAAATGCTTGATATGATTTCAATCTTCTTAAATTTATTGAGACCATTTTTGTGTCCTAACATGTGGTCTATCCTAGAAAACGTACCATGAGCGCTTGAGAAGAATGTATATTCTACTGCTTTAGGGTGAAAAGTTCTGAAGATATCTATTAAATCAAGTTGATCTAGTGTCTCCTTAAGTCTGCTGTTTCTTTATTAATTTTCTTTCTTGAGGATCTATCCAGTGTTGTTAGAGGGGTATTGAAATCCCCTACTATGATAGTATTGCTGTTAATCTCGCCCTTTATATCCATCAAAGTCTGCTTTATGTATGTCGGGGCTCCTCTATTTGGTGCATAGATATTTACAATAGTTATATCTTCCTGTTGAATTGTTCCCTTTATCATTATGTAGTGTCCTCCTTTATCTCTTACTACAGCCTTTGTTTTAAAGTCCATTTTGTCTGATATAAGTATTGCTACCCCTGCTTTTTTTTCATTTCCATTTGCATGAAATATTTTTTTCCATCCTTTTACCTTCAGTCTATGAGCATCTTTTGTTTTAAGGTGTGTCTCTTGTAGACAGCATATGTATGGGTCCTGTTTCTTTATCCATGCAGCTACCCTATGTCTTTTGATTGGATCATTTAATCCATTTACATTTAAGGTTATTATTGATATGTAGTTGTTTATTGCCATTTTATTCTTTAAAGCTGTATTCTTCTTTTGCTCTATTCATTCCTCCCTTTAAACTGTTCACAAGAGGCCCCTTAGTATCTCTTGCAGAATTGGTTTGGTTTTTATGAATTCCTTCAGGCTTTCTTTTTCTGGGAAGCTCTTTATTTCTCCTTCAATTTTAAACGTTAGCCTTGCTGGATAAAGTAGTCTTGGTTGTAGGTTCTTGTTCTGCATTACTTTGATTATATCTTGCCATTCCCTTCTGGCCTCAAGTGTTTCTGTTGAGAAGTCCGATGTCATCCTTATGGGGGCTCCTTTGTAGGTGATAGCCTTTTTTTCTCTAGCAGCTTTAAAAATTTTTTCTTTATCCATTAGCTTTCGTATTTTAACTATGATGTGTCTTGGTGTAGATCTTTTTGGGTTTCTCTTTAATGGAGTTCTGTGTGCTTCTTGAACGTGTGGAGTGTTTCCCAGCCTTAATTTAGGAAAGTTTTCTGCTATGATTTGATTGAACAAAGTTTCCATTTCCTGTCCTCTCTCTTCTTCCTCAGGCACCCCTATGATGTGAATGTTGTTTCTCTTCATGTTGTCACAGAGCTCCCTTAGAGTTTCCTCACATTTTTTAAGTCTCTTTTCCTTTTTCTTCTCTGCTTCTGTGCCTTTGTTTATTGTGTCCTCTAACTCGCTTATTCGATCCTCAGCGTCATTCATCCTGCTTTTAATTCCTTCCATTGTGGTCTTCAGTTCTGATACTGTATTTGTCATTTCTGTCTGATTCTTTTTTATTATTTCAATTTCATTTTTTATACTTGTTATCTCTTTATTTAGGTGTTCATAATGACTATCCATTGTTGCTCTAATTTCTTTGAACATCCTAACTATCATTATTCTAAATTCTGCTTCTGGTAATTTCTATATCTGGTTCATTCAGGTCCTTCTCTGGGGATTTCTCTTGATTCATTTGGTTTGCATTCCTCTGCCTGCCCATTTTTTCTGTGTATAAGCAAGTTGTGGCCACTGGAGTCCAGTAGGTGTTGCCTTTGTGTTCTCTAAGTGTGGTCTGTCTGCAGGCCCCCCACCCCCTCTGCCGGTGCCTAGGGTGGTTGGGTATGAGCGTTGCCAGCGCCGGCCCACTGTGGCTTTTGCTGTGATTTCTGCCTCTCCTCCGTGGGAGGGGCTGTCACTGAAGCCACAAGACTTAGCACCAAGGGTAGAGGTGAGCACCTTTGCTCAGCTGCGGACCCAGCCTATTTCCGGACTTCCGCCCAGAACCAGCAGTCGGAACCTGCTCTCTACAGTTCCACGGGTTAGGCGGGGCTTTTGACGTGCTCTCAGCTGTAAGCTTTTGTCCGTCTGGAGCTTTAGCCCCGCCCTCGAGGCCCGGGCCCTTCTGCGCAGGGTCGGAAACCAAGGTTTATTGGGGCGGGCGTGTTTGCTGGCTTCCGCTCAGCTGCGTACTTCCGCTCGTCCCGGACTCTACCCCTTTCCCGCGCTCAGAGCCCGCTCGCGCATGTATACTGGTCAACCGCGGTTTCTCCGGCCCGGGGGTGAGGGGGTGGGGGGGTGGGGGGCTGGTAGCGTCAGCTCAGCCGCGAGCCCCTGCCAGTCCCTGGTCCTAGCCTGGTCCCCGCGGTCAGGGCCGGCTTGCGCAGGGCCTGCCCATTCCTGGCCTCCCGCTTTGTCCCCGTAAGTGGGATTAAAGGCGGGCTCGCAGCTTCTGGACCGCTTTCGCGCGTCCCCTCTGACCCTCTGGGCTAGACCGATCTCCCACCGGCTTGGCCTCTGCCCACGCCGACAGAACCGCGTTTCAGCGTCCTGTCGCCCCAAACCCTTAAGCAGCCCTCAGCAGAGTAGGAAGGGACCTAATACTCCACACTGTAGGCCTGGGAGCTCCCTCACTTGTTTCACTGCTCAAAACTGTCCAAACGCCTCTTCTAGGCTCTAGGACTGCAGGCTGGGGCTTGGTTCCTGGGACCCAGGTCCCTCCCTCTCCGCCAAACTTTCCTCCCGCCCTGCGGGTCTCTCCAGGCTGCCGTTTGCTCCAGGAAGCTGGGCAGCCCTCTTCGCGTTTTCGCTATTCCTACCAGTCTCAGTGTGGCTTCTTCTGTGTTCCTTGGTTGAAGAGTTCACTCAGTTTAGCTCATAGTTGGTTTATCCAGATGATGGTTCTTTAAATTGAGTTATAATCCACTTTGCTTCTGGGAGTTGGAAGTTGGTACGTCCGCCTACTCCGTCGCCATCTTGCTTCTCCAAAAAATATGATGTTTTTTAAACCACAAACTTTTTTTTCCTTATCACATCTCATTTTTCCTGATTTTTTTTTTTTTTTACAGGGACAGAGAGAGAGTCAGAGAGAGGGATAGATAGGAATAGACAGACAGGAATGGAGATGAGAAGCATCAATCATCAGTTTCTCATTGTGACACCTCAGTTGTTCATTGATTGCTTTCTCATATGTGCCTTGACCGCGGACCTTCAGCAGACTGAGTAACCCCTTGCTGGAGCCAGCGACCTTGGGTCCAAGCCGGTGAGCTTTTGCTCAAACCAGATGAGCCCACGCTCAAGCTGGCAACCTCAGGGTCTCGAACCTGGGTCCTCCGCATCCCAGTCCGATGCTCTACCTGCTGTGCCACCGCCAGGTCAGGCTTCCTGATCTCTAATCATTGCTTGCCTACCTCTTCTATTCTTTTCTTTTTTTAAGTAAGAGGAGAGGAGATAGACAAACTCCCACATTCACTCCAAACAGGATCCACCCAGCAGCCCCATCTGGGGCCGATGCTAGGACCAACTGATGCTCGGACCAACCAAGCTATCCTCCATACCTGGGGCTGATGCTTAAACCAGTCAAGCCACTGGCTGCAAGAGAAGGGAGAGAGAAGGGGGAGAGGGAATGAAAGAGAAACAGATGGTCACTTCTCAGGTGTGCCATGACTCACGATCAAACCTGGGACATCTGCATGCTGGGCTGACACTTGATCCACTGAGCAAACTGGCCAGAGCACTCTTCTGTTTTTCTAATCAATGTGATTCCCTTTAAGAAAATCAGGCCCTGGCTGGTTGGCTCAGTGGTAGAGCGTCAGCCCAGTGTGTGGAAGTCCCAGGTTCGATTCCCGGCCAGGGCACACAAGAGAGGCGCCCATCTGCTTCTCCACCCTTCCCCCTCTCCTTTCTCTCTCTCTCTCTTCCCCTCCTGCAGCCAAGGCTCCATTGTAGCAAAGTTGGCATGGGCACTAAGAATGGCCACATGGCCTCTTCCTCAGGCACTATAATGGCTCCTGCTGCAACGGAGCAATGCCCCAGATGGGTAGAGCATCGCCCCCTGGTGGGTATGCCGGGTGGATCCCGGTCTGGTGCATGTGGGAGTCTGTCTGACTGCCTCCCCGCTTCTAACTTCAGAAAAATAAAATAAAAATCAGAAGGGCCCTGGCCAAGTAGCTCAGTTGGTGTGGCCATCACAACACACCAAAGTTGCAGATTCAACCCCCATCAGGGCAGGGCACATACAAGGAGCAACCAATAAATGCATAGATAAGTAGAACAACAAATTCATGTTTCTCTCTTTCTAAAAATCAGTCAAGCCTGACCTGTGGTGGCGCAGTGGATAAAGCGTTGACCTGGAATGCTGAGGTTGCTGGTTCAAAACCCTGGGCTTGCCTGGTCAAGGCACATGTGGGAGTTGAAGTTTCCTGCTCCTCCCCCCCTTCTCTCTCTTTCTCTCTCTCCCTCTCTCTCTCTCCCTTTCCTCTAAAATGAATAAATAAATAAAATTCACAAGTCCAGCATTAGAAGCTTTTTTTAAAAAAAAAAATTTTTTTAATCAGTCAACAAAAATAAAATCAATAAACAAAAAAATATTTTAATCAAAGGAACTTGACATTAAGATTACCACTGATTTTTTTATTATGTCTCTAGTTTTGCATTTTCCAGAATGTCATATAATTAAAATGATATACTCTGTCGCCTTTCCAGACTGTATTTTGTTTTTTTTCTTTTTTTTTGGTTTTGTTTTGTTTTGTTTTTTTAGTGAGAAAGACAGAGAGAGGGACAGATAGACAGGATGGGAGAGAGATGAGAAGCATCAATTTTTTGTTGCGGCACTTTAGTTGTTCATTGATTGCTTTCTCATATGTGCCATGACTGGGGGACTACAGCCAAGCCAGAGACCCCTTGTTCAAGCCAATGACATTGGGCTCAAACCAGCAACCTTAAGCTTCAAGCCAGTGACCTTGGGCTCAAGTCAGCAACCATGGGGTCATATCTATGATCCCACACTCAACCAGTGACCCTGAGCTCAAGCTGGCAAGCCTGCGCTCAAGCTAGCGACCTTGGGGTTTTGTACCTGGGTCCTCTGTGTCCCAGGTCGATGCTCTACCCACTGTGTCACTGCCTGGTCAGGCCATACTGGTTCATTCACTTAGTAATATGTATTTAAGGAGGTTCATTCATGTCTTCTTGTGGCTTGACAGCTCATTTCTTATCTTTGACCATTATTGCATTGTCTGAGTGTACCACAGTTTGCTTTTCCATTCACCTATTGAAGGACATCTTGGGTTGCTTCTAGTTTTTGGTGATTATGAATAAAGCTGCTACAAACATCTGTGTACAGGTCAGTTTTACTTTTTTATCATGACTTTATTTTTCATTTCAAGTATAATATTCAAAGTATCATAAGAATAATTAATAAATAGAGGAATACATCTTAAAAGTCAAAACTAGAATAAAATGGCCTATTATAATTGATTTACCCATTTTTTTAAAGCAGTGAAAAACAAGATAATAAATAATAGACTGGTTCTTATTTAACTAGCAATAATGCAATATAATATACAGCTGAAATTCTGTTATTTGTGAAATAAGAAGTATTAGCATTTTGACTGGAACTACCATCTTCCAGTAATTTTCCAAAATGGCCACACAAAGGGAAAGAGGAGAGGCACCCGCTATGTGTTCGCTAGGTCTTTTAGGAAACGTGGAGCTGCTCCTCTGCCCACATACATGCAAATCTACAAGAATGGTGATATCGTAGACCTCAGGGAATGGGCACTGTTCAAAAAGGAATGCCCCTCGCCTGACCAGGTGGTGGCAGAGGACCCTGGTTCGAGACCCCGAGCTCGCCAGCTTGAGCGCGGGCCCATCTGGCTTGAGCAAAGGCTCGTCAGCTTGGACCCAAGGTCACTGGCTCCAGCAAAGGGTTGCTTTGGTCCGCTGAAGGCCCACGGTCAAGGCACATATGAGAAAGCAATCAGTGAACAACTAAGGTATCGCAATGGCAACGAAAAACTAATGATTGATGCTTCTCACCTCCATTCCTGTCTGTCTATCCCTATCTGTCCCTCTCTCTGACTATCTCTCTCTGTCCCTGTTAAAAAAAAAAAAAAGGAATGCCCCTCAAATGTTACCATGGCAAAACTGAAGAGTCTACAATGTCCCCCAGCCTACGGTGGGCATTCTGGTAAACAAATTAGGTGAGGGCAATATTCTTGCCACGAGAAGTAATGTACGTATTGAACATACTAAGCACTTTAAGAGCTGAGATGGCTTCCTGGATCATGTGAAGGGAAATGATCAGAAAGAGAAGGAAACCAGAGAGAAAGGTACCTGGGTTCAACTGAAACGCCAACCTGCTCCGTGTAGAGAGGCACACTCTGCAAGAAGTAACGGAAAGGAGTCCGAGCTGCTGGAGCTCAGGCCTTAGTAATTTATGGCATGATATGTGTTTTAAAAATGAAGAAAATCTCTGTACTGTTAAAAAAAAATACTAGAAGAAGCACAGTATTCTTTCTGCAAATGTGTGAGTGGGCATATATCAAAATCCGGTATAAAAAACAAAAATAATCCCATTGAATTCATTAGACATAATAAAAAATTTCCTATTTATTTAACAAAAAAAGGAAGATACATATACACAAAGACAAACTCATTGTTTGTTGTACCACTGCAGGCTTGCTTTCTGCAAGTACACAATCTGATATATTATAGTTTGCTTGATTCTTATAGAAAAAGGAAAAAAATGTATGGTGCGTGTATAATGCAGTATTATCGGGAGAGAACATTTTTGACTATGCATTAAGTGAAACCTAAATCATTCTTTTATGCCTGACCAGGCGGTGGCGCAGTGGATAGAGCATCGGACTGGAATGTGGAAGACCCAGGTTCGAGACCCCAAGCTCGCCAGCTTGAGCGTGGGCCCATCTGGCTTGAGCAAAAGCTCGTCAGCTTGGGCCCAAGGTCGCTGGCTCCAGCAAGGGGTTGCTCAGTCTGCTGAAGGCCCCTGGTCAAGGGACATGTGAGAAAGCAATCAATGAACAACTAAGTTGTTGCAACTGCAACGAAAAACTAATGATTAATGCTTTTCCTTCTCTCCGTTCCTGTCTATCCCTCTCTCTGACTCTCTCTCTCTGTTCCTGTAAAAATAAATCATTCGTTTATAATTTTATACATGTGATTATTAGAAGAATTTTCCTTCAACTAGTTTCTGGCCCTGTACATTTTAAACCTTGTTTTACCTTATACAATGTTGGTGACCATAGTACATATTTTTATCAACCTGTGGTCTTGCAACTTCATGTCACATCACCAGTTGAGTGAGCACTGTAAAAAGCAGTAGGTTTCCTGCGAGGCAATCTTATGTCAGGACAATTAGTGACATACCAAAGCAGCCAGGACCCCTGCCCTGGGGCCTCAGCTTTGGAGGGTTCAGCTCTGACTTCTGGCCATACACCTCCCCATAGAACAAGGAGTCTCTGGGGCCAAATGAGCATACCCTATAAGAACCCACATCCTGCCTTATAAAGCACACACACTGGGTACCCAAGGCTGGAATTTCCTGCTTGTTTTAGGGCTTGGGTGAACTCGTGTCTTCCCAAGGGTCGCCAGCATTGCAAGCATGTGTACTTTTAGACTCAAGGGGTAATCAACAGTAATTGTTTGGAGCAGTATGTGAACAGAACCTGGACATGCAGTACAATGTTTCCATATGTGCGTGTGTGCACGCGCGCGTGTGTGTGTGGTCCTTACAGTGTGAAACGGAGCTGGGAGCAGATAGAGATGGGTGGACTACAGGTCAGCTTTCCTGTGCTGCAGTGTTCTGGTAAGGAAAGAATCTAAAATTCTCAAATGCAAGCCTGGTCTCCTTATCAAAGTAGGTGATAGGATGTATTTTACTTAACAGTTTGTTAGTTTGACTTACAACATGAAAATATTTAGACTTATGTTAGATTGGCTTCAATTTGTACTGTTGCCCTAAACTGAGAATTTACCTGAGGATGAGACAAGCCAGTTATTATTCCATGGAGTAATATGGAAACCTGTTTCAGTATCACAACTAGTTAGGTTCCTGGGGATGCTTTCATTTAGCCTTAACCTAAGCACAAGCTCAACCCTGGCCATCACTACATTGTTTTTTTTGGTTGAAACAGAGCAGTGCTGGGTCCCCAGGCACTGTTCACCCTGAGTGAATCCACCTCAACACCTACCAGGAATAAGGCTTTTTAGTCATTGCTGCTAATTCTGCATAATAATAAAGACATAGAAAACAGAGGCTAACCCCCAGATCACCATGCAAATAGATGCTCAAGCCATCTTAGGTGGGTGATTTGGTTGTGTTTTCCCCATGAGGCTCCTGACTATGGTCGAAAGAGGCAACACATAGACTCTGTTTTCTTATTGTTTATAGTTGTTCATAAAGCTTTTCTGATAAACCATGGCTGAGGAGCCTTTCTGCTTGGGTCTACTGTTCACCTAAGACCCCATGTTTTGCATATGCACTCATGTGTTATTATTTCTCTGCAGCCTGTGAGGCCCCGCACACCAAATCCCTGGGCACAGAGTCCAGTCCTTGGAGTAAAGCCTAGAAGCAAATGTCGCTCATCACTTGTCAAAGATCTACGCACCGCCCGAGAAAAAAGGATTGCAAGACGACCGTTTGAATCTGAGAGCTCCAATTTCTAGCTGGGTAAATACTCAAAAACAGGGTTTTTTTTCCAGGGTCATATCCTCTTGCTTTGGAAGGAAAGGTGATTATTTCTAGAATGAGCCCTTCTCTTGCTCCAAGACACAGATAGCAGTGAACCCAGTCATATTCTTACATTGATGTTGTATCATCTGTCATTATGCTTATAAAGAAATGTTTATTTAACAGTAGACTTGGGTTTTTGATGCACACCATTTACACAGAGGGTTAAAGACATCATGGGTGGTAGACCACATTTTTCCGTACCCCAGATAAGTCATATATTAAATAAAGGTCAGAGCTCCAAGTTTTACTGGAGTAGAAATACTGAAAGACCCAGCTTCTTTTGTGAGCTTTATAAAGACCTTTCTGAAACCCAGACTAGAATCTCATTTGTCTAGGAAAGAAACAGTTTGGGTGATTTTATTTTTCTTTTAGCCCACAATTCTAGTCTTCTTCTGGAGCAGGTTCTTTAAATGTAGTTAGTTCATAGGCAATGAGGAAGCCATGTCTCTGGACTATTACAAGAAAAGAAAAAAGCCAGCAGTCATTTCCCACACACACACACACACACTGTGTGGGTGGGTATGAAACTTTTAAATCCCTGCTCACAAGACCAGTTAGCAATTCTCAGGAGCCTCAATGTACTACTGAATGCTTCAATGATTCAGGCATCACGAAGAGTTGCAAACTGTATCTGTGTAATAAGATTGGACTCTGGGCATTTGGCTCGGTAGTAGAGCGTCAGCCCGGTGTGTGGATGTTCCGGGTTCGATTCCTGGCCAGGGCACACCGAAGAAGCGCCCATCTGCTTCTCCACCCTTCCCCCTCTCCTTTCTCTCTCTCTCTTCCCCTCCTGCAGCCAAGGCGCTTTTGGAGCAAAGTTGGCCCAGGTGCTGAGGATGTCTTCATGGCTTCTGCCATGAAGGCAATAGAATGGCTCTGATCGCAGCAGAGCAATGCCCCCCCTGGGGGGGGGGCAAGCATCTCCCCTTGGTGGGCATGCCTGGTGGATCTCAGTCGGGCTCATGCGGGAGTCTGTCTCTCTGTCTCCCCACTTCTCACTTCAGAAAAAATACAAAAAAAAAGAAAAGATTGGACTTTGTAAAAGTGCCCAATATTCCCAAAATTGTCATGATAGAGGAGAGACCCAGAATTCTAAGTAATGTGAATCCAGCTTTCTTTCCTAAATATTAGGGTGTTGTTTACATCCTAAAAGGCTTTGGGACATTTAATTAATAAAATAAGGCAATGTGAATCTTTCTCTCCCCTTTTTTTCCCCTAATCACATCCTCCCTTTCCGTAGTACTGTTAACATCAGAAATATGAAAAGCACAATTCTGGACCCCTAGCAGCTATGAAATATAGAGGGAAAGAACATGGTAGGGTTACAGTTAACTGCATAACAGAGATCTCCCCTTTTCTTGACTCATGTAACCTATGCTTTTATTAGTTTACACATTCCATCCAAGTGGAATAGTAATCCAAAAAGCACCATCCCATATTTTAAAGTTATTTCCACATCTATCAAACCTGAGGATTCTGGGATCTGGCTACCATGAGACCTTGGAGACAATAAGTAATTCTGTATTGACCACTTTCTCTGCTCTTCTATCTGCGACTCTGTCATTTGGTAGTGAATGGACTTTATTGTGCATTCTGCACAGCTGACAAGAACAAGAGAGCAGGACTGCAGTCAGCCAGCCAGCAAGACCACACAGAGGGTCTTTTAGGTCCTCAACACTGTGGGAGACACTGTCGCAGCTGCGGAAGAAATGGCCCTTGTCCTCAAGGAGTTTACAAGGCTTTTTCTAAGGCGTGCATGTAAGAACCTTTCAAAGACAATATGCTTCATCTAGCAGGCATTGTGTGGTCCAGAGAAGAAGTACTGCGGGTCCCTGTGGAGGGGGGCTCTGGAGTGCTGGAGTAGTCATGGAGGCATGGGATTGTCTGAATCTCAGAGATTGCACAAGACTTTGGCAGGCAGACGGAAAGAGTGAAGACTTTCCAGATGATGGGAAGGACAGGAGCAAGGCTGGAGGAAGGAGTGAGCTTGGCAGAGGTCCATGACACTTTCTTTTTCCTTCCTGTTTCCACATCAGTTCACTTGCTACTTCCCACTAGAGAATCTGGGCGTGCATTCTCCTTACCTAATACATTCATATTAACAAAATGTTATCAGGACAAAATACTCTAGGAGTGCCACAAATCCTTTCTTAGGGGCCTTGCCTGTCTTTTCAGACTGAGGCATTTGTAGGAGTCTCTTCTCACACAGAATGTCTCAGTAGTGTAGCTTCTAGGGTTCCTCTTTTCACCTTTCCCTTTCTTCTGCCACCACAGGCTAGGCTGGGTACTTTATTTTAGCCGAGGATTGGACGTGATCATACTTGCACAATAGAACCAGGTTGACTAGTCCCAGAAAACCAGAATATAGTAAAGCAAAAGATCTGCTTTCCTTACCTCTGGAGATCAGAATTTACACTCCTTCATTTCTCTGCCAAATGGCCAAATTTTAGGGACCAAGGTGTCTGCCGAGATGTTGTCTAATACCAACAGGATAACTGGAGCCCTGGAACGTCTCAGGGGGCACCTGTCCTAGAGATCCAGTGGGGTCAGGCAACCCTCCTGAGAGGCCAGCCGGTGCAGGTGTCTCAACCGATGACAGGGAAGCTCAAAAAAGGCAGAGTGTCCACCGGCTCACTTGACCTCTGAGAGGCTCCAATGCTGCCTTCAACAAACTCACTTTATCCAACTAGACAACAAACTCCTCAAAGTCAGAGAACCTGTCATATACTTTCTGGTATATCTGCAATGACTAAATACAGGCATTTGGTGACTATTTGCTTACAGTATGGATGATCAAGAAATAGATACAAAGAACAGACTGATGGTTGCCAGAGTAGAGAAGGGTTGAGGGGCTGGGTAAGAAAAGTGAAGGGATTAAGAAGTACACACCAAAAAAAAAAAAAGAAAGAAAGAAAGCCTGACCAGGCGGTGGCGCAGTGGATAGAGCGTCGGACTGAGATGCGGAGGACCCAGGTTCGAGACCCCGAGCTCACCAGCTTGAGCACGGGCCCATCTGGCTTGAGCTAAAGCTCGCCAGCTTGGACCCAAGGTCGCTGGCTCCAGCAAGGGGTTGCTCGGTCTGCTGAAGGCCCGCAGTCAAGGCACATGTGAGAAAGCAATCAATGAACAACTATGATGTCGCAATGGCAACGAGAAACTAATGATTGATGCTTCTCATCTCTCTCCGTTCCTGTCTGTCTATCCCTATCTATCCCTCTCTCTGACTCTGTCTCTGTCCCTGTAAAAACAAAAACAAAAAAACATAAAATATATTTTAAATGGGTCCTGGCCAGTTGGCTCAGTGGTAGAGCATTGGCCTGGCATGTGGATATCCCGGGTTCAATTCCCTGGTCAGAGCACACAGGAGAAGTGCCCATCTGCTTCTCCATCCTTCCGCCTCTCACTTCTCTCTCTCTCTCTTCTCTTCTCCTCCTACAGCTATGGCTCAATTGGAGAGAGTTGGCCCCTGGAGCTGAGGATGGCTCCATGACCTCTGCCTCAGGCCCCAAAAAATGGCTCTGGTTGCAATGAAGCAAGGGCTTCAGATGGGCAAAGCATCGCCCCCTAGTGGGTGTGCTGGGTGGATCTCATTTGGGGTGCATACAAGAGTTTGTCTCTGCCTTCCCATCCTCTCACTAATTAAAACAACAACAACAACTATATATATATATATATATATATATATATATATATATATATATATATATATATATATATATATATATATATATATATAATTATGGAGTGGGGGAGAATTAGTGAGAACCACAAGGAGGTTGTGGGAAGGGAGAGAATAAATTCTAACACAGATGCTTGTCTTTTGACCCATACCCCCCACTTTGTGGTTGGTCTGAGCAGGAAGATTTCTATTGATGTAGTTCACTAATGCATGCAAACTAAGATGAAATATGTCAACCAGTAAAGACATGAATCTCAATTGAAAATGGAAATGTTTGCTAGGTCTTAACCAAAAGAAGGTCAGCACAATGTTTCTCTCACATGCTGTAAAAATATAGCTTCCAGCTATATTTTGAAAAAATGAAGTACCCAGCCTAGCCTGTGGTGGCACAGTGGGTGGAGCGTTGATCTGGAACACTAAGGTCACTGGTTTGAAACCCTGGGCTTGCCTGGTTAAGGCACATACAGGCAAGCAATGAACAAGTAAAGTGAAGCAACTGAGTCAATACTTCTTGCTCCCCACCCTCTGTAAAATCAATAAAATAAAATACTTTAGAAAGTAAAATAAAGTGCCCAAACTTAATTTGTTTAAATGATGGTAGATTTTTAATGTATACACTTAACATTGCTTTTAGCACAGAAAAATTACAATGACTGACTTTTGAAATGATGTAAAGAATCTAAATTGACATGAATGTTCATAGCAACATTATACATAATAGCCAAGAAGAGGAAACAACCCAAATGTCCACCAACTAATGGATGGCTAAATATTGTGTATCCATACAACGGAATATTATTTGTCAATAAGAAATATACTGATACATGCAATAACTTGGCTTGACCTTGAAAACTTTATGTCATCCGATAAGGTAAACACCCAGGTTATAGAATAAAGTAAAACCCTGAATATAAAACAAAATTTTTCTGACTTGAAGTTTATACCTTTTACACTGTACCACAGTAATTCGCCCATGTCTTATTCATATTCATATTGACAGTTCTAGCCTAATACCTAATACTTGTTGGAGCCTGATCACTTTAATTTATAAACTGGTATACCACTTGAATGTGAAGAATGCTCTTATTTTAACAAAATAATTTTTTTTATTTCTCACTTAATAAGGACTACTTGAATTGATTGATCAGTATTTGACAGTGAATGATTGAGCTAAAAAATACCCACAACATTATGCTAGATGAAAGGAAGGTAGTTACAAAAGACCACATATTGTATGATTTCATTTATTTAAAATGTATAGAGACAAAAAAATGTATAGAGACACAAAGTAGATCAGTGGTTGCTTGGGGCTGGGAGAAATGGGAACTGGAGAGGAGGTTGTGGAGAAGGAGAATGGGAATTGACAGCTAATGAGGTTTCTTGAGGGGAACAAATAAGTTCTAAAATTAGGCTGTGCTGATGGTACATTCACACAATGCTGGGAATATACAAAATAACCTGCAATTTACACTTTCCATGGGTGAATTTTATAGTATGTTAACTACCGTATTTCCCCATGTAGAAGACGCACCTTAATTTTGGGGTCTGAAATTTGAAAAAAGACTGTATTACATAAAGTTATTAAACTCAAGTTTTATTCATCATAAAATTCATACAACTCCTCAACAAGTGCGAAAAAGGGGGAAATGCAAGTAAAACAATCTACAACCACGGCATGAGACGCACTCAGTTTTTAGACCCCAAATTTTTCAAAGAAAGGTGTGTCTTATACATGGGGAAATACAGATTTTTCTCAGGAAAGCTGTTTTTTAAAGTCTAAATTGAAAGCCTTTTATGACTATGTGTAGGGCATAAGGCAGTGTGGTGTAGTGGACAGAACACCAGTTTGGAAGTCAAACACAACTAAGTCCAAATAGTCTACTACTTATCAATTGTGTGGCCCTAGATTAATTCCTTAAATTCTCTTTTATTCATTGTAAAGTGAATATAATAATTCCTACTTTATAAGATTGATATTTGAAGGGCATCAATTTAAAAAATACCTACTAGGCCCTGGCCTTTTGGCTCAGCAGTAGAGCGTTGGCCCGGCGTGTGGAAGTCCTGGGTTCAATTCCTGGCCAGGGCACACAGGAGAAGCACCCATCTGCTTCTCCACCTTTCCCCCTCTCCTTTCTCTCTATCTCTCTCTTCCACTCCTGCAGCCAAGGCTCCATTGGAGCAAAGTTGGCCTAGGCGCTGAAGACAGCTCCATGGCCTCTGCCTCAGGCACTAGAATGGCTCTGGTTGCAAAGGATAAACACCCCAGATGGGCAGAGCATCGCCCACTGGTGGGTATGCCAGGTGGATCGTGGTTGGGTGCATGCGGGAGTTTATCTCTCTGCCTCCCCGCTTCTCACTTCAGAAAAATATTTTTAAAAATAAATAAATAAAAATTAAAATAGAAAATATCTACTGAACAGTTATTTTCCAGGCACTATTCTAGGCTCTGAGGGTATAGCAGTGACTAGGACAGCCAAGAATACCTTATTATATCTAGTATATGTGCTGCCGAAGCGAGCACAAGAATATCTTATTATATCTAATTTAAAAATCTAGATCTTGCCTCACCTATGGTGGCACAGTGGATAGAATGTCAACCTAGAGTGTTGAGGTTGCTGGTTCAAAACCCTGGGCTTATTTGGTCAAGGCACACATGAGAAGCAACTACTATGAGTTGATGCTCCCTGCTCCTCCCCATTCCCCTTTCTCTCCATCTCTCTCTCTCTCCTCTCTCTCTAAAATCAATAAACAAAATATATTCTTTTAAAAATAAAAATCTAGATATCTACATGAAATCTTTCCAATGTTAAATATTAGAATTAATTTTTTTTCCAAAGTTGGAAGCAGGGAGGCAGACAGACAAACTCCCGCACGCGCCCAACCGGGATCCACCTAGCATGCCTACCAGGGGGTGATGCTCTGCCCATCTGGGGGCGTTGATTTGTTGTAACCAGAACCATTCTAGCACCTGAGGCGGAGGCCATGGAGCCGTCCTCAGCGCCCAAGCCAACTTTGCTCCAATGGATCCTTGGCTGTGGGAGAGGAAAAGAGAGACAGAGAGAAAGGAGAGACGGAAGGATGGAGAAGCAAATGAGTGCTTCTCCTGTGTGCCCTGGCCAGGAATTGAACCCACGACTTCCACATGCCAGGCCAATGCTCTACCGCTGAGCCAACTGGCCAGGGCTAGAAATTAATTTCAAACTAATAAACAAATTGTACGCCAACATTGTGTCAAACACACCTGTAAGCCAAATTCTGACCTTGGGCTGGCAGTTGGTAAGCTTCTGGTATATTGCCCACTTGGCTGAACCTTGGCACCCTCAGCCTACTCCCATATGCTGCCCAGCACTAACCAGAGCACCATTCCTCATAAAATTCAGGGAAATCATCCTAGCAAGTAATTGAGCCAGACAATGGCCTGGATCTCGTCCATCTCTATGAGACGCTGCAGCCTTCCTCACTAACCCGCTGAGGCTCCATTCATTGCCCACGCCTGAGCTGAGCTGGCAGGGTGGGTTGGGAAGAGATTAGTGCTTCTCATGTGTTTCAAGATCACCTGTCCTCTGAGGACCTCTGGAGGAGGCCAATTCAGTACACAGTCTCAGATGTTAGAATTTAGGCATGTTCACTTTCCTTTACCTGCTCGTACCCATCATCTCAACTGGTTTGAGCCAAAAATGTAAGTGTACAATAGCAGTATAGGCAGCTCCTTTCTGGAACTCAATAATGGATATTAATCTGTTGCAATTCTCTAACATATCCATGATCCCAGATAAGAAAACACAAGTTTTAAATTTACCTGTAGTGCCTGGCCGGTGGTGGCGCAGTGGATAAAGCGTCGACCTGGGAACACTGAGGTCGCCAGTTCAAAACCCTGCACTGGTCTGGTCAAGGCACATATGGGAGTTGATGCTTCCAGCTCCTCCCCTCTTTCTCTCTTTCTCTCTCTCACTCTGTGTCTCCTCTCTAAAATAAATAAAATAAAAAGAAATTTTAAAAATAAATTTACCTGTAGTGCCTGGCTGGTGGTAGTGCAGTAAATAAATTTATCTTGTTGCTATTCAAGTCAGAGTCCAACAACTTTATACTGCTCATTTATCCAACAACAGCAGTAGAGTTGAAGGCTCTGGGAGGAGGGCGTCTAGAGAGAGGATCGTTGAACCATACTATGCCATCAACACCAGACTTGTTTGGAGTGCTTCGCTCCATGGGGTCATGGAATTTTCTACACTGGCTTCCAAAAGCCTCTGCACAATGTGATGTAGTAGAAAAATGGCAAATTCGAGTTCAAATATCCTTCTGCTACTAATAACTGTGTGACTGTACAAATTACTCTATCATTTTGAGTTTTATTTTCATCAGTTGTAAAAAGGGGAGAATAATAATTACCTATGGGTCAACTGCAGTGGTTCTCTACCTGGCTGCATATTAAAAGTTGCTTTTTAAAAATGTCACCGCTTGTGCCTGACCAGGTGATGGCGCAGTGGATAGAGCGTCGGACTGGGATGCGGAAGACCCAAGTTTAAGACCCCGAGCTCGCCAGCTTGAGCACGGGCCCATCTGGCTTGAGCAAAAGCTCACCAGCTTGGACCCAAGGTCGCTGGCTCCAGCAAGGGGTTGCTCAGTCTGCTGAAGGCCCGCGGTCAAGGCACATGTGAGAAAGCAATCAATGAACAACTATGGTGTCACAATGAAAAATTTATGATTGATGCTTCTCACCTCTCTCCATTCCTGTCTGTCCCTATCTATCCCTCTCTCTGACTCTCTCTCTCTGTCCCTGTTAAAAAAAAAAAATGTCGCAGCTTGTGCCACACACCTCCTATAAATTAAGTCAAATTCTCTGAGGGTGAAATACAGACATCAGTCATTTTTAAAGCTTCACAAATCATTCTAAGTAACTGGTGAGGATTAAATAATATTACCTGTGTTATACAGGTACTCTAGTTCCTTGTTATTCCCCAATTTAAGTTTCAAACCTCAGTCGACTATACTTTAGGTGAGTGTTCTAATATTTCACCACTAGGTGTCAGTTGGACCATACAATTTGGTTCTTAGAAGCTTCTGGTTCTGGGTCCTCAGAGTTAACAACCAGGTACCATCACCACAATCATTTGTTAAATACCTGCCTTGTGCCCACTACAGTGTTAATGACTATTAAAACATGTGATTTCTAATCCTATATCAAGTAGGCAAGGTAGTTTCTGTCCCAGTCCTGAGGAAGCAGAAGGTCAAAAAGATTCTGTGGCTTTAACAGGATACACAGTAAGTGGCAGAACTGAGATTTCAAGCTTCATTTATTCATTTACTCACTCAAAAACACTGAACACTTACTATGAGCAAGATACTATATCCGGTATTAAGGATCCAGAGGTGAAAATAAGGTACAGTTCTCATCCTCTGAAAGTTCATTTTTATTCTTCACTTGTATATACATTTTATAAAAAAAGATGAGCCTGACCAGTGGTGGCGCAGCGGATACACCATCAACCTAGGATGCCGAGGTCCCAGGTTCAAAACCCTGAGGTCGCTGGCTTGAGTGCAGGCTCACTAGCCTGAGTGCAGGGTTGCCAACTTGAGCATGAGATCATCAACATGATCCCAAGGTTGCTGGCTTGAGCCCAAGGTCACTGGCTTAAACAAGAGGTCACTGGCTCAGCTGGAGCACCTGGATCAAGGCACATGTAAGAAGCAATTAATGAACAACTAGTGATGCAATTATGAGTTAATTCTCAGCTCTCTCCCTTCCTGTCTTTCTCTCAAAAAAATTTTTTTTAATTAAAAAAGAAAAGATGAGCATCTCCTTTCACAGTTGTTATTGACCTCATGTCAGTTATACTTTCTGAAAAGTTCAAATACTGTGTTCTGAAGGGGGTAGAATGACCCTTAGGTAGAATTTCCTGGGAGGCCGTTCCATTCTACCCAGCCACTGTAATAAGAATTTAAAATTTGAAGAGCCTGTTAAGAACATATAAGGCTAGGGACAACATCTGGTCTGTTTTACCACTGTTTTATTTACTTATATCCTCAGCAACAAACTATTAGTATAGAGTATGTGTATAATTTTTAGTTAATGAATATTTACTGAATGAATGCCTTGTATTCTGTTAAACACTGTGCAAAAAGGACCATGAAGGAAATGTTTAAAGAAGTCCTTATTTTGGGAAGCAAATCTGAATATTTGCTTCCACAGGGTAGTGCGTTATTCTAAAAAAAAAACCCCAATTGATTCATCACTGAAGTAGGAAAGTCTCACAGATCTTGGGGAAAATTCTAAGTGAGCCAGGGACCAGAAGATTATGTTACTACTAGATTTGGTCAGTGGATCCAGATGGAAGGAAGAAAGAAAGAGAGAAAGAAACATGGCTGGTTCATTCATGTATGGCTCTGAATTCATAAATTTGCTCTGATCTTTTCTGTATTTTGATTATATTCACTCCCTGGATAAGAGTTCCACTGTTCATTATCTGCAGTTTGACTGTAGTATCTCTTTCTTTTTAATTTTATTTATTCATTTTAGAGAGGCGAGAAGGAGAGAGCAACAGAAAGAGAGAGAGAGAGAGAGAGAGAGAGAGAAGGGGGGAGCAGGAAGCATCAACTCCCATATGTGCCTTGACCTGGTAAGCCTGGGATTTTGAACCAGTGATCTCAGCATTACAGGTGGATGCTTTATCTATTGTGCCACCACAGGTCAGGCTGTAGTATCTCTTTTTATCAGTCCTAAGTTTATCTCTACTGGAAGTTTGTAAATAACATTGAAATTTCAGGATCTGGGGATTTGAGAGATGAATCCATGTTGATCACACCCATGCTCTTTGTGATACTGTAGATTTAGCTCAGCTCTCTCCCTAAAGCATGCCTGGCAGTCACATGCCCATTCTTAAGATTTTTCTTGGTTTACAAGAAGCTCTGGGTTTTTCAGGTGATTCATTCTTCATCAGCTAGACAACCTTTTGTCTATTTTGTACAAGTACAGAAAAATAGTATCTGTTCCTGTGATGATTGTGGCCATGGATGGCTGCTATGTAGGCCATTCAGGACAGGTAAGCATTTATTGTGAACTTGGATTTAAATACTTTTATGAGTCTAGTCATCCTGTTAGCTGTAGAGAGACCAGGAAGGGGAATATACTATCACTTACGAGCTCAATGACTAACATATGCTTTTGGAATTGCAATCTGGATGCTTTGCAGAACAGAAACCAGAGGTGGGAGTGGAGCAGGAGTATTTATAGTACAAAGGGGTGAACAGGGAAGAATACCAGGGTCATGTACCTGCCAAATAAAAAAAGAAAAGAATCTGGTTTAAACACTTATTTAAAAAAAAAAAGGGAGAAGAAGGCTAAGTGGTTAAAGAAGGAGATTCCCAATTGGGGTGATCATTTTGGAATCTCCAAGTGTCCCTTGATGAGTCAAAGTTTTGAAATAGGCTTATGCACATATAAAAGGGACAGGAGAAAGAGGGTTTAGGAGAGAGACTGAGAGGGAAAGGTGTTATCAGATCACAGCCCGTACATCCTTAGGCAACTTTCACTTGGCCAGGATCTGTCTGCACAAAATAATTGTTGGAGCTTGGTTGGAAATTCCTACCAATTAGTGAGGAGATTTCTGGTTGTATTCCTTAGAGACCTCAACAATGACTCTGTTTTCAACTGAGGTTATTATAGTTAAAAAGCAGATCTCCTGGGACTGATGCACTCAAGATAAAAATACCGTGGTTACCCTGGCCGGATAGCTTGGTTGGTTATAGCATTGTCCTGAAGCACAGAGGTTATCTGGTCCATCCCTGGTCAGGGCACATACAGGATTGATGTTCCTGTCTCTCTCTCACTCTTTTCCTTCCTCTCTCTAAAATCAATAAAATAAAACCTTAAGAAAAAAAAATACTGTGGCCTCTGATTTCAGTACAGAAGCTCAAAGATGCTCTGGCTCCTATATGATCAACACTCAGAATAATAATAGCTTTTCCTAGCATATCTTCTCATCTAGAGATTTCAAAGCCTTTTGCAAATATCTACCCATCCCGTAGTAGCAGATTAAGCAACATCTCTAACATACATCTTTTGCTTGGGGTCTTAAATTGATGACTGGAGCTGGAAATAGATTGTGGATCTCATGATTCAAGGTCTCACATTCAACACCCACTCCTTTTCACTACCCAGTTTTAAGCAGTTTATGGTGCTCCCCTAGGGCATAGTTCTTTGTAGGGGCCCATGTATCAGATCTGCCTGCTTCTTTGCTGTCATCACCTCCCACTGACTGCATTTCTGGTTCCCTGATGTCCTGGCAACTGGGTTGGGTCTTGGTTGTCTGAAAATTGTTGAAGAATCTCCAGAGATTATTCACATCTTGTCATCCTTCATCCCAATTCACAGCCCCACCCCCCCCATCTCAGGGCCATCAAAGGACTATGTCCTCTGATTTATTCTTTGTTGGGCAGATAAAATATATTATGCTCACTTTGTTAAAGATGGCGCTGCCCACATGGAAGTTCGTTGATATTAATGTGTGTTCTGGAACAGGCTGTGGGCAGGCTGGGTTGTTATAGCCTAAGGCTTAGTTTAAGAGTAAGCTCTTCCCCACACCCTTGACTGATTGGATAATGTAGGGTGGTGCACTCTCCTGAGGAATCCCATTATACAGAGACTTCCTTGTTTGTATAATTGGATTAAAGGTTTTGAGTCTATGGTATAAAGTGGGAGAGACCAGTAGCTTGATCTCTCTCTCGGTTCCTGGGTTCCTGAGTTCCTGAGGTTGGTGTTAGAGAAGAGAGCAGAGTAAGGCTACGTGGAGGAGAGGAGGAAGCCAAGATGGCAGAGTGCTGATGAAGAAGCCAGTTTGTTAAGAGTTTGTGCTGGAGGAGATGGGGAACAGAGGTGAATAAGCCTGGTGAGCTAGAAACCTTTGATTCTAGGAAACTCGGATAAGTCAGTAGCTTTGTGAGCACTGAATGTGTGGGTTTTGGAGCCCAGTGTGTGTTTTTGCTTGCCCGCTGGGTGCAAGCTAGAATTAAAGCTGATGGCTCACCAATTCTTGGCTTCTGTGTTTCATTACCGACTGTTCGAATCCAATGCGAACCTGCATGGGTCAGGCTGCTGTGATGGTGGCCTTGGCTACTGGCTTTACATTCTTCCTCCTTCTCTATCCTCAATCCTCACTTCCCCTCAGCAGCGAAAGAGGAAACCACAGACTAAGAGTTTGTGAGGTAGGAAGGAATGGGAAGGAAAATCTCTTCTCATCTTTCTGATTGCCCTGTTCCCAAGGAGGGGCTGAGGCCAAGAACTTTGACCCCAATGGGAGAAGGAGGAAATGAGCAGGCTAAGCCTTTGCTTCCATCCTGAAGGAGTTGACTTTATTATTATTTTTTTAATCTGGAGGAGGGATGACTCAGTGCAGATCCTTGATGGGGAAATCTGTCTCAGAGCCTGGGGTCCACCATTGGCCCAGTATTTTAACTTAATTTTCAGACCAGAATGGTTTCACTGAGTCAGAGGAAATTGAGCTCTCCCTGTTCCCAGTGTTGGCAACTCTGAACAAAATTTCCCCAAAGGAATGACCCTGCTTATGGGAGACCCACAGAGTTTGGCAGTGGGGTTTTAAATTCAGGGTGCAAGGATGGTCCCTTACACTCTGGTGGAGGGCTTTATTTAGTCATACTCCACCACTGTGCTTTTACTAGTAATTACTATAACCACTAGTGATCATTATATGGTAATTAGCACATGCCTTTTTTATAACTCCCAGAGCACCACCCCAAAATAAATGATGGTATAAGGTGGTAAGGCTGCTCCTAAAGACAACTCCTGACTCATTCATTCACTAAATATTTAGCGAACTACTGCAGGCCAGGCCCTGTGCTCGGCAGCTGTGAGCAGGACAGATGTGGCTCTTGGTATCACAATGCTGATGTGCTGTAAGAGAAAGAGGCACTAAGAAAGTTTACATATAGGATGTGTGTATCCAACGTAGAAATGCAGCGTGTATATGAGGGGTATCCAACCCAGTGGTGGCTGGGGGAGAGGATATCAGGAGGCTCCTCTGTAGTAGTAACTTTGAAGATGAGACCTGTAAGATGAGTAGGAACAACTCAGGGTAAACCCATATTTTTCATATCATTTCCCCCAAACATGTTAAACCCAAAGACTCTTCATATTAACTGTAAAGCCAGTAGCCATGGCCACCATCACAGCTGCCTGGCCTGTGCAGGTTTGCACTAGATTCAGACAGTCGGTAATGAAACAATGGAGCCAAGAACTGGTGGGCCATTAGCTTTAATCCTAGCTTGCATCCGGAGAGGACAAGTAAAAACACACACTGGGCTCCAAAACCCACTCATTCAGTGCTCTCAAAGCTACTGACTTATCGAGTTTCCTAGCATCAAAGCCTTCTAGCTCACCAGACTTATTCACCTCTGTTCCCCATTTCCTTCTCTCTGCACAAACTGGCTTCTCCTTCAGCACCCCACCATCTTGGCTGCTTCTCCTGGCCTCCTCCACAAGGCCTTTCTCTGCTCTCCTCTCTAATGCTAATCTCAGGAAGAGCCAGCAAGCTCCCAGTCAGCCCCACTTTATAGTGTAGAAATCCAAACCTTTAATCCAATCTACAAACAAGAAAGTCTTTGATACAAAGCCACTTATCTAAGGCATACATGGGATTCCTCATAAGAGTGTACCACCCCACATCAAAAAGGGTGGGAAAGGCTTAGTCTTAAAACTAAGCCTTGGGCTCTAAGGACTCTGCCTGCTTACAGCCTGTCTCCCCCAACCCCACATTTTATTTTATTTTATTTTATTTTTTTATTAACTTTAATGTGGTGACACCAATAAATCAGGGTACATATGTACAATGAAAACATCTCCAGATTATCTTATCATTCAATTGGGTTGCATACCCATCACCCAAAGTCAAATTGTCCTCTGTCACCTTCTATCTGGTTTTCCCTGTGCTCCTCCCCTTCTCCCTTTCCCCCCCTCCCCTCCCCCCCATCCCGTAACCACCACACTCTTGTCCATGTCTCATAGTCTCACTTTTATGTCCCACCTATGTATGAATTCATGCTGTTCTCAGTTTTCTTTTTCTGATTTACTTATTTCACTCCGTATAATGTTATCAAGGTACAACCATTTTGTTGTAAATGATCTGATGTCATTGTTTCTTATGGCTGAGTAGTATTCCATAGTATATATGTACCATAGCTTTTTAATCCACTCGTCTTCTGACGGACACTTGGGCTGTTTCCAGATCTTCGCTATTGTGAACAATGCTGCCACGAACATGGGGGCACATTTCTTCTTTTTGAACAGAGTTATGGTGTTCTTAGGGTATATTCCTAAAAGTCCCCCACCCCCACATTTTAACATAATCACGCCCATCCCAAGCAATCACCTGGGCGACAGGCTTTCACGTGGGCAGCGCCATCTTTAACAAAAATGAGCATAATATATTTTATCTGCCCAACATTAACCCTCCCAAACAACTCCAAGACTACACCAGTTTAGAGCCTCCGACTCTGCTTCTGGACAGTGTGACACTACCTTGAGAAGGTGTAAATTTTACACAACTGAAAGATGCAATTATTGTATCCCACTAGAGAAAGTGTTTCAGGGAGGAAGATGACACCAGGGAAATAGGTGTGAAAGTCAGGTTCTTCTATTTCCATACGCAGGCCCAACTCTCTGTGCCCTTGGGACTGTCTCAGTCTGTGACAGGAAATATGTTTGTCTCTAGTTGAGCAACAACATCCTTCTTATCAGCTGCTGCTCTGTGAAGACACTGATGTTCTTTTGCAGGAAACTAACAGGAAAAGAAAGAAAGCCTACCACTAAATACACTTCCTGAAGGCAAAATGAAATGGCCACTGCTCTGTCCGCCTGGGAAAGGACTGAGTAAATAAATACTCCATCTCTATTGTGCAGGCCGACTTGAAGGGGGCATGTCCTCATCTCCTTAGCTCTTCTTTTGCTTCTAAAATCAGCCATCCTGCAGAGAACAGACACATCCTCTCTGGCTCCGGAGAGGTATTTTTGACTTACATGGCTTCTCTTTCTCAAACACAGAAAAACAGAAGGAAAGAAGACAAGAGACACAGAAAGAGGAACCTGATGTTGCTACACACCTCTCTGTTCACCTCACACAACATTCCCAGAAACTTCTGCTTTGAGTTTTTCTGTGTGTGAATCTAGTAATATCTGAGAATGTGTCGGGGGGCGGGGGGGGGTCAGGGCTGGTGGAGCTCAGAAAATCAATGGGCTTGTTTAAACCACAGCTGTTCAGATGATTTGATTTGGAGGCAGAGATATAAACTGTCATTATCTGTGAGTATCTGTTGAACTCCAATGGGGGAGTGCCACAGCGGAAACTGCTCAAGAAGGTGACAGTGGATCAGAAAACAATTCCAGTCCAAAAGATCCTAAGTCATTTTCTTGTGAGGATAGTTATTTCTTCTCCATGGAACACAGAAGAACATGTACAAACCGGGGTCAGGGGGAAGAAGGGAGAGGAGAGAGAGAGATAATCTGAATAGATACCCCTGGCCTGAAAAGATAATATGAGCTGTGTTCTTGAAACTGTCCTTGTACAGCAGTTTGGGTTTAAAGATCATTTGTACTTTAGGAGTATTTCCCCCCATCTTTCTCATAGTAATCATGGCTGAGCTCTGAGAAATGACTCAAAGCCAAAGTAATGGGGTTTCCTTGATTATAGTTCCTCATTTTCTCTGGCCACAGGCCAGACTTCAATATCCTCCTCCTTTATAAGGAAGCCAGCTTGAACCCACCCTGCTGGCTCACTCCAACCTCTTAAGTGTCTTAAGCGATCTCTCTTGCGTGTTGCAAACTGAACTCTCTCTCTCCCTCTCTCTTTAATTTATTGATTTTAAAGAAAGGAGAGAGAGAGAGAGAGAGAGAAAGGCGGGGAGGGAAAATGGGAAGGATTGTCTCATAGTTGCTTCTTGTATGTGCCTTGACCAGGCAAGCCTGGGGTTTTGAATTGGCGACCTCGGCATTCCAAGCCAACACTTTATTCACTGTGCCACCACAGGTCAGGCTCTTCTTTCTAATTGCAAAATTAATTTCCTTGGGCTCTTGGTACTTAATGATCCCAATCCAGAGCCTGGGTAGGATCCCCCTTTCTCTCATCCTCAGCTGAGGCATGACTCAAATGGCACAGTGACGGACCAGCTTCTTTTGAAAGGGACAAAGTTCACACAGCCACATCCTTGCTCATTCTGGGCACGTTTCCTTCTCTCTGGAACTTTTATGGAGCCAGGCTTAGATTTCTGCATGTAGGAGGCGCTGCCATCATTAGCCCATTTGCTGGTTGTGAGCATACCTTTCTTAGCAGAGGACAGGCAGGAAATTAAACTGGATTATGGCTTTGTTGCTCATATTTTATGAACCCTAAATCTGAAATTGTAGTTTGGCAAGTATAGGGTACATATGGATAAGTGAGACAAAGTATTTGAAAATAATGTCATCCTGGAAAAGTTACTGTAGTCAGAGCATGTCCTCCCAGTAGATTGGAGCTGCACCCAGATATCATCCACTCATGTAACGTTCACTAACCGCTCCTGAGCACTTAGTATCATCAGGTCTTTCTTAAGTTATGTAGGCCATTCCATTTATTCCTCATAAAAATTTCTTTCTTTTAGCTAAAAGGGAGAGGAAACCAGTCATTATATACTTGATAATAATATTAATAGTGCCTGACCAGGCTGTGGTGCAGTGGATAGAGTGTCGGACTGGGACATGGAAGACCCAGGTTCGAAACCCCGAGGTCACCAGCCTGAGCACGGGCTCATCTGGTTTGAGCAAGGCTCACCGGCTTGAGCCCAAGGTCGCTGGCTCGAGCAAGGGGTCACTAGCTCTGCTGTAGCACCCTCCCCGTCCCCCCCCCCACAAGGCACACATGAGAAAGCAATCAATGAACAACTAAGGTGCCGCAATGAAGAATTGATGCTTTTCATCTCCCTTCCTGTCTGTCTGTCCTGATCTGTCCCTCTCTCTGTCTGTCTCTGTCACAAAAAAAAATATATTGATAGTAATAATAGTTATTATGTATGCAGTTATATAATATATGCCAGGGCTAGGCCCTGAATTGAATATTTTTTTCACTTCATCTTTAAGTGAAATCTACTATTATTATCATCATTAGGTAGTCTGCTCCTGAACTGGCTCCAATGATTTCTCCCTTCTGGTGTTTACCTCCTTGTATAATCCCCTTTTCCTGACTGCGGGCTAGACCTAATAACTTGTTTTTAACTAATAGAATGTAGGAAAAATGATGGGATGCCACTTCTGGGATTAGATTACAAAAGACTATGACTAGCGGTTTCTCTCGTTGGCCCTCTCTCTCTTACCCTCTTGCTTGCTTGCTCTGATGAAGTAAGCTGCAATGTTTCGAGATGCTCTATGGAAAGACCCACAAGGCAAGGCACCGAAAGAGGCCTTGGGCCAGTAACTCATGAGGTTCTATGGCTTTAGCCTGAAGGCCTGTGAACCATTGAAACCTGCCAGCCATGAAGTGAGGTAAGCAGATCTATGCCTACTGAGCCATGAGATTACTGTAGCCTTGTGAGAGACCCAGAGCCAGAGGACCAGCTAAGCTGTACCAGGATGTCTGACCGCAGGTACAAAGAGAACAAATGTTGTTTTAAGCCACTAAGTTTGGGGTTAATTTGTTATTCATCAAAAAAGAACTAATTTGCATTCCATTTTGTAGTTGGAGAAATTGAAGCTTAGGGAGATGAATCAACTTTCCCAAAGTCACAAAATTTGTATGTGACAGAGTCAGGATTTGAACACATTTAGGTTCAAGAGTCTGAGTTCAAGTCTATTTTCTTATGAGATTTCAAGTGATTGGGAAACTAGAGTTCTAGAAGGCATTCTACTTTCTGAAATCCTTGGAGTATAGCCATGTTTCCAGGAAACTGTGTGTATGTGTGTGTGTGTGTAAAACAGGGGTAGACAAAAGTTTAAATGATGCTAAGTGCTTTGAGTGGCCTACTCCCTGCTGCAGAAGAATGGCTGGCCCACCCATAGATCTGGTGATAGTAACCGGGGCTCTATTCAATAGCACAAAGGCAGAGCAGAGAGCTGCAGCCCATCCATTTTAGAAGTATTCAAACCATCTTACTTATAATATGCAGGATGGGTAGAGAGGTACATTTTTTCTTGAGGATGAAAATGCATGCATTGAATAATGAGAGGGTATGGTGTGCTATTTAAAAATAGTGTGAGCCTTAAAATTGGAAAGCAAATGGTTCTGCCTGAAAGAACACTCTCTTCTACTAATCCTTTTTCTTTCTTCTTCCTATCCATGGAACAGAGCCTTGAACTTTGAAACTACAGTGCTTTGTTCCAGCATGGAAAGCAGCTTGGCACTTTCCTGTGCTGGAAGCTTCCCAGTTTGGGATGGCAAATACATCTCCTTCCAGATAGTTTCCCTTTGTTCACCCAGAGCTTCATGCCAGTGGTCACCTTGATGAAATCAAATGAAGATACACTCATTGGCTGGCTGACTGCATGAATTTATCCTTCCTTGTCAGCTTGGCACTGGTGCCAGAGCAGCAGGCTTTGAGCTCAGAAAGGATTTCCAGGTAGCAGTAAAGCAATGGTCCCATAGGTTAGAGGTCTGGCATGGTTCTCCTTTTAGCCAGTGGCAGAGGGTGCACTTTGGTGTATAATTGTGCAACCTGGTGTAAAGTCCATAACCAGAGAGGTGGGGTAGGACTCTAAGCTGGCCAGAGCTCTGTGACCTCTTGGCATTCTTTCTAGCTTCCCTTACACTTTTTCTGCTGGTCTTTCTCTCTCTTATATCTCTCCCCTCTTTCCCCACTCCCTCCCAGGGTCTCCTCCCCCTCCTCTCCAATCCATTCATCCCTGTCAGCCTCCTAACTCAGGGAACCACCTCTTATCAAATATCTTGGCTTGTCTTCAACTGCTAGCAGCAGGCAGCTCTGGCCCTTGTCTGCGGTCTGACTGATTTTCTTCTCCACCAGTTGTTTGTTTCTATAATCCATTTGGTGCCAAGCAACCAGCCATATTTCCCCCCATTGATTGGGGGGGGGGGGGAGGAGAAGCATCAAGTCATTGTTCCACTTAGTTGTTCCATTTAGTTGTGTACTAATTGATTGCATCTCCTACATGCCCTGACTGGGGCTGGAAGTTGTGATCTTGATGTGCTGAGATGATGCCTTATCCACTGAACCAACTGGCAAGGGTCTAATTCATTTGCAATAGTGTGTAGAATCCCGAGTGTGTGTGTGTAGGGGATCCAAAAACAAAACGAAAAATTGGAGCTTTTTCCTAATAAGATTGTCCCCCGGGCTAAAATAGAAATGAAAGCAGACTGGATCTTACTCCCTTGGAAAGTGATGTGATGAAAAAGGCAGGAATAGCAAAGAAAAAGAGCAAAAAGTAGCATCAGCATACAGTAAAGCCCAAATCAAACTGTACTACTCATTAGATATTGAGACATCACTCTGACTCTTTTGTTTCCCACTTAGCCAGGATTTATAAAGGCTATTTTTGCCTTTAATATACCTGCTATCCTGGTCTTGCTTAAGTGTCTCTGAACAGATACCATCTGTACCACCTCCACAGCCAGCCACGCAACACAAAGCTGCAGACTCCCTGACTCCAGTGTTCTTGCTTTCTAAGAGGAGCCTTGAGAGAGGTGGAGAAACACATAACATAGGAAAGAAAAGAGAAGTTGGACGTACTAATTATGTTATAAAGTTACACTGTGCATGTAAAATCAAGACGGTAAAAGCAATCACCTTTCCAGTACTGCATGGACTTTAAGAACACAATAACCTTCTGTTGGATCAAAGAATATTCTTTAAAACCTTTCTCCTTCAAGGTTTTCTCTCTTCTTGCTGGGTTGTACATGTTTATTTTACATTTCTTTTATTAACTGATTTACACAAGGAATGGGAAAAGTATAATGTATATGTATGTGTAAGCAAAAAATATTTATAAATACCTTTTTAATATTTTAGTGTATAAAATAGAATGAATAGATGGTCTTTGTGGCAATTTTCTTAGTTTTGTGATAGTAATTTTTGAGTTCCTGAACTTAGATGGCAAATCCTCTTAGCGAGACTGGCCTAATTCTATATTCTCTATGGCGACTAGTCACTATGGATGTGCAAGAGCCACTATTACCCAAAGTCTCATCATAATGACCATGCTTTCCTGTGACATTATTGTTTCCTATCTGTGAGGACATTAATTGCCTTCTAACTTGCTTTAAAATTGGTAGGTAGGACACACTGCCAAGACCGCAGAGAAGAAAGCTGCTGGTAATATATTAAAAGGCTGTGTAAAGGGCACACTGATACCTCTTTCTTATTGGAGTACCTTAATGTTTGCATGTTACTTTATTTGTTATGAAATGTTAGTTCAAGCTTGCCTTATGTCTTGGATTTCATCTTATCATGGTCAATGTCTGATCTTTCCTTCAACTGAGTGATTCAGCTGAAGTTATTTTGGCTTTTTCACTTTTCTTTTACAAGCTTTTTATGAGTCATTGAATTGAAGGGGAGGTTATTTCTAAACTGGAAAGTGAAGATGAGAGAAGGGGGAGGAAAGTTCCGGGAAATAACTAGGAAAAGACACCTTATTGTGATTATTACCGGAGGAATAATTTCTGCTTAGTTTGGTGATAGAGGTATGTAGTTTATAGGCTAGAAAATGGACAATTTTTTTTTTCTGGATCATGTACCATGCTGTTTTAGACTCCTGTAGCTTGCTCTGCAAAGGATAGGAGGGCAAATAGAAGGGATATAGGACAAGGAGTTAGCGGAAAGAAGGAAGAAGCTGACATAAAATTTCCAAAGTTCATATTCTTGGTTCCGCACAAGTTTCCAATCATAAAATAATGATTGTGAGGGAACTACCTCCTTGAGCTATATCAATTCATCAATGGGTGTATGTGTCACAGCCCATGGATTTGTGTATTAGAGGTGGAGTTGTGAGGAAGTTACATTTAAATCTGATTTAGAAATTGAGAGAGTAATCAGGATAGCATTTTGTTATTTAGGTGCAGGAAAAGTAGATGGAAATGAAAAAGAAAAGCAAAAAGCTAATGACAAATATATTTCTGGGAGCAGATTTTTTATAGCAACACCAGATTCCTCAAAAGTGCTTACTGTGATTTGTACCCAAGTGAATAAAAAATGCAATCATTTATTCTTGTGCATTGTGCCAATGTGAGAAAAGAAGAGCAATTCATTCAATGGTTCTAATTTAGACTGCTAGAAAGAGGAGCGGTTTAGTTTTTTAAAAAAAGGCAAGCTTTTTAAGTATCTGACACACATCTAGAATGGCTATTTAAGAACTGCTGAACATTAAAATCAAGTTTGGGGAAAGGAATTCTTATTTCCAGAGCATCACAGAGGTAAAACATGGCCCATTCAGTCCAAACTTGCTGATGGCTTCCTCGTCACTTGGCAGGGGCCATCCTGGGGTGAACCCGGGAGCTGAAGAATTCTCAACGCGTCGCTTCAGTTTATTAATGATGTTTATAACTACAACCGAATTGGACTATTTTCTCCTTAATAAGTGTTGTGCTTTGCCTTTTAATATGGAGACTTCTGGGAAGAACTTCAAGGAAACTGGGAGCATTGGAACCTCAAGAAAAGGAGAAAATTTCCCATATAATGCTTTTCTCCCAAGGAGTGAGTGACACTTCTTAAACACAACCTCTGATGTTGGTGTGTTGTAAGTACTACCCTATGACTAAGCGAGTAGTGATAAGTTGGGGAAAGGGATGAATTTACAGAGTAAACCCTACAACAAAGAATGAACCCTTCCTGGATAACCTCAGACGACAGCTTCTGTCCCTTCCTGGCTTTCTACTGCGCAACCAAACTGTGCTTGCATTAACCGTGGCCGTCACACCGCTCACCAGTTGATTTAACAGACACTTTAGACAGCCTATCATAACTCCGAACTGTCTAACCTTCAACCAATTACAACTAAAGCTTCGTCTAGCTCGTTCCAGGTCTGGGCGGGAGCTAATACCGGGTCCAGGAAAAGGGGCGGAAAGGAAGCTATGATGGATGAGTAAAGTAAACCAATCACAGCAGAGAGCTGCTACCTCTTTAGCCAATGGGGAGGTAGGAAGTATAAAACGGGGTGGGCCTGTTGTCATGGGGGAGGTGGTGGCGCTTGGTGGCTACTGGCGGCCGAGGTAGAGGCAGTGGCTCTGGAGTTGATCGGGGCCAGCGGCAGGTGAGTGCCGGTAATGCGGGCTTGAAATTTGGGGGCCGTCGCGGGACGCTAACTCGAGCTCGGCGCTCGGGAGGCAGAGGACAGAGGAAGGGGCCCGGGACTGCGGGCCGGGTCGGGCTGGGGCCAGGGCGGAGGCGGGGGCGGCGGCGGCGAGTTCGCTTTGACTGGGCTGGTGGGAGAATGGCCCGGCTACAGACCGCGGAGTTCGCGTCGGCCAGGTAGGTTGGGGCCGGACCCAAGCGGGTCAGGCCGGGAGGTCCCTTGGGACGTAGTGCTGCTCGGGTCTGGGACACTGACCGCGACCAGTGTGTGGGGTAGGTCCCTGGGGAGACGGGAGCGGCCGGGGTCCCACACGGCGGGGCGACCTGTAATGACCTGGTTCGAGGACGGAGTGGCTCGGGAATACCCAGGACAGTTTGGGTTTGAGGGAGAAGGAGAACCCGGGTAGCCCGGGAACGGCTGAGCGGAGAGAGCCAGGGGTTTGAGGGGTCAGGAAACTGGGAGTGGCCCGGGTTCGAGGGTGATGGGAGACCCAAGGCGTCTGGCGTCCGGGATGACAGGGGGCGACCTGGAGGAATGGCAGGGAGGGACTGGGGACCCTCCTGAGATAGGCAGTTGTTGGAGGGAGGAGAATTCCTGGGGAGTTAAGGAGCTGCGGGTCTTAGGAGGGTCGGACCCGTGGAGACCTTGACCAGCCTGGGAAGGAACCGGCGCGCCCTGCACTCCACAGCTGGTCTGGGATGAGAGACCCAAGACTCAAACAAGGACTCCTGAGTCTGAGGATTTTCGGGAAACCAGGAAAAAAATCCTCGAGAAGTAGCTTGGGCTTGAGACTGGGGTGAGAGGTCTAACTGGGGAGTGGAAGTTCTTTCAGCTAGGAGTCTAGCAAAGTGACACGGAGGTGGGCGGGGAGAAATTATTTCCTTGTAGGAAGGGAGTAGAAGGTAGGGTGTAGTAGGAGCAAGAGGGAGCAAGTTGCTCAGGAAGAGAGCAATGGTCTTGTGGAAACTGGCCAGTAGATGTGAGAAATTAATAATGAGGCCATTAATAAGCTCTAAGAACTTCAGAAATACAAGAAATTTCAGTTTGATAATACTAAGATGCCATCGAGGACCAGAGAAAAGACCCTAAAGCAAGGTTAAGTAATTTACATTTCAGTATTTCAGAAAAGAAATTTCTTTTAGGATGACAGCAATAATATTAGAAAATAAGGACATTGGCAGGATGGGGAATTGGAAAGAGAAAAGGGGAGGACTATAAAGGAGTAGAACTGGGGACTTGATCAGAGAGAGGAAAGTCTTGAAGAGGATAGGTATCCCCTTGCCAAATTAGAAACGTTTGAATCCAGTTACACCACTTAGCTTGAAGAACTAAACTTCCCTGTGCAAAAGTTTTCTCACCTGTATAATAGGGATAATAATTCCTACTTCATAGAGTTGGTTTTTTCACCTGAGATAATATTTGTAGAACTTTTAGAATTGTGACTGGTACAGAGTAATGTGAGCACTGTGTATTGGATTGTAGAGGGTGAAGAAAGACCAGAGTTCTTTAATGAGGTGGTGAGTTCTTGCACCAGAAGCACATGGAGGGCTGGTACAGGCTGTTGGCCCCATGGTGTTTCTGATTCTGTAGGTCTGGGTGCATCCTGAGAATTTGTATTTACCTCAGGTGACGCTTATGTTGGTCCACTTTGAGAAACAATTGCTATAAATGAAAACAGTATTGTGGCAACCTTCAAATACTTGTCAGCCCTGCTAGAGACAGAGGCACATTGCAAAAAAGATCATAATATGATATAAAGGATACTCTATTTTAAGCCTGTTTTTCAAACTGTGGTTCATGATTTACAAATAATTTATAAAATCAGTTTTTAGTGGATTACCATTAGCAATGAAAATAAAATGAAATAGTTGAACAGAATTGACTAGCATTGCACTAGGTAAGGAAAAGTATTGTTTTGGGAAATTATTCTCATCCATGTGTGTACTAGGTCACAATGTAAAGTGTATTTCTGACAGCCAGAAGAGTTGGAAGAACTGTTCTGAGCCATGCAGTATATAGCAAAGGCAGCCCTCAGAAAGGGTGTCTAGGGACTGGGTTTGTTATTTCTTTGTTTTTCTTCTTTTTTGTGCTAATTCTTTCTCAGGTGGTGATACAGTCTATTAAATTTCTTCAGTTCTAATTGGTTTCTCCTGTCTTTGCCTTATCACATATTGTGTTGTGGCTCTTTTTAGATATTGAGAGTCTTTGGCCAGGAGGACTTAAGGGAATTTGAGGCAGAGGAATGAAATTGAGTGGTGTTTTTCAGATATGGTACACTTTGTTTCACCTGTGCCCCTTTGTTGTTTTTTGTTTATTTGTGTGTTTTTTACAGGGAAAGAGAGAGTCAGAGAGAGGGATAGACAGGGACGGACAGACAGACAGGAACGGAGCATCAATCATCATTTTTTCATTGCGACACCTTAGTTGTTCATTGATTGCTTTCTCACATGTGCCTTGACCGTGGGCCTTCAGCAGACTGAGCAACCCCTTGCTGGAGCCAGCGACCTTGGGTCCAAACTTGTGAGCTTTTGCTCAAGCCAGATGGGCCCGCGCTCAAGCTGGCGAGCTCAGGGGTCTCGAACCTGGGTCTTCCACATCCCAGTTCCACACTCTATCCACTGCGCCACCACCTGGTCAGGCTGTGCCCCTTTGTTTACCCTTTCTTTTTTACCAACCTACTGTAAAGCATTTTCTGTAAAAAACAAAAAACCTGTTAGTATACACAGAATATTAACGGTAAATGGTTAGCATTGAAACACAGCGGTTTAAGAACAGTTCGTGTATAGAAAATAAGAAAACAAGACATATATCAAAAGAGAAAAGCGAAAGGGTGTTTGTAATTTAGACTGAAAGTTTTCTTAAAACTTTTCATGGCCTTACACTAATATAAAACATATAAATGACTTTATGCTAATACAGAACATTTAATATAAAAGCATTCTGAAGGAACCAGATAGTCTTTACTTGTGTATTTTAAATTTCTAGATTTTTGAAGAGAGAAGAAATAGTAATAATACTGGACAGTAAAATGCATCTGGAACAGAGGCTTAATTAACAACTAGGGTAAATAGTTTAGTAAGCAGGAACTTTCGTTTTCATGGTTTTCTTTTGAGAATGAACTGGATGTGGCATATGTTGTAAATTTAATTTGTTTGAAGGACCTAAATATAATCCACAATACTTATTTTAAGATATATATGTTTTGTGCTGTTTTTGGTTTGATTTTCCTATTCAAAAAAACTAGGTGGATTATTGTGATTATTATTTTTATTGATTGATTTTAGAGAGAAACATCCACTTATTGTTTATTTAGTTATGCATTCATTTACTGATTCTTGTGTGTGCCCTGACCGTGGGATTGATATTCTAAGTCTAACCCAGTGTTTTCAACCTCTGGTCAGATTGGTCCACCAGAAATATCCTGGTAAATTTAATATGCTGGTCTGGGAAAGAGTTAACCACCCTGATGCTGTATGACGATTATAGACCCAATGATCTTAGTCAAATTCACTAATGCTCAGGGTGATTTCTACTTTAATGGTCCTCAAAATAATTCCCCTATTTTCACTGGTCCCCAAGTGTAAAAAGGTTGAAAACCACTGCTCTAACGAACTGAGCTACCTGGGTGGTGGTTTGTTATTTAGAAAGAGTTGATTTAGATCTGTTTTTATGGCTATAAGAACAGAGAAAGCAACATTGAAAACAGAGATTTTTAAAATCTTTAATGTTTTGTGAAGTTGTGAAGAAACTACTGATGTAGCTTTGCATTGGGGTGTTTAGATAAGTTTTTTTCTCTCAAAGATAATTTTTAGTTCTAGTACAGATTTTTATATTTTGTTAAAATTTTTATTTTTGTTTGGGAGACTGTAAAACATAATCATTGCATGTTTGAGTTGAAAAAATGCAGTATTTCGCAAAATAAATTTACTAATTTTGTGGGGCAAAGATTCCAGGGATGAAAGCTTTTGAATTCTTTGCATTGAGTTAAATGTAGTATCCTTATCACCAGAATGGTTATTCTTAAAGTGCATTTTATTTTTATTTTTTTGACAGAGTCAGAGAGAGGGATAGATAGGGACAGATAGACAGGAATGGAGAGAGATGAGAAGCATCAGTCATTAGTTTTTCGTTGCAACACCTTAGTTGTTCATTGATTACTTTCTCATATGTGCCTTGACCACGGGCCTCCAGCAGAAGGAGCTTTTTGCTAGAACCAGATGAGCCCTCGCTCAGGCTGGCGACCTTGGGGTCTCGAACCTGGGTCTTCCGCATCCCAGTTTGACACTCTATCCACTGTGTCACTGCCTGGTCAGGCCAGAATGGTTATTCTTTAAATCATTATACAGTTGGTGAGCACATTTGTACAGATATTTCAGTTCTTAACTAACTGATAGAGGAATGCAAAATCTTAATCAAGTATGGGAAAATATAAAAGTTCATCCTTTACAGTTGTGAACATTGACCAGTTCGATTACTTATTTGGTTCTTAATAAATGGACTTTAGTCAGTTGACTTATTACTCATCCATAATTCAGTCATACTTATCTGTAAATAGTTCTGATTGCTCAACTCATTTTTACAGTGAGATTTCTTAATCTATAGTGGTTTAAATCCCAAAGATACTTGTATATTCCTGACTGTATAATTTAGTGAGACTCAGTTTTCCATATCAAAGATTATTCATATAAATGACTTTAGAAAGTGGAATTTAGTTAACAGTAGTTAATTGAGTTTGTTTTTTATTTCAGTCAAGTTTTTTCTTTTATAAATAGCTTCTAATCTGCTTCCTTTGTTTCTTGCTCTTCAACTACCCGTACAATAAATCCTAATAGAAATGTTGGTTTCCAAAAATCTAGTTCTGTCAAAGTACAAGGCCCTATATTTGTTTTTTGTTTTGCTGGGAGAATTCCTTTTTTTTTTTTACAGGGACAGAGAGAGAGAATCAGAGAGAGGGACAGACAGACAGGAACGGAGAGAGATGAGAAGCATTAATCATCAGTTTTTCATTGCGACACCTCATCAATTGCTTTCTCATATGTGTCCTGACCGAGGGCCTTCAGCAGACCAAGCAACCCCTTGCTCAAGCCAGTGACCTTGGGTCCAAGCTGGTGAGCCTTTGCTCAAGCCAGATGGGCCTGCGCTCAAGCTGGCGACCTCGGGGTCTCAAACCTGGGTCCTCTGTGTCCCAGACTGACGCTCTATCCACTGCGCCACCACCTGGTCAGGCGGGAAAATTCCTTTTATTAGAAAAGGTTTTCTCTTGATGGACTTACTACCTTAAAAAAAAGTCCTATTTAATAGAGTACTTGAAAAGCTACAATTTATTTTTACCTTGCCAAAACACATCTATTGGGTTGAACAGATTTTGATTTCTACAGAATAGACCAGGGGTCCCCAAACTACAGCCCACGGGCCGCATGTGACCCCCTGAGGCCATTTGTCCAGTCCCTTGCCTCACTCTGGAAGGGGCACCTCTTTCATTGGTGGTCAGTGAGAGGAGCACAGGATGCATCTGCACCCATAGTTCCCATTGAAATACTGGTCAGATTTAAACTTACTTGTTCTTTATTTTAAATATTGTATTTGTTTTGTTTTTTTTACTTTAAAATAATATATGTGCAGTGTGTATAGGGATTTGTTCATAGTATTTTTTATAGTCCGGCCCTCCAACGGTCTGAGGGACAGTGAACTGGCCCCTGTGTAAAAAGTTTGGGGACCCCTGAAATAGACCTTGAATTCTGCTGATTTCGAAACTCTCATATGCTTCCTTGATATGGATAGGGAGAATGGAAACTATACTCCTTAAATATATTTTTAAAATTTGCTATCTTTTTTTAATCTTGACATGATAAATACTTTATTTGTGAAGAAAATCTGAGTCAGTAACATATTGGAAATTTTATTAATAAAGATAGAAATACTCGATAAGGCTTTAGGATGTATGTTCAGATGTGAGACAGACACTGATAAGATAGGATGCCGTTGTGATATTGCCATATATTTTTGAGAATATCAAGTATGCACTTGGAAATCTTGGGGCAAAAGGAGGATACTGACATGTGTTTAAGGAGGAGTCTGTAGCATCTGCAGGAAGTATGTCTAGAGGAGTGAGCTGTTCTTGGCAGCTTTCCTGGAGTGACATATGTAAAGGAGGATGATCCTATTTGCAACATTCTCTCATGGACATATTTTTCATTCTGTGCAGTTTCCACTGCTTGCTTTAACTCTTCCTTGTTTTCTTCCACTCAGGAAACCATGTCAGAATGCAAGTGAATAAGAATTTCTTGTCCTAGAGGATGGGAGCCTAGGTAGGATTCATGTGAATTTAGAAGGTTGAAAGTTCCCCAGCAATCATAACTATGTCAAGCCTTCTCACTGGTCCTTTCTAATGGAAGAGACCCCTTGTTATCTTAAATGGACTAACCAAGGTACAGCTATATTAATAATTAACGTTCCACCTGACCTGTGTTGGTGCAGTGGATAAAGCAACAACCTGGCACGCAGAGGTCACTGGTTCAAAGCCGGGGGCTTGCCCAGTCAAGGCACATACAACAAGCAATTGGTGAACATCTAAAGTAAAGCAACTATGAGTTGATACTTCTCATTTCCACTCCTCTCCCTCCTCTCTCTCTTAAGAAAAAAAATTCAGTGACTTCTTCTCTTTGCACCAAAACTCTGTTTCTCCCAATGTGCTTGCTGATATCTTATATTCTTCTAATCAGAATTGAAATCTTGAATTTTTTGATCAGATAGCAAAATCTTAATTATGGTAACTTGTTTTAGTATTACAGTATATATAGTTAATTAGGAAAATGATTTTTTTTTTTTTTTTTACAGGGACAGAGATAGAGTCAGAGAGAGGGATAGATAGAGACACACAGACAGGAACGGAGAGATGTGAGAAGCATCAATCATTAGTTTTTTGTTGCCGTTGCAACACCTTAGTTGTTCATTGATTGCTTTCTCACATGTGCCTTGACCGTGGATCTTCAGCAGACTGAGCAACCCCTTGCTGGAGCCAGCGACCTTGGGTCCAAACTGACGAGCTTTTTGCTCAAGCCAGATGGGCCTGCGCTCAAGCTGGCAAGCTTGGCGTCTCGAACCTGGGTCTTCTGTATCCTAGTCCAACGCTCTATCTACTGAGCCACCGCCTGGTCAGGCAGGAAAATGATTATTTGATCAGTTCTTTTTCCAGTTTAGTTAGGAAGGAAGAGGGATTGAAAGCTGTAGAACACTGCTTTTAGTAAGGAAAGTAAGGAAAGCCAGAAGCACAGAAAAAAAAGCAAATTGTATAACTTTATTTATAAAGATTTGACCTTAGGAAAGTAAAAGTTAATGATGCTTTTTTTTTTATCAGCTATGCAAAAGTACGCTTCAGGTACCTTTTAAGTTCTGTCAGGATGTATTACTTTGAATAATTTATGAAGATTTATTTAATTACTTAAAAAAATTTAAAAATTTTTCATCTATTGATTTAAGCCAGAGAAGAAGGGGGGCAGCAAGCAAAAGAGAGACAGTGAACAAGAGAGAGACAGACAAACAGGAACATAAGTTCATTCCTGTGTGTGCCCTGACCAAGGCTTGAACTGGCAACCTCTGTGTTTTGCGCCAATGCTCTAACCCAATGGTTCTCAAACTTTTTGAAGTTGGGGTGAATTTGAAATCCTACAAATCATTGTAGGTGCACTATATACAAATTTCTGAAAAGATGTTATAATAATTAAGTCAAATATATATATATATATATATATATTTTTTTTTTTTTACAGGGACAGAGAGAGAGAGTCAGAGAGAGGGATAGATAGGGACAGACAGACAGGAACGGAGAGAGGTGAGAAGCATCAATCATTAGTTTTTGTTGCTGTTGTGACACCATAGTTGTTCATTGATTGCTTTCTCACATGTGCCTTGACTGCGGGCCTTCAGCAGACCGAGCCACCCTTTGCTGGAGCCAGCAACCTTGGGTCCAAGCTGGCGAGCTTTTGCTCAAGCCACATGGGCCCCACGCTCAAGCTGGCGAACTCGGGGTCTCGAACCTGGGTCTTCCGCATCCCAGTCCGACGCTTTATCCACTGCGCCACCGCCTGGTCAGGCAATTAAGTCAAATATTAAAGAAAAAAATATAAAGTCCAAGCGTGCTTTTATAGTAATTAAACGAAATAAATACAACCAAATTAAATTTATTCTGACATTAAAATACATTTTTTGTGTTACATTTTTTGTTAGGCTTTTTAGAATTCGTAAAAAAGAGGGGTTAAAAAGAAAAAAACGACAAAAAGTTATCTTTTTATATATATATAGATACATCCTTAGTATGATTTAGTAAATTTGGCAGGTCCTGGTGCGAATGTGTTAAATGTTTTCATTCTTGTGTTTATGAGAAACATGAGCCTTTTGGGTCCTAGCGATTTCTTCAATGTTTGGGCATATATTTGAAAGGTAAACTCTCATTTTCTCATCAATAAATTGAAGAATTCCTCTCTTTTTACTCCTAATTGTGTTGAGGGTAGAAAATCCTAATTCACATAAATAGGATGTTGAAAATTGTAGTAAAATGTTCAAAGCCTTTTTATTGTTATTTTTATTTTTATTTATTTTTACAGGGACACAGAGAGAGAGTCAGAGAGAGGTATAGATAGGGACAGACAGATAGGAACGGAGAGAGATAAGAAGCATCAACCATCAGTTTTTTGTTTGGACACCTTAGTTGATTGACTGCTTTCTCATATGTGCCTTGACCATGGGCCTTCAGCAGACTGAGTAACCCCTTGCTCGAGCCAGTGACCTTAGGTCCAAGCTGGTGAGCTTTTTGCTCAAGCCAAATGAGCCTGCACTCAAGCTGGCGACCTCGGGGTCTCGAACCTGGGTCCTCCACATTCCAGTCCGACACTGTATCCACTGCGCCACCGCCTGGTCAGGCTCAAAGCCTTTTTAGATATTGCCACATATTCTTCTTTTATAGAAATCCAAAAGGCTTCAAGAGACAATTCCTTATGTTTAATCAATCATCAGTCCACAATCAGTGGATATAGCTGCCAGTTCTTCTGTTAATGTTAAACCAAAATCACTTGAAGCTTCCATGAATGAGTTTCTAATCCAACCGTATTGTTCAGTGTTAAGTGATGGAAAATGCTATAAATTAAATTCTGCCTGTCAGCCTTCAAGTCCTATTTTATTTACACTTAACTTTTGCTCACTTCCAGAATCGGATTCTTCAATGTCACGCTTCTTTTTGAGAAATATATCCATTTTATTTGGTGTATTTATCTAAAAATAATATAATGATGTGTTAATAATAAATATAATAATGATGTGTTAACAAAAAGAGCGGTATTTCCATAATGAAATGGTATAATAGAGTAACTATATTTATTTTTATATCTGGCACATGCCGCAAACCAGTGCTGCTAGTAATTCCAGGCCCTGAGTGGGAACAGTGTGGAATTAAGAAAATATGAGGTCAGGAGGGCCCTCTAATTGCTGCTGGCAAGAACAAAGTGCGCCCCAAAACCGCATCTTGCTTTATTTGTAGGGCAAAGTGAGGCCATTAGCAAATCTTAACTTTACACCAAACAAAGAAGAAACTTGCCTCCAGTCTTTCCGGGGAACATGGGGGGTAGTGTAAACAATCCAGCACCACAGCTTAACAGCTTTTTGCAACCTATTCAGGCAAGTGAGGTGGGGGGTTGGGCAGACTGTCAGTTTACAGCCAATTCCTCACACCTCTGTCCCCCCAAATTTAAACTCCAAAAACCCTGTTCGTTTTTTGGTTCCCAACAGGCACATATTTCTCTGGAATACCATAGGGCAAACCTGGAAATCTTCTAGGGAGCACCAGTGTGCCCTGGCGCACACTTTGAGAACCTCTGCTGTAACCAATGGTGATATCTGACCAAGGCTATTTAATTACTTTGTTAGAAGTAATTATAGCTGTCAGTATTTTCTTTTTTTGAGAGAAAGGGAGAAAGAGAGAGGAAAGGAGAGAGATGAGAAGCATCAACTCATAGTTGCGTCACTTTAGTTATTAATTGCTTCTTATATGTGCCTTGACCAGGGGGCTCAAGCCAGCAACCTTTGGGCTCAAGCCATCAACTCTGGGATCATGTTGATGATCCTCTGCTCAAACCGGCAACCTCGGGGTTTTGAACCTGTGTCCTCAGCGTCCCAGGTTGATGCTCTAGCCACTGTACCACCACTGGGCTAGATTTCAGTATTCTTTCATCAAAATACTTTTTCAACCTGGAATCTTATAGAACCGTAGAATAGCCTGATATTTATGATTTATGAATATATTTGTAACTCATAAAGTTGAAAAAGATATAATTTGTGTTCTGAGGAAGCATGGTAGAATAGACAGAGTCAAAGTTTTGTAATTGTATGACCATGTTTTTGAATCCTGGCTCTATTATTTACTAGTTGGGTAGTTTATTGAACCTCTCTTATCCTCAGTGTTATCATCTATAAAATGGAGCTTATCCTCCTTCCTAGGGTGATGGTGAGAATTAAATGAAAAGCATTTTGTATAATGCCTTCCCAATAGTGGGCACTCAACATGTGGCAATGTTAGTTATTAACAATGATAACAATATTAGGCCTATTACAGACTTCTCTTTCTAGGAAGGGCTAATATTCCAGATACTGTGGTTAGTGGCAGTTAGGAAAACCAGAGTTGATTTTAAAATTATACATGTATTTTAAACATTTGTTATTTTGTTTTGTGATTGGTTTTGTTTTGATGAATTAGACTAGAACATGGGACAGATGAAGCTAATATTTTATAATGTGGTCACTGATAAAATATTATGTTTCTAGCATTACACTATTCTCTTCCAAATATGTATGAGTTTTTGTTAACAGTGGGAACCATTAACCTTACTCCTAGTAAAAATAAAACAGTTAAACAGTATAGATTTTAAATTAGTTCTAAATGCCAGTTAGAAAGAATCAATTTATCTTCCAAACAGTTAACTATTAAACCAGAAATAGATTTTATTTCATGAGTTTAGTCCTGTACCTTCCTTAGTTAAGGATTTGGTCAGAGGTGGAAGAAAAATCTTTCTGCATTTGTAGAAAACTGTTAAAAGCTATATTATCTCTTAGATTATTTCCGATGAAAGCAGGTGTGTAATTTCTATACCATTCATGATGTAATGGGCGTTTTCTTTTTTTTTTTAAACTGAGAGAAAGGGTGATAGAAAGACTCCCGCATGCGCCCTAACCGGGATCTACCCTGCAACCCCTGTCTGAACCCAATGCTAGAATCAGTTGAGCTATCCTCAGTACCTGGGGCCAACGCTCAAACCAATCGAGCCACTGGCTGCAAGAGGGAAGAAAGAGATAGAAGGGGAGAGGGAGGGGAAGATAAGTAGATGGTTGCTTCTTATGTGACCCTGTCTGGGAGTCAAACCCAGGATGTCTGCATGCTGGGCCAATGCTCTATCTACTGAGCCAACCAGCCAGGGCCAGCTGTTCATTTCTTAGTGATTTCTTTCTCTTATATTCTAGCATGATTTTAGAAACCATATAGTTTTAGTATTTTATCATATTGTTGAGTTATTTTGTGATATTTAATCTCTTCATAAAGTTATATATTTTTTGCAGTTAGGACTTTGTTTCATCTTTTTTTAGTATTCTCTGGCATATGTAAATACACTGAATGAGTGGTAGGGAGATCCAGATTGGCGGTTGAGTTTTGTGATATCAAGTAAATGAACTTCGATTGCCTGAGTTAATATCCAGCTCTGCTTCTTTAGGCAAGTTAACTTTTTTTTTCTTTAAGATTTTATTTATTGATTTTACATAGGGTGGTGGAATGAAAAGTAGTTGCTTCACTCTAGCTAGGGGTCCCCAGACTTTTTACACAGGGGACCAGTTCACTGACTCTCAGACCGTTGGAGGGCCGGACTATAAAAAAAACTATGAACAAATCCCTATGCACACTGCACATATCTTATTTTAAAGTAAAAAAAAAACAAAACGGGAACAAATACAATATTTAAAATAAAGAACAAGTGAATTTAAATCGACAAACTGACCAGTATTTCAATGGAACTATAGGTGCAGATGCATCCTGTGCTCCTCTCACTGACCACCAATGAAAGAGCTGTCCCTTCTGGAAATGCGGCGGGGGCTGGATAAATGGCCTCAGGGGGCCGCATGTGGCCTGCGGGGGCCGTAGTTTGGGGTCCCCTGCTGTAGCTGTTCCTTGGTTGCTGGTTGTATGTGCCTTGAGCTGGCAAGCCCAGGGTTTTGAACCAGCAACCTCAGCTTTCTAGGTTGGCACTCTATACACTGCGCCACCATAGGCCAGGCTAGGCAAATTAACTCTTTAACTTCAGTTTCTCATCTATAAAATAAATTGCTTTAAGGATTATATGAGGTAAGTCATGTAAAGTGTTTAACACAGTACTTAGCTAATAGTAAATGCTTAGTAAATGTTAGCTACTATTTATGGATCCAGGATTGCAAATAGGAGGTGAAAGCTTTATCTGTGTTTTTTATGGACTGTAAAAGAGACGTGTTAAGAGTTGGACTATGAAACTTAAACTTCATTTAGACATTAAAAACAATCTTGAGTTCTTCTTGACTCTTGTTGTTAGTCCAGTCAATCTGTGGAAAAACTGAATATATTTCTTAAAGATTTTATTTATTGATTTTACAAAGTAGGGGGAGGCGGAACAAGAAGTATCAATTTGTAGTTTCTTTAGTTACTCATTGGTTGATTGTTTTATGTTCTTTGATTGGGCAAGTCCAGGGTTTTGAAGCAGTGACCTCAGCATTCCAGATTTATGCTTATTCACTGTGCCATCACAGGTCAGGTGAAAACCTGAATATAATTCAGCTATATTTTTGCCTTTAAGTCACAATAAATTATTAATTATTTAACCCATATTATCAGTGTTATAGCTAATCCCTAAATCGTTTTGTGTCATGAATTGTAGCTGTGGAACCTATTAGCTATGTTTTTCATTACACCTGACTTCTAATTTATTTAAGGTAATATTTAAAGTATTCGGTCTCCTAAACATTGAATATTCTTTAAAAGCTTTTATTTTTTTATTTTATTTTTTTACAGGGACAGAGAGAGAGTCAGAGAGGGATAGATAGGGACAGACAGACAGGAATGGAAAGAGATGAGAAGCATCAATCATCAGTTTTTCGTTGTGACACCTTAGTTGTTCATTGATTGCTTTCTCACATATGCCTTGACTGCGGGCCTTCAGCAGACCGAGCAACCCCTTGCTGGAGCCAGCGACCTTGGGTCCAAGCTGGCGAGCTTTTGCTCAAGCCACATGGGCCCGCGCTCAAGCTGGTGAGCTTGGGGTCTTGAACCTGGGTCTTCCGCATCCCAGTTTGACGCTCTATCCACTGCGCCACCCCCTGGTCAGGCAACATTGAATATTCTTATCAACAGTTTTTAGTCTGTTACCTGCAACTCTTTGGATTGAGGGTTTTCTGCTGTTAGTAAAGAGTTCTAAAATCCATTTGCTCATCAAATATTATCTGTAGACAAAAATAATGTGTTCTAAATATACATATGTATATATACACATATGTTTTATGACACAGTTCTGTTCCTACAACGGTGACATAACCTGAATTTTGGGGTAAGTCTAAACACACCCTAACCTAACACAAATGGAACACTTGCGCTTTTATCAGTCCAGAATGATGTAGGTAAGCGTACTGGAGGATGCCAACCCCCTCATTCATGTGCTGTGTTACTGCATGTTCTTCCACCACACACAATCCAACTGGTTTAAGTTTTTATGGGAGTGAGAGTTGTTAACTCTAAATGTCCTATGTTGAGACTGTCGTAACCCAAGGACCCCTGTATTTAGAACTTTTGTACATAAGTATATACATATATATGAAGGATATATATTATATACTCTTTATATATATATATATACACACACACACACACACACATATATAAATGTTGAGATGAAGTTTAAAAATTTTTATTTTAAACGCTAGAGTGAATTCATAGTAGCTTTGGTTGTTTTGACTATTTGCTACATCAATAGATGCTGAAAATTCAGCTGTTACCATGTTGGGATCAATTACTATTTTGACTTTTAAAAGGGTTCGTCATACTTAAAAGCTCTCAGCATACTTAATCTTTTTCTTATTCAGATGTGCCATTTCTGAAATACTACTATACTTCTGTTCTCTGAGCATGGTATATGAATTCTTTTTTTCTTTTTAAACGGCTTTATTCAGATAGAATTGACATACAATGAAATTGCTCATATTTAAAATATAAAATTTGATGAGTTTTTACCTATTTATACACCACAGTCAGGATAGGGAACATACTACTCCAGAAGTTTCCTTGTGCCCTTGGTATTCCATTTCTATTTCCACCCCCAGAGGTAACTACTAGTCTGCTGTTATTATAAATTAATTTGTATTTTCTAGAATTTTATATAAAAATAATTATATGGTGTATTTTGAGAGGCTGACTTCTTTCACTCAGCCTAATTAATTCAAGATATACCTATGTTATTTTGTGTATCAGTAATTTATTCCTTTTGACTGCTGAGTAGTATTCCAGTATATGGATAACAGTGGTTAAAATCTATTCTCCTGTTGATAGGCATTGGATTGTTTCTAGTTTCTGGCTATTGGAATAAAGCTGCTATGAGCATTCGTGTAGAAGTTTTTATATGGACATGTGTTTTTTTCCTCTTAGCTATGTATGTAGTAGTGGAATTGCTGGGTCATATGGTAACTCAGTTTTCCAAAGTAGCTGTACCAGATTTTATATTCCCACCAGCATTGGGAATGGGAATTCTAATTTTTCTGTCCTCACTACCGCTTGTTATTATAATCTGTCTTTCAATTATAGCCATTGCAGTTAGAATGTGATGTGATAATTCATTGTGGTGTTCTTTCGCATTTTTCTGTAGGCTAATGTAGAGAATTATTTCATTGGTTTATTGGCCATTTATATATCTTCTTTGGAGAAATATCTATTCAGATACTTTGTCCATTTTTAAAATGGGAATATTAGACCTGGCTGGTTGGTTGGAGCATCATCCCAGGGCAGGGAGGTTGCTAGTTTGATTCCCCAGTTAGGGCACACACAGCAGCAGCTCGATGTTCCTGCCTCTTTCTCTCCCCACCTCTCTCAAATAAGTAAAGTAAAAAAAGGGGGGGGAATATTTATGTTATTATTGAATTATGAGTTATAAAAAATATTTCTGTATTCTGGATACAAATTCCTTATGAGATAAATGATTTGCACATACATTTTTTTCCCAGTATGTGGGTTGTGTTTTCACTTTCCTCATGGTGTCCTTTGAATCACAAGCTTTTTATTTTGATGAAGTCCAACTTGTTTTTACTTGTGCTTTTGGTATTATATTTGCGAAACTACCTTTTAATTCAGGGTCATGAATATTAATGCTTATATTTTCTTCTAATAATTTTGTAGTTTTAGTTCTTACATTTAGGTCTATGATCCATTTTGAGTTAATTTTTATGCATGGTATGGAGAAAAGGGACCCAACTTAATTCTTTTGAATATGGATATCTAGTCCCAGCACCATTTGTTGAGACTGTTAACTAGTATTGATTCGCTTGTCAAAAAAGTTTAATAACCTTTTCTTCTTTGTTACTAATTCTTTCAAGCAGCAATTTATTGGCCTTTTGGTATTGGGTGGCTCTTGGGGTCATGGTGTTGAGGCAAGCATTTTAGAATAAATGAACCCTCTGATTTAAATATTCAGTTATATAATTTCATTCTTATATTACTTTACACTTGAACATTAAATGAAATTCAACTGCCATTTTTCTGCATACTTGCCAACCTTGTGTCCACAGTTCCATAGTAGCTTTAATATTGGACCATTTAATGGAAAGCAGAGTCGGGTTTTTAAACAGGTGACTTGAAGAAAAGCTTCTATTATTCCCCCCCCCCCTTTTTCCCTCTCTCTTCTTCACTATGTCCCCCCTTTATAACTTGCCTATCCTATTACCTTTTAATCTTAAGACTCTTTTTGATTATATCATGTAATCTTTTTCTAAAGGAAGATAATACTTTAAGGCTTTATTTTGTATTTTATTTTCTTAATTGATTTTAGAGAGACAGAGGATGGTAGAGAGAGAGAGAAAGAGAGAAGAAATTATTCATTTCTGTTCCACTTAGTTGTGCATTTAATGGTCGCTTCTCATATAAACCCTGGCCAGGGATCAAACTTGCAACCTTGGTGTTTCAGAATGATGCTGTAATGACTGAGCTAACTGGCCAGGGCCAATGCTTTATTTTTTTAAATTGGAAACTTATTTTTTGATTGGAAATTCAATTTTTTGAATTTGAAATCAAGGAAATGTTCTGTATAAAAACATTATGGAGAAAAATTTTAAGGATTTTTATTAACCTTGTTAAATTTAAAATCCAGAATTAATACCATTAATATCAAAGTTATTCCACGTAATCCTAGTTGAAAGTTAGAAATAGCATGGTATTTTCATTTAAAAAATTATAAAAAGTTATTTTACAACTTGTGAAACTTAGCATTTGAAAGAAACTTATTCTCTTTGTAGAACAGTTAACTCTAAATGAAGCTTTCAATTTTCCATATGTTTTAATAGGCATTAATTATTCTCTTTTGGCGGTCTTAAGAGCAAAAGAAGAAGTATGTATTTTTCAGAGTATTTGAATTTATATTTCTCATCTCTGTAGAGTTCTGCGCCTTGTGACTCTGAGGCCAGTACTGTATTTTGCCAAGTAAGAACTAATTTCCTGGGAAATCAGGTTTCTGGCTTGACTTCTTGCTGTGCCTTTCCCTTCTTCTTTTGTTTCTTTATGAAAGAGCCGAGCTCAGTCCTGTGGAAAATCCCTAAATCATCTCAATATTTTCTCTTGCTCAAATTAAACATTATTGGTATATATTTGCATTTTACTGAATTCTGTAACTTTCTTGTTGTAGATCTGTTACCATGCCCTGAAAGACTCTGACTTCATTTGATAAGTTGGCTCTTCGTCTGTATGTAATTATTTAACAGTGTGTTCCTTTAATGAATGTCCTTATTATTTTCTTCTCTTTTTCTCCCCCTCCAGTAGACCAGACCTAGTGAGTGAGGGATATCAGTTGTGTTCATACAATGAATCCTAGACACTTAAGAGATATAACTATAGTTTACATGATGTTGGCCCCTAATTATTTTTTTTAAAATTACATCAACATTTACTATTTTTTTCCTCATGCATACAGTTTTGGAGTCTGCTCTTTTTCAAAAAGATACATTCTATTATCATTACAGTTAGTATGAAAACAGTTTAAAACAGCTGAAAAACATTAATGGCTATATCTTCATTTATGCAACCAATTTTCATAGTGTTCACATTTAGATTAGTAAATTTCCAATTAATATAAACAAAACTCTAGCGAATATTGCTAGACACAGATTTTTGTTTGCAAGAGAGAGGGAGACAGAGACAGACAGGAAGGGAAAAAAATGAGAAGCATCAGCTCATAGTTGTGGCAGTTTAGTTGTTCATTGATTGCTTTCTCATATGTGCCTTGACTGGGGGGGCTCAAGCCAGTGACTGTGGGCTTCAAACCAGTGACCTCTGGACCCAAACCAGTGATCATGGGTCTTGTCTATGATCCAATGCGCAAGCTGGTGAGCCCGCTCTCAAGTTGGCAACCTTGGGGTTTCGAACCTGGGTGCTCAGCATCCCAAGTTGGCACTCTGTCCACTGTACCATCACCTGGTCAGGCATACATTTCTATATTTTTTAGATTCCTGTAACTGGAATTTATCAAGTCAATGTGTACATTTCTTAGGACTCTCAAGAGAGCAAAACATTGCACAATTGATTTCTAGAAAGTGTGTACCAATTTACATTCCCATTTGCAAGGTATGTGATTGAGATATATATCTTGCCAGCAGTGTTATCATTTAAAAATATTTGCTAATTTGATAGGGAGAAAATAGTAACTGGTTTCTGAAATTTGTATTTATGTGATTTAAAATATGATGATTAACCTTTAAGTATTTTCTTTTCGTGAAGTTAGGTTCCTGTTCTTTTTCATTATTTTAATTTTTATTTTGAGTTGATGTTAATTTTTTTTTTTTTTTTTTTGGCAGAGACAGAGAGTCAGAGAGAGGGACAGATAGGGACAGACAGATAGGAAGGGAGAAAGATGAGAAACATCAATTCTTCATTGTGGCTCCTTAGTTGTTCATTGATTGATTTCTCATATGTGCCTTGACGGGGGCGGGGGGGGTGTGTCTACAGCAGACTGAGTGACCCCTTGCTCAAGCCAGTGACCTTGGGCTTACGCTGGTGAGCCTTGCTCAAACCAAATGAGCCTGCACTGAAGCTGGCGACTTTGAGGTCTCGAACCTGGGTCCTCCACCTCCCAGTTCACTCTATCCACTGTGCCTGCCTGGTCAGGCGATGTTAATTTTTATATGGAACTAGGAATAGATTATATTCAAAGCTGTGACTTAATTTACATATAAATGATCAGCAAAATGTTGTTGTGTGTCCTTTTCAGTTTAGCTTTGCCCTCCCTCCCTACAACTACTTTCTAATTCTGTCTATTCTTGAATTTCATATAAATGGAATAATATGTATAGTGTAGTCTCTGCATATCTGTGGGGATATGTTTTAAAATTCCCAGGGGATAGTGCCAAACCCTTTTTGTACTGTTTTTATATATATACCTACTTATAATTAAGTTTATAATGTTGACATAGTAAAAGATTAACAACAGTAATAAAGTAGAAAAACTATGACAATATATTATAATAAGAGTTATATGAATGTGGTATCTCTCAAAATATCTTACTGTACTCTGTTCACCTTTCTTGTGATGATGTGAGATTGATAAAGTAATAAAATAGAATAATTATAACAATATACTATAATAAGTTATGTGAATGTGATCTCTCTCAAAGTATGTTATCATACTGTGCTCACATCTCTTGTGTTGGTGTGAGGTGATAAAATGCCCATGTGAGATGAACTGAGGTGAATGACGAAGGAGCCTTAGGCAACTGTTGACCTTCTGACTATACATCATGTTGACCTTCGGAGTAAAACAGTATTTTACCAGCAAAAATGGGTTTATTTGGGTACAGCAAAAAATTGGAATTCAGGACAAGAAAACTATAGCAAAAGCCAACAAACAAAGGAGAGGATCATTATTTTATTGAGAAAAAGGAGGAAATTGGGAGGGGTTGGTTGTCATTTTTTTTTTAATATATATATATATATATTTTACAGAGACAGAGTCAGAGAGAGGGATAGAAAGGAACAGAAAGACAGGAATGGAGAGAGATGAGAAGTATCAATCATCAATTTTTTGTTGTGGCACTTTAGTTTATTGATTTCTCATATGTGCCTTGACTGGGGGGCTATAGCAGACCGAGTGACCCCTTGCTCAAGCCAGCGACCTTGGGTCCAAGCTGATGAGCTTTGCTCAAACCAGATGAGCCCACGCTCAAGCTGGTGACCTTGGGGTCTCGAACCTGGGTCCTGTGCATCTCAGTTTGACGCTCTGTCCACTGCGCCACCACCTGGTCAGGCTGGAGGGGTTGTTTTGAATGAAAGTTCATTGGATAAAAGCAGTAGTTCAGGGTTATGAGGCTTTCTTATTGGTTGAGTTGCTGGGATATTCAATTTCTTGTAGGAGATGCACTGTACACCTTTTCTATATGGGTGTGTAACTGGTGATTCCTTCCTGTTGGGGTCTGTTCTTCCTGCATTGAACCTCTAGTGGAACTATATTATGGCCCGTATTCTGGCCCCCTGACATTAGAGTCAAGAGGTTTCCCTAGAGTAGACTTATATTAAAGTCTACTAAGACTTTAATTACCACTAAGACCCATTATATTACTTCAGTAGTAGTGAGGTTTCACTTTATTAATTTTCATAGAAGGATCAATCTCTTTTGGATTATTCTGGAGCATTGAGCCATGACAATGCCGATGATTGGATGTCAAGAGCAGACAATGTCAGTGGTTGGGAAATTTTAATATTTTTGGAATGTGGCTAACCACAGGTAACTGAAACCATGGAAAGCAAAACCATGGATAAGGAAGTGGCTCTACTATATACTTTTTATCTTGAGTTCTTTTGCTTAACATGCTTTTTAGATTCACTTTGTTTTATATGCTTATATTATTATTATTATTATGGGAACAGTTTAAGTATTCATTTTACTTCAAGTCCAAAATGTATCTCCTTAAGACACGGTTTTCATCATAGTAGCCATTATAAGCTAGCCCTTTTTCTATATGTGGGTAATTTCTGGAGAAAGCATTTTACTCAGGATGAATATACACCAAGAATGTGTAAAAAATATATATGTGCAAATATATTTAAGAGTTTATATAGGAGTATCATTTAATAAAACCCTGGGATTTGTCTTAAAAGCAGAAGCTAAAATATTCCTCAAAAGTTTATATTGTGGCAAGAAAACTCAAGTGAGTTACTAAACAAAAAATAAGGTTATTTTTAGGATAAAAATTATCTTCAACTAAGTGTATTTTAAAATGAGACTGAATTTCATAAAAATAATACATTTTCATTAAATAATAAATTAAATCATTATTGTAAACAACTAGGCCACTTTCTAGATGGCCTAGTATTCCATTTTATGGATATACCAGGCTTTATTTCTCAATTCTGTTGGTAGATATTTGCATTATTTTTGGGTTTTGCCTATTATGAATAAGGCTGCTGTAAATATCTTGTGCAGTTCTTTTTGTGACCATATTTCATTTCTTTTGACTACCTAGGAGTGAAATTGTTGGGTCACAGGCTCGGTGTATTTTTTAAAAGATTTATTGATTTTACAGAGAGAGGAGAGGGGGAAAGAGAAGTATCAACTCATAGTTGCTTCACTTTAGTTGTTCATTGATTGTTTGCTGTATGTGCCTTGACCCGGCAAGCCCAGAGTTTTGAACCAGTGACCTCAGCATTCCAAGTCAACACTTTATCCACTGTACTACCACAGGTCAGGCCAATTTTGCATTCTTGATAGAGCATATTGTTATATGGTTGTGTTAGCCAAAGTTTAAGTTGAGATTTTTGTTTGCAAATAGGCTCTCTACCAGTTTCTTTCCCATTACTATCAGTACTTCTGTAATTTATCTTAGGGGGTTGATTTAGAAGGACAGATTTATCTGAATTAACAGATGGTGGACAACCCTAATAACTTGATACTGAGTGCTTCCCTAGAAAAGATGTCATTTCTTTACCTTAGTTGGGTGGTGGAGTTGGAGCAGTTACCGTACTTTCAGACAGTCAGCAATGTTTGTTTAACTGGTCTTTGTGAAAATCTCTAAGTGTAAATGTTTAACATCCTCTGGAATCAAACTGAGTTAGATTTAAGGTTCATGGGTTTTGTGCTTGAAAAATGTTGGGCCTAACAGCACTGCCTAAGTACTTGATATCCATAGATATTTATGATGTATTGACACAGAATCACAGTTCTTAAAATTCTTTTCTTTTTTTTTGGAATCCCCTGCATACTGAAACCATGGAACTTATCTTTGTCATTAGTTTGGGTTGAAGTAAGATTAATCTTTGAGGGAAGGCTAGATTTTTTTTTGCCAATTTCTTTGAAAGAAGATTTGGGAATAGAAGGAAATGAAAGTATTGGCTTTTTCCTTCACCACACCTTTTGTGATTTCCTCCACTTCTGGTTTGGTGTTATTGTTGATATCAGAGGTGATGTAAAGAAGTTGGGGTTGGGGCCTGACCAGGCGGTGGAGCAGTGGATAGAGCGTCAGACTGGGATGCAGAAGACCTAGGTTCTAGACCCTGAGGTCGCCAGCTTGAGCGCAGGCCCATCTGGTTTGAGTAAGGTTCACCAGCTTGAGCCCAAGGTCACTGGCTCAAGCAAGGGGTCACTCAGTCTGCTGTAGCCCTCTGGTCAAGGCACATATGAGAAAGCAATCAATGAACAACTAAGGCGCCGCAACAAAGAATTGATGTTTCTCATCTCTCTCTCTTCCTGCTGCCTGTCTGTCTCTGTCACAAAAAACAAACAAACAAAAAAAAAGTTGGGGTGGATGGGAAGTGTTTTGTATATTTTGAATGAGAGAATGTAAATTCTTTATTTTTTTATTTTAAAAGTACATTTATTAAAGCTGAGGAGAGTGAAACAAGGAAGGACTTAGAAGAAGCAACAGGCGAGCCTAGACAAGGATAATTTGGCTCACTGAGAAGTCAGAATAAAGGGGGCCCTGGAGACAGGTTCCGGTGTTCAGCCCAAGATGAACCTCTGCTGCTCACTGCTCCCTGATGGAAAGTCTGGCGACCCTTACAGTTTAGGGGATGCACACCTGTGGGGAAAGGAGAAGGGAAAGATAAAGGCGTAGGTGTGCTCCTGGGAGGGAGAGCACACCGAGGATGTAAATTCTTGAATTAACAAATCATGAAATATGAGTTTCCTGTCCTCTATGATTTGGCTAAATGCTTCTTTTTCTTTTAAGATTTTTATCTATTGATTTTAGAGAGAGAGGAGAGAGAAAGGGAGGGAGGAGCAGGGAAGCATCAACTTGTAGTAGTTCTTGCTGAGCGGGCAAGCCCAGGATTTTGAACCAGCGACCTCAGCATTCCAGGTCAACACTTTATCCACTGTGCCACCACAGGTGAGGCATGACTAAATATTTTTAACTACTCTTGATCTTCTTTCATAAAATAATGGTATTGGACTTTAAAGTTTTATTTTAATGCTGAAATATTTAGATTATTTTTAAAATTATAATGAATAATGAATATAATTCAGTTTTTTCATAGAGAAAAATAAGTGGTACCAACACTTTTATTTATTTATTATTTATAGATTTTATTTGTTGATTTTAAAAAGAGGAGTGAGAGGGAGGAAAGCGGGAAGTAGCAGGAAGAATCAACTTAGAGTTGCATCTTGTATGTGCCTTCACCAGGCAAGGCCAGGGCTCCAAAGTAGCGACCTCAGCATTCCAGGGGGTGCTTTATCCACTGCGCCACCACAGGTCAGGCCAACATCATTTATTGAGTAGCATCCATTTCTCACTGATCATCAGCGAGGATCTTAAGTTATATATCACATTTTTATATGTCTTTTACTCTCTATTTGCTTTTCCCTGAGCCAGTAGTATAATGTCCTTTTCCTTTTTTTGTTTTTTAATTTTTATTGATTTGAGAGAGAGAGGAAGGGCAGGAGAGAGAGAGAGAGAGAGAGAGAGAGAGAAACATTGATATGTTTCATTCATTTATACATTCAGTGGTTGAATCTTACATTTACCCTGACTGGGGATCAAATCCACAACCTTGGTGTATTGGGACAACACTCTGACCAACTAGCTAACCAGCCAGGGCAGTACTATACTCTCTTTATTTACTGCAGCTTTGTAATAAATATCTGGTGTGGTGAGGTCCCACCCTCTCACTTTGTTATTCTTTCAAATTATATTTATTATTCTAATAAATCTCTCAATCTTTAAAATTCTGTGATTTTGTGTAGAGTGCTCTATCTCTGGGATTTGATTGTTAATCAATACATTCTTATTGATGAATATATGACCACCTGTCAGTAAAATTCTTTAAAGGCTTATGAAAGTGTTATAAATTAATACCAGTAAAATTATGACTCTTGACTTTTGAGAATACTGCTAAATATTTGGCTTTTCTTTTTGGAAGTGTGTAATTAGTTTACTTTTAAATTTGGACTAGGTGTAATATTAAATATCTTGAATACTCCCTGCTCCCATAGCCCCATTTCATACCCCCTTTGGGGTGTGTGTGTGTGTGTGTGTGTGTGTATTACGCAAGAGTTTGAAGTGATATATGGGCGCAAATTGATTATTTTAATAGTTAAGTATTTATTTTTATCTCATATAAAGTAGATTATTTTATTGCGTTATACTGTAGTTTCTTTCTCTTTTTTTTGTCTCTCTACCACTTTTTTATTGCTAGTTCCTTATCTCCTTCCCCTTTGACAGTCATCAACTTGCTCTCTATATCTGTATGTCTGTTTTTATTTACTTTGGTTTATTGTTTTGGTTTTTTTTTTTTTTAGATTACACATATAAGTAAAATAATGTGGTATTTGTCCTTCTCTGTTTGACTTATTACACTTCTTGGTTCCTTCATGTTGTTGGAAATACTTCCTTTGGGCCCTGGCTGCTGGCTCAGTGAATAGAGTGTCAGCCCGGCGTAAGGACGTCCTGGGTTCAGTTCCTGGTCAGGGCACACAGAAGAAGCAACCATCTGCTTCTCCCCCTTTTCTTTTCCTGCTGCAGCCAGTAGTTCAGTTGGTTTGAGCGTGACCCTGGGCGCTAAGGATGGCTCGGTTGGTCCAAGCGCTTTGGCCTCAGGTGCTAAAAATAACTCAGTGTTTGAACACAGCCCAAGAACAGGTTTGCCAGGTGGATCACAGTCAGGGTGCATGCAGGAATCTGCCTCACTATCTCCTTTCCTCTCACCTAAAAAAAAAAGAAAATACTCCCTTTAGATTAAAATTTTGGAGATAATAAGTAGGACTTTTGAAAATTGTTGTTTAGACTGATAATGTAAGACCATCTTAAAAATCATGATAAATTCCACATGAAATTGATGAAATGTGTTTTTTTTATATTTTATTTATTTACTTGTTTATTTTTTTGTGGCAGAGGCAGGGAGAGTCAGAGAGAGGGACAGATAGAGACAGACAGATAGGAAGGGAGAGAGATGAGAAACATCAATTCTTCGTTGCGGTTCCTTAGTTGTCCATTGATTGGTTTCTCATATGTGCCTTGACCAGGGGGCGACAGCAGACCGAGTGACCTTGATTGAGCCAGCGACCTTGGGCTCAAGCTGGTGAGCCTTGCTCAAACCAGATGAGCCTGCGCTCTAGCTGGCGACCTTGGGGTCTCGAACCTGGGTCCTCCGCATCCCAGTCCGACGCTCTATCCTCTGTGCCACCACCTGGTCAGGCTATATTATATTTTATTTATTTATTTTTTAAATACTTTATTGATTTTACAGAGACAGGAGAGCAAGGGGAGCATGGAATGGGAAATATCAACTCACAGTTTCCTCATGTCAGCTGTTCTTTGCTTGCTTGCTGTATGTGCCCTGACCAGGGCAGCCCAGGGTTTCAAACCGGCAACCTTGGCATTCCAGGCCAAAGGTTTATCCACTGCGCTACCACAGGCCAGGCTATATTTTATTTTTTATCAATTGATTTTTTTTAGAGAGATGAGTGGAGGGGAGTGAAGGGGGGAGAGAGAGAGAGAGAAAAGCATTCATTAGTTCCACTTAGTTGTACATTCATTGGTTGCTTCCTATATGTGCCCCAACTGGGAATCGAACCCGCAACCTTGTTTCAGGGTGACGCTCTAACCAACTGAGTGAACCAGCCAGGGCAATCGAACATATATATTTTTTTTAACTATTATTTTTTAAATTTCTTTTTATTTTATTCATTTTAGAGAGGAGACACAGAGTGTGAGAGAGAGAGAAAGAGAGAAAGGGGGAGGAGCTGGAAGCATCAACTCCCATATGTGCCTTGACCAGACCAGTGCAGAGTTTTGAACTGGCGACCTCACTGTTCCCAGGTCGACGCTTTATCCACTGTGCCACCACAGGTCAGGCTTGAACATGTTTTTAATGAGCACCTTTTACTTTATTTTTTTGTCTTTTTTAGCTCTTTTATTTTAGAACAGTGATTTTCAATCAGTTCACTGCAAGAATTTTTAAAACAAGCAATATCTGACTATTTAGTCAGACCACTGACCTCTTTTCCTTTAGATTGTCAGATAAAAAAATGACAACTGCCAAAATCATAGCTGTCTGGTGTGAATGAATCAATATAATACACCTATTTTTTTTTTTTGTCAGGTAGGCAAAAAGACATTTTTTGATGTGCCACAAAATTTTAGTAGTTTATGTGTGCCATGAGGTGAAAAAGGTAGAAAATTACTTTTTTAGAACAATATCTCCCCTGACTTATATTTTCATAGCATCCCATTTTTGAAAAGACCTTCTGTGGCTGAGCACAGGGTCTGGTAATATTAGGCTCTCTGTACATGCTTGTTGATAATGGTTATGAGGAATAATCACAGCTAATTTTCATCAAGGGCTGGCTCGCGTAGCCAGTGTACTCACACTCATCTAAATTGATCCTCACAGAAATCTTATGATATTTTATTAGTCTTCATAGGTGAGGAAGCCAGATGCTTAGGAAAGAGAATAAGCTTGCCCGAAATCACTGACCTAGAAACAGGGCCAAACCAGATGGTAAACTGTGTAGTCAGAAAGGGGGCTAACTGCTTCTTGAACTAATGACCCCAAAGTGGATCTGTTTATATACATGCAGTATGTATCTAATAGCTAACACTAAGTGTACGTACTCTTTGCCAGGTTCCAAATGCATTTGTTTTTTAATATCCTCCAATTGTCTAGCAAAAGTAGGCTCTCAGTGTTTGTGGAATGAATGAATAGTGAGGAAGTGGATGAGTGGATAGAAATGTGATCTTCATAAACCAAGGGACACCTCTTAATTTCTGTGCTCACTTTGGAGACCTTGGCCTAGAAGAGCCTGGGGTTCGGGAACCCAGGGTGACCTTAAGCTGTGGCTCCTGGGCACTGGATGTTGAAGGTTCACCCATCAGTTAAGTGGCTCACCCATCAGTTAAGTGGCTTCCCATCAGGTGAAGACCCCAGACCAGCAGGTATTATTATCATCTCTGTCCCCTGCCCTTTACCCTTCCTGCACTGCAGCCAGGCTCAGGTGGTTCCTTGTCTGCTCCTGCCAGGCTCTTATTCTCTCAAGAGGCATGGGCTCAGAGTTCACCCAGGGCCAGCTCCCACTATGCACACCAAGCACCTTTTATTTTAAAACTAGTTGTCTGTATCCATAGCCAGACAGCTTGGTTGGGTAGAGCATCTCATCCCGAGTTGCAAAGGTTGCAATTTTGATCCTTGGTCAGCACACATACAGGAACAGGTCATTGTTTCTATCTATCTCCCTTCCTCTCTCTCTAAAATCAATAATAATAAAAAAATCTAGTTATCTGTATGGGCTCCATAATTTGGAATTTAGACCTAGAAAGGGCATCGGTTTTTAATTACTTGAAAATACTTCTGGCCCTGTCTGGTTGACTCAGTGGTAGAGCATCGGCCTGGCATGTGGATGTCCCAGGTTTGATTCCTGGTCAGGACACAGGAGAAGTGACCATCTGCTTCTCTACCCCTCCCCCCTCTCTCTCTTCTCTCCTGTAGCCATGGCTTGATTGGCTCAAACCATTTGACCTTGTGTGCTGAGGGTGGCTTCATGGCCTCCGCCTCAGGTGCTAAAAATGGCTCCGGTTGCAACCGAGCAGCAGCCCCAAAAGGACAGAGCTTCGCCTTCTAGTGGGCTTGTCTGGTGGATCCTGGTCAGGGTATCTATCTCCCCTCCTCTCACTAAAATAAAAGAATTTTTTTTAATAAAAAAAAAAACTTTCATTTTATAATGGGTAAAGTTAAGTTCTGTATCACACTCACTGAAAATTGTTTCCTATTTCCTAACATCATCAAACATTGCTCTACAGTTCCTTCATGGTCTAGCTGCAATGATCTTCTTTTTCTTTAGTTTTTATTTTTAAATATTTATTGATTTTAGAGAGAAGATAGAGAGAAAGGCGGGGGGAGGAATGGGTAGCATCTATTTGTAGTAGTTGCTTCTTGTATGTGCCTTGACCAGGCAAGCCCGTAGTTTGAGACTGGCAACCTCAGCATTGCAGTTCGACACTTCATCACTGTGCCACCACAGATCAGGCTGCAATGATCTTTTTAACCTCCTCTCCCTATATGCCCTTTACTTTCTCTCTTTTTGTCTTTTTATTAAGTCTGGTCTGCTTTGAATGCTTTTTCTTTGTTTTCCTTCCAAGCCATAATCTTATATGAAGGCTTTCTTATTCATACTTTCTCTATATTTTATCTTTGTTTTGATTCCATAGCACTTTGTTCTAATACTACATGTCATATTGTCTGCTTTGCATTATATGTAGTTGTGTATATTCTTCCTAAATAGATTATGTTCATAGGAACAGGATCCTTGTCAGTTTGCCTTATTCTTTATAACTCTCAGTTTCTTGTATGTAGTGGGTTCTTAGTGGTGTTTGAGTTGAATTAATAATCTCTTCCTTCTTGGGACTTGTAGTATAGTGCTGTGGAAGCAGATGCAAATAAGAAGATAAATATAGCCTGACTGTAGGTTTGATTCCCAATCAGAGCACAAACAAAAATCAACCAATGAGTGTATAAATAAGTGGAATAACAAATTGATGTTTCTCCCTCCTCCTCCCCTTTCCCCTTTCCCCTCCTTCCCTCCCCCTTCTTCCTCCTTCCTCCCTCCTCCTTCCTCTCTCCCTCTTTTTTCCTCTTTCCCTCCTCCAATTCTCCCTTTCTCTCTAAAATCAATTTTAAAAAAACAAAAAGCCAGTCACTACAGGGAGCTTTTAGAGTAATATTGCTGTGGTTGAGGTTGTTAATTGTGAATTTATGACAGTAACCAGTCTCCCTGGATATGTGATTTTCTTCATTATTCTACTGTGCTGTTGTAGTCATAAAGGTTAGTTGGAGTTGCTAGGAGAGGGAGAAGAAAGAGACATGGGAAACATTGAATTGAGTGTGAGTAGTGAATATATTGATGAACTGTGAAATTTAAACTGGATTCTAAAAAAAAATGAAACCAGCCTGACCAGGCGGTGGTGCAATGGATAGAGCATCAGACTGGGATTCAGAAGACCCAGGTTCGAGACCCTGAGCTCGCCAGCTTGAGCGTGGGCCCATCTGGCTTGAGCAAAAGCTCGCCAGCTTGGAGCCAAGGTCACTGGCTCCAGCAAGGGGTTGCTCGGTCTGCTGAAGGCAGATCCGTGGTCAAGGCACATATGAGAAAGCAGTCAATGAACAACTAAGGCAGGAGTCCCCAAACTTTTTTACACAGGGGGCCAGTTCACTGTCCCTCAGACCGTTGGAGGGCCGGACTATAAAAAAAACTACGAACAAATCCCTATGCACACTCCACATATCTTATTTTAAAGTAAAAAACCAAAATGGGAACAAATGCAATATTTAAAATAAAGAACAAGTAAATTTAAATCAACAAACTGACCAGTATTTCAATGGGAACTATGGGTGCGTATGCATCCTGTGCTCCTCTCACTGACCACCAATGAAAGAGGTGCCCCTTCCAGAAGTGCGGCGGGGGCCGGATAAATGGCCTCAGGGGGCCGCATGCAGCCCAGGGGGCCCTAGTTTGGGAACCCTTGAACTAAGGTGTCGCAAAGGCAACGAAAAACTAATGATTGATGCTTCTCAACTCTCTCCGTTTCTGTCTGTCTGTCCCTGTCTATCCCTCTCTCTGACTCTGACTGTCTGTCTGTCCCTGTGGGGGGGAGGGGGGAATGAAACCAGGAGATTGATAGGGAGAAGTGGAGGGTTCATAATTAGGTGATCTCATTAAGAACTAAGATTTTTTTCTGAGCGCCAGTTGAACAAATGAGTTGGAAAGATCAAATCTTTTATTATATATTTTCTTTCTGCTTCCTTCCTATTTATGGTATGTCCAAAGTGACCAGAATTTGTACAGATTGAACCACTTGGAATCTCCCATTCTTGTTTTGCTTTTTTTTAGTGTTTAAAATTTTTTTTATTGAAATTATTGGAGTGACATTGGTTAATAAAATTATGTAGGTTTTAGGTGTGCATCATCTGTATATCGTGGAATTTCCCATTCTAAATAAGCAGTTTAAATCCACATTCTAGCCAAATGGGTTGAAACACACACACACGCACACAGTTAGTGGCCTATAGAGCTGTGAGTGTGATTTCAAACTTGAGATTGAAGACTACTAATTTTGAAATCTAGCTTCCTCTGTTAACTTCTTTCTATAAATAGCGTGGAAAATAATTTCCTCTGAAAATATATCTATTTAGGATCTTTCTATGAAATTGGTGACAGGATCTGAACTTATTTTTTCTTAAAACCATTAAAAACCTATTGTTCACTGTTGCACAGATGCTTAACTATAATGATCCAATAGCTCCACGCCTAAGTATTTACTTAAGTGAAATGAAAACTTATAGTCACACAGAAATGTATGCTAATGCCAAAAAACTGTAAACAAACCCTAATGTACTTCAACTGGTGAACTGATAAACTTTGGTACATCCATGCAATGGAATACTATTTGTCAGTGCATACAACATTATGGATGGAATCAAGCACATGATAAGTGAAAGAAGCCAGACTCAAAAGGCTACATCTAGTACTATATGATTCCAATTTTATGATGTTTTGGAATAAGCAAAACTAAAGGGGACAGATAACTGACGAGTTGTTGCCGAGGAGCATAGGGACAGTTTGACCACAAAGGTCATGAGGACATTTTGGGCCTATTTTTAATTGTCTATGTCTGTTTTATATCTTGATTATCATGGTGGTTACCTGACTGTATGTGTTTTTCAAACTCAGAAATGTAACTTAAAAGTGAGTTTTCATATATAAATTATACCTCAATTAAAGTTCTAGCATATATGTAACCATATTAAAAAATACTTTGGAGCCTGACTAGGCGGTGGCGCAGTGAATAGAGTGTCGGACTGGGATGCTGAAGACCCAGGTTCGAGACCCTGAGCTTGCCAGCTTGAGCGCGGGCCCATCTGGCTTGAGCAAAAGCTCGTCAGATTGGACCCAAGGTCGCTGGCTCCAGCAAGGGGTTGCTCAGTCTGCTGAAGGCCCGCGGTCAAGGCACATGTGAGAAAGCAATCAATGAACAACTATGGTGTCGCAACGGCAACGGAAAAACTAATGATTGATGCTTCTCACCTCTCTCCATTCCTGTCTGTCTGTCTCTATCTATCCCTCTCTCTGATTCTCTCTCTGTCCCTGTAAAAAAAAAACAACAAAAAAATTTTAGAAAACTATGTCATAAAAAATGTTTTGTTTGTTTTTAGATTCTGCTTATGTGAGTTTTTTTTTTCCCCTGGGAGGAGAATATTTGATAAGCATCATTATTAGCATTTGTAAAGTTATTTGAAGCTCTAGAAAACATGTAAATGCTGAATTTGTCTACATTTAGCAAACATTTCTATCATTTTTCAAAGAATGATACAATGTTGGAATTAGTAGAGCCCAAGAGACTTTGTGAAGTGTCCTTGTTTTATAAATAAAGAACCTGAAACCTAGTTTCGGTTAGTTGTAGTCACATAGCTAGTTGCAGAAGTAGGTCTAGAATTTAAGTAGATTACAAATTTTATGCTTGTTTTACTAAAACACACTTTTTATTCTGACTTATTCTTTTTAGAGACTATTTTTAATTCCTTTTCAGAACCTTTTGATTTTGTCATCCTGAAGCTGGAAACCACTCCCTTCCTAGTGGTAGGGAAGTCCTGTGTCTAGTTGATAATAGGAAGGCTAAATTTGAGAGATCCTACATCACTTAAAGTTTGCTTAGACATAGTCAATAAGTTTAGTTATAAAGACACTTTTCTGGCCCTAGATGGTTGGCTGAGTGGTGGAGCTTCAGCCTGGCATGTGTTTGCTTCCTGGTCAGGGCACACAGGAGAAGCAACTGGCTACTTTTCTGCCCCTCCTCCTCCCCCTCCTTCTCCTGCCTTCCCTTGCCTTCCCCTCTTTCTCCCCTCCCCCTCCCCCTTCCCCCTCCCCTTTCCTCTCCTCCCCCTCCCCCTCCCTCCCCTTTCCTCTCCTTCCCTTCCTTCCCCTTCCCTCCCCTTTCCTCCCCTCTTCCTTTCCCACAGCTATGGCTTGGTTGGTTTAAGTGCATCAGCCCTGGGCACTAAAAAGAACTAGGTTATGATCATGGCCCCAGATGGACAGAGCATTGGCCCCAGATGAGGATAGCTGGGTGGTGGATCCCAGTCAGGCCACATGCGTAAATCTGTCTATCTCCCCTCCTCTCACTTAGAAAAGAAGAAAAAAAAAAATAAAGAGGAATGGAGAGGTAGAAACAAATATTGCTTTGTTATTCCACTTATTTATTTATTAATTGGATAATTCTTGTTTGTGCCCTGACTGGTGTTTGAACCCACAACCTTGGCATCTCAGATGACGCTCTAACCAACTGATGTACCTGACCAGGGCCAAAAGACTTTAACTGTGGCAAACTGTATGTTTAATTTTGCAGTTGTCAGACACTGACAGTTAGAAATAGGTTTTTCTAACTTTACTGCATTAAAAAATATAATCTTTCAGATTATCATGATAATTGGTTTGTTGAGAAGGTAGAAAAGGTTTAAAAGTGTTAGGTCCTTTCTGGTTCCCTTAGGTAACAAGGATTTATCATATAAATACAGAGGAGTGTGAGGGACCACCAGAAACAGTCTTAATTTAGGAAATGGAGACTGGAATGCCATTTAGAATATATCAGCATCGTTATTATATGATACTAAGAATATTAATATTCTCACCCTGGTTAGCATCATCCTGAAGTGCAGGGGTTGCCAGTTTGATCCCTGGTCAGGGCACATACAGGAAGAGATTGATGTTCCTGTTTCTCTTTCTCTCTCCCTCTCCCCTCCCTTCCTTTCTTGCTAAAATCAATAACTAAAAATTTAAAAAAGATATATAATATTTTTGAGACTTGGTTAACTTTCACTGTCCCTCTGTGTTCACCTTCTCCTTGTATAATAGTTTTATGGTTGCCTCTGAGACCCATTCTAGAACCAGGCTTAGAATTCCTGCCCCTCAGAGATACTGGTGATATTGTAGATACTGCATACAGAACTAGCAGGTGGCCTGGTTTCTTTCTTGGTTTTGAAGCTGTGTCTGTGTCCTGCAACCTTCCCGGGAGTTATTTCCTGTAAGCCATAGCCCCTGGCAGAGTTGGCAAGTTGTTTTCTTTATAAGGGAGTCCTACCCCAGCCCTAGCTCTGGCAGGTCCTCTGTCTTAAGTGGAGCAGTTTTAGTCCCTGTGCAGCTGGGCAACCAAATTCCTGGCTGCCACCACCTGCTTCTCAACCAGGAGCCCAGTAGACTCTGGACTTTTGTATTCATGTTTCCTATCACTGAGAGATATTTATATTATTTTTTTGAGTTGGCTATGCATTGTTTACTTATAAGTTTGATATATATATATAATTAATTTTCTTAATATTTTTCTTGAGAGAGAGACAGGAAGGGAGAGAGATGAGAAGCATCAACTCATAGTTGTGGCACCTTAGTTGTTCATTGATTGCTTCTCATATGTGCCTTGACGGGGGTCAGGGGAGACTCCAGCTGAGCCAGTGACCCCTTTCTCAAGCCAGCAACCTTGGACTCAAGCCAGCAAACATGGGATCAAGCCAGCAACCCTGGGATCATTTCGATGATCCCATGCTCAAGCTGGTGAACCTGCACTCTAGCCGAATGAGCCCACACTCAAGCTGGATGAGCCCGTGCTCAAGCTGGTGACTTTGGGATTTCAAACCTGGGAACTCAGCATCCCAGATTGACACATTATCTGCTGCACCACCACTGGTTAGGCTGTGTGTGTGTGTGTGTGTGTGTGTATCAGTTGTTATTTGGCAGAATGTATTACACTATCTTGACTAGAACCCTTTTTAATCTTTCTAAGCCATGTTTTCTCATATTGAAAATTGAAATTATTGCCCTATCTCTTAGCGTTTCTTTGTGTTGATGAAATGATTATACACATTGTGTGTGTATGTTTATATACATATATATGGCAGCTATTATATATTCAAGTGAGTCTATACTTGTTGGTTTCTCCTTTTAGACACACACACACACACACACACACACACACACAAGCGCTTATCAATCAGTATTTGAAAATCTGGAATATGTCAGGGATTGCCATATTTGGAGGTTTTTGGATAAGACATTGAAATCTAATTTTAATCTATGCACCTAATTGGAAAATTTTAGAATGAATTGCAAACTTTTTTTGATATAACAATGGGCTAAAATGCTTTGTTGTTTGTATTTGTGGTAGTGTTTTAGAAATAGTTCATTGATACTCTTTAAGCTCTATTGCATATAGTCTCTGTTAGCTGCTAATCAAAGTTAGTGCAGTGTCTAGAGATGTGGGAGTTGTAATGGAGTAAATTTTAGGTTAAGAAAAAGGAATGTGATAGTGTGCATTAGGGAGGAAATAGATGTTGTAGAGATTTTGGCTTAGACAGCCATAGTTATGACTGAAGTAAAGATCATCTTTGGGAAAGAGGAACAAAAAGGAGGGATAAAATATTAAAAAGTGAACTTTCAAGTTTATGTGTGTAGGTTATAACAAATATGCTTGCATATTATAACTCCTAAAGCCTTCACTCCAGTGATTTATACTACTGATGATTTCAAAAGCATAAATTAAAAAAAAATTTTTTAAATAGAATGTCAATTATTCTTTCTTCTTGGATTTTGAATTTGAATTAATGTCTTGTAGATCATCACCAATTCTTTTTTAAGGAAGCCTGAGTTTATTATTCTGCCCTTTAAAAATGTGCTTGCTGATAAATGATCTTAATTTCCTTGTTTCATCAGCTGAAATAATAAGGCAAAATATATATAATAAAACATATTACTTTTTCCTTTTACATAGGTCTTTGCTTTTATTTTTGTCTTATAAACCGTTGTGTGCATATAGGTGTTTGGAATTGTGAAAGTGTATTATTAAGAGGCATGGCACAGTATCATTTAGAGTTTTAAAGTTAATTTACCAGTCATAAATGAGAACTAATTCATGTAGCTTTCAATGTAGCTCTTCTCAGATGAACTTCAGATTAGTGTTTCTGAGAGGATTGATCTAGTGACTATATTAGAGGCACTTTTGATAATCGAGATTTATGAAGTTCTTAATAGTTATGCATGCCTCTCCAAACTGAAAGGTTGTTTTTCAATGTTTGTGTATGCCCAAAACTCATGTGTTTAAATCCCCAATGTGATGGTATTAGGAAGTGAGGCCTTTGGGAGGTAATTAGGTCATGTAGGTATAGCTCTCATGAATGGGAATAGTGTTCTTTGAAAAGAACCACAGAGAGCTCGCTTGCCCCCTTATGCCATGTGAGGACACAGAGAGAAGATGACCATCTATGAATTAGGAAGAGGGCACCAAATCGGTGAGCTCCCTGACCTTTGGAATTCCCAGCCTCTAGAACTGCTAGAAATAAAGATTTACTGTTTAAACTACCCAGGCAGGTAGTTTTGTTGTAGCAGCCTGTACATACTAAGCCAAGAATTATAATCATTGTGCTTACTTTCAAGAGCTAGAGACCATAGCATATAGTAATAGCATGGATTTGGAGATTTAAAAATAGAAGTTCAGGTTCTGGCTCTACACTTGTTATTTGAACTTGGGCAAGTTTCTTACTACTTCTAAGCCTAAGTTATTTCAGTAAGGAAGATATGTGAACCGATGGTCAATGGCGCCAATTCAGCGCCATCAGGAATCCTCAATTTGGTATGCAGTGAAGAAGGAATCTTGATTCAGTGTGAAACAGCTAAATTGTGATATAGCAAGTCTGTGAAAACAGCATGGCTATGAGGCAGCCTTGGGGTCAGGACCCTCTCAGGCTAGACAGCTCTGCTCTGCTCCTTGCTGGGCTGCTGGGCTTCTCCGTGCCCCCTGCCAGTCTGCTTTGCTCTGCTCTGCTCTGGCGAGACATCTTTTGTGTTTCATTCAGCTCAGCCAGGGATGGCAGTCTTCAGTCTTTGCTGGAAAGGGAAAGTGCGCTCTCATACTGAAAGGTTTTGAAAAAGAGTTTGTTAACTCTTGTCAGAATCTATTGTGGAATTCTGGAACGTTTGATTAAGTAGGATTCCGGCCTAGAATCTTTCCATTATGAGGAAGTAATTAGAGATTATATATCACTGTAATAAGTGCTAAAATTTTACCTTTTTCTTTTTTACTATAGTTTTCTTTTTTTTCTTTTTCACATGAGACATAAAAGTATTATACAGTGTGTCCGTAAAGTCATGGTGCACTTTGGATCGGTCACACGGTCAAAAGTGCACTATGACTTTAAGGACACACTGTAATATTATTTAAAATTTTCTCATATTGAGAAAAGCTGATGTATGTAATATAACTAACGTATCAAAATAGATCAAGGCTTTATTTTGATCTTTTGCCATCAACACTTCTGTTATATTAACTGATGAGCTTTCTTCTACCTGTTCACCATGTTGGATCCTTTGTGAAGCAGTATAGTTTGTTGGAAGGAACACAGGATTTAAAATCAGAGGGCTTGAAGTCCTGTCAGTGTCGGTTTACTGTGACTTTGACCTTTTTGAGATTGTTTTCCTTATAAGTAATGTGAAAAGAATAATGGTATCTATATCATAATTGCTATCTCTTATAGATAGGATTTAATATAAATCTTATAGAATGGTAATTTCTAAGTTTAAGGACATCTGAAACAATTTCAGTTAATACACACTTGGTCCATTCTGTAAGATAAATATTTACCTGTATATTTCTTTAGAACTTTGTCTACTTTCTTTTTAAGCTGTCAGTTTGTTCACTTAAATTATAACCTATTAAAAAAACCACAATAAATTATAACCTATAACTTAAAGTAATTCAATTCTGTGCTGTAAAGCATAGTAATTAAAGTTTGCAATTAAACAATAAAAATGAAAATGCTTTGTAAACTGTAACATACTCTTTGAATGTTACAGTGTTTTTTGGTTGGGATATTTGTTGTATTTTAGCAAAACAACACTGTCCTCAAAGATTGTTACTTTATGGGTTAAGAGACTGCCAACCTTTGGTTTGATGTATCAGTTTTTTTTTTTTGTTTTGTTTTTTTTTTTTTTTTTGATGTATCAGTTTTATTTAGGGTATCTTTAGGTTTTTATTTGCCTTTACATTTTTCTTAATAATAAATTTCTTCACTATTTGAGAATTCCTTCTTTGCCAAAGTTAGATATTGGTTAGGCTTTATCATTACATTCAGTTTCGTGGCGTCATGAAAAGAGCTGTCTGGAGGCTGTGGGATCTAGTCTTTCTTGAAGTTATTGGTTCTTAAGGGTCAGTACCTCCCCTATTAGGTGTTTGGATCTTTTTTGTTTGTTTGTTTGTTTGTTTTTTTACAGGGACAGAGAGAGAGTCAGAGAGAAAGGGATAGATAGGGACAGACAGACAGGAATGGAGAGAGGTGGGAAGCATCAATCATTAGTTTTTTATTGCCATTACTACACCTTAGTTGTTCATTGATTGCTTTCTCACATGTGCCTTGACCGCGGGCCTTCAGCAGACCGAGCCACCCCTTGCTGGAGCCAGCGACCTTGGGTCCAAGCTGACGAGCTTTTGCTCAAGCCAGATGGGCCCCGCGCTCAAGCTGGCGACCTCGGGGTCTCAAACCTGGGTCTTCTGCATCCCAGTCCAACGGTCTACCCACTGCGCCACCGCCTGGTCAGGCAGGTGTTTGAATCTTTGAAGGGTACACTTTTGGTTGCCACAAAGGTTTGGGCAGGGTGGTTGCAGCATTGGCATTCAGTGAGCAGAAGCCAGAAATACCATACATATCACAAGGTATGAGAGCTCTGCATGATTATTGAACATTCCCCGAGACTTTCTTGTAGGTAAAAAGCATGTTTGGTCTTATCTGATCTTAATTATTTCACATTAAAACACAAAGTATTTTTTGCATCGTTTTATTTATTTAATTATTTTTTTAAAAGTAAAAAACATTGATTGGTTGCTCCATTTATTTATGTATTCATTAATTGACTCTTGTGTGGGCCCTGACCGGGTTTATTGGTAGAATGCTCTAAACCAACTAAGTACCCAGCCATGGCTGCATGGTTTTAATAGACACTGAATTTTCCAAGGACTGCAATTGCTGAGTGAACTGAGGGCAAATTGTACTTTCTTTTGTTCAGAACTTCAATAAGAGTTGTTTATTGTTTTGGAAAATCGTATTACTTAATGCATTGCCCCTTGTGGTATCTGATTTTCCAATACAACTTACGACGTCAGTCTACATTTGTAGCTGTCACCTTCATGGCATTTTCATGCATCAGTGTAACTCCCTATTTTCCCTCCACCTTCACCCCCACCCTAGCCCATGGCAACCATCTTTCTACTTTCTGTCTCTGAATTTGACTATTCTGTGTATCTCATAGACATGGAGTCATACAATAGGGGGTTGAGCAAAGTAGGTTTACATTTGTGAGTACGCAAAACACAGTTTATTCTTGTATTTGACTTTTAGAGAAAGAGAGGAAGGGCAAAGAGAGAGAGACATCAATTTGTGGTTCCACTTATTTATGCATTCATGTTTCATTTTTTTAAGATTTTATTTATTGACTTGAGAGAGGAGAGAGAGAGAGAGAGGCAATGGGGGAGGAGTGGGAAGCATCAACTAACTCCCAGTTGCTTTTCATAGCCTGGGGCTTCAAATTGCAACCTTGGCATTCCAGGTCAATGCCTTATCCGCTGCACCACCACAGGTCAGGTTCATTGGTTGATTTTTGTATGTTCCCTGACTGGGGATTGAACCACAACCTGGTGCATCAGAATGATGCTCTATCCAACTGAGCTACCTGGCCAAGGACTCATATTATTTATTAGTTACTATGTTATTTTCCATATGAACAGCTGTAAACCTACTTTTGTCCCACCCTGTATTTGTCGTTTTGTCTGGATTTATTTCACTTACAATGTCTTCAAGGTTCATTTATGTTATGGCATGTGTCAAAACATTGCGTTTTTAAAGGCTAAATATTCTGTTGTATGTGTATACCATATTTTGTTTATGTATTTCTGTCAAGGGACACTTGGGTTGTTTCCATCTTTTGGCTATTGTGAATAATGCATACTGAGCGTTGGTGTACAAATATCTGTTTGAGTCCCTGCTTTCAGTTCTTTTGAGTATATACCCAGAAATGTAATTGCTGAATCATATCGTAATTCTATTTTTAATTTTCCTGAGGATCTGTGACATGTTTTACTGTTTTTTTTTAACATCTATATTTTACTTAAGGGGTATTTTAAATCAATAATTATAGGTCTGCATTATTATTTTTAATGACTATATAGGATTTCAGTGTATGGCTATGCTATGATTTATTTGTAGATGTTTCTGTTAATAGTTTTTGCTATTATAAACTATACTGTGATTCATTTGTTCATTAAATATTGAGCACCTACTATGTGGTAGGCATATGTAATAGCTCTTCTGTACATATATATTTGCCTCTATATTTACTTAGGATAACTATTTTAGAAGTAGGATTGGACTCTTGGGTCAAAGGATGGGAGTTCATATGTTCATAGAATTAGCAGAAGACTCTTCATCTTGGAAGTGATGTAAAATGTCCAGTGGGTATTAAACATTTATTCATATGGAAAAGTTTGGCAGGCCAAATCTTTGAACCAGCAGCTTTTTATTTAATTCTGTGAATTCACAATGCTAGTGTTTCCAATTGTGTTTTTAGAAATTTAGATATTCTTTTTCTGGTTCTATTTCAGTAATACTCTGTACTCATATTTCCTCTTTCATGTAGCACCTATCCTGCTCCAACCCAAAGATATTAGAAAGTTACTACTAATACTCATAATTTTAGTTTATTGTGCTGTAGTGGAGGCAGAAATATTTGAAAGGTAATCGTGGACAAAACCTAAGTAATAATTAGAACAAAATCTAATTATATTGGCTTATTATGATCAAATACATGTCAAGTTTTGTACGAGTAACGTACCCAAAATGATTTCTGGCATATTTAAAAACCGTTTGTCACACCTATTGTTATTCCTTTATGTTTTGGGGGGTATGTATTTAGTTCTCTTTTAACAGAACTGTTAAAACTGAAACTAAAACATCAAAAGCATTATAATCTATTATAGAATCAGGCCCTGGAAGAAATGAAGTGAAATGCATTGTTGGCTAAAGATACATTTTGCAAATTACATCTGAAATTGTTTTGTGAGAGCATCTATTGGAAATGAAATTCAGCTTTTCTTATTCTGTGGGGTTTTATTTTATTTTATTTTTTATTTATTGATTTTAGCAAGAGAGGGAGTGAGTGAGAGAGAGAGACAGGAACATTGATCTGCTCCTGTATGTGCCCTGACCAGGGATCAAACTGGCAACCTCTACACTCTGGTACAATGCTCTACCAATTGAACTATTTGACCAGGGCTCTGGGGGCTTTTTTAAAGCATTATTATCTGAAAGTAGATGTCTGTACAAAATAACTTTAATGTTTTTCAGTTTTTAACTAATTTTTCCTTAGGACCAATAAGTCTTTTCTATTGTTCTGAGTAGTGAATGAATATGCAGAATGTTAAGAGGAGAAGGAATTTTAGAGTTCATGTACATCATATAGATATCTAAAAAGAATTTAACATTATTTATACAGGGGTATAAGCTTTTGATTTCCACTCTTTAAGGTTATGTAAAAAAACAATTACTGTCTATCACATCATCTCATTTTAATACCACAAAAATAGGAAGGACAATCTCATAGTAATCACAATTGTAACTTTACACTCATGTTTGGTCATGACCAGCACCTGTTCAAGGATTAGATTTCAGAAACCATTATGTAATGCAGCTATTTCCTTTTAGAGGTGATGTTCCTGAGCCCAAAGAAGTATGAGTTCTTACAGCAAGGCAGAATGATAACTCAGTTTAGAACCATGACTTTTGACTCCCAACCCAAGGTTTTGATCATGCCCGTCAGTCTTCATCATATGATGAGACTCTGTGCTTTACCTAAGATCATATACCTCCATAGTAAGAATTCAAGCTGCAAGTTGAATCTACATAACCCAACTCCATTTTTAGTGAAGCCTGTGTATTCACCTCCATGTAATCTTAACCCAGTCTATCAGCCTCCATTTAGTTGTAGAGTTGAAATTACAAGTGATTGAAAGGAGATATTTATATTTAGTATTTTCTTTCTTTGAAAATTTCAGATTTGGGCATTAAGCAACTTCTTCCAGGGAAGAGGGCCAGTGCAGCTGCTCTTGCAGCAGAAGATCTTGATCCACATCCATAGATTGGAATATTGGAATATTGGTGGGCCAGCCATCCTCAGACACCTCACTTAGGACAGGTAAGTGAAAGAGAGAGAGCAACGGTCAGAAAAGTAGAATGGATGTTAATATTTTTCCTTTTTTTTTTTTTAGTGACAGGAAGGAAGGGGGAGAGAAGAGAAGCATCAACTCGTAGTTGCATCACTTTAGTTGTTCCTTGATTGCTTCCCATATGTTTCTTGACTGAGGGTCTCAAGCCAAGCCAGCAACCTTGGGCTTAAGACAGTAACCTTGGGCTTCAAGCCAGTGACCTTTGTGCTCAAGCCAGCAATCATGGGATCATGTGAGTGGCCCCTCACTGAACCCACTGACCATAGGGTTATGTCTGTGATCCCGTGCTCAAGCTGGTGAGCCTGCACTCAAGCCAGTGACCTCGGGGTTTCAGATCTGGGACCTCAGCATCCCAGGTTGATGCTTTATTCACTGCACCACCTCCAGTCACGCGCCTTTGTATTTCTTGTTAGATGCAAACAGTTGACTATGCTTAAAAATTTAACCCTTTATTTTGGTAAAACAAAAGCAGTTGAAATCTTAGGTGAGTGGGAAGAAACATTTTCTTGATTGTAAAATATGTGTCAAAATGTTAACAGTGATGAAACTTAACACAGTTAAAATTCTTTCTTTCTCTTTTGTGCATTTTAAAGTGTATTCATGAGCACATGTTAGTTATCTATTGTTGTATAACAAACCACCTCAAACTTAGTGGTTTAAAACATGCCAATTATTTGTTTTGCTCCTGTATCTGCAATTTGGGTAAGCCTCACTTGGTGGGGACAGCTTGTCTCTGTCAACATGTGGTGTGAGGCGGGGTGGTGGCTGGAAGGGTAGGGTTGGCTCAAGGGTTGGGAGCTGGAATCATTTGAAAGCTCACTCAGTCAAGTGTCTGGTAGCTAATGCTGGCTGTTGGCAAGGACCTCAGCCTGGGCTGTCGGCCAGAACACCTACACATGACCTTTCCTTTTGGCTGCTTGGTTTTCTCACAGCATGATGGCTGGGTTCCAAGACAGAGCATCCCAAGAGAAGAGAGCAAAGCGAAGTTACATGGCATATTTAACTTAGTTTTGGAAGTCACATGGTGTTACTCTGCTCTTTTCCGTTGGTTGAGGTAGTCAGAAAGGTCTACCCAGATTCAGAGGAAGGGTGGACGTAGACCCCACCACTTGAAGAGAGGAATATCATCATATTTTAAGAAGACCTATGGGATGGGATCTGCCATTGTAGCCATCTTTGAAAAATATAATCTGCCATAATTTGTATTTTTTTCTATTGGGGTGGCATTGGTTAATAAAATTATATAGATTTCAGGTGTACAATTCCCTGGGCTTGCCCTGTCAAGGTACATAAAACAAGCAAGTAGTGAACTAAAGTGAAGCTACTATGAGTTGAAATTTCTCATCCTCCCTGCCCCCCAACCTGCCATAAAATAAATTTTAAAAAAAGGTGCAATAATTGGGAAAGCTGAGGTATTTTTTGTTTTTATTCTTTGTTTTGTTTTGCTTTTGAAAGCAAAATGAGACGTTTTCCAGTAGACATAGATTGGGAATAACGATTAAGATATAAAATATTATATCTTAAATAACAATAAAAGAAACGCACATATATACAGACATGTTAAAAACATTAAGCAATAAACTTGGGTATTTGTTTAAAGCGTTTTTTTAGCGCACTTTTGCTCTTCAGAAGTTTCAGTGGGTAAATCGCCAGTAGCACCTTTTCTAGGTTTGTTCACACTGCTCTATGTTGCCTCCATACTACAAGTCCTGTGTTTAAGGCAGTGGTTCTTAACCTCTTTTGAGGTACCGAACCCACCAGTTTCATATGCGCGTTCACTGAACCCTTCTTTAGTGATAAATAAAATATGATTTTTTTTCCCCCAAATTCAAGACATAGGTCTATGTTTTTTTACTGGTGCACAAAATGAGCCGTGCATGAACATCACCTTGCTCAAAGAACAAAACCAACAAAGTGCATGAACTCACAACAAATTATGGTATCACTTTATTCTGGCCTCCACGGTAGAGGCTTCTCCGAACCCCTGAAACCGACTCATCGAACCCCTAGGGTTCGATAGAACCCAGGTTAAGAACCACTGGTTTAAGGGAATAAAAGTTTCTTAGGTTAGTGAGATACTGCGTTTTTGACTGAAGCTTAAACAACAACAAAAACTCCAAAAACACCCTTTAGAAATTGCAAATGTGGTGGTGTTTAGTCTATGGCACTTTATTTTATCCCTGGAAGGAGGTAAATGGTAAGTAAGGTTCTCTTGTAAAGAAAATTGACTAGATAAACTTTTACAATGCAAAAAGAATTTTGAATAACTGTTAAAGGCAGAAATTATATTTCTTTGGGGTTTGTGGTATACCTATTTACCATTCTTTTTTGGTGAGATTTCTAAAATTATAAGAATTCTCAATAGAAAAGTGGCATTCAGTTCATGCTTATACAGGTTTTTGGCCAAATAAAAGTTGTGTTACTGTTTTCCTGTGCGTGTCCTTCCTCTTCCTCGTTGTTCACAGGTGTAGTATTATCTGTGTATGAAATGTTTAACAAAATGTTTTTTAAAATTTGTGATAAGGAAGTGATTAGCATAGCATAAAATTTACCATATTATTTTTAAGTGCACAGGTCAATAATGTTAAGTACACTCACATTGTTGTGCAACCAATCTCCAGAACTCTTCATCTTGCAAAATTGAAACTATAATTTTTTGTTTTTTTGTTTTTTTGTTTTGCGAGACAGAGAGGGACAGACAGACAGGAAGGGAGAGAGATGAGAAGCATCAATTCTTCGTTCTGTCACCCTAGTTGTTCATTGATTGCTTTCTCACATGTGCTGTGATGGGGAGCAGCGGTGGGAGGGCTCCAGATAGCAAGTGACCCCTTGCTCAAGCCAGCAAGCTTGGGCTAAAGCCAGCGACCTTGGGCTTCAAGCCAGCGACCATGGGGTCATGTCTATGATTACATGCTCAAGCCGGTGACCCTGTGATTACGCTGTTAAGCCTGCACTCAAGCCGGTGACCTCAGGGTTTTGAACCTGGGTCCTTGGCATCCCAGGCCAATGCTCTATCCCAGGGGTCCTCAAACTGCGGCCCCCTGAGACCATTTATCTGGCCCCGCCACACTTCCGGAAGGGGCACCTCTTTCATTGGTGGTCAGTGAGAGGAGCACAGGATGCATCCGCACCCATAGGTCCCATTGAAATACTGGTCAGTTTGTTGATTTAAATTTATTTGTTCTTTATTTTAAATATTGTATTTGTTCCCGTTTTGTTTTTTTACTTTAAGATATGTGCAGTGTGCATAGGGATTTGTTCATAGTTTTTTTTATAGTCCAGCTCTCCAACAGTCTGAGGGACAGTGAACTGGCCCCCTGTGTAAAAAGTTTGGAGACCCCTGCTCTATCCACTGCATCACTGCCTGGTCAGGTGAAACTCTATAATCATTAAACACCTCCTTGTTTCTCTCTTCCTCTCACCCCTGGCAATCAGCATTCTACTTTCTGTTTATGAATTTGACTACTCATGTAGCGGAATCATATGTAACTTGTCTTTTTGTTTTTGGCTTATTTCACTTAACATAATATCCTGAAGGATAGTCTGTGATGTAGCATGTGTCAGAATTTCATTCATTTTTAAGTCTAAACAATATTCCATTTTACATATGTACACACACACATATTTACCACATTTTATTTATCTGTTTATCTTTTGATGGACACTTGAGTTGCTTCCCCTTTTGGTTATTGTGAATAATGCTGCTATGAACATAGGTATAGAAATAGCTCTTTGATCTCTGCTTTCAATTCTTTTGGGTGTATATACCCAGAAGTGGAATTGCTGGACTGTATAATAACTCTATCTTTAATTTTTTTTTTTAAATTTCTTTTTATTGTATTCATTTTAGAGAGGAGACACAGAGTGAGAGAGAGAGAGAGAAAGAAAGAGAGAAAGGGGGCAGGAGCTGGAGGCATCAACTCCCATATGTGCCTTGACCAGACCAGTGCAGGGTTTTGAACTGGCGACCTCAGTGTTCCCAGGTTGACGCTTTATCCACTGCGCCACCACAGGTCAGGCCTATCTTTAATTTTTGAGAAACTGCCATACTGTTTTCCATAGTGACTATACTATTTTATATTCCCACTGACAGTATAAGTGTTCCAATTTCTCCAACATCCTCACCAACAGTTGCTATTTTTTTTTTTTAATTTAATTTTTAATAGTAGCCATCCCGATGCATGGGTGTGAGGTAGTATTTCATTGTGCTTTTGATGTGTATTCCCTAATGATTAGTGATATTGAGCATCTGGGCATCTTTTCATGTGCTGATTTTGTATATCTTCTCTGGGGAATGTCTATTCAAGTCCTTTGCCTATTTTCTAATTGAGTTGTTTTGTTGTTAAGTTGTAGGAGTTTGGGATATTAAGCCCTTATCAAATATAAGATTTGCAAACATTTTCTTTCATTTGTAGGCTGACTTTTTATTCTTTTAATCGTGTCCTTTGGTGAGCAGAAGTTTTCAATTTTGATGTAGTCTAACATCTAATTTTACTGTTGTCTTTGCTTTTGGTGTCATATCTATGGAATCATTCCAAAATCTAATGTCATGAAGCTCTTCCCATACTTTTTCTTCCAAGAGTTTTTATAGTGGTAAGGCTTATATTTTGTCTTTTTCAGTTCTAAAATTTCTATTTGGTTCTTCTTTATGTCTTCTGTTTTTTCTTTTGCTGATGATTTATAATTTAATATTTATTTCAAGAGTGGTTGATGTTCATAGTAGCTGCTTTAAAGTCCTTGTCAGATAATTCCAATATCTAAGTCTCTCTTCATTGGTGTTGGTTGCCTTTTCCCATGTGAGTTGTGATTTTTGGCGTTCTTCTTACACTGAGTAGTTTTGGTTTGTATCCTGGATATTTTGAGTATTGTATAATGAGATTGTATGTTTTCTTTATATTCTATAGCAAATGTGATATTTTTGTTTAAGCCTTCAATGAGTTGTGGTTTCAATGTCAATTCAATTTTTAGAGCTTTGTCAGTGCTGTTCAGAGAGGAAGGGAGAGACGGGGGAGGGGGAAGGGAAGCATTTGTTGTTCTACTCAGTTGTGCATTTTTTGGTTGCTTCCCTGTGTTCCTTGTTTCTAAACGACGCTCTTACCTGACTGAGCTAACCGGTCAGGGCCTCTTGTAGATATTTTTGAAAATACTAATAGGCAAATATTAAAAGATCATCTGTAATACTCCCAATCCAGAGATGATGATTATTAACTTTGGCTGTATCATTCTGGTATTTAAATATTCTTATACATACAAATTCATATATAGATGAACAAATGTATATTTTTGTTTATTAATAGGATTATATGTACAGTTTTTATAACTTACACTTTTCATTTCACAGTAATTTATGATCATTTTCCCATGTTGTTGGAAATATTTCTATATTACCTTGCAAATTTTATTCCATTTTATGACTTTAAGTTATTTAGTCTTCTATTATAGGACATCTATGCTATTTTTGGTTTTTCTCTCATTCACAATACTTTAGCGAACCGTTAATCAAGCTTGCATTTCGATGAAGCAAGGCTAGAGGGATTATGCTCTTATTCTCTTTGTGAATCTAGGTCTGTCGCAAGTTACAGGCTGTCTCCATCTATTTTCCTCTTGGATTCTGGGGCAGGTATTGATGCTTCATTTTATAAAGATGACATCAGCTTTGGATGTTCCAGGGCTAGAATTAAAAATTTCCCAGTTGAGCCTTGTCCTTTTCTCTCTCTTTTCCCCTTGGCAAGACCAGAAGGATAGTGCACAAGTGGACTTAGGCCTACACTTAAACATCACTGCCCTCTCGCATAGAGGGGCTGCTAAATTGCAAGTATTAAGAACTCTAAATTAATGACTATTTCAAAATGTTAATAGCTTTTTATTATATTAAAATAAGGATATTCATTATAAAGCAATTAAAATACAGAAAACCATAAAGAAAATGAAATTCTAATCTTTCTACTCAATTGCTATTGCCATTTTACCTTACACACTTTTAGGATCTTTCCTAGATGGTGTGCACTGGCTTACAAGAGCCAATTATTAATGAATTATGCAAACCCAGATCATTGGTAATTTGATATTAGCTATGATGATAGCAGTTACATCATGGAAGTTAGCAAATGCTACAAATCACGGTTTCCTTCTTTGTGCCCAATTTCATCCAGATTTATTAGCACACTACTGTATATGTACATTATATCAGTAAATATAGATCTACATTTTTCATGGCTTTATAAAAGTTCTTGAATCGTTCAGTAGTTCTCAGTGGGATCCTTGGACCAGTAGTATTAGCGTTACCCGGGAATTTGTTTGAAGTACAGATTTTTGGCCTCCACCCAGACTTACAAACTCAGAAACTCTTCTATTGGGGCCCAGCAATCTATGGTCTTACAAGCTCTGCAGGTGATTCAGATGCATGTTAAAGCTTAAGAACTACTGGTATAGCCTGACCAGGCGGTGGCGCAGTGGATAGAACGTCGGACTGGGATGTGGAAGACCCAGGTTCAAGACCCCAAGCTCTCCATTTTAAGCGTGGGTCCATCTGGCTTGAGCAAAAGCTCACAAGCTTGGACCCAAGGTCGCTGGCTCCAGCAAGGGGTTGCTCGGTCTGCTGAACGCCAGCGGTCAAGGCACATGTGAGAAAGCAATCAATGAACAACTAAGGTGTTGCAACGGTAACGAGAAACTAATGATTGATGCTTCTCATCTCTGTCTGTTCCTGTCTGTCTGTCCTTATATATCCCTTTCTCTGTCCCTGTAAAAAAAAAAAAAAAAAAGAACTACTGGTATAAATTACCTGATTGGTCTGATGATTTCTGTTGATAAATTCCTCCATATCTGTTTATTTAAAAAGTTTTCACATGCATATTGCCAAATTATGTTTTAACAAGGCTGTACCAGTTTCCATTCCTACCTAAAGTGTACACCAACTTTATTTTAGGTTCTCTTTCCATATAGAGAAAAACAGCTATGTTAAAGATTTCTTTTAGCTATGACTGGAACCATTTATTCACCCTAGAACTCAGTTTACTTGCATTTGTCTTCAACGATCAAGTATTTTAATATTAGTCACAGTTTTAAGAAGAGGATAGTTGAGACAGAAAAAAAACAATGCCTTGCCTATAGCTCACATGTAATATCACATACGGCTGTGCCTGTGAATAACTACCTTTAATCCCTGGGCAAAAGATTAGACTGTGCTTCTTTCCTTACCTCTGGCTCGTGACATTCTGAAATACCACTTTAGAGTGGATTAAGACCTTCTCGCTATGAAAGTTGCTACGAATGGTGCCAAGGTATTAGAAGAGGGGAAAGGATCCCAGCAAGAACTTGTGACTCTTCTAAGCTCACTTAGACAATAAATAGGAAGTACTTTATTTTATTTTAAATACTTTAATTAGATTAGGAGCCAGAATTTACAAATATTGGAGAAAAGAAGGGTAATTTAGGCAAATTTGCCATATTTCATTGACCTTGATTGTTGACAGTGTTGTTTCTCGTTGTGAACTTTTACTAAACAGCAGTTGCAACCTCAGTGGCCCTTATTCCAACCTTCATTCCCTAGAATGATTGCTTAGGACTCAAATGTTACTTTTATGATGGCATTAATAGAGTTTGCCAAATTGCCAAGCTCCCAGATTTATACAACCTTAGAAATAATTTTATTTATTTAATAATTTAATGCCTTAATTAAAAGCATTCAGTAATTTTGTTCTTATTGTTATTTCCAGAGTTTATATTCATTTTTTAGGGGGGTGTTTTTCTGAAGTGAGAAGCAGGGGTGTGGTGGAGGGAGGCAGACAGACAGACTCCGGGATGTTTCCTACCGGGATTCACCCGGCATGCCCACCAGGGGGCAATGCTTGGCTCATCTGGGGCATTGCTCCGCTGCAATTGGAGCCATTCTAGCGCCTGAGACAGAGGTCATGGAGCCATCCTTTGCTCCTATGGAGACTTGGCTGTGGGAGGGGAAGAGAGAGAGAGAGAGAAGGAGAGAGGGAAGGGTGGAGAAGCAGATGGGCGCTTCTCCTGTGTGCCCTGGTCAGGAATCAAACCCGGGACTTCCACATGCCGGGCCAACGTTCTACCGCTGAACCAACCGGCCAGAGTCCAGAGTTTATATTCTTGACCGGAACAATTAGTTCTCAGATATATTACTTGCTCTGAAAGAAATGATGAACACTGGAGGTGAAATGGTACACCCCATTCTTCGATGTTTTATCTTACCTTCCACTACAGTGTGGTAGCTTGGATAGTTTCTTAGCCTTCATCAAGTCTTCATAGCGTCAAGAAGAAATTGCTGGGGAAGACTGGCTGCATTACTTTTATAAATGACCCTTAAACTGTGCTTGCTGGACCAGTATCATTAGCATCATCTGGGAATTGTTAGCAGTGGAAATTCTGGGACCCCTTCCCTGACCTACTGAATCAGAAACCTTGGGGATAGGGCCCAGCAATCTGTACCTTAACAAGACTTCTAGCAAAACAAAAAACAGCAGTATCCCTCCCCCCGTGCAAAACAAGCCTGCCAGATGACTGTGTGTGCTAAAGCTGGAGAACCATTCATCTGTATCACCAGTGCTCAGAGCTTTCTGAAACGTAAGGAAGAAGGAATCTTCACCATTAGAAATAATTAGTGGTTTTATTATGGTCCCTAGCAAGCATAGCTGGAAAAGGTGTTTTTTAGTTTTGTTTTGTTTTTTAATTTAAATTTCTGCAAGGTGATTGTGCATTTCGTTTCAAGCATTTCAGTTCTCTTTAAGGTGATGAGTTTCTATAATATTTTTATGATGCACTATCCAGAGGAAAAAATAAAAGTAGTATTTCTTGGTGCCATCTATATATCATGGTGCTTTAATCCATCACACAATGCTATAAAATAGGTCATGGTTTTGTGTCCCTATTGTTGCTGAATGAGATTTTAAAAGTTGCCTAAGGGAGTTAGTGTATCTGATAAGCAGAAAAGTCGAGTTTGAATATAAACATTCAACAAGCATTTTATAGAGGGCCTACTGTGTGCTGGGTCCTGTTTTAAGTATCAAGAGTACAAAATACTTAAGATCTAGTTTTTGTCCTCAAGGAACTCAGTTTTATAAAGAAGGCAGTACAGAGTAATGACTCCTGTGACAAAATGATCTGAAGAATGATTTGAGAAACAGTGGAGGGAGTATCTGACTTTGCTTTGGTGGTTTGGGGAAGGCTTCAAAGGGTGTGATCTTTGATGTTTAAGTAGAAAACATTTTAAAAATTCCTTTGGTAAACACAAAAATCTCATTCTGCTTTCATGTTTAGTGAAGTTTCAAAATAAATTAGTTACTATCTCTAAAAGCAAATCAAAGCAATGATAACTTCAGAATTATTTTTCAAACTACATTTGCCCTCTATCCCAATATTCTGTGTTTTCAGAGGAGGGACTTGTTTTAGATAGCACTTCATAAACTTAAAGGCTACATTGTAGGCTCTGACCGGTTGGCTCAGTGGTAGAGTGTCAGCCCAGGTTTGATTCCCATCCAGGGCACACAGGAGAAGTGCCCATCTGCTTCTCCACTCTTCCCCTCTCCTTTCTCTCTGTCTCTCTCTTCCATTCCCACAGCCAAAGCTCCATTTGAGAAAAAAAAAAAGAGTTGGCCTGGGCGCTGAGTATGGCTCCATGGCCTCTGCCTTAGGTGCTAGAATGGCTCTGGTTTCAGTGGAGCATCACCCCCTGGTGGGCATGCCGGGTGGATCCCCATCAGGCGCATGCGGGAGTCTGTCTCCCCCTGCTTCTCACTTTGGAAAAATACAAAAAATAAATAAATAAAAATTTAAATAAAGCTACATTATATGCCATGGTTTAATTGTACAATAACTTATTCATAGCTGTCTGAAACATAAGGGAGAAGGAATCTTCACCATTAGAAATAATTAGTGGTTTTATTCTGGTCCCTAACAAGCACAGCTGGAAAAGGTGTTTTGTTTTGTTTTTAATTTAAATTTCTGCAAGATATATATTAAAAACTGAGTCCCCATTTTTTTTATATTTGTTTGTAATCTTTTTCTAATGTAAATGATGCTGCAATGAATATTTTTCTATTATGCTTTTAGGATAATACAAGTATAATATTTAGTGTAGCCTGACCAGGCGGTGGCACAGCAGATAGAGCGTCGGACTGGGATGCGGAAGACCCAGGTTTGAGACCCCGAGCTCGCCAGGTTGAGCACAGGCCCATCTGGCTTGAGCAAAAGCTCGTCAGCTTGGACCCAAGGTCGCTGGCTCCAGCAAGGGGTTGCTCGGTCTGCTGAAGGCCCGCAGTCAAGGCACATGTGAGAAAGCAATCAATGAACAACTAAGGAGTTGCGACAGCAATGAAAAACTAATGATTGATGCTTCTCACCTCTCTCCATTCCTGTCTGTCTGTCCCTATCTATCCCTCTCTCTGACTCTCTCTGTCCCTGTAAAAAAATAAAATAAATTTAGTGTAATATTTCCTAGAAATAGAATTACTGGATCAAATATTTTTATTATGGATTTATATTTCCTTTTTTCTCATCTCTTAACTGTCTTTTGCCTTTATTTGTTTTTAAAATTCCCTTTACAAGTTATGTCTTTATAATGTGGGTTATGTTATAGGGGTTTTTGGTACATTTATTTTTCATTTTTGTTGATACATTGATAAAACAGGTTTTTTTTTTATGGTCTTTTGGCATATAAGCCTATAGAATAAGGTGATACACATTATCAGTGTGTCTCTGATCATATAGTTTACAGTTGTGTATTGGAGAAGAAAGGTACTAGTGGAAATCAGCATATTTATACATTATGGCTCTTTTTTTTTCCCCCAAAGTGAGAAGCGGGGAGGCAGAGGGACAGACTCCCACATGTGCCCGACCGGTATCTACCCAGAATGCATACCAGGGGGCAATGCTCGGCCCATCTGGGGCATTGCTCCGCTGCAACAGGAGCTATTCTAGTGCCTGAGGTGGAAGCCATGGAGTCATCCTCAGTGCCTGGTCCAACTTGCTCCAAGAGAGCCTTGGCTGTGGGAGGGGAAGAAAGAAATAGAGAGAAAGGAGAGAGGGAGGGGTGGAGAAGCAGGTGGGCACTTCTCCTTTGTGCCCTGGCTGGGAATTGAACCCAGGACTTCCACACTCCAGGACTATTTTCTACCGCTGAGCCAATCAGCCAGGGCCTATGGTTCCATCTTAAACAATGACTAATCATATGATTTTAAAGTTGTTTTCATTATGTATGTATTTCTGTACCCATGACATAAGAAGAGTATTAGTTGTTCATTGATTGTTTCTCATGTGTGCCTTGACATGGGGGATCCAGCTGAGTCAGTGACCTATTGGTCAAGCCAGAGACCTTGGGCTTCAAGCCAGTGACCTTTGGGTTCAAGTCAGTGACCATGAGGTCATGTTTATGATCCCATGCTCAAGCTGGTGACCTTGGGGTTTTGAACCTGGGTCCTTGGTGCTCAGCGTCCCAGGCCAATGCTCTGTCCACTGTGCCACTGCCTTGTCAGGCTCTACAGTGTGTCCATGAAGTCATGGTGCACTTTTGACTGGTCACAGGAAAGCAACAAAAGATGATAGAAATGTGAAATCTGCACCAAATAAAAGGAAAATCCTCCCAGTTTCTGTAGGATGATGTGGCAGCATGTGCGCATGCACAGATGATGACGTAACACCGTGTATACAGCGGAGCAGCCCACGGCCATGCCAGTCGAGATGTGGACAGTACAGAGGAAAGTTCAGTGTGTTCTGTGGCTCGCTAAATTCGAATCCGTGACCAAAGTGCAACGTGAATATTGGCGCGTTTATAACCAAGCACCACCATATAGGAATAACATTACTCGGTGGGATAAGCAGTTGAAGGAAACCCGCGGTTTGGTGGAGAAACCCCTTTCTGGTAAGCCATCAGTCAGTGACGAGTCTATAGAGGCTATACGGGATAGCTACCTAAGGAGCCCTAAAAACTCTGTGTGTGCGTGTGCTCGACAATTACACCTAAGCAAGACTACAGTTCATAAAGTGTTAAAGAAACGTCTCTGTTTTACGGGGTACAAATTGCAGCTGTTGCACGCTATCAAACCAGCGGATAGACCCACATGATGCCTGTTTGCTACAAATATGCTTCATGAGATTGACAATGATGCAAGATTTTTGCAGAAGATTGTGTTTAGCGATGTGGCGACCTTCCATATCTGTGGACATGTTCATCACCATAACGTCCAAATATGGGCTGCTGAACATCCTCATGCCTACGTTGAGTACGAACATAACACCCCTAAAGTGAACGTGTGGTGTGGCCTGATGCATGATAAGGTGATAGGCCCATTTTTTTCGCGGAGCAGTCTATGACGGCAAACACCTATCTTGACATGTTGAAATTGTATTCAGTGACACAATTTCCAGAAGGTGTCATCTTTCAACAGGACGGCGCTCTTCCACACTATGCCACCATTGTTCATGAGTTTCTGGATAGAACATTCCCCCGGCAGTGGATAGGCAGGGGTTATGTCAAGCCATGGCCACCACAATCCTGTATCTGATGCCCTTAGACTTTTACTTTTGGGGTTACGTGAAGCAACATGTGTACATTGAACGTATCAACGGCATTAATCACTTAAAACAGAGAATCACAGATGTTATTCACTCTGTTACACCATACATCCTTACCCGTGTGTGGCAAGAACTTCACTATTGTTTGGATGTGTGTAGGGCAACAAATGAAGCCCACATCGAACTATACTGAATAGGTATGAAATGGGGAGAGTTTTCCTTTTATTTGGTGCAGATTTCAGATTTCTATCATCTTTTGTTGCTTTCCTGTGACCAGTCAAAAGTGCACCATGGCTTTACGGACACGCTGTATTATATAATTCTTAATAAAACATCTGATAGAGTGTGTCCTTTTTATTACCTTTTTATTTTTAATTTATAATCTCAGTGATTGGAATTGGGCTAAGCACATATTAGAGTCCCAACAAAATTTTTGTGGGTTGCTAGATACTGAAGACCTTTAAAATCTCTAGACTTCACTATATAGAACAAATTTTGAATTGGAATCTTCTTTGTTTCGTTTTGTTTTCTATCAGAATTTCTTGGTAGTATTTAGTTAAGACTCAGAGATTTTCTTATAGAGATCAGGCAGCCTGTTCTTCCCTTTGGAGAGTTATTCAAAGTCTTTTTTATTTTGTGGTATGTGCTTACCAGGCAGAGTAGCCACTGTATTCTAATAAGAAAACCTATTGCCAAAACACCCACTAGAGCAGAAAACTGACCTACTTAATGCTGATAGGTTAGAAAATAAGTCTGTGGAATTGTACCAGCATTGGATCGACTTCTTCCTTCTCTTGTGGTAGATGGGCAGGGTGGGGGTAGCGAAGTGGATAAGAGAGGATAGTGGCCTGCTGCAAGAGAGTAATACAATAAAGTGCTATTTCATTTCCTGAAACGATTTGATCAAAAACTATTCGTTTGGTACAATTTCAGGGCCTCTAAAATGCAGCAGTTCTTAAATCACTTTAAACATTTTTTAAATTTTTATTTAAAAAATTATTATTATTATTTTTATTAAGTAAGAGACAGGGTGGCAGAGACAGACTCCTGCATGTGCCCCAACTGGATCCATTCAGCAAGCCTCCTACTGGGCGATGCACTGCCCATCTGGGGCTGCTGTTCTGTTGCTGAGCAACTAAGCTATTTTAGCGCCTGAGGTGAGGCCACAGAGCCATCCTCAGTGCCCGGGGCCAACTTGTCAAACCATTTTGAGCCATGGCTGTGGGAGGAGAAGAGAGAGAATGGAGAGGAGTAGAGAAGCAGATGGGCGCTTCTCTTGTGTGCCCTGGCTGGGAATCGAACCCAGGGCTTTCACACTCTAGGCCAACGCTCTACTGCTGAGGTAAATGGCCAGAGCTAGGAAATTAAGTTTAACAGGGTGATATTGATCAGTAAGAGTATATAGATCTGGCCCTGGCTGGTTGGCTCAGTGGTAGAGCATCGGCCCAGCATGTGGAAGTTCCAGGTTAGATTTCTGGCCAGGGCACACAGGAGAAGCGCCCATCTGCTTCTCTACCCCTCCCTCTCTCCTTTCTCTCTCTCTTTTCCCCTCCCACAGCCAAAGCTCCACTGGAGCAAAGTTGGCCTGGGCACTGAGGACAGCTCCATGGCCTCTGCCTCAGGCGCTAGAATGGCTCTGGTTGCAATGGAGCAACACCCTAGATCAGCAGAGCATTGCCTCCTGGTGGGCATGCTAGGTGAATTCCAGTCGGGTGCATGCGGGAGTCTGTCTGCCTCCCTGCTTCTTGCTTCAGAAAAATAAAATAAAATAAATTAAGAGTACTTAGGTCTCAGGTAATTATTTTTCTAGCATTTGGACTGTTGATTATGTAATATACCCATCACCCAAAGTCAAATCATTTTCTATCATCTTATATTTGCCCCTCTTTGCACTCTTCCCCTCATCCCCTCTCCTGCATCCCCATGGTTACCACTTCACTTTTATCTTTGTCCATGAGTCTCAGGTTTATATCCCACCTATGTGTAAAATCATACAGTTCTTAACTTTTTCTGATTTACATATTTCACTCAGTATAATGTTCTCAAGGTCCATCCATGTTGTTGTAAATGGCACTATGTCATTGTTTCTTATGGCTGAGTATAAATCACTTAAAACTTAAAAAAGAAAAGCAGCACAGGAAATTCCTAGGGTTTTCATGCTAATAATCTAGAAAAGCCTTCCAGTTAGCCAGGACTTCATGAATAATTATTTTATTTGAAGGATACAGTAAGTTTATTTAAAATTTTTTTGTTTATTATTTTATCAGAATAGTATATTTTAGAATTTATAGATACTGAAACAAAGAAAAATGTTTGGAATCTATATTTGTAGCAAGTGACTATGGGCCTTAACTTTATCAAAACTCATTGTTACCACTGTTATCCAACCTAATTTTAACTATTCTCAATATCACTAGCATCTAAGTTTTAGAGCTGAGCTGTCTAGTACAGAAGCCACTAGCCATATGTGGCTATTTAAATGTAAATTAATTAAAACTGAATGAAATAAGAACTCTAGTTCTTCTATCATACTAACCACATTTCAAGTGCTTACTAGCCCACTGTGGCTAGTGGCTACAGATATTGAACATTTTCATCATTGCAGAAAGTTCTTTTGGATAGGGTTGTTCTAAAGGTTGCATCATTCTATCATGCATTACTGCAGAGTTTCCCAACATTGGCATTGTTGACATTTCTGGCTGGATAATTTTTTTTAAAAGGTTTTATTTATTGATTTTAGAGAGAGGAGAAAGAGAGAGAAAAAGGTGTTTGGGAGGGGGTGGTGAAAAGCATCAACTCATAGTAGTTGCTTCTTGTGTATGCCTTGGCCAGGCAGGCCCGGGATTCTCCAGATCAGGCTAGATAATATTTTGTTGTGGAGGCCTTGTATGATATTTAGCAGCATCCCTGGCCTTGTTACTCACTAGATGCCAGTAGTATCAACCCAGTTATGACAACCAAAAATGTCTCCAGACATTGCTATGTGACTCCTGGGGAGCAAAGTTAACCTTGTTTGAGAACCACTGGATCTACTTTACATATATTAGTTCTGTATCAGCTAGTTTTTGCTTCATAAGAAGCATAGTGGCTTAAAATAAACCCCTTAATAATTCATGAGTGTGTAGATTGGCAGTTTGGCATGGACTATATTGATCTCTGTGGTGTGATAGTGGTTTGACTAAGGCCAGATGGTATAGAAGAACCTCATTCACACGATTGTTGGTTGGCAGGCTTTTGACCAGGATAGGGGTGAGGAGTTTATTTTCCATTTGTTCTTTCCAGCAGACAGACTCATTTACCTGATGGCTTAAAGTTCTAAGAATATCAAGAAAAGACAGATACCTCTAGTCTCTGCTAACATTTACTAATGCCCTATTGGCCAAAAGCAAGTCACATGACCAAACCCAAATTCAAGAGATAGAAATAGATTCTACCTCTTAATAGGAGGAGTAGCAAAATAAAGGACTGTGCATAAGAAATGAGAAGAAGAATGGCCATTATTGTACATAGATTATTGCTATTACTTTCTGGATTATACAAGCACCTTTACAGCTCTTTCATTCCATTTATCATTCCCCTTTTATTTTTTGCTTTGTTTTAACTTTATTGTTTTAGTTATTTAATTTTATTCACATATTTCCTCTTTCTAGAATTCTTGACTCTTACATTATGCTTTCATCTGAGATTATTTTCTTTGTAGGTAATTCCTTTTATTAAGTGTGTCTACTGATACTTTTTGTCTGAAAGCATTTTTTTTTTAAACAGGGATAGAAAGAGAGTCAGAGAGAGGGATAGATAAGGACAGACAGACAGGAACGGAGAGAGATGAGAAGCATCAATCATTAGTTTTTCGTTGCCGTTGCGACACCATAGTTGTTCATTGATTGCTTTCTCACATGTGCCTTGACCGCGGGCCTTCAGCAGACCGAGCACCCCTTGCTGGAGCCAGCGATCTCGGGTCCAAGCTGGCGAGCTTTTGCTCAAGCCAGCGACCTCGGGGTCTCGAACGTGGGTCTTCCGCATCCCAGTCCGACGCTCTATCCACTGCGCCACCTCCTGGTGAGGCGGTTTTCTTTGTGTTTTAAGATCCTTAAGTGCAGTGGTTCTTAACCTTTAGTTACCGAACCCACCAGTTTCATATGCGTATTCACCGAACCCTTCTTTAGTGATAAATAAAATATGATTTTTTTTCCCAAATTTAAGACATAGGTATATGTTTTTTTACTGGTGCACAAAATGAGCCGTGCATGAACATCACCTTGCTCAAAGAACAAAACCAACAAAGTGCATGAACTCACAACAAATGACGGTATTACTTTATTCTGGCCTCCGCGGCAGAGGCTTCTCCGAACCCCTGAGATCGACTCATTGAACCCCTAGGGTTCGATAAAACCCAGGTTAAGAACCACTGCTTAAGTGTCATAGACTCTCTTGAATCTGTGGCTTGGTATCTTTTGTCAAGTTTGTGATATTCTGGTGTTGGTTCTGCCCTGCTCTTTTGCTTGCTTTCTTCTGGGATTCTAGATATCTGTGTGTTAGATCTTCCTCTGCAAATCCATATGTCTCATGTGCTTTTCTGTATCTTCCATCTTTTTCTTTCCCTATCCTTCTGGGTAATTTCTGTTGACCTGTTTTGTAGTTTACTTAGCGTTCAATGTGCTGTTACAAGGATCTGTTTATTAATTTCATATTTTATTTTTTAAATTTTAGAATTTCAATTTAATTATTTTTCATTTGTTTTTATAGATTTCAGCTCCCTGGTGAAATTCTCATCTTGTCATCTGTTTTCCTGAACATATTAATCACAGTTATTTTAAAGCCTGTGTCTGATAATTACAATATCTCGATCCCCTTTTGGTCTTTTTCTGTTGCCTTCTTTCCTTGGTTTTTAGTCATTTTGTCCTGTTTCGTAGCATTCCTGGTAATTTAAAAAATCAGTGTCAGACATTGTGTATAAGAAATTATAGAGGGTCTTGATGATGATATTGTTCTCTAGAGAGCATTTAATTTTCTTCTGATGGTAGTTAAAAGTAGGAGCAGATGACCTTGATCTAATACAAGCTTGAGATGACTTAAGTCTTTGTTTTAGGCTTCTTAAGGGTTGAGTTAAATCCAGTTTCCCCTTACTCCAAGAGTGTTGTCTTTCAGAGGTATCAAATGGAATCCGGGGTGTTTGCCAGGGCCACTCCTTCTTAGCAGGCCCTGAACTATAATTTATCTTTTTCCAGCACTGTGAGGCTACTGAAAGTTCTGCTAACCTATTTTGCTTTAAAATAAGCACTTTGCTTAGCCATTGGCCTCTTACCCCCATGCAGGTTAGATTCAGTAAATACCCTGGAGGCCAAAGCAGTACTGAATGTCCAGACTCACTTTTCTGTGGTTGCCTTTTCTCTGGAATCCTAGTCCCTCAAATCCTGCCTGTCATGATAAACCCTGAACTCTAATTTCTGTCTCCGCAGCCCTGTGAGGCTGCTGCAAGCTCTGGTCTGCAGATAGTTGCCTCAAAAGGAAGACAAGTCTGACCTGTGGTGGCGCAGTGGTTCAAAACCCTGCACTGGTCTGGTCAAGGCACATATGGGAGTTGATGCTTCCAGCTCCTCCCCCTTTCTCTCTCTCTTCTCTAAAATGAATAAAAAGGAATTTTAAAAAATTAAAAAAAAAGAAAAAAAAGGAAGACAGTGTGGAGATCTCCAGTCTTAACTCTGCATTCCCTTTTCCCTTGGGTATTTTGACTTCTCACATCCTGGCTGCCTTCTTTGTTTATTGATTTATTTTGTTTTTAAATCCAGTTTTTATAGTTTTTCTTGCCAGAAGAATTGATCTGCTACAGTCTACTTGGCAATAATTTGTAACCACTGTCTTTACTTATTATTGAATCATTTATTAAATATTAATAATTTATAATAAGCAACATTATAAGCAATTTTAAGCCTGTGTGAATTATTACAGTGACCTTGACACATAAGGCTCCTGCCCTCATGTAGCTTATATTCTTGTAGGGAAGAGAGGTATTAAGTATGTATTTATTTATCTTATGATCAGTAAAGAAGTACAAGATACGAACTCTTTATAGAGATTAGTTCAGGTGAGAGGAGCCACTTGGTAAAGGAAAACTACCTTGAAGAAGTGATATGTGAGCAGAGCTCTAAAGGATGAATGGAATTAATTTAGGGAAAAGTAAGAGGTTCTTAGAACTATGGATTAGTGACTTTGAAGTAAAAAGGAGCATGGAAGGTTTAAGGCATGGAGCTTGGTATATTCAAAATTCGCCAAAAAACCGAGCATAACTCGGGTGGTGTGTCATTTCAAGAAAAACGGCCTAACTGAAAGTCCCAGAACTAGATGCTCTGTGCCGGAGTTCTGTTGTTTTGGCCTACAGACCTCCGGCACAGAGTGTCTACACTACAGCAAATGTTTTTTCCTCGGCTACTGCACCTGGCCGTGCAGGAGCCGAGGATGAAACGTCCTTTTCGGTATGTGACCCCATACTTCTCTGGTATGCGGTCGCATGCGGCCGTGTGTCATCAAAATGGCTACACGTGTCAGTGCTGACACGTGTGTCATAGGTTCACCATCATGGGTTTAAGGCATCCAAGTAGACCAGTATGGATGGCCTAAAGTCATTGGCTAAATTATACTAAACTTTGTAAGCCTTATTAAGGACTTTCTTATCATTTTTTCTGTTTCTTCTGATTCTAAATAGATCATTGGTCTGACTCTAATACACCTTCTGTCTCTAGACAGAATTATTATTATTTTTATCTACATAGTTACTTATTTATTGCAAATATATTAGGTGCCTTTTGTAGGCAAGACTTTAAATTAGGTACTGAGGTTAATCAGTGACAACATGGAACATTGACTTTTGGTTTAAATGTCAGCCTATTTAACAGCTGTGTAATTTTGCATCAGTTACTTAATATCTCTGAACCTGAATTTTCTCGTTTGTTAATTACTCACAATAGGAGTGATGAATGCCTGACCTGTGGTGGCAAAGTGGATAGAGCATTGACCTGGAATGCTGAGGTCACTATTTCAAAACCCTGGGCTTGCTCAGTTAAGGCACATATGAAAAGCAACTATGAGTTGATACTTCCCTCTCCTCCCCCCATCTTTCTCTCTCTTTCTCCCTCTCCCTTCTATCTCTAAAATCAATAAATAAAATCTTAAAAGAAACAAGTGAACAAGTAGGATTAAATTAGCTAATTGGTAAATGTACTCAATAAATGGTGCTTTCTTTACTGTTACACAATTATAAACCATGAGCTTTACTCTCAAGGTGCCTAAGTTCTATGAGACATGACATACTCCAATAGTTATAGTTCATAAAAGGTAATAAATGTTACAAGAAGTGAAAAAAGGTAGTGATTCAAAGGGAGGAGATATTACATTCAGACGTGGAGAATATGGAGTTTAATGGTGAAGATAATATGTTTGTTAGACTTGGAGCTAGCCATTTAAAAATGTTAGACATCTGTGTCTTTCATAAACATTTACATTTTATCAGACTGAACAACCAAACTCCTGATTTGCTCCACTTCAACCTACCGCGCCTTCTGTCCTCTTCTTGGTAAATGGCAATTCCATTGTTCCGATTGCTCCTTCAGCATCCTTAACATCATCTTTCCCTCCTCATTTTCTCTGTGTACATCCAATTCATTAACAAAATCCTACTCTTTTTTTGAATTTTTATTTATCAATTTCAGTGAGAGAGGAAGGGGGAAAGAAAGAAAGACACATCGAGCTGTTCCTGTATGTGCCCTGACCAGGGAACGAACCAGCAACCTCTCCGCTTCGGGACAATGCTCTAACCAAGTGAGCTATCTGGCCAGGGCCTGTCAGCTCTACTCTTAAGATATATCCAGAATCCTTCCACTTTGGGAAGGTCCTGAAAAATAACTGGGTTATTGTAAATTTATTCATATGGTGATTTCTACTGCAACTCTGCTCCAGATGTGATCACTACTACTGTTGCTGGGGGCACAGATAAAAAGTGGACCAATCTCACTACTCCATAGCCATAGCTGTCACTGGATCAAGCCCCTGTCACCTCTCACCTATATTAGTTTAATAGCCTCCTATTGGTTCTAGCTTCATGATCTGTTTACAACACAGTAGCTAAAGTGATTCTTTAAAAGTATAAATCTCATTATTCCTCTGTTCAGAAGCCTCTAGTGCAGTGGTTCTTAACCTTTTTTGAGATACCGAACCCACCAGTTTCATATGCGTATTCACCGAACCCTTCTTTAGTGATAAATAAAATATGATTTTTTTTTCCCAAACTCAAGACATAGGTATATGTTTTTTTACTGGTGCACAAAATGAGCCATGCATGAACATCACCTTGCTCAAAGAACAAAACCAACAAAGTGCATGAACTCACAACAAATGACGGTATTACTTTATTCTGGCCTCCGCGGCAGAGGCTTCTCCGAACCCCTGAGACTGACTCATCGAACCCCTAGGGTTTGATAGAACCCAGGTTAAGAACCACTGCTCTAGTGACGTTCATCTTATTAGGAATAGAAGCCCAAATATTTGCAACATCCTGTGAGCTACAGTGAACACACAGTCGTTTTAATAATTCTTATGTAATAAGTCATTTTAATAATTAATGTAGTTCATTATTATATGGACTGGTGACATTCATAAAAACTCACCTTGATAATAGTATTAATGAGCCATTTTTTAAAAATGATTTTATTTATTGATTTTACAGAGAGAGGAGAGAGGGTTGGGAGTGAGAAGTATCAAAACATAGTTGCTTCACTTTAGCTGTTCATTGATTGCTTGTCATATGTGCTTGACCAGGCAAGCCCAGGGCTTCAAACCTGTGACCTCAGTGTTCCAGATCGACACTCTATTCACTGTGCCACCACAGGCCAGGCTTAATGAACCATTTATCAAAACTACCCTATAGGATTTCTATAAAATAGTTTTCCTTTTTAAAAAGATTTTTTTATAGTGTATTGCTAAATTCATCTCCTTTGAAGAAATACCCAACCTTGTCACAAATAAGTATATTACTGATAAATACAGGCATTGGTAGAAATATTGTAGCCCTGATTCATTGGCTCAGTGGTAGAGTGTCAGCCCAGCCTGTGGATATCCCAGGTTTGATTCCTAGTCAGGGCACACAGGAGAAGCGCTCATCTGCTTTTCCACTGTTCCACCTCTTGCTTCTTTCCCTCTCTGCTCTCCCTTTTCTCCTCTCCTCTCTCCCCTCTCTCCGTTCCTCCCATTCCCCCTCTTCCCGTTTCTTCCCCTCCTGCAGCCATGGTTCAATTGAAGCAAGTTGGCTCAGGCACTGAGGATGGCTTCATCTGAAGCATTAAAATAGCTTGGTTACTGAGCAACAGAGCAAGTGCCACAGGGGCAGAACATCATCCCCTAGTGGGCTTGCTGGGTGGATCCTGGTCAGGGTGCATGTGGGAGTCTGTCTCTCCCTTCCCTCCCCTCCCCTCCGCTCACTGACTTAAAAAAATAAAAATAAATTAAAAAAAGAAATGTGGTTATTTATTTTTAAATTATTTGAGATTCTAAAGACAGCAATAGTGACAGTTTAATTTGTTTTGTCTCGTAAAATGCTGGTATGATTGGACATGATCACTCTTCAGTGGTAACGATAATTCTACCCTACTTTGATGGCTTGTCTATTTTTTTGTTTTTCTCTTATAAAAATTGCTTTTTACCAATGCCAGGAATTACTCCTTCTTGACATAGCTCTTCCTATTTGGGGACCCTTGAATACTGCTAGTCTTATAAGGATATGTGTGGAATGGGATTTGAGGGAGTTGGTGTGAACGAACAATGCCTTATCTCTCTCTATGTATGTACAGTATTTTATATTAAAAAATTCAGTAATTTACCGCTAGCCATTTGACTTTTATTAAAGGGAATTATGTGTTATGAATTAGAGGAGATTGTGGTTCTATATCAGTGTGTGGATCTTATAGTTGCTGCAGCGACTTGTAGTTGTCATCCTTGTTACATTATAATAAAGTCCTGTTTTCTGGGGAAGTTTGAGAACCTCCTTTTTATCTTGTGTCCTGTATTTTGTTTAGAGTTACCATATCATTGTAATGTAGCAATAATTCTGTTACTAACAACAATTTTGTGAGATGTTTATTATTCTCATTTTACAGATGAGGAAACTGAGGCTTGGTGAAGTTACGAAACTTGTCCAAAGTCACACAGCTTGTAAAGGGCACAACCAAGATTCAGAGACAGGTCTGTCCTACTTCAAAACTCTTAATCATGGCCATGAAACTTTGAAATAGTTGTGAAATATCAACTTACGATAAGTTGTATTGATACTGATATTGCTTAACTGTTGTTTAACTCTTACTGATAATTTTTAATAGTGAGTTTTTTTATTCATAATAATTTTCTATATCTTTTAAATATTGTGAAAAGAAGTGTAACATAGTAATTAAGGGTGTGGGACTCTGCAGACAGACTACCTGGGTACGATTCCTAAATTTCTCCACTTACTTGTGTGACATTGAGAAAGTTTCTGAACTTTTCTGTTTCCTCAGTTTCCCTATCTGTAAAATGGTGGTAGTATTATACACCTGATAGGGTTGTTGTGCAGATTAAATGATTTAATATGTAGAAAGCAGTTACTAGCACAAAGTAAGCATTCAATAAGTGTTTACTGTTAGTATTATCATCTAACAACCAGTAAAACATGATCAGTTTCTAATTCTGTATTAGGAAATTTTGAGCAACAATAGAAGATATCGCAAAACTTAATTAAACCAAAATTAAATTTGAATAAGTTAAACCTAAAGAAAATCATACATTTGATTGAGTTCAGATCTATTGTAAAGCAAACTGAGCAACTGCTTATAGGTCTCATGTGTACAAGGACATTATATGTAGGAGGAATATATATAGGTGAACTAAAATACCCTTTGAGCCAGTATGATCATTGTATTATAAATGTGTTTTGTCTGTTTTCCTCTTTAAAAAGCAATTTGTATTCAGAATAGATGTTTACATATTTAGGTGGCTTTTAAGAGATGGTGATTTGGCAGTGTTCACAGATAATTACCAAGAACTGAAATCTTATGTGTTATGTAAAATGTTGGCTAAATTTTATCACTTGCAGGAATGGTTATCAGACATACATTGTGGTGAACCAATGGGTTTGGTTGATCTTTAAACCAATGGGTCAACAGCATATTCAATTAGAACTTGGGTGAATACTGATCTTGTGCTCTTCACTCATGCTTGTTCAGTGCAGCTCTCAATTCTGAAGTACCATATCAACTATTACTACAATTTAGTTAAAATGAAATTCCTGTGATTAGTGACTAATAAGTTTATGTAAATTAAAAAATATCCATAAACAGGAGGGAGTAATTTGAGTCGTGTTATTCAAAAAATTCAAAAGCTGTTATGAGGATGTGAGGGAGATCTGGCTGCAACATTTGTTAACCACATTTGTCTCCAGGGTTGATTTGGCTGATCTGGCTAGCTAGGCAAGTGTCCCCTTACTCCTGCCCCATTCCACGTGTGTCCCTCCTAAAGCTGCACGCTCGGTCAAAGAGGACAACCTTCCCCAATGGAGCAGAGAACTATTCCCCTGCTAGAACTTCCAAACAAGCTCTCAAAAGCTGTTATTAATGTTGCAGGAAGCGACCCAATGGAGGATAGACACTCAGATAACTCAATCAATAAAGGAAAGAGAATTTAAACCAGTGGAGCACAGGGGGCTTGTAGCTCCAAAACACGGGCTTCCCGAAGTTGATTTTCTTACAGGTTATATACCTTTACAGTATCTACGCAATGTGCATGTGATTTCTTTGTTTAAGGTTTCCCTGGACTCAAGGAGAGGGTAGGGAAAGTTTTGGTGGGGTAAACAAGGGGGAAAGGGTTTCCAGATCACTGGCCATAGTTACATACAGACCTTGCTGTTCTTGTTTTGTATTGTCACTATGGGATATAGATAATTTATCACTGGCTGACTCTTGTTACCCCAGCTGGCTCCTTTCCCTTGTATTCTTTTTGTTTCTTCCTTCTAAGCCAAGAGAGGACCTGCCCCTCCTTCCACATTAAAAATTGGGACTTGTGGCCCTGGCTGATTAGCTCAGTTGGTTAGAGTGTCATCTCAATACATCAAGTTTGCAGGTTCGATCCCTGGTCAGAGCACATACAAGAAGCAACCAATGACCTGACCTGTGATGGCGCAGTGTGTAGAGCGTCAACCTGGAATTCTGAGGTTGCCGGTTTGAAACCCCAGGCTTGCTTGTCAAGGCACATACAAGAAGCAACTACTTCTACTCTTTGGCCTTCTTCCTCTCCCCCTCTCCACCTCTCCACCTTTCCCCTCCCTTTACCCACTCTCTGTCCCCTTCCCTCCCCACTTCCTCTCCCTTTCCTTTCTCTCCCCCCTTTCTTGCTCTCTCCACCCCTTTCTCCCTCTCTCCCTCCATCTCTCTCTCCCTCTCCTTTTTCCTCTCTCTCCCACTCCCTTTTCCTCTCTCTCTCTCTCTCCTCCCCTCTCAAATCAATAAAAAAAGGGTCTTGTATGTGAGCCCAAGATTTCTGTAGATTTTAATTTACACATGCATTTAATTTATTCTTTTATCATATTGAGCCTTTCTATCCTTAAACATAGTATATATCTTTCTAGTTATTTGCATATAAATACCTTTCAGTTAAGTGTTCCTTTCTCCATAAAGACTTCTCAAGTCTTCTGAGATTTAACTATTAGACACCTTATTTAATGTTACTATTTCAAATAGTATATTTTTTCTATTTTTCTTTCCATTTTCTATTTGCTGCTATAAGCTTTTTTGGTATGGACATCTGTGTTCAGCCACCTTACTAAGTTATTCAAGTATTATGAGTGAGAATTGTGTCTTCCTTTCCAAAGCTTACACCATTTCTTTTTCTTGCATTGCTAGGCTAGTAAGGACTTCCAGTATAGTATTCAGTGCAACTGTTAATAGTGGGCATTCTTATGCTGCACCTAATTTTTAAAAGGAAGTACTTCTTATGTTTTATCATTAATAATGTTTGCTCTAGGTTTTTGACAGGTATTCTGTTGGTTAGAGACATTTCTATTGTTAGTTGGTTAAGATTTTGTATGTGTGTGTGAAGAATAAATATTGAATGTTATTAGATGATTTTTCTGCATCAGTGAGATTATTATCCTCTCTTATTCTATTAATGACATTTCTAGATTTTTCTGATTTTGAATTACCCTTGCATTGCTGGAGTGAACCCAAATTAATCATCATGATCTTTTCTTATATAGTTGAATTTAGTTTATTAGTATTTCATTTAGGATTTTTGTATCTATGATCATGGGTAAAATTGGTTCATAATTCTTTCTAAAGATTTTATTTATTGATTTTAGAGAGAGGAGAGAAAGAGACAAGGGGGGGAGGAGCCAGAAGCATCAACTCATAGTAGTTGCTTCTCCTATATACCTTGACCAGGCAAGCCCAGGGTTTCAAACCAGTGACTTTAGCATTCCAGGTTGATACTCCATCCACTGTGCCATCATGGGTCAAATGGTTCATAATTTTTATTTCTTACGTTGACCTGATTTGATTTTAGTATCCAGATTATTGCCAACCTGAAAGGATGGGTTGGGACCTAATCTTTCTTTACCCTTCTGAAAGAACTTATATAAGACTCGAATGATCTGTTTCTTTAATGTTTCATTGATCTTCTGTTGAACTGTTTGGGCTTAATATTTTGTGGGGAGGCATGTGGGCTTAGTATTTTTGGGGAAGTATGTATTCAATTTGCTACATAGTTTTATTTAGAATTTCTGTTTCTATTTAGGTCAATTTAAATTTATTTTAATTTATTTATTTTAGAGAGGAGACACAAAGAGAGAGGGAGAGAGAGAGAGAGAGAGGAGGAGCTAGAAGCATCAACTCCCATATGTGCCTTGACCAGACCAGTGCAGGGTTTTGAACTGGCAACCTCAGTGTTTCCAGGTCGATGCTTTATCCACTGCGCCACCACAGGTAGGCTATTTGGGTCAATTTAAAAAAAATAATTTTTCTTAAGAATCCATCCATTTTTTCTGAGTTTTTCAAGTATTTGGCATAAAGTTGTTCAAAGCATTCTTTTATTATTTCTAAATTTTCTGCTAAGTAATATTTCCCTCTTTTTTATTCCCAGTATTTTCTATGCCTTCTGTTTTATTTCTTTTGTATTTTTATTTTTTCAGGTACAGAGAGAGAGTCAGAGAGAGGGATAGATAGGGATAGACAGACAGGAACGGAGAGAGATGAGAAGCATCAATCATCAGTTTTTCGTTGCCGTTGGGACACCTTAATTATTCATTGATTGCTTTCTCACATGTGCCTTGACCGCGAGCCTTCAGCAGACCAAGTAACTCCTTGCTGGAGCCAGCGACCTTGGGTCCAAGCTGGTGAGCTTTTTGCTCAAGCTGGCCACCTCGGGGTCTCGAACTTGGGTCCTTCATGTCCCAGTCTGACGCTCTATCCACTGCGCCACTGCCTGGTTAGGCTGTTTTGTTTCTTTTCATTAGTTTTCCTAGAGGTTTCATGTATTTTATTAGCCTTATCAAAAAAACAGTGCTTGCCTGACCAGGCGGTGGCTCAGTGGATAGAGCGTTGGACTGGGATGCGGAAGACCCAGGTTCGAGACCCCGAGCTCGCCAGCTTGAGCGTGGGCCCATCTGGCATGAGCAAAAGTTCATCAGCTTGGACCCAAGGTTGCTGGCTCCAGCAAGGGGTTGCTTGGTCTGCTGAAGGCCCGCGGTCAGGGCACATGTGAGAAAGCAATCAATGAACAACTGTGGTGTCGCAACGGCAATGAAAAACTGGTGATTGATGCTTCTCACCTCTCTCTGTTCCTGTCTGTCTGTCCCTATCTATCCCTCTCTCTGACTCTCTCTCTGTCCCTGTAAAAAAATAAATAAATAAAACAAACTTGCTATTAAAAAAGCAGTGCTTGACTTTGGCCCTGGCTGGGTAGCTAAGTTGGTTAGAACATCATCCCAATGTGCCAAGGTTGCATGTTCAATTCCTGGTCAGGGCACATACAAGAATCAACCAATGAATTTATAAATATGTGGAACAACAAATTGATATTTCTTTCTCTCTCTCCTTGCCTCCTTTCTCCCTCCCCAATTCTCTCCTTCCCTCCCTCCCTCGTCTTAAAAAAAAACAATTGAAAAAGAAAACAGTGCTTAACTTTGATTTCCTCTCTGTTTTCTGTTTCATTAATTGCTGGACTTTCTCTCTGCTTTCCTTTTTTTTTTGGTAATGAGAGGGAGAGAAACAGAGACAGACAGACAGTAAGGGAGGAAGATGGGAAGCATCAGTGCCTAGTTGTGGCACTTTAGTTGTTCATTGATTGCTTTCTTATATGTGCCTTGACCCAGGGAGTGGGGGATCCAGCTGAGCCAGTGACCCCTTGCTCAAGCCAACTGCCTTGGGCTCAAGCCAGTGAGTGACCTTGGGATTCAAGCCAGAAACCATTAGGTCATGTCTTTGATCCCACACTTAAGCCAGTGACCCTGCACTCAAGCTGGTGAGCCCGTGCTCAAGCTGGCAACCTCAGGGTTTTGAACCTGGCTCCTCGGAGTCCCAGGTCGATGCTCTATTTACTGCACCACTGCCTGGTCAGGCAGGCAAAAATGGTAATTTTATGTTTATTTCTTCTCCTTCCCCCTCTTTTATTCCTCTTGTTCTTTCTTCTCTTCCTCTTTTTTCTCTTTTCCTCAAACTTTAACATCTTTGAAACTAGGATGTATCTCTCATACTGAGAGATTGATGGTATTTCATAACCAGTGAACAGTTGTTAATTCAGAATTAATTGGGCCGCATTTCTTTCTTTCATTCTTTTCTTTCTTTTTCTCCCTCTCTCTCCTTCTCTTTCATTCTCTTCCTTTCTCTCTCTTTCTCAGTTGACTCAGTGGATAGAACATGGGCTTAGTGTTCAATTCCTGGTCAGGGTACACAGGAGAAGTGACCATCTACTTCTTGTCCCCTCCCTCTCCCCCTTTTCTCCCTCTTTTCCTCCCATAGCTAGTGGCCTGATTGGTTCGAGTGTTGGTCCTGGGCGCTGAGGCTAACTTGTTGATCCGAGCATTAATCTCAGGCACTAAAAATAGCTTGTTTGATTTGAGCATTGGCCACAGACTGGGGTTGCAGGGTGGATCCTGGTCGGGACGCATGTGGGGTTCTATTAACCCTGTTCTCACTTTAAAAAAATGAAATAAAAATAATGATGCATGTTGCAGTATTGGTCTATTAGCTTTGATGAAATATACACTTGTAGATACATACAATGACTCTTCATTCCACCCCATCCCCTACTTGTAGTGCCTCCTTTTTGGTTCTCGCATCTTATGTTTATAGCATTCAAGACCTTAAGGGAGGAAATAACCTTTATTTTTTCATCCTGGCTTCTCTTCTTCCAGCATGTAGCACAATACTTTGTTAGACACAGGGTTATATTTAATTAACAATTAAGGGAAGGGTGTAGGTATAATGAATCATAGTGCAGACTATTTATATTAGTCACCAATATTTTAGCTTCATGGTGAGAGAAGATTAATATCCACTTTAGTTAAGATTATTTTGGGTAGAACAAAACTCATTGCTTCTTAGAGAATTTTTTGGTTGAATGCTTATTCATCTGATGGTGTTTATTAACCCTTTTAGTAGTATGAACGTTCATGTATGTCCTCGTGCCTCCTGACCATACAGAGTACGATCATAAATATGTAAAGCAACATTAAAAAAAGGCAAATGTCTGTTCTTCTTGTTTCCATAAATGAGTTATCAAACAAACATGATTTTAAGTTAATAAAACTGTTACTGGAACTAACTTCATTTTTTGAAAAAAACTCTCTCCTGGGGGTCAGCGAGCATGAGAAAAACTCACTACTCAAAGGGTTAAGGAGTTTAACCAACGAAACAAGAAAGTAATTACAAAATGTAAGACACTGTGAAGGAAATCAGAATAATAGTATAATAAAGAATTACCGAAAATAGTATTTAAAGGAAAAAGAAACCCTCTTCAATGAGATGACATTTAGATTGAGACTTGAACTATGAGTCGGAGACAGAAGTTTTGTTTTGTTCTTTTTTCCCCTGAAGTTAGAAGGGGGAAGGCAGTCAGACAGACTCCCACACGCACTCTACTGGGATCCACCTGGCATGCCCACCAGGGGGCGATGCTCTGCCCATCTGGGGTGTCGCTCCATTGCCACCGGAGCCATTCTAGCACCTGAGGTGGAGGCCATGAAACTGTCCTCAGCACCTGGGCCTTTGCTCCAGTGGAGCCTTGGCTATGGGAGGGGAAGAGAGAGACAGAGAGGAAGGAGAGGGGGAAGGGTGGAGAAGCAGCTGGGCTCTTCTCCTGTGTGCCCTGGCCAGGAATTTAACCCAGGACTTTCATACACCAGTCCGACGCTCTACTGCTGAGCCAACCGACTAAGGAAGGACAAGACAGAAGTTTTTTTTTTTTTTTTAATCTAGAAATATTTTTCTTCTTCTTTTTTTTTTTTTTTACATTTATTCATTTTAGAGAGAGGAGACAGAGAGAGAGAGAAGAGAGGGAGGAGCAGTAAGCATCAACTCCCATATGTGCCTTGACCAGGGAAGCCCGGGGTTTTGAACCGGTGACCTCAGTGTTCCAGGTTGATGCTTTTACCCACTGTGCCACCGCAGGTCAGGCAAGACAGAAGTTTTTAATTTTGTTTTTTTAGCAAGAGAGAGCGACAGGAAGGGAGAGAGAAGAGAAGCATCAACTCATAGTTACGACACATTAGTTGTTCATTGATTGCTTGACATGGGGATCTCCAGCCAAGCCAGTGACCCCTTGCATAAGGCAGCAACTTTGGGCTTCAAGCCAGCGACCTTTGGCCTCAAGCCAGCAACCATGGGATTACATTGATGATCCTATGCTCAAGCCAGTGACGTCAGGTTTTGAACATGGGGCCCAGCATCCCAGGTTAATGCTCTGTCTGTTATGCCGCCACCAGTCAACAGACGTTCTTGAAGGGTCTAAGAAAAAAGCATTTCAGACAGAAACAGCATTTCAGACAAAGGGAAACAGCAGCTCAAAGTGAGAAAGAGCTTGCAGTTAGCTGAAAGGGTCATAGTTAGTTTTGGAGAATGTCATCTCAAAGTAAGAGAGGGGGATTTCCCTTAATGTGCTAACATTTATTGAGCATTTGTGGCATGCTTGGCACTGCTTCAAGAACTTCTTGGGCAGTGTGTGGGCAATGTGAGTTGTGCATACTGACTCTGAATGCTAAGAGTTTGAATTAATTTGAAGGTGCACTGTTATGTAGTGCTATGATCTATTTTACAGTTTCAAATGTCCATTTTAATGATTTTAGAGAGAGGTAGGGAGAGAACAAGAGAGATGAACATTGGTCTGTTCCTCTATGTGCCCTGACCAGTGATTGAATCAGCAACACCTGTGCTTCGGGACGATGCTCTAAACCGACCAAGCTATCTAACCAGGGCCCATTTTACATTTTTAAAGATTACACTGACTACTTTGTGTACACAGTTGATCAGAGGGGGATAATAGAGGAAATAGAAATTAACACAAATTGGGAAAAAAAGAAATTAATACTAGTTGATGGCTTATACCAGTCTAGGTAAGAGACAAAGTTGTTTTAGACCATGGTTCTGATGGTGGAGATGAAGAGCTGGGGACAGATTTAAGATATATTTTATAAGCCTTTTGTTGATGGTTTGTATAATGGGAGAGGTTGTAAGGGAAAAGGAGGAGTCAGGTTGGAGAGAGTTAAAGAATTGTGGAGATGATATGTATAGCTAATTTGTGAAGTTATTTGTCAGTAAAGGGGAACAGAACTGTTTTTAACTTTATTTCTATCATTTTTCCAGTGGCATTTCTGTCTGTCTCTTTTTTAAATTCTTGGACCCAGATATATTTTTATTCTAGTGTGCCTCTCCAGATTCCAGCACCTTTTTCTCATCCCACACTTGACAGATGCTAAGAGGAGGAAAGTAGTGTAAAAAGTAGGCTAGCATTCTTAGCAGTTCTGCCCTTTTCATCAAAAAGTTCTTGCTAAATAAATCCTAGCTTCATCGGAGCAAAGCCATTTTGTTCTATGATAAAAATTTAATTCTTGAAGTCTGTCTGTGTTGTGTGGGGTTAGGACTAATGGGTATTATGTAATTTTATCTAAGTCTTTAGGAACCTTAAAGGATAAAGGTAAATACAGTTGAATCACAAATTCAGTTAAACAATTGTCTTCTCAATTGAAAGGCAAATTATCAACTAAAAGGTAAAACTGGTTTTGTAACTAAAAAATTTCTCAGAAGAGAGAGCTTTTTAAGAAAATGTTTTTTAAAAATACACAGATTCAGCCTTTTAGACCACCTTTTCAGTATTAAGTATACACAGGACCTTTCTCATTTTATGAAGCTCTGATTTTCCATTATTATCTTTAAGGAGTAAATAAGCCATGTATCAAAACAAAAGAAAAGCTTTTATGGATGAGATGAGTGGGAAGATGAAAATTAGTAAGGCAAAACCTAAAATTAACATCAGATAATAAGAAGATCACAGACCACTGTTTAAATAAGTGGTTCTTAAATTCTTTTTTTTTTTTCAGGGTCAGAGAGAGGGATAGATAGGGACAGACAGGAACAGAGAGAAATGAGAAACATCAATCATCAGTTTTTCGTTGCGACACCTTAGTTGTTCATTGATTGCTTTCTCACATGTGTCTTGACGGCAGGCCTTCAGTAAACCGAGCAACCCCTTGCTCGAGTCAGGGACTTTGGGTCCAAGCTGGTAAGCTTTTGCTCAAGCCAGATGGGCCCGTGCTCAAGCTGACAACCTTGGGGTCTTGAACCTGGGTCCTCCACATCCCAGTCCGACGCTCTATCCACTGTGCCACCACCTGGTCAGGCTGTTCTTAAGTTTTTGATAGTTACAGAATCCTTTGAGATTCTGATGAAAGTTGAAATCTGGCCCATTCAAATTTCTGTATAGTTTTATGCACTGCTGAATCTGAAGAGCCCGTGGGGCACATGATACTCTGAGAACATGTGGTCTAAACGGTAATCAGGGCTGAGGAGCATCTGGCTGGACAGCTTCCACATTCACACTGTGACAGTGTTCTCAAATATCAATTTTTAGGACATCTCAGACTTAATTTATTGATTTTAAATCTTTGTTCTGACAGCTGATAAAGCAAAATAAGTTTTAGTTTTAGCTATTGAAATAAGGTAATACAGTTGTCAGAATAGCCTAACATATGTAGCCTCTATTAATAAAGAAAGTTGAACTGAAGTATAAACAAATTTTAAACTTACTGACACCTAGGTTTATATAGGAGCTGAATGAATATTTTCTTTGAAATGTAGGGTTTGGGGAAAAAAAAAACCTTTGTTCTCTGTACCTTTCCATGAATCTGTTTGTGAATTAACTTTTTTCACAAAACTGACTATGAACTTTTAAAATAAATTTTATTAGTCCCGTAAGTTAAGTATCAGACATTTATATATATATTCATTTCATTGGTGATGAATCTGTACTGTGTTGCTGTGCATTTGGCTTGGTGCCTAAATGAAACAGGTGAGCCAGTGGTACAACTTAAATTATAAATTGTTTCCTGTTAGGCAAATTACGCCAGTTTGGCAAATTTATCCAGAATTCTTAGGATTCATTGATTGAGTAGGATTGAGTGTGATCTAAAAATCCTTTGGCTATGTTAAGAATCCAGGATTCCTTACATTTTTCACTTACTTAGCTTGATCAAAGAAAAAGATTATTTTCTTCACTCTAAATCTTGTAATCAAGTTCCACATCATCAGAAATAGTAAAAATCAAAGAAAGAACATTTAAAAATGAAATATTTTATGCTTGTAAATATTTAATGTAATGATGATTTAATATGGTATTTTTATGAATTAAAAAATTATCTTTTTTTAGTAGATGAACAGTCCATACATTCTTGTTCTTGTAAGTTCCCCTGTAGAATTCTGGGATAGAAGTGTGATGAAGAATACAGTGAATTGTATACAGCTGTATTCACATTCAGCCATATTTGTTCAGAGAACAATAAAATAAAAGAGTTACAAATTATTTCATTACATTTAAATTTATATCTCTCACTGTTCTGCTCCATGAGTTTCTGCTGTACAGTGTTTTTGTGCCTCCTATTGTATGAGCATGCCGTGTGCTTCTAGTGCTAAATAGATATATTTCTCACAGCATAGTTCCCAAACATTAACTTGCAACTTCAACTGCATTCAGTTTAAAACAGCCAACTGTTCCATACTAAGAGAAATCTCTGGCTGTGTTGGATTTATTGCAAGATAGTGTAGTACTTGTACTTTATGGATGGTTTAAAATCTTCCCAATATAATTTTGAATTTATGTGATTTTTGCTTTTAGTGCTGCTATCTTTGAAACTTAACTCTCTGAGGATTAGAATCTCCTGACAATAATCTAAGGAAATCTGTGAATTTAGTGTATATTTTTTCAAATATTTCAAATAGTACCCATGGTTTTATATTTGAGTTTATATATTCTTACATTTGGAACCAACTTAAACTTTTGTAAAAATTAGTTATTTTTTTACCATTTTGGCTAACATTTTGTTTTCCTTATAGGGAAACAATCTTAAATGTCAGGGTCAAGTTTCCTTGGTATGTCTTCTGTATCTGCTGTGTGAAGTATGAGCTGCATTTTTTTTTCCTTAGTGAATTTCCTAAAGCACATTTCTGCCTTATCCAATCTTTCTTATAATATATATATGAAAGAGGTATAGCTGTGACTGTAGAACAATGAAAACGAACAAGCATAATTTAGGAGGGGAAAAAACTCTAGAAAGAAAAGTCTCCATTTCTCTGACAGTTATAGCTCTCTAATGGCCTTTCAAAAGTTTCTGGTTCATTCCAGATTTGGCTGGACAGAATAAATTTCAATAGCTTTATTTTGTTAGTAAAAATTAGTCTTAACTTTTATAACTAATGTGACTAGCTCTTCTTACCCTTTGTTAAATGTTTCATAATTATATGTGTATATGTACTTATATACTGCTCACAAAAATTAGGGGGTGTTTCAAAATGAATATGAAGCTATAAAATATCCTCCTAATTTTTGTGAACAGAATATTTCTACATTCCCCATCTCTATCCTCCTCAATTGTAGAAATGTTTTTAGTTGACTGGATTTCCACCTAATTAGAATTAATAAATAGTTTGATACATACAAAAGAATGTATGTAACATATGTAGGTTATAGAGCTTAATGAAATGAAAACTTCTGTATCTACTATCCAGCTTAAAAATTTAAACATTATTGGCCTGGGCCTTGTAGCTAGGTTAGTAGAGCATCATCTGGATATACAAAGGTTGCAGGTTCAATCCTCAGTCAAGGCACATACAAGAATCAACCAATGAATGACTGCTTAAATAAGTGGAACAACGGATCGATGTTTCTCTCTCTTTCTAAAAACCAGTAAAAAAATTTATAACATTATTAAAACTTTTGGAGTCCCCATGTAAACCTATCCTGATTATGTCTCCATTTCTTTTCCCTCAGAAGTAGCACTGCCCTTAATTGTTTATTATTCTCTTGTTTTTCTTTATAGTGTTGTTATTTATATACATATGCATAAATGTTATCTTGTTTTAGTTTTGCATATTTTTGTGAGACAGTGTAATGTCAGGGGACTAAGAGCACAGATTCTGGTGCGAGGCAGTTTTGCCACTTAGCAACCATGTGATTTAGGGTAAATTGCTTAACTTTTAAGCCTGTTTCCTCATCTATGAAATAGACAATAAAAACAGAAGCTACTTCATAGGGCCGTTGTAAGGATTAAATGAGTCATTATAAACAAAGTACCCAGTGCCCAGTATTCAGGCAATATTCTCTGTTACTTGTTAGTATTTATGTAAAAGAATAATAATATAAGCAATTTGCTTCCCTCCTCCCTCAACATTATGATTGTGAGTTTGTTTCATCCATGTTGATGGTTATAGCTGTAGATATTCACTTTTACCTTTTTTATTTTTCTTCTAACTTATTTTTTGATTGAGGTTTTTAAATTTATTTTTATTGAGGTATTATTTTTATTTCTATAAGGTATTCTAATACCTGAATATTCTGTATTCTGTCAGTGGATAATTAGATTTTAGTGTTTGTTGTTATTTTATTGTTACAAACAATACACAGTGTTATACAGGCATCTTGCACACCTAATACACAAATGTAAGAGTTTCTCTAGGATGTATTCCTAGAAAAGGGGAATTGCTGAGTTGTAAGGGTAGGTGCGTCTTCAGCTTTCCTACACACCATATTACTTTTCAAAATGATTGCACCAGTTTATGTTCCTATAGGAGTATGAGAGGGCTTGTTGCTCTGTATTTTATTGTCTGATTCCTTAATGTTTGCTGAACAACTGATAGGTGTAAAATGGCATATAGTGTTTTGATTTGCATTTTCTTGATTACTAGTGAGGTTCAGCATTTATTTCATGTATTAACTGGCCGTTTCTATTCCTTTGTAAAATGCTTGTTGTCCATTTTGCCCATTTTCTGTTGATAATTCTATTTTAAACTGAAATTTGATTTGTTTATTGATTTTTATGAATTCTTTAAATATTAGGACACTGATAAATTGGTCATATATGTGGCATATATTCTCCTAGTTTGTGGTTTATCTTTCATTTTCAGGTAAATGATTTTTCACAAACATTTACAAACTAGGGGGAATTCTTTCGTTAGACCAGTATCTTGTTTGGGGTGTATAAAGTATAGTTCCCATACCCCTTAAGCCATACTTTTAAAAAAGTGAGACTTTTCCAGTCTTCCTGAGTAATCCATTCCAATGTACATAACCACTGTAGAAAAAGTCTTGTATCATTATAGAGTTACTGACCAATAGTTCTTATTAAAGTTTTTTATAGAATTACAATAATTCAACTTTAGAACAATAAAGCTGACAACATATGCAGTGTTGATAAACTATTGTTAAAAATTATACCAAAAAGCCTGACCAGGCGTGGCGCAGTGGATAGAGCATCGGACTGGGATGTGGAAGACCCAGGTTTGAGACCCTGAGGTCGCCAGCTTAAGCGCGGGCCCATCTGGCTTGAGCAAAAGCTTGCCAGCTTGGACCCAAGGTCGCTGGCTTGAGCAAGGGGTGGCTCGGTCTGCTGAAGGCCCGCGGTCAAGGCACACATGAGAAAGCAATCAATGAACAACTAAGGTGTCACAACGAAAAAAGATGATTGATGCTTCTCATCTCTCTTCGTTCCTGTCTGTCTGTCCCTATCTATCTCTCTCTCTGATTCTGGCTCTCTCTGTCCCTGTAAAAAAACCAAAAAATCAAAAAAACAACCAAAATAAAGAAATTATACTTTTTGTACAACCAAGTCTTTTTTTTTTTCTTCTTTTGTTTTATTATGTTTTTCCAATACAGTAGGTCATTTCCCACTTGTAGCTTTCCATTTGAAACATAATTACTGTTCCTTATTCTTTGTTAGGGAATTTTTGTTTAAAGTCATCTTAGTAGTATACCTTACAACAGTGTATTTCAGCTGCCAGTCCATGGAAGTTTCGAAGTTTCGTGCTGGTCCACAAAAGAGTTACCCACTCTGATGTTGTCTAAAGATTATAGACCCAATATCTTAGCTGAATTTGCTTATATGCTCAGGGTGATTTCTGCCTCAGCAGTTCCTGAAATAATTCTATTTTCACCAGTTCCCAAGTGTAAAAAGGTTGAAAACCACTGCTTTACATGACCATAAAAGATTCTTTTGGGAAACTTAAACTCCTTAGTTGGTGAGCATAACAAGTTGGATCTCTTTTTTTTAACAGAGAATTTATTTAGAAAGCTTTGCTTTGTTTGGAGTTTATTTTGCCGTTATCTGTATATGATGTTATGTAGGAAGCATTTAGGAACTTATCTGGCAATTAGTTTCTCTCTTTCTTTTAATATGGGCCTCCTGTGGTCAGGGACAGTTTCTTCTTAACAGTTTGTAAAGTTGCACATGAAACTCTTAGTATAGTACCAGTCACAGAGTAGATGCCTAAAATATAGTGTGTCTGTAAAGTTATGGTGCACTTTTGACCAGTCACAAGAAAGCAACAAAAGACTATAGAAATGTGAAATCTGCACCAAATAAAAGGAAAACCCTCCCAGTTTCTGTAGGATGATGTGGCAGTATGTGCGCATGTGCCATGATGTGTAGGATGATGACATAACACCGTGTATACAGCAGAGCAGCCCACACGGCCGTGCCAGTCGAGATGTGGATGGTACAGAGGAAAGTTCAGTGTGTTCTGTGGTTCGCTAAATTTGAATCCGTGACCAAAGTACAACATGAATATCAGCGCGTTTATAACCAAGCGCCACCACATAGGAATAACATTACTTGGTGGGATAAGCAGTTGAAGGAAACCGGCAGTTTGGTGGAGAAACCCTGTTCTGGTAGGCCATCAGTCAGTGACGAGGCTGTAGAGGATATATGGGACAGCTACCTAAGGAACCCTAAAAGATCTGTGCGTGTGTGTGCTCAACAATTACACCTAAGCAAGACTACAGTTCATAAGGTGTTAAAGCAGGGGTGCCCACACTTTTTCAGCTTGCGAGCTACTTATAAGATGACCAAGTCAAAATGATCTACCTACAATAAAAATGCAAAACATAAATTTATTTCTTCTACATTATCATTATTTAAGTTACTATTATTACTATTTAATATTTTGTATTCTTCTTTCACCTTTCTCCTTCTCAGCTCTCTTTTCGGAGGAAAGTCAATGTCATAGTTTTTATGAACAGTCTGAAAAAGCCGCTCCACATTTCCCTTCTTTGGAATAGCAATGGCACTCAGACAGATGAGGCAAACGCACTTAGAATATGACATAGTGAAAAAAAATCCCCTCCCATTCTGTATGAAAGTGGTAGGTTTTAGGCTTCTTACTTGGACCAGCTACGGCACTCATTTTTACACTCTTTGTTGTATTTAGTTTAAATAAATTGAAGGCTAACTACGCAGCAATGTAACTGAACAAGTTAGCGCGGTTTAACGCGCATGCGTAGGGTGTCAAAAGTTCAGAGGTCAGATTGGCTACCCTGTATGCCAATCAAAAGACGAATAAATGTCTTTTTAATGTCATGCGATCTACCCACATTTCCTTCGCGATCGAATGCTTCATGAGGTTGACAACGATGCAAGATTTTTGCAGAAGATTGTGTTTAGCGATGAGGTGACCTTCCATATGTGTGGACCTGTTCATCGCCATAACATCCGAATATGGGCTGCTGAACATCCTCATGCCTACACTGAGTACGAATGTAACACCCCTAAAGTGAACGTGTGGTGTGGCCTGATGCATAAGGCGATAGGCCCATTTATTTTCGCAGAGCAGTCTGTGACGGCAAACTCCTATCTTGACATGTTGAAATTGTATTCAGTGCCACAATTTCCAGAAGGTGTCATCTTTCAACAGGATGGCGCTCCTCCACACTACACCACCATTGTTCGTGAGTTTCTGGATAGAACATTCCCCCGGCAGTGGATAGGCAGGGGTTATGTCAAGCCATGGCCACCACGATCCCCGGATCTGATGCCCTTAGACTTTTACTTTGGGGGTTATGTGAAGCAACATGTGTACATTGAACGTATCAACAACATTAATCACTTAAAACAGAGAATCATAGACGTTATTCACTCTGTTTCACCAGACGTCCTTACCTATGTGTGGCAAGAACTTCACTATCGTTTGGATGTGTGTAGGGCAACAAATGGAGCCAACATTGAACTGCACTGAATAGGTATGAAACGGCGAGAGTTTTCCTTTTATTTGGTGCAGATTTCACATTTTTTAAATTTATTTTTATTTTTTTACAGGGACAGAGAGAGAGGGATAGATAGGGACAGACAGGCAGGAACAGAGAGAAATGAGAAGCATCAATCAGTAGTTTTTCATTGCCGTTGCGACACCATAGTTATTCATTGATTGCTTTCTCACACATGCCTTGACCGCGGACCTTCAGCAGACTGAGCCACCCCTTGCTGGAGCCAGCGACCTTGGGTCCAAGCTGGCGAGCTTTTTCTCAAGCCAGATGGGCCCGCGCTCAAGCTGGCGAGCTCGGAATCTCGAACCTGGGTCTTCCGCATCCCAGTCCGACGCTCTATCCACTGCGCCACCACCTGGTCAGGCCAGATTTCACATTTCTGTCGTCTTTTGTTGCTTTCCTGTGACCGGTCCAAAGTGCACCATGACTTTACGGACACACTGTATTTATTGTTTCTTCTTGTTCTTTTAATTCTTTCATGAATAGAGTGAATACTGTGTATACGTGTATTTGTTCAGACACTCATACACTTAGGCGGTGTTTAAGATCTGTTTATCTTTTTGAGCATAAGATTAATTACCATGGAAAGGATGACAATTAAGCTGATCTTTTGATTGGTATTGTAGATAAAACTTCATATTTTGAAACTTTTATTACTTTGTTTTAGAAAACTGTTTTTGATTCCAGCATTCATAGTGGAATCTGATACAGCTTTCTCCCATTTAAATTGTCTGATTTCGCCTGACCAGGAGGTGGTGCAATTCATAGAGCATCGGCCTGGGATGCAGAAGACCCAGGTTTGAAACACTGATGTCACCAGCTTGAACGTGGGTTCATCCAGCATGAGCACTGACTCAACAGCTTGAGTGCGGGATCATAGACATGATCCTATGGTCGCTGGCTTGAGCCCGAAGGTCACTGGCTGGAACCCAACGTTGCTGGCTTGACCAAGCTGTAGCCCCCTGATCAAAGCACATATGAGAAAGCAATCAATGTCAACTTAGGTGACGCAACTAAGAATTGATGCTTCTCATCTCTCTCCCTGTCTGTCTGTCCCTCTTTCCTCCTCTCTCTGTCTCTCTCCCTCTCACTCACTAAAATGAATAAATAAATAAATTGTCTAATTTCAACAGATATTGTATCAGTGAACAGTGAATTTTCTAGAGCTGATAATGCAAACAAGATTCAGAACCACTTCTACATGAATCACCTGGACCCAGTTCACCATCCATCTGCTGGATTATGATAGTTACCTCCTAGTTGTCTCCCAGCTTCCATTCTTGTCCTCATCAATCCATTCTAAACCTAGCAGCCAAATGTAAAACGTAAATTCTTCCCTTTAGAATCCTCCAGCTGCTCCCCCTTTCCCTCAGAGGAAAAATGAAAGCTTTTGGCCTACAAGGCTCTGTGTGACTCTGCCCTGTGTAACCTGTCTGGTTTCATCTCTCCTACTCTCTTGTCTGCATTTTGCCGTGGACACACTGACCTCCTTTCTGTTTGTCAGACACTCTAGGCAGACTACCCCCTCAGGAGCTTTGCATTGATTATTTTCTTTTTCTGGAATTCTCATCCTACTTGCATGGCTATTTTACCTCCTTCAATTCTTTGCTCAAATGTTGCTTTAATTTAAAATTTTATCCCTGCCTCCAACACTTCTAATTCCCCTCTTATCCCTGTTCACATTTTCCTGCATAACAGTTACCCACTTCTAAGATACCATATAGTTGGTGTTGTGCTGGTGTTTCTCAAGTAGTTCACTGACTGTAGTTCCAACATGAATAGTGATTGATATTTTTATGTTAATGAGTAAAATGAAAGTGAAACAACAAAGATGTGTGTCAGAATGTCACTCATTTCTCAATGACCTGAGAGACTTCTTAGCAGGATTGGATAATAGTTTTCAAATAATAGGAGAATATAGCCTTTAAGACTTAACTCAAGCAATATCCCCAATAGTAAATGTATCCTGAACCTAGACTGTGCTTCCAGAGCATACTCTGTATAGTGCTGTTATTACAGTCATCATAATGTGTGGTAATTAACCTTTTATGAGGGGACCGAGTCACCTAAAGGAGAGTTGTCATATTAATTTCTGTAACTGCCTTCATTAACAATAGGGCCCAGCACATAGTAAGATCTCAGTTTTTATTGCCCCAAACAGATTGGGTCAGAGAGGGAAGATTTAAGGGATGGGAGATAAGAGGTGATGATTTAATTCTAAATTAATGTATTTGATGCAGTATCAGTGACCTCAAATACAGAAGCTTAAGTAAGAGCAAGACTTATAAAAGAAAGATTGGGAAATCATAATTGGAGTATAGGTTTGATGTATTCCTTTTTTTTTCTTTTTGTGAGAGTAGGGTAGATACAGAGACAGACTCCCAAATGTGCTCCAACTGGGATCCACCAGGCAACCCCCATCTGGGGCCAATGCTTTATCCATTCGGGGCCATGCTTGCAACTGAGCTATTTTTAGCACCTGAGGTGGAGGTTTGATAGAGCCATCCTCAGTGCCCAGGGCTGATGCACTTGAACCAATGAAACCATAGCTGCGGGAGAAGAAGAGAAAGAAAGTGAAGGGGGAGAGGAAGGAGTGGAGAAACAGATGGTTGCCTCTGCTGTGTGCCCTGACTGGGAATTGAACCTGGGACTTCTACACACTGCATCAATGCTCTATCACTGAGCCAACTGACCAGGGCCGGATGTCTTTCTAAGAAGGTTGTCAAAGTGATTTTTTTGTCAGTGGAAGGCTGACCTACTATTTCATCTGCAGTATCTTTCAACACTGATGATTCTTTGGCCTTCCATGTCTGTTTACCCTCCTTACCAAATATCATCTAATACTATGGGGATCTGTTTTATCTTTTTCTTCAGATTCATAGTATGCTATATATATGGCAGACACTATGTTAGGGTACAGGGATACTATTTAAACAAAATATTGTCTACCACTAAGGAAATAGAAAATTGCTGTAAGTTTTGATAAGTACAGTAATAGAAGTAAGCAGTAGGCATTAATGGGAATCATATGAAATGGAAGGACCTAACCCAGGTCAGGTAAGGGCTTGTCAGAAAAAAATGCTAGCTTCCTGAACTGACTTTTTCTTTTTATTCCTTTTGTTTTACTGAGAGAAGGACAGACAGACAAGGACAGACAGACAGGAAGGGAGGGAGATGAGAAGCATCGACTCGTAGTTGTGGCACTTTAATTGTTCATTGATTGCTTTCTCATAAGTGCCTTAAAAGCTGAACTGACTTTAAAGATGAGTAGACTTTAACTAGAAGCAAATAAGGGAAAGTCGTTCTAGGCAGAGGGAACAGATGCAGAAGCTCTGAAAGAGGCCTGCCTTGTTTGTGGACATGTGAATGGGGGCTGGTAAAAAGGTTGGTGAGTGAAAACAAATAAAAAGGACTGTGTTTGCCATGCTCAGGAATTTGGACTTTATCTTGAAAGTGAAGTGAAGCAACTGAAGGATTTGAAGAGTAATTGCCTAGTCAGATTTGTGTTTTAGAGCACTCTGGCAGTAGTCAGGAGAACAAAGTGGCATGGACCTCTCTTGGAAGCAAAGAAACCATTAAGTAAAAAGGCTTTTGCAATAATTTAAGCAAAAATGTCTAAGGCTAGTAGACCTAATGTGGTGGTGGTGGTGGGGGAGATGAATTAAAGATATACTAAGGGAGTAAAACCATTAGAGTCACTGGTCAGAGAAAGGGTGAATGCAAGGATGACTCCCGGGGATAGGTAGGAGGGTAGTCTATTTTGCTAAGAAAAAGAAATTAAGGAGGGCTCATACAGGCTTTTTGCCTAAAGATTCTTAGAGTGCCAGCTTGAGCAAGGGATATAGGTGCTTTTCATTGTCTTATATTTGTGTGTATTTTCAAAATGTGGTATGAATGAGTATAACAAGATGTATTGTCAAGGAAGGAATTCTTTTTGGAAGTCTATTACATTAAGGTAGAATCATTTAGCTGAGTTTAGGAAGGAGTGATCTACTGAAAGGCAGAGGAATAGACTAGCTTTTGTCCAGTCCTTTGATTATTTAACATCTATTTCATATGCTCTGTAAATGAATTTTGAATTGAGAAAAAATCTATTTTTAGGAAATCTGGAGATTTTTACGTTGTCATTTTGTCTGTCAGTATTTTTCCCTGTCAAGATGTGTGGTATGATTGACTTGTTTGTGTGAAGTAGTTAATTCAGTAATAGTTCTGCCGTGGCATTTTGCATTTTAAAATACTCCTCAGAATGCAAACTTTGATTTTCAAGTCTTTCCTTAGTGTCATGTGGGAATTAATGTTATATCCCTTGCTATTTAACCCTCGTGACAGAGAAGATGTTTCCTTTATGTAACTATGTCACTCGTTCTCTCAAGTTAAGATCTCTTTTAGGCAGGTTGAGGTGCTTAGCAATGCTGCTTAACAAAAACCTGGAGGTGTTGGTTTTAGATTTTGAGATTTGCTCTGTAAAGGGACACTTATTCATTATGTGTATTCATTGGTTCTTGAATGTTCTGTTGTTTCTTATCATTTAGTTTTTCCTTCCCTGTAGTTTTGTGATTTCTGCTGCACCTTTGAAAGCATTAGAGAAGTGCCTCTTCCAGTAACAAAACAAAAAACTTATTAGCTTTAACACTTTTTAATTTATAGTTAATGATGAGATTTGTACTACTTTCATATCTGTAATGATTATAGATATGAAAGTACATTCTGAAGTCATAATAGTTGCAAGAAATTTTCTTAGAATAATTTTATCCTAGTAGAACTTTTTTAAAAGTTAAAGTATATTTAAACAAAACTTTATTCCCTTTTGTAAAGCATCCTTTTATAAAAAGGTGATTATATCTCTTCTTAGTGTCTTCAAATAGTAACCAAAAAGGTCCCCAAATTTTTAGAATAAATAAATAGGAAAACATGTTTTAGAATAAATATTTTCCTAATAAGTATGAAAGTTTTCAGAAATTGTTAGCAGTCTATAATCTAGTCTCCATGAACAAATTTTCATTTTCAGGAGTGAGAATGGATTTGAGAGGTAGATCAGAAGGGATACTCATATATCATTGCATTTAAAGTGCTTGAAAGTTCTCAGAAAAACATCTCTTCAAATCCTAAAAGGGTATTTGTTGTTTCACAAGACTTGTGTTATAGTTTTCTTCAAAATGTGAAATGACTTGTATGAGCTTAGTTTACTCTAAAATAGTGGTTCTTAACCTTTTTTGAGGTACCGAACCCACCAGTTTCATATGCGTATTCACCGAACCCTTCTTTAGTGATAAATAAAATATGATTTTATTTTCCAAATTCAAGACATAGGTATATGTTCTTTTACTGGTGCACAAAATGAGCCATGCATGAACATCACCTTGCTCAAAGAACAAAACCAACAAAGTGCATGAACTCACAACAAATTACGGTATTACTTTACTCTGGCCTCCATGGCAGAGGCTTCTCCAAACCCCTGAGACCGACTCATCGAACCCCTAGGGTTCGATAGAACCCAGGTTAAGAACCACTGCTGTAAAAGGAAGTATACTAATTGCTCATTTTCCCCCAAGGCAAAATCTTTACTTTGGGACGTTAGTTTTTTATTAGCATTGTAATTCAATGTTTAACTATGTGAGTAGGTAATAACTTCTTTTTCATATTTCTTTAACTCTGTCTGCAGGTTGTAAAAATTAAAATGAACAAACTACGGCAAAGTTTTAGAAGAAAGAAAGATGTTTATGTTCCAGAGGCCAGTCGTCCACATCAGTGGCAGACAGATGAAGAAGGGGTTCGAACTGGAAAATGTAGCTTCCCAGTTAAGGTAAAAGATTATGTTTCTATATGTGGAAAAGATTTGACATTCTACCATATGGGAAGTCCCATTAATAAGGACAATTAATAGAAACCCACTAAGACTAATAATACCTTCATGTTCTGCTTCAATGGTAGAATTAATAAAATAGGTTATAATTAGTGTTTTTTTCTCTTTATAGTGAAAAAAGGTATTTCCTTTATGTAGCTTTCTCAACATTTTCTCAAGTTGAGATCTCTTTTAGGCTGGTGGAGGTGCTTAAATCCTTTGGGGAAAGAATGAGCGATGATACACAGAAAACTGGAGGTACTGGTTTCAGATTTTGCAGTTTGCTCTGCAAAGGGGCACTTATTCATTATGTTTATTCATTGGTTCCCTAAACCAAAAATTTTATTTTGGGATAATAGTTTTTTATTTATATGGTAATCGAAAGTTTAAATATGTGAGAAGGTATATAATCTGGTATAAATCTGGAATAATCACAAATAAGGTCACTTCTGATGAGAATACTCATCTTGAAATATCTAAAATACTTCAAATTATTAAGAATCAAATTAATTTCTGGGGGATATGCTGGCTAAGTGGCAGGGCAGTAGTGAGGGTCTGCTTTTTTTTTCTTTTTTAAGGTTTTATTTATGCATTAGAGGGGGAGAGAGAGGGAGAGAGAGAGATGAGGGGGGAGGAAAGGAAGCATCAACTCCCATATGTGCCTTGACCAGGCAAGCCCAGGGTTTCAAACCGGCGACCTCAGCATTCCAAGTCAACGCTTTATCCACTGCGCCACCACAGGTCAGGCAAAGGGGTCTGCTTTCTTAAAGACAGACCTGGTGTGTGCTAGTAAAGGTTTAATCAGAAGAGTTAAATCAAAAGGGCTTTTTTCTTTAATCTTATAATTTTTAATAATGTAGAGCCTGTTTATACCAGTATATTTCAACCACCAGTCTGAGGACTGATGCCAGTCTGCAGGTGAGTTATCCACCCTGATGTCATATGAAGGCTATAGAGTTTGGCAGTTGAAAAACTTCGTTAAATGATTGCCTTTGTTTGTCAGAACAAGAAATGGAGGCTCTAAGGTTAAGAACGTAGTGAAGATCTAGAGAAAAGAGTGCTGTTCAGGTGCTTTTTCTTACTACTACTTTTTTTTTTTTTTGTGACAGAGACAGAGTCAGAGAGAGGGACAGATAGGGACAGACAGACAGGAAGGGAGAGAGATGAGAAGCATCAATTCTTTGTTGCAACATCTTAGTTGTTCATTGATTGCTTTCTCATATGTGTCCCGACTGGGGGGGGGGGGCTACAGCAGACTGAGAGACCCCTTGCTCGAGCCAATGACCTTGGACTCAAGCTGGTGAGCCTTGCTCAAGCCAGATGAGCCCGTGCTCAAGCTGGAGATCTCAGGGTCTTGAACCTGGGCCTTCTGCGTCCCAGTCTGACTCTCTATCCACTGTGCCACCACCTGGTAATGCTTACTACTTCTTGACACTCTGGAGAAGAAAGATCTATTTGAAGGACATGGGAGAACTGTACGTGCTATACTGGTTAGTGAAATAGGCAGTTTATAATTACATAAGTACACTGTGATATGTATTGGTGTGGGGCCTAAAACAGAAGGATCTAGTCCAAAATGTTAATCTTTTGAGGAAAAAGTTTAGTTTAATATAAAATGTGAACTTTCTTCTCTATTTTTTTCTATTATTTTGTGTAAGTATTCTTTTTTAATTTTTTTTAAATGTTTTATTTATTTATTTATTTATTTTACAGGGACAGAGAGAGAGTCAGAGAGAGGGATAGATAGGGACAGATAGGAACAGAGAGAGGTGAGAAGCATCAATCATCAGTTTTTTGTTGCGATACCATAGATGTTCATTGATTGCTTTCTCACATGTGCCTTGACTGCGGGCCTTCAGCAGACCGAGCAACTCCTTGCTGGAGCCAGCGACCTTGGGTCCAAGCTCGTGAGCTTTTGCTCAAGCCAGATGGGCCCGCGCTCAAGCTGGCGAGCTCGGGGTCTCGAACCTGGGACTTCCGCATCCCAGTCCGATGCTCTATCCACTGCGCCACCACCTGGTCAGGCTGTGTGAGTATTCTTAATTGTGATTGTCTCTTCCTTTTTACTACCTTGGTACTATTGATTAACCCTCTGAGTAGTGAGGTTTTTTTCATGCTCACTGACTCCTGGGATTGAGTTTTATTCCAAAAAATGAAATTAGTTCCAGATACAGTTTATTAACTTAAAATCATGTTTGTTTGATAACCAATTTATGGAAACAAGCAGATCATATATTTGCCTTTTTTTTTATGTTGCCTTACACGTGTACGATCGTACTCTGGATGGTCAGGAGGCACAAGGATGTAAATGAACATCTGTACTACTCAAAGGGTTAAAGCATGGACTGAAGCTTCAGAAACAAAGAATCTCTATGACAAGAAAAGTGATTTGTGGAATCTAGAGGTCAAATAAAGACGTGGTTTTGAAAATATACAAATTTTTCCACAGTGTCAATAAATATTTTTCTAATCACTTAACTTTGTTTACTTACCTCAATTGTGGAAACTTCTTTTATAGGGATAATCATATTTTAATTTTTAATGTTTAGTATAATATAAAAAAAGAAAAAAACATCTGTCCAACATATAAACTAACGCTCTTCTCTATTACCTTTCCCCTCAGAAGTTGGCACATGTTGTTATAAAAGTTGAATATGTAGTATGTAGAAATGAGCCTTGGCCAGATAGCTCGGTTAGAGAATCATCTGGAAGCACAGAGGTTGCCAGTTCAATCCCCAGTCAGGGCACATACAGGAACAGATTGATGCTCCTATTTCTCCCTCTCCCTTCCTCTCTAAAATGAATTAAAAAAAACTTTTTTTAAGTATGTGGAAATGAACATACTTATACACTTTTGGTTACTCAGAATATAAATTATAATCTCTTGGCAAAGCAATTTGTAAATATCAGGTAAAACTTTTAAACATACTTTTCATTTGACCAGCAATTTGTTTTACATTTAAGAATTACATTTAAGGTATACTGACATAAGTGATCATCTGGCATTGTTTGTAATAACAAAAATCTAGAAATAAATATCCATTATTCTAGGATTAGATTTTGAAATTATGGTTCCTTTTAAGTGGAATTCTTTGCTGCTGTTAAAAAAGAATAAGGTAAGTCTATATTCATGTATTCAGTAAATTTCTTTGGACACCTGCTATGTGCCAGACATGCTAAGTAAGGAAAAAAAGACATAGTTCTTGCTCTTGTGGCATTTATAGTCTCCTTGTTTAGGAGACAGACTTTAGTGAGATATTTGTGTTAATAATATGTGATTACAAACTGAGATAAATACTTTTAAAAAAGGGAATCTGGCTCTGTAAGAGCATGTAACAAAACATTACCTAGACTAAAGGAGAAGGGAAGGCTTCCCTGAAGAAATAAAGTTTGTCCTGATTTCTAAAGATTGAGTAGGGATGAATTAACCGAAAAGGTCGGCAGAGAATTTCTGAATTACGGAAAGTGTGTATACATTGTCCCTGATAATGGGAGGAAAGAATGGTATCAAGGAACCCCAGAAAAGCTGTAGCATAGGCAGCTGTATGAGATGAACCTGTAGAGAAGTAGGGCAGAGCTGTGTAGGCCATGTTAAGGATTTTGGACTTCAGTGGTAATGGGAAGCCATTACTAATTTTATTGTAGTAAAATATATGATAACATAAAATTGACCATTTTAACCATTTCTAGGTATAGTCCAATGATATTAAGAACATTCATGTTATGCAATCATCACCACCATTTGTCTCCCAAGTTGTTGAGACAGTCTTCTTTGTGGTTGGAAGTAGTCCGTAGTGGATGCTAGGGGTCTAGTAATCTAGAGAAGAAATATAACGGTAGGTGGAAATAGGGTGGTGACTGTGGAGATGAGAAGAAATGAAGTTGAGAGAGAAAGGCAGCAGTTGAAAAAGGGTGGTATTAAGGATGATGCCTAGTTTCTTGTCTCAAACTGATAGAGATGCTGATCATTGACATAGGAGACAATGGAAGAGCCTTCTCTGCCTTTGTTTATAAAGATGACTTTATGTATGTGTTATTAAGTAATAAAGGTAAGAGACAGGAAAGCATATACAGTATAGTGTATTTATAGTCAAAAAGAAAAATATACAGGGTGGGGCAAAAGTAGGTTTACAGTTATGAGTATGTGAGACACCGTTGATTCTTATTTATTGATTATTGTATTTTTTATATGAACAACTGTAAAATAAACCCTATCCTGCATATACTTACATATATGTAATAATACATGGGAATAAAGGATTGGGGATCTTTTTCTTTTCAGTGTATATCCTTTGGAACTTGTGACATTTCTTGTAGTCATGTATCATTTTTAATAAGTAAGCAGGGAAGCCAATTAAAAGAATGGCTGTCATATAGGCAGTCTTTTGCATAATGTTTCCTTTCAAAGCTGCCTCACATTACTACTTTTTGGAAAATACTTTAGGTGGTAAGTACGGATTTTCTAAACTTAAGTTAATGTTCAATCATGTGTGATACCAATGAATAAAGTAACTGAAGTGACAGTTGGTTGAACAGATAAATTTTATTCATTTCTAAGTTTGCTAGCATGCTGGCAATGACAGCTACATCATAATTTGCTCTTCTGTCTGAAACATTAAAAATTTGGAAAAACATGTCTTTGGATCAGAGCAATAAGATATTTCAGATAAGCGTTTAACATAAATTGTGAAATGTTAATGGTTTAGTCATCCCAAGCATTTCAGTTATTCATGATTTGCTGTATATTTTGCAAAGAAGTTTCAACTTTAATCAATAACTCTTAACTTAATTTCTTTGTGGCATACTATGCAGTAAGATTTCAGTTACAGATATTATTAGGGGATAGTTTATAATAATCTGATTATTTTAAACCAGGACTCAAACTTGACTGGTCTTGACTTAGAGGGTTGTGCTCCTTTTTTTTAAAATTTAAATGCTTCAATCTAGATCCACCCGGTGACACACACAACACCCCCTCCCCCCCAATCTGGGGCCAGTGCTCGCAATTGAGCTATTTTTAGCACCTGAGGCAAAGGCTTTACAGTGCCATCCTTATTAGTACACGGGGCTGATGTGCTAGAATCAATCGAACCATGGCTGCAGGAGGGGAAGAGAGAGAGAGAGTGAAGGGAGAGGGGTGGATAAGCAGATGGTCATTTTCCTTTGTACCCGGACTGGGAAACGAACCCAGGACTTCCATATACCGGGTCAACGCTCTACCACTAAGATAACCGGCCAGGGCCAGAGGATTGTGTTCCTAAGCACTATATTGTAACTTTGTACCATGTTTGTGAATTAAAAGTTAGTTTATTAAAAGTGTTGAGTATAATTTAAACTTAAAAAGTATTTTTTAATCAAAATATTATATACTTGTGGTTATAAAACATCTTTTTACCCCTAATTCTACTCCCCAGTGACACTATTAATCATTATATCTGTTTCTACCATGGGTAATATTTTAACTTCTTAGATAATATGATTTTACTGCCTTTTCTTTTCTTCTTTTTTTTTGGAGAGAGACAGAGACACAGACAAACAGGAAGGGAAAGAGATGAGAAGCATCAACTCATAGTTGTGGCACTTTTAGTTGTTCATTGTTTGCTTCTCATTTATACCTTGATGGGTGGCTCCAGCCAAGCCATTGACCCTTTGTTCAAGCCAGGGACCTTGGGCTTCAAACCAGTGACCTTTATGCTCAAGACAGTGACCATAGGATCATGTCTGTGATCCCACATTCAAGCTGGCAACCCTACACTCAAGCTGGTTAGTCTGAATTCAAGCTTTATGAGCCCCTCACTCAAGCCAGCAACCTCGAGTTTTTGAACCTGGGTCCTCAGTATCCCAGGTTGATGCTCTGTCCACTGCGCCACCACTGGTTAGGCTTAATTTAACCATATTTATCATTGGTTTTCCACTGTAAAGAAGCAAAGGGATAACTCACACATCCTCCCCTTCCATCTTCTCTTTGTCATTTCTCCATCCAGACTTTTGGAATTAGATTATTTTTAGCTTTTCTATTGTTGTTTAATCCTCATAGAATTTTTTGTTTTATTAATATTAGATGGTATATCTTGATTCCTTACCATGTAAGAAAAAGATATTAAAACCCCTTACTCTATTACCTTCAAATTCATATCAGCTATGCTTTTCTTTTTAACATTATATAGGTCAAAAGCATTTTAATTCTGTCCTATAACCATAAATTATCTCCTTTTGTCTTGAGTTTATTATAAAAGTTTTCATTATTATGAGTGTTATTATTTCTTAATGTAGAGCTAAGTAATGTGCTACTTCTTTTTCTCTAGAAGTCCAATAATTTATTAATAAATTTAAAAGATATTCACTGAGTGCCAGCTGTGTGCCAGGCAGTGTTCTAGGCACTGGGAATAGAGTGAACAAAACAGACTAAGTCTCTGCACAGTACATACATTCCAGTGGGTGTTTTAACAGTGAACAAATAAATATGTATAATAAGTACCTGATGTATCAAGTTGGAATTAGGTATAAAGGGTGTGCATGGTGGGGGGTGAGGAGCCTGAAATTTAAAATAGGATGGTCAGGGAAACCCTCACTGAAAAAGTGACTTTTGAGAAAAGAACATAAGAAAGCAAGCATTCAGATATCTGAGGAAGCAGATTGTAGACAGAAGAAGCAGCAGTGCAAAGGCTCTGGGGCAGGAGAGTGCCTGGAATGTTGGAGGTACAATGAGGAGGCCAGTGTGTTTAAAGCAGATGGTACAGTAGAGGTGAGATCAGGTAAGGAGCAGGTTGCCTGATAGTGTGGTTCGTACTTTTCAATGCTATCAGACCTATCACCTGTATTTTTATTACAAATATTTTACAAAACTTTTTATACCATTTTAAATGTCTGTATAGTATAACCTACTCATGCTTACATAATTAAATATATAAATAAGAAACAAAAGAAAAATTTAATAAAATTATACCAGCTTGTGGACACTTGGACATCACTACACTAGAAAACATAAAGTAGTACATACAGCTTTATGTAGAATCGCTGTGGGTAAGTCAGCTGCAAATGTAGACTGATATGATATATTGGTATTTCATAACCCACAAGTGGACTTCAATTGGTGATGTTATTTTTTGAAATGGTAAACAACTTCTGGTAAAATTCTTATCAAAGTACAATCTTCCCTTGATTGACAGACACAACAGTTGCATTTGTGCAGAAAAATACTGTGGTGTGTAATATGTAAAATGGAGTTAGGATCTAACCTAAAATAATTACAAGTTTTTATCTGTTTTAAATGAATGTCAAGTAAGACATTCAAATTTGATATAGGTAGCAAGAAGTTTGTCATCCATGGCCCCTTGCTGATTACTTACAAGTAATTTTTCCAGTGTTTGTTACCAAAAATGCCCCCATACATTTTCTAAACACCCTCCATTGAAAAACTCGTGCTGCAGGGCAATACATACCATTTTATTTACAGTGAAATGGGAAGCCACTGAAGAGTTGAAACAAAAGAGTAACATGTGACTTACACTTTAAAGGGATAGCTTTGTTGGGCTGAGCATGGAGGAGAGCAGAGAGATTAGGTTAAAGGCTATTGTAGTTATCCAGGTGAGAGGTAATGGTGGCCTATTTAGAGTGATAGCAGTGGGAGAGGCGAGAAGGCGTCAGATTCTGGATGTATTGTGTAGATAGAGCTGGTGGCTTATAGTGATAGACTAGACTTATAAAGTGTCACAAAGAGAAAGTCATTTGAGCAGTTGATAGTATAGAGTAGCCATATAGTATTTTAGGGAAGGCTGTTGGTAGAAAAGTAGTTTTGTGAGTGAAGATTAATATCAAGCATTCAGTTTTGATTCTGTTATAAATAGCATCTTTTAAAATTTTTCATTTTCTGTTTATGGCTCTTTTTTTTTTGACAGAGACAGAGGGACAGGGACAGACAGGAAGGGAGAGAGATGAGAAGCATAAATTCTTCATTGTGGCTCCTTAGTTTTGTTCATTGATTGCTTTCTCATATGTGCCTTGACTGGTGGGCTACAGCAAAGCGGGTGACCCCTTCCTTCCTCAAGCCATTGACATTGGATTTCAAGCCAGTGACCTTTGGGCAACCCCATACTCAAGCTGGTGAGCCCATGCTCCAGCCAGATGAGCCAGTGCTCAAGGCAGCAACCTCACGGTTTCAACCTTGGGTCCTCTGTATCCCAGTCCAGCACTCTGTTCACTGCACCACTGCCTGGTCAGGCTAATTCATTAAGTATTTCAAAATGGTGATACTCAAAGTCTGTCAACTCTTCTTTTTTCAGCTATAATATTTCTGTGAAGTAAAATCCCCCATATCTTCTGTTTGGTTAGTAGTGGTACAGTTCAATTAGGAAAAGCAGTATAAGTTTATTTAAGCAAGAAATATTGAACTATGAGGAAGATCAAGCCCCACTTCAGCTATAAGCAACATTACCAAAATGAATGACTCTCCCTATTTGATCAACCACCATTTTTTAAAAAAAGAACAACATGAACGTAATGTATTTAAGAGCAGTAAACTATAAACCATTACTTAAATAAGAGAGTTGCAGAAATAATGTGAGATGGTTGAAAGAAGATAGTGAGATAATTGAAAGTAGATCTAGAAATCAAAAGATCAGAGTTATTTTTCTGGTTTTGTTAATTTGCTAGTTATGTGACCTTGTTTAAATCACTTAATTTTAGTCACCTAGTGTCACATTTTAAAGATGAAGGTTTTGGATATCTTTATTTTTAGCTTTAAATTTATGTGATTAGTTTATAATACATATTCTTATATCAGATGACTTGTTTGAATGAAATTAATACTCTAAATTTATTCTTTTTTTTTCTATCTTTTTTTTTCTTTTATTCATTATAGAGAGGAGACAGAGTGAGAGAGAGAGAAAGAAAGAGAGAAAGAGAGAAAGAAGGGAGGAGCTGGAAGCATCAACTCCCATATGTGCCTTGACCAGACCAGTGCAGGGTTTTGAACTGGCGACCTCAGTGTTCCCAGGTCGACACTTTATCCACTGCGCCACCACAGGTCAGGCTCTAAATTTATTCTTAAAAATAGCCCAGGCCCTGGCTGGTTGGCTATCAGTGGTAGAGCGTTGGCCTGGCGTGTAGAAGTCCCGGGTTCAATTCCCGGGCAGGGCACACAGGAGAAGTGCCCATCTGCTTCTCCACCCTTCCCCCTTTTCTTTCTCTCTCTCTCTCTCTTCCCTTCCAGCAGCCAAGGCTCCATTGGAGCAAAGTTGGCCTGGGCGCTGAGGATGGCTCCATGGCCTCCGCCTCAGGCGCTAGAATGGCTCCGGTTGCAACAGAGCAATGCCCTGAGAGGAACCGAGTATCGCTCCCTGGTGGGTGTGCCGGGTAGATCCTGGTCTGATGCATGCAGGAGTCTGTCTCTCTGCCTCCCCCTGCTTCTCACAGAAAAATACAAAAGAAATAAAAAATAGCCCACATTAATTTGATTTTACTACTTCTGTTTGATTAAAGGCCCCAAATAAGTTTTGATGTCATGTTAAGCACATCTGCATCCTATATTTGCTATATAACATCAGTTATGTATATGTGATAATATGCCTGTTTACAGCATCTTATAAATTAATGACTATTATGTCACTCTTTCCTGATGTTGAGAACTGCTTACTATACAGTCTCACATAAAAGCTCTGCATTTCTTCTCATGGATAGTATTACTAAAATGGGTAAAATCTACTTTTTAAATAATTTTTTCAAGAAAAGGGAAAAATGACTTCATCCAAAAATGAAATTCTACATAATAGTTCTTCTGAAAGTCCATTTTTTTGTGAATAAAGTCCCTTGCTCAGAGGAAGTTTGGAAAAGGCATACAGACAAAAGAAGTCCCAGTGTCAAATATTTTAGCCATTAAAGCATAAATCAGCTGCAATTCTTCAGAGAGACAGTGTCTCAGGGAAGAAAAGAGACCTCTTTAATAATGTTTATTTCAATGTTCATGTTTTTCTCACAGTCTAGTAAGACATAGGAATAATTTCCATCTTCACATTTCTAAACTAAATTATGCCGCTAAGATTCAGTCCATATAGGAGGTATTTTTGTTCTCTTCTTTCCACCAAGTGTACCCTGTTTTTTTGGCTGGCATAAATACCCATATGTGAGTTGAATTGGTCAAGTTGATAGAATAAAATCCCTTGGAAACACTATGAAGTCTGTATTCATTGCTTAGCATCTAAAGGTAACTTAGAGATTATAAAACTGTACTTTCTCATTCTTTTATTAATATAAAATGGAAACAGATTAAATAACTTGGAGGTAGTACTAGAAGTGAGCCTTGCTAAGAAAAAAAAGGAAAGCTCATATACTAGAGATAGGAAGTTGGGGAGACCAAACTACAGGCTCGAATTATGTGAATACTATATAGTTAATGGTGATAAATTTGAAAATTTTGATTAACTAAGAATGTTCTAGGAAAATATGCATTGCTAAAATTAGCTAAAGTAGAAGAAAAGTTGAAGAGACTCCTAACCATGAAGTAAATAAAGGTTTTAAAACTATCTCCCCCAAAAGAGTGAGTATAGGTGGTTTCACAGATCACTTCTTTCAAAATCTTGAAGAAATAACTCTTATGCTATTTATACTAGAGTGTGTAGAAGTAGGGGGACAGGACTGTTTTTACATTTTTAAAAAGCTTTTATTTATTGATTTTAGAGAGAGGAAGGGAGAGAAAGACAGGAACATCGATCTGTTCCTGCATGCACCCTGACTGGGGATTGAACTAGCAACATCTGTGCTTCAGGACAACGCTCCAACCAACTGAGCTATCTGGCCAGGGCTCAGATTTTTTTGTGTGTGTGTGATAGAGACAGAGCCAGGGACAGATAGGGATAGGCAGACAGGAAGGGAGGGAGATGGGAAACATCAGTTCTTCATTGCAGCACCTTAGTTGTTCATTAATTGCTTTCTCATATGTGCCTTGACCAGGGGGCTACAGCAGAGCAGTGACCCCTTGCTTAAGCCAGCGACCTTGGGCTTCAAGCCAGCAACCATGGGGTCATGTCAGTTATACCATGCTCAAGCCAGTGACCACACACTCAAGCTGGTGAATCTGCGCTCAAACCTGATAAGCCCGTGCTCAAGCTGGGGACCTTGGAGTTTTGAACCTGGGTCCTCTGCTCTGTCCGCTACACCACCTCCTGGTCAGGCTGGGGCTCAGATTTTTTAATTGTATTAACAAAATTCTGGTACAACCACCTAACAAAGACAGCATAAAAACAATAAGAAAATCACAGACCAACTTCACTTATGAATATAAATGAAAACATAGGCAGAAAAAGAGAACAAATGGTATCCGAAAATAGTTAAATAATAGTAGGGTTTAACTCAGAAACCCACAAATGATTCAGTATTAGGAAATTTGATATAGTTCATCACATTGGCCTAACAAGAATATCATTGAAATGGAAGTAAAGTTAAAGGACTCACACTTTTTTTATTTCAAAACTTGATACAAAGCTATAGTAACCAAAACATTTAGCTCTGGCATAAGGATTATGTATATATAACAATGAATAGAATTGAAAATACAGAAATAAGCCTGTACACTTATGGCCAATTGATTTTTTTTTTTTTTTTTTTTACAGGACAGAGAGAGTCAGACAGAGGGATAGATAGGGACAGACAGACAGGAACAGAGAGAGGTGAGAAGCATCAATCATTAGTTTCTCATTGCCGTTGCGACTCCAAAGTTGTTCATTGATTGCTTTCTCACATGTGCCTTGACCGTGGGCCTTCAGCAGACCAAGCAACCCCTTGCTGGAGCCAGCGACCTTGGGTCCAAGCTGGTGAGCTTTGCTCAAGCCAGATGGGCCCGCGCTCAAGCTGGCAAGCTCGGGGTCTCGAACCTGGGTCCTCCACATCCCTGTCCGATGCTCTATCCACTGCACCACCGCCTGGTCAGGCAGGCCAATTGATTTTTGACAAGAATATCAAGGCCATTTAATAGGGAAAGAATAGTCTCTTCAACAAATGTAATGGGAAAACTGAATATTTACATGGGAAAAAAGAATTTAGCCTCCCTACATCATACCCTATATAAAAATTAACTTGCCTGACCTGTGGTGGCGCAGTGGATAAAGCATCGATCTGGGACCACTGAGGTCGCCAGTTCAAAACCCTGCACTGGTCTGGTCAAGGCACATATGGGAGTTGATGCTTCCAGCTCCTCCCCCCTTCTCTCTCTCTCTCTCTCACTCACTCTGTGTCTCCTCTCTAAAATGAATAAAATAAAAAAATTAAAAAAAAATTAACTTAAGATAGATCAACAATGTGAATATAAAAGTAAAAATCACAAATCTCTTAAAGCATAGTTGAGCATTCAGTAAAACATCTCTCCAGTTATCAGAAATTAAGAAGGACTTTGAAAGCAAGGCAGAAATCATGCTAACTGATGGAGTAGCCTGAGAGGGAAAGGATTTGTGAGCTAGAGCCTTGGGGGTTTTTGAAGATTTTATTTATTGATTTTACAGAGAGAAGGTGGGGAGACATGAAATATCAACTCATAGTTGCTTCACTTTAGCTTATTGATTGCTTGTCATATATGCCTTGACTGGGAAAGCCCAGATTTTTGAACCAGCAACCTCAACATTCCAGGTCAAGGCTCTATCCACTGTGGCACCACAGGCAAGGCAAGAGCCTTTGGTTTTAACATCCATTTTCAAGGCCCTGGACTCATAAAATGCAGAGAATTATAACTGAGGAACCACCATAGAAACACAACCTTCAGTGGGCTTTACAATCAGTGAAATAGAGAACTAGAAGGTAAAACAAACAAAAAAAAGGAATCTTGTCTTTACTCAAATCCTGGGTTAAATAAGGAGTCTCCCAAGAAAAAATAAGCTGTGGATTTGGACGTCATATGCTATAGACAGTGTGGTGTAAGAATCCTCAGATTAATATACAGTAGATCTTAGGCTCCAAATAAGCAAATATAAAACCACTTCACAGTCTGGAATGCATGATCCCCAGAAAAACTGAGCTTCAGTGAAGATGAACTTTTCTTTATTTTATTGGGGTGATACTGGTTAAGATAATTAATACAGGTTTCAGATGTCCAATGCTACAGCACATATCTGTACACCGTATTGTGTGTTCACCCCCCAAATTTTCATCCATCTTTTTCTTTTTTTTAATTTTTCTTAAGTGAGAAGCAGGGAGGCAGAGAGACAGACTCCCTCATGCGCCCAACTGGGATCTACCTGGTATGCCCACTAGAGGACGATCCTCTGCCCATCTGGGGCATTGCTCCTTTGCAACCAGAGCCATTCTAGCACCTGGGGTGGAGGCCATGGAGCCATCCTCAGTGCCCAGGCTAACTTTGCTCCAATGGAGCCTTGGCTGCGGGAGGGGAAGAGAGAGAGAGAGAAAGGAGAGGAGGAAGGGTGGAGACGCAGATGGGCGCTTCTCCTGTGTGCTCTGGCTGGGAATTGAACCCAGGACTTATGCATGCCAGGCTGATACTCTACCACTGAGCCAACCAGCCAGGGCCTCATCTATCATTTATCACCCTTATATCTCCCTCTATCTCCCTCTTATTCCCCATAACCCATCAGCTCCACACTGTTATGAACTTATGATTTTCAGAAAGGTTATAAATTATATGTGGCAATGTTTAGCAGATACAATAAAGAACAAGAGGATTGACTTTAAAAACTTGGAATTTATACTATAAATATGTATATATAAAATAATTAAAGACATTAAAAAACCAAATTCAAACCTAAGGAAAAAAGGACAGTGAAAAAAAAATAGATTAGATAAAGAATCAAATCTGAGATTCTAAAAGTGAAAAATAGTTATTGAAATTGAATTTAGTGAGTTAGACCTAGCTGAAAAAGGGATTGGTAAACTCAAAGATAGGTTTAATGAAATTATTCAGAATGTAGCACATGGTGATGAAGAGAAAATACGAAAAAAAGAAACATGGATGAACAAATTTAAAATTCTAATAGTACCAACAGGCCTAATGCAATTTCGAGGAGGAGAAAAGATGATGCATTCATTGAAAGCAGTATTTGAATCCTCAAATTAAAGAGGCAAATAGGATAAATAAAAGTCTGATACATCTCTGTTCATTTGATTTTTGACAAGGGTGCTAAGTGCACTCAGTGAGGAAAGAATTGTCTCTCTACCCATTGGTGCTCAGACAACTGATTTCCACATGCAAAAGATTGAGATTGGATCCCTACCTCACACCATATTAAACTATAAAATTCTTAGAAGCAAACATAGGTAAATTTTCATGACTTTGGGGCAGTTTAGTCTTAAATATGGCATCAAAAGAATGTCAACAAAAGAAAAAATAGATATATTGAACTTCAAAATTAAAAACTTGTGCATCAAACAATATTTTCAAGAAAGTGAAAAAAACAGCCTACAGAATAGCAGGCAATAGTTGGAAAACATATATCTAAATATAGAACTACTTTTACAAATCAAATAACTTAAAGAACTTTTTTTTTTAAACAGGGACAGAGAGAGAGTTGGAGAGAGGGATAGATAGGGACAGACAGACAGGAACGGAGAAAGGTGAGAAGCATCAATTATTAGTTTTTCATTGCCATTATGACTCCTTAGTTGTTCATTGATTGCTTTCTCACATGTGCCTTGACTGCGGGCCTTCAGCAGACTGAGCAACCCCTTGCTGGAGCCAGCGACCTTGGGTCCAAGCTGGTGAGCTTTTGCTCAAGCCAGATGGGCCCGTGCTCAAGCTGGTGAGCTCGGGGTCTCGAACCTGGGTCTTTCGCATCCCAGTCTGATGCTCTATCCACTGCACCACCACCTGGTCAGGCTAAAGACAATTTTTAAATGGGCAAAGGATGTGAACAGACATTTCTCCAAAGAAGATAGACAGATGACCAATTAGCACATGAAAAGATAGATGCTCAACATCATTAGTGATTCAGGGCATGGATATTAATGTCATGAGATGCCACTTCACGCCAAATAGGATGGCATAAGTTTTTTTAAACAGAAAATAAAAGTGCTGACAAATATGTGGAAAAATTGAAACCCTAATAATTTTGATGGGAATGTAAAATGGTGCGACACTATGGAAAACAGCATGACAGTTCCTCAAAAAACTAAATACAGCCTGAACTGTGGTGGCGCAGTGGATAAAGCGTCGACCTGGGAACACTGAGGTCGCCAGTTCAAAACCCTGCACTGGTCTGGTCAAGGCACATATGGGAGTTGATGCTTCCAGGTCCTCCTCTCTCTCTCTCTCTCTCTCTCTCTCTCTCTCTCACTCTGTGTATCCTCTCTAAAATGAATAAAATAAAAAAATAAAATTAAAAAATTTAAAAAAAAAAAACAACTAAATACATAATTTTCTCATATGACCCAGTAATTCTTCTCCTAGGTGTATAACAAAAGGAATAGAAAGCAATGAGTAAACAGATACTTATGTGTCAGTGTTCTTTGCAGCATTATTCATAATAACCAAACGGTAGAAACAACCCAAGTGTCTGTCAACAGGTAAATGGATATGAATGTAGTATATACATGCAGTGGTGTATTATTCCACCATTAGAAGAATGAAGTTCTGATACATGGCTGTACAGACAGACCTATGTGAAAGCTATACACTAACGGACAGATACTGAACGATTCCACTTATATGAAACATCTAGAATAAGCAATTTTATAGAGACAGAAAGTAGATTAGAGGTTACCAGGAGTTGGGAAGGGAGAACTGAGAAGTCATTGCTTAATGGTTGTGTTGGAGTGATGAAAATGTTTAGGAAATAGATAGTGGTGATACTTGCCCAACATGGTGAATGTAACTAATACCACTGAATTGTATACTTAAAAAAATGGTTAAATGGCAAATTTTATGTAAATACAAAGAATACATAAATGCAATTTTAAATTGTATTTTACCACAGTTTAAAAGAATTACCAAAAACTATTCAATTCTACACTTGAAGTGGTTAAATTGTATAGTACATGAATTATATCTCAGTAAAGCTACTAAAAAATATTTGTTTCCCAAACATGTGAATGAGACTTAGGTACCTAAGACTAAGAAAATCTTAAAGCAATAAGAAAGGAAAGACTAATTATATATAAATAAAACTAGAATGGGATACATGTCTTTTAGAGTGACCAAAATCCCAAACACTGACAATCCCAAATGCTAGTGAGGATAAAATTAGTCCGAAGTTGATCCCAAGGAAGAAACATGAGAAGTATCCAGGAAAATTCTGTAGGAGAATAATTAGTGAAAGTGATCATGCAAAGCAGATATAAAATACATTCTTACATTATGATGATTTTTAAATAGCATGTTATGCTGCCAAACTAGAAATATCAGTAGGACAAAATAGAAAAGTCAGGATAATGTAATTATATATTTGGCATTTCAAGTCAGTGATTAAATTTTAAAAAGAGCAGATTTAGAAAACTCAACAATGTGCCAAAAATGAGATGTTAGGATTTGATTTTTTGAATTTATTTAGGAGAGAGAGAAACATCAATTTGTTTTCCATTTATTTATGCATTCATTGGTTGTTTCTTGTATGTGCCCTGATGAGGGATCGAACCCACAACCTTGGCATATCTGACGACACTCTAGCCAACTGAACTACCTGGCCAAGGCCAGAATTTTAAAATGTCTGAAGAGTGCGTCCAGACAACTCAGTTGTGGAGATTTTACTCTTTCCTTGTACTTGATTTTCTTTTTTCAATGAACCAAGAAATTAATATATTATTGGGCTTTGGAAAAAGCTACATATCAACTGGAAATGAAGAAATACTTTGTAGAGCTCACTTCAACCAAAATTCATCACTATCTTCTAAGCTGAAAAATTCAGCTTCCCAGAATTTGAGTGTAATATGTCTACCACTGTAGCATATGATTAAATGATGAAGAGGTAGTCTTCAGTAACAAAGTGCTTCTAATTTCTGGATTTGAGTTCAATCTAAACATCTAGAACAACATAGTTACCAGAGCCACCAAACCTTGACATTTCTAACAGCCTATAATTTTGAATTAAAATTTTTCTTTTAACAGAAAAAGAGGTAAATAAAGACAACTAAATGTGGACTCTTGTCTTAAAGTTCATGCTATCTCTTGCTGAGCCAAAATGGCTGAAACCACCACCTTCAATAAATCTTTAGTTAAAGACAAATGACGATGTTGGGTATGGGGAGTGTCAGTTAAGGAAGGTTACGTGGAAAAGCACTGTAAACTAGGGATAAGGCCTTCAGCAGATTTAAATCCTTGTCTTCTGCAGTAATAAAAGTTCCTAGAGATAAATTTATTCCCCTATTCCTGGTGCAGCAAGGCAGATCCCCCTTACAAATGGAGATTTCCCTTACAAAGGTAAATGTCTACTTTTTACTTGGGTTTTAGAGCTTTTCCTTTGTATGCTGTTTCTTAAAATTAACCAACCTAAAATAATCCTTATGCTATAGAGACATATTCTGGGGTGACAAAAATCTGTTTCTCTACAACTGCTAGGCTACAAACCTCTATAACCTGTTACTGCATGGAATACTGTAGTTAACTGTAACACAGCTGTATTGTGTAATGCCTTGCACTAGGATATTAAGACAGCTACATGTCACTTGGCAGTAGGAATTCTTCAGCTCCATTTTAATCTTAAGGGACTGTTGTGTATGCAGTTTGTCTTTGACTGGAAGGTTATTATGCGGGCATGATTGTGTGTGTGTGTGTGTGTGTGTGTGTGTGTGTGTGTGTGTGTGTGTGTGTGTGTGTGTGTTTGGTTTTATATCATTCAGATTTGCCCTAACGAGGTTATACTCTTTCAGCTTAGAACTTTATATAATGTGTTATTTGATTCACCATGTAGATGTAGATAACATCCAGACCCGTAGAGAATTTTTATGAGTTTATTTGAGCCAAACTGACTACATGCCAGAAGTAAGATCTCAAATGCTCCTGAGAAAAATGTTTCCCAGATGACAGTTTGCAGTTTCTTTTTATACATTTAGAATTAGGTTGGGGGGGTGCATAAGGAAGGTTACATTACATGGGAGAAAGCAAGGCAAGGAAATTTCTGATTGGATTGACTGCAGGGTAAGATTATGTGCTCCTTTGAAGGGATCCGAGAAAAGGCATTTCAAAGGTGTATTAACCTAGACAAACAAAAACAATGGACAGGATCAACAAGACAAGTAATAATAAGGGTTGGAGAGGTTGTGGAGAAAAGGGAACCCTCATTCACTGCTGGTGGGAATGTAAACTGGAACAGCCACTGTGGAAAACAGTATGGCAGTACCTCAGAAATTAAGAACAGGCCCTGGCTAGGTAGCTCAATTGATTAGAGCAGTGGTAGTCAACCTGGTCCCTACCGCCCACTAGGGGGCGTTCCAGCTTTCATGGTGGGCGGTAGCGGAGCAACCAAACGACTCACGATTACATACTAATCGACTAACTGTTGACCAGTCAAGATCAGGACAGCAGTCAGACTCTGTTACAGGGCATTTGGATTGGGACCGCACCCGACCTCTTTCGCACCCATCTGGCCCGCATCCACAAGCGGCCAGGTACCTGACCCCGGGTCCAGACCCGCTTCCCGATCCGGCAGACAGTTTATGACCACTATTGTCGCCTAAAAACTAGCAGTTCGTCGTTTTATTGCCCTGTAGACAAAGAACTCCATGGTTCAACGCTTCTTTCTATGACAGAAACTGCCGGACAGTGGAGACACCAATTCACTCATATTTTCATCTCAATTCCCAGATTTTAGGGTAGGGTGACATTCTAGGAAACCGCCCCCCCCTTGGAACTGCCAAAACTAACTGATGTCTCACTACTTCGCCCCTGTCGCAAAGAAGTGATGCCATTGGCCAACACCCGCTACATAAAATTTTATAAAACACACAACCACGGATACTCACTAACTTAGTCTCGTCTCGACAGACTCTCGCTCAACCATGACACTTGTAACATCGCAACCACGCAACAGACTTCAAGCACATAAGCTTTGTTCACATTATGTAAGTGAAGCTAAATCGTTACGTAATCAAACTAAATTCAGTACGTAGTTAGATTTCTGAGAGCAAGCACGTGCTTACAGCTTCAAACAAAATGTCGTGAGCCCATGTCTCAAAAACAAATATGCACGCAGCTATTCACCAGAGTATCTGAAGATGGGTTTTATAGAATCTGTTGCAAATAAACAACATCCAATGTATTTATTGTGCCATAAAACATTATCCAATGAGGCAATGGAGCCGAGTCGATTGTGAGAACATCTTTCTACAAAGCATCCAAATGACAAGGACAAGCCCATTGAATATTTTCAGGAAATATATAAAAAATTTCAAAATCTTTCAACTATCATTGCATCATTTAAGAAACAACATACAACGAACGAAGATGGATTGTCACTTACTGCATTTAACAAATAATTGCAAAAAGTGGTAAAAGCTATAATATTGGAGAAACTGTAATAATACCTTCTATAAAAGAATTTATCTCAACAGTAATGCATCAGGATATACCTCAAATTTTAAAAACGTTGCCCCTAAGCGATAGCACAGTAAAGCAACAAATTGATGAAATGGCAGTTAATGTTGAAAACAAACATAAGTATGCTCCAAAACTTCATTTTCCGTGCAATTTAACGAATCTACCATTGCAGATAATGATGCTTTATTGATGGCATATGTACGCTATTTTGATGAAAACAATATATTACAAGAAGAAACGCTATTCACAATAAATCTCATCACAGATACAAAAGGATTATATTTAATACTGTGAGAACATACTTTACAAAAAATAATATTCCTTTGAATAATATTGTTGCATGTGCTACTGATGGAACAACATCAATGGTAGGTCGCTATAGTGGATTTGTTGCTTATTTGAAGCAGTAAGTGCCAAATGTTTTATGTATTCATTGTGTGGTGCACAGACAACATCTTGTAGGAAAACATCTAAGTACAAGTCTCCATTCATCATTAACTATAATAATTTGAACCGTAAACAAAATCAAATCCAATGCAAAGAATGATAGAATGTTTTGGCAGCTTTGCCAGGACAATAATGAAGATTTTATTAAGTTACTTTGCACACAGAAGTTCAGTGGCTGTCAAAGGGTACATCATTGGCTAGATTTGTAGCATTATATGATAGTGTCATACAATTTTTTGAAAGTAATGATGAGACCAATCTGTGTCAACAGTTAAAAACAGTAAAGAATGATGCCTTTTACTTGACAGATGTTTTCAAGAGATTTAACTATGTCAATTTGCAGCTTCAAGGAGCTAATAAAACTCTTATAGGTTGCCAAAGTATTGTGCTATTATTTATTGACAAACTTGAACTACTTTGTCATAATCTATTGAAGAGAGAATTTCATCAGTTTCTTCAATTATCATCTATAAAAGATGATGTAACTCCAGAGGATATTGACAGATTCAGTAGCCACCTCAATGAACTTAAATGGACATGGAAAAACGATTTGAAGATATTTTGAAATTGAAGGTATATGACTGGATGAAAAATCCTTTTACCGCAAATATTGAAGAGTCTGATACAACTTGCCAAGAAGAACTGATAGAAATTAGATATGATGAAGAAAGTAAACATAAATTCGACGGTGGTGGATATGAAAACTATGACAAAATAAAAAAATGCTGGTCTTATATCCACATATGTGGAAAATGGTATTCAGTTTATTGATACCTTTCCCTAGCTCATATCTTGTGGAATCAGGATTTAGTGCTGTTAATCATATTATGATGAAAGAAAGAAACTGCCTGAATATTTCTGAAAGGGGAGACTTTCATTTGTTCCTCACAAAAATTGAACTGGATATTCAATATTTAGTTTCCCAGCATCAGCCTCAGGGATCCCACTAATAATTCAGTTAACTAATATAATTTCTATGTATGCAAAGTATAAGTAAAAAGATAGATTTAACTATAGTAAGTTGTTTTATAAAGATTTATTCTGCCAAACTTAGCAAAAATCCGACATAAAGTACGTGGTAAGTAATTATTATTATATGCTTTAACTCTGCTTTATAAATTTTATAAAGTTACTTCCCTACTTTATAAATCACCATTACTGTGGAACCGGTGGGCAGTTAGAAAATTTTCTACTAACAGAGATACAAAAGTGGGCGGTAGGTATAAAAAGGTTGACTACCTCTGGGTTAGAGCATCGTCCTGGTATACCAGGGTTGCAAGTTTGATCCCCAGTCAGGACATATATAAGAATCAACCAATGAATGCATAAATAAGTGAAACAACAAATCGATGTTTCACTCTAAAATCAATCAATCCATCAATAATTAAGAATAGAGTTACCATATGACCTAGCAACTCCTCTTCTGGGAATTTACCTGAAAAATTGAGAAGCATTTATTCACAAAGATACAATGTACCCCTATGTTCACTGCAGTGTTATTCACGGTGGCCAAGACATGGAAAAACCAAAGTGTACTTCAATAGAGGATTGGATAAAGAGGATGTGGTACATATATACAATGGAGTACTACTCAGCCATAAAAAGATGAAATACTGCCATTTGCAGCAACATGAATATACCTTGAGAATATTATGCTAAGCAAAATAAGTCAGTCAGAAAAAGCTAAGAACCATATGATCTCACTCATGTGGGATATAAAATGAAACTCCTAGACACAGACAACAGTATGGTGGGTATCAGGAGGAACGGTGGGGGGGGAGGTCGTAATGGGTAAAGGAGGCCAAATACATGGTGATGGTAGGTGATTTGACTTTGGGTGGTGGGCACACAATGCAACATACAGGTTATATATCATAGATATGTACACTTGAAACCTATATGATCTTATTCACCAATTTCACCACAATAAATTTAATTTTTAAATTAAATTAAAAAAGGTCAGCCTGTGGTGGCGCAGTGGATAAAGCATCGACCTGGGAACACTGAGGTCTCCAGTTCAAAACCCTGTACTGGTCTGGTCAAGGCACATATGGGAGTTGATGCTTCCAGCTCCTCCCCCCTTTCTCTCTCTCTCACTCTGTGTCTCCTCTCTAAAATGAATAAAATAAAAAAAAGATTTAAAAAAAATTAAAAAAAAAAAAGAACTTAAGAAACAAAACAGTGTTTAAAAAAAAACAATGGACAGGGCTTACTTAAGGCAAAAATAACCTTTTACTAGAAAGTTACAGGCCTGAGGCATGACCCACCATGAACTGCCAGGTGGGGATTTATGATCAGATCACCCTGTGAGGTTACTTTCTGTTAGACTTATTGCAGAGCCCCTTTTTATCCACAGTGAAAAGAGAACATTCTTGTTGTTTTATATAGTGTTTATTCAGAGTTACAGCTGCTAACAGTTCTTTAGACATTTAATTATTTTGGCCTTAGTTTATGATTTTTGTGATTGATGCCTCAAGTATTTTGTTACCAGAAGTCCAGTGGTTTTCTACATTGGTTTTTTGTATGTATTATTCATCACTGTAAAGATAGGAGTAAAAATGAAAATTTCATTATAAAAGCATTATAAGACTGGATCAGGCTTCTTGGGTTTGAGCATTCATTAGCAGAATGACTTCGGACAAGTTACTTAAACTCTGTATACCTGTGTTTCCCAAAAGTTCCCCTATTTTACCTCCATTCCAGGGCCAAATGGTGGGAGATATGGGGGGGGGGAGCAGAAGCAGGGTTGGCTCTACCTTTCTGGAATCACAGTCCACTGAACAGAGAGGTAGCTCCCCTTCCTCAGAGGCATGGTTTCCATTGCTGCTACCAGCAGCACCACAACCACAGGATTTCTTGGGGCTGGGGTTAGAGAGAAGACAGAGAAGAGAGAGAAATAAAAGCGAGGGGGATTGCTATTCTATTTCCAAGAATAAGGAGTTCCCTTGCCTGGTCCCTTGAGCCAGAGCTATATGCTTTTCCCAGAGTTTTCTCTGTCACAGTACGAGGTAGCAAGGAGGAGGAGGGCAGGGGAGAAAGGCAAGCTCCCTGCCAGTTCAGAAATACCTTGAATTTCAGTATTCCTCTCTGATTTATCTTCTACTCTTCACAGAAATCTCAAGTAGGTGCTCCATGCATTCTGTGCAGGTTTTATGGTTTCATTCAGTGGGTAGGACAGGGTAAAGGATGGGACAGAACCAGACCCTAAATTTCTTCTTAAAAGAGAGCTCTTGTAGTATAGCCACCATCCCTTCTGCTTTTCTAATCCAAGACTTATTCCCATACTAAGGTACAATTTGAATCATACTACCAGGAAAAGTTTTATTAGCTCTTTATTGCCGCTTAGATTAAGTACAGACTTTTTTAGCATTCCAATTCCAAGCTGCATATGCCTCGTATTCCAGCCAAATAGTAATACTTGCTGATATATAATTATCCTGTTCTACACTTGTAACTTTCTTTCTGCTTAAAATAGTTTCCCAAACTTGCCATTTCTGCCTTTTCGAATTCTACACATCTTTTGAAGCTCAGATTCATTGCCTTCTTAAATTTTGTTTTAATTTTCTGTCCTGCTCTTCTGTGTTCCCCATATAAGGAGTATGTGAACTCTTCAACCTTGGAATAGCTGGTATTTTTATTTATGCCTTCTTCAGCATGCACACACACACACACACACATGTGTATGTGTGTGTGTATGGGATTATTTTTATGTTTAAAGATACAGTAACTGTGTCTAGCACCAGCTATTATTTCTCAGATCTAATAGATTCAGATAACATTTAGTGCCTACCAGGTACTTTTCTATAATAACTCTTTGAGACATTATAAATCTCATTCATATGAGGACGCTGAGGGTAAGTAAATTAACATTCTTAACTTTTTACAATGGCTGCGAGTTTCTTGAGTATAGGAGTTTTAATATTTAATTTTTTACCATCTAACACCTACCTTGTAGTAGCTACTCAGTAGACATAACCAAAGCCCTAAACTTTTTCTTCTTTCTGCAGTACCTCGGCCATGTAGAAGTTGATGAATCAAGAGGAATGCACATCTGTGAAGATGCTGTGAAAAGATTGAAAGCTGTATGTATTTGATGGTTGCCAGTGTTGGTTTATGTGCTGAAAATATTTTCTTAAAAGATTTTTCTCAGAAAAAAAAAAAAAAGATTTTGCTCAGTAAATTTTAGTGATGCACAATTCAGTAGGAACAGTGTTTCTCTTAAGGCAAAAGATGTGAGTTCAATAATGAAGATTTGTGTTGTTCATCCAAAAGTATAAATTATAGAGACCAACTTCTTCAATTTAGGCCAGACATTATCCAAAAGGTACTTTTGATTCAGAACCCATATTAAACAAGTGGAATGAAATCTTATGGGTGAAGAATATTTTAAAGTCAAGATAAAACCATTACAATTAGTGTCTTAACTGTGTTAACTGGGTTATAAATTATTGATTTTAAATTTACTATAAGAAACAGCTTTCCAGGAAAAAATAGAAGATAGCGATATCTGTGTTGATGGCTAGTGAGGTTTACATTTTGGGAGGACTTAATTATCTTGACTGTTACTCCCAGTGTCCTTCTGTACACCCCTCTAACCTAGACAATATATTTCCCTGCTTCTTGCACAAACTTCAGCGTACCTGAAATGGAGAATCCTTTTTCTTAAGTAAATAATGTTTACTTTGCCTGTCATGACATAGAACACATCCTAGGCACATACCTCTGTATTTAATAAAGAAGAGAATGGGTTCAGAGTTCATAAAGGTTCAGAATAAAGTGTTACTTTCATATTTCGGGCAGGTTTGAAGACTGTTTCATAGACTCTGACGGCCCTCTTCACAACCCTCCTGCTCTCCCTGTGTGGCTCCCCACCTTGCTCTGAAAGCCTTAATTAAGCATTACCTCTGCATGCCCTTGCCCAAACAGCATTAAATACGCGTTGCTTTGGGTTTGCTGGCATGGTGGCCTGCTACCAGTCTGCCTACTAATGAATGCTTTCTTCCTCAGTTTACTTAATAATCAGAACTTTTCTGCTTCTTGGTACATTCTGTATGACCTTTCTTCTATAATTCCTCAATATAAAAAATATAAAATCAAGGAAGCAGCCACTCGAAGAAGTAGATTATATTTTGGAAGAAATGCCTGAATCTGTTGTAGAATGGAAAGGAAGAAAAAAATAAAATTATACCATGCAAAGAACTAAAAAAGTAAAAAATAAACCAATATAGACACAAGTACACACATATATATATACACACACATACCCTTTACCTTAGAGTTTGGTCATTTAAATTCTTTAAAAAAAAATTTTTTTAAGTCATTAAATTTTTATGTGATTGAAGTCCTTCCTAGTCTGCCTGTGCTCTCCAATTATAATGTTAAAGGGACTTCTATCCATGTATTATGGTACATGAAACTATAACTTACAGACTTGCCATGTTCACCTGAATGTATTCCCCAGTTAAATACAGTTTCAGATATTGTAAGTTTCCAAGAAATATAAATTCAGTCTCCTTTTTAACAAAATAATTTTAAGTTCACTGGAAAAATAAGTTTAGCTAAGAACATTTAAAAGAGTAACGCAATGATTTGTCCTATAGTCATTAAAGAATATTTTAAACATTATAATACTAATGACTAAAAACAGACAAATCAGTGAACAGACTAGATAGACTTGAAACAAACTATAAATAGTTATTTAAAGTTTTATAACTTACATAATTTATGGTTAGAGGGTCACTGTGGAATGAGTCTTTAGAAAGTCTTTTAACTCAGAGTATAGTTACATATTCACTCTCTAAATGAGGGGTCTGCAAACTTTGCCCAGAACAGGGGTCCGCAAACTTTTTACACAGGGGGCCAGTTCACTGTCCCTCAGACCGTTGGAGGGCCGGACTATAAAAAAAACTATGAACAAATTCCTATGCACACTGCACATATTTTAAAGTAAAAAAACAAAACGGGAACAAATACAATATTTAAAATAAAGAACAAGTAAATTTAAATCAACAAACTGACCAGTATTTCAATGGGAACTATGGGTGCGGATGCATCCTGTGCTCCTCTCACTGACCACCAATGAAAGAGGTGCCCCTTCCGGAAGTGCGGTGGGGGCCGGATAAATGGCCTCAGGGGGCCGCATGCGGCCCGCGGGGCTGTAGTTTGGGGACCCCTGGCCCAGAAAGTATTAAGAAATAGTATTTATTTAGTTGTTTAATAAGCAGTTTAACCATCTTAACTGTATAGGTTTTTTAAAGCATTTAAATTTGTTTGTTTGTTTGTTTGAGAGAGGAAGGGAGAGAGAGAAACATTTGTTCCACTTATTTATGAATTCATTGGTTGATTCTTGTATATCCCTGGTCAGGCATTTTACCGGCAACTTTAGCATATTGGGATGATGCTTTAACCAACTGAACTCCATGGCCAGGACCTATGTAGGGTTTTTTCATTCAAACCTACCTTTATTATTATTTTTCAAGATTTTTATTTATTGATTTTGGAGAAAGGTGGGGAGAGAGAGAGAGCAGGAGTGTGAAACATTTGTATGTTCCTTATCCGAGCAAGCCCAGGGTTTCAAACCAGCAACTTCAGCATTACAGGTGGACACTCTAACCACTGCACCACCACAGGTCAGGCTCAAGCCTACTTTTAAATAGAAACGTCTGTTTATTATATAGTTAGTAAATGTTCATTGTATAAAATACAAATGAACAAAAACAGTACATAAAATCTCTTTCAGCCCCAGAGAGAGCCACTATTTGCCGCAGAGGGTCTTTTTTTTTTAAGATTTTACAGAGAAGGGTGGGGCAATAAGAACTACCAACTTGGAGTTGCTTCACTTTAGTTGTATATTGATTGCTTGTCATATGTGGCTTGACCTAGCAAGCCCAGGGTTTCAAACTGGTGATTTCAGCATTCTAGGTTGATGCTTTATCCACTGTGCCATACCTGGCAGAAACCCATAAAGATTTTTTTTTTTTTTATAAAGTGAGAGGTGGGGAGGCAGAGACAGCCTCCCGCATGTGCCCACCCCACCACCAGGGTCCACCCGGCAAGCCCCCTACCAGGTGATGCTCTGCTGTTGCTCGGCTACTGAGCTATTTTAGCACCTGAGGCAAGGCCATGGAGCCACCCTCAGCACCTAGGGCTAACTTTGATCGAACCATTGGAGCCATGGCTGCAGTGGGGAAGGGGGGGAGGGGTGGAGAAGCAGATGGTCTCCTCTTCTGTGTGCCCTAACTGGAATTGAAACTGGGACATCCATGCACCAGGCCAATGCTCTACCACTGAGCAAATCATCCAGGGCCAAAAAGAATTTTTTAGTTGAGTGAATGTTTTTGTTTTTATTTTACCTTTTTATTTATTTTTTCTTTATTCTTTTTTTAATTTAATTTATTGAGTTTTAGAGAGAGAGGAAGAGGGAGAAAGAGAGAGAAACAACAATTTGTTGTTCCACTTATTTATGCATTGATTGATTGACTCTTCTATGTGTCTTGACCAGGAATTGAACCTGCACCTTTTCACGTTTTTAACCAAGAAGATTATAAACTATAAGCATGATTATTTGAATACAGGACTAGATAATAAAATTTAATAAGTTTTTATTTTTACCAGAAATAGGAACCAAATTCCCATTTTAAAAAATTATACCTGTGCTTAATACAGTGTCTGGCACACAGTAGCCACTCAAAAAATATCTCTGGAGTGAATTTACAGAAAAGGTTTCAGTCCTCTATATGTGTTCATATTAAATCTCATAATAATCACCTCACCCTTAATTATATGTCATGTTTTAGAGTTTATGAAACCCTTTTGCTTATCTCTAAAAGTTCCTTATTTCTCTGTGGTATTTTAAGACTAAAATGAGGTTTTTATATATTGATTGCTTTTCTGGACATACATAAACTTTTGAACTTTGAAGGGAAATTGACCATTTTGAATTTTCATTTAAGAAGTCCTTTAAAATTTTTCAGACCAGTCCTATCCAGAAACTTGGAGCAAATGTTTATAATATTACATAGAGAAACATGTATTTTTAAAAATGATTGAAACTTGACCAGTGTGGCACAGTGGATAGAACATTGACCTGGGATGCTGAGGTCCCAGGTTTGAAACCCCAGGTCACCGTGTGAGCGCAGGGTCGCTGGCTTGAATGTGGGATCATCAACATGATCCCATGGTTGCTGACTTGAGTCCAGAGGTCACTGGCTTGAGGAAGGGGTCACTGTTTTGGCTTGAGCCCCCCAGTCAAGGCATGTATGAGAGGCAGTCAGTGAACAACTAAAGTGACACATCTATGAGTTGATGCTTCTCGTCTCTCTCCCTTCCTGTCTCTCTTTTTCTCTCAAAAATAAATTAATTAGTAAATTCATAAATTAATAAAAGATTGAATTTTTAGGTAACCAATGTCAATTTTCTATTTATTATACTCAAACTTCCTCTATATAAATACTCTTTCTAGTGCTGCACTAAAAAGCTTCCTGAAATTTGGGAGTCTTCAGCTTCTTGTTCGTCTCATCACATTAGTCCACAAAAATTCATGACTTTTTACTATGCAGAAATTTCTAGTTGCCTCCCCCCTTACCAAATATTGATCCTAACAAACATTGACCCAAACAAACATCTATAACCTATAACAAACATCTATAGTCAGATATACCAGATGCATATTTATGCCAAAAGCTATGTGTCTGGATTTTATTTTATTTATTTTTATAGACCATAAAGCTTCCTCTCAGAGTTTCAAATAAATGCAAGCAAATGTAAAAGTGAACTTACAGTTTGAAGGAGAATAGCGTATCTATAGACCTAGTTTGAATGCCAAAGTTTTAAAATTTGAAGAATTATATTGCACAGATGTACCAGTTAAGTAGCAAAACAAACATCTTAAACTTATCACTTAAATGATTTTTTTTATTTTATTTTTTAACATTTATTTTATTGAGTTGAGAGCAAGCAAGAGAGAGAGACAGGAACATCAAGCTGTTCCTGTATGTGCCCTGACCTGGAAATTGAACCAGCAACCTCTATGCTTTCAGACGATGCTCTAAGCCACTGAGCTATCTGGCCAAAACTATCACTTAAATGATTTTTTAAATAAAAGTCTATCTAACTTTCTAGTGTTTTTTAAATTTGTGGGCAATTGAGAAAGCGGGGTAGTTTGCAAGTATAGTTTTCTTTTTCCTTAAAGTAGTTCCTTAATATTTGGGATTATTTTAACTTTAATTAGAAGTTATCTGCAAATTTAATATTCTCAAATGAAAAGATGCTATAAATAAGATAGTGTTTTCAACCATCTTGCTTTTATATGCTTCTCAGAGCCTAAATGTTTAAGTTGTTTTTTACTTTGTATACATAAAGTTACTTAGATAGCTATTTTTAACTCATTTACTTTGTGACATAATTTCCAGATTAACCACATAGGATTAGATCATATGAGATACTATCTGTGGACAATCTTGTTCAGTTCCAGTTTCTTTATGTTATAGTCAGTGCTGGGTGAGGGATAATGTCATTTATCGGTCTATTCTGTAAAAGTTGCATCCGGCCTTTGGTTGTCTTGCTTGACACTCATCAAAGATGCCCTTCCTTTTCAAACGTCTTTTCTTCCCATTGTCTCTAAATGTTTCTCCCTCTGTCTTGATTTTAGACTAGTTTCATTATAATACCAGTTTCTAATATTTTGGTTTTTTATTCACTATTTGATATATTTTTTTCTAATACATGTTTTTGTTTTAGCAGGTAAAAGAATCATAACTTGATTTAAAAAAAAAAACAATATTCTCTAATCTAATAACTATCTTTTTATGCATTTTGCACGTCAGCTTATTTTCATTAACATCTGAGATCTTTTATAAAAAGAAAGCAAACTCCATGTTTAACAAGTGCTTTTCTGGGAGCTAAATTAAATATTAATAGATCTCTTTCCCTCACCTCCCTCTCCCTCAAGAATGGTGAATCTTTTAACATTGGCTGTATCCTTAAAAGCTGATGGTTGCTCACAGTCTAACAAAACAAGGATCCCCAAACTTGGCAGCAGAAGTAAAGTTACTCTTATTGTGATAACTATCTCAATTACTTTATTATTTTTCCATTTTAAGTTTAAAACATTTTATGGAAATATTTGTTTCTGTTTGTCATTTTCAAAACTTAGGGAGCAAGCAAACTATTCAGTGTATGAATGACTTTATAAATTGTCTAACAGAGTCAAATTTCAGTACAGTTATCTTTTTCTAGACATTTGACCATCATTAAATACTGATTATTAAAGGTTAAGGTACAGTTGAATCAAAAAAAGGAAATGGAAAATTAAGCTAGTTTGGGCGGATAAAACCTAACTACTTTGCATGAATTCTTTAGATTTTAAATGGTGGCCAGTTTTTAAAGATTGTATATGCTTTAAAATTGGTGCTGGGACCATAAATAGCTATGTCTCTTTCATGTACATAGTTTCAGAATTGTAGGCGTATAATTGTCCATGCAAGTTTATTTATTCTAAAACAGTGACTTTTAAACAGAAAATAAAAAACTATTTCTTAAATCTCAGTTGTGGTCCACAGATGTGGTTTTGCTTTCATATATTTGTTTTCTCTGCTCCAGTGAAATCATTAGCTTTGTGTTCTCTATAGATGATTTATTCTATATTTGGAATAGAACATATTTATTATTTCCCCATGATTGTTGTCGAATTGATCAGCAAACATACAAATGAATCCTCATGCATATAAGTAAGGATTCTCTAAATGACTTCTTGAACTCAGTAAGAAAAAGTCTGACAAGGACCCTTCCTGCACACTCATAATTTAATTTTATGTGTTATTATGTGATTATGTGGTCATTTGAATGTGAAAGTGGATTTTTAATTGATGACTTCCACATAGTTGACTACTTTTTGGTTTAAAAAATGCATATGGAACTATTATTTACTACTCACTATTAGGAAATTTTAAAATATCTTGGGAAACCACTATGTCCTAATCATTTTCTCTGCTACCAAATTTGGATAATCTCTGTTTTCAAAGTAAATGGAGAATACTAAACTAACTAGTTGCTCTGCATGGATACAGGTTCTGATTTCTTCTCATTCTTTCCATGGATTCTTAGGCCATACAGTATGTGTCCCTGCATTTTCATGTCACTCCTGGTATGGATAACTCTTTAAAACTCACTCCCTACCCTTCTCCTACTTTGCCCTTTCCCCAACTTCCATATGTGCTTATTGGTGTGAAACCCTGGGACATTTAGCTCATACAATAATAGCGCTCGACTTGTCCCCCTGTTCCTCCAGGAAAGGAAGTTCTTCAAAGGCTTCTTTGGAAAAGTAAGTTTGATGCCACATTTGTGCTTGCTTTATAAGGAGTTACACCCCTAGTATAGCACTGACATATTTAAAATAAAAAAGAAATAGAAAAAGAAAAGAAATAACAGCTTTGGTATCTTTATAATACAGGAATTGATTTGACTATATATGGAATTAATGAATTGGAAGTTGCTATCTATGATATTATCTGTTTCTGTTTATACTAAATCTGACAAGTCCTTGGAAAGTCCAATAAATAAATAAAGTAGGTTAAAAAAGGGTTGTCTCTAAGACTAGGTACTAAATTTAATTTGATCTTACAAAACTTCATATTAGCATATTAGCTGAATTTTTAACAAGTGGGTTGTATTTAGTGTTCAGTATTGACAGAGAAATGGGAAGAAATATTAAATTCAAGTGAAAATTAAATGTATCCCAAATTTTACACTCAATGCTATTTTTTTCAACCTAAGTTAAATTTCAAGTGAAGTAAGTGAAAGTACATAAACTTTTCTTTGGGATCCTATGATTTTTAACATGGGCTACTTACCAGTCTAAGAAAACCTATCTTGATTAGTTTGCCAAATATCTGTCATAGTGGAATGTTCTTTTTGTAGATACTTTTCAAGTAAGGATTGTTTAATGTTCAGATGTCCTTAGAAGTAATATATGTATAAATAAGTAAATGTATTCTGACATTTTTGTGTCTGCATTTAGTTTTGAGTGTTACAAAATAACACAGACTGAGACAGTATAAGAAAAAACTATTGTCAGTGGATAACTGAGTATAAAAAGTTTATTTGAATATAAAAATTCCATCACAATTTTTTTTTTTTTTTTACTGGATCATTTTATTATTTTGGAAATTTGTTTTAAAGAACAAATAGTTTCCATTTCCCTCTCAAGTAAAGGTTTTAATAATAGCACATTTATACATACATGTTCTTGTTTAGGTCATCTTTATAGTAAATGTAAACAAATTTGAAGGGTTTTAGATTGAATGATTTAAATTAGTTACTGCTGTCTATCTGAAATGATAAAGTCATATAACTGACCCACACAAGTCACCATAAGATTTCTTTTTCTTGTATATTTCTGAAGTGAGAAGAGGGTGGGGGGCAGACAGACTCCCGCATGCTCCCGACCTGTATCCACCCAGCATGCCCACCAGGGGGTGATGCTCGGCCCTTCTGGAGCTGGAGCCATTCTAGCACCTGAGGCAGAGGCCATGGAGCTGTCCTCAGCACCCTGGCCAACTTTGCTCTCGTAGAGCAGTGGCTGCCGGGAAGGGAAGAGAATGAGAAAGAGAAAGGAGAGGGGGAAGGGTGGAGAAGCAGATGGCCTCTCCTGTGTGCCCTGGCTGGGAATCGAACCCGGGACTTCCACATGCTGGGCTGACTCTCTACCACTGAGCCAACCGGCCAGGGCCTATCATAAGATGTTTTAATAGCCATATTTTGAGTCTGAGTCAAATTAACAAGTTTATAGAATGTGGGATCTATATCTAGAAAAAATTAATCCTGTAAACATTTGCATCATTATTAATTGGCACTTAATTGTTAAGGAAATGTTTTCTGTAGACTTTTTAGAATTTCTCAAAACAATCCACATTACCGCAATTACACAATTTTTATTATTTTCCTGTTAGTTTTTACCACCTACTATGGTAAAACAGCCTTGTCTATGAAGGCTCGGTATTAGAAATTGATTTGATATATGGGCAAAACATGTTAAAATATATGTTTTTTAAAATTATAATATGGCATTGGGGGACAAAGGTAGGTCTCACATCAAAATCAATCCAAAGGTGGCAGTTTTCATTGCCATATCTAATGGGGTCATCGTGCGTATACTGGATAGCCGAACTGGGTGCCACTTGCTTCTTGGCTGTTTTCACCGCATTTTGCTACATGATAAATTTATATCGTGCGAGTAAGACAGTTTTGAATCATCTCACTTTATCTTTACAATAACATTGAACTTATTGTTCTCCCCTTAAAGGAAACTGAAGTTTTGCGGAGGCTAAGGGACCTGCCTAAATTCACAGGTAGAATAAGTGGTAGAAGCTAAGATTTGAACCCAGATAATGTGCCTCTGGAGCCCACACTAGCACTCACTGTGCTATACAATCAGTTTTCTTACTATTTACAAACAAACTTTAAAAGATTTAACTTAAAAGATGCTAATAAATAGCTTCCTGGAAACTTTCTTTCTTTAAAGATAGTAATTAACTTTGGATTGACCTCTAGTTAATTAACTTTTTCACTATAGCTTTAAAGATTCTTTTCTAGTGGTTCAAACTGACATTTTATTTATTTGGAGATATTTAAATCATACTAGTGAGTTTGACTCCTACAGGATTTCCTTAAAAGATGCTAAATAATTCTATAATGGCATCCATGAACAAATGGGACTGTCAGAATTTTTTCTTACATTACTGCAGGGAGAATTATTTCTATGGCAGGGTTATATTATTTATATTATTTACATATTATATTATCCTAATATCCTAATATAAAAATTACAATAAATTGTTCAGTTAGTGTGGTAAACCAAGGAGGGGAAAGCATCGCTTATAAGCTTACCAGAAATATGCTTTTAAATGCAAAACTTTACTTTGGAGCCTTTTAAATCTTTCAAGTTGCTCATTCAACTCACTTCTACACTGTTCTACTAGAAATAGGCTGGTGAAAGAGATGTGGTTTATTGAGTTGGCTAGGTCAGTTGTGGTTTGATGAAAGCTGAAAATTAAGACTCTCATAGGACACTGTATGATAGGGAATGTTTATCCACTACGGTTTTTCATGAATTTTGATACTTTTTTAGACTTCACATCAGGTATGTTTTAATGGTCCAGGATACTGAGAACAACAGTTATCAAAAAGTTTCTCTCAAGCACATTTGCATTAAGAGTAAGTAGATGTAAGAATCATTAGCCCTGATTCTGAATTTGTAAGGCACTGCTTCATCTTCTCCCTAACTTGCATCCTAGACCTGACTGCCTAGGTACTTCCCTATTCCTGCATCAGCAGCTGAGGGAGCAGTGCCTACCAGAGCTTTAACCATAGGGAACAGATACACCTGGGTCTGTAACAGGACTAGCATTAACCCATTGTAAGCTTGTACACATCTTAAAAGAGAAGGGAAAAAACTGAGAACCTAAAATAACTTCATCCAAAGTAGCTACACTAAAGTAGCTCGTTATTTTAGGGAATTCAAGAATATACTCAATTTTTTAGGAAATGTTATATGCAGCTACTTTCATGTATTTGTCCGTAGTATGCCAGTACTTAATTACCAAATAATTAAAGGGCACTTGATACCTGAAAAGGATTCCATAATTTTAATGTATTTGAGGACTCTCATGAGCTAAGTAATCTATATTCCCATTTTGATGAGCAACTGTCTGAACATACAGATGTGAAATGCATAGACTTCCCTATTAGGTCTCTTTTTAAAATCATTGTATTTGAAAAACTCAGTTCAGTCTACCTTCCATGAGTTTCTTCTGTGTCTTCCTTACTCATCACACAAAACACTTCACTTCTGGTCACCAAATACATGGAAATTTTTCCCACACCAAGCAGTTTTCTGCAACAACAGCTGGGTGTCCTACAATTTAACTCAACTCCAATACTTCACCTGGAGAGAGTCTTATCCACATATTAAGGGTTCAGCCCAACAACAGTGCTCCCACCCTATTTCAGATGCCAATTGCAATTAGTAGATCCCCAGGTAACTCACAACTTCTGTCCAGCTTGGCTCCAAATCAGAGGTTCCCATGATCTTTTTCTCAGGTTTAATTTGCCAGAGCAGCTCACTGAACTCAGGAAAACACCTCTGTTTACTAGTTTATCAAAGGATATGGAAAAGGATACAGATGAACAGCCAGATAAAGAGATACATAGGACAAGGTCTGGGAGGGTTCCAAGGTCAAGAACTTCTGTCCCTGTGGATTTGGAGTATGTCACCCTCCCAATGCGAGTGCATTTGCTAACCTGGAAGCTGTCAGAGCCTTGTAATGTCGGGATTTTATGGAAGCTTTCTCACATAGGCACGATCATTTATTCCATTTTCAGCTCCTGTTCCCTCTCTGGAGAATGGGGAGTAGGGCTGAGACTTTCAAGCTTCTAATCATGACCTGTTCTTTTGACCAACGCTAATTCAGGAGCTAACTCCCCCAAAGTTACCTTATTAGAACAAAAGATGCTCCTATTGCTCTTATTATTTAAGAATTTATAAGGGTTTTCGGAGCCCTGTGTCAGGAACAGGTCAAAGACCAAATATTAGAACAAGAGATGCTCATGATGCGAAATTACAAAGGGTTTCAGGAGCTCTATGCCAGGAACTGAGGGCTGTGGCCAACATGTATTTTCTGTTATCTTACAGACATTTACTTGTTTTTATATAGAGCTTATAGTTTATCATATGCCTTAACCTGCTTTCTAATTGGCTGCTTACAACAGCTCAGTGAATTAAAATAGTTCATGAAACTGCATTTTACAAATGAATGAATTAGCTCAAAGAGGTCACCCGGCCAGTAATAAATGGCAGTGTCTGTCCTGAATCCAAATGTTTCTGAAACTTGGTGCCATGTTCTTTCGTCTACTGCGTATTGATGGTCTCGCATTCAGAAGTATTGGGCTTTGCTTTCCTCAGGTATACCTTAATTATAATGAATGAAGAAGTGCCTAATACAGGGGACACAAGACAGTTCAAGGGCCTGAATGCTTCCTACAAACATGCATTGGGTGGCCTGTGCTCAGTTTATAAATTCGGATTAGTTGCCAGTATTTCAAACACTGCAAGTTTGCACATAAAAACTAGGATATCTATCTTAAGAATCAGAGGATCTGGCAAAACAGCATACTTCCTCTGTGACAACAGTGCTTGAGCTGAGCAGCTAGCGACTGTGCCCTTCGGTTGCCTGTTTGCTTCAATCCCTCCAACTCCCTATTGTCCTTACACTCAGCCCGCTTCGCTCATTTTGTTACCTGCTTTTAACTCTGAATGCATTTGAGTTTGTGAACTCCTCAGAGGGCTATTATGTTACCTCGATTTAAGGAGGAGTGGGTAGCCATGTCAAACTGTATAAAAATCACCCAAAATATTATTTTACCTGTTTTACTAAATCCTGTTAATTAACTGCCAAATATTTTTTCAAGTTTTTATGCTTTTACAATTGTTAAATCCCGTCATTAGAAATGGTTATGTTTTAGACAATGCATGGTTTAAAAGTAATATGTGGTTATATTGTTTTCTACCCATTCTCGAGAATAAAATATTTCATGGTGTTCTGGCCCTCTTAAATCAGTGTGCTTTTATCTATATACATTCTGTTTCAAATTTCCCAGGTTCTCTGCTCTGTGACAGATTGTGCTTAGTGCTTATTTTCTTTCCAGATCCTTTTCTTTAAAAGTGTTAGAATATTTGCTGCCTCTTTCCTTTCTGTCTTTTAAATTCCCATGCCCTTTCATCTTTAAATTTTATTTTCCTTGCATTTTATTGATGCATCTTTTAAGAGTTGGTTTATTTTTCATTTTGAAGTGCATTTATAACAAATTCCTAAAGATAAACAAAATGTCCCAAGAATAATCTGAAGATTTCCATTCATCCATGGTTTTATTATTTCCTGTGACATACCAACAAGGATGTCACATAACTTGGTCACAGACGTTTTCTAGATTAAAAAATTCAATAACCTTTGGAGTTTTTTAAATTATTTTTTAAATTTATATTTCTGAAAGCCCAGTTATTCCCAAGCTTCAAGTCATAGCTTTTGTCTAAACCAGTAGTTTCCAACCTTTTTATACTTGGGGACCAATGAAAATAGGAGATTTATTTGGGGACCACTAAGGCAGAAATCACCCTGAGTATAAGCGAATTTGACTGAGATCATTGGCTCTATAATCGCCATAGAACATCAGGGTGGTTAACTCTTTTGTGGACCGGCATGAAATTTCTGGTGGACTGGTCTGCTGACCTGCGGTCTAAATCATGCTACGGACTGATCTAGGCTATCCAGATAAAAAAATAAACAAGCAGTCTCCATTTTTTAAGCCCATTTACTCTCTTATTTTTAGATGCCTATTTTGATACCTACCTTTTTTTTCTTAAACCTCCAGAATTTCTTATTCTGTTCTCTCTTTCAGCTGATGTCCTTGCCTCCTACTTCACTGAAAAAAATGATAGAATCAATCAGAAGAAAGTTCTCATGCCACTTCCGCATCTACTCCGCTACCTGCATCCCTGCCCACATGCCCTGTTTCCTCTCCCATTCAAGGAATGGGCATGCTGCTGGCTAAGGCTAGGTCCTCCAGTAGGTCCTACTTATTCCAGCACTGCTACCCCTCGCTCCCATATAATCCATCTTCTTTTTCTACTGATTCATCCATTAGCATAAAAACAAACCATCCTTTGAAAAACGGTTTCTTCTTAGTGCCTTCAGTTTCTGCTCTTTTGTTAAACTCCTTTAAACAGGCTTTTGCCCTCACCAAAGCTGTTCTTGCCCATTCTATCTCTGTGTTACTATTCCGATGTCACCTTATTCAGCCTATCAGCAGCATTTGACGTAGCCCATTCCTCCCCTGCCTTGAAGCACTCCATTCCTCTGGAATTTAGGAGTCCTATTCTTGTTTCTTTCTTATAATACTGCCTACTTCTGTGGATGTTTCTCAACTATCCCTTTCCCTTGATGATCAAATTCAGTATCATGGGTTTCAATACCATCTCTAATGCTGATGATGATTTTGAACTTTTTATCTTTGGGCATCTCCCCTGAACTCCACAGTGGTATTTCCATCTTAGAAGCAGTATTGCATAAGAGTCGAGGGCACAGACTCTGGGGAGCCAGATTGCTTGCATGTAATCCTGGCTCAGCCACTGACTAGTTGTGTAACCTTTGGAAGGGTTCTTAACAGTCTATCTCAGTTTCCCCTCCTATAAAAAAGGATAATACCAACTTCATGTGACTGTTGTGAAGATTAAATGAGTAAGAAAAGTTTACAAAACAGCCTGCCATAGAGGATGTTATGTATTGTTGTCGTCATTATTAAACGTTTCACAACGGACATCTTATGCTAATGTGTCATAAACCAAATTCCTTATCTTTCTCTCCCAAACTACACTCACCTAGTCTTTCCCATCTTATTTATAGCGACTCTGTTCCTGTTCTCTAGCCAGAAATTCTGGATCTGATCTTGACTTTTCTCTTTCATACCCTATATCCAGTCCATCGATAGTTTCTTGTCTTTTCTTTTTTAATTTATTTGTTTTAGGGAGGAAAGAGAGAGAGAGGGAAGGGGGGAGGAGCAGGAAGCATGAACTTCCATATGTGCCTTGACCAGGCAAGCCCAGGGTTTTGAACCAGCAACCTCAGTGTTCCAGGTCTACGCTTTATCCACTGCGCCACCACAGGTCAGGCCCCATCGACAGTTCTGTATTATTATTATTATTATTATTATTATTATTATTATTAAGTGAAGGAGGGGAGGCAGACAAATGGGCTCCTGCATACGCCCCAACCGGAATCCACCCAGCAAGCCCCCTCCCGGGAGATGGTCTGCCCATCTGGAGCTGCTGCTCCATTGCTTTCTTAGTGGCTGAGATATTTTAGTGCCTGAGGCAAGGCCATGGAGCCGTCCTCAGCACCCAGGGCCAACTTGCCATGGCTACAGAAGGGGAAGAGAGACAGAGAAGGGAAAGGAATGGAGAAGCAGGTGGTCACTTCTCCTGTGTGCCCTGACTGGGAATCGAACCTGGGACTTCCACACGCCGGGCTGACACTCAACCACTGAGCCAACGGACCAGGACCTAGACAGTTTCTTTTTCACTCTCTCCGTCACTGTTGCTTTAGTCCAAGCCAGCTTCTCCTTTCAGCTGAATTATTATAGTAGTTTTCTATATTCCCAGTTTTCATTGTTTTCCCCTGACCATCTGTTCTCAAGATATCAGCCTGAGTGATCTTTTTTAAGACAGAGGTCTGATTGTGTTGCTTCATTGCCCCAGATCCTCCAATAGTTTCCTGACACACACAGTCTTTTGGGCCTTGTAGGTACCGTACACAAATTCCTTCTCTCCCTTTCCTACTTTCTCTCACCCTTTCTCTTGCCCACTCTGTTCCAGCCACACTAGCTTTTTGATATTTCTTGAGCATGCCATGTGTGCTTCTCCCCCAGGATCTTTGCTCTTGCTATATTTCTCATTCTTTGTTCAGATGTCCCATTCTTGGTGACAACCCTTTTCTTAAAAAAAATTGTTTCCCATTGATTTGAGAGGGTTGAAAAGGGTATAAGGGGAATTGAAAGAGAGAGAGAAGCATAAACTCATTGTTTCATTTAGTTGTGCACTCCTTGGTTGCTTCTTGTGTGTGCCCTGACCAGGCATTGAACCCGTGACCTCAGTGCAGCAGAATGACACTCTATCTGTTGAACCATCTGGCAGGGCCAGGACCCTATTTTAAATTCCAAATGCCACGCTCTTCCATATACACACCATTTTTCTCCCTAGCTTTTTTTTTTTTTTGATTGGGCATATCATCATTTGTCATACCATACATTTTACTTATTGTTCAGCTCTTTCTTACTACAACATAAGCTCTCTGAGGACAGAGATCTTCACTTGTTTTGTTCACTGCTGAGTCTTTAATGCCTAGAATGGTATGTGGTCCATAGTAGCTGCTCCAAAATATGAGTTAGTGAATGAATGAATGAATGAATGAATGAATGAGTGACAAATGCACTGGTTTCAAGTTCACCCTGTGGTGGGAGAATTAGACCGGAAAAATGGTTACCAAATTGTGTAACATTAATAAGTACTGCTGGGACCGAGAGAAAGAATGTGAGCAATTTTGATGGTTTCTAGGGGAAAATGACACCTAAGGTTGAGACTTAAAGCTATGGGTTCTGGACCTGACCTGTGGTGGCGTGTTGGATAAAGCATTGACCTGGAACACAGAGGTCATTGGTTTGAAACCTGGGGCTTGCCTGGTCAGGGCACATGCAGGAAGCAACTACTACGAGTTGATGCTTCTAGCTTCTTTCTCCTCCTTCTCTCTCCTCTCTAAAAATCAACCAGTTAAAAAAAAAAAAAAGCTATGAGTTCTATTTAAATTTAGATGAGAAAGGCATTTCAGACCAAAATAACAGAACCACTAGGATGAGGACACCATGCTCCAACTCATTCATTCAACCTAGGGACATATAAAACGAGAAGATCCAAGTTGCAGGTATGGGGAAATCATTTATTGTGAGAAGGGGTATGATGAGTTTGGTTTTGTAGTGGTTGAGCTTGAGATGCCTATGGAATTTTCATTTCTTCTACAGTGTGTTCGTAAAGTCATGGTGCACTTTTGACTTTTGACCGGTCAAAAGTGCACCATGACTGTACGAGCACACTGTATTATAAATGTTTGAAATATGAATTCAATATTAGAATAATTTCTGCATTCCTCGCTCTCCTCAATTAAAGTAATTTGGCAAACTAGGAGAGCTAAATTGCCTCAAAGTTTCTCTCCTTTGCTGTTTGGTTCATGACATGCTACCATCCTTATTTTTTCCCCAAAGCCTTTAAAGGCCCTTCTCACTTAAGAAAACGCAAGAAATATCATATATTAGTGTCCCAGATTAAAAGTGACTGTAGTGGCGCAGTGGATAAAGCGTCAACCTGGAATTCTGAAGTCACCAGTTTGAAACACTGGGTTTGTCTGGTCAAGGTATATATGGGAGTTGATGCTTCCTGCTCTCCCCACCCCTTTTCTCACCTCTCTAAAATGAATAAATAAAAATATTAAATAAGATAAATAAAAATGACTGTATGTTTGTCTGGCCGATGGTGGCACAGTGGATAGAGCATGACCTGGGACCCTAAGGTCCCAGATTCAAAACTCCAAGGTTTCTGGCTTGAGTGTGATCTCATCCGTCTGGAGCACAGGATCATCAACATGACCCCATGGTCGCTAGCTTGAGGCCAAGGTCACTGGCTTGAGCAAGGGGTCACTGGCTTAGCTGGATCCCCCCAGTCAAAGCACACATGAGAAGCAATCTATGAACAGCTAAGGTGCCACAACTACAAGTTGATGCTTCTCATTTCTCTCCCTTACTGTCTCTCAAAAAAAAAGAGTAACTGTCCTTGCAATGCAGCAGCCATTACAGGTAGTGCCAGTCTCAAATCCTATACAAAGGTGTGTTTCTTTCTTTCCCTTCACTGCTTTGTCCTTGGGGAATATTCTCTCTTAGAATTATAAAACAAAATCTGTTTATTACACAATTCTGTTCAGAAATTTAAATGTCATCAAATAAGTCTTTAAGGCCCTTCTTAGGTTTAAGAAAAATGAACCTAAGTTTTCTATGAAAAGAAAGAAGTGTCAAGTCATACCATATCATGGTTGCCTATTAATATATTATTTCTCTGTAGTGACTGGGCTATATCTGTGTGTCGGTGTGACAGAAAGACTGACCCGTGATTCTTTACACGTTGGGTACTCTTGAAGACCCCTTTGGTTTGTAGTAGAAAGAACTTAGTAAAATAGAATGGGAAGTCACTGTTGCTCAGAAAGAGTGGCATGCTCTGCCCCTCCTGCCCAAACTGCTGCTGTTGCCTTGTATCACCTCATAGCTATGCCAGGCTGTCTTCCATGCGTCTATAGCATTTCTTTACTATGGCTTACATTAGAACATCTGTCTGCTTAACCTTTCTGCCCTTATCTATCGTATGCCCAGTATAATTGTCTTGCCTCCAAGTACTACTTCTGTTTATACAGATTAATTGCATGTTCTTATCTCACTGAGATTGGGAGAATCATAGAACTTTGAAGTTGGAAAGCACCTGAGATCCAAGTTTAAAATAATAGATCAGCACATTTGAAAACAACAATAAAAATGGAGAAGAAAAATAATTCAGGGATACAATTTCAAACAGGTTTATTTAATATTTTGATAAAATGAATTTTATCTTTTCAAAAAGATTTAATTAATGATCACTTTTCTAGGGGATAGATGATATATATCAGGTTGGCATACTGTGGCACACTACTTGTTTTGGTAAATAAAGTTTTATCGGAACAGAATCATGTCAGTTTGTTTACATATTGTCTGTGGCTGCTTTTGTGCTACAGTGACACAAATAGTCATGACATGGAATGTATGGCTTGAGAACTCTTAGATATTTATCTGGTCCTTCACAGAAAAAGGATGCCAATCTCTTCTGATTTAAACCATTTAAAAACTTATTTATCCAACTGGGAATCTCAATTACTTTCCCAGAGAGTGCCAATATGTAAAATGAAGGAGCAATTGTAAGGATCTGTCAGCCTACCCAAGAATATCACCAACTTGTCATCTTCATCCTTTTTCAATTTATTTTTTATAAATGGTGTCTACTAAAAAGCAAACAAGCATAAAACCTCTGGAGATAGATTGGTAGGTAGATGGCAGGTCTATTGTAATTAGTTATTTCAGTTGCCTTTTAATGTGAGTAGCTTTTAAATTTAAGGGAAGTGACCTTTGAGTGTACTGAGCTATTTAAGTTACCCTTTCCTTGTTTTTGCAACCACTTGTCTCTTTGCTGGTGTTTTCTGTTCAGGGTACCTGCGCCTCTCTTGTAGTATGAGTGACTTGTCATATATAGATCCCCTGCCTGTTATCGCTTGCTCCGCGGTCAGCCTGCTCAATTTCTGCACTGGTTTCTGTCGACCCATAATAAAAAGGATGTAAGGCAGATGTTAATTTAAAAATTCTAAGTTGGATATTTAGAGAGTTGAGTGGTTACTTGAAAGTTATACTTACATTTGTCATCTTTTCCTCGTGGGTTAGCTTGAGCCTTCCACTTAGATTTTACCAGTTTCATTTTAAAGTTACTGACGTTCTCTCCGTGGTAGACTCGTCTTCTTTCCTCAAAGAATAAGCAGTTTTCTTTGTTGTAAAACTGTGTTATTAGTACATTGACGGTGGTCAGTGTAAATTCTATATATAACCTTGAAATTATTAAAATAGGAAGTGTTGGGAGAATGATAATGAAATAATTCTTCAAAAATTTTTTTTTATTTTAGCCAGAGAGGAAGGGGGAGAGAGAGATAAAGAGGGAGAGAGAGAGAGAGAGAGAGGGAGAGAGAGAACATCGATCTGTTCCTTTGTGTACCCTAACCAGGGATTGAACCAGCAACCTCTGTACTTTGGGCCTATGCTAACCAGTCAGAGCTGAAATAATTCTTAATGTCTCACATCTGCATTACCCCTAGTACACTGTTATTAGTTTCTGAAGTATTATATTGTCATTTTTTAAAGAGATGTTTGTGGCAAATTCACTCTCAAGTTGTCCTGCATCTACTCAGACACAGACCTTTTGCTTCTTTCACAGGGACACCCACACCCCCGGCCTCTTTCTTTTTCTCTATCTGAATAAAACTTGCTTTATTCTCAAAAGAAATAAGAGGTGTTTGTGTCACTAAGATGTACATAAATTCTTCATTTCATACTTACTCTGGATTATCTTTTTTCTCTCTTTTTTTTTTTTTTTTTTTTGCGAGAGACAGGAATGTAGAGAGATGAATCAACTTGTATTTGCTGCACTTTAGTTGTTCATTGATTGTTTCTCATATGTGCCTTGACTGGGGTCTCCAGCCAAGCCAGTAACCACTTGCTCCAGCCAGCAACCTTGGGCTTCAAGCTGGTGACCCCACAGTCAAGCCAGCAACCTCAGGGTTTGAAACCTGGGATCTCAGCTTCCCAGGTCAATGCTCTACTGCTCTACCACTGCTCAGGCGATCTTTTTTGTTGTTGTTGTTCTTTGATTAGCTAAATTGTTCTTATCTCCTTGGGTATTATCTTAACTGGGCAGTTTAGGGCAAACAAAAGCAAAAGTCTCTATCGTCTGTGACTTTTACCATTTTCTAAAAAATTTCTTAGGAATCTTAGTTTATATTATCAGAATGAAAGAACCTGAAGTTACCAATAATACTAAAGAAGCGTTGCTACTATGGAATCTGAGGGGAAGTCTGGACTTAGTTTTAGCTAACAGTGTCTTTGAGACTTAATATCAAAGAGACTGGTGGAGGTAACTGTAAGGTGGCAAACTGGAGTGACCCGTAGCCCCCAGGTGTATGAACAAATACAAAAACAATTTCTGTCATCTATTTTCTTCCCTTTAAAGAGATCAGAGGCCATGAAATAGGACAAATGCAGTGCCTCACAGATAGGTTAGTCCAATACCATTATAAAGACACCCTCAAAAAGTAGAGATGTTTCCATAACAGTATAATTGGGCCAAGAAAATGTTCTGTTTCCGTATATATGGTAAGGACACTAAATGGGGAACAAGCCCATTTTAAAATGGCTTTTATCTTTCCTACCTTCAGTCTCCCGACCTTGAAGCTCTTTTATCTGTTGGCTCAGATACTGAATACTACAGTCTATAATTGCTCAATTAGCAGGTTAATAAAACTTCAAATTTGAAGTTCTTACCCGAGATTTTCAGTGCCATTTGGCAGCCTTCTCTGTCACTGATCGGCTCTTTCCTATTCTCTACAGCAGATATTTAGCACATTTATTCCTTCAACAAATATTTCTTAAACTAGTACTCTGTACCGGGCATTTTTCTAAGCTCCAGGGATGTAGCAGTGAACAATGAAGATGGAAACAACTCTGCCCTCCAGTATGGGCATTGACTAAACGGGGGCCGTTAACTGTTGGTGGCGGGATAGCTATTGTCCCAGTTTGCCTGAATCAGCCCCCGTATAACGCTTGTTTCACTTTAAAAGGGGTTCCAGTTTGGACAGAAAATTATAAGATCATCCTAGTTCTAAACCTTTTATGTAAATTAAGTCATTTAATCCTTCTAATCCCATGAGATATATAAAATTATTAGCATCATTTATACTGGTATGGAAACTGAAGCATAGAGAAGTCAAATAAGTGGCAGAACCAGAATTCAAAGTTAGCCAGCAGCCTGGTTTCAGTTTGTGCTCTGAGTCCCTATATACTGCCCTTAGACTGCTGTTGTAAATCCTTCTGTTCATATGCTGTCTACCTTCCCCTCCCCAGCAAAGTAAAGTAGGTGACCTCATTTCCTCCACAGATATATTTGTGGCGCTCTGGAGTAAACTTTCTCAACGTGCCACTCCCTCCTTTATAAACGTCTTCATTTCTACCCAGCCTCACTCCGTCTCTCCACTTCAAGGAAGGGCAGTATCCCTCTTTCTGTCTAAAACTTGTTTTTTAGCACCATCCCCTTCCACCTCCTGGAGGACTTTGTTTTCTATCTTACTCTTTTGGGGGAACTTCACTCTCCATCTTTCTACTAGCTTTTCCCACTCAGCATATAAGCATGATCTGTTGTTGAAAGGTATCACTCTTTCAAGAAGCTTTACTGTTGGGAGAAGTTTTTTAAAGTTCATTAATTATATAATCAAAACTGGAAATATTTGTGCTGTCTTTCACCATGCAGCCAAATAAGTAGAGAGAGGGATTGAATCTTTATAGGTGCTTTATTCAGATGGCTGCTAGTCTGAGGAAACGAGGGTTATATACCCTAAAAATGACATCTACATTCCATTCCAAGCCATTCTTTTTTTAAAGGAAAGAAAAGGGTAGGTTAGGAATTTTGGAATTTCAAGGGAAAGTTAATTGTGTCATAATCAAAGTTAATTGGATCATATCAGCACCACTGGGGCACAATGGTGGATTGCTTGCAGACCCTTGAGGCATAAGAGTAGATGGCTTTTATATCTCCCGGGCAGAGAGGTAGATTGCTTGCAGACCCCTGGGGCATAAAGGTGGATTGCTTACCCTGGAGCGCAAGGTGGATTGCTTGCAATCCCCTGGGGCACAATAGTGGATTGCTGGTGATCTGGGGCACAAAGGTGGATTGCTTCCAGACCCCTGGGGCACAAAGGTGGATTGCTTACAGTCCCCTGGTCATAGTGGATTGCTCAATGATCTGGAGCACAAAGGTGGATTGCTTTGCAGATCTCTGGGGCATAATGGTGGATTGCTTACAGATCTCCTGGGGCACAGTAGTGAATTGCTTACAGACCCCTGGGGCACAATTGTGTATTGCTTGCAGACCCCTGGGGGCACAATGGTGGATTGCTTGCAGATCGGATTAAGTCATGTAGGCCCATTCAGATATTCCTGTTTCTGGAACAAAGCTTTAACTTGCATAACCATTAAGTTTATTGGTTATAACTAAGGCCACTGTTACGCAAACTAAAATTCTAACTGTTGAGTTCCTCCTATCATGATGATAAATGCTTATCAATTATTTATTGTCCCATTAAATTCTAGGTACTGAACATATCTCTGATCCTTTTACCAGGCCTGCAGATACTTCATAGATTAAGAAATGGAAGCTCATAGGACTACATAACTTGCTTACCTCATGAATAGTTGCATTGAATTCAGACTCATGTTTGCCTCACTCCCAAGTTTATTCTGTTGCTGATACATTAATGCTAATTTACCATAATTCTTAAAGACTTCCCTTGATCCTCTGCCTGTCCTTCATTGCCCTATAGCTCTCCTTTTTGTAGAAAAGCATTTTCAGAGAACATATTTAATACTCATAGCCTCTTCTTGCCATTCATTTACTTTTTAATCCACCAAAATTTGACTTCCATCTCTGTATTAATCAGGACCCTCCAGAGAAACAGAACCACTATTTTTTCTCATATATATTTAAATTATCTATATTTATACCTGTATTTAGAGAGGGGGCTTTGATTTTAAGAAATGACTCATGCAATTGTGGGAGCTGGCAAGTCTGAAATTTGTAGAGCAGGCCAGCAGGCTGGAAACTTGGGTAGAATTTCTATGTTACAGACTTGAGGCAGAATTTCTTCTCCAGGAGACCTCAATTTTTACCCTTAAGGCCTTCAACAGATTGGCTGAGCCCCGTCACCCATGTTATCAGAGTAATCACCTGCACCAAAAGTCAATTGATTGTAAATGTTAATCATACCCACAAAGTACCTTTACCATAAAATTAATACTAGTGTTTGACCAAACATCTGGGCAACTATAGCCTAGCCAATTTGACACATAAAATTAACCATCACAGCCTCTATCAACTATGCCGTGTCTTCTTCATTGCTAAGTCCAATGGACACTTTCCACATCTTTTCTTACTTGATGATTTTGCAGCATTTGACATTTTGAACCCCCCCCCCATTACTACTACTACTTTTTAAAATACTTATTGTAAAGCCAGGAGTTCGGGCCACCATCAGAGCCGCCTGGCCAGTGCAGGTTCACATTAGATTCAAACAGACGATAATGAAACAATGGAGCCAAAAACTGGTGAGCCATCAGCTTTAATTCTAGCTTGCACCCGGCGGGCAAGCAAAAACACACACTGGGCTCCAAAACCCACTCATTCAGTGCTCACAAAGCTACTGACTTATCTGAGTTTCCTAGAATCAAAGGTTTCTAGCTCACCAGACATATTCACCTCTGTTCCCCATCTCCTCCTGCACAAACTCTGCACAAACTGGCTTCTTCCTCAGCACTCTGCTATTGTGGCTGTCTCTTCTCCTCCACGTGGCCTTAATCTGCTTTCCTTTCTAATACTAACCTCAGGAACAGAGAGAGAGCAAGCTCCCGGCCTGCCCCACTTTATAGTGTAGATTCAAAACCTTTAATCCAATCTACAAACAAGGAAGTCTCTGATACAAAGTCACTTATCTGAGACATACTGGGAGGATTCCTCATGAGAGTGCACCACCCCACATCATCCAATCAGTCAAGGGTGTGGGGAAAAGCTTACTCTTAAAACTTGCACATGGGCAGCGCCTTCTTTAACAAAGTGAGCATAATATATTTTATCTGCCCAACACTTATGAATACTATTTTAAAATAATTTTTATTGAATGTGTTGGGGTTATATTGGTTAATAAAATTGTGTAGGTTTCAGGTGTACAACTCTATAATATATCATTTGTATATTGTATTATGTGTTCTCTACTCCAAGGCAAGCCCCATTACTTCCTGAAACTCTTCTCCCTTAATTTCAATCACCCTAATCTCTCCCCATCCTCTTGTCCTTCTGGCTCTTCCTTTTCTCATATTTCAAAGACTTAACTCATCTTTCCCAATTCTTTAATTATTGATAGTCTCTTCTATCCTTGGCCCTCTTATTATTTCCATGATTCATGTCTCCCAAATCTAAAATTCCATCTTTGAATTCTCTACTGAGCTTCAGACTTACACATCTAATTACCTGTTGGACGTTTTCACATAGACATTACACAGTCATCTCAAACTTTGCTTGTCTAAAACTCAAGTCCTATTCAGTTTGTGATACCCTCTCTACCCAGTTATCCAAGCCAGGAACCAGAGAGGAATCCACAACTTCTCCCTTACGCTTACCATGTAAAACTTTCTCCTCTCCATCCCTATCTCAAGCAAGGGAGCTCAACCCTCAGTTCTCTCACTTAGAATGTTGTGGTCTTTCTGCCTCCCATCAGTCTCCTTCCAGCCCTCTGCACTGCTGCCAAAGTGACATTTTTACAAAGTAAGTCTGTTAACCGTGTTTAAATTCCTCCAGCAGCTCTCCACGGCCCACAGAACTAAGTTGGGGCTCTTTAGCAGGCCTGTCTTTAACTCCCACCAGGCCTTGCTCACCTGTCCTACTTTCAAGCCAATATTTATAGAGCCCAGACTTGCCATGTCCTATATTGCTGTTCTTTCTGCCTGGTATGTCCACTACTTCTGTCCGTTTCCTCCCTCCCTACCCCCACCTGAGACATTTAGGAAAATTATTTCACTTCCCAGTTCCGTCTTCTCCTTTGAGTAACCTTCCTCAATTCCACAAATAGATTGGACCATGCCTTCTTTTTGGCATCATTATACATTGTTTTTAACCCTACCATCACTTACACTGTATTATTTTTTTGTTTGTTTATCTTAGTGTCACCTTTCAGTGGGCTATGAAGTCAAGTATTTCCACAGTCTGGCATACAATAGGCTCTCATCAGATGTCAGGTGGTGATGGCGATGATGAGCCCGAATAGGTCACACAGCTCATTTAAATAAGGCCGTGCCTTTTATATTGAGGAGTTTGGGGCTTGGGCACACAGAGAGAACTGTAGACAATTCTTTTTTTTTTTTTTTTTTACAGGGACAGAGAGAGAGAATCAGAGAGAGGGATAGATAGGGAGAGACAGACAGGAATGGCGAGAGATGAGAAGCATCAGTCATTAGTTTTTCATTGCTGTTGCGACACCATAGTTGTTCATTGATTGCTCTCTCACATGTGCCTTGACCACGGGTCTTCAGCAGACTGAGCAACCCCTTGCTGGAGCCAGCGACTTTGGGTCCAAGCTGGCGAGCTTTGCTCAAACCAGATGAACCCGCGCTCAAGCTGGCGACCTCGGGGTCTCGAACCTGGGTCTTCTGCATCCCAATCCGATGCTCTATCCACTGCACCACCGCCTGGTCAGGCTGTAGCCAATTCTTTATCCTCCTTTGTCCCTTCTAGAATCTGCTGCTCCAGCCTGTAGTGCCTGATCTCTTTTGATGTATGCTTTTCATGGTGTTTGGATACCTATTCTCAGCCTTCACTCTGCTTTTATTTTATTTTGCTTGTATCCTTGAAGCAGTTAGAAAGAAATTGAAGTTCCATTACAAACTCCCACTCTCCCATTTTCCTTCCATCACAGGAGAAGTCATACATCAGCTTGTTTCCATGTGATTCTTGTGCGTAAAAGAAGTCTTTTCTCAGCAGTTAAAAGAACTCATGATAACTATTTTCAACAATTTTTTAATTCTCCTGTGTCCCCAAAATGTCTCCATGCATTTCATGTCAAATTAAAAACTAAACTAGTTCTGTGTTAATCCTGAGAGAAGAAATAATGGTTTTTAAAGAGTGTTAAAGGAATAATGAAGAACTCTTGGGTTTTTAACATGAATATTTCAGGTGACCAAGGGTTCAGCTATATATACATTTGGGGTCAAAGGACAGTTGAATGGTTAGCATCTCAATTTAGATTCATGTATTGCTTTCTACTCCAAATATATTCTTAGAAGCTACTTGTGGTGTAACTCCTTATGTATTTAAGTTTATCTGACTCCTGGTTTTCTTGGTTTATTTTTTAAATGAGTGAAGAATCTATTTATGAATTCTTTACCCTTTATGGAATGTGGTATCTTGGTTTTAGTTCCATATAACCATTCCTTTTTACTTAATATTATCATATTGTTTTGCATTGTGTTTCTAAAATAATAGCTTTGGTTTGTTTATTCCTGAATGTTTCTGCAATTTGGTTTTAGTATATGGCTTTGGGCACCCTTTAGGACTACATTTGTACTTATGGTTTTTGGAAGGCAGAAGTCAGTGTTTATGATGGAAGATGACTTTTTTTTAATATTATATATGTGTGTCTCTCCCCTCCTTCCTTTTTGGTTTCTTTTAAAAGACTGGAAAGAAAGCAGTTAAGGCAGTCCTGTGGGTATCAGCAGATGGACTCAGAGTTGTGGATGAAAAAACTAAGGTAAAACTTTTATAAATTTAAATATAGCTGCTCCTATGGTTCTTAATCTCTATTGGTCAAATATAATGCCATCAAGCAGCTGTAGTCACTGTACCCTTCCCTTTTGTCCAAAGTACATCTTCTGAGACTAGTTAATATTTAGGAAACCAATTTCGTTACTCATTTACCATATAAAAACTAGAATTCTCTCAGCATTTGTTCTACATGACACAGCATGTTTAGCCCACCAAGCATTTTCACTTAATGTTAAGATCTGAGTTCTGTTTTTGTTGTTACACATTTTTAAGAAATGTTTACCCCTACAAATTTGATGTAAAAGATGATAGACCTTTTACCACAGTTGAAATTTTTTTTAAAAGATGATGGACCACATTAGAAATTTCTTCTTGTTCCTTAAGAAAACCCACAACATTGTATTTTTAGAAAGTGATATTTAAACCTACTGTTCTTTTTAAGACTTTATTTATTGATTTTAGGGAAAGAGGAGAGAGAGGTTGGTGGGGAGGAGCGGGAAGCATCAACTCGTAGTAGTTGCTTCTCTTATGTGCCTTGACTGGGCAAGCCGGGGGTTTCTAACCTGAGGCCTCAGCATTCCAGGTCAGTGCTCTATCCACTGTGCCACCACATGTCAGGCTGAACCTGCTATTTAACTGAAAACCTGACTTAAGTGAAATCTCAAGGACTAGTAAGTGGTTCATTTGGTTAACATTTACTTAGAATCCACACAATATCTCAAATCATAGGTAGCATTTTGCATTTGAGAGAAAGTGATCCTACATGCCTAAATAAGAATAGTGACATAGACTCCTCCCTTAGAGTTACATAAGTACATTATGTAAGTACATTAATCGTTAATTTAAATTTCCTAAGAGACCTAAAGTCTGGAGGAATTTTAACAAGAAGGCAGTTTCTTAGAAAAACTCAAATGTCACTGGACCCAGGGAAAGACGGGCAGGTAAAGAGCAGTTTGATGGATCCCTTGCCTGATACATTTTACGTAATCTTAACATAGCTGCATGTTAGTTATTTTGACCTTTCATGTAAGGCTTTTTATTTTTTTAAAGTTCAGGAGAACAGGTAGTGTTAAATGCACATGAGTCTTGTAAACGATTATTTTAATTATATTATTTTTAATAACTTAAATAGTTTTTATAATTTTTTTGGATAAAATTTGTTTTTATCATTTTTTTGGATGAGATTTGTACATGGAGGCTACTATGTTTTTGATGTTTCCCCCTGGTGGCTGCTTATAGCACTGACAGAAATTAGTTCTTTCCACATGTAATCATAGTAATTGGTGGATTGTCACTCTTGGACCCACTATGAGTGGAAAATAAATTTTGCAATGTGTGTAATTTATAAAGGGCTCATATAAGTTAGAATATATAAATAACTCCTACATATCAATAGGAAAATGACAGACAATCCAAAGACAATCACTTTGGTAAAGAGGAAATTCATAGTAATCAAGGTTATGAAAAATAAAATCATAATGAGCCACCAGAATTGCAAAATTTTTAAAAATTGGCAAGTTTGTGGAGCAGCGGGCATTCTCAGTGGTGCTTTATATACGCCATTTAGTTTGATTGCGTGTTTTAGACTCTCAGCCCCATCACAGCATCTAGGGGTGCTAGCCCATGGGAGTATCACACACAGTGCCTCAGAGCCTCCAGGTTTAAAAGAACATTTTGTGTAATGTGTAGACTATGTATATATTAGGTCATTCAGCAAGTATATAAACAGAAAATCCTCAAAATTAAATGATCAGTAAGTTAATAAATATACTGCTCACAAAAATTAGGGCAGTGGTTCTTAACCTGGGTTCTATCGAACCCTAGGTGTTCGATGAGTCGGTCTCAGGGGATCGGAGAAGCCTCAGCCGCGGAGGCCAGAATAAAATAATACCATAATTTGTTGGTTTTGTTCTTTGAGCAAGGTGATGTTCATGCACGGCTCATTTTGTGCACCAGTAAAAAAACATATACCTATGTCTTGAATTTGGAAAAAAAATCATATTTTATTTATCACTAAAGAAGGGTTCGGTGAATGCGCATATGAAACTGGTGGGTTCAGTACCTCAAAAAAGGTTAAGAAACACTGAATTAGGGGATATTTTATACCTTCATATTCATTTTGAAATATCCCCTAATTTTTGTGAGCAGTATATATAGAACTACTCTGCGAATATTATTAAATAAGTTATATGGAAATTGGATTAAATATCTTGATTTACATATATTGCAAATCAGACATGCTGTCTACCATGATCGGATTGGAATCTGAATCTGCAAGCATATGATTTAGAGCAGGGGTGCTCAATACATCGATCGTGATCTACTGGTCGATCGCAAAGGAAGTGTGGGTAGATCGAATGACATTAAAAAGACATTTGTCTTTTGATTGGCATACAGGGTAGCCAATCTGACCTCTGAACTTTTGACACCCTACGCTTGTGCATTAAACCACGCTAACTTGTTCAGTTGCATTGCTGCGTAGTTAGCCTTCAATTTATTTGAACTAAATACAACGAAGGGTATAAAAGTGAGTGCCGTAGCTGGTCCGAGTAAGAAGCCTAAAACTTACCACTTTCATACAGAATGGGAGGGGATTTTTTTCACTATGTCATATTCTAAGTGCGTTTGCCTCATCTGTCTGTGTGCCATTGCTATTCCAAAGAAGGGAAATGTGGAGCGGCTTTTTCGGACTGTTCATAAAAACTATGACATTAACTTCCCTCCGAAAAGAGAGCTGAGAAGGAGAAAGGTGAAAGAAGAATACACAATATTAAATAGTAATAATAGTAACTTAAATAATGATAATATAGAAAAAATAAATTTATGTTTTGCATTTTTATTGTAGGTAGATCATTTTGACTTGGGCATCTTATAAGTAGCTCACAAGCTGAAAAAGTGTGGGCACCCTGATTTAGAACATGAAAATGAGGTGAGGGAGGCATCTGGGCAAAGGGCCTCATGAGGTCTCGCTTAGGTCGGATTCTTAGCATTCAGACTGCTGGCCTCAGGTCCCGCTATTCCATAGGCTTGGTGCATTAGATGTTAGGATTCTATATTATGAAATGACCACTCTGTGTTTCTTCTGAGAAGCTGGGATAACCTCATAAGTTTTCTGTTCCTTTGTGCTTCTTTTTTTAGGACCTCATAGTTGACCAGACAATAGAAAAAGTGTCTTTCTGTGCCCCAGATAGGAACTTTGATAGAGCCTTCTCTTACATATGTCGTGATGGCACCACTCGGCGCTGGATCTGTCATTGCTTCATGGCCGTCAAGGACACAGTGAGTTCAACATGGATTTTTCATGACTAGCCTCAGTTAGCTAAGCTCCTTCCGGGTTGACTCAGTCATGCAGTTTCCACTACAGTTTTGACAAGTGCATGCTGGTACAATACTTGGGAGTGCCTAAACTAGCCTGCATTCATTCCTTTTATTCAAGTAATCCACAGTCTTGGTGTGGCCTGCACCTCAGAGAGCAAGATGATTAGCTGAGATCCAAGGCCATTAAAGGAAAGTAGAAGTGCTCTAGTGAGGGTGGCTGCTAAACTTTATTTGAAACTTCATTATTAGAACTGTTTTAAAGGTTGTTACATGTATTTGTTTGCTAAGATATCTGGGTAGAAGATAGATACTGGCATTTAAAAGGTGCTTATAAATGTATTTGCAAAGAAATCCTGCTACAAATGAAAAAACCTGAGTTGGAGTATGTTTTCAATTAATTTAAAAACTAGAATACTAAGTTATGGTGTAAGGAAGTGCTCTGAAAACTGTTGCATAGTAGAAATTTTTGGTTTTTTTTAAAAATAGAGAATAACTTGCTGTATCGTCCTTATGTAAATTACCCAAAATTCTGACATGAAAGGCAAGTCTTTCACATGATTATGATGTTCTTAGCTGTAATTACAGCGCAGTATTGAGTATATAATTTCTGAGTTTTTAAAAGTCCAGACAGAATAAGGCAGCAGAGTCGTTCATGAAGGCTATGTAACTCAGTAACTCTTGCCATGGTTTAACTTGGAAGAGAAGCGGTGACCATAATCTAAAATTGACCAAAAGAGTTTTTTCTTTTCCCTTTTTTCTGTGGCAGAGATAGAGTCAGAGAGAGGGACAGACAGACAGGAAGGGAGAGAGATGAGAAACATCAATTCTTCATTGTAGCTCCTTAGTTGTTCATTGATTGGTTTCTCATATATGCCTTGACCGGGGGCTACAGCAGACTGAGTGACCCCTTGCTCAAGTCAGCGACCTTGGGTCCAAGCTGGTGAGCTTTCTTTGCTCAAACCAGATGAGCCGGCACTCAAGCTGGGAACCTCGGGGTCTCAAACCTGGGTCCTCCACATCCCAGTCCAACGCTCTATTCACTGTGCCACCGCCTTGTCAGAGTGACCAAAAGGTTTTTTTTAAGTTCTTGGTGACAGTGATATAAACAGATATTAGGAGCTTAGACTCTGAATCAGATCTGAGTTCCAGACTCAATTCTCATTCTTTCTAACTGGGATTTGTGGCAAGTTATTTAACATCATCTAAGTCTCAGTATTAACTTCTATAAAATGGAGATAACAGTTGTGAAAACTTAGATAATGAATATAAGCACTCTTAGCATAGGGTCTGGCCCATGATAACTGCTCTAAAAATAGGGACTATTATTATTAAAGCTGTTTCTCCAGCTGGGTCTGGGATGGGACTTGAGAAGCAATCTATCTTCAAGAACTTGTGTCCTAAACCTAAGGAGGAAGAATAAGCTTCTTTGGCCTATAGCTCTGTCCTTGTCATAGAGCTGTGTGACAGTGGACACAAGTTCTAAGACTCTCAATAGTCTCTCCTATTTTAGGCTTTTGTACCTACCCTTAAATCATCCTCCTAAAAGGTTAGATGGAAATGCTTGTGGGTCCATAAAGTATTCAGTCTGTCAGCCTTTTTTTTTTAATTTTTATTTTAATGAGAGGAGGAGAAGGAGAGACAGACTTCACATGTGTCCTGACCAGGATCCACCTGGCAATCCCATGGTGGGGGATGGGAGTGGGGGTGATGCTCCACCCATCTGGGACCCTTGTCCTGTTGCAACTAGAGCCATTATTTTAAGCTCCTGAGGTGGAGGCCATGGAGCCATCCTCAGTGCCTGGGGCCAATCAAGCCATGGCTGCAGGAGGAGAGGAGAGGGAGAGAGAGAAGCAAGAGGGGGACTCTCCTGTGTGCCCTGGCCGGGAATCAAATGCAGGGCATCTACATGCGAGGCCAATGCTCTACCATTAAGCCAACCTGCCAGGGCCAGTCTGTCAGTTTTTAAACAGTCACATGAAATCTTACTGGCATACAAATTCCAGTTAAATTACTTGCTCAGAGCTATATGTTGGAGCAGCTGCCTACATGGTTTGATTTTGAAAACACAAAAAGGGTCACTGTTCTCAAACATATCTTCTCACTGTTAATGATGGCCGATAGTTATTACCTCATCTCTAACTTTTATTCTTTTTTAGCAAGTGAAAGAGAGACAGACAGGAAGGGAGAGAGATCAGAGCATCAACTCATAGTTGAGGCACTGTACTTGTTCTTTACTTCTCATACGTGCCTTGCCTGGGCAGGGGTGGGCGTGGGTTCCAGCTGAGCCAGTGACCCCTTGCTCAAGCCAGTGAACTTGGGCTCAAGCCAGTGATGATGATCCCATGCTCAAGCTGGTGACCCTGTACTCAAGTCAGCAATCTCAGTGTTTCAAATCTAGAACCTCAGCGTCCCAGGTCAACAACACTCTATTAGGACTTTATCTCTAATTTTTAAATTCTGCAGTTAGGGAAATGCTTTAAAGTACAGATAATTCCCAATGAAATATTATGCAGCAATAAAAAAGAATGAAATCTTGACATTTGTAACATCAAATGGACCTAGAAGGTACTATGCCATGTGAAATAAGTCAGACAGAGGAAGACAAATACTGTATGGGTATGGTTTCATTTACATGTGGACTCTTTTTTTTTTTTTTTTTTACAGGGACTGAGAGAGAGTTAGGGAGAGGGATAGATAGGGACAGACAGACAGGAACGGAGAGAGATGAGAAGCATCAATCATTAGTTTTTCGTTGCCATTGCGACACCATAGTTGTTCATTGATTGCTTTCTCACATGTGCCTTGACCGCGGGCCTTCAGCAGACCGAGCCACCCCTTGCTGGAGCCAGTGACCTTGGGTCCAAGCTGGCAAGCTTTTGCTCAAGCCAGATGGGCCTGCGCTCAAGCTGGCGACCTTGGGGTGTCGAACCTCGGTCTTCCACATCCCAGTTCGATGCTTCATCCACTGTGCCACCGCCTGGTCAGGCTACATGTGGACTCTTAAAAAAATAAAAGCAAAGAACAAAATAAGAACAGACTCATAGAAACAGAGACCAAAGGTAGAGGGGTTGGGAGGGGGGTTGGAGGAAAAGGTGCACGGAAATATAGTCGATAATAAATAAGTAAAATGAAAAAGAATATGAAAATAAAATATAAGTAACCCTGGTAAAAATAATCTATTGAATTTATTAAATTTACTCATAGTAATCAATCTAGTGTATCTTTAAAACAATATTTAGTTTATATAAGCTCTCCTCTCCTCCCACAAACAAGTCTGTTTTATCTGTCTAATTCCTTTATAAGTAGAAAGTGTTGCCTGACCAGGTGGTGGTGCAGTGGGTAGAGTTTCTGACTGGGATGACTCGAGATCGCTGGCTTGAGTGCGAGCTCATTCGGCTTGAGCGCGGGGTCACTGGCTTGAGCAAGGGGTCACTCGCTCTCTTGTAGTCCCCCAGTTAAGGCACAGATGGGAAAGCAATCACTGAATAACTAAGGTGCCACAACGAAGAATTTGTGCTTCTCATCTCTCTCCTTTCCTGTCTGTCTCCAGCTGTTTCTCTCTCTGACTTTCTCTGTCTCTGTCAAAAAAATAAAAAAGGTAGAAAGTGTGGATGAAAACATGCTTTGACTTTTGCCTGTGTGTGGTCAGGAGGTGGAGTAGGGGTTAGATCTAGAAGAATAGAGAAGGTATAGGGCAGTGGTTCTTAAACTGGGTTCTATCGAACCCTAGGGGTTCGATGAGTTGGTCTCAGGGGTTCGGAGAAGCCTCTGCTGCAGAGGCCAGAATAAAGTAATACTGTAATTTGTTGTGAGTTCATGCACTTTTTTGGTTTTGTTCTTTGAGCAAGGTGATGTTCATGCACGGCTCATTTTGTGCACCAGTAAGAAAACATATACCTATGTCTTGAATTTGGGGGGAAAAAATCATATTTTATTTATCACTAAAGAAGGGTTCAGTGAATGCGCATATGAAACTGGTGGGTTCGGTATCTCAAAAAAAGGTTAAGAACCACTGGTCTAGGGGAAAGCCAAAAAGCCCTGCGGGCTAGAATGGGAAAGCGTACTTGGGGGGAGTATTCCAAAAGAGCGGACTGAGAAAGCTAAGCTTTCCTTTGCCTGACTCCCTTCTCATCACTGGAGTTGTATTTATACTAAGTTTTAAATTTGTACCCTTTTTTCTAAACATGTTGGCAGTATATTTAAGCTCATGAAATTTGACATGCTTTTCCAGTGGTTCTTAGAAGTGCTTAGTAAATATTCCCACTATTCCCCTAAATGTCAAATCGAGGTTGGCATTTCAAGAGTTAGGGCTTAGAACCTTTAGCACTGTTTCCTAAACTGGCGGCCAGAGCTGCCTTGAGTGACAGAAGGAGCTTGACTAATGAGAAGGTCCCAGTGGCTGTTCACACAAACAGGGTGCTGATAGTCACGTTACCCAGAGCCTGCTACAGTAAAGGATCATAAGCATTACCTAAGGTAATTTATTCATTTAAAATAATTTAGCATATTAGTATATTAAAATCTAAGCTGGAGTTCCCAATTTTGCTTTGTGTAAAAACAGACTTACTTTGATCCAAGCTCATTTGTAATTGTTGTTACTGTAACTTTAAAAATAACATTTTTATGAACCTTCTGTTATACACAGGGTGAAAGATTGAGCCACGCGGTAGGCTGTGCATTTGCAGCCTGCTTAGAACGGAAGCAGAAGAGGGAGAAGGAGTGTGGAGTGACTGCTACGTTTGATGCCAGTCGGACCACTTTTACAAGAGAAGGATCATTCCGCGTTACAACAGCCACTGAACAAGCAGAGAGAGAGGAGATCATGAAGCAAATCCAAGATGCCAAGAAAGGTACTGTCTGTTCTGCGGCAGAGAGGACAAAAGCTCGCCCCACACTCTTTTTCCTATAGCCCTATCTTAGCGTGTGAATTTTGCAGATTGAGGTTTTTTAGGTACACTTGGCAGCATAGAGGAAATACCTGTACGGCATTCCAATTACTCGGGAGCCTGGTGCCTGAAGTTGGGGTGGGTGTATTTTTCAAACTAAGCGGTAGGGCTTGGGGAACATGCTTTGCATTCTTGAGTATAGCTGGGGTTGAAACAAACAAGAAATATTTTGGAATTAAACAGTTCAGTTTAAATATACATTAATACAATTTTGCTAACTTTTTACTATATTCTCTTTCATTTCTAAAACAGTCATTTTGGGTAATATCATTAATATAATACTTACCCTAACAGCTCTTATTCTTAAGCCAAAAAAAAAAAAAGAGCCCTGCCCAGTTGGCTCAGCGGTAGAATGTCGGCCCGGCGTGTGGAACTCCCGGGTTCGATTCAGGCTAGGGCACACAGGAGAAGCGCCCATCTGCTTCTCCACCCTTCCCCCTCTCTTCTCTCAATCACTCTCTTCCCCTCCTGCAGCCAAGGCTCCATTGGAGCAAAGTTGGCCTGGGCGCTGAGGATGGCTCCATGGCCTCTGCCTCAGATGCAAGAATTGCTCTGGTTGCAGCAGAGCAACGTCCCAGATGGGCAGAGCATTGCCCCCTGGTGGGCATGCTGGGTGGATCCCGGTCGGGCGCATGCGGAAGTCTGTCTGTCTGCCTCTCCCCCACCCTCATCCCTACCCCGCTTCTCACTTTGGAAAAATACCCCCCCCAAAATAAGATACATATTTTTATTTAAATTTAAATTAGATTGTGATTTTTTTTTCACTTTTTTATAAACAGTTGTGCCAGGATACCATAGAATAAAGAACACTATGCTATTCTTTTATTGGAAAATTTAATATGTATGTATAGTTATTTAATGTGCTTCATTAAATAACTGGTATTTTGCCTGGTATCTTTTTTGATACCACCAAGTAACACTGCTACACACAGCCGCTGCCACAGTGACTAAGCTCCAGCAACTACAGAGAATTGGGAGGGAAAGGGAGAGAGGGTTCTCCACATTCAAGTGGCACTCAGCTGATACTCACATGGAAGCAGTCTTACATTTAAGTTTAAAACTTTATTTCTCTGTGTTTTTATTCAAATGAGCCACAATGCATATTGTCCATGGTTGAAAGACTGCTTTATGGCATTCTTTAACATCTAATCCTATTTAGACCTTTCTTACTGCCACTCCCAAAGTCCTCTGCCCCAAACAAATAAGTAAACAAACATTGAAAACCATAAGCCATCATTCTTTAAAGAACTTCACATAGGTACTATTCATACATACTATTTTTTAATCTTGTTCAAAGTCTTAAATTATGAATCCCTACATGAGAATCAAAGATCTAATATTTGTGTCTTATGTAGATGTATCATGTGACATGTAGTCAGTTAAACCTTTTATTTGTTTGAAAAATCTATCTGAACCCTGTTTTTATAAGATATAATGGGAAGGAGATTGGTAAAAGGACCTAGGAAGGTTTTTGAGTTCCTCAGCTGTATGAACTCAGATTATTTGAAGACATTGTTAAGGTCCTCTTTCTCTTTCTTGAGCTGAAACAGATAAAACAGCTGTTGGTTCATCAGTGGCCCCGGGCAACACTGAGCCGTCCCCGTCTTCTCCCACCTCTCCCACCTCGGATGCCACTGCCTCTCTGGAGATGAACAATCCCCATGCCATCCCTCGCCGCCACGCACCAATTGAACAGCTTGCTCGCCAAGGCTCTTTCCGAGGATTTCCTGCCCTTAGCCAGAAGATGTCACCCTTCAAACGCCAGCTCTCCCTGCGCATCAATGACCTACCTTCCACTATGCAGAGGAAGACTGATTTCCCCATAAAAAATGCAGGTAACGCAGCACCCGCCTGACTCACTGGGTGCTCTAGCCCTGAAATGTTACTGTCACTTCCAGTGGAAACATTAATCCCCAAACTAGCTTACACCCCCGCACTCCCAACCACCACTCAGGCTGGTTTTATGGTTAGATGTATCTTGTATCATTCATTTCCCATTGGGAGAAAATTAAGGTTCATGGAGTAGACGTAAATCCTTCATTTCTCTTTAACAGACAGGTAACAGAGCCATGGTGGGAATTCCTAGCCTGAGCATTCGAGTTTGGGACTTGTCCTGATGGAAGTATGCTTACCACCTCTCATCTAACCTACGTCCAAACATCAAGGGTCTCAAGTTTCCATTCTTATTGTGCCATTTGGGACCCAGCAGGGAATTGATTATAAAGGCTTTGGAAACATATCCAGTTAAATAGCATTACTGTCAGATGAACCAGAAGAAAGGGATAAGTGCTGATTGTCCTTGTGGCTGGTTGGCTCCATAGGGAGGAAACTCTAAACGGGCCTCCCACATAAATCTAAGATATTGTTCATCAGAGACAGTGGGCTTGCTCACACATATTCATTACCTTTCAGAACTGCCACACAGTCCTTTGTGTGGCCTCTGTACATCTGAGCCAGCCCCGGTAGCTCTATCCTCATCATAAGATCCGGAGCTAAAGTGTCAGATCTGGTCAGTGCTTTAATTGGACTCTGTTTTCCTTCACTCCAAGCCGCATCCAGCCAGTGCTGCAACAATACGAGGAAGCTCTGTCTCAACAGGGCACTCTCACTGGTGTCAGAATGAAAGTACGGGAGTTAAGTTCTTTTGACGAATAAAACTAGGCCTAAAGAACAGGAGACTAGACAATTACTGAGGATTGTTCCCACTCTCAGCTTCTGTAAAACCTGAAACTCCAGATGCTTTAAGTACCTGTGTTCAGTCTCCTTCTGGAGCAAATGAGAACCAAAGACCATCATTCTCTTTCATAGCTGTGCACACAGAGCACACGTAAATATCTTCCTCAGTGACACAGAAGTATCCCAAAGTCAGTGTCACGAACAAAGGCCTCAGGAGCCATGGGCCTCACTTCACTTTTTCATGTTATCCCAGATTATTACCTGGTACTTTGGAGGAAAATGAGTGACAACATTGTCATAGCTTATCAAAGAAAAAGGGACTGAGCATCCCCCAGGACCCTTGACTTGAACCCGTTTTCTGATCGTTGCTCAATAGCCTCAGAACTTGACTCACACTGCAGCCCTGTGAACTGGTTGGAAGACAGACAGGTTGCTCATGTCTTCCAGAAAGATCTAGCTAACTGAACATGTTGGTACAAAAAGAGAACACCAGCTTCTCAAGTGTTGCACAGGAGAGGAAATAAAGGAATCGGGGGATGTGCAAGGGGGAAGCTTGACCTTAGTACGTGAATTGTTGACCTTCTCATCAGAAAAGCCATTGAAATAGTGGTCCGTAAAATTTTTGAAGCTGCTTTTCCTTGAGACTTTTCCCTTCACAAATGCAGTATAAAATGCCGCCTGTATCTTACTGTGGTATTTCAGGATTGCTCAGTTTTCTGTCTGGGCCACTTTCTGTTTGTCTCACAGTGCCAGAGGCCGAAGGGGAAGCTGAGAGCATCAGCTCCCTGTGCTCACAGATCACCAATGCCTTCAGCACGCCCTCCGAGGACCCCTTCTCATCCGCCCCAATGACCAAACCAGTGACAGTGGTGGCACCACAGTCTCCTGCCTTTCAAGGTTAGTGCCCTCTGCTCCTGCGCAATTGTTCTCATTGAAACTGTCATTTTTATAATGCCGCTCACTAACTGTAAGTTGGCATCCTGAGCTTTCCAAGAGCTGCTCAGACCAATTCATTTTCCTGTTTGCTAATGTCTCAGACAGAGTCATTTCCCTACGAAATTGTCCTTGTGCTTTGTTCCCCTTCCTCTTTGCTAAGATGTCTGCATTCGTCGTTTTGCATGTACCTCCCTGTCTTTCATGCGTCTGTTGGTTCTGTTGGGAGCGTCTGTAGTCCCAGCCAGCCGCTCCAAGTCTGCCACTTCACTGTGAAGAGTCAGAGCCCCACTGCGCTCCAGCAGCAGCGCCTGAAGGGTTTTGGCCTTGCGCTTTCTTTAGTGCAGTGTTTTTCAACTCCTGCTCATTTTGTCCCTCAAGGGAAATTTGGCATTTGTTGTCTAGAGACATTTTTGGGTTTCACAACTTGGTAAGGGTAATTGCTGCTGGCACCTGTGTAGAGGCCAGGAATACCACTGAACATCCTTCAATGCACGGGCTAGCCATCCTCACAGCAAAGAATTACTCGGCCCAAAATATCAGTAGTGCCAAGGCTGAGAAGCCCCGGACTCATCTAGTCTCTCCCCTGTCTCAAGAGGCTCATAAAGAAAAATGCACTTCTTTTGCTCTTTAGTTCATTTTATCATCTATAACAAGTGTTCTAAAATCTGACTTTATAGCATAGAAGAGTTGTTTTTGGATAATGAGTTAACAGTTGGTCTTAACACAGAGCTCAGCAAAGTCTGAAAAACTTATATTCCAGACTTCTAGAATTTGAGCTTCTTTTAATTGTCATCTCTTCATTTCTTGTGAGGGAGAGCTCAGAAAAAGCTTTGCTGTGGAGACACTGCCCTGTTCTTATTGGGGTAAGCTACAGCATGCTGTTCCTCCAAGGAGTCCCTTTAAAACAACAACAAGCCTTTTATACCTTTATAGTCATGTGCACCAAATAGCTTTTCATTCCATCTGACAAATATTTAGAATACCAATAAGAAGAGGCACAATTTATTGAGCACCTAGTGCTTTCTGCCACATCATGGTAAGGCCTCATGTATGTTCTCATTTCATTTAATCCCCACAACAAGCCTTTGAAATAAGCATTACAGATAAGGAAAACGAGGCTCAGAGGGGTTAAGTAAATTGCACGGCCAGGATTTAAACCAGGTCTTTCTGAATATAGTACCTGTTACATTCTACTGACGATATGCCTGTTCACAAAACAATGGGTGTAAAACTGAATAGAACATACTTCTTTCTCTGCCTTTAAGGGGCTCCCAGTCTAAGGGTGAGCTAGTCTTTTAGCTAAGCTCTAGGTAAATAGTACCAGTGCCACACAGCATGGTTGCCCAGTCCTGAAGAGGGAAGGATTATAGTATAGGGTAGGGGAAGGAGCCTGCTGTCGGTTTCATACTAAATGCGATAGCTGGGCTGAGGAGTAGAACCTGACGGAGAGTAAAGGAGCAGGCTCAGGGACAGAAGGAGAGAATGGGAGGTACTTTGGGATATTAGGAACATTATTGAAAGAAAAAAATCTTCAAAAGAGGGAGATGAAATTAATTCTGCAGACAGTTACAGATTTATCAAGCAAATGAAAATATTTACCAAGTTTGATTTCTCATCTGTAATATGGAGATAATGCCAGCCTTATTAGGTTTTTGAGAGAATTAAATGAGATAATGCACACTGAAGTATTGTTAACATAGTGCCTAGCATATAATACAGCATCATTATATATATCCCATTGGTATTTTTTGTTTTTGTTTTTTTTTTGAGAGAGAGAGAGACAGGAAGGGAGAGAGATGAGAAGCATCAACATTTAGTTGTGGCGTGTTAGTTGTTCATTGATCGCTTCTCATATGTGCTTGACTCGGGGGGGGCTCCATCCGAGCAAGTGACCCCTTGCTTAAGCCAGCGACCTTGGGCTTCAAGTCAGTAACCTCTGGGCTCAAGCCAGAGACCTTGGGGTCATGTCTGTGACCCCACACTCAAGCTGGTGAGCCTGTGCTCAAGCTGGAGAGCTTGGAGATTCAAACCTGGGTCCTCAGTGTCCCAGGCCAATGGTTGTATCCACTGTGCCACCACCTGGTCATGCAGAGTTAGATTTTTATTTTTATTTTTTTATTGATTTTAGCTATAGAGGGAGGGGGAGGGAGAGAGAAACAAGAACATCAATCTGTTCTTGTATGTGTCCTAACCGTGGATTGAACCAGGCAACCTCTATACTTTCCAGACGATGCTCTAACCAACCAAGCCGTCCAGCCAGGGCAAGAGTTAGATTTTTGCTGCTTGTAAGACAAAGCAGCTCTGTTCAATTTAATTTGAAATTGTTTTTCTAGGTTTCATTTTCCCATACACATAGTTTCCTAGAACAGTCATTTGACCGTTTCAGTATAGCCATTTTAATTACAACCTCTGATTCCCTCTTTGCCAAAAGGTTTGTGTATTCATTACAACATGGTATGGTTAGCTCAACACCAACTTTTCTAACTATCTGTTCCACCAGTATTGCACATTGGCCTGACTGACCCAGCTGCAAGGGGTCACCTGTACACCCTGCATGAATTAACTCCATTGATGTTGTCTGCTCCCATTGTAGCTAATGGCACTGATTCAGCCTTCCATGTGCTTGCTGCTAAGCCAGCCCATTCTGCTCTAGCACCCGTAGCAATGCCTGTGCGTGAAACCAACCCTTGGGCCCATGCCCTTGATGCTGTTAACAAGGGAATTGCAGCCACACATTCGGGTAAGGTGGCCACAGATGGTGGTGAGGATTCTGGGATCAGATAAGTGACCCTGGTTCAAAAATCAGCCATTTGCCTGAGTGGGAACCAGGGAGGAGCCCTTTTAGGAAAAGTATGTTTTCTCCTGGAAATAAGCTATTAAGAAAGGATGGGGAACTAAAGAGGTGAAATTGTTAGTTCTTAAGACTAGAACAGAATCACCTATAGAACTTTCATTAAATAGATTTCTTGGATCCTACCCTGAGGGAGTCTATCACTGGATTTGAGACGTGTGGACATGACTGTAGGATGAGGAGACCCTGCCTCCTACAATGAAAGGCATAAAAAAAGCTATAAAAACCACTCTATTTCTTATTTTTTGCACTTTCTAATTTTGCTAATAACCATACAACCAAAAATAATTTTAAGTAGCAATAAAGGCAATTCACCAAAAAGACAACATGTGTCTGGAAGCCAGGCAGGGGCCTCGGGTACAGCATCAAATCACTTTTTTCTTTTTGTTCTGGTAGAGCAGGAGGTGAATCACCTGGGCCCCTGGGGCCTGTGCAAGGTGCTCTCTGTACCATGGGTGAGCCACAGCAGCAGGGAAGGATTCTGATGGCAGCCAGCTGCCTCGGGTCAGTGCCATGGAGCTGCGTCAGGACAGCTCCTCACCATGGCTGAGACAGCAGCAAGGTCCACTGGGTTCTCCTTCTGCCTTACAACTCAGCTAGCACAGAATAGCTCACTAGAGGGGATGTGCTCCACCTGTTAGTCATTCTAATAACGAAGGAGGTTACCAGGAAAGGAAAGAGGCCCCTAAAGGTGATTCTTTTGTCTCCATGTTGTTGATTCCAGGGACCGAGTGGGGTCCATCTTCTGGTGCTGCCTCTCCAGGTCTCTTCCAGGCTGGTCACAGACGCACTCCCTCTGAGGCCGATCGCTGGTTGGAAGAGGTGTCCAAGAGTGTCCGGGCTCAGCCGCCGCCGGGCTCAGCTGTCCCTCTGCAGCCGGCTGTCCAGCCACCTCCGCCCACTGCCATCTCTCAGCCCGCACTGCCTTTCCCAGGGAATGCATTCCTCGCCTCCCAGCCTGTGCCAGTGGGTGTGGCCCCGCCCCTGCCTCCAGCCTTTGTCCCTGCCCAGGCCTATCCTGTGGCCAATGGGATGCCCTATCCAGCTCCTAATGTGCCTGTGGTGGGCATCACTCCCTCCCAGATGGTAGCCAACGTGTTTGGCACCGCAGGCCACCCTCAGGCTGCCCACCCCCATCAGTCCCCCAGCCTGGTCAAGCAGCAGACATTCCCTCTGTACGAGATGAGCAGTGCTACTGCCAGTCCCTTCTTTAAGCCTCCTGCTCAGCACTTCAATGGCTCTGCAGCTTTCAATGGTGTGGAGGACGGCAGGGTAGCCTCAGGAGACCAGCACACAGAGGTCCCTGCAGGCACCTGCGCGGTGGATCCTTTCGAAGCCCAGTGGGCTGCGCTAGAAAGCAAGTCCAAGCAGCGTACTAACCCCTCCCCCACCAACCCTTTCTCCAGTGACTTACAGAAGACATTTGAAATCGAACTTTGAGCAGTCCCTACGGCTTATGTATTCTGTCTGTACTTAGGCAAGGGGCGGGGGTGGGGGTCCTGGATCAGTACACCTTTCACTAATCGCAAAGGTCCCAAGGAGCACGTCCAGGCAGAGTGCTATGCGGGTGACTGTTGACGAAAGTGGAGAAAACCATTCCTAGAGAAGAGCTGTCCTAGTTAGGCTAATGAAGCCAAGAAAATACTGCCCTCTGTCCCCCTCCTCCTGCCTCAGCCCCTTACCAATCTCTGGCAACAGAGAGGCAGACATATCTGAACAGGAATCTGTATTCAAAGCACATTTACTGGAATATAAAACACAACAGGAAGCAAAACGATCTCCCCTTGTTTTTCAGGCCACGCACCTGCCTCCTCTCAGTACTGGCCTGTCTTAGGGAACAAGAACAGGTGGCCTGTGCTTGGGCCGGGGACGAGAGGCAAGCGGTGTAGCCAGAATTCCCAGGAGGGCACATCACCTGCTGCCCAGCAGAGCTATATTTTAGGGATAAAGTTGAGCTTCCATTTTGAGTAAGAATAAATATTATAAATATATATCAAAAAAGCCAAAATCTTTATTTTTATGCATTTAGAATATTTTAAATAGTTCTCAAAAAGTTGTACGAGTTGTAAGTAATCTTGCCAAAGGTAAAAGGGTTAGCTGTAAGAAATTGTACATAAGATTGATTTATTGTTGATTCCTATTGAAGTAAAAGGAGGACAAGCTGGAGGTGCAGATGGGATCCCTAATTTGGTATCAGTCATTGTAAGTAGCACATTGCAACAACAATCATGCTTATGACCAATCCAGTCACTAGGTTCTAGTTTAAAGAAAATGAAAGAGTAGTATTGTCCTGGTTTTAAACCTATGATGAAATTCTAATGTCATTATTTTAATGGAATCAGTCTAAATATGCTCTATAGAGACTATTTTCTTTTATATATTGCTGCAGTTTCCTTATGTTAATCCTTTACTTGTTTTAACACTAAGGTGACAATTTGACATCATATCCATAGACTGGAACGCGGTTACTGTGTTGGTTTGTCATGTGGGCTTTTGTGGGTTTGTTTTATCCTTTAAGTTTGGTTCCCACAAGTTTTGTGGGGGTGGAGTTTCTGGTTTTAGTAGATGTGTGTGTGTGTGTGTGTGTGTGTGTGTGTGTGTGTGTGTGTGTGTGTGTGTGTGTGCATGTGTGCGTGTCCTCGTCCTCCGCCCTGTGGTGAGCAGAGCATCCCGTTGCCAGTTGTGGCCACTTGACCTCTGGTAATAATGTGAGATCCCATCTCATTTTTACTTTTGAACGTTGGCCTTACAATCAAATGTAAGTTATATATATTTGTACTGATGAGAATTTATAATCTGCTTTAACAAAAATAAATGTTCGTGGTAGAAGCTTTTGCCAATGAAGGGCTGTTCTTCTTTTATTAGCAAATAAGTTGACTCAGTGTTTTTTGGTCTTGCTCTGTCTCCCTTCTGCTCTTCTCTGCTACAAGGTCTCTAGTTTGCTGGCTACAGAATCTTTTACTGGGACTAGTATATTAAATTCATATTTGTATTCATTCTTTAGGCTTTGGTTGATCCTAAGTGCATCCCTAATGCCAGATTCTTGCTGCCTAGAGTGTGGTCTAGACAACAGCATGGACTGCCTAGGAGCTGGTTAGAGGTCCAGAATCTCAGCCCCACCCGACCTCAGAAGCAGAATCTGCATTTGAACAAGGTGCACTGTCAGATATGTAGGGCGGAGCAGTGATTCTCAACCTTAGATCCGCATCAGAATCACTTCAGCAGCTTTTCAGATCCTCATGCAGGGCCATACTCCAGACCAACTCAGCTCAAATCTCCGGAGAGGGAAACCCCAGGCTCCGTTTTTAAAAGGCTCCCACTACGGAAGAAGGTTGAGAACCAGTGGTTTAGGCTGAGTTTTACTCTCACTTTGAACCTTATCCCACTATTCTGTGACTAGTTCTAAGAGCTAGCTAACTTAAAATTTACCTTCTGAAAACCTGTCGCTAATAGGTCAAATACTGGTTTAATTAAAGAACTGGGGAGTCCAAGAAAGTGGCCCTTATTTTCCAATTCCTATAGCAAAGCCAGCCATGGTACCTGAAAAGGGATGTTCCTCAATATATATTTTAATCAAGGAGGGAAAGACCTGTGCCTTGGTCCATGTTTTCTTTGTTGAATGATAGGTAGAGCAAGAAGTGTCCCTCACCTGGCCACCAGCCAGAGCTAGCTGGAGGGGTAATTAAAACCTTTCCCTGTAATGACTGTCTGTGCTGTGTTCCCAAATAACCTCTGTCCTGAAGGCCAGCCAGCCCTCTGGAGGACGTGTGAAAAGTTCAAGTGGAAATGGACTCAAGCTCACTGAGTCCAGGCCTCTTACGTTGTTAGCAGCAAGGAACTGGAGGTCCTGAGATGAAGAATGACTTTTACCAATTCAAACCGTTTCTAAAGCCACTTTCTTATTATATTGCCTTTCCCTCCACTGGTCACCCCCATCCTGCTGTTGCTGTTTTTAATAATATTCTGGCTTTTATCTGGCAGCAAACATTTTGCTTTACAGACTCCTACCGTACGGGCCCAGCCATCTGCCCCGTCAGGTGTGAGGCAATCCTCCCAGCCAGCTCTGCACGTCAGCCTCAGAAGGCTTCAGACCCAGCTTCCCAATGGCAGTAAGGAGCTTTTCTAGTTCTTTCATGCTCAAATAATAATGCAACTGCTACTCTTTCACCCCAAATCCCTATACTGAGCCTTACGTTACATTCCAGTTTGCCCACAGCTTTCACAAATGTTAGGCCGTTAACTGTATGCACAGATAGGTTTGAAGCTGTTGCTCTGTACTACCTACCTAGAAGGGTGGGAGAACAAAGAATCCTTCCCTGTCACAGCAGGAATTAGGGGTTATCCTTGAAATCGTTAGGACCTCCCTAGCCAGCTTTAAATGAAGAACCCTGGTAGCTTGTTTAAAAGGTGGTGAACTGATCTGTGTAACAGAAATTAAGAGGGAAGTTGTAAAGGGTGTCCTTATCCAAACTGATTTCTCTTCTTGACAACTCAGTGACCCGTGGTCACGTTAGTGATGCAAACAATGCTGGGACTCAGAGGAAGGCTGATACTGGCAGGTGGTGGGGGGCACGGGGGCAGTGTCTCCAGAAGATAACTCCCTTAGCCAGCCATGGAGGGGCAAGTGAGTGTCTGTGCCCTTGTCCCCAGTCCTGCAGAGTTGTTTCAGAACTGGGGCTAGAGCCCGCCTTCATCCTTGCTGCCAGACTGGCTGAGCATGAGGCTGGACTCGGGAACAGCTGGCACAGCAGAAGCTGGAGTAGTACTCATTGCCACAGAGCCGGGCCTGCAGGATCAGGCCACAGTTGGCCAGCTCCGGCTGGTCGATGCAGTCCCTTCTTGGGTCCCTGGGCTGGGCGGCCAGTGCTGCAGAACAACGGGGGAGGGGGTGGGGGGGGAGAAGGTGGTAAGGAGCTCTGTGTGCACTGAAAAGTCTCATCTACCATTTCATTTCCTTAAAAGGAAAGTGGCACTGTAACTGCCAGATTCCCCCCAAAATGAAGTCACTCTGAAGTCTTTAACTCCTCTATGTACAGCTACAAGAAAGGATCACAATTTCTACCCATTCTTTCTTTCTTTCAGTTACAGTTAGCATACAGTATTAGTTTTAGGTTTACAACAGTGCAGCATTTATATAATTCACAAAGTGATCACCCCGGTAAGTCTAGTGCCCATCTGACACCATGCATAGTTATTACAATATTGTTGACTATTTCCCCTATGCTGTACTTTACATTCCTGTGACTATTTTTATAACTGGCAATTTGTACTTCTTAATCTCTTCCCCTTTTTCACCCATTCCCCCAAACTCTTTCCCCTCTGGAAATTATCGGTTCTCTAAATCTGAGTTTGTTTTATTGGTTCATTTATTTTGTTTTTCAGATTCCACATATAAGTGATATCATATGGTATTTGTCTTTCTCTGTCTGACTTATTTCACTTAGCTTAATACCCTCTTCGTCCATCTATGCTGTCCACAAATGGCAAGATTTCATTCTTTTCTATGGCTGAGTATTCCGTTGTATATATGTACATCTTTATCCAATAATTAATCTATCAATAAACACAAGATACAGATGCTTCCATGTCTTGGCCATTGTAAATAATGCTGCATTGAACATAGGGATGCATGTCTTTTTAAATTAGAGTTTTGAATTTCGTCAGATAAAGACCCAAAATTGAGATTGCTGGCTCCTATGGTAGTTTACATTTTTCATTTTTTGAGGAACCATCATAATGACTTCCACAGTGGCTGCACCAGTCCGCATTCCCACCAACAGTGCACAGCACATCCTCAGCAGCTCCTACCATTTACTGGCCCAAGACAGACATTCTGACAAGTATAAAGGATGTTTCAGTGTGGTTTTAATTTGCATTTCCCTAATGATTAGTGTTAAGCATCTTTTCATATGTCTGTTGGTCATTGGTTACCTGTATGTCTTCTTTGGGAAAATGTCGATTCAGAACCCCTGCACGTATTTTAATTAGGTTGTTTGGTGGGGAGGGGGTTGTTGGTGTCAAGTTGTATGAGTTTCTTATGTATTTTGGATATTAACCCTTTATTGGATATATCATTGGTGAGTATCTTCTCTCATTTGGTAGGCTGTCCTTTTGTTTATTTCTTGTGTGGGCCTTGACCAGGCAAGCCTGGGATTTCGAACAGGTGACCTCAGTGTTCCAGATCAATGCTTTATCTACTGAGCCACTACAGGCCAAGCTGAGTTTATTCTTGTACATGCTGTAAGAAAGTGGTCCAGTTTTCCCATTTATTGAAGAGACTGTCTTTACCCTCTGTGTGTTTTTCCTTCGTTTGTCATAGGTTAATTGACCAGATAGACATGGGATTATTTCTGAGCTCTCTGATCTGTTCCATTAATCTGCTTTTATGCTGGTATCAAGCTGTTTTTTTTTTTATTTCTTTTTATTTTATTCATTTTAGAGAGGAGACACAGAATGAGAGAGAAAGAAAGAGAAAGGGGGTTGGAGCTGGAAGCATCAACTCCCATATGTGCCTTGACCAGACCAGTGCAGGGTTTTGAACTGGCGACCTCAGTGTTCCCAGGTCGACACTTTATCCACTGCACCACCACAGGTCAGGCTCAAGCTGTTTTTGATTACTGTGGACTTGTAGTATAATTTGTTATCAGGTAGTGTGATGCCTCCAGCTTTATTCTTTCTCAAGATTGCTTTGGCTATTTAGGGTCTAGTGTGGTTCCATATAAGTTTTAGGATTATTTGTTCTATTTTTCTTTGAAAAAATGCTATTGGTATTTTGATAGGGATTGCATTGAATCTGTAGATTGCTCTGGGTAGTATGGACATTTTAATAATGTTAATTCTTATCGATGAACACGGTATATGTTTCCATTTATTTGTATAGTCTTCAGTTTCTTTCTTCAGTGTCTTACAGTTTTCCATGTACAGATCTTTTACCTCTTTGGGTAAATTTATTCCTAGCTAGGTATTTTATTCTTTTTGATGCAATTGTAAATTATATTTCTTAAATTTCTCTGATAGTTCATTATTGGTGTATAAAATGCAACCAATTTCTAAATATTAGTTTTATATTCTTGCTACTTTACTGAATTCATTTATTCTAATTTTTTGGTGGATTCTTAGGGTTCTCTTTATTTAGTATCATATAATCTGCAAATAACGACAGTTTTACTTCTTCCTTTCCAATTCGGATGCCTTTTATTTTCTTGTCTGAGTGTTGTGGCTAAGACTTTCAATACTATGTTGAATAAAAGTGGTTGGTAAAAGTGTACATCCTTGGTTTTTTTCTGATCTTAAAAACTTCCAGCTTTTCACCATTGAGTATGATATTTGCTGTGGTTTGTCATATGTGGCCTTTAATATGTTGAGCTATGTTGCCTGTATCCCCACTTTGCTGAGTTGTTTTTTTAATCATAAATTGATGTTGGATTATGTCAAGTAATTTTTGTACACCTGTTGATATAATTTTTTTTTTTTACAGGGACAGAGAGAGAGTTAGAGAGAGGGATAGATAGGGACAGACAGACAGGAATGGAGAGAGATAAGAAGCATCAATCATTAGTTTTTCATGCCTTCGCAACACCTTATTCATTGATTGCTTTCTCACATGTGCCCCGACCACGGGCCTTCAGCAGACCAAGCCACCCCTTGCTGGAGCCAGCAACCTTGGGTCCAAGCTGACAAGCTTTTGCTCAAGCCAGATGAGCACACGCTCAAGCTGGTGACCTCAGGGTCTCGAACCTGGGTCTTCTGCATCCCAGTCTGACGCTCTATCCACTGCGCCACCACCTGGTCAGGCTATTGATATAATTTTTAAAATTCATTTTTTATGATGTATCATGTTAATTTGATTTGCAGATATTGATTGAATCAGCTATGCATCCTGGAAATAAGTCCACTTGATTGATTGATCATGGTGTATGATCTTTTTAATGTATTGCTGAATTCGAATTCGGTTTGCTAATATTTCATTGAGGATATTTGTATCTCTGTTCATCAGGGATATTGGTCTATAATTTTCTCTTTTATTTTGTAGTGTCTTTGTAGTTTCTTTGTCTTATTTTGGTATAAAGTTAATGCTGTCTTCATAAAATGATTTTGGGAAACTTTCCTTCTCTTCAGTTGTTTTAGAACAGTGAGGAGGATAGGAATTCTTTGAATGTTTGGTAAAGTTTATCTGTCAAGTCATCTGGTCCAGGGCTTTTGTTTGTTGGGAGTTTATTATTGATTCAATTTCAATTGTAGCTATCAGTCTATTCGGATTAACATGCGGTGTATTTTGGAATATGTTCTGCATACACCTGAAAAGAATGTATATTCTGTTTGTAGGTTAAATGTCCTGCAATATCAATTAAGTCCATCTGCTCTAATGTGCCATTTATATCCACTTGTTGGAGTAACCTCTTTATCATTATGAAATTCCCTTCATCTCGTTATAGCCCTTGTTTTCAAGTTTACTTTGACATAAGCATTGCTACCTCAGCTTTTTTTGGGGGGGGTCCATTTGTATGAAATGCCTTTTCCATCTCTTTACTTTCATTGTGCATGTCTTTCGATCTGAAGTAGGTCTCTTGTAGGCAGCATATGTGTGGGTCTTGTTTTTCTATCCATTCAGCCCATTCTGTGTCTTTTGATTGGAGCATTTAGTCAGTTGACATTTAAAGTAATTATTAATAGGTATGTCATTATTGCCATTTTCTTGTTTTTTGACTGCTTTTGTAGTTCTCTGATCCTTTCCTATATGTTGATGACTTTTTGTAGTGTGTTTGGATTCCCTTCTCTTTGTTTTTTGAGAGAGAGAGAGTCAGAAAGAGGAACAGACAGGGACAGAAAAAGAGGGACAGACCGGAAGGGAGAGAGATGAGAAGCATCAATTCTTCATTGCAGCATCTTAGTTGTTCATTGATTGCTTTCTTGTATGTGCCTTGCCCGGGGGGTTGGGGGGGGGGTTAAAGCTGAACAAGTGACCCCTTGCTCAAGCCAGCGGCGACTTTTGGGCTCAAGCTAGTGATCATGCAGTCATATTTATTATCCCACACTGAAGCCAGTGACCCTGTGCTCAAACTGGTGAGCCAGCAACCTCAGGGTTTCAAACCTGGGTCTTCCACATCCCAGTCCAACGTTCTATCTACTGCGCCACTGCCTGGTCAGGCTCCCTTTATTTCTTATATATCTCATAGATTTTGGTTTGTTACCATGTGCTTCATGTATACCAACTATGTTTGTAGCAGTCTATTTTAAGTTGATGGTTGCTTAAGTTTGAATGTATTCTAAAATCATTGCAACTTTTACTCACCCTTCCACCTTTGTACTAGCTTTATAGTTGGTTGATCCACTGCCTTTACTGTTCGCCTTTATCAGTGAAATATTTTCTTTCCTGTCTTTTTTTTTTTTTTTTTTTTTTTTTGAGAGGAGACAGTTTCCCACATGCGCCCCAACTGGGAATCACCTGGCAAGCCCCTTACAGGGCGATGCACTGCCCGTCTGGGGCTGTTGCTTGGCAACTGAGCTATTTTTAGCACCTGAGGTAGAGGTTCCATGGAGCCCTCCTCAGTGTCAGGGGCCAACTTACTCAAATCAATCCTGCCATGGCTGTAGGAAGGGGTGAGAGTGGGGAGGGGTGGAGAAGCAGATGGTCACTTCTCCTGGGTGCCCTGACTGAGAATTGAACCCAGGACATCCATACACTGGGCTGACACTCTACCTCTGACCCAACCAGTTAGGGCCCTTTCCTATATTTTCTTATTCATATATTTTATCTTTTTCTTTCTTACTTCCTTTAACATTTCTTGTAATACTGGTTTAATGGTGATTAATTCCTTTAGCTTTTTCTTAGCTAGAAAATTCTCCTTCAATTCTAAATGATAGCCTTGCTAGGTAGAATCACCTTGGTTGTAGGTTCTTGTTTTTCGTTGCTTTGAATATTTCATCCCACTGTGGCCTGCAGTTTCTTTTGAGAAATTGGCTGCTGCTTTTCTCTTGCTGTTTTCAAGATTCTCTGTCTTGAACCTTTTTTATTTTAATTATGTGTCTTGTTGTGGACCTCTGGGTTCATCTTGTTTAGGACTCTGCGCTTTCTGCAATTGTGTGTCTGTTTCCTTTGCCAGGTTAATAATCTGTCATTCCTTCAAATAAATTTTCAATCCCTTGCTCTCTCTTTTTCTAGAACTTTGATGCTGGAAACGTTGGTTTATCCCAAAGGTTGCTTAAACTACCCTCATTTTTTGGTTTTTACTACCTTGTTTTCCAGATCCTGATTGGAGCCTGTGCTTCATCTAATCTGCTGTTGATTCCCACTAATGTAGTTTTCATTTCAGTTATTATATTCTTCACTTTTGACTGGTTCTTTTTTATGAGTTCTCTGTGATGAGGTTCTCACTGAGTTCATCTAATTTTCCCTCACTGAGCATCCTTATAGTTGGTGTTTTGAACTTTGTGATTACTTGTGTCCATTTCATTTGGAACATGTCTGTCTCATTTTGGCTGACTCCCTGTGTTTGCCTCTGTATTAGGTAGGTCTGCTATGTCTGCCAGTCTTGGCAGTGTCCTAATGGGTAGGTGTCCTGTTGGCCCAGTGGAGCAGTGTCCCCTTGTGTAGGTTGTACGAGTCCTCCTGTTGTAGTTGAACCTTGCTTGCTACTGGCACGTAAGTGGGTGGGATTGACCCTGAGGCTGACTGGCTGTGAGGACCCGCCATGACTACAGCAGACAAGCTGCTGTGCAGGGGCTGACCCCATGGATCAGGATTTGCTCTAGCGGAGCTCTGATGCCAGCCAAGTCAGCCCGTGCAGTATTTCATTTGTGGAGTTGTTTGGGTGGTGTTGTGCTGTGGGCGGAAGCTGGTCACTGGGTGTGTTGGTTCTAGAGGCTCTTGGGAAGGGCTCTGGGGCAGGCTAAGGTCAGCCACCATTTGTGCCCAGCTTGGGACTGCCTAATGGGAGCTACAAAGTGATCTGCAGTTGGTTGCCACTTGTTCTGGGCATGAAGATGCTTGGGAGAGGCTAAGCTGCGAACCAAGCCCAGCTGGCACTAGTGCTAGGTTTGGGACTGCTTAGTTGAAGCTACACTCTCAGCCAACACTGGCTCAACTTATGCCAGGCTTGGGCCACCTAATGGGAGTTACAATGCAAGTTGAGACAAGTTGCCTCTTGTTACCAAGCTTGAGGTCCCTTAGCAAGAGGTACAGGGCATACCAAAGCCAGCAGCTGCTTGTTTGGGGGTTTTGGACCTTTGGGAGATTTTACAAAAGTTCACAGCATAGGCTCAAGCCAGCTGCTCTTGGGAAAAATGACTGGAAGTGGCTCAGACTGGCTATGAGTTGGGTGGAGCAGGGCAAACAGTGTTAGCCAGGATAATAGAGAGCTCAGGTTTGGCACCCATCAGCCCCTGCTGGCTAGGTGCAGGAAGGGCTCAACAAAGGAGCAGTGGTTCCTGCCCAAGGATTGCCACCCATTTCCCTTCCTCCTCATATGTCGCTGACACTCCTCAAGCTGCTGCCCCCACCTTGCAGCCCAGAGTGAGTCTGAGTTCATGTGTGGGCCTCTAAAGGAAATACCTGGGACTCCTGCAGCCCTGCAACTCACCTGGACACAATCCCCAGTGGTTTGCACAGCCAGATGTTATGGGGTCTCTTCTTGGCACTGGTGCCCTGGGGCTAGGACCCCTTCACTTCTCAAGGGGGACCTCTGAAGCCAAGATATCCCTCCTCATTCTTAATCACCACATTGTTGGTGTGGGATCTGCCCCTCCTACCAGTCTCGTCATGGCTTCTTCTGTCTGTCCTTCAGTTCAGGACTTCTGTTCAGCTACTCTTCAGGTGGTTCTCAATAATGGTTGTTCTATAATTTAGGTAGATTGATATGATCGTGGGAGGAGACAAACACAGCATTTACCTACCCTACCATCTTGACCAAAGTCATTGCATCCATTGTTGGCCTTACTGTAGTATGCAGTGGTCCTCCTGACATTCTTCTCAGCCCGGTACACAGACGACCGCAGACTGCCCAGTACTGATGGACTAGATGAGTAAATATCTCTTGAATTTAACTCCCTACCCTCGCTGTTAAGACCTGAAAAGCTGAATGATGGCTGCCTTGGCTTCTAGATTTGGAATGAGAGAGAGTAGGATCAGCCCTAAGGAAAGATTTGAGTTGGCAAGTGCCATCTTGTCTTCTCTCTTACTGCTGGTTTCCTCCAACCTCAAAATGTTGTGCCTTCAACGGTCCCAGCATATCCCCGTCACTTAAGAGTCCCCACCTCTCCAGTTTTTCCTCTTCCTCCTGAGAAAGCAGGCTGTGTTAGGCGAAGTGATGGGAAAACAGTCTTGTGAGCAGTGGCTCTAATACTATACTGGGTGCAAGTGCTGGTTGCCTCCTCTGCTCTACTAGGAGCTTCTGTATCTCACAAATGCCCGTGAGAGTTCCGTTCTGCTGCCTTATCTTAGAACTGAAGTGGCCTAGCTACTTCCCTTTCCTTTCTGGAAGGGACTCTTGCTCCCCCTTGGATTAGGCCTGAGTAGCACCTTCCCTAAAGTTAGCCCTCCTGGACTAGGGAAGGCTTACTCCTCTACCCCGTGCTTATTGCCAAAGTGCGACTAACAGACTGACTAAGAAGGTGTGATATGTCAGTATAACAAGAGTGCTGACCACATGTGCTTACAGGAACATACATGATCAGCTAGCCACTTATGCACGTGGTAGAAAAAACCAGTACCTTTCGTATCAGCTTTATCTCAGCTGTAGCCTAGCACAGCCCAGAGGTTAGGTGCTTCAGCATCATGGGACAGCACACCAGCTCCGCAGCCTGACCCCCGGGCACAGTCTGGGCTCTCCTACTTACCCACGGGCTGACTTTGGGCATGGCACTTACACTCTGTGCGCCTCTCGTTCCTCATTTGGAACGGAGGTGATGTTAACAGCCCCGCAGTAACCTGAGCTAAATTTGAATGTTCAACTGTGTTTTGCCTCATAACCTCACTCCCTCTCATTTAAAGAGCTGAGTGGCCCCCTAGAGTATTTTGTTTCAAACCAATCTTTTTTTTTTTTAATTATTTTTTAAAATCTATTCATTTTAGAGAGGAGACACAGAGTGAGAGAGAAAGAGAGAAAGTGGGGAGGAGCTGGAAGCATCAACTCCCATATGTGCCTTGACCAGACCAGTGCAGGGTTTTGAACTGGCGACCTCAGTGTTCCCAGGTCGACGCTTTAACCACTGCGCCACCACAGGTCAGGCTCAAACCAATCTTTTAGGCAAAAAGGTTGAGGGGTCCTCACAGCAGAAGTGTGTTCCTTACGCTAGAGCAGGGGTCCAGTTCACTGTCCCTCAGACCATTGGAGGGCCGGACTATAACAAAAACAATGAACAAATCCCTATGCACACTGCACATATCTTATTTCAAAGTAAAAAAACAAAACGGAGCCTGACCAGGCGGTGGCACAGTGGATAGAGCATTGGGATGCAAAGGACCCAGGTTCGAGACCCTGAGGTCACCAGCTTGAGCGCGGGCCCATCTGGCTTGAGCAAAAGCTCACCAGCTTGGACCCAAGGTCACTGGCTCCAGCAAGGGATTGCTTGGTCTGCTGAAGGCCCGCGGTCAAGGCACATGTGAGAAAGCCATCAATGAATAACTAAGGTGTTGTGAAGGCATGGAAAACTAATGATTGATGCTTCTCACTTCTCTCCGTTCCTGTCTGTCTGTCCCTGTCTATCCCTCTCTCTGACTCTCTCTCTGTCCCTGTAAAAAAGAAAAACAAAAACAAAAACGGGAGCCTGACCGGGCGGTGGCGCAGTGGATAGAGTGTCGGACTGAGATGCGGAAGACCCAGGTTCGAGACCCCAAGGTTGCCAGCTTGAGCGCGGGGCCCATCTGGCTTGAGCAAAAGCTCATCAGCTTGGACCCAAGGTCGCTGGCTCCAGCATGGGGTTGCTCAGTCTGCTGAAGGCCCTCGGTCAAGGCACATGTGAGAAAGCAATCAATGAACAACTAAGGTGTCGCAACGGCAAAAAAGACTAATGATTGATGCTTCTCACCTCTTTCCTTCCTGTCTGTCTGTCCCTATCTATTCCTCTCTGACTCTCTCTCTCTGTCCCTGGGGAAAAAAAAACAAAAACGGGAACAATACAATATTTAAAATAAAGAACAAGTAAATTTAAATCAACAAACTGACCAGTATTTCAATGGGAACTATGGGTGTGGATGCATCCTGTGCTCCTCTCACTGACCACCAATGTAAGAGGTGCCCCTTCCGAAAGTTTGGCGGGGGCCGGATAAATGGCCTTAGGGGGCCATATGCAGCCCGCGGGCCCTAGTTTGGGGATACCTGCACTAGAGTGTGACGAGCTCAAGCACAATGCCCCCAAACTAAGTTAGGAACACTCTCAGCCAGTGTGGTGACAGAGAACTGGCCGACGGAGGCTGTGAGTATTGTTCCAAGAGGCAGGTCGTGTCAGAATGGTGACCACACACCATCAGGAGCCCCACCAGCCTTGATCAAGCAAGTTTCTGATTGTAAGGTGGTTTCCCATACAGACATGCCTGTAGCTAATCACAGACACCATCAGGGTCCTCCTAACAGCTCTCTTTCTCAAATCCATCTGCACTTGGGTTTGTCTTCAGTCCTGCGAGTTTGGTTATTATGTAGACAGATGATCAATGTGCTGGGCATCCTCACAGGTGAAAAGTCACTCCTGCATAGGGTGCTGCCACTAAGGTGGCACCGTCACTCATACACACACACACACTCGGTCACCAGGTATCTGAGCACCTAGCTGCGCCGAGCACTGGGCTGGGCCCTGCGTGTGAGTCCAGTCACTGTTTTAAGGCGCTCACAAAGTGGAAGCCTGGGTGTCAATCCAGCTCACTAAGCAACACTGCCATGGGCCAGGTTCCACCCTCAGCCTGCGAGCCAGGGCACACCCCGAGTATAGCCGTGCCCCTGGTGCTGCCCTGACAGTTGTCGTGCGGGCACACCAGCTCAGGAGGGCCCTGGCACCTTCTCCACCAGGTTTGTTTTCCAGCCCCATGAGAACCAGCTACCTGGCCCAAGGCGCCACCCTGCTGTTCAGACAGTGACCTTGGGTCGAGGGTACGCAGGAGGCGGGCCAGGCCTAGGACAGAGCTCCCTCCCTTCTCCCGGGGGCTTATTTGAATATTGAGCTCTTGTGGGTTTGAACATTAAACCAGTCTGTTTCATTAGTGCTGAGATGCACTTATTTTCATATTCTAACCTGTCAAATTGGACTGCATATTAATTGATGGTGTCTTAGCATTGTATCTTGGCATCCTTTTTCTCCTTAGTGGTATGAAAATAATGGAGATTACAATATGGTATCTAGATTCATTGAAATTTGATAATATAACAGCTCAAAACAAGAGCTGGAGAACATATGGCTGAAATATCAAAGTACTGAATAATGCAAGTAAAATTCTGCCCACTTACAGATGCAATAGCTTAGTGAAAAGAACATTAAATACGAGGGGTCAAAAGACCTAGGTTCTAGCACCAGCTTGGCCATGAATTTGCTGCGGACTGGTGGAAACATCGCTTGAGCTCTCTGGATGTCTGTCTCATTTGTAAGAATGTGACAATAACCCCCGCCCTTCGTTTTCTGGGTTACATGGAAAGAGGGCCTTAAAGGCACTTTTCAGTTGTAGGATTATGTTTTGCCATCTTCATTAAAATGGACAGTTTTAATGGTCTGAGTGCCTTAAGTATTGTAATGAAGTTTCTAGTCAATCATATTTCTGAAAATTAAAGCAGTAAGTGTAAAAGGTGATACTTCACATCGTCTATAAGCTATTATAACCAGATGCCTGTCATGCGCACTCTCCTTCATCCTCACTACAGCCCTGCCAGGCGGTGTAAGCCCACTCTGTGCAGGTGAGGGGGAGAGGCTCAGGACAGTTGAGCCCTTGCCTCGAGTCACACTCCCAGGAACTGTCATACTGAGCCAGGACTTGGAAGCAGAGTCTCTCGGACTCTTCCTTATCCCGCTACACAAGCCCGCGCTTCAGAACAAGCAGCCCTCTCACCTGGCGGGACCACCTTCAGCTCGGTGCTGCGGCTGACTGCCTGCCTCCCGCGGTAGGAGCTGCATGTGTAGGAACCCTCGTCCCTGGCCCGCAGGTTGTGGATCAGCAACGTGCCATCTGGGGACTGGTGGACACGGTGGCCATCGCCCCATACCGGAAGCCCGTTCCTGGAAGGGAGAGGACAGTGGAAGAGCTGTCCAGGGCCAGGAGGAGGCCATCAAAGACCATTCCAGAGCCAGCTGCTCCCTGTTTGTGGACAGATGGCCCTCACCTCAAGGAAGAGGTGGGACAAGGTACCCAAAAGATAGGACGTTACCAAAGCAAAATAACTCAGAACTGACACACTCAAACCAACTGGGCACAGTGACCTGAGTGTCTGTAAATGTGCCTCTGACCCAGAGAGAGCCACACTCACTTCTCCTAAAGGGCCATGAGCGCCCTGAGGTGCCAGGCCCTGTGCGGGGGAAGGGCTGAGCACTTCCTGCCTCCATGGCCCTGCCCTGGGGTGGGACTGCAGGTGTTTGGGAGAGACTCCCCTGAGGAAGATAGCAAGCAGTCACCGGCCTGAGGCTGAGGAGACTGCAGCTGGCTGGCAGAGAGGGGGACCATGGGGACTCGGGAGCTTGAAGGAAGGCCGTGGCCGTAAAGGTAAGGGTGAGCTGGAGAGAAGCATACATGGCTCTGGCCTGGAGTTCGGACTGGATCCTGGGGCTAGCGGAGGGGTATGAGCTGAGCAGGACCCACACGGCATTTGTGCTTTGAAAGGGTCGCTGACTGCAGTGGGTACTGGGGACGGGCCTGAGAACAGACCAGGTCAGCAGCTGCTGCACACGGGTGGATATGCAACAAATGGAATGAGGGTCAGATGTGGCGAAGGGAAGAAGAAATCAAGGATAACAGGCGTCTAGTTTGGGTTACAGGGTAGGTGGTGCCCCTCCACTGAGGGGAGACCCCGGGCAGTGATGAGGGGTAGACGGGGAGGTTATTTTCCACCATTTTGCATTTCACAATGCACAAGACAGACCCAAACAACCAAAATTTATCAGGTCCAAATTGGCAGCAGTGCCATGGCTGAGACCCTGGAATGGTTACCGGGTCTCACTGGCGAGGCACCCAGCCTAGAGGCACGGGTGGGGGGTGGCGGTGGTGGTGACAGCAGCAGGCCGGCCTGGAGTAAGCCTTACCTGGACCATCTGATGTTCACGTTTTCTCCCGTCACCACACAGAGCAGCCTGGCTGTGTCACCTTCTGGAACTATCATAGTAGAAGGCAGCCCTGTGATTGTCATCTCCCCTGGGCACAAGAAGGAGGCACTGTTAACCGATCCTGCCCAACCTGTACCACCTCACCTAAAGGCAGCTGGCCCCCCCACCCTTCTGTTCAGGACGGCATCATACCCAGAACTCTGAGCTGAACCCATCGCTGGACTCGGTCCTGCCCATTGTAGGCGACACAGGTGTAGAAGCCGCCATCTTCCACAGCCACGTGGCTGATGACCAGAGAGCCATCGGGCTGCTGCTGGCGCCTGGGGACCAGACCAAGCAGAGTCAGGGGGCTCCATCCCTTGGGGGCAGAGGTGGGGGGAGCTGCCTTCCTTTCCCAGAACAAAACGGGGTCTGACCAAAGGGCCGGCCGGCCTCCAGCTCCAGCGCTCCTTTACTTGAAGGTGCCTGACCTTTTAACCCTGGCGATAAATTATTTCAAAATTTCCAATACAAAATAATTTGGGTTTCTAGTTTTTGCTATACTCATTTAGTAGGCTCAAATTCTGGTTCTGCCACTTAGGAGCTGTGTGGTGTTAAGTTTCTGTGTGAGCCTGACCAGGCGGTGGCGCAGTGGATAGAGCGTCGGACTGGGATGCGGAAGACCCAGGTTCGAGACACCAAGGTAGCCAGCTTGAGCGCAGGCCCATCTGGCTTGAGCAAAAGCTCACCAGATTGGACCCAAGGTCGCTGGCTCCAGCAAGGGGTTACTCGGTCTGCTGAAGGCCCGCGGTCAAGGCACATATGAGAAAGCAATCAATGAACAACTAAGGTATCGCAACAAAAAACTGATGATTGATACTTGTCATCTCTCTCCGTTCCTGTCTGACCCTATCTATCCCTCTCTCTGACTCTCTCTCTGTCCCTGTAAAAAAAAAAAGCTTCTGAGTGAAAAAGGGGATCAGAATAACACCTACCTCAGCGTGGCTCTTCTGCAGATCATACGGTGGAGACAAGCCTCACGCTCACATGGGTCACTCAACATTAGCTGTTATCACAGCCAGAACTGGGACCACCTCCTTCCCTCCCTCGGCCAGCACCTGTTGACTGACCTGTGACTCAGTCCCTAACCACACTGGGAAGGCCTGGGCCCCACCGAGGCCCTGTCACCAGAGGTGACTCCTGGCAGCTCCTTTCCCCAGGGGCCTGCACAGGGCGGGGAGGGGTGCAGACAGCAGGGAGGGGAGAGCTGACCAAACCTGGGAGAAGACAGGGCCTGCCCATCTCTCTGCCATTCGATGGCTGGGGGCGGGGAGCCCTCAGTGCGGCAGGTCAGCCGGATCCGCTGTCCTGGACGGGCTTCCACCACTCTAGGCTGGTTCTGGACCAGGCGCAGCCTGCAGAGTAAGCATGCCACAGCCATGAGGGGTCCCTGCCACTTTGCCACTGTCTCCCCCATTCCTATCCATGGGACCTCTTCACAAGCCAGGGACCCCTCCTCCCTCTCCAGCCAGATTAAGCTTCCTGAAACCACCCCTCTGTTCTGGTAAGGGGGACTTCAGTAACTGCTTGGAGCAACGTTCAACAGCCCCCTCCGCTTTCTCCCCACCCCACCCGAACACCTGACTAGGGGTTGACAAGTACGTTCCATTCCTCCACATCCCCTCTGTGAACTGTCCTTCTTCAATCCTGTCCCCAGTGGGCCCTTCCTCCTGATATTCTTCCCTTCCTGTGGCTCCCAAGTCCTGGGCTGTGGCCGCCCTGTTCCACCTGCTTGGGGCGGGAGGGGCTGAGCCCAGGGAGCCATGTGTTTCTAGTCCTCACCTGACAGCCCTGAACGGGCCAGCATGGCTGGCCGCAGCACACACTGGCTTGGGGCCCATTTACCTTCCTCTCCCCTCACCCACTGAGACCTCCACGAGCTCTGGCCCTGGCGGGGGTAGGAGGGGACTGCCACCCTGTTACCTGGTCGTGGGCCGGGGATGAGTGGAGGAGATGGTCCCCGGACCCCCAGCATTCTCCCCTAGGCTGGAGTCCTGAGGACTGTGGCCCTGGGCGGGGCCCCTGGTCTGAGGGAAGTGCCTTGACTCAGCCTCAGACAGCTCGGCTATGTCACCCCCTGTCATGAGGCCAGGAGAAGCAAGGGGTGAGCTGTGGGGAGAAGGGGGTGGAAGGAAGGGTGGGCTATGAAGCCGGTGGGGGGCATGTGGAGAAATGAGGACCACGAGGGGCAAAGCCTCCACCTAGCCCAGGGCCACAGTCCCCGCCACCAGGATGCCTGGGCCCACGGACGCACCCTTGCCCCTCCGTCACGGGGTGCTCCAGTTTAGGCCCACTCAGCCAGTCCTTTCCACCATGGGGACCCACGGTGGGGAGGGGTTCAGACACCTGTAATGCGAAGCTGGATCTTTGGAGAGTCATGGCCTGGAGTGGTGCCACAGCTGTAAAAGCCAGCATCCTCTGCCTGCAGGGGGCTGATGACCAGGGAGCCATCGGGCTGCAGCCTGTGCCTGAGTGAACAGAATGGGGACTTGAGCTCTGGGTCCTGAGGACAACGATGAGCCTAACTCCCTCAGGCCCCAGTGCTCCGACCAGAGGGGACCGTAGCCCCACACTCACCCTCCCATCCCAGGGGAACCCAGAGGGCTGCACTGTGGGAGGGCCCCTGCACACCTGTCGGAGGAGGTGGGCCACCCATTTTTCTGCCACCTGATGTGGGGGTCCATGGAGGTACTGCCTGGGCAGAAGAGCCGCACCATCTGCCCCAGGGCCGCCTGCACCAGAGAGGGCTCCGAGCCCGTGATCCTGGAAAGGTAGGAGGTAAGGACCTGCCCTAGTTTCTTGTGTGCCAGGACCAGAGATGACCCCTTCATCAGTGCATGTCAGCCATCCTGTCACAGGCACTTGAGGGGCAGTTGGCATCATGGGAGGCCACACTCCAGCAGCCCTCCCAACCTGCCCACTATGCCCACAGTAACCGCACCTCAACCTGTTCCTGCAGCCGCGGCAGAGGCAGCACAAGCCCAGGGACGGGGAGGCGGGGAGAGACTGCACACGGCAGTCCCGCGGGGGACTGAACCACGCTCCTGTTCCATTTTGTTTTTAATTTTCCAGTTCTCTCATTAGTATGACACAGTCCCAAGAATAATAGCAAATGGAACTGGTCTTGAACCTGTGAGATAATATCATTTTACAGGTCTAGAAACAGACTTGGAGAAGCTGGAGGACTTGCTAAGTCACGAAGCCCATAAGCGTGTCTAACTACGTAGACCCGGGGTGCCCTGGCAAGATCAGCTGGAGAACCAGACACCATGTGTACTGGCTGCCTGACCTGGAAGCCAGAGCTTCCCAAGGGAACATAGCCTCTGGGCAGGGCTGTTTAGAGGATTTAAGTAAGGGATGGGGAGGGAGGGCCAGCTGACCTCAGGGTTTTAGCTCCAACAGGCTCAGCTCCTGGCCTGGGTCCCTCTCCCCCTTCCTGAGAAAGGTGAGGCTCACCTGTAGGAGGAGCCGTGGGAGGGTGGTGCTGGCTGCCCGGCATCTCCGCCCAGTCCAGGGGTGCTGGGCCCCAGCTCCTGGCCCCAGGTCCTTTCTCCCAAGGCCTGGGTGTGGTGCTCCTCCCCCTGCCCACGTTCCCGGTCTTGCCACTGGAGGCCACCAGAAGGCAAGGGCTGTTTGTGGACTGTGGCCCCGGTCCTGTGCCGACTGGCCTCCTGCTGGCCTCCAGGACTGCTGCCACCACCCTCTCTGTGGGTGGTCTGGCCAGTGGCTCCAGGCTTGGGGTGGGGGGACCCGTGTTGAGACCCCCCGCAGCTGCTCATGCACTCCTCCTCCGAGGCAAAGTTGTTGGCGTTGCCATAGCAGCCCCCATACCAGAAGCGGTTACACCGGCCCACAAAGGCGATGAAGTACCAGCGGGTGGCCCAGTCTGTGCAGGAGCCGAGGGCGCTGGGCAGCAGGCACCGCACAGGGTATGCTGAGGGCAAGGATGAGTGTCACTCAGGTGGCCAGTTATAATGCTGCCCAGCAGAGCCGTGCCAAGAAGTACCCACCGTCCCTTGAGAGATAGGAGCCTGTCCCAGTCTGTGGAGCATGCCCGCCAGCCTGCCCAGGCCCCTGGCCTGACCCTGCGGGCACCATCTGTTCTCTGCCTGGTCAATGTGTACTTGTGGAAGATATGAATGAACAACTCTCCCTAGGAAGGCTGTTGGCTTTGAATGGGGGTGGGGACCAGAGCCTGCCCACCAGGACGAGAAAGGGCTTCCACTCACAGTAGCTGGGCTGGCCCGCACAGCCTTCTCCAAAAGGGCCTGCTGCAGAGGCCACGTTGTCATAGCAACAGCCAAACTGGGAGCCCCGGCACTCACTGGGTTCACTCTGCTGGGCCTGGTGGGCCTGAGGCGCCTGGGGAGGAAGCTGGGAATCAGGCTGGCCCTTGGTGGGGATTCGCAAGTGCATGGAGGGGATGGCAGGAAGAGGGAGAGACGACTGGGAGCCACACTGTAGAGCCCTGGCCCTGGGGGACGGTCAGCGGCTAGGAGAATGTCGGATGAAACCCCGGCCGCAGACCTTCTCTGAAGCTGTGTGTCCCCAAGAGGGCGACCCAGGCCAGCAGGCTTCAGGGACCCCCTCCTCCAAGGCCAAAGCTGCACAGTGGCACAGAGCAGGTTCCGGGCTGGACTCTGGCCCCGTCACGTGAATCCGACACTTACTGTGGAGGCCGCTCCTCGCCACCCCGGCCAGCTCCCGGTGTCGGCACTGCTGGGAGGCCTTGAGCAGCCAGCTTGGTGGGGCCCCTCAGCCACAGACACCCCGTCAGGGCAGCACCCGAACCTAAGCAGAGTTGCAGCCCTAATAATTACCAAATCCTCAACACACACGCCCACCACAAAACCGAGGAGGGGAAAGAAACTGAGCCTGCTTGATCATCAGGCTCAACGGGCGAGGGGGCAGAAAGGGGGGCAGAACCAGCACTTATTTCACCCCCACAAGCAGGCCGAGGGGAGGATGGTGAAAGGAGGACCGGATCAGAGCGCCCTCTCTGTGCCAGGCCCCGTGAGAGTTGTTTCACCCTCAGTCACCCCATCCAATTGCTGTCACTGTTCCCAACTCTCAGCAGAGGAAGCCAAGATCAGAGAGGTTAAGTAACTCGTCCAAGTCACCAGCACACAGCCAGTATGTGGCTGAGCCGGGAATCACCCCCAAGCTTTTAGCCCCAAAGTCTGACCCTTTAGTACACTAGGCCCTGAGAGAGTGGGAACCCGACTCAAGCTACAGCTCCACGGCCTGAGCTCTGCAGAGAAAGCAGGCCTACCCCCCCCACCTACCCCTGACCTGCAACTGGGCGCATGGGGAAGCGCAGTGAGAGGGAGCAGGGTCAGGGCAGCTGGAGACGTCACCTCTGTGGGCCCATTGCTGAGCTCAGCAACCCACCCCACCCCAACGCCTCTCTAAGCAGGGAGGCTGCCCTGCCTGTCAAGGATTACCCCCCAACACACACACACACACCCTCTTCTCTCTCTGACCCACCCCCTAAACACACACACACACACACACCCTCTTCTCTCTCTGACCCACCCCCTGACACACACACACACACACACACACACACACCCTCTTCTCTCTCTGACCCGCCCCCTAGACACACACACACACACACACACACACCCTCTTCTCTCTCTGACCCGCCCCCTGACACACACACACACACCCTCTTCTCTCTCTGACCCGCCCCCTAGACACACACACACACACACACCCTCTTCTCTGACCCACCCCCTGACACACACACACACACACACACACCCTCTTCTCTCTCTGACCCACCCCCTGACACACACACACACACCCTCTTCTCTCTCTGACCCACCCCCTGACACACACACACACACACACACACACCCTCTTCTCTCTCTGACCCGCCCCCTGACACACACACACACACCCTCTTCTCTCTCTGACCCACCACCTGACACACACACACACACACACACCCTCTTCTCTCTCTGACCCGCCCCCTGACACACACACACACACACCCTCTTCTCTCTCTGACCCGCCCCCTGACACACACACACACACCCTCTTCTCTCTGACCCAGTGAAGAGGAAGAGGCACTTACCTGCTCTGCTCACAAGAGGCCCCAGGGCAGCCTTGCCACTGAGGCCCGAGGGATACCGTGTGGCCATCAGGGCAGCACCCGTGGGGACTGTGTCTGCAGTCACGGGGCCCCGAGCCAGACCACGGAGGCTGCTCGTGTGGGGACGGCTGCAGAGAAGAGGCTGGGACTGGGGCTGGCAGGTAGGTTTGCTGGTCTCCCCTGGGGTTACCCCGAGCAGAAGGTTGCTCTCGGGATGCCCACCTCTGATCTCTGGAATCTAAAAAGAAGAGGAAGCAAGAGACACATGATGTCCACCTGGTTCCTCACCTCCTCTGTGTCCAGATCAGACCCACCTCTCTCCACACCACCCCCAAGCCACTCACTCCACCCACAACCTCCACCTCCAGGGCTCTGGGTTAGGGGCTTCCACCAAGCTTCTTACCCGAGGCGGGGGCCTCCCGCGAACCCGAAGACATCCAGGGGGCCCTCAGATTGGTGTGTATGTCCTGCATGCTGGGGACTTCTGCAGGGAGCCCGGGCAGCCGGGTGGGATGCAGAGGAATGGAGGAGAGGAGTGGGCTTGCACCGTGGCCATCCCTGACCAACACTGGCCCCCAGCCCACTGCTCAGACAGGGCCTGGGGAACCGGGGACAGCAGACGTGACATGAGCAGTACCTGTGATTTCGTAAAACACCCATTTAAAGGTCTTTGATCACATAGGAAATACTAGTATTATTCGTTCAGCAAAAAAGCCAGATATGCCTGACCTGTGGTGGCGCAGTGGATAAAGTGTCGACCTGGGAACACTGAGGTCGCCAGTTCAAAACCCTGCACTGGTCTAGTCAAAGCACATATGGGAGTTGATGCTTCCAGCTCCTCCCCCCTTTCTCTCTTTCTCTATCTCTCTCTCTCTCACCCTGTGTCTCCTCTCTAAAATGAATAAATAAAGAATTAAAAAAAAAAAGCCAGATATAAAATTAGCATCTGCCTGACCAGGCAGTGGCGCAGTGGATAGAGCATTGGACTGGGATGCGGAGGACCCCGGTTCGAGACCCTGAGCTCGCCAGCGTGAGCACGGGCCCATCTGGCTTGAGCAAAGGCTCGCCAGCTTGGACCCAAGGTCGCTGGCTCCAGCAAGGGGTTGCTCGGTCTGCTGAAGGCCCGCGGTCAAGGCACATATGAGAAAGCAATCAATGAACAACTAAGGTTTCGCAATGGCAATGAAAAACTAATGATTGATGCTTCTCACCTCTTTCCATTCCTGTCTGTCCCTATCTGTTCCTCTCTCTGACTCTCTCTGTCCCTGTTAAAAATAAATAAATAAATAATAAAAAAAGAACCTATACTTTAAAATTAGCATCTATGTTTGGTCCCAACTACAAAACCCAAAAAGTGATACACAATATTTTTTAATTGAGTTGATGAAAGAATAATCCAATTAAAAATGAGCAAAGAACTTGAACAGGCATTTTTCCAAAGAAGATAAACACAAATGGACTATAAGCACACGAGAAGATGTGCAACACCATTGGTCACTAAGAAAATGCTAAACAAAGCCATACATAATGAGATACCAAAGTGGAGCCGTCATACATCGCTGGTGGGAACGTGAAACGATGGCAGCCACTGCGGAAACAGTTGGCAATTCCTCAAAAAGTTAAACATTGGGATTGCTATACAGCCCGTCAAGTCCACTCCGAGGTACATACCCAAGAGAAATGAAAACACCTGTGTTCACATGGAAACTTGCAGGTGAATGTTTAGCACTTTCAACATAGCCAAAGGGGGGAAGCAGCCCAATCAGCCCTCAGCAGATGAACGGTAAGCAAACGGCAGTGTATCCTTAAAACTGAATGTTACGCGGCTACAAAAAGGATGGCGTGCTGACGCATGCTACAATCTGGAGAACCTCAGCAACATCCTCAAAGAGAAAGAAACCAGTCACAAGAGGTCTACTGGTCCTTTTCTATGATGAAACCCAAAATAAGCAAATGCAGAAGGACAGAAAGCAGATCAGGTTACGGGGAAGGCATTAAGGTTGACAGGAAGTGATTATTGCTCAATGGGTACAAGGTGCTTTAATGAGGTGATGATAATTTCTGAAACTAGGGGAAAGCTGGGAGTTGTACAGTACTATGAATACACCAAATGACACTAAGTTGTACACTTTAAAAAGTTTCACCATATGTTGTGTGAATTTTATTTCAATAAAAAGATTCCGCATTAGCCTGACCAAGTGGTGGCACAGTGGATAGAGCGTTGGACTGGGATGCAGAAGACCCAGGTTCAAGACCCCGAGCTCACCAGCTTGAGCGTGGGCCCATCTGGCTTGAGCAAAAGCTCACCAGCTTGGACCCAAGGTCGCTGGCTCCAGCAAAGTGTTGCTCAGTCTGCTGAAGGCCCGCGGTCAAGGCACATGTGAGAAAGCAATCAATGAACAACTAAGATGTCGCAACGAAAAATTGATGATTGATGCTTCTCATCTCTCGTCGTTCCTGTCTGTCTGTCCCTATCTATCCCTCTCTATGACTCTCTCTCTGTCCCTGTAAAAAAAAAAAAAAAGATTTCACATTAAAAGTAATAAAAGTCTGGCCTGTGGTGGCACAGTAGATAAAGCGTTGACCTTGAATGCTGAGGTCACCAGTTCGAAACCCTGGGTTTGCCTGGTTAAGACACATATGGGAGTTGATACTTCCTGCTCTTCCCTGCTCTTTCTCTTTCTAAAAATGAATAAATTTTTAAAAATTAAAAAAGAATAATTAAATGGCCCTGGCTGGGTGGCTCTATGGATAGAGCGTTGTCCAGGCATGCCAAGGTCACAGGTTCGATCTTGGTCAGAGCACTTAGGAGAAGCAACCAATGAGTGCACAGCTAAATGGAACAATTAAGTAGAACATGAGTTAACGTTAATTTCTCTCTCTTCCCCCCTTCCCCCTCTCTCTTTTCCCTCCTTCTTCCTCTCTCTCTCTCAAATAAATGGGAATTAATTGGATTGATAAATGGGCAGAAAGAGACTAATGAAAAAGCAAATATAACAAGTATTATTTGTAGAATTTAGAAGGTTGCTATACAGCTACTCACTATACAGTTCAGCTTGGTTTTGTTTTTTTGTTTGTTTTTGCAAGAGAGATAGAGGGACAGATAGGAACAGACAGGAAGGGAGAGAGATGAGAAGCATCAGTTCTTCATTGTGGCACCTTAGTTGTTCACTGATTGCTTTCTCATTTGTGCCTTGATGGGGGGGGGGGCTACAGCAGAGTGAGTGACCCTTGTTCAAGCCAGCAACCTTGGGCTTCACATCAGTGACCATGAAGCCATGTCTATGATCCCACACTTAAGCCAACAACCCCGTGTTCAAGCTGGCAACCTCAGGGTTTCAACCCTGGGTCCTCTGCATCCCAGGCTGATGCTCTATCCACTGCCTGGTCAGGCTCTTCAACTTTTATATACTCAAAATTTTTGCAGCCCTGACCAGTTGGCTCCACGGTAGAGTGTTGGCCTGGCATGTGGATGTCCTGTGTTCAATTCCCAATCAGGGCACACAGGAGAAGCGACCATCTGCTTCTCCATACCTCCCCCTCTTCCTTCCCTCTCTTTCTCTCCTGCAGCCATGGCTCACTTGGCCCCAGGCACTGAAGATGGCTCCATGGCCTTGCCTCAGGTGCTAAAAATAGTTCAGTTGCTGAGCAACGGAACAAAATCCCCAGATGGAAAGAGCATTGCCCAGTAGGGGCTTGCTGGGTGGATCCCAGTCAGGGCACATGTGGTAGTCTGTCTCTGCCTCCCCGTTTCTTAGTTAAGAAAAAAAAAAATTACTTTATCATCTTGTTGGCCAGTTGGGTACATTTATTAAAAATCATGAATTAGCCTGACCAGGCGGCGGTGCAGTGGATAGAGCGTCGGACTGGGATGCAGAAGACCCAGGTTCAAGACCCTGAGGTCGCCAGCTTGAGCGCGGGTCCATCTGGTTTGAGCAAAAGCTCGTCAGCTTGGACCCAAGGTCGCTGGCTCCAGCATGGGGTTGCTTGGTCTGCTGAAGGCCCGCGGTCAAGGCACATGTGAGAAAGCAATCAATGAACAACTAAGATGTTGCGACGGCAACAAAAAACTAATGATTGATGCTTCTCACCTCTCTCCACTCCTGTCTGTCTGTCCCTATCTATCCCTCTGACTCTCTCTCTGTCACTGTACAAAACAAAAAAAATCATGAATTATATATACCATGAGAATGGGTGAATTTTATGGTATATAATGTTTATATAATAGTTACTTAAAATATTTTCATTATAAAATATTAGGGAAAAATGCAAAAGGCTGAGTAAAGAAAATTAAGGCAACAGGAATTTATTTTAATTGAAGACCCTCAGCTTTTTTTTTTTTTTTTTTTTATTCATTTTAGAGAGGAGAGAGAAAGAGAGAAAGGGGGGAGGAGCTGGAAGCATCAACTCCCATATGTGTCTTGACCAGACCAGTGCAGGGTTTTGAACTGGTGACCTCAGCATTCCAGGTCAATGCTTTATCCCATGAGCCACCACAGGTCAGGCAAAGACCCTCCAGCTTTTTGTTATTATTATTCATTCATTCATTTTAGGGAGGAGAGAGAATGAAAGAGAGAGTAAAGAGAGAGAGAAAGGGTGGAGGAGCTGGAAACATCAACTCCCATATGTGCCTTGACCAGACCAGTGCAGGGTTTTGAACCAGCGACCTCAGCATTCCAGGTCGATGCTTTATCCACTGCGCCACCACAGGAATTTATTTTTATAATGATGAATAAAATAAGACTTTTAGAACACACCCCAAATGCTCATAGTGGAAGTTTCTGAGTGCATCATCAGTGTGTGTGTGTGTGTGTGTGTGTGTGTGTGTGTGTGTGTGTGTGTGTGTGTTGGGATGAGGGGGTCTCTTCCTTCTATTTGTTACCATTTTTCAAATTTTCCACAATAAGCAAATTACTGCATAATAGAATAAAGCTATTTAAAATGTAAGTGAAAATTCCATTCCCATATGGACTGCATCTTGCCAGGCCCCAGGGACTATTTAGGAAAGGATGATTTAGGGTTGAAAGACTCCATAAAGACATAGTAAAATCTTGTTTTCATTTTATTTGCCTATCCCACCCAGGCCAATACTTCTCTCCTGACTCAAACCATCGCCTACCACATTCTCTCAGGCCCTATATGCAGTCCCTGACCAGCCTGGATCTCCGCCTGCTGTCCCCGTCACCTCAGCGTGAGAGGTACCTTTCTGCCAAGCCCGCCCTGCCTCTGGCCTCTCCTTCTGTGACTCTTCTCATCCATATTACCAGGTCTAGGACCCCGTCCCACAAGCCTGCGAGGCCAGCACCTGGCCCTTCACTTCTATTGCTCTTGCGAGTGCTCGATTTCTGCAGCCTGCTCCCCACCAGCCCCCGCCTTCCAGCTGTCTCCACTTCAGTCTGACCCTCAGGCCGGTGCCCAAAGTCTCCTAGCTCCAAAACTCTGCACGGCTCCCTGGGTGCCTATACACAAATTAACCTGCGCCTTCAGCACTGCCCCAGCCCTAAGAGCACAGACCTGGACAGACCTGTCACCGCCCTCACACCCTGGGCTGAGGTGGAGTTACTGAGCACTTGAAATGTGGCCAGAGTGATTGAGAAACTGACTTTTAAGTTCTTTAATTAGGATTAACTTTAAATATAAATACTAATGCTTGAGCCTGACCAGGCGGTGGCGCAATAGATAGAGCATCAGACTGGGACACAGAGGACCCAGGTTCAAAACCCCGAGGTCACCAGCTTGAGCGTGGGGTCACTGGCTTGAGCGTGGGATCATAGAAATGACCCCATAGTCATTGGCTTGAGCCCGAAGGTCATTCACTTGAAGCCCAAAGTCGCTGGCTTGAGCAAGGGGTCACTCACTCTGCTATAGCCTCCCGGTCAATGCACATATGAGAAAGCAATCAATGAATAACTCAGGTGCCACAATGAAGAGGTGATGCTTTTTATCTCTCTTCCTGTCTGTCCCTATCTGTCTCTCTGTCTCTGTCACACACACACACACACACACACACACACACACACACACAAATAATAATACTGCTTGATTCATTTCTGGGAAAACACCTCACTATGTTTGGAACAAGTTGGGTAGTGAATCTACTCTGTCAACTGTATTGGTCACATATGCCAGTGAAACGTTAGCATCTAGATGGGCTGGGCTGTGTCAATTATATTTTGGATTCCAAAGATTTCATTTTTAAAAAAGTCTTGTGTAAAAAGAATGCAAACTATCCCATAATTTTTCTATCAATTGTATGTTTAAAACATCACGTTGGGTTAAATAAAATACATTATTAAGTATAAATTTACTTGTTTCTTTTCACTTTTTTAATGTTGCTCTCAGAATATTTTAAATGACATCTATGTCTGGTGTTCTATTTCTATGCGCAAGCACTGAGCACTACTCTAGAGTCTAGAAAGAGGAGGAAGCAGAGGCCGCCCAGGTAAGCCTGGGTGTCCACTGGGACACCACCCTCGGTGGGCCTCCTCTTGTGACCCCCGGGCCCTCCTCCCAGGCATCTATCTGTCAGTATTCCCTACAGCATTAGCTACAGTGCCGAACCACCAGAAAACATCACAATCCTCAATCCTCACCCAACATGAACTTCTACGAAACTCCTAGAAATCATGCAATTGAAAAATGGTCACAAACCAAATGTCATTAAAAGGGAAAAGCAGGTACGAAACCACCTGACCAGGCGGTGGCGCAGTGGATAGAGCGTCGGACTGGGATGCAGAGGACCCAGGTTTGAGACCCCGAGGTCGCCAGCTTGAGCGTGGGCCCATCTGGCTTGAGCAAAAAGCTCGTCAGCTTGGACCCAAGGTCGCTGGCTCCAGCAAGGGGTTGCTCGGTCTGCTGAAGGCCCACGGTCAAGGCACATGTGAGAAAGCAATCAATGAACAACTGAGGTGTCGCAACGAAAAACTAATGATTAATGCTTCTCATCTCTCTCCATTCCTGTCTGTCTGTCCCTATCTATCCCTCTCTCTGTCCCTGCAAAAAAAGAAAAAAAAAAAAAAGGAGGAAAAAAAAGCAGGTACAAAACCACACACACACACACACACACACACACACACACACAAAAGCAAGTTTTTTTGTTCGTTTGTTTTTTTACAGGGACAGAGAGAGAGTCAGAGAGAGGGATAGATAGGGACAGACAGACAGGAATGGAGAGAGGTGAGAAGCATCAATCATTAGTTTTTCGTTGCTGTCGCAACACCTTAGTTGTTCATTGATTGCTTTCTCACATGTGCCTTGACCGTGGGCCTTCAGCAGACGGAGCCACCCCTTGCTGGAGCCAGCAACCTTGGGTCCAAGCTGACGAGCTTTTGTTCAAGCCAGATGGGCCCGCACTCAAGCTGGTGAGCTCGGGGTCTCGAACCTGGGTCTTCCGCATCCCAGTCTGATGCTCTATCCACTGCGCCATCGCCTGGTCAGGCTCAAGCAAGTATTTTAAACCACTAATGGGTGGGATCAAAAGCAATTTAAGGTTCTTGACATATACTATGTTTCTAAGTTCTCCAGACTATCCACAATGAGTATATGTTTGCATTTATAAAAATCATTGTGGAGGCTATTTCTTTAACAGCTCAGCCTGGCCTGAAATTCTCCATTTCCTTACTTTCCACTGATGTGAGTGCCTCTAGGGGCAGGCTCAGGGCCACCTCTTCCAGGAAGACGTCCAGGCCCCTGGGGCACTGAGTGGCTCTAGGGAGCTAGACTCACAGGAGCCTGAGGATCCTCCTGCTCGTACATCACAGGGGCCAGGCCAAGGTGCCCGGGAGCCTGGCCCAGGGCCTCCACACAGCCTCACCACCACCACTGCCAGTTCTCTGCTTCTAGAGCACTGTGTGTTCAGGCATTGTGCCAAGCGACTCACTACAAGCCTGGAAAGTCACACTTACTAAGCCCATCGCACAGAGGGGGAAACGAGGAATCAGAGAGGAAAGGCAGTTCTCCAGGCCACACGGCTGTCAGGCAATGGAGTGGAGAACCCAGCCCGGGTTAGCTGTTGACTCCAGGTCACTGGTTCTTATGTATCCTGCCATGTGCCTCCATCAGAATCCTACCACTGCCCATAACAGCCCACAGGGCCCCCATCATGGCCCACAGGGCCCTAATCACAGCTCACAGGGCCCCCATCACTGGTATGTCAGGGTCCCCCATCATGGCCCACAGGGCCCCCCATCACTGGTACGTCAGGGCTGAAGACACCTCGCTGCAGTACCCAAAGGCCAGCCCCACACCCCAGCCCAGCCCATACCTTTCCTCAGTGTCACATCCCCACACTACGCAAGTGCTGGCCTCTGTGCCCTTCCTCCTGCAGCACCTCAAGCCTGGGACATCCTCTTTCCCAGCGGGGATGGGGGCGGGGGCAAGGAGAAGACGGAGCAGGAGCAGTGTGTAAGGACAATCTTTCCTGGACCAACCCCCCCGCCCCCCTGCATGCAGTCGCTCTGTCATTCAACAGACATTCACGGAGTACCTGTCACCTGCTAGCAAAGTCCTGTGTGGTGTTGGGGAGCGGGGAGGCCACCCTCAAGAAGTTTACAACTAGTAGGCCTCACGAGCCATAAACAACCATGCAGCACAGGGCGACTAGCCTAAGGGTGAGCGCAGTCTCAGTGAGCGGTGGCGGTGGGCTAAGGGTTGCTGCCTCTGAGGGAGAGAACGGGGCTGGCTCCTGAGGCTGCACAGAGCCGCCTGTCACGGGTGGTGAAGGCTTCAGCAGAGGGAGATGTGCGAGGAGAGCCTTCCAGATGGCTGACCCAGCACAAGGCCCAGAGGCAGACGGTGCAGGTGCGGTTTGCAGCGGGAAAAGAGGTCTGTCTGCCCAGGCTCCACCCCCTTGTCCTTACCCTGAGGAAGATGGCAGGGCTGCGTATTACACCGCTCCACATCTGCAGGTTTCCACAGCTGCAGGCTCCTGCAGTGGCTGGGGGGCCCAATGGCACAGACGACCAGACGTCTCCGGGTGCCTGAGCCGCAGCTCTTGGAACACTAGGGCCCATGGGGTGAAGAGAGAGAACCCCACACATAGAGAGAGAACTATGTGCATGGGAGCAAGCCCCTGAGGGTGCAGGTGGGAAGGAGGGTACCCACAAGGGAAAGAGGAATGGAAGGAGGCAGGAAAGGAAGGAAGGAGGGAAGGAGGGAAGGAGGGAGGGAAGGATGGAGAGAGGGAGGGAGGGAGGGAGGGAGGGAGAGAAGGAAGGAAGGAGGGGGAAGGTGCCTGATGATGCACATCAGATGCAAGGAGGGCACATGTGCAGCGATTTGCCAGAGACCCCAGGGACCAGGACTGGGCAGCAGGTATTGGTGGGGGTGGCAAGTACTCACTAGACCCCAGGCGCCTATGTTCCAGGCCTGGTCATTGACAGGGGGACAGTCATCACGCACACAGGGCTCAGTGAGAGGTGGCTGGTCCTCCACAGAGCACGCTGTGGCAAGCAGCAGAGACCCCCCGTCGCCCCGGCAAGTGACACTCCTCCTCCGGACCCCGGCTCCACAGCTGACAGAACACTGTGAGGAACAGGCCATCAGCAGGAGCTTGTCCTCCCCAGAGAATCCACGCTGGATCACAGAGCTGGAGGCCCCCAGCCCGGCATGAGGGGTAGACAGCACCCTACTGCCCACATCCAGCTCCCTGGCTCAGAGAGGCTGAGTCACCCCCCTGAGGTCACACAGTCTGAACCATAGACAGCAACACCAGGCTGCAACGCACTTCCCACCTTCCCTCGTTTGTAACTTGGACGCGTCTAGGTCTTGGAAGTCATGACTGACAGCCCCAGACAGTGCGAGCCCCTCCCTGGCCCCCAAACAACATGTCCAGCTGCTTCTCCCTGCCACGCCAAAGCCTCTCCGGCCCTGCCTGGGACCCTAGAGGAGAAGGCACTGGAGCAGGAGTCCAAGCACCTGCTCCTTGTCCTGGTCTTGGCCACAGCTTCCAAGCCCACCCAGCAGGTCACTTTATCTCCCAGGGTCTGTTTCTATGGCAAAGAAATCAGCTCCCAGCCCTGCCCCAGGCCCAAGGCCCAGGCGGATCCCGCTGCACCTGCTGGCCGGCCTCACCTCTCCCCAGGGCTCCTTGCTCCAGGCCCCACAGTGCTGCAGGCTGCACGCCTGCGAGGTCAGGGGTTTCCCAGGCAGGCCTGCACACCGGGCCTCCTCAACAGCCTCCTGGACGCCAGCCCCATCGGACCAGATGCAGTAGACAGAGCGGGACTGGGAGCCGCCTCCGCAGGAGGCCGAGCAGGGTGTCCAGGGCCCGGCCTTCCAGCTGGCAGGGAGCAGGAATCAGTAAGGCTGGCCCCGCATGCAGCAGGGGCCGAGCCCAGACCCAAAGAGTACCAGCTCACACACACGGGTGCACTGGGGACCCTCAACCTGGACCATCCTTGACCATCTGAGCCTGCGCAGCTGGATGGGGGGCAAAGAGCTCTGCACAGAGGCCAGTGCCGGGCCCTCCTCGCCACCTGCCACCACCATGTGCTGGCCTGGCACACGCTGCCTCCCTCTCAACCCTCCTGTCCTCACACTCATCACCCCTCCTCCTTCTCACCAGGGCCCTGTCACCTCCAGCCAGACTCCATTCCCTCCGGGTCTGACCTTAGTTGGGGGAATCTGTCAAAGGGGCCATGCTCACACACATGTGAAGTGGCCTGGAGTGGCCCTGCCTGGCCCTGGGGCACAAGGGCCCAGAGGATAGGGCAGCCCACAGAATACATGCAAAGCCAAGCCCACCACCATTCCCAGAGGCCACACACCAAGGCCACGAGGGCAGAAGGGCCGTACCAGGCCCACAGGGAGCCTGTGGCCTGCAGAGTACCTGTTCCTGCACACACGCTGGGCCCCAGCTGGGCGCCACGTCGGGCTGATGCAGGTAAGAGATCCTTTGTGCCGAACAAAGCCATTGCAGATGTCCTTAAACCCTTTGGCCCAATCCCTGGCCTACTCCTGGGCAACTGCTGAGCCAAGTCCCCTGCGAGCTCAGACAGACAGGGCCTCCATACCTCCCCAGCCCTCCTGCCACCAGCCTGAATGTCCTGGCACTGTTTGTGCATTCAAGGGTGGACAGAAGAGCCCTGGGTCTTGTGTTCGGGCCCCCCTACAGCCTCCCCAAGTGACAGCTGCCTCTACCCCCACTCCAGCCACATCTGTGGTGAACCCTGGGCCACCCAACCCCTTCGCTCAACACCTGAAGCAGCATAGACATCCCAATCCCTACCATCCAAGGGCCTGGGTCCCACCCTGGGTAGAGGGGACTGGCAAGGGCCTCACCGCACGGTCTGCGGGCAGGGGTGAAGGCTGCAAGGGCGGAGGCTGGCCGGCCGCGGCTGGTGCTGGCACATGTGGTCAGGGTAGACCTCACTGTCGATGGTGCAGAACACTGGGCGGGACTGCTGACCTGTAAAGCCCCGGCCACAGGGGCAGCTGGGAGTCAACATGCACCAAACGCCCTCTCTGGGTCAGGTACCATTCTGGTCATCCTGATTAGCCTCAAATGACCCATTGGGGTAAGTGCCATCATCATCTCCAATTTACAGATGAGGAAACTGAGGCTCAGCGTTTTATCTGTGAGTGACCAAGCCCCGCTTTGATAGCTGGTCATTGGCTCCCGGCTTGGCCTCTACTGCCAATGGAGTACCTTCCCCTGTGAGAAGCCACGGCCTCAGGGAAGCCCTCTCTGGTTCTCATAGCTTAGGTAGGGGTCCTTTATGGCGTTCCCCAAACCCTGGGTTTCCCCAAGGTGACCCGCCTGACACGCACTGTCTCACATACTTGTCCACCTCCCCCGCAGGGCTGGGTGTCCTGGGGAGGGGACCGCCCGCCAAGGCTGCAGCCCTCACCTCCGCCGCACTCAGCACTGCAGTCACTCCACGAGCCGTGGCCCCAGCTGAAGCCGGGCCTGAAGGTACTCAGGGGCAGGTGGTACTCATAGCGCACCCCGGGGTTGGACTCCTGGCTGATGAGCTGCGCAGGGGGATCCTCAATGAGGTCTGTCACCAACAGCTCTCCCTACCATGACATCCCCACAGTCCTCCTGCCACAGTTCCCAGGGGACCAGGTACCCCCTTCACCCCAGAGGCCTCTCTGTCAGCCCTGCTCACCTCGATGACCAGGGGCTCCGATGTGGGGCCACGGGCACGGAGCCGCTCCGGAGCCAGGTCCCCCTCGGCCCCACGCTCGTAGTGCAGGATGGTGCTGGCCACGGGCAGGGCGTGGGCGGCCTCGATGGTCCAGTGCCCATTGAGGTAGTAGTCACCCTGGATGCTCTTCACCGCTGTGCAGGGTGAGCCCTGTCAGCTGCCAGGGCCACCAGCTTCCCTGCCACCACCCCAGCTCCCTGGGACCCAAACTGTCCTCACCCAGGAAATTCCTGCTGGCGGCCACCTCCTCGATGTGGACGCTGGTGGCCCCCACGGGAACTATGAGGATCTGGTTGTAGCCTGGGGAAGCAGAGAGACTCTGGGACCACTCGGGCATAGGGAGGAGTGGGCCCGGAGGATGCCAAGTGCCCGGCAGCACAGACGGGGTCAGGGAAGGGCAAGGAGGAGACAGCAGGGCTGGCTACCCGGGAAAGTGGGCTCCTGAAGAGAAACTGCTCTACAAAGGCCAGAAGGGTGGGCAGGCTGCAGCACCCAAACTGAGTCGGGAGGGGCAGGTGGGGAGGGGACAGGAAGGGGCACGTAAGTGGCAGCATCTGAGATTACACTGGATGAGTGGGCAGAAGTCGCAACTCTTATGGGCCCATGGGCTCTAGGGGAGCAGCTTGGCCTCCACCCTCAGCCATGACCTCAGGCCCCCTCGGGACTATGAGGGTGCCTCAGCCAGGGCAGGGGACAGGCAAGAACAGGACAGGCAACAGACCCTTGTCTCAACTGTCTGTGGACCTCTGGAAGCCCCCCACCTCTGCTGAGGTTATTGGCATCAAAGGTGCCGGTGACAGGATAGCAGGTTGTGCCATCACCCCCACACTGCAGACACTCATCCTCCTGCTTTGACGAATCAAGGGTGTGGTCACAGCCGACAACCTGCCAGGCAGAGATGAGGGAGAGACGGGGAGACCAGAGGGGTCACAGGCACGGCCGCATTCGAACCCTGGTTGCCTGGCCAGGTCAGGAAAGAGCGGTGACTACACTTGACGCTCGAACAACATGGGTTTGAAGTGTGTGGGTCTATTTCTATGTGGATTTTGAACCAGCAACCTCAGCATTCCAGGTTGACGCTTTATCCACTGCGCCACCACAGGTCAGGCCTTATTTCTATGTGGATTTTTTCAATATTGAAAAATTATTTGGAGATTTGCAAGAATCTGAAAAACACTCCCAGATGAACCAGGAAGCCTAGAAACACCACGGGCTGAGTAACCTCGGGCCTGGCCCGGGGCTGACAACCGCCTCCTCCGCCTACTCAGCACCCACCTCCCCTTCACTGACACTAACACCTCATTTTCCTTTAGTGAAATAGTTTGGACAGGGCTCCCCAACAGTGGGTTTGGGCAAACCAGTGGGCTGTAAGCCTTGCTCAGAGAGAGCTCCAAGCTAAGTCAAAACAGAGGTAACCCAGGTTGCTGAAACTCCTGGGAATGGGGGCACCCTCCCCCAGGGAGTGATCAGGCTGGGCGGCTGAAGCCTGGAGCTGCTGTGGCCACCTTCCCCCTCACAGGAAGCACCTGCCTGACCCCAATGCTGAGCCACAGGAGAGGGAGGCCAGAGGCGGCCAGAAGCATTTCTCCCACACCTACAGCCGGCCAACCCATCCCTGATGGCTTTTTTTTTTTTTTTAACAGGGACAGAGAGAGAGTCAGAGAGAGGGATAGACAGGGACAGACAGACAGGAACAGAGCAAGATGAGAAGCATCAATCATCAGTTTTTCGTTGAGACACCTTAGTTGTTCATTGATTGCTTTCTCACATGTGCCTTGACCACGGGCCTTCAGCAGACCGAGCAACCCCTTGCTCGAGCCAGCGACCTTGGGTCCAAGCTGGTGAGCTTTTTGCTCAAGCCATATGGGCCCGCACTCAAGCTGGCAACCTCAGGGTCTCGAACCTGGGTCCTCCGCATCCCAGTCCGACGCTCTATCCACTGTGCCACCACCTGGTCAGGCCTGATGGCCTTTTCTAACGTCCGTTTTAGTTGGGTGTGTAACTCGCCATTTCAAGGGGCTAGAGTCTTCAACGGGGAAAGATAAACAGGTCATAGGCAGCTGTGATGAAAGGCAGCTTAGCAGCTGGTCTTGAGAAGACATCAAGCTCACTGGGCTGCTGACCCTGCTGGCGCAGGGGCTGGGGGCATGGGGTAGGGGACACTCACCCGGCAGATGCCATCCACACAGACGTCCCGCTTGCCAGGCTCACAGGGTGTCCCATCCACCACGGCCTCCCTGTGCTTGTAGTAGAAGCTCTCGCCCTTGGGGATGCAGGTCAGCTCACACTTGTTTGGGGCTGGGGCAGACAAAAGGGGAAAGCTGAGATGCTAGTGAGGTTCACCTAAGCCACAGTGGAATGTGGGCAGGCAGGGCAGAGCATACAAACGGGGGTGGGGGGAGAAAGCCCTTGCAGCACCCCCCCTCAAGTGGTTCAGAGTCCCACCCCCATCCCAGGGAGAGGGGATGTTCTCCATGAAACTGCTGCATCTTTGGAGCTCAAGTCCAAAAGAAATCCCAGAATGAGGAAAAAACTAGACCCTCAAAGAGGTCTATCTCAGCATTATCTATAATAACCCAAGTGTTAACCCTTTAAGTAAATGATCTAGCTATAGAATGTTAACAATGCTGTTAAAAAATTATAAAGAAAAAAAAAATTATAAAGACTAGGCCCTGGCCGGGTAGCTCAGTTGGTTAAGAATATCATCTGGTCTGACCAGGCAGTGGTGCAGTAGATGGAGCATCGGACTGGGATGCGGAGGACCCAGGTTCGAGACCCCGAGGTCACCAGCTTGAGTGCGGGCCCATCTGGCTTGAGCGAAGGGCTCGTCAGCTTGGACCCAAGGGGTGGCTTGGTCTGCTGAAGGCCCACGGTCAAGGCACATGTGAGAAAGCAATCAATAAACAACTAAGGAGTTGCGAGCGCAACGAGAGACTGATGATTGATGCTTCTCACCTCTCTCCATTCCTGTCTGTCTGTCCCTATCTGTCCCTCTCTCTGACTCTCTCTCTGTCCCTGTAAAAAAAAAAAAAAAAAGAATATCATCTGAATGTGCAAAGGTTGTAGGTTTGATCCCTGGTCAGAGCACACCCAGGAATCATACAATGAGGACTTCCGGTCAAGATGGCAGCGTAGGTAAATAGGGTACCTGCAATCTCCTACAACCACATCAAAATCACAACTAAACTACAGAACAACCATCATTCAGAACCGCCTTCAATCTGGCTGAACGGAAGTCCTACATCTAGGGAGTTAAAGAAGAAGCCACACCGTGACTGGTAGGAGGGGTGGAGATGCCGAACGTGCTGGTTTCATACCCACATGTAGTGGCTTAAAATTGGGAGGGATATCTCAGCTGTGAAGGTTCCCCCCCGGGGAGTGAGGGGTCTCAGCCCCACACTAGGCTCCCAGCCCAGGGTTCTGATACCAGGAAGAGAAGTCGTATAACTTCTGGCTGTGAAAACCAGTGGGGATTGAGGTTGAGGGAGACGGAGGGCTGCAGGGGTCCCGGGCAGCCCCTCCTCGAGGACCTGTGCACAGACTTAGCTGAACTTGCTCCCTCTGAGCTCCAGCGCTGGGCAGCAGCTTGAAAGAGATGTATGGGGAGGAACTGGGTTGTTGGGCATCAGGACAAGAGCTGGATGGAGGGTAGCTTTCTGCCAAACAAAAGTGCTGGCAGAGGCCACTGTTCCTTTTCTGAGATGTCCCCACCCCTCAAACACACACACACAGAGCCTGCAGGCAAGTGCCATATCTGAGTTTCCATCATCCTGGCTCACACTGTCTGCCCAGCCAAGGTGATTCCCTGAGACCCTACCCACCCAATTTGTGCCCCCGTACCCCAAGCTGTTTTCAGTTGTTTTTTTCCATACAGCCTGTTTGGCTCATGCTTTGGACTTTCCTAAAAGCTCTCAAACAAGCAGCATCTGGCCTCTTTCTACCCTATACCTCTTGCTAAGTGGCCCCAGGCCTGGCACTAGCGGCAGCTGGCCTTGGTTCACCACTTGGCCTCTCCTGGGCACCTCCGAGCCCAGCACAAGTAGCAGCCATCTGCACCTCGCTCCTTAGCTTGTGCTGGGTGGTCTCAGCAGTGGCTGACCGTGAAACTCCTGGGAGGCCCCCGAGTCAGTGCACCTGGTGGTCAGCTTTAAACCACACAAGAGAACAACCCTTGCACAAGTGACACACTCCAGGGGCAGACACGGTGAGCACCAAAGCCCCACTGAAGCAAGTCCTGCTCCACAGGGTCAGCTCCTGAACAGCTGCTCCTCCACTCTTGTCACAGCCAGGCCTTGCAGCAGATCAGCCGGGGGGTCAACTCTTCCCTGTGACGCCAACAAGTGAGGCTCAACTATAACAGGACAGTGCAGACAGCCCACACAGGACTGGGGAGGCTGTGCCACTGGGCCCTACAGGACACCTACTACACAAGGCCACTCCACCAAGCCTGGGAGAAGCTCTACTTAATACCTAGAAACAAACACAGGGAAGCAGCCAAAAAGGAGAGACAGAGAAACATGTCCCAAATGAAAGAACAGGAGAAATCTCCGGAAAAAGAACTAAACAAAATGGAGGCAAGCAGAGTTCAAAACAATGGCTATAAGGATGCTCATGGAACTTAGTGAGAACTTCAACAAAGACATACTAAGCATAGAAAAGGACACAGAGCCTGACGTGTGGTGGTGCAATGCACAGAGTGTTGACCTGGAATGCTGAGGTCACCAGTTCAAAACCCCAGGCTTGCCTGGTCTAGGCACACACAACAAACAAACAATGAACAACTAAAGTGAAGCAACTATGAGTTGATAATTCTCATTCCCCCTCATCCTCTCCTCTATGTAAAATCAATAAATAAAATCTTTTGTGAAAAAAGTACATAGAAACTAAAAAAGAGCCAGCGAGAAATGAAAGATACACCAACTAAAATGAAGAATAATTTACAGGAAATAAACAACAGTAGAGTGTATCAATCCAATAATCGAATCAGCAATCTGGAATATAAGAAAGCAAAAATCACCCAATCAGAATAGCAAAAAGAAAAAAGAATTCAAAAAAAACTTTGAGGATAGTACAAAGAGCCCCTGGGACACCTTCAGGCATACCAACATTCACATCATGGGGATGCAGGAAGGAGAATAGAGAGAGCAAAAAATTGAAAACCTATTTAAAAAAATAATGACAGGCCTGACCTGTGGTGGCGCAGTGGATAAAGCGTCGACCTGGGAACACTGAGGTCGCCAGTTCAAAACCCTGCACTGGTCTGGTCAAGGCACATATGGGAGTTGATGCTTCCAGCTCCTCCCCCCTTTCTCTCTTTCTCTCTCTCTCTCTCACTCTGTGTCTCCTCTCTAAAATGAATAAAAATAAAATTAAAAAAAAATAAAATAATGACAGAAAACTTCCCTAACCTGGTAAAGGAAATAGACATATAAGTCAAGAAAGTACAGAGTCCCACACCAAGACACATCATAATTCTTTTAAATTTTATTTTACCCATTTTAGAGGGGTCGGGGGAGAGAAAGAAGAGGAGCAAGAAGCATCAACTCCCATATGTGCCTTAACCAGGCAAGCCCAGGGTTTTGTACCAACAATCTCAGTGTTCCAGGTCGAAGCTTTATCCACTGTGCCACCACAGGTCAGGCAAGGCACATCATAATTAAAATGCAAAAGTTAAAGACAAAGTGAGAATATTAAAAGCAAGCAAGAATAAAGCAGTTACCTACAAGGGAGCTCCCATAAGACTATCAGTTGATTTCTCAATAGAAACTTTGCAGGCCAGAAGGGAGTGGCAAGAAATATTCAAAGTGATGAAAAGTACCTACAACTAAGATTGCCCAGCAAAGCTATCATTTGGAATTGAAGGACACATATATGTCCTTTTATATAAGGACATAAAAAAGCTAAAGGACTTCATCACTACCAAACCAATATTATAGGACATGCTAAAGGGTCTTCTTTAGCCTGACCAACGGTGGCACAAAGGATAGAGTGTTGACCTGGGACACTGAGGTCCCAGGTTTGAAACCCCGAGGTTGCCAGCTTGAGCATGGGCTCATCTGGCTTGAGTGCAGGCTTGGCAGCTTGAGCATGGGATCATTGAAATGATTCCATGGTCACTGGCTTGAGCCCAAAGGTCACTGGCTTGGCTTAAGCCCTCTGGTCAAGGCATACAGAAGAAGCAATCAATAAACAACTAAAGTGACAGAACTCTGAGTTGATGCTTCTCATCTCACCCCTTTCCTCGCTCTTGCTCTTTTGCTAAAATAAGAGGGGGTTCTTTAAGAAGAAAAATAAAGATAAAAAATATGAACAAAAAAATATGAACAATAAAACAGCAATAAATACTTATCTATCAACAAAAGAACTTAAACAAAATAAAGGAACAAGCAAAACAGAAACAGTCTCCTAGATACAGAGAACACTTTGCCCATTGCCAGCTGGGAGAGGGAGGGGGTTGGGGTTGGATGAAGGGGGTGATGAGATTCGGAGGTATGGATTGGTTGCTGCAGACTAGTCAGGGGGGTGGATGTGGGATGCAGCATGGGGAAACTGGTCAATAATATTCTGGTGGCTGTGTATGGTGTTAGAGGTGTACAAGATTTATCAGGATCATCAGTCAATAAGTTATATATGGGCTTGCCGGGTGGATCCTGGTCAGGACACATGCAGGAGTCTGTCTCTCTGCCTCCCCTCCTCTCACTAAAATTAAAATAACACAAAAAAATAAAAAAGTTAAAATAAAAATAAAGAATCAGCCAATTAATAAATAAATGAAACAACAATCACTGGGTTATACACATGAAACTAGTATAATATTGTATGTCAACTGTAACTGAAAAATAAAAATTAATTTAAAAAAAGTTAAAATAGGCCCTGACTTGTTGGCTCAGTGGTAGAGCGTTGGCTCGGCGTGTGGATGTCCCAGGTTTGATTCCCAGTCAGGGCACACAGGAGAAGTGACCATCTGCTTCTCCACCCTTCCTCCATCAGCCCCCCTCCCCCACAGCCACGGCTAGATTGGTTCAAGTGAGTTGGCCTTGGGCACTGAGGATGGCTCCATGGCCTTCACCTCAGGTGCTAAAAAAGAATGGCTCCAGTTGCTGGAGTAATGATCCCAGGGGGGTAGAGCATCGCCCCCTAGTGGGCCTGCCGGGTGGATCCTGGTCAGGAGGCATGCAGGAGTCTGTCTCTCTGCCTCCCCTCCTCTCACTAAAATTAAAATAAAACAAAAAATAAAAAAGTTAAAATAAAAATAAAGAATCAGCCAATTAATGGATAAATGAAACAACAAATCAATGTTTCTCTCTTTTCTTCTTCTCTAAAAGTCAATAATTTAAAAAATTATAAAGACTATACAGTAATATGGGAGGATGTTTATAAGAGAATGCAAAATAGTACTATGTCATAATTACAGATATGTAAAATATAGAGAAAATAATGTGAAAAAGGCCAGAATGAAATGCTAGCAGTGATCCTAGGAAAGAGGTGGGGTTAAAATAATTTTTTTCTTTTTTTTTGTATTTTTTTGAAGTGAGAAGCAGGGAAGGTAGAGAGATTCCTGCATGCGCCCGACCGGATCCACCCGGCATGCCCACTAGGGGGCGATGCTCTGCCCATGTGGGGTGTCGCTCCATTGCAACTGGAGTCATTCTAGCGCCTGAGGCAGAGGCCACGGAGCCATCCTTGGTGCCAGCGCCAACTTCTGCTAAATGGAGCCTTGGCTGTGGGAGGAGAAGAGATAGAGGAAGGAGAGGGGGAAGGGTAGAGAAGCAGATGGGTGCTTCTCCTGTGTGCCCTGACTGGAAATCAAACCTGGGACTTCCACACGCCGGGCCAACGCTCTACCACTGAGCCAGCGGACCAGGGCTAATTTTTTCTTTTTTAGTTTTTCTTTTCTTGTTTTAGAGAGAAACATCAACTTACTGTTCCACTTAGTTGTATCACTGATTGTTTCTAATATGTGCCCTGACTGGGGCTCAAACCGGTGACCTCAGGGATGAGCTAGTGCCCTCAGGATCTAGCCAGTGCTCTCGGGATCAAGCTGGCAACCCTGGGCTCGGGCCCGTGACCTCAGCACTCCAGGACAATGCTCTATCCACTGCACCACTGGCCAGGGCTCAAATCACTTTAACTTTTATATTTATCTAAACATTATACACACATTGTTTAAATGGCCCCAAAATGCTAATAGAAGTGTAATCACCTCTACAACAAAGAAGGCATCCCTCAATGACCCTTTTAAACCTCTTCTCTGCATTCCAATGTTTCCATCATATGGATGTATTTAAATTATTTTCAATATATGCTTACCTCAAAATTCAGGAGGTGCAAAGAACGGCAGTGGTCCCCACAGGTGACAGCTCCACTAGCCAAGACCTCCCTTCCTCCCACCCCAAAGCACACACAGGATACAAGTGTTGAATAACTTGGAATCCAGAGGGTCACAGAGTTTCCAGAAGTCATTTGCAGTGAGTGGTGAAAACTAATACTCAAAAGAATTATCCTAAGGTATCTTCTGACTCATTTGTAATGTTTTAATTACATACACATTTGTGGATTTTTTTTTTAATGTATTGATCTAAAAATTAACAACCTACATATACCCTCCTCAAAGTTCCCCAGAGCCGGCCAGCCCCCTGGCTCAGAGATCCTTTGAGCTCAAGGGCTCCTGCCAAGCTCAGCAGTGCCAGCCCCACCAGCGCCCCATGCAGCCAGAGGGGTGCTTCGGGGACAAGCCAGAAACAGGACTCAGCCGCAGAGGCATGGCCATGGCTTCACTTGAGAAATGCATTCAGACTGGAAAGACCTCACAATGGCCACCGCTGCTGTGCTGGGAAGGCACTTGCTGGGGAACTCGGGAACTTCTTACATGTAATTGACAAAGTGTCTATAATACGCAATAAGAAATGTGAAATGAAAAGTTAATGTGTAAAAGGGATCCCAAAAGAATGGGGACCAGTGCTGAAAAACCCAGGGTGGGAAAGCAGGGATGCCAGGGAAGCCCCCCACCTGTACTTACCCCCGTAGTAGGGCAGCCACTGGTACCTCCGGCCCTGGAACTCGTGGCTGTTGAACTCCGAGCACTGCTCTGCCCGGAAGTCCCGGGCACCATCAGGGCAGCTCTGCGGGGGCAGAGGGGACAAGGCAGTGAGGCCACCCCTGGGGTCTGCCCACCCATTGGTCCCAGAGAGGTGGGGTCCTGTCCCCCCAAACCCTTGCTGCGGCTTTGGGGAGGTGGATGGCTTCGATGCTCCCCCTCTGTTGGATCTGTCACTTCTGTCATTTAGTGAGGGCAAGAAAGGGACTTCCCATGCAGCCCCAGCTGAGCACTGATTGGTGGGCCCCTGGGACCTGGATGTCAGCTGGGTGTGGGATGTAGGAAATGGGTCCCCCCTTCCCAACTGGGCTTTACCTCAGTGTGGCAAGATCGGTGGCTGCGAGTTGGGCCCACACAGCCGGAGCCCCCATCTCTCCTGCAGGACAAGAGCACTAGGAAGCCCCAACCCCACAACCCCACATGCCCCCTGGGGCCCCCACAGGCCCCCAGCCTCTGTGGGACTCCTCCACGGGCCAGAGGCAGCAAGTCAATGTGGTGGGGAAGTGCCGCACACATAGATCCCCTCAGGGAAGTTCCCCGAACCCCATGCTTATATTTGGGAGGAGACTCAGAAGCCTAACTATCCTAGAGTTTGTCTAACTCAGGACCACTCTGCCTCTGAATACAAATTTTCAGAGAAGCCCCAAATTCTGCTCTTAGAGATAAGATAACATATCCCCACCTGGTTTGGTTACCTGTCATTTAAGGGGTAAATGAGCACAAGGCACTTAGAATAATCTCTCACCTTTCTCTTCGCACAAGGTTCTGGGAACAGTGACTTAAACCCACTGACAAGCAAGGTGGCATCACCCCTTCTTTTGTACCTATCCCTCCATAGGACCTATCAGGGCGCGGGACACAGAGGTCTCAAGTCACTTGAAGTGGCAAATATCTATTCTTGACAAAGACTGAAGGTAGAGAAACTGCACAGGTTAGCACTGTTGCAGGCGATTAACTCAACAGGAACTTATTGCACCTGCCATATGCCCATGCTGCATTAGGAGCTACAGACTGGGGGTAGGGGTGACCCGGGCAGGGCCCCGGCTCCTCCAAAGTCGAGTGGATTATGGGAACCAAGTGTAAGTACATGGGAAATGACTTGATTTCAATTACTCCATCCATGCTATTCCCAGGACACATCTATTGCATGTGACGCAGTGCTGTCCCAGGATGCCTAGCCCAGGACCCAGCCAACCCCTCGCTCCTGTCCAGCCCATTCTAGCCTCCCCTACCTCTGAGAGTAGCAGGGACGCTCCCTGAAGCTGATACCCCCTCCACAGGTTCGGCTGCAGGGACTCCAGTCACCCCAGGGACCCCAGTTGTCACTCTGCCGCCTCACCATGGGAGTCTGGAGGAGAAGACACGCTTAGGGCACTCAGAGGCTCACCCAGCCCCCTGCCTGAAAACAACACCCCCCACCCATTCAGGGAGTCTGGGGATCCCTCTCCTAGGGTCAGCTCTTCGGAGCTCAGCACCGCCGCCAGACATCGGAACATAATTTACAGCATCAGCCAGCTTTCACCATAGGAGCTGAGAGCAGGTCTTTACATCTGTCACAGTAGCCACCAGCAGCAGTTCCTGCTCTTTGCCACGCACGGTGGGGAAACCACCAAGCTGGGGGCAGAGAGCTTCTCCCTGACGATGGTATCTACCGGCCAGTGCAGAGCCCGGTTTGACAATGAAGATGTCTGCGAACATTGCCTTGCGTGGGAGCCCCTGGGTCAACAAAGCAGGCCTTTCCAGGAGGGAGAGATCACAGGGCAGGAAGAGCAGGGCGGTTCTCAGGGAGGCAGGGCCCCACCTGTGCAGGTGACATCACTCGTAAGCAGCCCCATGTTTCACCAAGATCTAGAGTGGAAAAGCTACACCAAGCCTTGCTGCATGTGCTTCTGCCCTGTGTGGTGACCTTACTTCCAGAAATTTCTGTAGTTCTGGCCTATTAAAATAAGTTCATCTAATCCTAGGAGGGGTATGGGGGAGAGTTTGTGGTTTCTTCCTGCCGATCTGTGGCAGAGACTCTTAGGAGTCCCTCAGTGTCTTCTTCCCCCTCTTCCATTGTGAGAGAATAAGCCTGGACTCCTAGCTGGGTACCAGGCTGCCCACCAATGCATTTCCCAGACTTCCTGCAGCTAACTGGCTACTTCAGTAAATTCTCACCAGTGAGATGTAAGTGTTGGGCAGCAGCCCCCAATAATCTCTTTAAGAGATTCCTTACATGTACATTTGTTCTTCTTCTTTTCTCCTGTACTCCTCCTTGTTGGGTGGAAAGCAGATGTGATAGCTGGAGTTGGAGCAGCCTTCTACACTATGAGGTAATTTAGGAATAGAGGCTTCAGACAATGAAGCAAAGATAGTAGTACCTGGGGCCTAGAGGACTTTGTAAGACCAAACAACCCCAGACTTCTGACCTCTGGGAATTTAAGTGAGAGAGGGATCGTGCCTCTCTTGTTAAAGATTTCTATTTGTGATTCCATAACAGTAACATAATCCTAATAGTTTCCCACCAGAAAGATCTGACACCCTGCGGCTGGCAATCAGAAGTCCACATGCTACCCATGTTCTCATTTAATCCTCAGAACAACCCAACCCCAGGGCTCACACACCGCTGAGGTAGAAGGCTACTCAGTGTTTCTAAGGGGAACCACCTGTGGATGCCAGGATTGGGTGGTGGTAGGGGGGGGACAGGCCTGAGCACAGGGCCTTCGAAGTACCACGCCTTACAAACATCCCCTTGCCTCATCCTGCCGGCAGGCGGGAGGAAGGGCCACCAGCAGGTGAGAGGGACTGAGAGACCTAAGTTGCCAGACCCCTGAGCCATGCCCTGTCCACTACTGCAGTCCCTCTGAGGAAAGAAAGCACACTTAGTCCACCTCACCCTGGCCTGTCCTCTCCTGCCCCCTCCTGCAACTTCCATCTGGGGCAAGGAGCTTCCTTTCCTGCTGGCCTGTTGTGGGGGGGCAGGTGTGAGAGGGTATGAGAAAGATGGCTGTGCCTGTGGGAGGCGGGGTGGGGGGGGTTGGTTGGAAGTCCATTGCTGCAAGAAACCTCCCCTGACTGGTTTAGGGTTGGGTGGCGGTGAGGGGGGTATGGTGGCAGAACCACACCTCTGCTTTACTCCTTCTTCATCCTCTACTTGCTGTTCAGGCCGACCCCTGTCAGCCCTAGGGATCCTGTGGTGGATCCTGCCCCAGCTAAAACCAGAACCAGGTGCAGCTAAGGGGTGAGCCTGGGCCTCCCCTGACCGGACCCGGGCGAAGCGTGTAGGAGAGCTCTCAGCCCAGCATGCCGGCCTCCCTTGTACTTGTCCACTGTTGAGGAGGAAGAAGGCTACTCAGGTGTCTCCAAGGGAGGAAGCACGTAATAGGACCCAGGGCACTTTGCGGCCCCTGACTCTTCCTCTGCATGGCAAACTGTGAGTAGGCATTATTACCCCCAAATTAAAGGACTCTATGGCCTGGTGATCTGCTTTGAGTCATGCAGCTGTTTGTAGGTGTCTCCAAGTTTCGCCCTGAGTTTCGACACTGGTGCCCCTTCCACTGAGCTTCGTGCACCCAGATATCAGGAGGGTAAGGACTTCAGACGTGGCACTGTGTTTAAGGAGCAAGGACCATGAGGTGGGAACCTGGCAGAGGGTAGAGGGGACATGAGGAAGGAGGGCTCTAGCCCACCGCCCTGACTGGGGCCCGTGCTGGGTCGGTGGGGCTTTAGAAGATGCTGTTTGCCCTTGGGGTGCTCACCCTCCACTCCTATTTCCACAGGGGCGCACCCTGCCCGCCCCAAGGTAGCCCTTTCAGCCCTTTCTCTCCTGCCTGCCTCGCAGAGAGCTGTGCAAGGCTGGGGGGAGGGGGGAGCTTTCCTGCAGAGAGCTCCCCAGGGCAGGACGGGGCCTGGCCTTCCAGCCCATCAATGCCAGGAGAAGTTGGCAGGAGCAGCCTCCAGGACCAAGCCCAGCTCTACAGATCCTCCCTTCCTGCAAGGTGGGTCCCTCGGTCTAGAAGATTCCCTCATCTCCTCAGGGCCTAAGTATGTTCTCCAGGGAGCCCTGTCCTTTGGGCTGAAACAGCTGTTCCGATCACCAGCTGGCTCTGTGTCCACACTCTAAATCTGCACCAGTGTGGTAACCCCTTGCACCATGTGGCTATTTAAATTAATTAAAATAAACTCCAATTTAAAAAAAATTCAGTTCTTCAGCTGCACTAGGCACCGTTCACGTGCTCAACGGCCAGGTGAGCACAGTGGCTATCTTACGGGAGAGCACAGGACACAAAGCCTTCCTATCCATCTCCCAAGTTCTATGACAGCCCTGCCCCAGATGCTAACTCCCGGGGGCGGGGGCGCAGAATGGCTGGCACCCCAAACCCTTGGGCCCAAACAGCTAAGGGGCAGCTGAGTTTGGTCCCTGACAAGACTGCAGGTGTCTGGTGGAATGGGCCACCTAGCCCTGCACCTTGGCTGGTGCCAGTATTGCTCCTCCTTCCACCTTGGAAGACCACCCCAGAGAGGGGGTTCCCAGATTAGGGTGCACCCAGCACCTTCTGAAGGGAGAGGATGCTGGGAAGTTGCCATTCCTGCAACTGCAAACTGCACCCCCAGCTAGGGGAGCACTGCTGAGCACATTGGTCAGCCGACTTCAGGGTCCCACCTGTTTCTGAAGGGGCTCGTCGGCCCAAGAGCTCGCCTCCTCCCACCCTTCCTCCTGGACCCTGTCCTGTCCTACGAAGTTGTCGACACCGCGGGAGGACGGGACTCCAGCGCGCACCGGTCTCCCCAGCAGGGTCCTGCAGGACAGGACAGGGCCTCACTCACCGAGGATCCGGGCGCCGGGGCCAGCAGCAGGGGCACGAGCAGGAGCAGCTGCATCTCGGCCTGCGGGAGAGGCCGGGGTTGGAGCGGGCGGGGCGGACTAGGCGCCGCCCCACCGGAGCCCCCGCCTCTGACCGCACTTTGGAGGGCGGGGCGCCTCCCTCCCTTCCAACTCCCCACAGGTGACCCGGAGACCCTCCAAGGGACAGGAGTAATTCCTTTCAGGGTTTCAGAGGGGAAAAAGAGGGCAATTAAAAATATTTCATTGTTGTTAAAAGACAGGGAGTTCAGAATCAAAGCAATCAGACTCACTGTTTTAACTCAGCAAGAGGGAAGTTCCTTTTTAAAATGCCATTACTCGAGTTATTTAAAAACTCGTTCATATAGGTTTTTTTTAAATCTCTTAAAAGACATTTTAAAAACTCAATTTAAGTGCTTTAAAAATGTTAATTGTATCCTCCTTTAAATCCAAGCCAGTTTTTCTCGATACCGGGGAAGTTCCCACAGCAAGTCCCCCAAGCTGTGTGCGCCCTGTGCAATGTGGTGTGCGCGTGCACAGAACGCCTGGTGGGGTTTCGTGTGCGCATGCAGCGTGTCAGGGTGCAGTCTGGTGAGTGTGTGCATGTGTGTACAAGTCACTGCACTGGAAAATGACATAGGCAATGTGGTTCAGGACAAAACATTAAACAAGTACTGGCTTGTATGCTTAAATTTTAAAATCTGTAATTCTACCAATTATTTTAAGTATGAAATGACTTCAGTTTACAAGGATAAACCAGAACAAACATAAGCCAAATTCAGAATTCAACCTGGCACCTTTAAAGACGTAATGTTCTGCTAATTTAGCATCAGCAATGATTCATTTAGTCATTCTTTTCACAGTCAAATTCGAGGTTCCTGGCGCATGCGGGGGAGAGGCGGGTGGGGACTCCTCCTCTGCCCCCTGCGTCGGCATCCCCTGTAGTTACACAGTGTGCGGGAGGGCAGTGGGCTTTACTGGAGGCGCTGGGTTCCGGGGCTAAGACGGGGATGAGCGGCAGGTGATTCCTCTCTGGAGGAGAGACTGCCTTTAGGGGCGGGGTGAGCAAAGCTAAGGGAGAGAACCAAGAAGGAAAGACCTTTACTTATAATTGCTCCTAGTGACGCCTCCGCGTGGCGGAGCACCGGGCTTACGCCTGTGATTCCCTGGCGTCGCATCCCGGCAAGGTCCCTAGCGGACACGGGAAGCGATGCCTTCCTCCGTCCGTCCAACACAACCGCGAACGCCCCGCCACCGCCGGCTCGTGCCTGGCGCCACCCCACCCGCCCGGGCAGCCCCCAAAGGCCCCAAATTGCTGCTTCCAACGTGCGGCGCGGGACCTCTGGGCAGATGCCGACCCGACGGCGGAGCCGGGGCTCAGTAGACCCTGGCCCCAGGGCACCGCCGGGGAGGGCGCGCTCCGTCTCGGAGCCCCGCGCAGGGACCCGCGGATGGGGGAAGGTCCCAGAAGGCTAGAGGCGCCGGGGCTGCGTCGGTCCATCCAGCTCCAGCCTCGGCGGCTCCCGGGGACTCCTTCCCGCCAGCGACCCCGACCCAACCCCAGCCTCGGCTCCAGGGTGCGCACTGCGGAGCGGTGGCCCGCGGGGTTCCCATCGCGGCGGACAAAGCCGGGGGCGGGGCTCCCCACTCCCTCTACACCGTACTCTCTGAGGGCCAGGCGGGCAAATTCCTGCGGCAGCCCGGAGCTGAGCCGGCCGCCACCTCGGGGTGGCTGCCCCTCCGCCTTCCTACCTGTCTCCGGGAACGGCCTGGCCCGCAGGGCTGGCGGCACCAGTCCCAGCCCGGGAGGTCGGCCTGGCCACGCGGAACGCCTGTGCGGAGGTTAGACTTTCTCTCCTCCAGGCTGCTGGCTGACTTCCTCTCCGCCCTATTTTCCCTAGCCCGTCCAGATGACACCCACCCCCAATCCCGGTGGGTGGACATGCCCCCACGGAGAAGCCCACACGGTGACCCGTGATGCCCAGGGCCTCTGTCACCTTGGGTCTGAGCCAAGCCTTGGCTTGTCCTCCACTCTGCAGGCACTAGTCATCTCTCCAGTCCCATTTCCTCTGTGCCCAAGCCTTCCAGTTTGGTGCCATCCCCCATCCACACCCACCTCACATACAACACATCTAGCCCCTGCTTGTCTTTTTCCCCCTGAATTCTACACTTCGGCCACAACCGAGTTTTCCACATACGTATGTGGTTCTTTCCCACCATCCAGGTAGCTTTTCCACTGCCCAGATGCACTCTGGAAACCCCCTCTATCAGGCAAACTCCTACTCATTCCTCAAGACCCGGGTCAAATGTCATCTTCTCTAAGCCTCCCCCCCACACACACCGCAGGGTTCAGAGTGGTGGCCCCCTGCTCCCTTAGTCTCAGTCCCTTTCTGCTGCAGTCGACCTAGAGTGCATCTCACATGGAAATCTGCATCTCCCTGACTCAGCTGTGAAGTCCTTCAGGGTAAAGCTTGCATCACCAGTTAGAATCAAGGAAGGGGCTCAATAAATGTGATCAATTTAATTTCCTTTCCTAGTTGTCCTTTTTCTCAACCAAGGCACTCTGCTGGCCATCCTTTTTTTTTTTTTTTGGAATGGGAAATCACCCATCTGCAGGAAAACAGCACTGGCCCCTGGGTATGTGGGAGGTGGGAGGTCCCTTTAGTAACCTCATCCTCTTCTGCCTTCAGCCCCTTTGCCTACCCCAGCCATTAGTCATCTCTCCCCTGGGGCAGAGGAAAGTCACCAGTGGGGAGCTCACCCCCTCTTAAGAACCCCAGCTCCTGCAAGTCATCTCCCTGGGCCATCATGGTGCTCAGACAAAATGCTTACTAAAATGTAGCATTTTAAAACTGACCCATTTCTTACCTGTCAATGGAAAGAGGAGAAACAGCAGCTGTGTAGCAGGGCCCCTGGGGACTTGTGTGAATTCTTAGGCAAAGATAAACCTTGGCAGGAAAAGGGGAGTGGAATTACCCAAAGCCTCTCTAGAAAGGGAAAATAGTTTCTTCCATTCAAAAAGCCCCACTCCCTGCCCTCATCAGCCAGGAATTTTCTGAGCAAGGTCAGAGGTCCCCCGAAAGTAGGAGGAAGCTGCTTCTCCTGCCCTGGGGGGTGGGCAGTGAGGCATCTTCCTGATCTATTCTTGTTTTTCCTCTGTGATCCCTTCTTAGACACCCAGGCCCATGACTTCTTACTTCCCACCCAGCTGCAAAGAAGACCCAGAATTTGGGGAGGCAGAACTCACAGTGTTGGGGCACAGCTTTGGAGCCACTGGCTGGGCTCCAGCAGTTACTGGCTTGGACAAGGACTGGTCTTCAAACCTCAAAGCCTGCTACCTCAGAAGGACATTGTGAGCACAAGCCCAGCACATAATTGTCCCTCCCCCCACCCACCCCACAAAACAATGTGCACACACAAGAAAGGTAGCTTAGAGGCTCTGGCCAGGTTGGTTAGAGCATCATCTCAATTCACCAAGTTTTCGGGTTTGAGCCCCAGTCAGGGCACATACAAGAATCAACCAATGAATGCATAAATAAGTGGAACAACAAATCGATGTCTCTCTCTGTCTCATAGAAAAGTTTTAGAAAGAAGATTCTAGAATAAAGTGTAAGAGCATCCCTCCCATGGTAACTTGCCTTCTGCACTGACCCTGAGCCACTCACTAGCTGCAAGACACTCCCTTCCAGGTGGGGGTCGGGTGATCTGGGGCATTGCGGGGGGGGGGGGGGCAGAAGGAGTACAGCCCTGGGAGGCAGACAGACCAGGCTGGGACCCTGCTCTGCAGGCTGCTGATCCAGGGCATGGCAGATCTCTTTGTCAGGCTGGGTCGGGATGGAAAGCTCGAGAGAAGAGGAAGAGGGCAAAACCCCAACAGCCTCATGGCACCTCCTCCAGTGAAACATTTGTCGCTCTTCCTCTAACTTGTAACCTTTGCAAGGGCAGAGATCTGTCCTTTCCATCCCCGAGCCCTGTACCAGAGGTTGTGGTGCTCCTGAAGGTGTCCTCAAGAGAGGGCGGCGTGGGAAGCACGGCTGATTAACTGCCTCCAGCAGCCACACCGCAGGTCTAAGTCCTGAGGCTGTCCCTGCTCCTGCTCCCTCCAGTTTATGACCCCTGGCATTTCCCCCAGTAGAGCTCTGCATGTCTAACCTGACCTGACACACAGCATTCTTGGTAGCAAACCACAGAAAGAACTTCACTGACTGAAACAGAAAAGCTGCTTAGAGGAAGGACACTGGGAGCTCAAAGAATTGACAGGAAGCTGGAGAATCAGGCACAGTAATGGGCTGGAACCCCTGCCAAGGTAGTAAATAGTTCGTGGCCCAGGAGCAGTTCTGGTTAGGACCTAGCCCACTGGACACCAGACTACTGCAACCACCACGTTAGGCAACACTGACCCATGCCACCCCCAGAAACAGTCCTTGTAGACTTCTACTCCAACAGGAGCATGTCTGCACCCCAACTGCCAGGACCTGAGAAAGGAGAATTGGAAGCTTCCCCGGCGGCGGGGAAGTCCAGATGCTGGGCTACCCCTAGAAAACAAGTGCCCACTCTCCCCCTGCGGCACCTAGCACACACTATTTGTTGAATGGAACTTAGAAAACACTTCTCTTCTGTCTTTGATTTTACTTGGTGGTGGTTGTTCACTCATTTATTCATTTCCTGCATATATCTGAGTGCCTGCTCTGTGCCAGAAGCTGGGGAGAGACCCGGCCAGTGGTGGCACGTGTTTAGAAACCAGCTCTCTCGAGGAAAAGTGCTTTGTGGCATCTACCGGTTTCCATGGTGCGAGGACCCCAAGGCTGTTTTCAAGCTACAGAGTCAATGTCATTGGACACAGTTGGGATGCATGCACTCTCAGCTCTCCCAAGCTGGGGGCTGCAACACATCGGCTGTCCTGCCCCTGGGGAGTTTACATTCTAGTGAGGTGTTGCATTCTAATGTGTGTCGATTTAGAATAAATGAATCTTATAACCTGAATATTCAAATATTTCCACAATAAAAATTACAGAACTGCCTGGCCGGATAGCTCAGTTGGTTAGAGCCCCACCCCAATGCACAGAGGTTGCCCGTTTCCTCCCCCGTCAGCGCACATACAGGTACAGATCAATGTTCCTGTTAGTCTCTCTCTTTCTCCCTCTTCTCTCTAAAAAATCAATAAATACCATGTTTTTAAAAATTGTAAAAAAAAAAAAAAGTTACAGAACCTATGATCCAGCCAGCCCACTAGCAATTCAAAAGAAAAAAGGACTGCCTCACACTTGAGGATTCTTTCATTCATCACTGCACTTCATCCCACCCTCCCACACATATATACATTTCCCTTGAAGTATTCTGTAAAGGTCAGGGGTGGGGGCGGAGAATGTTAAAACCCTCGGTGCCAGTCTGCCCCTCAACCTGACCATGTGCTTCCCGATGCCACGCCAATCCTCTTGCTGCATAGACAAGTCAGGACCTTGAAACACCAAGCGGGACCACGAGAGTGAGAAGTGCAGTGCTCAGTACGTCTGACGAGTGGCTGTCGTAAGATAAGCCACCTGGCCTTTGGAGGGGAGTTTTACCCTCAAAGTTGGGATTGAAATACAGCTTCCAACCCTTTCCACAGACATGAGGGTCATCCAGAGAGAAAGAACAGATTGCCTGGGATGTCCCTCAGTGACATCGGGCCTAATAGATACCCACCCCCTCTGCCCACCCTCAATCCAGATCCTAGGGAAGGGAACCGGGAGGAGGGTGAGACCGTGTGAAAAGACTGGAGTTGGGGCAGGACAGTGCGGTGGGGCAGCAGACCAGAGCCAGAGCAGCAAGGACAGCAAGGACCAGGGGAAGGAAGGGGCTTTCTCAAAACCTGTCCTGGTGCCTGGTGGGCTCCCACCCAGCCACTCCAGTTTCAGTGATCTCATTCCCTTTCTTCCACATGGGAACATACACACACACACACACACACACACACACTCACACGTGTGCGTGCACACAAACTGCAAGCATCTGCACTACAGTCTTCTCTGGAGGAGCTAGTCACCTGGCCTCCTGGAGACATTAAAGGAGCTCTGCTTCCTGAATGGGAGAGCCGCCAGTGTGGGGTGAGGGGCCAGGCTGCAGAGCACAGGCCTGAAGGGTCTCTCTCAGCCCCGGGGGGTGGGGGGTGAGGTGGGGTGGGTGGGGGGGCTGACCTCCGGAGCAAACCTGGTGTCCTAGGGCAGTGGCTTCAGTGCTCAGTCGTTGTGGAAAGAGGTCAGGTCATCTGCCTCTTGTCTCAGATCCTGAATTTCTGGCTCAGTGTCTTCTGCTCTGTTGCTGCTGTGGGGGTGGGCTGCGAGGGAGGGGTCCTGGATTGGGACCCCGCGGGCCAGCAGCCAAACTCTTTGGATCCTTTCCTCCTGGTCTCTCTCCACCACACTCCCAGGGCACTTCTCATCTCTGCCCTATTTGGATGATTCTCAGCCCAGAAACTGAGAGGTATCATTACCTTGTGCCAAAAGCCTGCAGACCTCACCCAGAAAGTCAGAGGACCAGCGCCTCACAAGTCAGAAACAGACTTCCCAGAGCTCAACTTAAATAAGGGGAAGCCCTCCTAACTTCGTTCTTAGAAACGCTCCCCTAGCTTCAGTAATTCTCGGACCTGGTGTCCTGGACCCCTATTTTAGAGTGCAATGCCACTTAAAGACAGATAGACATAAAACTAGGTCTAAGTTCTTTATTTTTACAGCTCTTCTATAACTATAATCCTATTACATATAGTTAGGTCCCAGTTTCTTATCAGAAACTTGCAGCCAAATGTGTTTCAGAATTGAGAATTTTTCAGATTTTAGAAGTTACTAAAAACTATACATAATATACCTCCGCCAGGAGGATCCAGAATCAAATCACACCAACCAAAGAGTACAACAGAAACAATCACACACAGCCCTGGCTGGGTGGTTCAGTTGGTTAGAGCGTCGTCCTAATACGCCAGCATTGCAAGTTTGATCCACAGTCAAGGCACATACAAGAATCAACCAATGGATGCATAAATAAGTGGAACAACGAATCAATGATCTCCCTTGCTCCCAAATCAATTTAAACACACACACACACACACACACACACACACACACACACACACACACACACACACGTTGCTCTGAAGCAAAACATAAATACAGTGTGTCCATAAAGTCATGGTGCACTTTTGACCAGCAACCAGTCAAAAGTGCACCATGACTTTACAGACACACACTTAACCCCTACACAGAATAAAATCAAGACTTCAAGGCAGGTCTCACAAATTTATGGGAGACCTTTCAGTGCTCAGAGCCTTTTGAGTTTCATAATTACCAATAAACGGTTGTAGAACATATAAATTTAACACAACATAGCACAGAGCAAATGGGATTCTGGTTAGCAACATCAGCCCAATGTGCAGATGACAGTGGCCTGCTGAATGCCGTCATGGCTGGGGCCACATGTGGGCCCACGCGTGGAAGCCAGCAGGTGGGCTGCGAGGGAGGGGTCCTGGATTGGGGGAAGCATGACAGCTGTTCTGACAGCCAGCTGGGTTGGAGTCTACCCTCACTGGCCAGGACATCTCTGGCAAGTCAACCTTCATGCATGCCAGTTTCTTCATTTTCAAAAGAAGACAGTAGATCAATGTAAATAAAGAATAAATACTAAAATAAAAAACTTCCAAGACACAACAGCAGCTTCAGAGAGAAAACTTGAGAAATGTTATCAGATGCTGCATTTTGCAACAGAGAAAACAGGCCCAGAGAGGCGATCCAGTTTGACAGAGACAGGTCTCCCGCTGGGACCCGGAGATAAGCAGCGTAGGCCGGCCTCAGACCCCCGACTGCCAGTGTGTGAGTCTAGGACTGTTACTCATCCCCTCAAAGCTCCCATTTTCTCACTGTAAAATGTGAATAACAGGCCCCTACTCGAGGGTGGGCTGAAGGTGACCAAGACAATGCGTGTGACAGGCCGGGCATCGTCTCTGGGGCATATTCATAGGAAATGTTCAGTGGACGTTGGTTTCATGGGGAAAGTATGTTCCTCTGGAGTTTTTCTTGGTTAAATGAGGGATAAGAAGAAGCATTAAGAACTGCATTCTCCTTTATTCCTCTCACATTTAGCATGGTGTCATTGACCCACAGGACAAACCCATACGTTTCTTAAGATGTCACAAGTGTGTTCTGGGGGAGGATTTCGTTTGGATTCAACCCTGACCACCAATTTATAAATACTGGTCTCTTAAGCAAATAAGACTAGTTGACTTCAGGCTCCACACTCTCCACACAGCCTTGTAAACAAGGGCAAAATTGGTTCATGTTTGCTTTTACTTAAAACACGTTCCCACGCATGTGCCTTGTTGACATCATTCTGCATGGAAATCCCTTCCTGTGGACCCTGAATCCACCCATTACTTCATTTATTCACCAAGCACTGCTTGAGCAGCTCCTAGGAGAGCGGTGATGCGATGCTGACTGTTCACACCCAGCTCTTTCGTACCTCGGGGAAAGCTGGTCCCCACCCCGGGGCGCAGGTCACCCCGAGGGAGACGCACCCCCATGGTCTGTGTGAGTTTGCCCACGCGGCTCCCCTCATCTGGCGGAGGCCTCAGGATGAACAAGACCTCTGGCGGCTTCCCTGGGCAGGGAGTCAGGCTACACACAAAGGCTGCCTTGCTCCCGGAGTCACTAGGAGTGTGTTGGGGAGGAGGATGCCTGGTGAGCATCAACCCTCGGGGAAATGGAGGACGCAAGCCTGGCCTGGGAGGGGACGTCCCCCCAGAGACAGGATCCTGGAACTGGGCGGGGAGAAACTTATGCTGGGATGGGGCAGAGAGGGTTAGTCAGGGAGGGGCTGTGGTAAACAGCTGGGTTGGCCTCATTCCCAGTGGGGAAATGGGGCCAGACTTGTCTCCAGCCCCAGGGGCAGGGGCCCAGTGAGGGTGAGGGCGCCAGGCCTTGCCCAGCTCCCCAACTGCTCCACCAGCAGGCTGGTGTGCTGCCAGGGACAGGCAGGCAGAGCCTTCCAAGCAGCCAGGGGCTGGTGGGGAGGAGACCCGGAGCACTGCTGGCCAGGGACGTGTCAGCTGGGCCTGGCAACACAGCTGGCCTGGCGGCATCCCTACCTGGTCGGGGGTGAACTCCCACTAGCATGGGAGCTCTTTGGGTCAGATTGCTGCCTCCCCTCACAGAAATGTTTACCAGTACATTTGACTTGAAAACAAAAATCAGTTCATGTTAACAATTATCAAATGCTTGGAGTGTGTTGGTGAGTCACATCTTTCATGACAGAAGTTACATAATCACTTGTAACTAGTCTATGACTGATCTCATGGGTCTGTCTATAACACAGCTGGGAAAGGGGGACTTTGATCCTTGCCTGTTAGAAAAAGATTCCCCCAGAGGATAACCTCTTACATGTGGACAGGGGCAGAGGACCCGAGTTCCTCTCTCTCTGTCGCTGGGGTCATTGCCTGGGCCCATCTGGTACAAAATGGCGCTCTGGCTTTTAGGGCGGTATCCTCCATCAGCAGAGAGCCAAACAGGCTATGCCATCAACAGCACATTCACCCCCAGGCAGGCGGCTTCACTAGGGGCAGCCAACAATGGCTGAAGCCCTTAAACATCTGTGGAACTCACTTCCAAACAACCACTGCAGTAACCTGAGAGCCGAAGTAGCCACATCAACAAGATGGGAAGCCTGGCCCGGCTCTCCCAGCCCTGCTCTGAAGAGCAGGCAGGGAAGAAGGCAGAATGAAGGCAGACACCCTCATGGTCCCCTGGGCCCTGTGCCAGTTACCCAGGAGACAACAGCCTTTCTCCCTCCACTGGGATGTTACGGTCCTCAAGCTTCACGATGCTCCAAACCAGGTGACCTCTGGCTGGGTTATTCCAAAGCTGAGCCCTGAACTGGGAGAAAGCGGAGTCAGAGCGGGGAAGCTGGGTTAGGAGTCTCCACAACAAGGCTTCCCAGGCAGACCTCCACGATGACAATGGCAGGATGGCACCAAGGTCATTTTCAACACTTCAGAAAATCTGGAGAAATCACCCAATCACATCTACCTGGCTCATGCAAGTTAAACCCCAGTCATCTCACTAAACAATTAAATTTAATGCTATTTTATAGCTATGTAGGAAAATCCAATGAGTAAACAACAACAAAAATTATTACCTGAGTTTTAGTTCTTGATGGACAAAAATCTAGGTGCAGGATAAAGCCCCCAAAATCTCTCCTCAGTTTATTTGGTGGATATGTGAGAGGCTACCATGGGTTCCTCACCTTGACAGCCATGTCTGGAGGAGATGCACACCATTAAAACTCTCAAATTCAGGGACTTAAGTATTGTGTAAATATACTATCTAGCTGCCAGTGTAGTTTCCACATTTTCTTTTGTTTTTGACAGAGTCAGAGAGAGGGACAGACAGATGGGGAGAAGAAGCATCAACTCTTTGTTGTGATACCTTAGTTGTTCATTGACTGCTTTCCCATATGTGCCTCAACTAGGGGCTACAGCAGAGCAAGTGATCCCCTGTCAAGCTAGAAACCCTGGGCTTCAAGCCAGGGACCCTTGGGTTGTGTCTATGATCTCATGCTCAAGTCAGCAACCCCACGCTCAAACTGCATGAGCCCGCACTCAGGCCGGTGACCTCAGGGCCTTGAACCTGGGTCCTCTGAGTCCCAGTATGATGCTCTATCCACTGCACCATCACCCAGTCAGGCTTAAATCATCCTTGTATGTATATCTTAGACTTCAGTGGTTCCTGACTAGGTTGGCTATCCAAGAAAACAAATCAGTCAAAATTTCCCTACAGTCCACCTTGAAGTATGCTATGGAGAAGACTAACAACATTCTTTCCTTTTTTTGCATGTGAAATTGATCCTGTTACTACATAATTTTTAAGATTTTATTTATTGAGTTTAGAGAAAGGAGGGGGAGAGAGAGAAAAGGGGGGAGGAGTGGGAAGCATCAAAGTGTACTAGTTGCTTCCCATAATGTGCCTTGACCGGGCAAGCCCAGGGCAACACTCTATCCAATGCGCCATAAGAGGTCAAGCATAAGTTTTAAAACTTTAGAGAAAAAGAGGGATCAAGAGTATGTTCCTCCTTCTTCCAAGAGTCAGATCTCCCACAGACCTGGTTTCTCATGCTCTTGCATCTCTTCCCTATAGAGGGCGTCATATCAGACAGAAGTGCCAGCCCAAGTAAAAGCCAACCTTTGTGCAACATAGGAGGTCCCTGTGGTATGTCAGGTCACTATCCTCCATGGTTTCTACAAGTCATTTAATGAAGAACGTCTATTCTAAGTAAATATGGAAACAGATTTTGTTTGCTGAGGTTTCCTCTGGCTAAATCATCACCTTAACTAAAAAACCAATTATTCTTGCCTGACCCGCAGTGGCTCAGAGGAGAAAGCATTGACCTAGAATGCTGAGGTCGCCGGTTTGAAACCCTGGGCTTGCCCCGTCAAGGCACATATGGGAGTTGATGCTTCCTGCTCCTCCCCTCCTTCTCTCTCCCTTCTCTAAAATGAATAAAAATTAAAAAAAAAATTATCCTTAGGTATCTCCCCCATACTTCCTACTTCCTGATTGTAAGTATATATTCTTTGCCTTCTTGCCAGTTCAGATTCTTTCAATCTTGCCAAATTTATTTCAAATTTTATGTTTCTGGAGGAAACTCTGATCTTAAAACCCTGTCTTTTGTGGCCCTCTCCTTTACTCTTCATTCCCAAGTTCAACGTAGTGAGTCACCACGAAGTCACAATTGTGCTGCTGCTTATGCTCAAGTATGCGGTAGCCTCTCACTGTTAACGTCCTAAGCTACTGGTGGGCAGGGTCTCTCCCTCCTTCCTCCTTGTCCCCCTCTCGGCCCGAGAGAATAGTTGGGCTACAGGAAACTGTGGTCCTTACCTTAATGATGCAGAAAATCCAGCCTCCCCAATAAATTTAATTAAAAAAAGAAAAGAGTTCCAGCCTTATTACTGCAGCCTCTCAAACCCGCTCCAGGGCATTCTTCATCAAGAGCACCTCTCCCAGCTGATGAGGACAAAGCAGGATGCTCTGTGGCAGACTCCAGTGACACTGCCTACAAGATTCATAAAAGCAAACGATGCCTCTGATTCCCGAGGAGGAAACAGACACCCTTCCTATTCCAATGCCCCGAGCCACTGTAGCCAGGAACACGTTCATCTTCTACATGCTCCTTCTGAAGACAACAGTCTGCTTTGGTTGTTTATGCCCAAACTTATTTCTGATCAGTAATTCCAAACATTGTATGTACTATTCACTGTTTAGTAAAAGGTTCGGTGGAGTTTGGGGACAGAGTGATGACAATCTATGCTCTACCAGGTCAACAAGAGTAATGTTGGTGGTCCTGGCCGGTTGACTCAGTGGTAGAGTGTCGGCCCGGCATGTGGAAGTCCCAGGTTAGATTCCCAGCCAGAGCATACAGAAGCACCCATCTGCTTCTCCACCCTTCCTGCTCTCCATTTTCTCTCTCTCTTCCCCTCCGGCAGCCAAGGCTCCATGGGAGCAAAGTTGGCCTGGGCGTTGAGGATGGCTCCATGGCCTCCACCTCTGGTGCTAGGAAGGCTCTGGTTGCAGCAGAGCAACACCCCAGAGGGGCCGAGCATCGCCCCCTAGTGGGCATGCTGGGTGGATTCCAGTCGGGTGCATGTAGGAGTTGGTCTGTCTGCCTCCCCGACCCTCATTCTCATTTCGGAAAAATACAAAAACAAACAAAAAACCCCCACAAAAGTAATGTTGGTGTTTCCCACTGATATGACCTACATAATAATTTTAACAAGATTATCCTTTAGCAATGAAATATTTGCACTGTACTGCAACATACATGTCCTATAAATTCTTGTTTTGACAGTTTTTACATTAAAGATTTTCTAGAAAAATATATTTTCAGAAACTATTATTTTGAGACTTCTCATAGATTAATTGCACCGTTCAGAGATGTGGCCTGCTGTTATCCACACGGCTGTGCTCTGGGGGGAGGACAGCGACAATGCATCTGTGTTTCTGAACTGTTGCCTGACGTGGCTGAGCAGTTTCCCAGTTAGTTACACATTACACTCCCTTCACGTAAGAAAATGAGCGCGGCTGGCATCACGCAGGCTTTATTCATCTGACAGACACAGGAAAATCTTCAATCATCTAGCAAAATATCTTACCCAGAATTTAAGAGATGCATTCAGCCTGTCTGAATAATGTAACAAGCAGTGTCTGTAGAAGCAAAAGCCAGACAATAAACCTGTGAGAGTCAACGGTCCTACTGGACCTGCAGCCTCGGCCGGCCTGCTGCACAGGAAAGAAACCTCTCCTGTACTCGATACCCCAGACAGGTGAGTGTGAAGGTGCCCTGCTGCAACAGGTATTTATTTTAAAGAAAAACTGCTTTCTGGGAAATCTTTCCTGCTACACAGATGAGACTGAAGTGCTAACACCCCACACTTTAGGGCCCAGGATGGACCCAACTACTTTCCCAGGGCAATGCTGCCAGCGGCCCTGGGCAATGGCTTTGATGTTCAAGAAGGGGACTAATTTCAGCTCCAGGCTACCAGAGAGGAGGACTGTTCAGTTGGTTCCATCCAGATGACCCTGGAGGGGGAACGATGACAGCCGACTGTGAAGCAGTAACTGACAAGTACCCAATATTTTAGCAAAGTTCAAGAACGGCATGTATCAGAAGAGACTACAGCTGTATTTTGAGAACAGATCGTATCCATCTTTTTTAAAATGTTGAGTTTTAGAAAGAGGAGAGACAGAAACGTCGATTTGCTGTTCCACTTATTTATGCATTCATTGCTTGATTCTTGTATGTGCCCTGACTGGGGCTCAAACCCACAACGTTGGCATATTGAGACAATGTTCTAACCAACTGTGCAACCCAGTCAGGGCTCATCGTTGCATCTTTAGACTCCAGCACCATGGAAGAGACTGAACAAATCTTACCATACTGGTGATAAAAAATTTTATTCCAGGCCTGGATCTCAAACAGGGAAATATGAAAGGCAGGGAGGGCAGCTGGGAGCTGGGATCAGAGACTTCCTGGAGACATCTGACCCTGGAGGATCCTATGTGATGGCTTAACTTCGGTCTCACATTCTACAAATTATGAATAAAACTATACATATAAGTTTTTTTGAGGTTAAGTAAAGGAAAAGTGCTGAACATATTATTTATTCAAGCATCTGTTATGAATGAAGGGTTTTTAAAACCAAGGGAAACTTTCTTTTTGGGGGGGACAGGAAGGGAGAGAGATGAGAAACATCAACTCATAGTTACGTCACTTTAGTTGTTCATTGATTGCTTATCACAGGTGCCTTGACAGGCCGAGGAGAGGGCCTCCAGCTGAACCAGTGACCTTGAGTTCAAGCCAGTGACTATGGGATCATGTTTGATGACCCCATGCTCAAGCCAGCGACCCCACTAATAAGCCAGTGACCTCGGGGTTTCGAACCTGAGACCTCAGCATCCCAGGTCAATACTCTATCCACTGTGTCACCACCAATCAGGCAAAAACCAAGGGAAACTTTTTAAAATGGAGATCTGGGAGTTTAAAAGGAAAAATACCACCTGTTTAGTTAATTCTATAGTGAAATTAAAAATTTGCTCACTTATGAAACAAATCTTCCAGATATGGTTGGTACTTTCTCAGGCTAGTATGTAGCTGCATTCTGTATACAAACTCTTCAGTAGGGCAGTCAGACCCAGACATCAGTGGTTGCTTTTTCCTCCTGTTCTCCTTCTTTGGCTGAGCGGCTTGGCGTGGCCACTCATGCTCTATGCCCTGTACTGCCGGGCCCCACAGCCAGCGCTGGCCCGTGTGAGGGGCACCCTCAGAGGAATTGCTACTGTTCTCTCTAATGACAACCAATTTTCATGGTGGACGATGAGTAGTTTGATACTTCAGAAACGACTGAACTGATTCTAAAAAGATGTGTCCTCTCTACCCTGAGATGTGGTTCCATCCTGTAGAAAGCGACAGATTTATCGGAATCTTTCCACATAGGACAATAACACACAGGGTGGATTCAAACACACACACGCACACACACGCCACATAGCCCCTTCTCGGAGAAGCCTTTCAGGAAAAATAGAGCACATCTGGAGCACTCGCACAGACAAACTGTTCTAAATCAGGGCTCCCTCAGGACGGCTTTAAATCACAATCTGGTTGTAGCTATTGAACAGTGTGTCTTTCTAGAACACCACGCTGCCGCAGGTCTGAGGAGAAAACTAATCTTGGCAGAAAGGGCTAACACCAAAGGGAGATGAGGCCCCACCACCCCGCCCCTTTCTCTGCACAGCCAGCCCATTGCCCTGCAGGGCTCACCTGCCTGATGGCAGCCCGCTCTTCCTTCCATCCAGCTCAGTACCAACACTCTCCCAACGCTGGTTTCGAAGAACTACTCCAGGACAGAAAGCAAATATTCCAAGCTCCAAGGACAGCCAGTCCCAGACCAGACCACATGCGAGGCTGAGAGAAAGCAGGGGGACCAGAGGAAAAGCTGGTCTTTCTTCAGCCATGGGGGAACCATGTTCCTCACGCACGCTGACCAGCTGATCACAGGGCTCAGGGTACAGAAGGCCGGTGCCCTGGCAAAGCTTCATGCACAGGTGCCATGTGCCCGTGGCAATGGCTGTTTATGTGCACTGTCCAACCAGAGTGCACGGGCCGAACTCCACTGGCCAGCCCACACAGAGTGCCGTGGAACAAAAGGCAAGGCAGGGGAACCAGAGCATCCGAGAGGTTCCTGAGGAGCGCCTCGGGTCTCCTGCACACCTAGCCACGGACACGAGCTCATCCCGTCCCCTTGGCTGCTGCAGGCCCCTTCTTTTTTCTCTTGGCACCTGTCTTTCCCCCCCAACCCCGGGCTCTCCCCCAGCTCACCAAGTGTAACAATGGCTTCCTCCAAACTCTTGCTTTGCACTGATGCAACTAACTCATGACTTTGCAGACGGCCAGCCAGAGACAATGGGCTGTACTGAAAAAAGAAAAGCCAGGACAGAGGGAACTTCACCCGCCATTTTACTCTTTAATGCTACCGCCCTTGGGCACACATTGTGTTTGCTACCGAAGAAATGACGACAGTGGGGCCGACTTCATGACACGTTCTCTGCACCCGTTGCTGCCACACAGAGCTGCCGTCTTCGCTGGAGGACAGAAAGGCTTACAGGGAGCGAAGGGACACGGGAACAAAGGCTGCATCAGGGCAAGCAAACCTACAAGGATGTCTAAAAATTAGGAATTTGGGGATAAAACCAGAATTTGCCTAAGGGTGAGAGAGGATCATTGAGTTCTAGTTCCATTATTTCCAGAAATTACTGAATTTGGAACCTGAGGTTAAGATTTTTAAGATAAAGCAACCTCAAATAAATCCATACTGGCCTTGGGGAGAAATGGCAACCAGGGATGGTAATGAGTTTCAGTGCTTCAGAACAAAAACTGTCAAAATCAACGTATTTATCTGACTTGACTCTAGGTTAAAAAAAAGTCTTATTTAAAAATGGTAAGTCTGCAGCAAAAAAGTCTGAAAGTGAAAGTCCGAACCCCTTTCCACCTTCCCAGCTTGCTACTGGCCCTGCTCTCCTTACAGCACCTCCTGTACACAGACTTAGGAGGTTGACTTCAACACGCTGTTTAAGATGATGAGTCCTGTTTGGTTTAAACCGCTTCATGTAACCGCTTAGTAATGGTAGTCCTGAGAGTCTGCAGTGTGGGTAAAATCCACCTGTGACCACGGGTCAAACTGCTGGTGAAAGCAAGCAACTTCTTGGCCCATCACTTTGCCTTGTCCTTGTCCCTTGGATCTGGCAGTTGTTGCACCAGGGGACTCAGCTCACCACAATGACATATGCTCAATCCGTTTTCCGTAGACACCTCCTTCCAATGCCCAACAGTGCAGGTGGTCAGGAAGACTTGGAAAGAAGCTGCAAAAGTCCAGCTGGGGATCTTGACTTTGTTAGGTGTGGACACAGGAAAATCACCTTTGTCCTTCACAGATTTAATTATAGTCAAAGGAGAAAAATCCATGGGAGTCTAATTGCAAATCTGCTAAATATAAAACTGATGGAATGCTAACTGGTCCATAAAGGGCTGCACAAGATAATCTGTGGCAAAGTAGAAAACCAGCCCAAAGGTGATGGAGATCGGAAGGGCTGGTAACGCTTTCTTGAAAATGGCGAGAAGTAATAAAGTAAGGCACAAACCCTGCGGGCAGAGGGGAAAAGACACAACTCAGGCATAATTATGAAAGTATTTTGTGCAAAACAACTCAATCACAAGTCTTAGTTTTAATTTAGTTAATTGAATACAATCCTTTGAGGTCAAACTTTAGAACAAATATTCCATTCAACCTGGAAACAACTTTCATTTTCCTTTGCCACACAGAGCTCATTACTCAAACAGCCTTGGTTCTTCGTCCCCTATTCTAGATAAAGAATAGAACCTGAAAAGAAGTAAAACTATTTTTTATTTTTTTACAGACACAGAGAGAGAGAGAGTCAGAAAGAGGATAGATAGGGACACAGGAACGGAGAGAGATGAGAAGCATCAATCATTAGTTTTTCGTTGCCGTTGTGACACCTTAGTTGCTCATTGATTGCTTTCTCACATGTGCCTTGACCGTGGGCCCTCAGCAGACTGAGCAACCCCTTGCTGGAGCCAGCCACCCTGGGTCCAAGCCGACGAGCCCTTTGCTCAGGCCAGATAGGCCTGCACTCAAGCTGGCGAGCTCGGGGTCTCGAACCTGGGTCCTCCGCATCTTAGTCCAACGCGCCATCCACTGCGCCACCACCAGGCCAGGTGAAGTAAAACTATTTTTGAAAATAATACCAAAATTTGAGTGGCTACTATGAGTTTAATTTGGCTGGCTACAATTCCAGAGGCAAAGAGTGTTTTCTATGCTGGGGACGGGGGGGCAAAGATGGACGTAGAATATGCCAGGAGAAGTTTATGAAAAGTATATTGCTGCTTCCTTGGAAACACAGAGCAGCTATATTGTTTTTAATATATATATATATATATAAAATTTATTTATTAATTTTGATACTTTTTTTTTTTACAGGGACAGAGAGAGAGTCAGAGAGAGGGATAGACAGACAAGAACGGAGAGAGGTGAGAAGCATCAATTATTAGTTTTTCGTTGCCGTTGCGACACCTTAGTTGTTCATTGATTGCTTTCTCACATGTGCCTTGACCACGGGCGGACCTTCAGCAGACTGAGCCACCCCTTGCTGGAGCCAGCGACCTTGGGTCCAAGCTGGCGAGCTTTTGCTCAAGCCAGATGGGCCCCGCGCTCAAGCTGGCGAGCTCGGGGTCTCAAACCTGGGTCTTCCGCATCCTAGTCCGATGCTCTATCCACTGCACCACCGCCTGGTCAGGCATTTTTACTATATTTTTAAATGTAGTTAGTGAGACACCATAAATTCTGGAGGCTCAGCATCATGTCAGGTTTATCCAACATAAGTAATTTTCTTATTAAAAGACAACTCATCCAGAAAACTAACCTCAAAAGAGAAAATACACAAAATTCTAACTGGTTATATCCTCATTATAAATCACAAATGTCATCACAAAATAAAATGAAATATAAAGGATCTCATCTATAGTAATTTCACTCGCATATAAAACATCAAAGAGATCTCATCTTTAGTAAAAACATAAAAGCAGTAAGAAACATGTTATTGAAACTATGGTTTTGAAAGCTCCTGGCTCTGTAAGCAGGCCTCCGTGAGAGCATGCACTAACTTCCCCAGCCGCACACTGCGGCCAGGCCTGGGAGCGGGGCCACTGCAGGCTGCGGCACTATGACTAAAGGCACTAACACACCACCACCACCACCAGACTCAGGGACCCAGTGGGGCTCCACTTCCCCTAAGACACAGACAGCTAAGCTCCTACTCATCTAAGCTGCCTGAAAGAGCGTTCCTAATCAGAAGTACTTCTCAGAATTTCCTGGGAAACTTTAAAAATAAAACTGAAACAAATTAAATCAGAATATCTCAGGGTGGGAACACACACAGTTTTAAAAGGTCCCAGGTGATTTTACTGCAGAGTGAGGCAGAGAACTAACTACTCAGGTGAGGTTTAATTATTTGTTTTTGAAAAGCTCCTCCCCAGGTGACTGGACACCTCAGCCCAGCTGGGGTTACAATGGGACTGCCTGAAGGGACAGCATAATCAGGGTTTTGAGATGAGGCGTTCTGGCATGTTTTTATTAGCTCGTACTTACAATTAATATGGCTACGAAACAGGCTATGGTTGTGTTCCAGTCTCCGCTGGCTGTTGCGGAAGCTTTACCAACCAGGACACTGTAGAAGATGAAGTCCCCCAGTCCAAGCTTTACTCCCCCTAAAAAGGAAAGATTACAAACAGGAAAAGTTTGTCACTCTTTGATATGATCTTACAACTCAGAAATGTCACTGCGCCTCCACCCCGCACGGAATGAGCAGTCAGTAAATGATGTTGTACAGAATCGGGCTTGAGCAGGTTTTCTCTTCTCTTTCTCTTTTGACTTCTTTTTAAAAACATTTTATTTATTTATTTATTTTTTACAGGGACAGAGGGAGAGTCAGAGAGAGGGATAGATAGGGACAGACAGACAGGAACGGAGAGAAGTGAGAAGCATCAATCATTAGTTTTTCGTTGCCGTTGCGACACCTTAGTTGTTCATTGATTGCTTTCTCACATGTGCCTTGACCGCGGGCCTTCAGCAGACCGAGCCACCCCCTGCTGGAGCCAGCGACCTTGGGTCCAAGCTGGCAAGCTTTTGCTCAAACCAGATGGGCCCGCGCTCAAGCTGGTGAGCTTGGGGTCTCGAGCCTGGGTCCTCCACATCCCAGTCCGATGATCTATCCACTGCGCCACCGCCTGGTCAGGCTGTCTGATTTTGACTAGTGAAATCATACAGTATCTTCTTTGTGTGTGCCTCTGGGTTATTTCACTTAGCATAATGACTTCAATGCTCATGTATGTGAAAGTATGTCAGGATTTCCTTCTTTTTTGTTTTTTTTCTTTAATTTCCTCCCTTTCTTAGGTAATCACATTTTATAGCATGTATATACTACATTTTGTTTATGCATTGATTTGACTCTTCCACTTCATGGCTACTGTGAATAATGCTATGAACATGGGTGTACAAATATCTTGTCTCTTCGTGTCATCTTTTGGAGCATAAAAGCTTTTAATTTTGACAAAACCCAATCTATCAAGTTTTTTTTTTCTGGTGTTGTATTGAAGAACTCTGTCCAACTCAAGATCACAAAGTTTTCTACTACAAGTTCAATCGTTTTGCCATTTACACATTCTGGTTTAGGATCCATTTTGAGCTCATTTGATGTGCGCATGATGGACGAGGCGAGGCAGCGGCTGTCATTCATTCTTTTGCACGCAGATATCCAACTGTCCCAGTGCCATTTGTTGAAAAGACTGTATCCTTTCCCCATTGAGTTATTTATAAACCTTTGTAAAAAATCACTGACCATAAATGTAAGGATTTACTTATGGACCTTTAATTCTGTTCCATTGAGTTATATGCCTGATCTTGTGCCTGTCCTGATTACAATGGCTCTGAAATAAGTTTTGAAATCAAATAGTATAAGTCCGGCTGACCAGGCAGTGGTGCATTGGATAGAGCGTCGGACTGGGACGCAGAGGACCCAGGTTTGAAACCTCGAGGTCATCAGCTTGAGCACAGCTCACCTGGTGTGAGCAAGGCTCACCAGCTTGAGCCCAAGGCCGCTGGCTTGAGCAAGGGGTCACTTGGTCTGCTGTAGCCTCCCAGTCAAGGCACATATGAGAAAGCACAGTCAATGAACAACTAAGGAGCTACAACGAAGAACTGATGCTCCTCATCTCTCTCCATTCCTGTCTGTCTGTCCCTATTTATCCCTCTCTCTGACTCTCTCTCTAGCCCTGTAAAATAAAAAAAAAAAAGAATTGATGCTTCTCATCTCTCTCCTTTCCTGTCTGTCTGTTCCTATCTGTCCCTTTCTCTGTCTCAGTCACAAAAAGTAAAAAGATGGCTGTGTGGTGGTGGTGCTAAGATGATAAAAGAATGTCAATTATTAGTTTATACTGGTCCCAGATAGAGGAAATATTAATCTGAAGTTAGGAGGGGCTGTCAACAAAGAAAATCATAATGTAAAAGACTGAAACATTGATTATAAAGTATTAATAAAGTATTTGTACACAAGCATATTACAGCCATGAAGTCTAACTGGAAAGATCATTTCAAAGAAATCACTGACCTTATAAAACAAATGTCAAAGATCAGGCTGTAAAGGGCCAATTTAAAAAACCCAAGGGGCAAAATCTGACCCATTTGCAAGTGGTGCTCTGAGAAAAAGCACCAGCTCTTGCCACTTCCCACGAAGGGTGGTGCTGTTATAAGGCTCTCGATTCATTGCATTTTGTGAGAGTTTGAAGCTGCAGCACCTAAGGGAACCCATGAGTTTCAACTAAAGCAATGTACATACTTTCCTCTGGGTCCTCGCTGGCTAGGATGCTGCTGGAAAGTTCCTGGACAGCAGTTCGTGTCTCAGGCGTAGACTGATGAGGTCCCAGGCGACTGTCCCTCTGGGCTTCCCACTCCTCACTGAAGCCACCATCATCACTCTCTGTCACAGGGTCTTGTGACTCATTCCCTGTGCCTTCAAGAAAAATTAGAAATCACAACTGTAATATTCAGAAAATTTTCATAATACCTTTTTAAAAAATTACATGGAAACAAGAAACCACTTGTTTGTCATTGTAACTAAGTTAACTGGCTCTTAAACCACAAAACACGGGCTGCAGAAGAGCCTGTGGGTTGCGTACCCAATGGCCATTTGTCCTCTTATTCCTGAGGGCAGTCTCACCCACATGACTCTGATGGTAACTCCTGATTGATCCAAGCCAAGCATGGTACTCCCATCCTTCCTCTTCCCAAGGAAAGCTCTGAGGCTTTGGGTTTGGTACTCGTCAATGTGTGATGTGGCAAAGCCCGCTGGGAATATCTCACTCTTGAAGAGAAACTTAGGAAGATACTAACCACCCCTTTCTTCCCCTGGATGTTGTCTTATCTGGATATGATGCCTGGAACTGCACTTGCTATCTTGTGACCATGAGGAGCACTGGCCTTAGGACCAAGCCCCTCCTTAAGGATGGTACATTAGGAAGCTGGAAAGAAGCTGGCCCCTTGATAATACAAATGAACCACAAAATTAACCAACCCCACAAATGACTACACCTCAGGGTTCTGGTCACGTAAGAGAACACATTTCTCCTTTGTTTCAAGCAAATGAGCTGGGTTTTCTGATGTTTGCAGCTGAAAGCTTCCTAACCAACGGCACTCAGCACTGGCTTTAGTGACGAAGGGAAGGGGGGAGTGCATTCTTTTATGGGCTAGTCATTTTGTCATAATGACTGTCAGTCAGACTGAAAATTGTGAGCACAATATGATAGTCAAAAACCTTTGCCACATCAAAAAATAATTAATACATGTTAAGTGAAGTTGATAATACATTTTTCCCTCTATTTTTTAAAAATAAAAATGGCACACGTTCATAACAGAGGTAGAATTACCATGAGTAAATAAAGCTGGCAAACTTCAGGCCTCTCCCTTGCACCAATTTTTTCTGAGAGGGGCCTCGAAATTTTGTATTTGTAATTTGTATTCTTTTTCTTACCAGGTCTCCACAAAACTGGAATTTATGACCAAAGAAAGAAGTAAAATAATCACTTTATAACTCATTATTAGCCTATAAGATACAACAACCCTAAAACCCAGGAAATTACCAAATAAAAGCCACCTACTTTTGCCTGACCAGGCGGTGGCGCAGTAGATAGTGTCGGACTGGGACGCGGAAGACCCAGGTTCCAGACCCCGAGCTCGCCAGCTTGAGCGCGGGCTCATCTGGTTTGAGCAAAAGCTCACCAGCTTGGACCCCAGGTCGCTGGCTCCAGCAAGGGGTTGCTCGGTCTGCTGAAGGCCCGCGGTCAAGGCACATGTGAGAAAGCAATCAATGAACAACTAAGGTGTTGCGACGGCAACGAAAAACTAATGATTGATGCTTCTTACCTCTCTGCTCCTGTCTGTCCCTATCTATCTCTCTCTCTGACTCTCTGTCACTGTACAAAAAACAAACAAACAAAAACAACAAAAAGAGTCACCTACTTTGTACATTGTAAGTGGAACTTTTGGAGACCTTCCTTTGGGCTTCTGGGTCTCCCTTGGCCATATTCACCAACCACACCATTGTTGCTGTAGAGAAAGACAGAAGTCCGGGTAAGCACTGGCAACACAGAAGGGAAGTGAGTGCATGAATAAATAGCAGACCATTACTTCTCTACACAAGTCACCAACCTTCTCATGTCCCCTTAGGAATCCTTATCAATCATGTCTGGCCTGTGGTGGAGCAGTGGATAAACTGTTGACCTGGAACATTTAACTCGCTGGTTTGAAACCCCAGGCTTGCCTGGTCAAGGCACATACGAGAAACAACTACTACAAGTTGATGCTTTCTGCTCCTCCACCCCTTTCTCTCTCTCCTCTCCCTAAAATCAATCAATCAATCATCAATCAATCAATACCTAAAATCAATCAATAAAAGAAAGAATCCTTAACAATCAGAAGTAAATGCAGTTTAAAACCATAAAAGGTTCTCTTTGATTTTGAGATGTAACCTTCTGAAGCTGGATGTTTACTATAGCTTTAAAACTGCAGCTGCTATTGTAAAACTGTTCACCTTCACTTCCAGTCCCTGGAAAGTAACCAAAGGAAAACTGCTCAGGCCAGCAAGATACCACTGAGACAATAGCTGGACTAGCTGAATATCCTAAAATAGTATGAATTCACTGATGAAAATGACTTCTTGGAACTAAATAAGAGGACAAACTAGGGCTCACAAGAGTATGAGATGTTTCTTATAACCCTAAAAATGCCTAGAATAAGTTTCTTTCATATCATGTTTCACTTCTGGGATTTTCAATAATGCTAGCCTGTGTTACATACAGATAATAAGAAAAGAAGGTTAAAAGCAATAAACATAAAGGGGAGAGTCAACTGGCTTCTTCAATGTTCCTTCTGCAAATAAATAAATATATAAATAAACCTAGAGACAAAATTTGTCACATTTTAGTTAAGAGATAAAACGAATACTTTAAAATAGTGCTTCTCATATATTACAGTTGAATTAAAAACGGTATAGACCTGGCCCTGGCCTGTTAGCTCAGTCAGTTAGGTATTGTCTCAAAACACCAAGGTTGTGGGTTCAATCCCTGGTCAGGGCACATATGGGAAGCAACCAAATGCACAACTAAGTGAAACAACAAATGAATGCTTTGTTCATTATCTATCTATCTCACCCCTCTATCTATCTCATCTCTCTGTTTCTCTAAAATCAATCAACCAACCAACCAAGTAAATAAATAAAAAAAAATAATATAGACCCTACTGGAGAGGAATTTGGTAACATCTAACAAAACTACTTATGTATTAACCTCTCCACCCAGAAATAATACTTTTGGGAGTTTATCCTGAAAATACACTGACGTAATATAAAAATACATACAAACACGTACTATACAAGGATACAATAGGAACCAAATGCCCAACTTGGTCATAAAAAGCAATTTTAAATAAGATACTAGGCATTTATGTCTCACTGGCTTTTTATCACTGATTTTATAATTATACCCATGTTCCTAAAATTCTTAGACTTCTTGAATAACTTATGAAAGAAATATATAATTGAAGAGGCTCTGATTCATGGCTCTGTATTTTGAGGTCAAACTAGTTACATTATACAATAACACAACTAACTGATCAAAGTCATCATAAACCAGGCAGGTAATACAGTGTTCAACTTAATCCCAACCCAAATAAGAGAAACAGAAGGGCAACCATCATGTATAAGGCTTAGGAATTTCTGTTGTCTTCTTGGCAACAAAGGCAGCAGGTATTTATTTGATTTTCTTTCCTTATGCAAGAATGAAAAAATATTGCTACGAATATTTTTAACATTTACTATTACTACAGACACCGGAGGTCAACAGACCTTTTCTATAAAGAGCCAGATAGTAATCATTTTGGGCTTGTGAGTCATATCTGGTCTCTGTCACATATTCTTATTTATTCTTGACTTTTTATTCTTCTGCTCAAGTACCTTCTGATTTTCCAGTGATTAGGAAAAGTGTACAGGGCTAAACTAGTCACTCAAAGCTGTTGTTGATCTTGCCCCACTCCGCTTTTCCAAGCTCTTCCTTGTACTCTCCCCATTTTGTACTGCACGTTCCAGTCAAATGGAACACTTTAAACTCAATAGATAGGACCCACAGTTACAGCTCCAAGCCATTCTTTGTGGCAAGCCTACTTTTGGAATTGACTGCCATCTGTGCTTGCTGACATCCTACCCATCCTTAAAATAGTCAATCCAGATGTTGACTCTTCCACTAAGTCTTCCCTGATTCCCCAGCCAGATTTTCCTCTTTTGAACTCTCTTTACACTTTGATTGTTCCTCTTCTGAATTTAGTATAACATTCTATCTTGGTTGTTGCTTATTTATATTGTCTCTTGTCTTATCTCACCTCTAAATTATAAGCAAATGAGCTCTGAGAGAAGGCATCTTTCTATCCTTCAGAGAGCTCCGCAGGGGGAAGAGCAGGTTGGTGCCCAGTACACACTTGCCGAATGATTAGGAAGGCTATGACTCTAAGATTAAAAAATGACAAACACAGCCTGACCTGTGGTGGCGCAGTGGATAAAGTGTCGACCTGGGAACACTGAGGTCGCCAGTTCAAAACCCTGCACTGGTCTGGTCAAGGCACATATGGGAGTTGATGCTTCCAGCTCCTCCCCCTTTCTCTCTCTCTCTCTCTCTCTCTCTCTCTCTCTCTCTGTCTCCTCTCTAAAATGAATAAAATAAAATAAAATAAAATAAAATAAAAAATATGACAAACACATTCTGAAGAAATGGTACAATTCTTTCATAAGCTAGGGCAAGAGTCATCTGCAACATATGTATATAACAAGTACTCAATAACAGCTGACTGACAGGATTTTAAGTGAGAACACTGGCTCCTCAATCTCTAAATATTTCTTCTATCACCACACATATTGAAAACTCTCTTGAACCAATACCAGGTTAAAGATACTAATCTGCAAGGGAACAGAGATCTGAGATGAAAGAAGTACTATGATAATGACCATAGTTACATGGGTCTTAGTTCGTACAAATTCTAAGCTTTTCACTAATTTAACACCATTCTGAAATACTTACAGGAGTAAATGAGAGCCGGAAAGAGAGTTTCATTTCTCTCCTGAGCTGTCTCAACCAGCAAACGAAGTGGCCCCTTTGGACACAAAACAGCCACTAAATCTAGGAAGAGAAAAATACAAAAGACATCTGTAAAAAATGTATTGGCTAAACTTGTAAATGGCTGTGTTAGAAAGAAATTAACCAAGGAAAAGGTTTACTTTTTTTTACACAAAAAGTTGTTGAATGAATATGAAATAAATAGATTAATGGACGGACGGGGGGGCCAACCGAAACAAAATATACACAACCATAGAGCAGATCTGCCTGTTCCATTTCAGTTTTGATTGCTATTTGTTTAGTTTACAATGTATCATCATTGGGTTCTAGGAATAAGTCTTCCCAGGCTGAAGAAAGAGGCAGAGATAATGAATGACAAGACAGAATTTTTCTAAAGCAGTTAATTTCCAATAAGCAGAAATAAGGGACAAGCCATTCCCAAACAAACCACACCAAATAGAGGCTTTAGTCTAAGAAGAATTTAACAGAGGGTATTTGACTGAACTTTCCAAAATATGAAGAGCAAAGATGAGATTTGCCAGCTCTCCCTTTAAAAAATAGGATGTGTACACCTGACTGGCAGTGGTGCAATGGCTAGAGCATCAACCTGGGATGCTAAGGTCCCAGGCTTGAAATCCCAAGATTCGCCAGCCTGAGCATGGGATCATAGACATGACCCATGGTCACTGGCTTGAACCTAAGGTGGCTGACTTGAGCAAAGAATGGGTCACTGGCTCAGCTGGAGCCCCCCAAATCAAGGCACATATGAGAAAGAAATCAATAAACTAAGGGGCTGCAACTGAGTTGATGCTTCTCATCTCTCTCCTTTCAAAACGAATATGAAGCAATAAAATATCCCCTAATTTTTGTGAGCAGTATATATAAACAGATATACCTATATTTGTAAAGACATGACAGCTTGTGTTGACATGATTATTCAGATGTATTCAAGTAAAAACTCTCATGCCTCAAGTGGTCATGTCTTCTTGTATACTAACACTACTATTACTTCTAAATAATAATCATACACACACACACACACACACACACACACACCCCACACACACACATTCCTACTCACTGCTTCCACTTCAATTTGTTTTGGATAAGAAAAGGGAAATTTGCTGTGATCCGAAATAATGAGATTTTCAACCTGTCTGAAGCTGCCATGTCCTGTAACTATCTTAGTTTTGTGACACACTGCCCCTTACAGAATTGCTAAATAATAAACTCCTTTATTTTTAGAGCAATTAAAGTGAATTAAAATTGATTTTGTTTAGAGTAGCCTTTGTGACAAACTAAAGTACACGGACATCTTGCGAAATGAAATTGAAAACCATTACTCTACATCAGCAATTTTCAACCTGTATGCCACAAGAATTTTTAAAAGATGCAGTATCTATTTAGTCAGAGGCACTGACCTCTTTTCCCTTACATTGTGAAATTTAAAAATGACAATAGCCCATAAAATAATAACCATCTCATGTGAATGTATCAAAATTACACCTATTTTTTTTGGTCAGATTGGCAAAAAATATAATTTTTGGTGTGCCACAGAATTTTAGTAATTAGTTTGTGTGCTATGAAAACAGTTAAAAATCATTGCTATAAATATTCGATACAAAGTCTCTTATTTTAAAGAGATTGAAAGCTCTGTAAAGGTAGCTATTGTACAGGTATTGATCGACTTACAACCTATGCCACTTACAACCATTCGACTTTACGACCACAATCGCTAGCCACGACAGCTCCGCGTCTGGCAGCGCAAGCGTTGCCCAGCTGGGCGTAGGACAGTGCAGACCAGCTTCCGGCAGCACTACTATCTCCGCGTGCACCATTTCAACTGTTATCCCAGACTCGGTACAGCAATTTGTGTTTTGTGTCTTGGATATTTTTCATCAAACCCCTCCCAAGATATCTACCAAGAGGAAATTGTCTTTGTCTTTGACTTAAAGATTTTCAAAACATCATTTCACAGTACTGTACATATAGCCTACTCAACTTACAACCAAATCATGTTATGACCAGTCTGTCGGAACCAATTGTGGTCGTAAGTCGAGCACTAGCTGTATTATGTTTGGAAGACATAGAGAGTTGATGGGAGAAATAGTGTAACATAGTAAAGAATACTGAACTTGGGATTCTGACTCTACATCAAACAGTGTAAGCTTGGGCAAATACTTTACCTCTACAGACTTTAGATTCTTAGCAATAAAACAAGGATAACTGCCTTGCTTACTTCACAGGATTATATAGTAAAAATATAACAGCTAATATTTATTGACAGATATTGTTCTAAGTGTATTATATAGGTAGTGTTCAGTTTAATTTTCATAACAACTAAGTCTTAGGAGCTGGGTAATGTGTCTGTGGGCACATAGTGACCAATAAGTAACAGAGTGGAAGTGTATGGATTTGAATGAAGGCAGCCCATCTCCAGAACTAGCATCCTTTTTTTAAACTAATCAAGTGAGAATCAGGGGGGCAGAGAGACAGATTCCCGCATGCACCCCAACTAGGATCTACCCAGTAACTCCCGTCTGGGGCAGATGCTCTGCCCTTCTGGGGCCACTGCTCCACTGCTTATCAACCAAGCTATTTAGCGTCTAAAGTGAGGCCATAAAGCCATCTTCAGCGCCGGGGGCCAACTTGCTCATTCAAGCCATGGCTGCAAGAGGGATAGGGGGGTGATGAAGAAGCAGATGCATTCTTTTTTTTTCTAATATCCAAAATGGAATAAGATCCTTTATTACAACTGACCTCTGATTATAAAAATGCGTGATGTTTGATTTAATTAAATTTTAACTTGCTGTATATGTCACATTGATACCCTATAAAGACTAACAAGGATGGTGAAAGTCCTACTGAACACCTTAAGAGCCCAGGATTGTGTATTTTGAGAGGTGAAATGGTCACTATTATACCTATGTCTGGAACTCCAAAGTGGATGAAGTGAGAGACCTCTATCATGGTTTTAATATGTACAGAGACGAGTAATCTTGACTTACATTTTAGGTATTTATGAAGGGAGATTTTCAGTTATATCCCCCAAAGAGGAAAACTTTGGATAAATAATTGCTGTTGCCACCATTGGCAGAACCAGATGGGTAGACTATTGGCAATGACCCAAGAATCTGTAAAAACACATAGGTGGAAACAATTGTTGGCCAGGGTCAGATGACCACCTAAAGTTCAGCTAATTTTGATGATCCTTGGATCCCATTCTTTAATCAAGAACTCCTGGATTAAGGAATGAAAAGCAGCAGCTCTCTAGTAAGCTCCATCTCATGAAGTATTGATACTGTTCAAAAAGTGCTCAAATTTCCATTGTTGTTCACTAACTTCACCCCAAAGGGCTCCCAGAGAGGGGTGACATTCTCTAGTACTTTGTCATCTGACAAAAGAACTGAGAACAGAAGAGGGCACGCTCTTCTGTTGGTGGAATACTCAGGGGAGGGCCTACGACTTAGCTCCACCCTGTAGGTAACATTTTGGTTTTAGCACGGAGGCCCAGGTGACTGGGCTGAGCTTGCAGAAGGCTGACTCTATGATACAAAGACTATGGAATAGAAGGATATGGAGCTCCACATACTTGAAGACACGTGAGAAACTATGCTCAGGAGAGCTCTGTATACAGTGAGAAACTGCCATTCTAATGGCGTACAGCATGGGACCGAGAAGGGCCGCTTCTTACACTGGAAATCCATGGGCAACCTATGATCATACTGGGTGGTCCAGAGACTTCAGGAGGTATGAGAGAGATTGCCGAAGTCTCCACAGTGAATGGTTCTCTGGGGACAGGGAGAGGATATACTAGCAACAGTGGCTATTGTATTATAATTTGGATAGATTCTAGAGCCCTTTGTTGTAGGGGACCCCCAAACAAGGGGGATCATTTTGTGAGCAAGCATATAAATAGGCTACATAAAATGTGTAAATGAAGGATATGTTGCCTACAGATCCCAAAAAAGGTCTGAAGAATACTGGGGCTTATTTTAACACTGTGGGTGCAGAGAGAGCCAGCTGCTACTTCTCTTTTGTTATTTTACAGGGACAGAGAGAGGGATAGACAGGGACAGACAGACAGGAACGAAGAGAGGTGAGAAGCATCAATCATTAGTTTTTCGTTGCCGTTGCAACACCTTAGTTGTTCATTGATTGCTTTCTCACATGTGCCTTGACCGCGGACCTTCAGCAGACCGAGCCACCCCTTGCTGGAGCCAGAGACCTTGGGTCCAAGCTGGCGAGCTTTTGCTCAAGCCAGATGAGCCCGTGCTCAAGCTGGCAACCTCGGGGTCTCGAACCTGGATCTTCGGCATCCCAGTCCGATGCTCTATCCACTGCGCCACCGCCTGGTCAGGCTAGCACTGGCATTCTTAACCATAGCTATGGAATAACTGGTACGTACTCTGGAAACTATCAAGTACTATTATATGATCTAAAGTCCTGAAAATCAGGTACAGAGAGTATATATGACTTTATTCTAGTAAATGAGAACGGAACTAATCCAATTCTATTTCCATAGGCTTTTTCTTTGTCAATCAAGTGGGGATAATGAGGTTTACTATTATAGGTTCTCTGCCACTTTGTTTTTTTTGAATTCATTTTAGAGTGGAGACACAGAGTGAGAGAGAGAGAGAAAGAGAGAAAGGGGGGAGGAGCTGGAAGCATCAACTCCCATATGTGCCTTGACCAGACCAGTGCAGGGATTTGAACTGGCGACCTCAGTGTTCCCAGGTCGACGCTTTACCCACTGTGCCACCACAGGTCAGGCTCTGCCACTTTAATAAGCAATTGTTCAGGAATAAAAGAGCACTGCCTAGTTATAATATAGAGACCACATACTGACTTCTAAAATGGATCTCTTTTTGGATTTCATGCAAGGCCATAGCCAGAGTACACGCCTTACAGATGCCTTGCTTATTCATGGCTAGGATACATTCTGACTATTCAGAACTTATGTAATACATTTTGTTAATAAAGCTGAATCTCATCTCACACTGCCCAATAAGTTTTATTTATTTATTTATTTATTTTCTTTTTCTTTTTATTCATTTTAGAGGAGAGAGAGAAAGGGAGGAGGAGCTGGAAGCATCAACTCCCATATGTGCCTTGACCAGGCCAGTGCAGGGTTTTGAACTGGCGACCTCAGTGTTCCCAGATTGATGTTTTATCCACTGCGCCACCACAGGTCAGGCTATTTATTTATTTTTAAAATTGATTTGAGAGAGAGATATAGAGAGACAGGAACATTGAGCTGTTCCTGTTTGTGCCCTGACCTGGGGGATTGAACCAGCAACCTCTGTGCCTTGGGATGACATTCTAACCAACTGAGCTATCCAGCCAGGGCTAAGTTTTATTTTAAAAAGAATAATTCTATCCAAGTTGCCTTATAAAAAGTAGATAACTTCATACTGATTTTAAAAACTAATTGATCATTGTATGTATATTTAACACTATGTTAGTGTTTTTCAACATATAATCTGAACTCCATAAAATCTGGGAAGCATGTTCATATTTTCTTTTACTTTTTAATAAAAACCTTTTTATTTATTTTTATTTTATTTTTTAAATTTTTATTTATTGATTTTAGAGAGAGAGAAAAGAAAAGAGACAGAAATATTGATCTGTTCGTGTATGTGCCCTGATCAGGGATCGAACCCAGAACCTTTGCATATGGGGACCATGCTCTCACCAACTAAGCAATCCGTCCAGGGCATGTTTGCATTTTCTAAATGAGAAAATTGAAACTCAAATAGCCTGAGTCATTTTCCTGAGGTCATAAAGGCTGCCAGTGGTGAGACAGTAATCTAAGTCTTCCAATCAGAAGTCTGTGGATCCTTCCACTAGTCTATCACTGAGTTAAACTGGAGGCAATAAAACATCTTCTAAGAACTTAATCTAAAAAAAATAGAAAACTTTATATAAAAGATACCATAGCTAATTATTTACTGAAGAACTATGAGATATAAACATTATCATTTTCATGTCAAGATAACTAGAAGAGAAAGGAAAACACACCAGTGAGATATTTTTGGGATAAACAAAGTGTCAATCTTGGGTTTTACCATATACTGAGATTACAGCCAAGATGAGCCACGCAGTCCATTCTGGGAGGTACTTGATAAATACCAAGGCCATGAGGGCACTGATCATAATGAGATACGCCTGCTGGAGTCGCAGTGGACCTTTCCAATGTATGGCAATCATTCCCACCACACCAAAATTCCAGATCAAGAGTGCAACAGTAATGTAGTCCATGGCAACATTGTAGGTTTTAAACACTTCACTGAAAAAAATTAAACAGAGATGTAAAAAGACTTATTTACAATAATTTTCATCAGAACACTGTTTAGAACTGTTTCTCAAACATTATTCATCCCACTTTCACATTTTTAGCATATCTTATATCAACTGTGCTATTTATTGTTTAACACTTTTCTTTAAATTAATTCACACTTCTCAAATTATATATATATATATATCTATCAGTGGTTCTTAACCTGGGTTCTATCGAACCCTAGGGGTTCGATGAGTCGGTCTCAGGGGTTCGGAGAAGCCTCTGCAGCGGAGGCCAGAATAAAGTAATACTGTAATTTGTTGTGAGTTCATGCACTTTGTTGGTTTTGTTCTTTGAGCAAGGTGATGTTCATGCATGGCTCATTTTGTGCACCAGTAAAAAAACATATACCTATGTTTTGAATTTGGAAAAAAAAATCATATTTTATTTATCACTAAAGAAGGGTTTGGTGAATGCACATATGAAACTGGTGGGTTTGGTACCTCAAAAAAGGTTAAGAACCACTGCACTAGAGGCTTCTGAGCAGAGGAATAATGAGATTTATACTTTTAAAGAATCACTTTAGCTACTATGTTGTAAACAGATCATGAAGCTAGAACCAGTAGGAGGCTATTAAACTAATATAGGTGAGAGGTGACAGGGGCTTGAACCAGTGACAGCTATGGCTATGGAGTAGTGAGATTGGTCCACTTTTTATCTGTGCCCCCAGCAACAGTAGTAGTGATCACATCTGGAGCAGAGTTGCAGTAAGAGAGATGAAAAGCATCAACTCATAGCTGTGGCACTTTCGTTGTTCACTGATAACTTTCTCATATGTGCCTTGACCAGGGATTCCAGCTGAGCCTGTGACCCCTTGTTCAAGCCAGCAACTTTAGGCTCAAGCCAGCAACCATGGGGTCATGTCTATGATCCCAAGGTCAAGCCGGTGACCCCGCTCTCGAGCTGGTGACCTCAGGGTTTCGAACCTGGGTACTCAGCGTCCCAGGTAAACGTTCTATCCACTGTGTCACCACTTGGTCAAGCTTGAAACCCTCTTAACATTCTGATTTATAGATTTCTATTAGAAGTAAAAAACATAAAAAATTTCTTACTAATAAATTTTTGCCTGACCAGGTGGTGGCGCAGTGGATAGAGCGTTGGACTGGGATGTGGAAGACCCAGGTTCGAGACCCCAAGGTCACCAGCTTGAGCGCAGGCCAGCTTAGACCCAAGGTCGCTGACTCGAGCAAGGGGTCTACTGAAGGCCCGTGGTCAAGGCACATATGAGAAAGCAATTAATGAATAACTAAGGTGTCGCAATGAAAAACTGATGATTGATGCTTCTTATCTCTCTCCGTTCCTATCTCTCTGTCCCTGTATACCCTCTCTCTGACTCTCTCTCTGTCCCTGTAAAAACAAAAAAAAGGAATAAAATTTTCACTAAAAACGACTTAGAACTATTGTCTTAAGATCTTTCAGTTCTACTTATTATAAATAAGCAAGGATTAAAAAAAAGAATATCCCTACTGGTAATACTAACATATATACTAAGTATGACATATATGAAAACAATTACAATTTAAGAGTAATTCATCAATAAAGGACATGGCTTTAAGTAACAGGTATAATAAGTCCAAGACAAAGTTGATTTCTGAAAAATAGACCAAATATTTCACCACTTACCCCAAATAAATGAATGAGAAAAAGAATAGCAACAATAGAGATGAAATAATAAGCCAGGCATGGATGACCTAGAAAAGAAAGAATTTCAATATAATTAACAAAGCCCATAACCCTAAACAATTGCAAATTTATTACTTCAAAAAAGTATATAAAAATGGAATCGTAATAAACCACTCCATGAGGACAACGCTAAAAAAAACACAAAAGTATATAGCTTGACCTGTGGTGGCACAGTAGATAGTGTCAACCTGAAATGCTGAGGTCACCAGTTCAAAGCCCTAGCCAGGTCAGGTCAAGGCACATATGAGAAGCAACAAGTTGATGCTTCCCGCTTCTCCCTCCTCTCACCCTCTCTGCCTTTCTCTCTCTTTCTCCTCTCTCTAAAATCAGTAAGAACAACATATTATTTCTATATAGGTTATTCTTTTCAAATGGCTGAATGCATATAGCTTTGGGTTCGTGCATTCTTATATAGAACTCTTTGGGCTGAACAACTTAAAAGAGGGTAAATAGAAATTTCAGCAAGATATAAATAGACCCATTTTCCTTTAGAAACAGGTGAAATTTTAAAAAGAATGAATTCTAAAATACCAAATGATCAATATAGTCAACAGCTGACATTTAAACTTTAAAGTAGCAATATTTTAGGTGGAGAAATTCTGTAGTGTTCCTGAAATAATAAATTAAAGTAAATAAAATAAATAAAATTCAATAAAATTGAAAATCAGATATTCAGTTAGGTGACCTTTGCATGCATATATTAACTGTACAGAAAAAACAGTCTTTTTAAATCACATAACCACGTGACAAAAAAATATTCAGAATCTCAAGTTTCAATAAATACTATAATGCTTTCTACATGTATTTCAAATTACAAAGCATTACTATTACAAATTCTTTAAACATTTAGAAGTCCATTATTGCTGGGCAGAATTTCAGATACTACATAAACATTAATCTTCTATTACTCATGAGTAGCTTATGTAAGAAATAATATCAGAACTGATTTTTATAATCTATTCTACGTGATGAACATTTTAATTTACATATTTTTAAATTCTTTTTTTTTTATTTATTCATTTTAGAGAGGAGACACAAAGTGAGAGAGAGAGATGGAGAAAGAGAGAAAGGGGGGAGGAGCTGGAAGCATCAACTCCCATATGTGCCTTGACCAGACCAGTGCAGGGTTTTGAACTGGCGACCTCAGTGTTCCCAGGTCGACGCTTTATCCACTGCGCCACCACAGGTCAGGCTCTGTGATGAACATTTTAAATGGTAATTTTATGTAACAGGTACGTCTGGGGAAATACTGTAAAACCAGAAAGTACAGAGGATTTTTTTGTTTTATTTCATTTTCTTTTTTTATAGACAGAGAGAGAGTCAGAGAGAGGGATAGATAGGGACAGACAGACAGGAACGAAGAGAGATGAGAAGCATCAATCATCAATTTTTCGTTGTGACACCTTAGTTGTTCATTGATTGCTTTCTCACATGTGCCTTGACCGCGGGCCTTCAGCAGACCGAGTAACCCCTTGTTGGAGCCAGCGACCTTTAGTTGAAGCTGGTGAGCTTTTTTGCTCAAAACAGATGAGCCCGTGCTCAAGCTGGTGACCTCGGGGTCTCGAACCTGGGTCTTCCATATCCTAGTCCAACGCTCTATCCACTGCGCCACTGCCTGGTCAGGCTAGATTTATTCATTTTTAGAGAGAGAGAGAAAGAGAGAGAGAGAAGGGGAGGAGCAGGAAGCATCAAATCCTGTATGTGCCTTGAGCAGGCAAGCCCAGGGGTTCAAACCAGCAACCTCAGCATTCCAGGTCGATGCTTTATCCACTGTGCCACCAGAGGCCAGGCCTAGTAATTTCTAACTAAAAGTGAAATTATTTTGAGGTACATACACCCATTATTTGCTTTATTTTCAATGAACTTCATTATTACTTAATGACACAAGTCCCTACTTAACTAATAACGTCTCCAAACATAGCTCTTAAGCAGAAAAGGGCAAATCAAAACTTGGAAAAAGGAGAGAAAACCTCCAAATCTGTAATACTGTTCTGTCTTCCTTTTTTTCTAAATCTGCCAGCCCTAAGCCCCAGGCCCAATTGTTCAGATAATCAGGCACTAAGTTACCAAAGTCTAGATGTGATTAGAATTTATGTTCATTTCTCTTGTGTTTTGATCATCCAAGGTGATCTGTGACTATGAATTTTTGCTGCCTCTCTTTTAAAAACTTTATCAAATTTAATTTATGGCATTCTTCCACAAGTATTTCCCATTATTATAAAAATTTCTGAACACAGCAAAGTTTAGATTTTATTTTTTAATGAGAGGAGGGGAGACAGAGACAGACTCCCGCTTTGATAAGGCACCAAAGAACTATAAAACTTAGTATTGGCAACGCCATTTTAAAGAGGAAAGGTCAGGCTTCTTTGCCCCCTCCTTTCTGTGGAGAGTGGAGGGAGAAGAATGCAGGAGCTTCCTGGCTTGCAAGGACAACTGGGTCAGATAAGTCATAATTTAACTAGAGCAAGGAAGATAGAACTTATCTAAGAATCCCTTCACTTCTCTTAAAAGCCTTTAGAAAAGAATGTTTATGTACCTTAATTAAGAATTCCTACACTCTGACTCACCCTCCCTTCCTGGAGAGTCCTGAGAGTGACTAAACCTCTAGACCTGTGATGGCGAACCTATGACACGCATAGCCATTTTCAATGACACACGGCCGCATGCAGCCGCATACCAGAGAAGTATGGGGCCGCATGCCGAAAAGGATGTTTCATCCTTGGCTCCTGCATGGCCAGGTGCAGTAGCCGAGGATAAAACATTTGCTGTAGTGTAGACACTCTGTGCCGGAGGTCTGTAGGCCAAAACAACAGAACTCCGGCAGAGAGCGTCTAGTTCTGGGACTCCTGGTTAGGCTGTTTTTCTCCAAGTGACACACCACCCGAGTTATGCTCAGTTTTTTTGGTGAATTTTGACACACAAGCTCAAAAGATTGCCCATCACTGCTCTAGACAAAGGAATCACGAGACCACTCCCCTTGCTTGAAAAACCTGCATTCTGTAACATTTTATATGCTTTCTAATAATCATCCCTTTTTATATGTATAAAAACTTGTAAACTAAACAAGCAGGGACTAGCTTATTAAGCTACCCCCAACACTTTTAGCAAAGTTATTTTCATTTAGCCTCTCTCCCTATCCTAAGCTAAGCATTTCATTGTGGCGAAAGGGATAGTGGGTAGACACTAGAAGATTTGGGAATGTCTTTGCCAGGTATGTAAAACAATTATCGCTACTGTGTTATCATCTTGTGGTATAAGAATGCTTTTTCCTTTTAATAGATCCTATAGATAGATGTTGTAAGCTTGTTAGTAATTGACTATTGTGCCATGCTCACTCCTTACCCACCCCAACCAGTACTTGATTTTGTATAAAAGGTCTAGAACGGTAAGAGGGCCTACATGACTTGAGATTGTGCCCTGTGTAGTCGAATAATTAATAAATTCCTCAAAAATTCATTTGGACTTGATGTCTCTATGTAACCCCTGGATTAAGGTACAGTACTTTACAACACCGCATGTGGCACGACAGGGATCCACCAGGCAAGCCCACTAGGGGGCGATGCTCTGTCTACTGGGGCGTTGCTCTGTTGCAACTGGAGCCATTTTTTAGCGCCTAAAGTGGAGGCCATGGAGCCATCCTCAGTACCTGGGGACAACTTGCTCCGATCCAGCTATGGCTTCAGGAAGGGAGGAAGAGTGAGTGAGAGAGAGAGAGAGAGAGAGAGAGAGAGAGAGAGAGAGAGAGAGAAAGAGGAGCGAGAGGGGGAGGGGTAGAGAAACAGATGGGTGCTTCTCCTGTGTGCCCTGACTGAGACTGGAACCCGGGACTTCCACATGCGGGGGCTGATGCTCTACCGCTGAGCCAACCAGCCAGGGCTGCAAAGTTTAGCTCTTTACAGTGAACACTCACATACCACCCAAATTCTACACTCACATTTGGCTCTACTTGCTTTGTAACATTTCTATCCATCTCCCCTACACAGCAAAGTAACCAGAAGACCCCTGCCCATTTTCCTCTAAATACTTCTTCAACCTTAACCGTAATACTCTAAGGGGAGCTCTTGCTCTCTTTCCTCTGTAAAACAAAACAAAACAAAATAAATAAAAAACAATAACGTTTAAGGAGAAAGAAACCTGCCCACTAGCATCCTGCCCCATCATACAAGTCTCAGCTTTAGAAATAATCCAAATGAGAAAAATAAAAATAGCATACAAAATATTCAAGGACAGAAAAGCTGTAAAGAGCGGGAGATGTACAGTGGTATTACATATAAAGTTCCACGTTAAGGGTCAGAATAAATACTAAAAAAAGCGGAAGTTCTCATCTTTCTCAAGAAATGCTTTTTCTGTATTTTTTTAGCAAGGGAATATGAAGATGTCTTTTTAAAAATATAGTATTTTCCGAATACAAAAGAAACTAGTATATAACACTTAGAAAATATAGAAATACTGAAAGGAAAAAACAATTCCCACTGCCCAGTGACAACTAGTTAATTTTTATTTTTCAGGCATGTTTTCTGCCTGCATATGTAGGCGTGTGTAAAGATCTTTGAACAAAATTAGAATCAAGTAATAATACTTTTATATTCTGCTCTTTAAAACTTAACTTTTTGTTACAGATAAATTTTGCCACCAAATATATTTTGGAATGATTTTTAAATGACAGTAATATTCTATTTATATGGATTAATCCACAACCTAACCTTTTCCTTATGCATTTATTTGTGGTTTCTTTTTTTTAATTATAATTTATGCTAGGATAAATATCCTAGCATGTAAATATTTTTCTGGATTTCTAATTCTTCCTTTGGAATAAATCATGAAAGCAAAATTACTGAATCAACATCTACAAACATTTTTTATTTTTTAAATTTGTCCTTTTAAAAAAATGTTTATTATATTATTGATTTTAGAGACTAAGGAAGAGAAAGAGGGAGAGAAAAAAAGGAGGGAAAGGAACATCAAGCTGTTCCTGTATGTGCCCTGACCAGGGATCGAACTGGCAACCTCTGTGCTTTAGGATGTTGCTCTAACCAACTGAGCTATCCGGCTACGGCTACAAACCTTTTCTAATGACTGATTATTGATACATACTGATTTATTGACTTCATTAAAAAAAAACTAGATTACCTGACCTGCAGTGGCACAGTGGATGGGGTGTTGACCTGGAACGCTGAGGTCCCTGGTTTGAGACCCTGGGCTTGCCTGGTCAGGGCACATGTGGGAGTTGATGCTTCTTGCTTCTCCCTCATTTCTCTCTCTCTCTTCCCTCCCCTTCTCTCTCCTCTCTAAAATCATTAAAGTCTTAAAAAAAAAAGACTAGATTAAATTTTACCAAGTTAATAGACAAAATATACTGCTCACAAAAATTAGGGGTTAATTTAAAATGAATATGAAGCTATAAAATATCCCCTATTAATATCCCTGTTAAATATATCCGTTAAAATATCCCATTAATTTGTTATTTTAATAGGTATTTTTCTTTTTTACTAGTGAGGAAATATATATATACATATGACTTTTTCTACTGGTCATCTGTAGTTCATAATTTTCTTGATGATTTGTAAGTGATCTGTACATTATAAAAATATTAGTCCTTTGACTAACATAATGGTTGTAAACAGTTTTCCTATTTAGGCCGCTCACTTGCATGATCATTTTCTGAAGTATAATTGAATTCAAAGCCTCTTCCGATGATGACTAAGTAGCACCTCCTCCTTTTCTAGAATATCATATTGTAAAACCCGCCTTTTGTATCCTGCAAAAATCCCTGCTCGGCTTTCCTGTGCTAAAGGCTGGGAAGAAGAGTCCTGCTTCAATACTGAATAGCAAGTGTCTCCTCTAAACCCTGGACTATCCAGGCCAGGAATCATGTGACTTTAATAAGTCCTGTAAAGTTTCATCTACAACGAATCATAAGTAATAATTTTCTACCTTTTGAGGAATGAAGAAACAAAATGGAGTCACTACAGTCAGGCCACTAACTTATGAAAATTTAGGTTGAGGCACAAGGAAATGATTATGTTCTTGTTTTACTACCTTGGGAACTTAAACTTTTGAAAGTTCTAGGCCTGTATCAATGCATGGATATATATCAAACCTCCAAATAACCCTCCGATTACCTCCTGAAGGATTAAGGAAAGAATGTTAATGTAACCAGACCACTTGACATCCATTATTCAGACCACTGGGCCTCTGGAGCACAGATGTTCAACCTTCTTTATCTCATGGCACACATAAACTAATTACTAAAATTCTGCACCACACCAGAAAATATATTTTTTGCCAATCTGACAAAAAATTAGGTATAATTTTGATTCATTCACATGGGATGGTTATTATTGTGTTGGCTGCTGTCATTTTTTTATTTCACAATCTAAGAAAAAAAGACGTCAGTGACCATAACTAAACAGTTAGGCAATGCATGTTTTAAAAATTCTTGCGGCACATGGGTTGAAAATCGCTGATCTAGAGGATTACTATCTCAGACTAATCCAGAAACTGAGAATGCGGAACTGATTCTTCTCAAGAATGTACTTTTTACGATAAGAATCCTCAGCTTTTCTTTCTTCTTTGGAACACTCTGGGTATTGCCTAGTTATGTTTCTGGTTTGCATACCATAGGGCCCTTAAATGAATCTACCATTTATTTCTAGCCAAAGCCTCTAGATTCACTGACATTCGGCCAATACTTTTTAAGATTTTTTTTTTTTTTTTTTTGCTTCTTGTGCTTCTTACAGACATTGCACAACAACCACTGATATAACAAATCCTCAAGGCTTATTTCCAAACAGGTTCTGGCAAGTTTCTGAATTTCTGACTCAAAAGCTCCTTTTACTCTATACTGGGAGTCAAAGTAAACAACTTGTTTTTAAAGAATTGGCTGTGCTTGCTAAGACTTGAACATTAAAAAGCAAAACAAAACAATATAAATTAGTAAATGTAGAAATTTGGCTGAATACAAATTTTTTAGATGGTATTACACTCATCCCCCAAAAAATCCTGAGGTAGTGGCAAGAGCCTAAAATTTAGAAGGAGGGCAAGCTTTCCATCAGATTGGAGAAGCTGTGATTTCCAAAGAGTGCCACAAATGGCTCTTGCTGTTTTTCTCTCTCTGTCCTCCAACCTTTTGGTCCTGATGTTGGGAAAATAAGCCCAAGTTTCTGAAACAGGGATGTCCAAAAGAGCCAGAATATATCAGGGAGAACACAGAAAGGAAAAAGCTCAGAAAAGGAACCTCTTAAAGCTGATGTGCACTTGTGGATTCATCCACAAGATGTGCATGTGGGGATATGACCCTAAACAGACCCCCAATAAAAATGTGAAGAATAAAAGAGGCACACAATTCAGATAAAAGTTACAAAGTGACTCCAATAAATGAGAAAAATGATACTGAAAGGTACACACTTATATGCAAAGAATATATAAAAGGTGAAAAATGGATCAAGGAAAATATTTAAGACGTGAGCGAGTACATCTAAACAGTGGGAGCAGAAGGCCTCCTACATGGGTTTATGCCCTTTGCTCTTGTGCTTTCTGAGTTTTCATGACTACCTGTCATCATCATACATACTTTTCCTCTTCAATCCTCTCCCTATGCTAATGTCAGAATGCAGATGGTCATCACTTAGGCTAACCATTCCACCTACTCAAACGTTCCACAAGCAAGGTTAAACGGCAAAATTTTAGTTTATGAACATTGAAAAGGTATTCAATCTTACTAGTCATTAACTAAATGCAAATTAAGACATTTTGTTTTGCCTATAAAAATTAACACAGATCTTTTAAAAACATTCAATGCTTGTAAAGGTGAGATAAGACAGTCTCATTCAGCCTGACCAAGCAGTGGCACAGTGGAGTGAGCATGAGACTGGGATACAGAGGACCCAGGTTTGAAACCCTGAGGTCGCTGGCTTGACCACAGACTCATCTGGCTTGAGCACAGGATCACCAGCTTAAGCACAGGGTTGCTGGCTTGAGTGTGGGATTATAGACATGACCCTATGGTTGCTGGCTTGAGCATGGGGTCACTCACTCTGCTGGAGCCCCTCCTCCCCAGTCAAGGCACACCTGGGAAAGCAATCAATGAACAACTGCAACGAAGGAGCTGCAACGAAGAATTAATGCTTCCCTCTCTCTCCCTTCCTGTCTATCTGTCCCTATCTGTCACACACACACACACACACTCACACACACAGTCTCACTCACTACTAGTATTAACTACAAATGAAGACTATCATTTTGAAAAGAGAATTTTGCATACCAAGATATGTAGATAATTTGCCCCAGAAATTCCATGCCTAGGATTTTACCTTAAGAAAATAATTTGAAAAAGCTCAATGCATAACCTTTTCTTTAGAATAGTGAAAAACTGAACAACTTAAATGTCCACCAGGAGAGAAATTAGGGTAAGTACATCACAATGTACTCACTGAGTTCAACATTACATAGCTGTTATACATATTTTCAAATAATTCATAATATGGAAAAATGCTTATGCCAAAGTGAAAGGAAAGGACATACTGATTATACTTTAATTTTATCCATGTTAAAACATATGTACAGCCTGACCAGGTGGTGGCGCAGTGGATAGAGCGTTGGACTGGGATGCGGAAGACCCAGGTTCGAGACCCCAAGCTTGAGCGTGGGCCCATCTGGCTTGAGAAAAGCTCGCCAGCTTGGACCCAAGGTTGTTGGCTCCAGCAAGGGGTGGCTCGGTCTGCTGAAGGCCCGCAGTCAAGGCACATGTGAGAAAGCAATCAATGAACAACTATGGTGTCGCAACGGCAACGAAAAACTAATAATTGATGCTTCTCATCTCTCTCTGTTCCTATCTGTCTGTCCCTATCTATCCCTCTCTCTGACTCTCTCTCTGTACCTTTAAAAAACAAACAAACAAAAAAACATATGTACAAAAATAAATACTAGAAGGAAATAGAGTAGACAAACTTCATTATTTGGAAGGTTAATATTTGAGAATGACGCTAAAGGTTCACGACTTGTAATAACTGGTCATTTTTTTTTTAAAACATGAATGTGGAATGTGTGCCATATGGCTGAAATTCAGGAGTGAGTCACGTTGCTGAAGTGAGCTAGGGGAGCAGAGGCTGGCAAGCTGGGCCCGTCTCTTTTCTGCACAACCTCCGGCTCGCACTTCCCGAGGAAAGCATTAGTGCTACTGCCGAAAAGGTGGTGAGGAAATGATGGTACGAATTTAGAAGTGGAAATGCAGACAGTTGGCAACGAGTTTAAACCAGCATCTGAAGGTGGCTCTATTGTTCTGAACACGAGCATAAAAATATAAATATATTATTTTATGGGAACAGTTATATCCTATAATGCTATTGTGAATAAGAGAATCCCAAAGGTCTTAAAGCTATATCCCTTTGGAATGTCATAAACTAAAAATCAAAATGTTAAAACCATTTAGATTGTGATATAATATGAAAGCACTTGTTTTCCACTTATGCTTTTTTGTATTTTTCAAATGCTCCACAATGAGAAAAAAACTAAAAATTAACTTAGTTCTAGAATATAATACCTTCTATTTTAGACCACGTAAAGTATATGATAGAAAACCCCAGTCATAAAAAGAACATGACAGAGAGCAAAGCTCTGTCTCCCACACTTGCTCACCTTATAGCACCTGTATTTATATAGAGCCACCAGGAGAATAGTCATGACAACAATGACGCTGATCATGATAGCAGCATTCAGAATTGAGTGCAGGGCTCTCTGGCCCACAGTCTCGGTGTCCTCTGTGAATGGAGTATAGATTCTATAACAAAACAAAAAACACAAAATCCCCAGGTCAGTGTTAATAGATAGATATCCTAAACCATATACTCTCTCCAACATTTTTGTTTCCTTGATTCAACTGGTATCTTATGTCACTTTTGTCCATCTCATCAATCTAGCCAAGAATTTTTGACCTAAGAAAAATAGCTATTGTCTAAAATAAGTGCTTCAGGCCCTTGCTGAGTGGCTTAGTGGATAAAGCATCATCCCAGAACACCAAGGTCACAGGTTTCATCCTTGGTCAAGGTATGAGAAGCAATCAATGAATACACAACTAAATGGAACTAAGTACAACAAGGAGTTGATGCCTCTCTCTTTCTTTCTCACTCTAAAATAAATGAAAAAAGTTAAAAATAAATACAATAAAACAAGTGCTTCACAATAAAAGGAGATATCCATAATCCACAATATGAAGAGTTGTGAGCCAGTCATTGGCTCCATCTAGTGGATGTTTTATACTGAAATAATTATCTCATCAAGTATTCTTCCTCCACAGCTTATTAGTGATTTGCTAAAGAACTAGATTCTGCCACATAAATGGTTTAGGCTCCAAGTGATTGTCAGAGGAGGGTAATATGGCTTACAAGTATTCTCTTTTATCTTTAGGGTGACTTCAATAGTGTCATCTTGAGATAATGTCACATACCCATCTTCCCCTTGTTTCTCACTGACATAAAAACACTTTTATTCTAGATGCCAATTTTCTCTGCTAAAAGACTATATGTGACTCCCTTGTAGTCAGGTGTGACAATGAGACTAAGTAATGGTCAATGAGTTATAAACAGATCTAGTGTGTAGAACTTCTGAGAAAGAAGTTAATTCTCCTGAGAAAGATGTCTTATGTCCTTTTTTCCCCTACCCCTTCCTGTGTCCTGCTGTTTGAATGAAAGCTGGGGCTCCAGCAGCCATACTAACCTAGATAAGAACAAAGCTAAAGAAGAACAGAGACTGAGTCCTTCTTTTTTGTAATTTTTCTTAAGTGAGAAGTGGAGAGACAGAGAGACAGACTCCCGCATGCGCCCCAACCACACCTCAATCGGGATCCACCTGGCAAGCCCCCTACCAGGTGATGCTCTACCCATCTGGGGTTGTTGCTCTGTTGCTCAGCAACAGAGCTATTTTAGCACCTGGGGTGAGGCCATGTAGCCATCCTCAACACTGGGGGGAGGCAACTTGCTCCAACTGAGCCATGGTTGCAAGAGTAGAAGAGAGAGATACAGAGAGAGAAGTGAGAGGGGGAGGGGGTGGAGAAACAGATGGTCGCTTCTCCTGTGTGCCCTGACAAGGAATCAAACCCAGGACATCCACATGCTGGGCCAAGGCTCTACCACTGAGCTAACTGGTCAGGGCCAAGACTGAGTTCTTAATGAATGTGAAGCCACTAGACAAATTTAGACTAACTACTTTTGCACTACTCTGTGGGAGAGAGATAGATCATATATATCATTTCATATGATTTTCTATGCTGGGGTCAGCAAACTTTCTGCAAAGGACTAGAGAGTAAGTATTTAAAGTTTTGTGGGTGATTCAGTTTCTGTTGCAACCACTCAACTCTGTGGATATCATATAAAAGAGACAATATATAAAAGAATAGACATGCCTGACAAGTCGGTGGCACAGCGGATAAAGTGTCGGCCTGGGACATTGAGAATCCAGGTTAAAAACCCTAAGGTCACCGGCTTGAGCACAGGCTCATCCAGCTTGAGCGCAGGCTCACCAGACTGAGCGTGGGATCACAGACATGACCCCAAGGTCGCTGGTTTGAGCAAAGGGTCACTAGCTCGGCTGGAGCCCCCTAGTCAAGGCACACATGAGAAACCAATCAATGAACAACTAAGATGCCACAACCTTAGTTGTGTAGAATTGATGCTTCTCATCTCTCTCCCTTCCTGCCTGTTTGTCCCCTTCTCTTAAAACAACAATAAAAACAAATAAACAAACAAACAAGGTTGTGTTCCAATAAAACTTTACAAAAACAGGTGACAGGCAGCTCTGACCTGTGGGTTGTCTTACTAACTAACCCTGTTCTATCATACGTAGCCAAGTTAACTCTAATTTATTCCTCAATCTCTTTTGGCTATTACCTCTATTATCTGCCTATTACTTGTTGCCTTAGTCTTTCTCCCAAGATTAACAGCTTGGTTTTCAGAACCCCACATAGTTCTTCAAACACTTGCCACTTTCAAATTCTAAACTCCACTTAAAACTTGTTAGAGCCCCACTGGAGTCCAGCAACAGAACTAGGTGACATATGAATCACAGCATTTTTCTAGGGTTCAAAGGGCGAGCACCAATAGCACCAGAGACTTTACACAACAGTTCCCCAAGAGTTTCGAGTGCCAGCTTGTGCTAATTCCTCATCCTTCATCATGTAACTACTCCTTTGCCGAGTATGTATTATACCTCATCCTGGGAATAACGGGCCCTGGTAAGACTTACAGTATACAAGGAAACCAGCTGGCGAATAAATAATGTAAATATATATTTGTAAATTGTTACAAGTGAAAAAGAACTGGTTTGTATGAGAAAAAATATCAGAAAGTATCTAATTTTGTTAGAAGGATTAGGAAAGTTATCTTTGGATTTAACATTTAAGCCAGATGAGAAGGATGATAGAAATTAATCCAGCTAAATTGGAAAAGGAAAGAAAATTCCAGGCAAAGCACAATGGTCCCAATGGCCCCTAGATGGGAAAGATTATTATTCAACACTTTACCTGCTCAATCACAAATAAATTCAGCCCTATATTAGGGCCATCATACAGGAAATATAATTCTGTAGCTTTCATCTTCTCTACTTAAAGCATCAAGTAATAACCCTTCACTCCCTCAACTGCTTCTGGCGGACGAATTCTAGCCTTCAGGCCCCTTCAGTGCAGAGGCCTGTGAGGTAACAATATAATAGAATAAAATATACATACAACTGCCCATCCTTCCGGGTGTAAAAGCTGACTGATTTGATGGTAGCCACCACCACCACCATACAGAGAGTCACGGGGACAAAGAGCATGATCACATGTTTGGCGCCGTATTTCAGTGTCAGCTCCTCATCTTCTTCTTCCTCTTGCTCCACCACCTGCAGTGTGCTGCCCTGCGGTCCTCCATTGGACAGCGGGTCGGGGTTGCCCCGCCTCTGCCGTTCGCTGCTGTGCTCACGCCGCTCTCTGCTGTCGTTCTGAAAGCACAAAAAACATATTTTCAGTAAGTCAGACTCTCAAGAGAATCAAGGTATTCTATATCAAAAACAGAAAATGTAACAGTCAGACCTGAGATTAACAATAAGCTCATCGTTTTTGGAGTTCTCAAACTTGAGGTAAGAAAGAAGCAATTTACAAGAAGTGTGCAGTTAAGAAATCCAGATCATTTACCCAGCTCACTGAAGGAGCCTAGGCCCTCCCTGACACCGAGTCTTGGCTTTCCTCACTCTTTCCTTCCATACCCAATCTAATACAGTACTACTTACCTTTGAGGTTTTGGCTTACAATGGACACCTGCATGAAAACTTTATTTGCTGCAGCTTCAAGCAGAGTAATTTCAGCTTTTTCAAGTTCATGAAATGCTTTCTACCTGTGGTTTTATACCAGTTATACAACGAACTATTTCACCATTATTACTAATAAGACTTAAAATCCTGTAGTGATAAACAGAAGATTTCTGTGTAATTATTTCTTAAATTGCATGTAAATCTGTAAGTATGTCAAGTATGCAATTTAAAAAAATCTTTATAGTGAATGAGAGAAATTAGGCCTTACACAATTATGATATACCAGCCCTATCCCTACTGTGCCCTGTGTAGTCGGGAAATAACAGTTAACGAACGATAGAATGAAAGGAGAATCTCTCTTTATATTTCTTTTGCTTTATTTCCCCTTCTTTTTCCAAGTGAGAGGAGGGGAGACAGAGACAGACTCCTGCATGAGCCCAAGGGATCCACCTGGCCACCCATGGCTGGGGCCATGCTCCCAACCGAGCTATTTTTAGAGCCTGAGGCAGAGGCTCCACAGAGCCATTCTTAGCTGCTGGGGCCGATGCGCTCAAACCAATTGAACCATGACTGCAGGAGAAAAAGAGAAAGAGAAAGAGAGAAAGAATGGGGAAGGGAAGGGGTGGAGAAGCAGATAGTCATTTGTTCGGTGTGCCCTGACCAGGAATCATACCCAGGACATCCACATGCCAGGCTGATGCTCTACCACAAAAGAACCTTTTTTAGATGCTACTTTCCTGGGATTCTTAATCCAAACTCCACTTTATCACCTTTAACTTTATCCTGGGTTTCTCCTTTCCTATTCTTCAAGTTCAATTTTTATGAATCACTGTTCATATCTAAAACTCAGCATTTGTAAAGGATAGAATGAATCCCAAGAGCACTAACAACAACAATAAAAATAGATATTAGAAAAAATAACAGGTACTCCTCTTCCTCCTCAGTGATAGTAGAACAGGTTAATAGCCACTGTTGCTGAAAGATGTAATTGGCTTGGTTAAGAAATGATTCTGGCCTGACCAGGCAGTGGCGCAGTGGATAGAGCGCCGAACTGGGATAAGGAAGATCCACGTTCGAGACCCCAAGCTCGCCAGCTTGAGTGGGGGCCCATCTGGCTTGAGCAAAAGCTCGTCAGCTTGGACCCAAGGTCGCTGGCTCCAGCAAGGGGTTGCTCGGTCTGCTGAAGGCCCATGGTCAAGGCACATGTGAGAAAGCAATCGATGAACAACTAAGGTGTTGCGACGACAACGAAAAACTAATGATCGATGCTTCTCATCTTTCTCCGTTCCTGTCTGTCTGTCCCTATCTATCCCTCTCGCTGACTCTCTTTCTGTCCCTTTAAAAAAAAGAAAAAAGAAATGAAACAATTCTGTTGGGAAGATCATGTAAGAACATGCCACTCTTTGTAATTAATTTTATTTTATTTTATTCACTTTAGAGAGGAGACACAGAGTGAGAGAGAGAAAGAGAGAAAGGGGGGAGGAGCTGGAAGCATCAACTCCCATATGTGCCTTGACCAGACCAGTGCAGGGTTTTGAACTGGCGACCTCAGTGTTCCCAGGTCGACGCTTTATCCACTGCGCCACCACAGGTCAGGCTGTAATTAATTTTTGACTACAGATATAACTATTACTACAGAGTACTACTATTTATTAGAAATACATTACACACTTAATAATAGCTTAACGTTATTACAATGTACAAAGGAGTGATATGTGCTTTACATTGAATTCTCACAGCCACCACATCACGCCCGCTTCTACGTAAGGAAGAGTCACAGCCAGTGGTACCCAGGGGCCTGATTCTAGGCATGCCTGACTGCAGAAGAGAGCTTTTAACCACTGCAGTTTGCTATTCACAGCCACCACAAGAGCATTGGAGAATGTGTAAGCTCAGTTCTCTTTTACTTTACTTTCAATATATTTACCTCACAGGTAATTATCAAAATTCTATATTCCAGGTACTCTTCTATGGTAATACTGAAAATAATAAGATATGCTGTACTTGAGAAGTTAATAAGTTAGTTTTAATATAGAATAAATATTGTATTAGATATATGAATGAAGTGCTACAGGATTATAATTCTGTGTGGTAAAGAAAGGCAACATAAAAGATGCAATTCTTGCCCTGGCCAACTAGCTCCATTGGTTGGAACGTCATCCCAAAGCACAGAGGTTGCTGGTTTAATCCCTAGTTGGGGCATAGATTGATGTTCCTGTCTCTCTTTTTCTCTCTGATCAATAAATTCATTTTTTAAAAAGTGTGATTCTTGCCTGACCTGTGGTGGCGCAGTGGATAAAGCGTCGACCTGGGAACACTGAGGTCGCCAGTTCAAAACCCTGCACTGGTCTGGTCAAGGCACATATGGGAGTTGAGCTTCCAGCTCCTCCCCCCTTTCTCTCTTTCTCTCTTTCTCTCTCTCACTCTGTGTCTCCTCTCTAAAATGAATTAAAAAAAAAAAGTGTGATTCTTGAGTAGAACCTTCCAAGAGTGACGGTAAGGTAAATGGGCTCCAGGCAAAGACGACATGAACTGTGGCACAGACATGGGAAAGTGACATGCGAACACCAGTGAGTAGTCCTGCCGTGGTTGGAGAACAGGATCTGCCAGGGCTGGCGGAAGAAAAGCAGGTTATGAACAGGTTGTAAAGAACCTTGTTTGCCATACCAAGAACTTCAGACTTCGTCCTGTAGGCAATAGAAAGTCATAAAAATTGTCAAGGTTGAGGAAGTGACACATCAGATTCTGTTTCATTTCTAAGAAACTTGACTGAGTGGGGATGGAAAACAGATCTATGACATATTTCGGAAGCAGAACAGACAGGGCTTGGTGAATGGTCAGGAAGGAGTCAAGTACAGTATGTCTCTTGAGGTTTCCAGCATAAGAGACTAAGGAGGGATGGTGACATCTACAGAGACTGGGGACACAAGGAGATGAGCAGGCTAGAGGGGAGAAGGGATATTTTAGTTAGGAAGATAGGAAACTGTGAAGTACCTGCAACCAGGCAGAAAGTCCAAAGGCAGTTAATAAGAATTTCAAGCTCAGAAGAGACCTGGGGGAAGTCATTAGTTTCTATTGCTATGGAAATGGATAAAATCTCAGGGAGAGAGTATAGATGGAAAGTAGGAACAGTATGAATTTGTTGGTCATTAATGTAATACAACAGCTGTGGAAGGAAAAATATTGAGTGAGATGACAGATGACAAGCGAGACATAACCCCTAATGTTAAGAGGCAGGTGATAGGAGAAAACCCAATAAAAAAGATTAAGATTAGGGGAGAGGGAACAAAACCCAGGAATCACAGAAGCCAAAAGAGGAGCACATTTCACAAAGGTGTCATCAACAGTCAGGCAGAATGAGAGCCAAAAAGTCACTGAATTTGGCAGTGGGAAGTTTACCAACCTCTTCACACAAGTAAAACAGTTAAGAAGAAAGTCAGATCATAAATCATAATAGACTGAGGAAGGGACTAACAATACCAGACAGGAAGATGATAACTAATGGCACAGGGTAGGGATAAATAGAAGAGAGCAAAAGAAGAGAGAGTTGGCCGTAAAAAGGTATTGGTGCCCTCTACCTCAGTCTAGAGGTCAGAAAGCAACTTTCTGAATTCATGGAGAAAACATTTATGCTCAAACCCTATCAGGAATGGAAAGGAAATGATTCCAAAGCACAAAATGTAGAAATATATACACTACCCACCAGAAAAGATAATTTTTGCTGAACACAAGTCACTAGAGTGGCCAAAGTACGGTAGGAAAGAAATGGCTGCCCTGGCCTGGTAGCTCAGTTCATTAGAGCATCATTTCCCATACACCAAGGTTGCAGGTTCGATCCCCAGTCAGGGTACATGCAAGAAGCAACCAATAAATACATAATTAAGTGGAACAACAAATCAATGCTTCTCTTTCTCTCCCTTCCTCTCTAAAATCAATAAATGAATTAAAAAAAAAATTTTAATAGTTAAGAGAAAGGCAGAATCTGGAGAAAAAAAGACATATGTGATATGCAGGGCAGGAGAGCTGAGGGAATTCACTTCTAAGAATGGTGTTTATGACTAATGTTCAGCAATACAATTATGACCAACTTGATGGATCAATTAAGGCACAAAATAAACTAAAATGCAAAAACAGCTATCTTTATATGGTATCTGATAACTTATAGAGCACTCTCACATCTCTCAATCATTCTTTTCATATGTTGAGAGGTTTTGGTAGGTGAACACTAAAGCAACTTGTCCAACATCTCACAGCCAGAAAATAGCAGAGGCAGGAGTCAAATTCAAGTTTCTTGCTTCAAAATCTGTGTTCTTTCTATGGCACTACAGCTGTCCCATTAGGCTACACAACTGGTTTAATTGAGTAAGCCTAGCATGAAAGAGGCAATCATAACATGCACATTCACATTACTCAACTGGATGTTCTGGTTTGTAATGAACATCAGCCAACCTCACCCTGCCCCACCCCTGAAGCTGGTATGGGAAACTAGAGCACTGTCACACACGCACGCGCGCCCTTACTCTTTAAAGGACTTTTTGGATACTATTTTTAAAGCTGACTCTATGTTTTAAGTTGTTTTTAAAGTACAATTTACCTATTTAAACATGTAAAATATTCATATGGTTCTAAAATCTGAATATAAAAAGGGTATACAGTAAAAAGTCTCCCATAGAACTACCTACTTAGTTTCCTAATCTTCCAGGTTACCATTATCACAGATCTCTGCAAATTCTATCAAAGTTTCCTCACGGATATACCACCAAGTACAAACCTACATTCTCATTCCCTCCTTCCACGCAAGTGGTAATAGCACAATAAATGCACTGCCCTGTACTTTTCTTTCTTTGCTTAACTATGCATCTTAGAGATTATTTATACATCAGTGCACAAAAAACATCCTTTTTTAAAAAATTTTTTAATCAGCTATACAGCCACTGTATGAATATGTCATTAATTTATTAGGCTACTTCCTTAATTACTGACATTCAAATTGCTTTGAACTTTTTGCCATTACAAACAAACACTGCTGTAGTCAGAATGCCCGCTATTAAGTTATTCCACATGAGGGGGGTGTATTTGTAGGATAAATTCCTTGTAATAAAATTGCTAGGTCAAAGTGTACATGAAGTTGAGATATTAATGTATATTGCCAAATCACCCTCCCTATGGACTGTACTAGTTAAAAGACTCAGCAATGTAGGAGAGGACCCATTTCAACAAGTCCTTATCACACAAGCTATGAACTGCCTGGACTTTTACCAATCTAATAGGTGAAATACAGTATCTACAATTTTAACTTTTGTTTCTTTTATAATTAGGCAAGATGTGTATTTTTTTCTATGAACTCAGTGCTTATTCTGTTGCCATTTTTCTATTTGGCTGATGGTATCTTTTTTCTTTTTTTTTAGTTTCTAGGTATAATTACTATACTTATTAATTAAAAATCGTTCAATGCCAGCTATGTACTAGATGCCAACAATATAGCAAGCAGTCAACAAGACAGATGAGGTTTCTGCTCTCCTGAACTGATTTCAGGCAGAGCGAGACAGATAATAAACAAGATAATTATAGAGTGGGACAGTATTACAGCAGGGTGATGTGATAAAGAATACAAGGGATATCTTTCTGAGGAAGTGACATTTGAGATGACACCTGAAGGATGAAAAGATGTGAAAGGCTTATGGTACAACACAGGAGTTACTCTGTCGGTCATGAGTGCTCAAACCCTGAACATGACAAACAGAGACTTGGCCTTGTTCCTGAGAGATAAGTTCAATGCTCTTGGAATACCCTACCTATTAAAAGTGTTTTCGTTTACATGAGGCCTTGGGCCACAATGCTAACAATGTGACCTATGGTGGGGGTCTTGGACCACATGGTATGTCCTTGAATTTGGGAGTGGCTGGAAAACAATGGTCAGCCATTTCTACGTGACCAACCGCCAGTAAAACTCCTGGACACCAAGGCGCTGGTTGGCAATATTCTGTGCACGTTGTCACACACTGTTCCTGGGAGAATTAAGCACTGTTCCCATGACTCCACTGGGAGAGGACAACTAGAAGCTTGTGCCTGGTCCCTGCTCTATATGCCTTTTTCTGTTGCTAATTTTAATCTGTATCTTTTCACTGTAATAAACTGGAACACTGACTATAACAGCTTTTCTGAGTTCTGTAAATTCTTCTAGCTAATCACTGAACCTGAGCATAATCTTGGGGAATCCTAAATATACTTGTATACCGAAAACTACAAAATATGCTAAGAAATATTGAAGAACAAAAGCAAAATCAGACATATGGAACTATATCAAACTTTAAAACCTCTGTCCATCAACGAAACAATCAACAGACTGAAAAGTCAACCACAGAATGGGAGAAAAAATATTTGTAAATCATATCTGATAAGGGGTTAATATCCAGAATATATAAAGAACTCCTACAACTCAACAACAAAAAACCAACCTAATTTTAAAATGAGCAAAGGACCTGAATAGACAATTCTCCAAAGAATACATACAAATGGTCAACAAGTATATGAAAAGATGCTCAACATTACTAATCTTAGAAAAATGCAAATCAAACCACACTGAGATATCATCTTACACACACATTAGTATAACTATTATAAAAAAAACTCAGATAATAAGTGTTAGCAAGGATGTAGAAAAACTGGAACCCTTGTGCACTGACTGCTATTACAACTATAAATGGTATGGCTGCTATAAAAAACAGTATAAATTTTCCTCAAAAAACAAAAAGGAATTATCATCTGATTTTGAAAACCCATTTCTGGGTATAAATCCAAAAAAACCTGAAATCACTACCTAAACAGGTATCTGTGTATCTGTGATCATGGCAGCATTATTCATAAGAGCCAAGAGGGGAAAGCAACTCAAACGTTCATCAACATAAAGAGTCTGACCAGGAGGTGGCACAGTGGATAGAGCATTGAACTGGGATGCAGGGGACCCAGGTCTGAAACCCCAAGGTCAGTGGCTTGAGCACGGGCTTATCTGGCTTGAGCACGGGCTCACCAGCTTAAGTGCTGGGTCACTGGCTTGAGCAAGGGGTCCCTGCCTCTGCTGTAGCCTCCTGGTCAAGGTATACTATATGAGAAAGCAATCAATGAACAACTAAGGTGCCGCAACGAAGACTATCAGCTTCTATTCTCTCTCTCTTCCTGTCTGTCCCTATCTGTCCCTCTGTGTCTCTGTGGCAAAAAAGAAAAAATAAATTCTCTAAAGTAGTCCAACTCTAAAAAACAGAAAGTATAACTGTAGTTGCTATGGATTGTAGGGGGGGTAAATAGTGTTCAATGGGTACAAAGTGTCAATTTTACAAGTTGAGAAAGTTCTAGAGATCTGTTGCACCACAATGTGCATAGTTAATACTACTGAACTGCACAGTTAAAAATGGTTAAGATGGCTTGACTAGGCGGTAGCGCAGTGGCTAGAGCATCGGACTGGGATGCGGAAGACCCAGGTTCGAGACCTCAAGCTCGCCAGCTTGAGCGCGGGCCCATCTGGCTTGAGCAAAAGCTCACCAGCTTGGACCCACGGTCGCTGGCTCCAGCAAGGGGTGGCTAGGTCTGCTGAAGGCCCGGGGTCAAGGCATATGTGAGAAAGCAATCAATGAACAACTAAGGTGTTGCAACGGCAATGAAAACCTAATGATTGATGCTTCTCACCTCTCTTTGCTACTATCTGTCCCTATCTATCCCTCTCTCTGACTCTCTCTCTGTCCCTGTAAAAACAAACAAACAAACAAACAAAATAAACGGTTAAGATGGTAAATTTTAAATGTTGTTACATTATTTACCATAATTAAAAATAAATATTTTTTTAAAGAAGACCTAAATAAAATGTTCAGGGATTGAAACACTCAATATTAACGTTACAAGTCTACCACCCCACTCCACCCCCAACTGATCTACGGATTCAATGCAATCTAATCCAATTTCAAGCACACTATAAAAAAATTTTTTTTGATTGATTTTTTTTAAGTCAAAGGAGAGAAGATAGTGAGACAGTCTCCCACATGTGCCCTGACCCAGATCCACTGGGCAACCCTGTCAGGAGTCAATGCTCTAAACAACCAAGCTAAAATTAAAATTTTAATGCCTGAAGCTGACATGCTCAGACCAACCAAGCTATATCCTCAGTGCCCGGGCCCACACTCAAACCAATGCGGCCACTGGCTGCAAGAAGGGAAGAGGGAGAGAAGGGGGATAGGGAGGGGAAGAGAAGTAGATGATCACTTCTCCTGTGTGCTGTGACCAGGAATCGAACCTGGGATATCCATACGCCGGGCCAGTGTTCTATCCATTGAACCACTGGCCCGGGCCTTAATGACATTTTAGAGAGAGGAAGGCTCTGGCTGGGTGGCTCAGTTGATAAAGCATTGTTTGGGCACACCAAGGTTGCGGGTTCAATCCCTGGTTAGGGCATGTACAACTAGAGAGAGAGGAAGAGAGAGAGAGAGAGAAACACTGATCTGTTCCTGTAAGTGGCCTGACTGGGGACAAAACCTGAAACCTTTGTGTATCAGGACAATGCTCTGACCAACCGAGTAATTCAGCCAGAGCCTAGCACACATTTTTTGTAGCAATGTTTATAAACTTTATATGAAAATACAAAGTATTAAGATATCTAAAACGACTTTGACAGTTGGAAAACTAACACTACTTGGTTTTAAGGCTTCTTATACAGTTAGAATAATCAAGGAAATGTACTACTAACACAGAGACAAATAGACCCAATAGTTCCAAACAGAAAGCCCAGAAAAAGAAATGACACAACTGATTTTTGCCAAAGGTGCAAGGGCAATTCAGTGGAGAAAGATTTTTTTCAACAAATGGTGATGAAACAATTGGATATCCAAACAGAAAAATAAACTTTGCTCCATACCTCATACAAAAAATTACACTAAGTTAAATATACAACTCTACCCTTGGATCATATTCCACTCTCAGGTATGTGGATCATATTCTACTCTTAGGTATTTACTCAAAATGAATAAAGCATACACCCATTGAAAGATTTGCACATGAATGCCTTAACAACCTTATTTTTAATAATCCCAAACTAGACACAACACAAATATCCATCAACGACTGAATGGATAAAAACACTGTGGTATATCCATATAATGAATACAATTCAGCAATAAAAAGAAATAACTGGCATACAGTAAACTGCAATTTAAAGTATACAGTTTGGTAAGTCTTGATGTGCATCTACCCTTGAAACCACCACCACCACCATCAAGACAATGAATGAACATAGCCATCACCCACAAAAGTTTCCTCATGTTCCTTTGTAATCTCTCCCTCGTGCCCCTACCCAACTACTACCCATCCCCAGATAAGCACTGACCAAATTTTTGTTATTATACTTTATTTTTGAATTCCTAGAATTTTAATTTGTCCACTGACTTGAGAGAGAGAGATCGTTGTTCCATTTAGTTGTGCACTCATTGGTTGCTTCTCATATGTGCCCTGACCAGGGATCAAACCTATGACCTTGGTGCGCCAGGACAACACTATCCACTGAACAACCTGGCCAGAGCCTAAAGGCTATTTTTAAGGTTCAGAAAAACCAGTGTCATAGCCATCATAAATGATACCATTTCAGTGGCAGACGGAAGGATTACTCACTATATAAATGTTGTAAGTTTCAGGGAGGGCGGAGTCCTAGAGGAAGTGGTATGTGGGAAGTGAGTTCCTATGAAGCCAGATTCCCCAGAGTTCCTACACCATTAAGTAAGATGCTTCACTAAAATGATGCTTCATTTTAATTCTCCCTCCCTGCTTCTTACTTCAGAACATGGTGCATGTACAGGTCCAGCTAATCAAAGGCATGTGGACCCTCACACAGGGAAACTATTTCTCAAGCAAAAATTGTAGAGGCATTTTTAATAGTGTAGCATCTGCCTGTTTTTTTCTTTTTCTTTACCTTGTTTTTTTCTTTTTTTTACCTTGTTTTCTACCTTTTAAAGTTTTATGTCTGTAAATAAAAGAAATACTATAGCCCTGGCCAGGGAACTCAGCTGGTTAGAATGTTGTTCTGATATGCCAAGGTTGTGGGTTAGATCCTTAGAGCACATACAAGAATAAACCAATAAATGCATGAATGAGCAAAAAAATCAATGTCTCTCTCTAATCAATAAAAGTTTTAAAGAATACTATAAACAAGTTTCTAATCATTTTTAGAAGGTTTTTTTAGATTTTATTTACTGATTTTGAGAGAAAGGAGGGAGAGAGAGAGAAAGTGGGGGTGGAAGGGGGAAGCATCAACTTAGTCGCTTTCAGTATGTGCCTTGACCAGGCAAGCCCGGGGTTTTGAACCAGTGACCTCAGCATTTCAGGTCAAGGCTTTATCCACTGCACCACCATAGGTCGGACACATTTTTAGAAGTTTTAGTTATAAACTTTAGTTTATAACATAGAAAGTTTTCCCTAATCTCTGCCCCACATCATGAATACAGTGAGCAATCTTGTACCTACACATTTCTTCAAGGCCTTGTTCTGCAATCTGCTTTTCTTATTTAACATATCAGATGCCAGTACATATAAATGTATCTCAAACTTAAATATTACAATAGCAGCACAGTAATAATAATTATAATAATTGATGAAATTAACTGACCATATCTGTACTAGGTACTATGCTATGTCTAGCATATCTGAGATGAGTTATCTCAACTTAATCCTAAAACTCTTAATTGATTAATATTACAAGCTTTATTTAACAGATAAAGAAACTGGAAACTGGAGCTCAGAGTGATCAAATAATCTGTCAAAGATCACAGAACTAAGAGGTTCTAGAGCAGAGATTCTAATTCAGATAGTTTAGCCAATAGCCCCTACTATTAGTCATTACTTTAAAGTACTGACTGGGTAACCATAAGAAACATAAAATTACAGTTATCTCCAAGTTCTGCCTATTACAAAATATGCTTCAACAAATATTCCTAACTATAGTTCTTTGCACTATTGTGACATTTCTATAGAATAAAATTCTAGAAGTGAAAATGCTAGGTCAAAAGGTATATGCATTTTGAGATTTAATTGCCAAATTATCTCCAAACGACACGTGTATTTGCAGACTCAAATGACCTCAAATATAAATTCAACTTCCATGAAAAGTATATGAGAATGTTTATTTTCCCCACACCTTTAAGCAATGGGTATCAATCCTTGCTCACTGATAGATGAAAAAATAATCTTTATCTGATTATTAGTAAGGTTGATCAGCTAGTTTTTTCATGTACTATTGTCATTTTTATTTCTTCTTCTATCATATATACTACTGATAGCCTTTGGTAATGTTGCTGAGTTATTCATAAGAATTCTTTGTATATTAAGGTATATCAGTCATTACGCATTATAAGCCTTTGCCCAGTTTGTCTTAGGAGTCTGTTTGTGGCAGTTTTTGCTACACTTATGTTTATAATTTTGTATTGCTGAATAAAAAATTAGGTGACTTTATAAGGAAAACAACTTATTATTACAACTCCCCAAATTGCAATGTTTTTCAACATACCTATGCACATAATTATAATAAAAGTTCACAAATAGTGCATCCTACTTTTTTCATCAAATATTACCTCAAGTATACATTCCCATGTAATAGATAGTATGACTAAAAAGTTACAATGTAAAGTTATGTCATTTTGACACAGTAATAGTTTGTATATTATTTACTTACTTAAAATGAATTTACTTATAAATTTATAGGAATAAGTTGTGCCTGACCAGGCGGTGGCGCAGTGGATAGAGCGTCGGACTGGGATGCAAAGGACCCAGGTTTGAGACCGTGAGGTCGCCAGCTTGAGCGTGGGCTCATCTGATTTGAGCAAAACTCACCAGCTTGAACCTAAGGTCGCTGGCTCAAGCAAGGGGTTACTCTGTCTGCTGTGCCCCGCCCCCCCGGTCAAGGCACATATGAGAAAGCAATCAATGAACAACTAAGGTGCCATAATTGATGCTTCTCATCTCTCTCTCTTCCTGTCTGTCTGTCTGTCCCTATCTGTCCCTCTCTCTGTCACAAAAAAAAGAAAAAGAAAAGAATAAGTTGCAATCCTGTAAGACTCTAAGGATGGTATTAGGATTCCTACAATTAAAAATGTGAGGCTCCTAAGGCAGCACTATAGAAAAGAACTAGAGCAGTAGCTTAGCTGGCAAGTTGTGTGGAAAATCTGCAAATATTAATCGTAGGCAATAAGCTTCCAACAGCACACACAATTCCATCAGCACATGCCCAAGCTGTTTGATCCCCTGGAGTTAGGACTCACCATTACCTTAACATCAAGAAAGACTGTCGTTTCCCTGAACAGTGACCATTAACTGGCTAGAGATAATATATAACATTTATATTATAGGCTTGAACCTAAAGATTTGTCTTATTTTTTTAAAACAAATTATAAAGAGAGGTGCCAAAGATTTCTGACTTTATTCTCATACGAAACCAAGCATTTTCCTCTAGAGGTCATCAAGATTTTACGTTACTTTTCATTTTGACATAACTGGGAAAACAAATTAATTACTATAAACAGTATAGCACTGTCAAAGGCTGACTGACCCTGTGAACTCCATTCAGTTTAAATTTAGGTCACTCCTTCCATTTATTTTTATTTTCTCCTCAAGGTTCCAAGTACTTGCACACCATCTTATACAGCTCATAGGTTGCTTTCTGTTTAATTTTATAGGATTTCTCACAATTAAAAACATGACCCACCATCATCTCAACAATGAAGTCAGTTCTCCCAATCTATGATTTCCTTAAAACTTAAAGTTCTTTGCCTGACCCGTGGTGATGCAGTGGATCAAGCAGAGACCTGGAATGCTGAGGTCGCTGGTTCAAAACCCTGGGCTTGCCTGATCAAAGCACATATGGGAGTTGATGCTTCCTGCTCCTCCCCCCCTCCTTTTCTCTCTATTTCTCTGTCTCTCTTCTCTAAAATGAAAAATAAAAAAGGTTAAAAACAACAACAACAAAGTTCTTTGCATTTAATGTAATAAATTTATTTTTATTTCTTCAGTGAGAAACAGTGGGGGGCAGACGGACAGGGACAGAGATGAAAAACATCAACTCATAGTTGGGGCACCAGCTAAGCTAGTGACCCCTTACTCAAGCCAGTGACCTTGGGCTCAAGCTAGCAACCTTTGGGCTCAACCCAGTGACCATAGGGTCATGTCTATGATCCCATGCTCAAGCTGGTGAGCCCACACTCAAGCTGGTGACTTTGAGGTTTCAAACCTGGCTCCTCAGTGTCCTAGTCCGACACTCTATCCACTGTGCCACCACTGGTCAGGCTATAGAAGGTATTTTTAAGGAGACACACAAAAAACTTAATTGACATCTGTTATCAATAGCAGAGTCATAATTAAACAAATAAATCAGGCCTAGACAGGGGTGCCCTAATAGACCCAGGAAGGTACCACTGAGAACATTAGCACTAAGGCTAATTAAAATTAAACCATTAACAAATGTAATTATCAATAAAAATCCTGTGTCAATTGTATCTGCTCTATAGCACTCTGCATTTCAAAAGGATATTTTATTTATCAGTCATTAAGGTGTAAAGAAAGGCAGAAAATAACGCCATGAAAGCCCCACAAAGCCTGAATGTGAGAAATATCAGCAAACCACACTAAAAGGAGTGCTAAGTGCTACACACTGTTCTTGAACCTGCGCAGAAAGAAGTGAACAAAGGAGATTAGTGCTTGGCCTCAAGCAGTTTACACTCAGGGAGGAAGGTAAACAAAATCCACAAGCGAACAGGATGCTAGAAATACATAGGGAAAGCAGCCCGAGGGTGCAAAGTGCCACATGACAGGGCAGGGAGGGGAGGCAGGGAAGGCAAGGCCTCGCTGATCAGCTGACTCATGAGGTGACCTGAGGAAGTGAAGGGAGCCATCTGAGAAGAGGAGGAGAACCACCAGGGCTCCAAGGTAGAACTGAGGAAACAGTGAGGGAGGGAGGGTAGTAAGAGATTAAGGAGAGCCTAAGTGGGCTAGGGAGAGGTTCAGACCTTAAGACCAGATTTTCACCTGACCAGGTGGTGGCACAGTGGATAGAGTGTCAGACTGGGATGCAGAAGCCCCAGGTTCGAGACCCCAAGCTCACCAGCTTGAGCGCGGGCCCATCTGGCTTGAGCAAAAGCTCGCCAGCTTGGACCCAAGGTCGCTGGCTCCAGCAAGAGGTTGCTTGGTCTGCTGAAGGCCCGTGGTCAAGGCACATGTGAGAAAGCAATCAATGAACTATGGTGTCGCAACGGCAACGAAAAACTAATGATTGATGCTTCTCATCCCTCTCCATTCCTGTCTGTCTGTCCCTATATATCCCTCGCTGAATCTCTTTCAGTCCCTGTAAAAAAAAAAAAAAAGACTAGATTTTTTTCTGAGATGAGAAGACTGGAGGGTTTGGGTCAAACAAATGACATATAACTGTACTTTTTTCAAAACTTTTTACTTATGGAATCTTTTGTTCAAAAGATCCAAAGAAGATTAACAAGTAAAACAGATAAAACAGGCCCGACAAGGTGATGATACATCAAACTGGGAAATGGAGGACCCAGGTTCAAAACCCCGAGGTTGACAGCATGAGCACAGGCTCACCAGCTTGAGTGTGGAGTCGCTGGTTTGAGCGTGGGATCATAGACATGGCCCCATGGTCACTGGCTTGAACCCAAAGGTCCCTAGTTTGAAGCCCAAAGTCGTTGGTTTGAACCCATGGTCTCTGGCTTGAGCCAGGGGTCACTCGCTCTGCTGCAGCCCCCCCCCCCCCATCAAGGCACATATGAGAAAGCAATTGATGAACAACTAAGGTGTCACAATGAAGAATTGATGCTTCTCATCTCTCTCCCTTCCTGTCTGTCCCTCTCTCTGTCTGTCACCAAACAAAAAAAACCCAGATAAAACAGAAGCGCCTCTGGTTAAAGAAAACATTCCCTCTCCCTCCTCTGAAGTTTACAAATTATTATAGTCTATAGCATCCAAACATTCACATCTTCATAATTCAGCCCCATTCTAACTTTTCAAAAAGCTATTCCATGGGAACAGCTAAAAAAAAAAAGAGCAAATCAAGCTGCTGACACATAGTAGAGGAGCAAATATGCTTCCACAAAAATCAGTTTCTGTGACACCCCTTTATCAGCCCAGTACCAAGGCACAAGGTACAAAGTTCCCTCTCCCTTCCATCACACAACCCTCAGGCTACACACTACATGTTTACAGCTTGGGTTCTGCTTCAGGGCTTCTCTTGATATTCATTTTAACTTGATTTCACTTGATTAAAAATATTCTAGCAATACAGTGGGATCTGCCTCTGTTGACATTATCTCTGAATGTGGTCAATTTATACCAGGGGTCCCCAAACTGCAGCTCCCTGAGGCCATTTATCCAGCCCCCACCACACTTCCGGAAGGGGCACCTCTCTTATTGGTGGTCAGTGTATGGAGTACTGTATGTGGCGGCCCTCCAACGGTCTGAGGGACAGTGAACTGGCCCCCTGTGTAAAAAGTTTGGGGACCCCTGATTTATACTTTAGGAAATCCTTCCTCCACTAGTGTTTCATCTATCAGTAATGACTTCCCAGTTTGCTCTAATCTAATTGTAGGTATCCCTCAAAGTGTACTTGTGAAGCCATTTTCCCCACATTTTGACCCTTAACTGGAATTCCAAATCTTCAGAGTGTGAAGGGCACTGCCAGCCCATGCAGCGCCCCTGTTCACTGCTTGTTCCGCGGACTAACCCTCGGCAGATTTGGCTGGTAGTCTTCCAGCCTTTGTTTGTTTTTGTTTTTGTTTTTTAAATTTATTTATTCATTTTTATTAGAAAGAGAGGAAAGAGATAGAACAGGGGGAGCAGCAGGAAGCATCAACTCCCATACATGCCTTGACCAGGCAAGCCCGGGGTTTCAAACCAGCGACCTCAGTATTCCAGGTCGATGTTTTATGCACTACGCTACCTATGCTCTTGCAGCCTTTGTGACAGCTGAGTGACAAGCACACACTAGCCCACAGGGCACTCCACAGAGAAACTGTGAGAAAATTCTTACTGGCCCGGAACCCGTTTGCTGGTATCTTCCACCACCCATTCCGCCCTCCGTCCCTGGTGGAAACAAAGGAAAGCCTGATTCCCCTGCCCTCTTGCACCATGCATAGCTTACAGTGGCCTTGTGTTTTCCTCCATTCTGGCTCTACTTCTAAAAATTCTACCAACCCCCCTCAATTCCCCGACCATCTCACAGACCGGCTGTGGAAACTACATTCCATCTGCAATGATTAGCTAACGGCCATGGGCAGATTAGATGCCTCTGTGTCCCATGCCATGGATTACACCCCGTTCCTATTCTCTTCCTTGAACTCGCTTAGGACTTCTACACTTCGCCTTGCATTCATCACTGTGCATTCTGTCAATAATGTTTACTGAGCCCTGTCAGGAACTACACTCGGTACTGAAAAAATAAAAGTATATAAAAATGTACTCAGAAAAAAAAAAAAAAAAAAAAGAAAAGAAAAAAAAAAATGTACTCAGCCTATCGAAGGTTTAAGAGCAAGATAGGTAAAATAATAAATAGCTGAGGAAGTTGGAGAAGCTTCAATGGAAACAGTGATATATGAGTCAGTAATGAACTGCACAACACCCGTCTCACACAGCCGGTGTCCCTAGCATAGATGGCACAATGCTTTGCCCTCAGTTGAAGCTCAGAAAACATGTGAATTTGATCAAGGTTAGAAAACCCGCTAAGTCTCCTCAGCCTCTTTGGGAGGTGCGCGAGGGAGATCACTGAACCCGCAGTCTGGCAAAGGCAGTCACAGAGGCTGACACTGTACCTGGGTGCGTATAGTATTGCTCAGGTGGTTGTCCTCAGACATCTGTGCATTCTGGAAGTAGGACAATGGTGCAGGTAACTCTGTCATTGGAGCAACTGTACAGAAATACCTTTTCACGGAAAACAACGCCTCTTGGGTTTCTGAAAAAAGGAAAAGAACCCCAATCCTTTGTGCCTTACAATTACTTTCATTTTTAAATACTTTCATAAGTTACACTCAGCAAATACAAACCTTTCTTTCATGTGTTCTCCTCCAGGCCAAGCTTTCTAAGGACTTCACCGGCTGCCGTCACTTGTAGACTCCAGGATTAAGTCTGAAATAGGATTTTATCAGGTTACCCAGAATTGGTCAAATCCTAGTAAATCCACTCACACCAGTCTGTAAACCACAAACTTAATTTGCCATGACCTTCAACCAACAAACTTTTTTCAGCTCAAAATACCTCTTTGGTAATGACAGCTATTTGAGAAACCAAATAATTTCAGTCACAAAGATACTCAATTATTTCAGATTTAGAGCAAAAGGAGATTTAATACAGGGGTCTTCAGGTTATGACACAGTTCTGTTCCTACGACAGTGATGTAACCCAAATTTTGGTGTAAGTCAAAGCACGCCATAGGCCCGTAATGGCGAACCTATGACACGCATGTCAGCACTGAGACGTGTAGCCATTTTCAATGACACGCGGCCGCATACCAGAGAAATATGGGGCCGCATGCCAAGAAGGACGTTTTATCCTCGGCTCCTGCACGGCCAGGTGCAGTAGCCAAGGATAAAACATTTGCTGTAGTGTAGACACCCTGTGCCGGAGGTCTGTAGGCCAAAACAACAGAACTCCGGCACAGAACTTCTAGTTCTGGGACTTCCCGTTAGGCCGTTTTTCTCGAAGTGACACACCACCCGAGTTATGCTCGCTTTTTTTTCGAATTTTGATACACCAAGCTCAAAAGATTACCCATCACTGCCCTAGGCTAACACAAATGGAAGACTTGACCTTTTAACAGCCCAAAATGGTGTAGGTAAGCGTACTGGGGGAAGCCAAATCCCTCACTCATATGCCACATTACTGCGTATTCTTCCGCCACATACAACCAAACTAGTTCACCCATACAGTCTGTAAATTTGACACTAACAACGTAAGATGAAACACGTCTCAATTATTTTAAGTTTTTATGGGAGTGAGCGTCATTAACTTGAAATAATGTATGTTAAGACTGTCATGCCTGACCTGTGGTGGCGCAATGGATAAAGCATCAACCTGGGAACACTGAGGTTGCCAGTTCAAATTCCTATACTGGTCTGGTCAGGGCACATATGGGAGTTGATGCTTCCAGCTCCTCCCCCCTTTCTCTCTCTCTCTCACTCTGTGTCTCCACTCTAAAATGAATAAAATAAAATTAAAAAAAGAAAAAAAAAAAAAAAGACTGTCATAACCCAAGGACCCCTGTAATCTTTTTTTTTTTAATTTATTTATTTACTATTTATTCATTTTAGAGAGGAGAGGGAGTGTGAGAGAGAGAGAGAGAAAGGGGGGAGGAGCAGGAAGCTCAACTCCCATATGCACCTTGACCAGACAAGTCCTGGGTCTTGAACCGGCGACCTCAGTGTTCCCAGGTTGACACTATCCACTGCGCCACCACTGGTCAGGCCGGACCCCTGTAATCTTAAAGAATGTTCTTATCAACATTTCTTTTTCTATGCTGACCATTCAACCTAAGTTTTATAACTCCATTGTACTATTTGTTTAGTGCTTTTAATTTTGGAAAATTCTATCATCTCATTCCATCCTTACCACATTGCCCAAAGGCAGGGTAATCAGGTAACATAAATATTTTTTAAAAGTAGAAGGAACAGCCTGACCTGTGGTGGTGCAGTGGATAAAGCGTCGACCTGGGAACACTGAGGTCGCCAGTTCAAAACCCTGCACTGGTCTGGTCAAGGCACATATGGGAGTTGATGCTTCCAGCTCCTCCCCCCTTTCTCTCTTTCTCTCTCTCTCACTCTCTCTCTCTGTCTCTCTCTCTCTGTGTCTCCTCTCTAAAATGAATAAAATAAAAAGAAATTTAAAAAAAAAGTTAAAAAAATTGTCTTCAGGGTGTTCTGTTTCCTCTGGTAGCCAGGATGAGGATTAAAAAAAAAAAAAAGTAGAGGGAACTAAAAAGAGCAGAAAGGAACCCAAGTTCAGCAATTGGGCCAGACCAGGCTATGATACAGCAGACAGAGCATAGGCCTGGGACACAGAGGTCCCAGATTCAAAATCTCAAAGTCAACGGCTTGAGCATGGGCTCACCTGTTTGTGCACAGGGTTGCTGGCTTGAGCGTGGTATCATAGACATGACCCCACGGTCACTGGCTTGAGCCCAAAGATCACTGGCTCAAAGCTTAAGGTTACTGGCTTGAGCCCAAAGATCACTGGCTTGAGCAAGGGGTCACTGGCTCAGCTGTAGCCCTCCAGTCAAAGCACATATGAGAAAGCAATATTTATTTAAATACTTAATAAAGCATATATATATATTTTTAAAAAGGTAAACTATAATGAGAATATGACCATTTTAAGTAGTTTCCATTATTAGCCTTATACTTATAGTATCTGCCCAGCTATTAGGAGATACCATAAAAACTGATTATCATACTGGAGCTTTCTCAGACAAATCTTGCAAGAATCAACAATATAGTAGTCACTTTAGCATATCCCAATAATATTTTCAAAGGCACATCCAGTGCATTTACATGTGAAAAATTAAGGCTCAGGAATGGTAAAAGAATTTGCCAGGGCATGATTATGGAGCCACTAACACCAGTTCCAGAACCCAGGTTTTCTTTCTCTTTTTTATTTTTACAGGGACAGAGAGAGAGTCAGAAAGAGGGATAGATAGGAACAGACAGGAATGGAGAGAGATGAGAAGCATCAATCATCAGTTTTTCGTTGCCGTTGTGACACCATAGTTGTTCACTGATTGCTTTCTCACATGTGCCTTGACTGTGAGCCTTCAGCAGACCGAGCCACCCCTTGCTGGAGCCAGCGACCTTGGGTCCAAGCTGGCGAGCTTTTGCTCAAGCCAGATGGGCCCGCGCTCAAGCTGGCGAGCTCGGGGTCTCGAACCTGGGTCTTCCATATCCCAGTCCGACGCTCTAACCACTGCGCCACCACTTGGTCAGGAGAACCCAGGTTTTCTGATGCCTACCTAGGCCAGGTCTTTCCAGTTCACCCAGAAAGCTCAGGTTTCCACTGAGTCTCTGAAGATCAAAATGCTACGGAGCAACCCTCCCTGAAAGAGATGCTTTTTACATGGAACGCAGTAGGAGAAGAGGCAGGCAACAGAGTTAAGCTAGGTCTTCAGTCAGGCCTGGTGAACAAACATTGTTGGTACAAAGAAAGGAGCAGGCAAAGTCAGATTTGATTCTGGTCCAGCAACAGCTGAAAACAATTGATGACTCCATGGAGAAAGCCAATGACTTCACTGTTCAGGCAGCATGGCAAAAGACACTAGTGGAATTTATAACATTCTTAGCGCACCCTGAGAACAAGAAAACAGAGTTGTTGGGTACTGGGATTGCACTCATGGAGGACTAGGACAGCAGAGAGAGCGGGGGCAGGGACAAAGGTAGATCCTGCTGCTTTCTTTTTTTGGCCACTTGCTAAAGACTCCTGAGACTGACAAAGCATACTTGAATTCACTGCCATCCACTTCCTTTATCTCAAGACACTTGCTCAATCCAACAAAGAAAAAAGAAATCCTTTTCTGATGGGCAACTATAACTTCTATTAAATACAAAGAGACTAAAGAAGAGAGAATACAAATAATCCTGAAGCTTAGATGTGCTTGCTAAACAGAAACATCTAACCAGAAAACCTTCTATCATCAGTACTCGAAAAAGTATCGACCTGGAATGCTGAGGTCACCGGTTGGAAACCCCTAGGTTTGCCTGGTCAAGGTACATACAGGAAGCAACTATGAGTTGATGCTTCCTGCTCCTCCCCCCTCTTTCTCTCTCTCTCTCCAAAAATCAATAAATAAAAAATCTAAAAAAAAGTGTCACAGGAGCAATGTATTAAAAATCCCACTTAAGGAAGCAGCAACAGAAAAGTATATCTGTGTCTCCCTTTATCTGAAGGTAACAACCGAACCACAAACTCTTACAGCATTTTTACTTAATTATTGGTATCATTTTCTTTCTTCATTCTCAAGAGATAAACGCAAACAAAATTTGTACTTCACAGAAACAGATATCTTCATGGAGACGTTTTAACATGATCTTCCTCAAGTTCAAAGTGTCTTAGTGACTTTATCACTTGATTAGTTTCTCCTTCATTTAGAAAACTACCAAAAGTATTGTTTAAAAAGCATCTTTGGGCCCAGGCTGGTTTGCTCAGTGGATAGAACATCAGCTCAGAGTATGGACGTTCATGTTTCAATTCCTAGTCAGGGCACTCAAGAGAAGTGACCATCTGTTTGTCTCCCCCTCTAACTCTCCCTTCTCTCTCTCTTTCCCTCCCATAGCCAGTGGCTTGATTGCTTTGAGCATGGCCCTGGGCGCTGAGGATAGCTAGGTTGGTCCAGGGTGCCAGCCTCAGGTGCTAAAAATAGCTCAGTTGATTTGACCATTAGCCCCAGTCAGGAGTTGCCATGTAGATCCCAGTCCAGTAGCATGCAGGAGTATCTTTATCTCCCATCCTCTCACTTAAAAAGGAAAATATTTTTTTAAAGTATCATTATATTTTATTGCTAAATTTTCAAAGGTGAAATGAGCTTATGATTTATACTTCCTCCACAAAAGTATTTAATCTGCTTTGACAGCTTCTTTCTGGACAGGCAGCCCAAGTTCTGATTATATGGATAGGCTGGGAAAGCCTCTATTTGTTTTTAAAAGTTCATATTCAACAATAAAATGGAACCAATCTCCAAAATAATTTGAAATTTATTTAAAATTTCAGAAATACATCCTAGAAAGACTCCTCCAAATTTTTAAGACTAGGAGCTAATAATTTCCCCAGCCCTACAAAAGGCTTTGTGAAAGCGGTAGACTCTAAAAAGAGCAAGGATAGTGATAGAGTCTATTTGGTGATTTTTTTTCCCTCTTTCCATCCCACTCCACTTCTGTGAACCATCTGTGGTAGATTAGATTATCCTTCAGCCAATATTCACTCCCTCCCCCAACATCCCCAAGAGAAATATACTTCCTCTCTCCAACACTGTTGGGTTGGCTCTGTGACTTAGTTTGGCCTCAAGGTGGGTGTAGTATACAACCTACCCCATGCCTTTGGGCACAGTCATTGACCTGCTTTGCTCAATAGGATCTTAGCAAATGTGGCAAACAAAGAGGCTTGAACTGTGCTTGTAAAGTAGGTAGGCCTTTCCTTCTTGCATTTTTTTTTTTTTTACAGAGACAGAGAGAGAGTCAGAAAGAGGGATAGATAGGGACAGACAGACAGGAATGGAGAGAGGTGAGAAGCATCAATCATCAGTTTTCTGTTGCGACACCTTAGTTGTTCATTGATTGCTTTCTCATATGTAGCTTGACTGCAGGCCTTCATCAGACTGAGTAACCCCTTGCTGGAGCCAGCGACCTTGGGTCCAAGCTGGCGAGCCTTTGCTTAAGCCAGATGAGCCTGCGCTCAAGCTGGCGACCTCAGGGTCTCACACCTGGGTCCTCTGCATCCCAGTCTGACGCTCTATCCACTGCGCCACCGCCTGGTCAGGCTCCTTCTTGCACTTCTGCTGTTGCCATGTGAAGAACTTACTGTGGGTAGCCTCTGTTCCCTTCAGCCCTGGCCCCAGGATAAGCCATGCACAGCAAACCTGCCCTGGCTGATTCACGGACCTACACCCAGAAGCAGAGCTTTAAGTGCTGTAAGACACTGAGTTTTGGGGAAGTCTGTTATGAAAGTTTTCATAGTTGTTTTAAATAATAATGGTTATGGGGAAATAAAAATTAACAAATTCAGCCTGACCAGGCGGTGGCACAGTGGATAGAGTGTCGGACTGGGATGTGGAAGACCCAGGTTTGAGACCCCGAGGTCACCAGCTTGAGCGTGGGCCCATCTGGCTTGAGCAAAAGCTCGCCAGCTTGAACCCAAGGTCGCTGGCTCCAGCAAGGGGTGGCTTGGTCTGCTGAAGGCCCATGGTCAAGGCACATGTGAGAAAGCAATCAATGAACAACTAAGGTGTCGCAATGGCAACGAAAAACTAATGATTGATGCTTCTCATCTCTCGTCGTTCCTGTCTGTCTGTCCCTATCTATCCCTCTCTCTGACTCTCTGTCCCTATAAAAATAAATAAAGTTTAAAAAAAAAAGAAAGAAAATTAACAAATCCAGAGTCTTTCATCTTAAACTCTTACAACTAAATGTATTTAGATTTTTTTTTTTTTTTTTTATAAAGGTAATATGATGCGCCTGACCTGTAGTGGCGCAGTGGATAAAGCCGTCGACCTGGGAACACTGAGGTCGCCAGTTCGAAACCCTGCACTAGTCTGGTCAAGGCACATATGGGAGTTGATACTTCCAGCTCCTTCCCCCTTTCTCTTTCTCTCTCTCTCTCACTCTGTGTCTCCTCTCTAAAAAAAATGAAAAAAAAAAAAAAAGTAAAGGTAATATGATGCAAATACCTCCTTGGGGTCTTAGGACCACAAAATCAAACACATTAATAAATACTTAGTGGTCCTGGCCAGTTGGCTCAGCAGTAGAGCATCAGCCCGGTGTGTGGGAGTCCCTGGTTTGATTCTCGGCCAGGGCACACAGGAGAAGCGCCTGTCTGCTTCTCCACCCTTCCTACTCCTTTCTCTCTTTCTCTCTTCCCCTCCAGCAGCCAAGGCTCCATGGGAGCAAAGTTGGCCCAGGCACTGAGGACGGCTCCATGGCCTCCACCTCAGATGCTAGAATGGCTCCGATTGCAGCGGCGCAACGCCCCTGATGGGGAGCAGCAGCACCCCCTGGTGGGCATGCCGGGTGGATCACAGTCAGGCTCACACGGGAATCTGTCTGCCTTCTCCCCTTCTTCTCACTTTGAAAAAATACAAAAAAAATATGGAGTGAAATATATAAGTAATCTTAAATTACATTGTAAACCCAGTAGCCGGGGTCAGGATCACAGCAGCCTGGCCAGTGCAGGTTCCCATTAGATTCGTAGAGTCAGTAATGAAACAACAGAGCCAAAAACTGGTAAGCCATCAGCTTTAATTCTAGCTTGCACCCGGCGGGCAAGCAAAAACACACACTGGGCTCCAAAACCCACACATTCAGTGCTCACAAAGCTACTGACTTATCTGAGTTTCCTAGAATCAAAGGTTTCTAGCTCACCAGACTTATTCACATCTGTTTCCCATCTCCTTCTTCAGCACAAACTCTGCTTAAATTCGCTTCTCTCTCAGCACTCTACCATCTTGACTGCTTCTCCTGGCCTCCACGTGGCCTTCATCTGCTCTCCTCTCTGATACTAACCTCAGGAACAGAGAGAGCAAGCTACTGGTCTGTCCCACTTTATAGTATAGAAATCCAAACCCTTAATCTAATCTACAAACAAGAAAGTCTCTGGTACAAAGTCACACATCTGAGGCATAATGGAATTCCTCAGGAGCGCACCACCCTACATCATCCAATCAGTCAAGGGTGTGGGGAAGAGCTTGCTCTTAAACTAAGCCTTAGGCTGTAATGACCCGGCCTGCCCACAGCCTGTCCCAGAACACACATTAATATCAACAAACTTCCTTGTGGGCAACGCCATCTTTAACAAAGTGAGCATAATATATTTTATCTGTCCAATATACATAAATAGATTCAGGTTAGATTTTTGCTGTCAAATGAATTATGAGCCTGACTGGTGGTAGTGCAGTGGATACAGTGCTGGCCTGGGATGTTAAGGATCCCGGTTTGAATACCTAAGTTGCTGGCTTGAGCATGGGCTCATTTGGCTTGAGTGGAGGCTCACTGTGGGTCAAGTAAGTTTATAAATGATACATATATGTTTGCTCGCTTATAGTTTGCATTGGGTGTAGGGGACAGGCTGTAAGCAGGCAGGATCCTTATAGCCTAAAATCTTCTCAACACTAAGCTTTTCCCCACACCCTTGACTGTTGTTGCATGATGTGGGGTGGTGCACTCTCATGAGGAATCCCATTTATGCCTCAGATAAGTGGCTTTGTATTAGAGACTTCCTTATTTGTATACTGGCTTAAAGGTTCTGATTTCTATACTATAAAATGGGGTCAGACCAGGGGCTCACTCTCAGTTCCTGAAATTAGCATTAGAGGAGAGAGGCAGCCAAGATGGCGGAGTGCTGAAGGAGAAGCCAGTTTGTGCAAAGAGAAGAGGAGATGGGGAACAGAGGTGAATGAGGCTTGTGAGGTAGAAACTTTGATAGGAATACTTGGATTAGTCAGTGGCTTTGGGAGCCCTGAATGGAAAGGGAAGTGTTTTCCCACTGTGTGTATTTCTCTCCTGCCAAGTGTGAGCTAGGATTAAAGGTAACGGCCCACCAGTTCTTGGCTCCGTTGTTTCATTACCTTCTGTCTGAATCTAATGCGAACCTGCATGGGCCAGGTGGCTGCGATGGTGGCCGTGGCTACTGGCCCTACACTCACCAGCTTGAGAATGGGATCATAGACATGACCACCCTCCCCATCAAGGCACATGTGAGAAGCAATCAATGAACAACTAAAGTGGGCCAACTATGAGTTGATGCTTCTCATCTCTCTCCCTTCCTGCCTGTCTGTCTCTCACTCTGTCTCTGTCTCTCTCTCATGCTTAAAAAGAAAAGAAAAAAAAGAATTATGAAAAGCTTTCCAGTTTTTTCAGGGGCTTTTTTTTTTTTTTTACAGGGACAGAGAGAGTCAGAGAGAGGGAGAGATAGGGACAGACAGATAGGAATGGAGAGAGGTGAGAAGCATCAATCATTAGTTTTTCATTGCCCTTGCGACACCTTAGTTGTTCACTGATTGCTTTCTCACACGTGCCTTGACCGCGGGCCTTCAGCAGACCAAGCGACCCCTTGCTGGAGCCAGCCACCTTGGGTCCAAGCTGGCGAGCTTTTGCTCAAGCCAGATGGACCCGCGCTCAAGCTGGCGAGCTCAGGGTCTCGAACCTGGGTCTTCCACATTCCAGTCCGATGCTCTATCCACTGCGCCACCGCCTGGTCAGGCTTCAGGGGCTTTTTGACTTCAGAATTGTACATATGGAACTATATTAACAATATTTGTATAATAATAAGGAATCCTCTCCCCAGAAAAAATTATTACCCTGAGTCACTGTCTCAAATTCACTGTGAAAATGGGGAGAACATAACTTGCTGTTAATTAAAAATGACTAATATCTAATTAATTTGTAAATCATTGGCTATACATTCAGCAATGCTTGTAGTCTCTCTTTTGTTGTAGATCAACTTAAGAAATTATTGTAGGTATTGTGAAAACCGAACATTATACCCTTTAACCAACAGTTACTGGGTTTTGTCTCCGTACCCAAACACTGGATAGGTGCTGGAGATGCTACCGAATCAGATAGTTTTTGTTTATGCAGAGGCTTACTATCTGGAAGGGAAGACAGACAAGTACCTTTCTATATTAATTGGATGCTGAAATGAAAATATTTTAGATGTACGGAATTACATAAAATATATTATTCAAATTAATTTTACCTAGCTTTTTCTACCTTTAGAAAATGAAAAATTAACATTTGTAGCTCACATTGTGTTTTGATTGGGCAGTGGTGCCCTAAATCATCAGTTCCTTCTGCTACAAGAGGCCTAATATAGAAAATCCCTGACAACCCTTTTCCTTCCTGGAGCTTCCCTGCCTTCCTCAGCTTTTGTGACACTGCACTACAGAGGTGTTCTTCCCACCACTCCTCCTTAGATGGCTGTTTGTTCCCTCTTCTGCCAACCCCTCGGTATATGTGTTCCTGAGGTCTCCTGTTCCCTCCCTTTCCTTAGGTGACCCCTCTACTGCTCCAACATCAACTCACAAGTCTATATAAGTGGATCTCAGGTTCACAGCTCCAGGACTATCCACAGGACATTCTTACCTGTTGGAACTTCAAAGTGACTCTTCCAAACCACTTCCTCATCATTCTCTTTAGAATAGCTCTTTGCTCCTAACTTCCTTACTTTTGTAATCGTCCTCCATCCCCATGCTCCAGACTTAGTCTCCTAGTCAGCTTTACACTTCATTCCTTGTTCAACTGGGTGCCATATATCCTGTTCATGATTTTCCTCTTTAAGCCTACGCTGTCACCACCACTGAAGATCAAACTCTTATTATATCTCACTTGATTATGCAAAGTCACCTCAATTCTTATTCATTCTAGCCCCAACTACCAAATTAATGTGCCTAAAGCAAAGCTCTGACCACAACAGTGCCACACTTTCAAATCACCTTCCAAATCTGCCTGGCATCTCTCACATCTTGAAGGAGCAGTATGAGGAGTCAGAGTGTACCCAAACAACACTCTCCCTACAATATGATAAAATAGTGGGACAGCATGAGCAAAGAAAACCTGGATTTGAGAGAGGAAGAGAAGTACATAAGCTTTGGTGACAGACAAATGTATCTTTCCTGCTAGGATGATTCTCAGAAACCAACTCCAATCCTCAGGTTATTCACAAATGGAAATTAATGCAGCAGTCTAGGACTAGTAGCAGCCATTAACTTAAAATCCAGCAATAAATGGTGTCTATTGAGACGAGAGTATACCCAAAACTGTGGGAACTGTATACCCAAGAACCAGTAGAAGAATAGAAAACCAGATGATGGATGCTATTTCTATCACTTATTTTGGGAGTTGGGGAAGAATCCATGCACTCAATAAATAGGCTTCTTTTTTCATCATTAACAGCTTGTTAATAAACCTGGGGGCGGGGGTGGATTAAGTTGGCTGAACTCTGCAAAACAGTTAACTGAAATGTGCCCTGAAACTAGCCAAATGCAACAGGCTCCAAATTACTTTCCCGTTTTTCCTTTACTTCGTAAGTCACTTAATGTTCAAACTGGATCACTGGACACATAGGATCCAGAGGGCTTCTGTTTGTAGGACACCTTATGATTATAATGTCCTCCCCGCTTCAGCTCCACAGGTGAACACTTTTTCACTGCAAATGGTAATTCAAATAACAAGATTCCTTTAACCAGATGTGATCTCTACCTGCCTTAAACGTCAACAAACACTGTGACCTTCACAGTGTGTTCTGTCATATAGTTACCTGCACAATATTCTCACTTCCCATAGTAAGCCTTGAATACTATTCATCATGTTCAAAGCAGAAAAGCAATGTTCTAAAATTTATTAATAAATTAGTTTCCTACAAGAAGGAAACAATACAAGCGGGAAGAAAACGCAAATATCTAAGGCACATGCAAAGCACCGTATATACATGCCTTGTGACAGGTCCGATCAAGGTAAAAGCATCAGATCCTGTCTTCCACCTCTAATCTGAGACAGAAGGAATTTAGCCCTGAGTGCCAATCGCTCCCCCTGGACAAGGACACACTCTGCAAGAGGCGCGGGGTTTCACCAATTGCTCAACCAGGCTCCGTTCTACGAGCTTCCTCTTTCTCTGCTCCACTCGTCGAGACGGTCAATCCCAGGCCGAGGCACCTGCGCCCCGAGGTATCTTAAGGAAGCCAGCACTTCCGGACCGAGGCACCGACCGGTAGTACTCTCGCTTCCACCTGAGCACTCGCCATGCCCGGAACCCAAGAAACGGGCAACCCCTGCTTACCCACCCCCCCACGGGGTTCCTATGTCCCCGCCCGGCCGCGCCCAGCTTCTCATCCTCGAGGACATCGCCTCCGCGGCCCGGACGGCGACAAAGAACCGGGCCGGGTCCGCCAGTATCGACACTGGATGAGGGGTGCACTCCTCTCTCCCCGGACTTCCCATCACGCACCTACTCCTTCCTCGCCGCCGCCGCAGTCCGCTCGCAGCCGGTTTCCTAGCAAAAGCAGCGGCTGTTTTGTTTCCGATGTGAAATCGCGGCCTCTGGAGCTGACCGGCCCAGGCCCCGCCCCAAAGGCTCCGCGGATTTCGTAATTTCCGGCTCTGGCGTTGATGGAGGCCAGCCGGCAGGCAAAGGGGTGGGACCGAGAAGGGGTCACGGCGGGGCCCATAAGCAAAAGGGAGAGGTTCAAGAAAAGGAATGGAGCTTCCAATGGTGTGCTGCAGCCAACCTCGGGCCTCTACAAACCCGCCTAGAGTACCCGCATGAGTTTTAAAGGGACGTGAAACAGCTCTTGAGTTGGACCGGTTTCTACGTAAACCGGGCCCACCGTGCGCTTCTCCCGGCCTACAAGTCACAGCTCCTTGAACTTAACGTTTCATTTTTTCTTTCACGTTTATTTTATTGATTTTAGAGAAAGGAAGGGAGAGACAGGAACATCAATCCATTCCTGTCTGTGCCCTGACCGAGCATGGAACCGGCAACCTCTGTGCTTCCGGACGATGCAGTACCCAACTGAGCTATTCTGCCAAGGTATTCTTTCATTTCTATTACCTCTTTGTACAGTGTTTCCCAAACTTAATCAGCCACACCACAAGCGGATGTAATTAAAATTGTAATTACTTGTGCCCTCCACCCCCTTCCTCACTGAACCAAAACTTCTGGTGGGTGGAAAGAACCTGAGAAGCTGCATTTTAAACATCTTCTGGGATTTTTGGGCTGCAAATTTAAGAATTTTTGTAATCCTGAAACTTAAAAGTACCTGACACAATGAAGTCAGCTACCACCACTCTGTGCACAACAATTTGAGTCATGGACCCAACTAATTAGTGATGTGGCAAACTTGAGAGTGTCATTTAATTCAAACAACATGGCTTGAGAAGGATTTTTATTCATTTTTGTGAGAAATTATGTTTCTTCCTGGGCATGTTAGATTGCAATTCCTAATTTGGCCTTCATATGAGTCAAGATAATAAAATGAAAGGTAAAAATCTGTCAAAGATGAAAATGTAAGCATTCAAATGCAAATAAACAAATATTTTAATAACTTAACAACCACGTTTTTAAAAAACCTACCAGTTAATCAAAACCTATAAGCTCCCTTTGGTCTACAGTATGAATGCAGCAGTAACAGTTCCTGGTGTTTGGATTTCCCAGTATAATTCTTAATACCTACACTGTTTCTTTGCCTATTTGGGATTTCTTCTCATGTCCTTTCTATCCAGTAGCATTCACAAATCAATGTCACCATCCTTTGCTGACAAAAACTATTTCTCAATTTCATACTGTTAATAGAAAGCTAAAATATCACCTGGGAAAATTAGTAACCATTTTGACATAAGAACCTTCAGCAGTTTTTTGGATAGAAGTGGACATACCTATAGAACTCATTACAAAGAGCTGGGTAAATAAGCCTAATATACACATTAGTATACCTGCTTACATTTACTTGCACCAAAAAAATATTATTTACTACTTATGAAAGGAGAAAAACAGACAGTTTATCAGAAAGCACTATCCCCAGATTCAGAGTAACACCACCAAGTTCTCTGAGGAGGAAATGTCTGGGTCTGGCTATAAAGCCTATAATATTAAGAATACAGGCCATCCCTCACCATATCGCAGGTTCACTTTTCGCAGTCTCACTGTATCACGGACTTATGTATTATGGGATTTTGCGATATATAGGTATTTTTATGTATTTATTATTTCAATTATTTTTGTGGTAAAATAAGCAAAATAAATGTGGGAAAGATTAATAACAATCTGGGAAAGGTTTATAAGAGGGTGGGGAGGGTTTATAAAACCTTAATAATATAAATACAAGGCTGCTACTTTGTGGATTTTTGCCTTCGCGGTAGGGGGGCTTCTAGGACCTAACCCCTGCGATAGACGAGGGACCCCTATAGTTCTCAGGTGTCATTTTTGGAAGAGATTACTTAATATTCATGAACATATAGAATTTTATCTGTTTATTTGCCTCAAAAAATGCTTTTTTCTTTAAAATCTACTTTAAAAAGAAAATTTAAAAAGCTGCATTTATAGTGACAGGATAAAATACTAGTACCGAGTAGATACCTTACATTGCTAAACCAGAGTAGTCCTTGGAGTAGTTAGCATTGGCATCATCATCAACCTCAAGCCCCAACCTAGCCCTACTAAAGGAGAGTCTGCATTTTAACAAGATTCCTCCAGGTAATTCAGGTGTACATTAAAGTTTGACCAAAAATACTTCAAATCACTTCTTTCCTCATGTAAACCAATACATGTATTTTTTTTTTAATTTATTTTTATTTATTTATTTTAGAGAGGAGACACAAAGTGAGAGAGAGAGAGAGAGAGAAAGGGGGGAGGAGCTAGAAACATCAACTCCCATATGTGCCTTGACCAGACCAGTGCAGGGTTTTGAACTGGCGACCTCAGTGTTCCCAGGTCGACGCTTTATCCACTGCGCCACCACAGGTCAGGCCCCAATACATGTATTTTAAATTGTTTTGTTTATAGGGTCAAATGAGGAAAAACCATACTGCCTAACTTTCATGTAATTTTATAACTGAATAGGCAATATGGATTAACCAAAGTTTCTAAACTGAAATTAAACTATGGGTAAATGGTAAAGACAACCCAGAAAAACTCAAGAAAAATTAGTAGAAATTTTATGTAGAATACCCCAGTTTAAGCATATCAAAGTTTAAGTTTGGTGGCAAAACCTGGCTTGAAGTGACATTAAGCTATTAATGTAATGGTTTTTTTAACTCAGTGGCTGTGATCATTCCTGCTCTGCTGAAGAAATGTTAATAATGTATGAACTTGGATTCTGCAATCTCTGTGGAGGCGTTATGCAGTACATGGTATGTGTCCCAAAGGGTTTCAGATACCGGCTCTTTAAAATACTGAACAGAGTGAAAGATCAGGAATAAGAGAAATTAATCTACCTGAATAAACATTCATGTCAATGCTGACTGTATAAAAATGACCTAATATGATGTCTTAGAATAATATGATAAGAGAAGATAGGCATAATAAAGCTTAAACATGGTGTTAGGCTGCGGGTCAATCTGAGCAAAGGCTAATAAATGATTTGTAAATGGCAAGGAGCATGTTTCTTAAATTTCCCTTGAGAAACCAGAATTTAATAATGTAACACTAAATGGGGGTATTTCCATAGACATATAGATTAACCCAAAATAATGTAAATGGCCTTTGACCTTTAGTTACTAATACTCAATCAGTTCAGCCCATATTTTCAAGTTTCTAGTATGCACCATACAATTACAACATGCCAATTATTTAATGACTCTGAAAGAATGAGTCCTTGAGATCAAATATATACATTTTTAATATTTGAAATATTTACATAATGGAACCATGTCATGGTCCAATGTCAAGAACAGTGTTTTCAAATGTCCTCAAGATGTAAAAAAATCTAGTAACTCAAGATCAGTTACGCTTTATCTTTCTATTCCCAATCTCTTTCTTTTAAATAAATACTCAGACATGAGAACAACTGCATCTACTTTGTGTTAAGAACTGTTTAAAACCTGTTACATTTTCAGGTAATTTGCTCCCTGGTGAGGTTCTGATCTACAATAAAGCCCCTTGTATGTCTCTAACACCATCAATGCATTTTTACACTTCGATGACTAGAGATAAACAAGGTGTGTGCTTGCATATGCACACAAGCTATAAACCCTTTAGAAAACAAAGTAACAGTAACTGCCTTAAATGATTTACTTTATCCTTAGAAATAAGATGTGAACTTTTATAAAACGCCATGCTGAAATCTTACTGCATTTTATCAGACTTTCCTAGTCTGTAAAATTGCCTAATTTTATCTCTTTTTCATAGTTTATTTTCCATTGATGCTTTTTGAAAAAAAAATTTTAAACACGGGTACATCAAAATTAAACTAGGGACCAATCAGTGCAAAAAATGCATTAAATAAAGCTCTCCAAAATCTAAGTATCTGCCTCATTTCTGAACAATGAAATTGGGGGGCAGACAGGAAGGACCACTGATTCACACTCCTTCAAAAAAAAGGGAAGCTGAAGCAGCCAGCTATCAACAAGAAAACCCAATTCCATTCAACAGACAGTTGCTTGTCGTAAGAGAATACATGCTCTGGGAGACTATTTACCTAATTATCCCAGACATTTGGATTGGCACAATACCATGTTTCTTTTACAATTATGTTTTTCAATTAGAAAATGTTTAAGGAAGCCCTCCAAAACAAATTAGGGACTTTTATATGTACATTCACACAAACACATTCATACAGAGATACAGTAGGAATGGATGGTCTGCTAATTTTCACACAATTATTTTAAATTTCATGCCTTCCTGAGAGCTTGCCAATTCTGATCAAGGGGGAGAAAGGTAATGGGTTTGACTGGTATTCTTCCAATTAAAATTGTTCATGTTGGTTCCTATACAGTACAATTCAATATTAAGTGCAATTCTGCAAAAGAATTGGGGAGTCATTTTAATATTTACAAGGAACAAATCAGCAGAACAAGATTATATAAGATAGTCTGTGTACAGTAGATGCGGCTTATAAAACATACCAGTAATCTGTACCTGGTGAGTATAAAGAGAACCAAGGTAGGATTCAGATGTCTTTACAACCAAGGGAGTACACGGGGCATCAACAAATTGGAGGACAAAAAAAAAATTTCACATTTTCTACATTAAAAAAAAATTACAGATCTCACAAATGTCTTTGAAGACAAAAAGAAAAAATTCAAAGTCCTTTGAAGGATGGGAAAGATCTGAAATGGAACTCTAAATGTAAAGAGAGTTTTACTTTACAAGACCAATTTTCTTGGCTTCTGTTTCATATATCAATAATCTCCACATTTTGACAATAAAAACTTCTGCTTCTTCATCAAGTACCTAGAAGAGAAAATGAAAATATAGTAACATATGTAACACAGGTAATCATCATCTCCCAACAATACTGACTGGTATAAAAAGTACTTTCAAGCTTTACTTTTAATAAAATGACTTGAAGAAAATCTGTCTAGTGTGAGAAATGGATTAAGCAGTACATGCAAATTACCCAGAAAAATACATTCTGCAAAATTCCATGGTTTACTGAATACAAACACCACAGTATTTTATTGATACAACTTTTATTCTACCTTTAATCTTTACAAATACTACAATATGTTTTGAAAACTATTTCCTAAAGGACGCAGATGTTTCCTATAAAGACCATAGTAATTTAGGCAGAACTACATAGTTGTACAACTACATATTAACTTAATACAAAGTACTGCATTTACCCCCAAGAACCATCTGATAATCTTAATATACATATGTATGGGGTCCTTATGTATGTGACACTGAATTAAATATTACACAAGAATACATGTGAAACATTTCATACAGTGTCTGGGATAGAGAAAAGAGAGTAAGTGAACACTGCCATCACTGAGAAGGAACACAGACTACTAAATAAATAATGGGCCCTAACCCTTTGGCAATGGAATAAATCAAATTATTTTCCTATCTATGTATGAGTGAGGTGAATCATGTCCTCGCCCTCAACCCACACACACAGTCGGCCCTCTACACCAGGGCCGTAGTTAGGTAAAATGGAATATCATGCTTCTTCTACAGAAGACAGCTATGGCTGAGCTGCAGGGCATCACTTCCGTGAAGGTTTGTGGCCTGGCCTAATGTTACTAGCACAGGTTAGGAGTGAAGTAAACTAGACCTCTAACCAGACTACTTGGGCTCAAATCCCACTTCTACCTCTTTCTAGTTAGATGTCCTTGGTTGGGCTATGTTAACCCCAGAGACCCTCTCAGTTCCCACGTCTGTAAAACGAAGGAAATAGTAGCTACATCATACTGATTCATAATTTAAAAATTTAGTACGGGCACTGGCCGGTGGTTCACTGGATAAACTGTCAACCCAGAGAACAGAGGTCATGGGCTCCACCCTGGGCGGTACACATAGGAGAAGCAATCAATAAGAGCACAACTAAGTGAAACGACAAGTGAACCACGAATTCATGCTTTTCTCTCTCTCTTCCCTCCATTTCACCACTCCCTTCCTCTCTCTCTTAACTGATCAATAATGGGGGAAAAAAACTAACTTAAAAAAAAATAAAATTCAGTATGTACAAAGTGCTTTAAAAAGTGCCTAACAACCTGACCAGGTGGTGGCAGAGCAGATAAGAGCACTGGGATGCTGAGAACCCAATTTGAAACCCTGAGGTTCCCGGCTTGAGTGCAAGCTCATCGGGCTGGGCCTGACCTGTGGTGGTACAGTGAATAGAGCATCAACCTGGAACACTGAAATTGCCGGTTCAAAAGCCAGGTTTGCCCAGTCAAGACATGTAAAAGAGGCAATTAATGAACTAAAGTGAAGAAACCATAATCTCACTTGCTCTCTTCCTCCCTCTCTCTAAAATCAATAAATAAAATTAGAAAAAATAAAAATAAAAGATTCGAAGGTGATAGTTCAGATTCTACCCCCAAGGATAAGGAGCTATTCACAGGTCTCCTTTCGTCTAAGGCACAGCATTATAGACTCAGTAAACTTTTCACAAATGTTTTATCTGGAAATCTAAACAGCTGTATCGGCTGGCTAAGCAGCAGAAAACGTTATTATCTGGCTTTAGACATTATATAGTGCCTGGACACTAAGTAACCCAACCTCAGAGCTCCTTTTGCTTAGGTACTTCACTATGCTGCACCGACAACTTTGACTGCAGCTCAAAATGTAAGTTCCCCCAGTCACCTGTCATCTTATATCATGCCTGATGTTTCTTCTTTCTCCGACTCTTCTTCCCATTACTGCCTTCCCACTCTGTCCTTTGTACCCCTATTCCACTTTATACTAACCATAACTAAACTTCTTTCATTAGTATTTTTATTTTCTTACCTTAGGAAAACTTGGCATGCCCCCTAAATACCCTGACACTCAGAATTTTCCTCACATTTTTAAAAAATATTTTATTGATTTTAGAAAAGAAGAGAGCAGGAGAGAGACAGGAACATCTGTGCTTTGTGTGTGCCCTGACTGGATATTGAATTGGCAACCTCCATAATTTGGGACAACAGTCTAACAGCTGAGGTATCTGGCTAAGGCAAATATTCCTCACTTTCAAAGTGCTAGTCTACATAGAAGAGGGGAAGCAGCTGGGTCTTAGCTGTTTCCATCCTTGTAAGCAGTATCTCCACAGAGGTTCATGAGAGGGCACTACACCTTCCTTTTAGCACAACAGCAGCTTTCCAGCAATGCCTACTTTTACCCACATTAAAGGAGCAATCTGGCACTTGGCTCCCGTGTTTCTCTCTAATCCCTGTCCCAACATGTAATAATTTCAATTTCTAGGTGTATAACCCAGGCCTGAAGTTTACTAAAATCATTCTATAAAATCACATCACTCTGCCCCATGGCCATATTTGGCAACTTTCAATCATCTGGACTGATCTGCCACTTGTATTTTTTCTTTTTCTTTTAGTGAGAGGAAGGGAGGCAGAGAGATAGACTCCTACATGCATCCCAACCAGGATCCACCCAGCAAGCCCCCTAGTGGGCAATGCTCTGCCCATCTGGGGCTGTTGCTCTGTTGCTCAGAAACCAAGCCATATATATATTTCTTTTAGTGCCCAAGGCTGACAGCTAACTCACTTGAATCAATCCAGCCATGGCTGCAGGAGAGGAAGAGAGAGAGAGAGAGAGAAAGGGGAAAAGGAGGGGTGGAGAAGAAGATGAGTACTTCTCCTGTGTGCCCTGACCAGGAATCAACTCGGGACATCCACATGCCGTGCTGACACTCTACCACTGAGCCACCCAGCAAGGGCCTGCCACTTGTATTCTTAAACATTCTACTCTCTGACTATAACTTCTCTTTCCAGTTGTTTCAATCCAACACACCTCCCACAATCTCCCTGGAACCACCAGTCCTTGATTCATTCAAACCAGCAGCTCTAATCCAATACTATTTGCTTCTCCTACTAACTTGGGGCTCATCGTCCATTCAGTCACTCTCTCATCTTTACCATCAATACTCGTCTTCCTTCCTTTGATCACAAAATCACAGTATTAAAAAACTGCATCCTCTGACTCCACTGTAATATGCAAATTCCATGCAATTGGGATTTGATGTTTGATCACTTCCAAATATCATTCCCTATCCAAGTGACAATACAGTTATACAATTTTCAAGTCTCCATTTAGATGGTAATTCCTGTGATGCTTTCCCTAACTGCTCTCAAGACCATCAGATATTCTATCTTCTCAGCCCCTTTTTATGTATCTCCATTATAGCAAGTATATTAGAGTATACTCTTGGTATACCTATCTCCCTAATAGTTAGTTCAAGGGCAGATGTTCCACTTTATTATGCTTCTAACACATTGCTCTACCCAATAAACACTTAATAAATGCTCTTTAAATGTACTAATAGGTCCAAAGTTTACATTTATACACACAAACATGAAACAAGGAAAAGGGGAGAGACTGGTCAGAAAAAAACCCCTAACTTTAGTGTTGTATAATCATATCTTGCTGTGGGTGCCTTTATCCTCTTTAAATACATATTCAAATTTTAGTTCAGGTCTATAAAAAGATTCTGGAACGAACAGAGAAAATTAATGAAATTCAGTAATTTGTTCACATAGATGTTAAAATATTATTAACAATTAATTTCTAACTTACCATAGCAACGTCATCTAAAATGCTCTGAGGTGAACTATGAGCCATAACCTAAACAAAACAAATAATTGTCATTTTGAAAACAAAGAAAAAATAACAAGAGCAACAAAACCATTTTAAGCTACCTTCAAACCAGTATGTGAATTTCTTGTGGCTGAGTAACCCCTCTGTAAATTTCTTAATCCCCCCCCAAACTCACTTTCTTCAATGGAAATTTAACACCACAACCTGGAATTAATCTCTGTAGTATCTTGTCTTCTAATTCAAATCCAGACTTAACAAGTATTAATACTACAATAATTACAAGTGGAAAAGGGAGCCTAATCTGCTACTCCTAATGTTAAAACAGGGAGAAAAATAGCATTTCCTTAAATGTAATTAGTTATTCCTTTACAGAAAATGGCAATAGTATTAGTAACTCAATCTTTGAGGTTGTTGGGGGGTTTCAAGAAGATAGTTATATAAAATGCTTAACACATACCCGTCAAGAACAAAGCCTGGAACATAGTAATAAATCAATAAATATTACGATATGAAGAAAACTATTTGCTCTTCCTCCAAAGGTTTGATGACTGACAAAGAAACTGATAAGACAAGCTATCAGCTATTTCCACAAAACTGCCTCAACTGGACGTCAGCAGCATTCTAACCATTAGACAAGAAGGAATTGACAGGGCATTCTCAAAGGGGCAGGGAGAGAAAATATTGGCAGCAGCTCTCTGAAATGAAAGCATGTGGCGGGAGGGTCTGAAACATGGTAGAGAGGTTCACTTAAGTAGCCATGAATCTCTCAATTGAAATTAAACTATTATACACTTGCTCTGCAAGATATTTCACTTTATAAAATGTCTAAAACTTTAAAGTATGAAACAAATACTGGGGATGAAGGGAAAATAGACTAACCTTAGAACACACAAAATCAACTAATGTGGCTTCTTCTTCACCTATGTATTCTATAATTTTCTTATTAATCCATGGTCTAATTCGTCGTTCCATCAATATCTGCAAAACAATATATGGTTACTAAACAGAAGAGATGTGTTTTTTTGGATTTTTTCAAAATTAGAAGCAGGGAGGCAGTCAGACAGACTCCCACATATGCCGACTGGAATTCACCCGGCATGCCCACCAGGGGTCGATGCTCTGCCGACCTGGGGCATTGCTCCGTTGCAGCAGGAGCCATTCTAGAGCCTGAGGCAGAGGCCATGGAGCCGTCCTCAATGCCTGAGCCAACTTTGCTCCAATGGAGCCTTGGTTGTGGGAGGGGGAGAGAGAGACAAAAAGAAAGGAGAGGGGTAGGGTTGAGAAGAAGACAGGCACATCTCCTGTGTGTTCTGGCCGGAAATCAAACCCGGGACTTCCACACGCCGGGCTGACACTCTCCCACTGAGCCAACCGGCCAGGGCCTAAACTGAAGACATTTTTAATAACACATAAAAGTTTACAAACTTCTGATTTTTTTTGAATATTAAAATATAATCATTCATAACTAAGACAGCTATATATCAAGATATATACTGCTCACAAAAATTAGGGAAAATTTCAAAATGAATATGGAGCAATGAAATATTACCTAATTTTTGTGAGCAGTGTATTTGCTTCTAATTTAATTTTTATTTTATTTTTTATTCATTTTAGAGTGGAGACACAGAGTGAGAGAGAGAAAGAGAGAAAGGGGGGAGGAGCTGGAAACATCAACTCCCATATGTGCCTTGACCAGACCAGTGCAGGGATTTGAACTGGCGACCTCAGTGTTCCCAGGGTTGACACTTTATCCACTGCGCCACCACAGGTCAGGCTATTTGCTTCTAATTTATAAAGACTTCAAGTACCAACAATGATTTCAACAATATACTAAATTCTCAGCAATGTCAAGACTTCAGCCACATCATCATGCCTACTTCTCATTAATGGAATCAACTGAGTTTGTATGATATATTCAGAAATATTTCTAATAAAGTGGTAAAATACAATTTGCTACTCACAGAATCCACAATAGACCAATCCAAGGGATAGGCAAAGAGCTCAGGTTTGGCTGTAGGGATTTTCTCAATGAGACTCTTAATGTGTTTGCGCTTTTCTTCGGTGTTTACAGTGCCTTTGGCAGCATTTTTATCATCTTCACCATAATCCAAGGGAACCAGTTTCCTTTTTCGGGGTACATCATCACTGTCTTCATCCTCAAATTTGTTAAAGACACTATCTACAGGGAGTTTCTTTCTCTTCACAGAATTAGGTTGACCAGGACTATTAGAAGCACCTATAGTAAAAATACTGTATTAGCACAATGATTTAATTTTCAAATGTTACATTTTACAACCCACCATCCCCTCAAAAGCAGTACAAAATATACTTCCACAAATCTAAGAAAGATCCCAACTGTAAAAAATAACTCACTACTCACAAGTGCTAGAAAATTTAACTTTTCACTTCTTCTCAGAACTTGAGGCAGCTGCAGATATAGGAGCACTAGTAGAACTATGAAAACAATAGTGAGCTAGAAAGGCATTTTCGAATATTTTTCTATCTACCTACCAACCAGCACATATTTAGTTGTTCCCTAAGGCAAAATGTAGGTGTATGAAGGAGGAGAAATAAAGAAGAAAGGAAGAAAATGCTAACATACCCAATTTAAGACTTAGTCCTATTTTTGGCCTATGCTCCTCAGGTTGCTGTTGATCTGGCGAGTTTTCGTGAGGAATAATGATACCACAGGGAGACTCATCGCCAGGAGTGTTGGGGGTTGCGTTGCCACTGGCAGAGGAAACAGATGGGGCGGAACTGATAGGCCTCAGAGTTGGTTTGAGACAGGGCTTCTGCTCGGGCTCTTCCTCCTCTTCCACAGGTTCCTCTCGTTTTTCCTCTTTTTCTTGCTTTTCCTCTTCCTCTTCCTCCGATTCTGGTTCTTGTTTTATTTGTGGTTGCCTGCGCCTCTCAGCCTCTTGTTCCATCTAATACCAAAATTAATCTGATTAACTCAAACAGACCAAACTATGTTCAATTCAACTGCCTTATTTTATATCAGCCCTACAAAAATCACTACTTTTCTTTTTCATTAGGAATAATGAAACTCTGCCTGCTTCTACAATCAGAAAGCTGAGTAAATCTCTGAAGTACATTAGGCACTCTGACTATGCATATTACCCTTCTTCTGTGGTTTGTATTCAAACCACAAAAGCAGTGGAGAGAGGTTTCTAGCAAAGTTTCATTAAAAGACATTCATTTCATGTGAGTAACACTTCACAGAAATAAATCTAAGACATCTTGAAAATGTTTAGAGTAATTAAGTTGTAAATGAACTAATACTAACGATTTGTATAATAAAGAAAAAATGCTAATATCCTTTCCAAAATAGTAAGATTCAGGGAGCATAAAATAAGTACATTTCCATGCCTGACCAGGTGGTGGTGCAGTGGATAGAGCATCGGACTGGGATGCAAGCACCCAGGTTCGAGATCCCAAGGTCGCCAGCTTGAGCGCGGGCCCATCTGGCTTGAGCAAAAGCTGCCAGTCTGGACCCAAGGTCGCTGGCTCCAGCAAGGGGTTGCTCGGTCTGCTGAAGGCCCAAGGTCAAGACACATATGAGAAAGCAATCAATGAATAACTAAGGTGATGCAACAAAAAACTGATGATTTATGCTTCTCATCTCTCTTCATTCCTGTCTGTCTGTCCCTGTCTACCCTCTCTCTGTCCCTGTAAAAAAGAAGTGAATTTTCCTTATAAACTTAACAACATAGTCGGATTAAGGTGACATGATACCACTGTCACTACAATAAATTTAATTAAAAAAAATTTTTTTGTAATGACTTGCCTGTCCTGTGGTGGCGCAGTGTAAAAGTGTCAACCTGGAACACTGAGATCACAGGTTCAAAACCCTGGGCTTGTCCGGTCAAGGCACATACAGGAAGCAATTACTATGAATTGATGCTTCCTGCTTCTACCTCCTCTTTCTCTCTCTCAACTCTTAAAAAAAGAAAAACAAGACCTGAAGCCTGACCAGATGGTGGTAGCACAGGGGATAGAGCATCAAACTGGGATACAGAGGACCCAGGTTCAAAATTCCAAGGTCGCCGGCTTGAGCGTGGGCTCATCAGGCTTGAACACGGGATTACTGGTATGGCTGGAGCACCCCCCCCCAATCAAAGCACGTATACGTAGCGATCAATGAACAACTAAGGTGCCTCAACTATGAGCTGATGCTTCTCATCTCTCTCTCTCCCTTCCTGTTGTCTCTAATTAAAAAAAAAAAAGACCTGATAATCTTAAAAGAAAATTGTTATGAATTGATAACCACTCACCCTCTGTAGCTCTGCATCCGGATCTGGATGCCCTTCTGCCAGAAGTCGCTGCCTGATTTCCTCTAGCTCTTCTTTCTCTCTCTTCCTATCCCGTTCATCTGCTTCCATCTCCTTCTCCCTATCACGCAACCTTTTCTGAAGAGCACTTCCTCTGCAAAGGAAAATCATAACAGGCCTTATTTACTCAAAGCATCAACTATTACACACAATGACTCCAAAAGCACTTTCTTTCAATACTAAAAACTGCATGTTAACAGACTGAAGACTCTTAATATCCGATATCTCCAGAATACCCAAGACATCATGATCTGTACATATTACTATTTAACAAGGGAGCATTGTCTTGTCACCGCCATGCCTCCTTTAGTCATTCTAAATAAGTGTCCAGAACAAGCAGAAAGTAGTTTCAGAGATAAAGAAAGCCCTCATTTTGTGCCTATAGCGCAGGGAAATCCCAATACATGTTTTGTTGGATGCCAAGTTGTGAAAAATTAACGTAAGAAATAACACTAAGAACAGCTCCATATATGTGTGTGTGTGTGTCTAAGAACAGCTCCGTGTGTGTGTGTGTGTGTGTGTGTGTTTTTTTAATTTTTCTGAAGGGAAAAGCTGGGAGGCAGAGAGGCAGACTCTGGCATACACCAGACCGGGATCCATCCGGCACGCCCACCAGGGGGCGATGCTCTGCCCATCTGGGGCATTGCTCCATTGTAACTGAAGCCATTCAAGCACCTGAGGTGGAAGCCAAAGAGCCATCCTTAGCGCCGGGACCAATTCTGCTTCAATGGAGCCTTGGCAGTGGGAGTGGAAGAGAGAGACAGAGAGAAAGGAGAGAGGTAAGGGTGGAGAAGCAGATGGGTGCTTCTCCTGTGTGCCCTGGCCAGGAATCAGACTCGAGACTTCCACATACCGGGCTGATGCTCAACTGCTGAGCTAGCAGGCCAGGGCCATATTTCCAATTAAAATAAATTATTTCCCTTGTGGTAACAAGTTCAAGAAAGCAGTGCAGAAACAATAGAAATCAGGTTCTATCTAGCAGTTTTTTACATATCAGAATGTTGAAATTATATAATTTTATGATTCATTAAGTGTACATTTTTAAAATTTTCTATAAAATCAAATCCTTGGCATTCTTTCAATTTAAGTCGCTAATTATCATGTTTTAATCACTTGGGCTCTAGTATATATATATTAAACTTAATTATATATTAAATCCCTTTACTACATATTTGGATCATGTAAGGCACACACAAGTATGTATGTATATATATATATATGTATGTATATATATATATATGTATGTATAATCCATCCCTTTTTAGAGTATATAAGAAGTAGAACAAAGACAATTTTATCACAATGCCATCCATAACTGCTAGAATCAAAGTAGTTTAGAGATGCCAAGGGAACAAAGAGATGAAGGAAGGCAGGCTTGGCCAATTCTCATTTCACAGTAGATCAACTAAATAGGGGAAGGGGATAGAAAGTGTTCATGCTATGTGGCACTCTTGAAATCCTTGAAGATAACAATTTCTAGACACCTAAAAAGGATATAAAAATAATTATACTTCCTATAAAAACTGGACCTCTTTAAAAAACATAAATATCTGAAATATTATTATGGACTTTCCACCAAAAATGATACAACCCTTTGCCAAGAACCCTTTCCCCTACTAACCAACTTCCCTTCCCAAAACAGCGTATCAGCTATGGTGGTGTTACAAGATAGAATATAAAGATTTTGTCCTTTGTTATCCCGCTGAGTGAAATGCACTCTCTGGTAGACAAAATAAAATACAGGTAATAAAATGCTAAAGTATAAGTTCACAAAGCAAGGCTTCTTTACCTGTAATATTTGGGATCATCTCTATCATCATCATAATCTTCTAAGAACTCTTTTAGTCGTTTAGCTTCTTTTGCCTTTAAGGAAATGCAGGACAAATTGTGCAAAATTAATACAAAAGTCATTTAGGTTATGCCCTCCTCCTCTCTTGGGAACAGATTTTTCTTATCCACACCACTTGAAATTTATAATTCTCATATACTACATTAATTAGATTTAACAGTATTGTTTTGCCTTTTACTTGTAAGTCAGATTTAGAACTTATCTGTGAAATAAAAACCACATATCTTATGTTACAATTTTCTCTCTCAATATAACCTTCAAAGAATAGCAATTATATATTTTCTAACTAATAAAATGTGAACACACCAAGAAAGAAAACTCAAAGTTATCTTACTGACTCTGTTAACCGAACAAAAAAATTTCACACATTTCATTTGTAAAGAAATGATACAAGCCTGACCAGGCGGTGGCACAGTGGATAGAGCGTCGGATTGGAAAGCGGAAGACCCAGGTTCGAGATCCCAAGCTTGCCAGTTTGAGCGCGGGCCCATCTGGCTTGAGCAAAAGCTCGTCAGCTTGGACCCAAGGTCGCTGGCTCCAGCAAGGGATGGCTCGGTCTGCTGAAGGCCCGTGGTCAAGGCACGTGTGAGAAAGCAATCAATGAACAACTAAGGCAATGGTTCTTAACCTGGGTTCTATCGAACCCTAGGGGTTTGATGAGTCGGTCTCGGGTTCAGAGAAGCCTCTGCCGCGGAGGCCAGAATAAAGTAATACCATCATTTGTTGTGAGTTCATGCACTTTGTTGGTTTTGTTCTTTGAGCAAGGTGATGTTCATGCACGGCTCATTTTGTGCACCAGTAAAAAAACATACCTATGTCTTGAATTTGGAAATAAAAATCGTATTTTATTTATAACTAAAGAAGGGTTCAGTGAATGCGCTTAAGAAACTGGTAGGTTCGGTACCTCAAAAAAGGTTAAAAACCACTGAACTAAGGTGTCTCAACGACAATGAAAAACTAAAGATGGATGCTTCTCACCCCTCTCCGTTCCTGTCTGTCTGTCCCTATCTATCCCTGTCTCTGACTCTCTCTGTCCCTGTAAAAAAAAAAAAAAAGAAATGATACAAGTAGTTTTTCTGAAAGGCAGGATGAAAAATTTAAATCATGTTCATGCATCAATTTAGAAGCAATGCCTGTTTCAGTTTAAGGACACGAACCATGAAAGTACATGAACCTCTTACTCTTATTGCTGGAATTTCAAATATAACAAATACTATATTTATTAGCAGTTATAGCTATATATACATATATATATGTATGCATATATATGTATATATATGTACGGTACAGAATCTATATCTACATTATGTCGACAACTATTATTATATCTATATAAAAAGCAGATAATGTTCATTTCTGACTACAGTAAAATTTTAACACATTTCATCCAGTTCAAATCTTACCTCTGTAAAGATTTCCCTAACCTAATTATCTAAACATGACCAATTCCTACTCCAGACAGTCTCTCTCTACTCCCAAAATACTGTGAACACAGCTTCATCAAACCTTAAACACACTCACACATGCTACAGTAACTACCTTCCTTTCTGACAATATTACCCATTTATTTCAAAGTTAGAAGCTATAGTTATTCTTGTATGCCTAGTACTTGACACAAGGTTGGAATATAATATATACTCAAAATTTGTAAAATAAAGCAGACTATCAAGTAGCAACGATAATACAATAATCTAAAACAGGGGTCTCCAAACTTTTTACACAGGGAGCCAGTTCACTGTCCCTCAGACCATTGGAGGGCCGGACTCAAAAAACAACTATGGCCTGACCAGGTGGTGGCGCAGTGGATAGAGCATCGGACTGGGATGCCGAAGACCCAGGTTCAAGACTCTGAGCTCGCCAGTTTGAGCGCGAGCCCATCTGACTTGAGCAAAAAGCTTGCCAACTTGGACCCAAGGTCGCTGGCTCCAGCAAGGGGTTGCTCGGTCTGCTGAAGGCCCGCGGTCAAGGCACATGTGAGAAAGCAATCAATGAACAACTAAGGTGTAGCAACAGCAATGAAAAACTAATGATTGATGCTTCTCACCTCTCTCTGTTCCTGTCTGTCTTTCCCTATCTATCCCTCTCTCTGACTCTATCCCTGTAAAAAAAAAAAAAAGTTGTTTAATAAAAAAACAACTATGAACAAATCCCTATGCACACTGCACATATTTTAAAGTAAAAAAGCAAAACAGGAACAAATACAATATTTAAAACAGTGGTTCTTAACCTTTTTTGAGGTACCAAACCCACCAGTTTCATATGCGCATTCACCGAACCTTTCTTTAGTGATATGATTTTTTCCCCAAAATTTAGTTTTGCCAGTGCGAGACTAGAGTTGCTCAACTTGGCATTGCATACATGCAGATAGGACGCTGACTTCTATCCCGTTCCGTGATACATGTGAATCCATGTTGTACATATTCGTCCAACCACTTTCTTTTTTTTGCTTGACATATTTAGTATGGATTAAAATATTAAGAAAGAAACAACGTACAACTATGACAGCCGTTGACTACTGCGCGCACTAAATTCCCCGCAGCACTGGTTGGCCAAGCAATGTAACATGATCCTCTGCAGCAAGTGATGGCCAAGCAGGGCGTGTGATCAAGACTTTACACAAGTGTCTTTACCTCCGCGGCAGGGGCTTCTCTGAACCCCTGAGACCGACTCATCGAACCCCTAGGGTTCAAGAGATCCCAGGTTAAGAACCACTGATTTAAAATAAAGAACAAGTAATTGAAATCAACAAACTGACCAGTATTTCAATGGGAACTATGGGTGCGGATGCATCCTGTGCTCCTCTCACTGACCACCAATGAAAGAGGTGCCCCTTCCAGAAGTGTGGCGGGGGCTGGATAAATGACCTCAGGGTGACACATGCGGCCCGCGGGCCATATTTGGGGACCCCTGATCTAAAAACACAAGAAGGCCCATAAGGTAAATACTAAACACTATCACCACTCTTGAAGAGCAGAAACGTCTACTTTTTGTATCAGATACTTCTGTTACTTAAATGTTTTTATAATGAGCAAATAACAGCTTTTGTAACTGTTTTTCTTTAAGTTCCCAAACAACAAAAAAAGGATCATTTACACTAAGAAGATAGGTTTAAGCTTTGCTTATAAGAAGCAGAGTCATTTCAAATCTAATACAGAATATTAATAATAACAAATATTTCTTCAAGTAATTATACCTCTTACTATTTTATTTCCTTGCTACTTTCTAACCTACGGGTAAAATAATTCTATAAAAAGAGCTTTAATCAGGGAAATAAAAAGTATTTTAAACAATTCTACTATGTCAATGGATGTACTTACTATCCAGAACACCCATGCCATCTATCTGGTGGTTACATGCACCCTTTGGGTTACTTACAAAAATATCCTCTATGTCTCATGTTCAAAAGCTATTTGAAGATTCCTAACTTTACTGAAGTTTTTCAAAGAAGAATCTCCAAAATGGAGATAAAGAAACTTTAATGAAAATTCTGGCAAAAACAGAACGCATCGAACATACATCTGAAGGAAATACTATAATAAAATATATTTTTGTCATTTTACTTAGTAACAACTTAAACCAAATGCTTCATTGTTAGTTTATCAACCAATGCAAATTTGAAAAACAAAATGTATTTTTTTATGATTATCATAGTCAAAAGATAACCTAAAGGAACACTATAAGCTATAAATTTTCTATACAGAAGACATTTAATTTATAAAACCAGAGGTCTTATTTTTATTTTTTACAGAGACAGAGTCAGAGAGTGCGATAGATAGGGACAGACAGACAGGAACGGAGAGAGGTGAGAAGCATCAATCATTAGTTTTTCGTTGCCGTCGCAACACCTTAGTTGTTCATTGATTGCTTTCTCAAATGTGCCTTGACCACGGGCCTTCAGCAGACCGAGCAACCCCTTGCTGGAGCCAGTGACCTTGGGTCCAAGCTGACGAGCTTTTGCTCAAGCCAGATGGGTCCACGCTCAAGCTGGCAACCTCGGGGTCTCGAACCTGGGTCCTCCGCATCCCAGTCCGATGCTCTATCCACAGCGCCACCGCCTGGTCAGGCCAGAGGTCTTCTTAGGATACTCTTTCCTTCATCCAAATGTACCAACCAATACAGAATATCGAAGCTTCTTTAATTTCAAAAATGTTGCAGATTCTTATTCCGAGAAAGTTCTATAAATTATTGTTTTATATATTACGCTACAAGACTTACTTTTAAAAGTGTGTCAAAAGGTAACTTTATTTGAACAGCAAAAACGTGAAAAATAGAAGATTTCTGTATACTGAGAGTATCTTAAAAGTTAACAGAATACATAAAATTATACTGGGAGCTCATCAAGTTACTTCCGGTTACCAGTAAAGATTTGATCTTGCTTATGGCTTGAAATTACTCATTCCCCCCCCCGCCCCACCCCCGACCCCTTGAAGTTAGAAACATGGAGGCAGTTACACAGACTGCCGCATGCACCAGACCAGGATCCACACTGCATGCCCATAGGGGGCGATGCTCTGCCCATCTGGGGAATTGCTCCGTTGTGGCCTGAGCCATTCTAGCGCCTGCAGCAGAGGCTATGGAGCCAATTCTCAGTGCCTGGGCCAACTTTGCTCCAATGTAGCCCTGGCTGCAGGAGGGGAAGAGAGAGATAGAAAAGAGAGGTGGAAGGGTGGAGAAGCAGATGGGTGCTTCTCCTGTGTACCCTGGCTCGCCAGAAATTGAACCTGGGGACTTTCACATGCCGGGCAGATGCTCTATCGCTGAGCCAACCAGTCAGAGCCTGAAATTACTCATTTTACTCAAATGGTAAAAGATTATTACCATTTCTCTTCTTCTTTCTTCTTCTCTTTCAGCCTCTTTCTCATACTCCCGGGTTTTCTTTCGTTCCCTTATCTCCCAATTCTTAAGGCGCTAAAAAAGAAATTGTGAGAGCTTTAAGAATATGATCAAAGAGTTCTAAAATTTTTGACTAAGCTACTAAGTACCAAGCTTTACAAATAAAAGCATTTCTTCAAGTTACCTCTTGGTAAGCAGCTTCTTTCTCTCGAAGTTTTCTTTCAAGTTTTCTTCGTTCATATGCATCCTCTTCATCCTCTTCTCGGTCCCTCTTCTTGTCTTTCTCTCTCTCTCGCTCCCGTTCCCGTTCACGTTCTCTCTCACGCTCACGTTCTCTTTCTCGTTCCCGTTCCCTCTCTCTTTCTCTTTCCCGCTCCCGTTCCCTTTCGCGATCTCTGCTCTTTTCTCTATGTAAAAAGATTTTTAAAAAATCTGTCAGACTCCAGTTTTCCTTTAAAAAACACAGGAGAGAACAACATACACTATGAAATATATAAATTTGCAAGCCAGAATTCAGTATTTGATTTCTGCAGAACTGTTAACTCCTCTATAGTCATCAGAAACATAGAAGATAATTCCAGCCCTAAATTCTGAATTCACTGTTAACGCATACTGATAGTTCAGGGAAAAAAAAATAACCCTTGGGCATCAAAAAACGAAGGGTTAATGAACATGTTAAGAGAGAGTCTATTTCGCTAGTGGTATTGGAAGGGTGTGGAGAAAAAGAGCATTTTGGCACGTTACATGGACACATTATAACTATATTTAGGAGCAATGAAAATTCCTCAAACACCTTTAAAACCAAATTGCAATATACGGTATGATGTCATGGATCTAATTAAATATAAACACATATTTATTTATATAAAACAATATACTGTTTATAGATTCATAGCTGTAAAAGTACTACAAAACAATGACTGTCAAATTCGCAATAATGTTATTATTCAAAAACAATAAAATTATTTCAGGGGAGGAAGAAAAAGAAGAATTATAATGCCCACTAAAGATTAAGGGCACTGAACTTCCAGTCCCGGCAGCTGGTGAACAGACATAAAGTGGACCTCCTTCAGCTACAATAAGATGGAAAACGTGCAACACAGAAATGTATATTTGAAAACTAGCTTAACAAAAACACGTGCTTTTCCTTCTTCCCTTCTACTCTCCCTTTTACTCTTTCCTTATTCATTTCTGATCCCTCGTTCCTAAAGAATTTGAGATGATTCATCAGTTTAAATCAATATAATTAAGAAAAATTTCTAAATACAACAACAAAATTATTAGAAATCATAGAATAAATTTAGAGTCTGGAAGATAAGTTTTGGGTGTCCCCTGGCTATAGGAATAAAGACAGCAAAGGCTAAAAGCAGTGGTGCTAGAGCTGATTTACAAGTATTGACCTAACAGACCTCAATGGGAACAGTGACTAGACAAAAAAGACCACCAGCCCAGGAAGGTAACAGAGAATCCTACGTCTGCCCAGAGAACTGGGTGGACAGTTGGCTTAAGACAGAAGCTAATCGTAAAGATGGAAACTGTACTTTCACCAATGTTTTCCAAGTGTGCCTCAGCAAGCCGGACATGCTCTGTGGCTAAGGACTTTCTCTCATCACATAAATGTAAATGGTCCTAGAGAGAGTGCTAACCTGAAGTTCAATTAAAACTATTAAGGAAACAGTATAAACATCTATAAAGCCTTACCTTGATCGACTCCGATCCTTATTCCGGTCTGAACTCCTTTCCCGATCGCGGTCGCGATCTCTCTCTCGCTCTCGGTCTCGGTCTCTCTCCTTTGTCCGGTCACGATCCCTATCCCGTTCTCGTTCCCGCTCCCGTTCCTTCTCCTTTTCTCGTTCACGTTCTCTTTCCCTTTCTCGTTCCCGTTCTCGCCTTTCTCGTTCCCTTTCACGCTCCCTCTCTCTTTCTCTCCGTTCTTTCTCAATTTCCTGTCTTTCTTTTTCTTTTTTGCCTTTCTCTTCTTCCAGTTTCTAGAAACCAATAAAAGAACTTTTAGAGTTAACTCTGTAGCTCCAGCATTCAGATTTTTCCCGGCGCAATGCCCAATATTGGGAACAACAACAAAAAAACCACTGGTACTTTACTACTAAATACTTGTGGTTTTACTTGACAAATTAAACTGAAGCAATCACAGACTAGATTTCGTGCACAACCATATACTCTACATAGACCAGGAATCTCCGATCTTGGATGCTGGGAGATTAGATCAAGTGTGGCTGGCCACTCAATCATTACATAATTAAAATGACCATGAGAAATGTGTTGGGGTTCATAATAATTTCTAGAAATACAATCACTTGGCTAAAACATAATTCTTCCCATTATAAATTTCTGTAAATCAGTGGGTCTATGGATTCTAATTTCAAGCCCAGACTTCCCATTAGCTAAATGCTACTCGTTATGGGTTTTAAAGAGGAGGGAGTGGGGAGACAGTTCACTGTAATGCAAATAAATAATTTGCCTTCTGTTTTGCCCACCCTCCAAAAGGCAAGGTGAATTCAGGCAAGATCTGCTTTATTGTCTACAGAAACATTCACTCCCACCATTACAAGATGGACAGCCCACCAAATTCAGAAATCTGAAAATCACTCCAAGCAAAAACTTAATTGTAAAAACATTTATGCCCATTATGCCTATAAGACAATAAAAATATATCAACAGTGATAAATCCATCCTCGGAAGAAACGATTGCATGTTAACTTACAGATGCTGTGCTAGGACATGGATCGCCAACACTGGATTTACCTTGCCTACAAGCTATGTTTCTGGGAGGAAGAGCAAGTACACGGTTCACAAATAAACCAAATAACAAAGTCAGACCAAATTTGTACCCTGACAAGATTACCAGTGTACCACACGGTTTCTAAAAAAGCTCAGGAAAAAACTACCCCAAACAGGAAAAGCAAAACAAAAACAAAACACATTTATCCTTTTGGTTCCATGTTTAGAGTCACTGAAATGAAATTTAAACTGTAATAATAAAATGTGCAATTTTTTTCTTTTCTCAGTCATGTAAGGCATTTAAAACAACTTTAAAAAGCAATCTTACCTGTTATACTTTTTCTCTTGCTCATGGGTCAGAGAACTGACAGAGGATTATGAAAGAAAAGCTGATGCATGAGAAATCAATATATTCAGCTGCTGTGCCAGACTGTATCAAAGTAGAATGTAGGCAAAGCTAATACTGAATAGATTGAAATTACAAAGGGAAGAGAAAAAGGAATGCCAGAAAGAGGACAGAAACTGAAAGCTATTTAAAGGGGCAAATTCTAATTTCTGAAACAGTTCTAATGAACTATAAAAATTTAAATTGTAAAATGAGGCTAAACTACATAAAACTTACCTCAGTGTCATACACTTATAAAGAAATGTGTTAATTTCTGAAATAAATACTTACAGATTATTTTAGCTGTTCCAATCATTTCTTTTGCAGAATTCCTTTTTTTTTTTTTTTTTTTTGCTTATTCACTGCACTACTTATTTCTTAGGTGTATAGTTTCACTTAAGAAAGTAATCATTTGTTTCACAACTCATTTCAAAGGTTTTGTTCTAAGTAAATGAAAAAGTGAGTGAATCTGCTCCATACTAAATGCATTTCTGAAAGATTATATATGCGGTAAATAGATACACACACACACATATATATATGTATTTTAAGACAAAGACTGAAGAAAGAAGAAACGAAGTCTAAAATGATGTAAGAAAGTAATGGAATAATGAAAAGGTAAGGACAGAAAAAAAATCATAAATCTTACCTTATTCTCTCTTCAGACTCGTCCGTGCTGTAAATGGACGCCCCCTGCCACGCTGATACCCTGACAGTCTGTGGTTATTTAATAAACTCATACCAAAACATGCAAAGGTTCACTGAGCTCATTTCTGTTACTCAAGTTTTAAACATTTCCTTTAACCATACCACCCAATAAAAAGAAGAGCTTTTACATTTTGACATTTTGTTAAAACGTATTTTGAATTTTTAAAACATTGCCCCCCAGCCCCCACTGTGAAATAAGTCTCAGGCAGGCAAATGCCTTACAGCTTCTTAAACTATGAAGCAAATATCTTGAATTAATTTTTTAAAAACATGATTGCATCATATTTTACCAATGACATGACAGGGTTTAACAAACGAAAACAAAAAGGGGGGTAAATCACACGCACAACTATATACTATTTCTCAAGTTTACTCAGACCCTGAATTTGAGTATTAAACCTAACCAGTTAATCCTTCAAAATGACTGCCCATGGACTACCCTCTTAACTCTCAAAATCAGTTTGGGAGAACTGCATTTGTGCTTTTAGACATATTTAATTCCTGAAAATGCACTGTTTTTGTGAGCTAGGGCTGGGCCTGGAAAGTGTTTAGCAGCATTGAGTCAATGACATTTATAGTCAACTTGGAAATTTGAAAGCAATAGGAAAAAATAAGATTAAATAAAAGAAAAAAATGAGTACAACATATCACTGAATTAAAAGGGCACTCAGTCTCATGAGGAAGAAACAATCAAAATATGTTTCATGCAGTGTTTGCATTTTACCGCCCATAAGCAACACCTTCAACATCAGCGAACATTCACAGATGCATTCACTGTCTTTGAGAGAAGCTTTCAATAGGTAGAAAACTCGTGAGTGGGATTTACTATGCACAAATACACATTTCCAAGCCAGTTACCCCTTTGCATATTTTTCTGAGGGGGCATCCATAAATATAATAAAAAACAGAAGCTCATACTTACATCCTATTCCTTGTTACTTTCCAAGCTGAGTGTTTCATCTTGCATTAGTCACCATATGATCTCTATCATAATGGTGGGGGTCAATGAATAGATTAGCTTTATGGGCATTTACAGTTCTTCCATGCATCTAAAATTTGGTAAGTCTGGTAACCAATGACCTAGTTTTTAAAATCTCCCCCTCTCAACTTAAATCTACACAAATATAAATCTTTAATTTTAATCTCAGCTCTAAAGGTTTTTCTAAGATTAAGTTAAATTAACGGCCCCCAGAAATACACTACAGTGTATGTTATCCTGCCCCACTGAATCTAGTTTAAATCTGACCTTAATGTTTATATTGAAATCTAAAAATAAATTAGCTCTCATTCATATTAAAGTGAGATGACTGTAGAGTAGTCAGTAACTGAAAAAAAACTCAGTATACTATGTCAAGGTCCACTTTAATATGGTATTGGCCTTCTGTTTGTTTATATCTAAACATCAATTAAACCTATAAAAAGCATTTAAAATTATATCCTAATGTAAGGTTGATTTTCTTTTTATGTCTGTTTGTTTTGGATTCTGTAAAAAGCCTAGATTGATACTAAATGAAAAAGCAAGAATACTACCTTGTGTGTGTCTCTGAATTTGCTGATCTCTCGAGATATCAGGTCTCTTTTGTCTTCTTCCATTTCTATAGCATTTATGTCTTCCTAAAAGAGGAAGAGGACAGAAAGGAATGTATAAAGATCAATCTAATAAAAAGTAAAGGTTACTATACAGGTCTTACAAAAGAGGAGCAATTAAACAAGTAAAAAGAACTTACATAGTAACAAATCTAATGATCCAAGTTAAAAAGTGAAAAATCAGATAGACAAGAATCACAACACATGCAATTAGCAGTAAACATAGTTACTATCAAAGTCTACAATGTAAACAAACCTTAGTGATGAGTGGATAAGGGATCAGAGGTGCCACTGGAAATCTGCGGAAAATCTGCGAAAAAATCCACAAAGACTTTAAGAAACAAGTACACAAGAATTCACGTTACTCTGCAAAACAATTCTCTGTATATATCTATACTATAAGCAGTGCAAGATTTCTGTTGACATTTTCTTGATTTCAAATTACTTAATAAAGATTTCAATCACTTTCTATAATCTCTCCCATCACCTATCACCTCTCCCCTCCCCTCAACTCCCATAAGCAATGAAATAAGGAAGGCCTCATACTGGCAGGGCTTTTTCCTTGATCCAGATATAGGAATCATACCAAGAAAATACACCCACAATTCCTGCCATACAGCGGGATTTCTCTCTTCTCAACCTATATCCAACATATATGTCTGGTTATTTTCTCCTTTCCCATTAATGGCATTAAGAGAGAATACTCCACAGACCTCAATTACCCTGTACCTGACTATCAATTACCACCCCCAACTACAAGCATTTCACCAGACAGGTATTAATGACCATATGAGGAAGAAAAAGCCAAGTAATAAAAACATATTTGGTCACAAAGAAAATTAAAGATGGCCTAATAAGGCAATGAAATCCAAAATAATATCAATCTCGATATTAAATCACAAGATGTGTCCTAGTACTTTTCCATGTTATATGGAATCCATACATATAACATAACAGTATTTTATTTATTTATTTATTTATTTTTTTACAGGGACAGAGAGAGAATCAGAGAGAGGGATAGATAGGGACAGACAGACAGGAACAGGGAGAGGTGAGAAGCATCATTCATTAGTTTTTCGTTGCGGTCGCAACACCTTAGTTGTTCATTGATTGCTTTCTCACATATGCCTTGACTGCGGGCCTTCAGCAGACCGAGCCACCCCTTGCTGGAGCCAGCGACCTTGGGTCCAAGCTGACAAGCTTTTGCTCAAGCCAAGTGGGCCCGCGCTCAAGCTGGCGACTTCGGGGTCTCGATCCTGGGTCCTCTGCATCCCAGTTCGACGCTCTATCCACTGCACCACCGCCTGGTCAGGCTAATTCTAATATTTTTAAAGAACACTCCCCATAATTCTTCTAAGTTTACTCAAAAGAAGTAAGTACATAAAAAACACACACACACACTTTCTTTCTACCTGAACCCCCCCCCCCCACTGTTCACTTAGGGTGGTCAAAGAATGGTGATAATATAACACACTGAGGAGGTTGCATCCTGTGCTACTCTTTCATAGCCCTACAGTTAGAATATTAACAGCGTTACTGTCTATTGAGGGGAATGATACATGGTTTGTAAGGAGAGGTGACTAAAAATTTAAGAATGGGTAAAAATCCTATGTTACAAGACCAGCATCCTGCTCGGAGACAGAGTAATAAGGCAAAAACAAGGCCAGAACTTTCACAGGGAAACAAACAAAAACATTTTACTTCACCCCTAATAACAGTTCCTACACTTACTTCATCATTCAAGATTGTTTTTCCCTTACTGAATCTGAATCCACAGCTAAGCACAAGCTTCCATGCCAGTGCATTTTAAACATAGAAAACAGAAATTTTTTGGTAAAAAAATAAAAACGTTAATTTGTAAAACATGGCCAAATTAGGCCTAAAAGTATTATTACTACAAATACTAGTCATTCTGTTTCCCGCTCAGAAGTTGAAATGTAATAAAAACACAAGAGTGCACCATGAAAAGTAAAATGTAGAAACAATTGTTTTCAGAAATCAGTAACACATACGTCCTCCTTCTTTTCCTTCTTCTTCTTCCTGGGGTGAGAGTCAGATTCCTGCGAAGGGGCATTGAGCTCACTGGAGTATTCCCGTATTAAAACTTCAATGGCCCCTTTGATCATCTGATCTCTTCTCTTTGTTTCTTCATCTAAGGCTTCTTCGTCATCATTAGTGACAGTTTCTGGCCTAGGAGTCTTAAAACAAAACAAAAGGCAAATTCAGGAGTGGAGGGTAGGCGGTAATCAACCAAGAAAATTAAAAATCATTCTAAAACAAGAGTTAGTATACAAAATATGTCTTCTCCAAAAAATCTCTGTAGTCCTATTTTATGCAGATTTCGTTTTGCTTTTAACTTACTGAAATTAAACTCTTCAGTATTTTTTCTTTAGATGCTGATACTTTAATCATTTTACCTTTCTTCCCTGAACATCAGCTAATATTCTTGACACCTAACCAGTTCCAGAAAGATTAAATTACAGGACTAGCACACACAAAACATCCGCCAAGCTTCCCTAATTTTCCAGGCTGTCTTGCTCAATACTTGTACAAACTAAAATGAATAAAAAACACTAGAGTTTCATAAAATAAAATACAAGTATCAGATAGGTCAGGGGATAAAACAATGGCTTCTTTTACTCCCTCTGCTTTTTACAATATCTATAATGTGGGAATACCACTTATAAAAATCACATACTGCCTGATCAGGCGGTGGCACAGTGGATAAAAGGGTCAGACTGAGATGTGGAGAACCCAGGTTCAAGACCCTGAGGTCGCCAACTTGAGTGATGGCTCATCGGGTTTTAGCCAAAGTCGCTGGTTTGAACCAGGGGTCACTCGGTCTGCTGTAGCCCCCTGGTCAAGGCACATATGAGAAATCAATGAATGAACAACTAAGAAACTGCAACAAAGAATTGATGTCTCTCATCTCTCTCCCTTCATGTCTGTCTCTATCTGTCCCTCTGACTTTCTCTGTCTCTGCCACAAAAAAAAAAAAAAAAAATCAGAAATCACATACTTACACATAAGGAATCAACTCTGAACACTGCACAAGTCCTTCTCCCCATGACTTACTTGTATGTGTAACATTATAAAAAACAAAAACACAAATTTCATGTTGTAACACTTCTCACAAATAAGCAACTATTTGTAAGACTTCATTATTTTTTTAAAGAAATCTAGATTGTTACTTGTGTCAATGTGAAAAAAAATTACTGGTTTCTAATGTGCTACTATTCTACTTTTTTCTAAGTTTTATTTCAGGTCCCCTGGTTAAGGAATTGATACAGTTCGAAACAAAATTTAGAGAATGACCTTAAAACATTAGCTGATTTCTAGTTATTCTCAATTCATGTCTTCTTTAAAAACTTTTTTTAAAAGGTGCGAAAGTATGACAAAGAAGCAACAAAATAAAGATAAAGAGCTATGTCTACATAAACTCGTAATTTAAGCCCTGGTCGGACAGCTCGGTTGATTAAAGCATCACCCCAATTTGTAGAGGTTGCTGGAACAACCCCATTAGGGCTTATACCAAAACAGATTGACGTTTCTAATCCCTTCTCTCTCTCCCTCTCTTTAAAATTAACAAATTTTTTAAAATTAAAAATTTTAAGCATCAATTCCTGGTCAGGGAATACACAAGAAGCAACCATCTGATTCTCTTCTCCTACCTCGCCCTTTCCCCCTCCTGCAGCCACTGAATCAAACGGGTCAAGCATCAGCCCAGGGCACTGAGAATAGCTTGGTTGGTCCAAGTGCATCAGCTCAGGTGACAAAAATAGCTCAGCTGATTCAAGCATCAGTCCCAGAACGGACTGCGGGTAGATACCGGTCAGTGTACATATGGTAGTCTTCTTGTAGCTGACTTTCTACTTGGCATCTTGGATAAAGACAAGATGCCTTTACCCAAGGACTGTAATTAAGCTGTTAAAATTATTTTTCAAAAATATTGTAAGCCAACCCTGGCAGGTTAATTAAATCAGTAGGTAAGAGCATTAGCATGTCATGCGGAATCTGGGTTCGATCCCCAGTCAGGGCACACATAAGAAGCAACCATATGCTTCTATTCCCTTTCCTCACACCCCCTCCTTCTCTTCCCCTCTTGCATCCAGTTGCTAGACTACTTGGAGCATCAGCCCCAGGCACTGAGGATGACTCAGCTGGTTCGTGTGTTGGTCTCAGGCACCAAGGATAGCTCAGTGGATTCAAGTATTGGCCCAAGGCAGGGGTTGCCAGGTGAATGAATCCCAGGTGACATGCACCCAACTCAGATACATCAGGCAAACCCAGTATACAGTTGTCCCCGTCTATTGCGGGGGTTAGATTCCAGAACCGCCCCCCACACTCTGATAGGTGAAAATCCACGAAGTAGCAACCTTATATTTTTTTTTATTATTTATACATATTTAAAAGCTTTAGATTTAATATTTTTTAATGTTTTGATTAATGTTTTATATTTTTTACATGGTTTTCAATTTTTTAGGCTAGATAATGCTTATTTTACTGCAAAAATAATTCCAAATATACTGCAAAATCCTGCAACAGCAAAATATCCATGATACAAAATTAGATATACACAATTTAAGAATCTGCGATTACAGCCTGACTAGGCGGTGGCGCAGTGGATGGAGTATGGGACTGAGATGTGGAGGACCCAGAATCGAGACTCCGAGCTCGCCAGCTCGAGCGCGGGCCCATCTGGCTTGAGCAAAAAGCTCGCCAGCTTGGACCCAAGGTCGCTGGTTCCAGCAAAGGGGTGGCTCAGTCTGCTGAAGACCCGTGGTCAAGGCACATGTGAGAGAGCAATCAATGAACCAACTATGGTGTCCTAACGGCAACGAAAAACTAATGATTGATGCTTCTCACCTCTCCGTATCTAACTGTCTGTCCCTATCTCTCTCTCTGACTCTCTCTGTGTCCCTGTAAAAAAATAATAAAATAAAAAATAAAAACTTTGTTAAAAATCTGCGATTACAAAAAAAAAAAATCTGCTATTACAGTGAGACCGCAATATAGTGAGACTGCAAAAAGTGAACTGTGGCCTGACCTGTGGTGGCACAGTGGATAAAGCGCCGACCTGGGAACACTGAGGTTGCCAGTTCAAAACCCTGCACTGGTCTGGTCAAGGCACATATGGGAGTTGATGCTCCCAGCTCCTCCCCCATTTCTCTCTCTCTCACTCTGTCTCCTCTCTAAAATGAATAAATAATATAAAGAAATTTAAAAAAAAAAAAAAAAGTGAACTGTGATATGGCGAGGGATGTACTTGTAGCTCTATGCTCTACCCATCCGAGGCATTGCTCAGCAACTGAGCTATTTTTAGCACCTGAGGCAGGCCATGGAGCCATCCTCAGCACCCAGGGCCAATTCACTTGATTTAATCAAGCCATGGCTGTGGGAGGTGTGAGAGAGTGAGAGAAAGTTAGAGAGGGAAAGGTGAGGGGGAGAGGTAGAGAAGATGGTTGCTTCTCCTGTGTGCCCTGCAGAAATCGAACCTAGGACACCCACACAGCAGGTCAATGTTCTAACACTGAGCCAACTGTCCAGGGTCCACAGTAAAGTCTTAATACAGCTTTTCACTAAAATCCCTTCAGTGATACTCTGCAAATCCTCCAGTAAACTTCTCATTGAAACAATAAGTCCTGAGACATACATGGGTATTTCAACCCACAACCCTCAGCTATGGAGACATAAAATCTTTATCATGAAAATAAACTTTGAGAGCATCCAACTGCCTTTTAGCTTTCTGCCTACATTCTACATTCCTTTCCATGAACCCTCTAATCTCCATGCTCTTCTTCTAAGTATAAGTGTAGGAGTGAAGTTTAAATCCAAAGGCATGCTCATCTAAAAATACTCACTGCCCCTAAATTCTCTACCCCACCATCTTAAATCAAAACTTAAATATTAGTAGAGCCAGTCTTACTTAAGCATTTGGAATGAACTAATGCACATTACCTTGTAAATGACAACTGCCCCTTGATCTCTAAAGAAAATGTACTTTTAAAAGGAAAGCTAATTAACCCAAATCTCTTAACGCAGTGGTCAGCAAACTGTGTGTGGCTCACGAACCACATGCAGCTCTTTGGCCAGCTTAGCAGTACCCAAATTAAGTTAATAACAATGTACCTACCTAAATAGTTTAAGTTTAAAATATTTGGCTCTCAAAAGAAATTTCAATCATTGTACTGTTGATATTTGTCTCTGTTGACTAATGAATTTGCCTACCACTGTCTTAACTGTTAATGTATGAAAAACAAAAACAACTAGATATATTATGGAAGGAAAAATTATTGTTGGTTTCAACTTGCTCTACCTTTAGGTCCTCAACCATAAACAATTTCCTCACTTCCAGTTTCTTCTTCCACTTTGGAAAGAGAAAGTACATTCAATACTGAACAGCAAAAGGTGAGAGTTTAGCAGTATAACAAGATCAAAGAAATTAATTAAGTATCTGAGATATTTATGTGGCCCACTTATTTGGCTCTTTTCAGAAAAATAGAAAAGCTTTAATAGCATGAGGTGCAGATGGTGTTTTACTGAGTTGTACACTTGAAACCTGTATGGTTTTGTGAGCCACTGTCATTACAACAAATTCAATCAATAAAAAAAGAAATAAAAAAGTTTCAATAGTAAAGCTACCGGTTGTAAAATTGGAAAACAGATCTTCTCAGCTCCCTATTTGGCATCAACTTCTAGACTCTAATACAAGAACTTCTTTTGGAATCTAAGCAAATGCATAAATCTTTCTCTTGAGGAAATATAGATTCAGCCAGACTAATTTCTAGGCAAAGATGCGAAGATGATCTTACCTATCGTCAATTAAAACGTAATGTAAGTGGCTCTTTCCAGAGATTTTCTGTACTTTCAACACTTGTCAGAATTCATTCTTAATTTGTGGGTAACAACTACCACCTACCTATTGACAAGCAGACAGCTCCACCTCTACTGCTGAAAAACCAAAGAGCAACAGATAGACTAGATCAGCATGGCTATCTCAAAATATTTTTACTAAAGGTCAAAAAGTTGCTTCTAGAAATTCTGAATGAAAACTTTCTATCAAGCCATTAGATAGTCACATAATTCGTCTTAAAATTATGGGTAAGAGCCTGACCTGTGGTGGTGCAGTGGATAAACTGCCGACCTGGAATGCTGAGGTCACCGGTTCAAAACCCTGGGCTTGCCTGGTCAAGGCACATATGGGAGTTGATGCTTCCTGCTCCTCCCCCTATTCTCTCTCTTTCCTCTCTCTCTCTCTCTCTCTAAAAATGAATAAATAAAATCTAAAAAAATTAAAAAAAAAAAAATTATGGGTAAGAAAAAATATCTTTCTAGATAAGCTTGTGTTTCTTTTCTAGTCAAAGAAAACTATACAACTGTGTTTTCTCCATTTCTGCATAGGAGTCAGAAAAATGGTTGAAGAACAAATTTCATTAGTTTCTCAATGTCTCATTCTCATGATTCACCTTAAGTCACTGTTTTCTAATTTTCTCCAAAAAATCAACAATAAAGGAGAAAAAACTAATCACTTATATATCTTCCCATGAAAACTCATGACAAGCCTGACCAGGCGTTGGCACAGCGGATAGAGCATCGGACTGGGACACGGAGGACCTAGGTTCAAGCCCTGAGGTCGCTGGCTTGAGCGTGGGCCCATCTGGCTTGAGCAAAAGCTCGTCAGCTTGGACACGGGGTCGCTGCCTCGAGCAAGGGGTTGCTCTGTCTGCTGAAGGCCCGTGGTCAAGGCACATATGAGAAGGCAATCCATGAACTAAGGTGTCGCAACGAAGAACTGATGATTGATGCTTCTCATCTCTCTCTGTTCCTGTCTGTCCCTGTCTATCCCTCTCTCTGACTCTCTCTCTGTCCCTGTAAAAAACAAACAAAAAAATCATGACAGATCTGCAATCTATTCCACAATATAGTTATACTTGCCTAAGTTACTTTAAAATAAATTTTTTGTCTGACAGTTGCTTGACATTTTACAAATCACTAGTGTTGGAAAAAAAACTGACATTTCAGGAAAATAATGCCATGTTTGCCTTATGACTTTAAGCAACTGGCCACCTTACCAAGTGCACTCAGGAGTTGTGTCTGTTAATTTTTTAAAATTTCATTTTATCTGCAATAATTATTTTTACTAGAGGTGGCAATTCTTGAAGATAGATACAAACTGATTTAAATTATGGTTCCTCTTGCTAAATGTAATTACAAATCAAATGTGTCACAAATTGCTTAGTCATATAAAGTGAAGTCATTTACTTCATGCTCAGAGTACACTATCTGCAAATATTACAAATTAAACCGTCTTTCACAAGCTAATGATTAAGTAGAGCAAAACAATGAGTCCTAGGGAATTATATATATAAAAAAAATGAAAACTTTTGAGACAGCAAATCCATATTTCAGTTATCAGAACAAAAAAACCTCTTGAAATTCTACGGCATACAGTTTTCTTTTCTAAAATGTTTTTAGAGGCCTGACTTGTGGTAGCACAGTGGATAAACCGTCGACCTGGAACGCTGAGGTCACGGGTTCAAAACCCTGGGCTTGCCTGGTCAAGGCACATATGGGAGTTGATGCTCCCTGCTCCTCCCCCTATTCTCTCTATCTCTTTCCTCTCTCTCTCACTCTCTCTCTCTCTAAAAATGAATAAATAAAATCTAAAAATAAAAATAAAATGTTTTTAGAGATCTAACAGGTAACACTGCTGATTTGAGATATAATTTATACTCCAGAGAAATTGTTTGATCATATCCTTATAAAGCTAAAAAAAAGCTAAAAATTAAGATTATCAGGAGAGCAACGTAGCTACAACCGCTATTTAATAAAGTTCATTCCATTCTTGCTATGGGCAAGACATTATCCTAGGTTCTGTGAAAGTACAAGAAGGGACACACTCTATGAACTTACTGCCTTTCTACCTCGTTATCAAAAACTGGAGGGAAGATACAGGAACAAAACAGGATATAAGGGGCTGTGAGAGATGGAGGGATACAAACAACATATACTACAAAGCCAACCGCCATTAATAGCAATGAAAACCTGCTTGATATGAAAAGAGAAAATCTACTTGCGCCTTAACGGAATCAAGGGTTAGGACTGATGAAGACTATATGAATCAGGTAACATTTTAATTACATAAATATATGGGACAGAATTTCACAGGGACCATGGATGGGCAACAAGGACATGAGACGTCAGCAAAGCACAGATGATGTTTGTGTGGGTGCATGAATAAATGGAAAGGGATTGATGGGGGACACTAGAAATTTAGACTGGAGTAAGCCATGAATACCATGCCGAGAATATGGGCTTTACACTGTGAGACATTCAAAACCACTAAAGATAGATGAGCAGGGTTTTGGCATAATTAGTTATGTTAAGGAAATATAGGCAGTACTGTCATAATCAGAAGAGAGAAATCTAAATGTAAAGAAATGAGTTAAATATTGATAGAAGTCCAAGGAAAGATAGGACAAAAGCTAATTACTTACATTTACAAAACAATACATAAAATTCAATACTATATTTATGAAAGAGAAGCGAATCAAAACTGTATTCATTTACACAGAAAACTGTCTGGAAAAATATGCAACAAAAACACCTACAATGGTTAATAAAGATGATGAGATTATGGGTGGCACTTTATTTTTTACAGTTTGCTTTATTTATTTATTTATTTATTTATTTTTGCAAAGAACATACAATATACTTGTAAAGAAGGGAGTGGTCAAAAGAAATGAATAGAAATTTCTCCAAAGAGGACATACAGATGGCCAATAGGCATATGAAAAAATGCTCAACATCGCTAATCATTAGAGAAATGCAAATTAAAACCACAATGAGATATCACCTCACACCAGTCAGAATGGCACTTATCAGCAAAACAACACAGAATAAGTGCTGGCGAGGATGTGGAGAAAAGGGAACCCTTCTGCACTGCTGGTGGGAATGCAGACTGGTGCAGCCACTGTGGAAAACAGTTTGGAGATTCCTCAGAAAATTAAAAATCGAACTGCATTTTGACCCAGCTATCCCACTTATAGGAATATACCCTAAGAACACCATAGCACTGTTCGAAAAGAAGAAATGCGCCCCCATATTCGTGGCAGCATTGTTCACAATAGCGAAGATCTGGAACCAGCCCAAGTGTCCGTCAGAAGACGAGTGGATTAAAAAGCTATGGTACATATATACTATGGAATACTACTCAGCCATAAGAAACGATGACATCGGATCATTTATAACAAAATGGATGTACCTTGATAACATTATACGGAGTGAAATAAGTAAATCAGAAAAAAAGAAAAACTGAGAACAGCACGATTACATACATAGGTGGGACATGAAAGTGAGGGTATGAGACATGGACAAGAGAGTGGTGGTTATGGGATGGGGGGAGGGAGGGAAGAATGGGGTAGGGAGGAGGGGAGGGACGCAGGGAAAACCAGATTGAAGGTGACAGAGGACAATTTGACTTTTGGTGATGGGTATGCAACACAATTGAATGATAAGATAACCTGGAGATGTTTTCATTGTACATATGTACCCTGATTTATTGATGTCACCCCATTAGAATTAATAATAATAAAATATATATATAAAAAATAAATAAATAAATAAATAAAATTAAAAAAAAAAAAAAAAGAAGGGAGTGGTAGTAGAATCAACAAGCTATTTCTATTTTGAATAATAATAAAAGCTTAAAGACAGCAAAAGGCTGCTTTGTTTCTGCACAGACATAAAGACAATAAATCTAGTTTGGATCTAGCTACTTAGCTTGAGGTAACAGAAGAAAATAGGAGGGGATAACAAAGAAATAGTCAGAGCTTAGCTATTTTTTTGCTTTGTTGAGAGAAAATAATGCATACATTATTAATTTATAAAAATCCCTTTATTTTAGCTTTGCTTTATATAGCCACCCACCTGAAGAAAATAAGACTTATTTTCAATATTTTATAATCTGTGTACTTCCAGAAAGAGGATAACTAATAAAAACTGTGTAAGTTGAAATATATATATTTTGTACTTACTTACAAAGCTGCCTTAATGAATTAGCTCTGTTTGGAATAGTCTGTACCAATGTTTTCTCTGGCAAGTTAACCTTGTCCAGCCTCCCTTACTACCTTCATCCCAACCTGAAACAAGCAAACCAACAGTCATCCACCCACAATGGGTAGATAAAAGGCTTAAAATAACTATAAACTATAAAAACACAGTCCTGCGCATTGGTACCAAGCTTGATGACTTTGTAATGCCCTATATTAGATTCAGTTATATTTACACTGAAGGAAGGAGCATATCTGGCCTAGCCTAGATAATACTATGGGAAGCATACCCCATTAGAAGCTTTCTTCTTTGCTTTCCATTCATCCAGTTGTGCCTTTGTCTTTGCATCAACTTTAACAAGTAGCTTTTTCTCTCCAATCTGCAGGTCATGCAATAATCTTAGTGCACGGAGGGTAGATTCAGGCTCCTTATACTCACAGAATCCGAAGGCTAGCAATAGATATAAAGAATTAGTAAAATATCAATATAATTATGAAAGATGAAGAATATAAAAAATTAAAATTATTAGAAACCAAATCTTGTAATACTATCAGGGATTATTCATGTTTCACTCCTGAAACCATGTCAACACAATAAATTAAAAATTTAAAAATAAACTTGACCAGGCAGTGGCACAGTGGACTAGCATCGGACAAGGATGCAGAGGACCCATGTTTGAAACCCCGGAGGTCGTCAGCTAGAGTGTGGGCCCATCCAGCATCAACATGGGCTCACCAGCTTGACCACAGGGTCGCTAGTTTGAGTGTGGGATCACAGACATAACTCCATGATTGCTGGCTTGAGCAAGGGGTCACCCAGTCTGCTGTAGCCCCTCCCCCCAGGTCAAGGCACATATGAGAAAGCAATCAATGAGAAACAAAAGTGCCGCAACAATCACTGATGCTTCTCACCTCTCTCCCTTCCTGCCTGTCTGTCCCTCTCTCTGTCTCTGTCCCAAAAATAACAACAATGAAATAAAATATTAAATAACTGTTACAACAAAAAATAGACAAAGAAAATAGCAAAATCAGCAAATTTCAAGATTGATTCTGTTAATTATTTCAAGAATTCATTTCATCCAGGAATTCTTAATAGCTCCAAGTAAGTGAGAACAGGCTGCTTCAACATAATAAAACACTTTACTAAGAAGTTATAATACCAATGATCTCTTATCCTAGTTATTCATATAATTTTTGTTTCATTTCAGTAAGTCTCCCTATTATTACTTTGCCTTTAAAACAGGTATTAAATAAAATTAAAAGAAAAACCTGAAACTTAAAAATAAAATAAATAAATGAGTTCAAATATGTATATAGTTAATGGCATATCCACAGAGAGAAACCATTCTGAGTGAATTTAAAACAGTAAATTTGACCATACATTTTTACTGTGATATAATAAAAATTTTATTAATCTTTTTTTGTTTTTTTTTTACAAGGACAGAGAGAGAGTCAGAGAGAGGGATAGATAGGAACAGATAGACAGGAACGGAGAGAGATGAGAAGCATCAATCATTAGTTTTTCGTTGCCGTTGCGACACCATAGTTGTTCATTGATTGCTTTCTCACATGTGCCTTGACCTTGGGCCTTCAGCAGACAGAGCAACCCCTTGCTGGAGCCAGTGACCTTGTGTCCAAGCTGGTGAGCTTTGGCTCAAGCCAGATGGGCCCACGCTCAAGCTGGCGAGCTCGGGGTCTTGAACCTGGGTCTTCCACATCCCATTCCGACACTCTATCCACTGCACCACCGCCTGGTCAGGCTATTAATATTTTTGATGACAGTTGGTATTGTTGGTATTATTAGCCTTAAAATTACTGTATGTAAAATGTGAGGAAAAGCAAACCAGAAGTTATGTCACACAGATATCCTTAAAACTCACGTTTCTCAGTGAGGGAAAAAGGAAATTCATATCTATTATAGAAAAGGTAAAATAAAAACTTTTCAGTCCTGAATCTGCATTAATATGCACTGGAAAGACATTAAGAGCAAAAACCAAACCACTCTTACAATGAGTACATCTAATTCCCAGATTTTGATTTTGAAAGCAGTTTCCCACTAAAAGGAACCAGAACTCCTTAGAGATATGGCTGATCCCAAGTCTGAGGCAGAAAAACTTATTAGACTGAGATCAGAATATAACATCATTCCAGCTAAAAAAGAAGGTATCAATGACAGGCTTGTGTAAAATCCACTGTAAATCCAACTTGCAGAGGTAACTAACTTGATAGATTAAGCTTCACCAGCAATAAAATAATGGCAATTAATCCATATTAAGTATAACAAAAACAAATGAATATGCTTTAATCTGTAAGTTCAAAATAGTTCTTGCCCTGGACAGTGGGCTCAGTGGGTAGATTCAGCCCAGCAAATGGACATCCCAGGTTCAATCCCCGGTTAGGGCACACAAGTGACCATCTACATTTCTTCTCCTCCCTCTCCCCCTTCCTCTCTCTCTTTCTCTCCCATAGCCAGTGGCTTGGTTGGGAGCCCAAGGTCGCTGGCTTGAACAAGGGATCAGTTACTTGCTCTGCTGTAGCCCCCGATCAAGGCACTTATGAGAAAGCAATCAATGAACAACCAAGGTGCCACAACAAAGAATTGATGCTTCTCATCTCTCCCTTCCTGTCTGTTCCTATCCGTCACTCTCTAACTCTGTCTCTGTCAAAAATATAATAATAATATAAGGAAGAAACAGAAAGGATATAGGTTAAGCATGATGGCCATGAGTTGATATACGTTAAAGCTAGGTGAGAGTAAAAAGGAGTTAATCACACTACTCAAATTTTATATATATGAGTTTTCATAAAATGTGTTTAAAGCATGTCTTTCAAGCAGGTGTTTCTACGAACAAGTGTGGAAAGAACAGTATGCTTACGACTACCAGGTAATCTTACCATCTCTTCTCCTACTTCCTTTCTACGTCCTTATTGTCCCATCCTGATCGTACACTCCTGCTCTGAGACAGAAAGGACTTTGTATCTCATAAGAAACCAGTTAGTCTGAATAAGTATTTTTCTGTCCTACCCCCTTCCTGTTATACTTTTTCACTTTCCAATCTGAACTCTCAATAACATCATCCCAATTGCCTTTATAATCCTATTCCAATAAGGAATAGAAAGAAGGCTAACAGGATACTTCAACAACTAAGGACAATGAGAGTAAAACATGCTAAAAGTGACTGATGCACACAGGTTAAAATCATCTCAATAAGAAAAAAAGTACCTACCTTGAAGTTTTCCAGATGCACCTTGTACTCTCTTCCAGCTTAAAACCAAGCCACATTTCTTAAAAAGTAATAAAAAATGTTACCACCTGCTTAACAAAATAAACTAATTTATAATGCAAATAAGAGCATAAATATATTCCATCAAAGGAAAACACAGAATAAAAAAAACCTTTTTTAATCATATTAGCAACTAAGTTTCTTAAAATCCTCACAGTGGCCTGACCTGTGGTGGCCCAGTGGATAAAGCGACGACCTGGGAACACTGAGGTCGCCAGTTCAAAACCCTGCACTGGTCTGGTCAAGGCACATATGGGAGTTGATGCTTCCAGCTCCTCCCCCCTTTATCTCTCTCTCTCTCTCTCTCTCTCTCTGTCTCCTCTCTAAAATGAATAAAAAGAAATTGAAAAATAAAAACTAAAAAAAAAAAGCCTGACCTGTGGTGGCGCAGTGGATAAAGTGTCGACCTGGGAACACTGAGGTCGCCAGGTTCAAAACCCTGCACTGGTCTGGTCAAGGCACATATGGGAGTTGAGCTTCCAGCTCCTCCCCCCTTTCTCTCTTTCTCTCTCTCTCTCACTCTGTGTCTCCTCTCTAAAATGAATAAAATAAAAAAAAATAAAAAAATAAATAAAAACAAAAACAAAAACAAAAAAAAACCCTCACAGTGACCACAAAGCTATTATAAGAAGAAACTATATAACAACTTATTTTAAAGAAAAAGTTATTTAAACAAACACTCTAATTGAGAGAGATAGTCTATAAAAGAAAGAAAAGGACTCTTCAAAATCACCACTGTCATAATAAACAAAACAAGCAAACCAAAAAAATGCAGGGGGGTGGGGGTGAGCAGGAAACTGTTCTTTATTAAACAAGCTGTCTAAAAAGGCATGACAATCAAGTGCAATGTACAATCCTTGACCGGATCCTAGATCAAAAACAAAATCAGCCTTACTAGGTGGTGGCACAGTGGACAGAGCGTTGGACTGGGATGCAGAGGACCCGGGTTCGAGATCCCGAGGTCGCCAGTTAGAGTGTGGGCTCATCTTGCTTGAGCAAAAAAAAAGCTCACCAGCTAGTACCCAAGATCACTGGCTCGAAGCAAGAAGTTATTTGGTCTGCTGAAGGCCCGCGGTCAAGGCACATATGAGAAAGCAATCAATGAACAACTACGGTGTCGCAACAAAAATCTGAGCCTGACCTTTGGTGGCACAGTGGATAAAGCATCAACTTGGAATGCTGAGGACACCAGTTCAAAACCCTGGGCTTGCCTGGTGGTCAAGGCACATATGGGAGTTGATGCTTCCTGCTTCTCCCCCATCTCTCTCTTTCTTCTCTCTCTTTCTCCCCCTCTCTAAAATGAATAAAATCTTTAAAACAAACAAACAAAAAACTGATGATTGATGCTTCTCATCTCTCTCCATTCCTGTCTGTCCCTATCTATCCCTCTCTGACTCTCTCTCTGTCCCTGTAAAAAAAAAAACAAAACAGCTACTTTGGATATTAATAGGGAAATTAAATTGAAAAATTAAAAAAAGAGAGAGATAAAAAGATGAGGGAGAGAGGGAGAGAAGAAAAAGAGAGAAAAGCATCAACTCCTTGTTCAACTTAGTTGTTCCATTTAGTTGTGCATTTATTGCTTGTTTGTTGTATGTGTTCTGACTGGGGATGGAACCTGCAACCTCAGTGCTCTGGAATAACACTTGACTAGGGTGCATCCTTAAATTTGTTAAGTGTAATAACAATTTCATGATCCCACAGAAGAATACCTTTGGGCTTAGGATACAAAAGAAGTACTAAGAGTAAAATGTCATGCCATAAAATACTCTCAAATTACTCAAAAGATTTATCTAGCTGTATGTATAGAGTGGATGTCGCAAAATATGTTACAAGTATGCTCACTGTAATATTTATTTGTGCAACTTTTTGCCAACTGAAAGTTTTCAAAATAAAAAGGAGAATATAATTATTCAGAGTCCTCTTTTAGCTTTTTCGTAAATTTAAAATTTACAACAATAAAATCTTTTAAAATGAAATAAAGAGATTAACTTACAGCAAGGAGTTGTCTTATGAGCATGTCTGAGGCCTTCTCAGAAATGTTGCCGACAAAAACTGTAGTAGTGGGACCACAATTTTCATCATTTTCCTTCACCTTTAAGCCTGGATGATCCTTTCTTGCTCCCAAATGCTTTCCAACCATGGACACAGTGGGTACTAAGACCTAGAATGAAGACAATAAAATTCAATCTGGCAATTAAACTTCCAATCATTTTTTTAAATAACAGCCTAAAAACATCAATGTTAAATGAGCAAATACAGGGTGTGGCAAAAGTAGGTTTACAGTTGTTCATATGGAATTACTAAGAACACAAAAATATACTGCCTGACCAAGTGGTGGCGCAGTGGATAGAGAGTTGAACTGGGACGCAGAGGACCAGGTTCAAAACTCCAAGGTTGCCTGCTTGAGCACGGGCTCTGAGGGAGGGCTCACCAGCTTGAGTGCAGGGTTGCTGGCTTGAGCATAGAATTAGATACATGACCCCGTGGTCACTGGCTTGAGCCCAAGGTTGCTGGCTTGATCAAGGGGTCACTTGCTCTGCTGTAGCCTCCCACCCCACCCCCACCTCCTGATAAAGGCACATATTAGAAAGTAATCAATGGAACAACTAAGGTGCCATAATGAAGAATTGATGCTTCTCATCTTTCTCCCTTCCTGTCTGTCTCCCTCTCACTGCCTTTCTGTCTCTCTCGCTAAAAAAATAAATTTTCATGTACTTACAACTCTAAACCTACTTTTACCCCACCTTATATATAGCATATTATTATTATACGGTCTACGTACTTAATATAAAGTGTCTAAATACAGCAGTTTTCATGAATACATTAATGACAAGGAAAAATAACTTGGATAGAAAGTTGATTATTTTTAAATGTTTAAGACATCATAAATCATTTAAAACAGTGGTTCTTAACCTGGGTTCGATCGAACCCTAGGGGTTCGATGAGTCGGCCTCAGGGGTTTGGAGAAGCCTCTGCCGTGGAGGCCAGAATAAAGTAGTACCATAATTTGTTGTGAGTTCATGCACTTTGTTGGTTTTGTTCTTTGAGCAAGGTGATGTTCATGCACGGCTCATTTTGTGCACCAGTAAAAAAACATATACCTATGTCTTGAATTTTGGGGGAAAAAATCATATTTTATTTATCACTAAAGAAGGGTTCAGTGAATGCGCATAAACTGGTGGGTTCGGTACCTCAAAAGAGGTTAAGAACCACTGATTTAAAATTATCAAATCTATCCAGAAGTTTCCTCACAGTTGTCCTCTGTACTAGAATGAAAGCAAATTTCCATTATCCCTACTAATCCTCTTGAAGAATATTCAAATACTCCCGTAACACTCCCCATACTTCACATTTACCCTTTATCAATTACTTGAATTTCTACCTTATTGTCCCTTTATAATTTGCAGCTTCCCAGAGGAGAAAATATAGTCTTAGTCATATGGTTTCTGGAATTAAATTAGCAAAACGTCCACAGTAGGCAGTGAATAAACAGTGGTGAACTGGGGGGAGCTGCTCCAAACTCCAAATGCTCTTTTCTTAGGCTAAACAGAGTAAGAGTGCCTGCCATGTGGAAGTTTTCCCAAATGACCAAACATTGGGTGTCTAATACAAAAAAAGCTGCACTCCCCTGGGTTTGCAGAACCCTATCTTCTTAGGAATCTGCCTCACAGCGGGTTCCTTCCTGTATGTCCATCTACTTCTATCTCCCTTTTAATGTAACACCACCACCCTCCTTCTTGAAAACCACAGGTAGCAAGAGTTGAAAGTAATGAGAAATACCCTCCCTCACACTGTAATTCAAAATGAAGCCTGATAGTCTGCCAATGAACTCAAAGAAATAACTGGTTAATTAACATTGAAAAAGATTTACTTTTTTTTTTTTGACAGAGGCAGAGTCAGACAGGGAAAGACACAGACATACAGGGAGGGAGAGAGATGAGAAGCATCAATTCTTCCTTGCGGCTCCTTAGTTGTTCATTGATTGCTTTCTCATGTGCCTTGACTAGTGTACTACAGCAGAGCGAGTGACCCCTTGCTCAAGCCAGTGACCTTGGGCTCAAGCCAGGGACCTTGGCTTCAAGGTAGCGACCACAGGGTCATGTCTATGATTCCATGCTCAAGCCAGTGACCCCGTACTCAAGCTGGTGAGCCCATGCTCAAGCTGGCAACCTAAGGGTTTCGAACCTGGGTCCTCTGCGTCCCAGTTTGACACTATTTACTGCGTCACTGCCTGATCAGGCAAGGTTTACTATTTATTTACATGTTATACTATCATTTTAAAGATGCATAGTGTACAGAAGCTTTCATGAATGTGCAGAATTAAGATTCAAGGCCTAAGACTAAATAATGAAACACTTTCCCAGAGGAAAGGCTCAGTAAAACTACAATACTTGAAGGTATCATACTAGAGAACAGAGAAAGAAATAGCTTGGACGAGGCTAAATATTAGGTGAGAGGAAAGAGTACAAATATATTCAACACAAACTTTATTTCAAAATTTCTATTTCTGGCCCTGGCCGATTGGCCAGCGGTAGAGTGTTGGCCTGGAGTATGGAAATCCTGGGTTCGATTCCTAGTCAGGGCACACAGTAGAAGTAACCATCTGTTTCTCTACCCCTCCCCCTCTCACTTCTCTCTCTCTCGTTCTTCCCTTCCTGCAGCCATGGCTTGACTGGAATAAGTTGGCCCAGACTCTGAGGATGGCTCCATTCTCCAGCTCAGGTGCTAAGAGAAGCTCAGTTGAGCAATAGAGCAACACCCCAGATGAGCACAGCATCATCCCCTAGAGGGCTTGCTGGGTGGATCCCAGTTGGGGTGCATACGGAAATATGTCTCTCTACCTCCCCTCCTCTCACTGAATTAAAAAAAGAAGAAAAAATAATTTCTATTTCTGCTAGGATCATTTTTACATTCTTTACTTTTTTAAGAGATCAGATATGTCATATCATTCTATCTAGAAATGAAAGACAAGATGAAGATAATGAAAAAGCTAATGTGCTAAATCTGGACTACTATGTATGTAAATAAGTCAAGATAATGAGAGAAACCATAAAACTATTTATTTAGGAAGTATATTTTAGGGACAACTGTATATAGGCACAGTTGAGTGAAAATGTTATTTTTTTTTTTCTTCTTTTCCAAGTGAGAAGAGGGAAGATAGACAGACTTCTGCTTACGCCCTGACCAGAATCCACCAGGAAACCCCTGTCTGGGGCCAATGCTCTGCCCATTGAGGCCATTCTCACAACTCAGCTCTTTTTAGTGCCTAAGGCAGAGGCTCAATGGAGCCATCCTCATCACCCAGAGCTGATGCACTGGAACCAACTGAGCCATGGCTGTGGGAGGAGAGCGGGGAGAGAGAGAAAGAGGGAGAGGAAGAGAAAGAGGAAAAGAGAGAGAACAGGAAGGGTAAGAGGTGAAGAAGCAGATGATCACTTCTTCGTGTGCCATGACCGGGAATAAAACTCAGAACATTCACATTCGAGGCTGACGGTGCTGCCAGGGCCATGGAAATGTTACTTAATCAAATAAGTAGTATGATAAAAAATGAATGCTAAAAAAAAAAAAAAAAAGAAAAGAATGCTAACACTCTTCCAACTATTCTTTTAAACTCTTAAAATAATTTATTTACCTTTATCAAACTTTTTAGCTTTAAAAGCACTATCACTACCATATTACCTAGCTCCTCCTTAAACTTATACTTACAGTTGGAGCAGGAGCCATAATGCTCATTGGTACAGGAATCATTGGGGTTCCTAAGGAAAAAACAGAATGAGTTGTAAGCACACAATTATTTAAAATTATATTCTGTATCGACTAAATGCCACACAGACAAGTAATCTCGTTCAGTTAATTTAAGTGAAAATGCAGGACTAATGACATATTGATAACTACCTTATTTTCAATAGAAATGTGCTATCTGGTTAATTCATATAAGCTACATATATACAAAAAACTATTTTAAAAGCAAAAAGGCTACCACAACATGCTTTTGCTTAAAGAGTACTAAAATATAGATAGTAAAAAATAATCAGCCTGACCAGGTCATGATGCAGTGGATAGAGCATCGAACTGGGATGCGGAGGACCCAGGTTCGAGACCCTGAAGTCGCCAGCTTGAGTGCGGGTTCATCTGATTTGAACAAAGCTCACCGGCTTGGACCCAAGGTTGCTGCCTTGAGCAAGGGGTTACTTGATCTGCTGTAGCCCCAAGGTCAAGGCATATATGAGAAAGCAATCAATGAACAACTAAAGTGCCACAACAAAAAATTGATGCTTCTCATCTCTCTCCCTTCCTGTCTGTCTGTCCCTATACATCCCTCTCTCTGACTCACTGTCACACACACACACAAAAATAACAGTAATAATCAAACAAATAAATAAATAAAATTCTGGGTAGTTACTGATTCACATTCGGTATATCCTCAAAACCAGCAACTTTCACCCTGGCCAGGAGCAGAGTAAATCAAGTGTCATCCCATAGCACAAAGGTCACTGGTTCAACAAGGTTGCCAGTTTGAGCCCCAGTCAATGGGTGCACAACTAAGAGAAACGAGTTGATACTTTCTCTCTCCCTTCCTCTCAATCAATGGGGTAAAAACAAACAAAAGGAAAACCAGCAACTTTCACAAATACAGATTCACTTATAGATTAACAGTAATATTAATGAATCCTTTATAAGTAAAAGTAATAGCCAGGCCCTGGCCCAGTAGCTCCATTGGTTCGAGTGTCATCCCGACATGCCAAGATTGAAGGTTTGATCCCTGATCAGGGCACATACAGAAATCAGCCAATGAATGCACAAGTAGAAAAATCAACTCTCTTTATTTCTCCCAACTGCACACACAAAAAAATCAATGAAGGTAAAAACAAATCCTTGAGAATTGGTTTTATTTTTTGAGCCTGCACAAGAGACAAGACAGACAGGAAGGGAGATAGATGAGAACCATCAACTCATAGTTGCATCCCTTAGTTGTTCATTGATTGCTTCTCATACATGGCTTGATGTGAGGGTATGGGGCTCCAGCTGAGCCAGTGACCCATTGCTTAAACCAGTAACTTTGGGCTTCAAGCCAGTGACGACAAGATCATATGGATGATCCAACACTCAAGCTGACAACACCAAGCTCAAACTGCAGACCTCAGGGGTTTCAAACCTGGGACCTCAGCATCCCAGGTCACTGCTCTATCCAATGCACCCCACCTGTCAGGCAGTTTTTTTTATTATTATTATCAAATGAGAAATTAATCTGGAAACCTAGGGAGAATCTTGTTATTCCTGATTCTTTAATAAAACAAAAAAAGTCATGCAAAAAATAAGATCAGTAATCTCTCACCATTAAGGAGATATATCTCTTAAGACAAGCATCTGTTGCTCAGTGCGTTTAAGAGCTGTCAGTGGGCTATAATTTTTTTAAATTCATTTTAGAGAGAACAGAGGGAGGAAGAGAGGGAGAGAAAGAGGGAGGGAGGGAGAGAGGGAAAAGGAGGATGGGGTGGGGGAGAGAGAGGGCAAGCAAGCTGTGGGGGGAAAAGGAGGATGGGGGTGGGAGAGAGAGGGCAAGCAAGCTGTGGGAAAGCATAAACTCCCATATGTGCCTTGACCAGGCAAGCCCAGGGTTTCAAACCTGTAACCTGTGTTCCAGGTTGACATTCTATCCACTGTGCCACCACAGGTCAGGCTGGGCTATCTATTATTGATATCTTAATTTTTATCTCCAACCGCACTGCTTACTAATCAATAACTGCTATATTGAGAATTCTTGTGTACATAACTAATGAAGAAATTTTACCACTTGAGAACTAAGAAAGGTTGCAATGAGGGCAAATTCAGTGAAAGATTTGTCTACTTCTCCAGTGTAAATTTAATTTTTCTTAAGACTGTATTTTACTGATTGATTTTAGAGGCAAAAAGAAGAAGGGGGTTGGGTGGAGTGGAGAGGAAGGGATGGAGGGAGGGAGAGGGAGAGAAATAGTCATTCGTTGTTCCACTTAGTTGTGTATTCATTGATGGCTTCCTGTATGTGCTCCCTGACCAGGGATCAAACCCACAACTGTGGTGTTTTGGGACCACACTCTAACCAACTGAGCTAACTGACAAGGGCCTTCATATAAATTTTAAAATGCTTCTAAATATATCTCAGGAAGTTCTGAAATGTCTGTATGGCACAAATTCAACATCAGTTTAAGATAATTATCCATCTAAGACTCGCAAAAAATTCTTAAACATTTAACGTTATCCACTTATTTTCAAATAACAAAGAAACTTCATGGTTTTAAAATAACTTTTATCTGACCAGCTGGTGAGACAGTGGACAGAGCATTGACCTGTGATGGGGAAGACCCAGGATCGAAACCACAGGGTCGCCAGGTTGAGTGTAGGATCATGACCCCATGGTCGCTGGCTTGAGCCCAAGGTCACTGGCTTGAAGCTTGAGCAAGGGGTCACTGGCTTGGCTGAGCATTGTGAACCCCAATGTGCCCCCATCAAAGCAGGTATGAGAAGCAACCAATGAACAACTAAGGTGCCACAACTATGGGTTGATGCTTCTCATCTCTCTCCCTGCCTGTCTCTCTCTCTCGCAAAAAGAAAATAACTTCACTATTTTCTAAAAGATAAAACTAAAGATTGCTATCAATAAGACTAAAGACTATATAAAACAAAATAAAAATAGGCTTCAGAATCAAACTTAGGTTCAATTCTTAGTTCTATCACTTTTGATATGTAAACTAGGGCAAGCTCCTCAATTCTAATGATTTAACTATTTCCTCAGAGTTCCTGTGAGATTTTCTGAGATCATTTATATGGGACACTTAAATATAATGAATCTTCAAAACTACTATTAATTCATACCTAAATTTCACTCTGGACAGCTATATACTAGAAACTGCTAAAAAAAAAAAAAAAGTCTATTTTGGGGAAGTGAACTCTCAGGAACTGTGAGGAAAAACCCTTTCTCCATATGCACGCATTACTTTCTAATGAAAAATATACATTACATAGGTATTTGGTCTTGAATTATAGCACTAATTTGGTATACTATTTTCTTTCTTCTTTTTTAAGTATTGACGTAGCACACATGCAGGCAGTGAGTAAGCTACAATTAAAATCTGACTTATGGCCAGACCAGGCGGTGGTGCAATGGATAGAGCGTTAGACTGGGATGCGGAGGGGCCCAGGTTTGAGACCCCGAGGTCGCCAGCTTGAGCGTAGGCTCATCTGGCTTGAGCTAAAGCTCACCAGCTTGGACCCAAGGTTGCTGGCTTGAGCAAGGGGTCACTCTGCTGCTGTAGCCCAACAGTCAAGGCATATATGAGAAAGCGATCAATGAACAACTAAGGTGCCACAACAAAAAACTGATGATTGATGCTTCTCATCTCTCTCTCTTCCTGTCTGTCTGTTCCTATCTATCCGTCTCTCTGACTCTCCCTCTGTCCTATAAAAAAAATAATAAAAAAATAAACAAAAGCAATAAATAAAATTAAAAAATAAATCAGATCGACTAAAGTATACTTATAATGGCTTGTAATATGCATTAGAAAATATCTGGAAGGACAAAGAAGAAACTAGTAGCCCTGCTTTGTTTCCCTCTTTCTACAAGGGGGTGGTAACAAGTTATGTGGGAATGTGATAAAAATTTTTTACTGTATACCTTTTGATTTTAGAACTTCATTTAAAATAAAAACAAAACTTCACAAATGAATTTATACTGAGCCAGATACAAAAACTACTGCCATAGGAAAACGAGACATCACATTTTCAGAATGTTAATAGACATCTTTACTACCAACACAATCACATACACAACATCTTCCTAAAATAAATAATGCAAAGACAAAAGTATGGATTAAAACAACAGCATTCACCAATTTACCTGGAGGTACAGGTGGAGGAAAGCCAGGAAACTGTGGGGGTGGAATCCCTGGTGGGAGTGCTGGGATTCCCATAGGAGGGCGATTCAAATGAGGGGGGAAAGACATTCTTACTGCAGCAGTCTAAAAAAAGAAATCATGACACATCATTTTATTTGAAAACTTTACAATTCGATATGCCTGGTTTGATGGCCTTCATTTTTAGAGTATCTGCAAAATTCTAAAGTTTTCTTACCCAAAGGAGTTGGCAAAGACCCTCTTTTCTTTGTCTGTCCATTGAGAATTTTTAAAACTTAGATCTTTTCTAAAATAAGTTCCCAAAATGTACACGATCTAAGTTCAGGATAGACTCCTACAATCATATGGGAATACATATAAAGGAAGAAAAAAATTTTGAGGTTCAGTTAATATCCAAAAATTAAATACCAAATATCAATGACTCTTTTTAAAATCAAACTCAGAATCCAGGAAAGTGTCTTATATTTTTAAAAAGTGATCTGATGCCTTCTTTTTTTATATAAGTATCAGTATCTTTGTGAAAACTAGTTTACAAAGTTACACAGTTTTTACATTAACTCAGTGTTGGCCAATTCCTGAAGTACAAATGATTGTTGCAGTGAACTACAAACCTGGGGGGTAGGGTAAGAGTGAGGGAACCTCCCGACATCAGGTCACACAGTAACCAAATATAAAGAGAACATAAAATTTGTAACAATGAGAAAAAAAGTCATAATTTTGCTTAAAGTTAAAAGCAAACTCCTTAACCATTCTTGAAAGAAATTCAGTAAGATGCTAGCATTTAATTTTTAAAAACTAGAAAACCCACAGCCAGTGGCTAAACTGGTTTGAGTGTCAGCCCTGTGTGCTGATGATGGCTCAGCTGGTCTGAGCTTGGGCCTCAGGTGCTGAGGATAACTCCATTGATTCGAGCATCGGCCCCACCCAGATGGGGGTTGCTTGGGCACATATAGGAGTCTATCCCATTATCTTCCCTCCTCTCATTTGAAATAAATAAAAATAAAAACAAAAACTAGAACATATTGAACTGCTTCATCTTGGTTTGTGGTATTACTACTTTAAAGAAAATTAGTTTTTATTTCAGTTAAATGAGTATTTAAATATCTAAGACTTGCCTCCCCTCAAGATTTTTATTTTCCTCTACATATTCAACTGTCCACATATATTGAAAAAAGTAGAAAAATTATTAGGATGTCCTAGGTGGATTCCATGCAGCAATTTTTTTTTCCATTCACCAATTTAAAAAGCAGCCAAAAAAAGTGGGTTGATCTCTTATCCGTGATGCCATTAAAAAGCAGTGATCTGATCAGCAGCATGTATTTCCGCTGGGAAAATTTCTTCCACCAATGTTCTATAACTGAAGGAGTTTAGAGTTGTTAGTTTTTTAAAATGTTTATCTCTACTATTTTCTTTTCTTGTTTTATAAATTTTTTACTCACCCTTCAGAAGAGAGAAGATAAAAAGTGCATGTCTTCTACTTTCTTGCCCCCTAATCCCAAAGTTTGGTATATATATTGTTGTATTCTTCTAAAAATCTTTCTACAGATAAACTAACATAATCATTTGTTTTTCTGCAAACAATATAATCATACTATATTGTTACACTTGTTTCTCCCTCCTTATCATTAACATCTCTTTTTGCCAATTCATAAAGTTCTATTGCATTCTTTATAAGGCAAGGCAGTTAACTATTACATAGATAGACATACAATAATGATTCAAGCAACACTGATGGTTGGCTCCACATTTTACCTCTTACAAATAATGCTGAACAGGGCAAATTGGACATGTAATAATGCACCTGTGCAAGTAATTTTATAATACAGATTAGTACTATATACAGCCACACTTTTCTGCCAAATCATCCTCTGGAACTAGTCTACAAATTTATATTCCCACCACTTGTATATGGGTATAACTCCTTCCTCATCCTCAACATGGCTAGGGTAAACGAGTGTTTAAATTTTAACAATCTAATAAATAAAAAGTCCTCATGTTTCAGTTTGCATTTCCTTGATCACTGATTAGGTTAAGTATCTTTTTATCTGTTTATTAGACATTTCTTTAAAAGTCTTAGAAAATCATGTCCTTTGTGCTCACAGCTGTGTTTCTCAGTGTTCTTTTGATTTTATTAAGTTAGTGTAATAAAATATTCTATAAAATGTAAACTTCAATTTCAGGAAACAATACACTTAAGATATTTAGAAAGCTTTACAGGTAAAATAAATCCCTAGGTTGATTTCATACACTTAGCAAATAAGGTACTGAAAATGCTTCAAAATAGTAAGCAGGGCCTGACCTGTGGTAGCGCCGTGGATAAAGCATCGACCTGGAACTCTGAGGTCGCCGGTTCATAACCCTGGACTTGCAGGGTCAAGACACATACAGGATGCAACTACTACAAGCTGAAGCTTCCCTCTTCTACCCTTTCTTTCTCCCCACCCCTCTAAAAAATAAAATTGCCTGACCTGTGGTGGTGCAGTGGATAAAGCGTCGACCTGGAACACTGAGGGTCACCAGTTTGAAACCCCGGGCTTGCCTGGTCAAGGGACATATGGGAATTGATGTTTCCTACTCCTCCCCCCTTCTGTCTCTCTCTCCCCCACTCTAAAATGAATTTTAAAAATTTAACAGTAAGCAGGTATCAGGATAAATTAGAAAGGAAAAATGCAACTAATTTAAGACTGTAAATGTGCTATATTTTTAAATAATCCATTTTTAATACTTTTGCCCAAAAATAAAAACAAATACTTTATAAGGCAAGAGTGTATCTCCTTTTAAAGCAGAGGCAAAAAGAAATTAAAAACAGAGAGGGCTACTGTCTACTTACAGAAGCTCTTCTATTATAATATTCTATATCTCAGCACTTTTCTGAGGAGGGCAGTTGGTATTAATACCTGTTGAATAAATGAATGAATCAGTAAAAAAAATGAACTCTTGAGGACCTTATTAAACAAATTTATAAAGAAGCTTTCATGTGCCAGGTAGTATGCTAGCAATGACCTAGTACCTAGCTTCACAACAGTTATAAGGACTGGGCCACAAATGTGTATTTAGAATCATTTCCCCCAAATATTAAATATAAATATTATTTCTTGTAAAACCTCTGTTCTAGTGCCTGACCTGTGGTGGAGCAGTGGATAAAGCGTCTACCTGGAACGCTAAGGTCTCCAATTCAAAACCCTGAGCTTGCCTGGTCAAGGCACAGATGGGAGTTGATGCTTTCTGCTCCTCCCCCCTTATATCTCTCTCCCTCCTCTCTAAAATGAATAAATAAAATTTAAAAAACAAAAACAAGAAGACCTCTGTTCTTGGTGTTTAAACAATAATTCCTAGTTTTTAAATGTATAATTCATTCTGTTAAACGTTGACCAGATTATTTGCTTAATTTAGTTTATGCCAATATAACCATTCTATTTACTTCTAATTTTTATAAAACTATTTCCCTTTTACTGTGAACTGTTCAAAACTTGCTTATTCATAGGTTGAAAGGTGCAGGTAATCTTCATAAGATAATGGTTCTTCTATGGAAATTCAGAAAAAAAAATTTTCTGGTGAACTCTGATACATATATACTTCAGACATCCTAAAATTAGAGTTTTAACCACTTCTTTCAACATAAAGTTTTATGTGTTTTGATACATGTAAAAATAATACCGAATTTTTATAACCATAAGCAAAGCTTATCAAATGTTATTATCTATAATTGATAAACTGTATCACTCCCAAATAAATTATATAAACATTCAAAGTTGATAGTTACTTTGTACTATGAAGTTAGGAAGAGGGCTAGGACAGTGGTCAGCAAACTAGTCAAGAGAGCCAAATATCAACAGTACGATTGAAATTTCTTTTGAGAGCCAAATTTTTTAACTATATAGGTAGGTACATTCCTTATCGAGGTAGCACCCGCACGTGGTATTTTGTGGTAGAGCCACACCCAAAGGGCCAAAGAGCCGCAGGGGTTTGCCGACAACTGGGCTAGAACTACTTTATTTTAAATATAGGGGTCAGTCCTCTCCAAGGTGACATTTGAACAAAGACTTGAAAAAGGAAGAGGGAGGAAGCCCTATTACTATCTATAGGCAATAGACTTCCAAGCAAACAAAACAGTAAATACAAGGAGCCAAAGGTGGCCATGGAGTGTTCACAGGAGAAACAGCAAGCCAACAACTAGAGAAGAGTATGCGAGAAAAGTCAGAGATAAATACCGACTGAGTATTACCTACTTGGGGAAGGCCTTCAGAGTACAGGGCTTTGTAAGGCCACTGTAAAGAATTAGTTTTCTCATCTGAGTAAGTTGGAAAACAAAGTATTTTTCATTTGACTTATATTTTAACAGTGGTATTAGGATATGACTAGAGATCAAGAGTCTAAACAAAACACTACACTTCAACAATCCAGACAAGAAAGGGTGGCCTGAACAGGTGGTATGGTGGAAGTGGTAACAAGCTGTTAGACTCGGGATATACTATGAAGGTAGCCAACAGTGGAGGAAATGCATGTGGGATTTAAGAAAAAAAGAGATGGAGAGGTTAACTGTATTAACACTGAAAAGAGTAAATAGCATATAAAAAATATTGGAATAGGCCTGACCTGTGGTGGCGCAGTGGATAAAGCATCGACCTGGGAACACTGAGGTCACCAGTTCAAAACCCTGCACTGGTCTGGTCAAGGCACATATGGGAGTTGATGCTTCCAGCTCCTCCCCCCTTTCTCTCTCTCACTTTCTCTCTCACTCTGTGTCTCCTCTCTAAAATGAATTAAAAAATATATATATATGTATATATTGGAATAGTAGTGCTCCACTTTTAGAAGGTTCAAAGCATTTTCACCTAAGTAAAAAGTAAGAAAAACAAGCACCTATGATGGAAGTGTTCCTTATCAATGGTGTGGCAATTTTCACATAGGTTTATGTGTGTCAAAATTCACTAAAACTAGCCTGACCAGGTGCTGGCGTAGTGGATAGAGCATCGAACTGGGATGCAGAGGACCCATGTTGGAGACCCGAGGTCACCAGCTTGAGCGCAGGCTCATCTGGTTTGAGCAAAGCTCACCAGCTTGGACCCAAAGTTGCTGGCTTGAGCAAGGGGTTACTTGGTCTGCTGTTGCCCCCCATCCCCCGTCATAAGACAAAGCAATCAATGAACAACTAAAGTGCAAAAACAAAAAACTGATGATTGATGCTTCTCATCTCTCTCCGTTCCTGTCTGTCCCAATCTATCCCTCTCTCTGTCTCTGTAAAAAGAAAAAAAAAAATCACTAAAACTAAAATGGTGTGCTTTGCACATGTAAATTTAATTTCAGTAAATTAAGTCTCTCCCCAAAAAAACTTATAATATTTATCTCTACTACTCAACATAAGTATGCATTCTTTTTTCACTTTACTCTTAAACCACTTTTTCTTCTTGCACTTCCAAGAGTATAATTATTGTTTATATTATAAGCATTTCTTTATTACAGTTATCCCAATAGAAACACAATATTTTGCCAAGTATAGATTTACAGGCTAACCCCATCAGGACACTGTGCGTCAAATTTCTGAAATGTTAAAGGCAAATGAACCAATAGACTCTCCTCAGCAAATACTCATGTACAACATCTACCTTCACTCAATAAATAGCTCCAAATATGTGCCAGGTTCTTTTCTAAGTATTATTTCTATTAGTTCTGAAAGAGCAACTTTTAAGTTACATAGTTATACAGCCAGTCCAGTGGTTCTACAGTAAATATAAACGATTAGTGTAGCATGCACTAATCCTGCTCTGCTTATAACTTGGCAAGATAAAATGGACTGATATAACTGCCCCAGTTCAAGAAGAGCACGCCCCTCAAAACATCATTTCTCAAATTGAATTTCCACAGACCCGGAGACTTCAAAAACTATTCCTAGGAAAAAATGTTCCATGTCCAAAGACTAGGAAATGCTTAACCAAAAGTTGTTTCTACAGGAAAGCTTTTCATACGTGTGAAGTGTTTCAAGTCTCCGAAGAGGAAGTTGATCATGTTCTGAGACTTCCACTTTGCTGTTTTACCATTTTCAATGATTAAAAAGCAGTATTATCTTCAGAGAAATTTTAGTGACAGTCTGGAGTTGGGGTGGGTACAGGAAGTGACTTGTAAACAGGAAAGAGGGATCCTTTGGGGTAATGGTTGGATAACTGTACCTTTGCTAAAATTATTGACTTGTAAATTTACAATGGTTGAATCTTATGTCAATCACACTTCAATAAAGCTGCTTTAAAAAGGCAACACCGCCTGCCCTGTGGTGGCCCAGTGGATAAAGTGTCGACCTGGAGCGCTTGCAGCCGCCAGTTCAAAACCCCAGGCTCGCCTGGTCAAGGCACATATGGGAGTTGATGCTTCCTGCTCCTCCCTCTTCTCTCTCTCCCCTCTCTAAAAATAAATAAAAATCTTTAAAAAAAATAAAACAAAACAAAACGTGCTTTAAAAAGGTAACACCGCCTGACCTGTGGTGGTGCAGTGGATAAAGCGTCGACCTGGGAACAGTGAGGTCGCCAGTTCAAAACCCTGCACTGGTCTGGTCAAGGCACATATGGGAGTTGATGCTTCCAGCTCCTCCCCCCTTTCTCTCTTTCTCTCTCTCTCTCTTTCTCTCTTTCACTCTGTGTCTCCTCTCTAAAATGAATAAAATAAAAATTTAAAAAAAAGGCAACACCAATTCAGGACAATTTCAGGCAAATCCAATTAAGACCTACAGATTAGATAATACTGTATCAATATTAATTTCCTGATTTTAATCACAGACTTTTTAAATATGAGAATGTCCTTGTTTTTACAAAGTACACATTTATGGGTTAAGGAACACTACATATGCAACTAACTAGCAAAACATTTTAGAAGAAAACTATGGAGGAAAGGGGAAGACGATAAAGTGGGAAAAGAATAAAGCAAATTGGTAAAGTCAACATTTGGGCGATCTAGGTGAATTGTATCTGCGAATTCTTTGTACTATTTTTGTTAATTTTTTTTGAAGTTTGAAATTATGTCAAAATAAAAATTTTAAAAGTAGTATCACTAATTCTGGTTAGTTGAAATATGATGTTTATTTTAAAAAAATTAAAAGGTAGAAAAATGCTATTAAAAAACTTTGAGGAATCAAAATTATGAATGGCGGTAGTGTCTGTCAAAAGACTATACAGCCTGACCAGGCGGTGGCAAGTGGATAGAGCATCGGACTGGGATGTGGAGGACCCAGGTTTGAGACCCCGAGGTCGCCAGCTTGAGCGAGGGCCCATCTGGCTTGAGCGAAAAGTTCACCAGCTTGGACCCAAGGTCACTGGCTCCAGCAAGGGGCTGCTCGATCTGCTGAAGGCCCGCGGTCAAGGCACTTGGCGAGAAAGCAATCAATGAACAACTATGGTGTCGCAACGGCAACGAAAAACTAATGATTGATGCTTCTCATCTCTCTCCGCTCCTGTCTCTCTGTCCCTATCTGCCCCTCTCTCTGACTCTCTCTCTCTGTCCCTGTAAAGAAAAATAAATAAAAAATAATAAAAAAGACTATCCAGAGGTTAAAAAATACAAAGAATGTTTTTTAAGACTTTATAAAAGGATCAATGATTACTTTTGCTTCCAACGTCATAACATAGTTAATATACTGATCCCCTAAATAATGTATAATTTAAGTATAAAAATAGCATATAACTAATTTGTCTGTGAACAAAAATGTAACTTGAAAATCCCAAAGTTGTATTAGATCTGAAGTAGTTACCAATGTTAAAACGAACTTCTTTTTTTTTTTTTTTTTTTTTTTTTTTTTACAGGGATAGATAGGGACAGACAGACAGGAATGGAGAGAGGTGAGAAACATCAATCATTAGTTTTTCGCTGCCATTGCAACACCATAGTTATTCATTGATTGCTTTCTCACATGTGCCTTGACTGCGGGCCTTCAGCAGACCGAGCAACCCCTTGCTGGAGCCAGCGACCTTGGGTCCAAGCTGGCGAGCTTTTGCTCAAACCAGATGGGCCCGCGCTCAAGCTGGTGAACTCAGGGTCTCGAACCTGGGTCTTCCGCATCCCAGTCCGACGCTCTATCCACTGCGTCACCGCCTGGTCAGGCGAAAACGTCTCTCTGTCCCTATCTATCCGTCTCTCTGAATCCTCTCTGTCCCTGTAAAAAAAAAAAAAAAAAGGGAGAAGAGTGGAAAAAATAAAAGAGTATAAAATATATTAAGAGTCTTGGCCCTGGCCGGTTAGCTCAGTGGTCGAGTGTCAGCGGGGCAGATGAAAGTCCCAGGTTTGACTTCCGGTCAGGGCACAGAGAAGAAGCACCCATATGCTTCTCCACCCCTCCCCCTCTCGCTTCTCTCTCTCTCTCTCTCTCTCTCTCTTTCTCCTCCTCTCCGAAAGTCAAGTCTCCACTGAAGCAAGTTGGCCCAAGAGCTGAGGATGGCACTATGGCCTCGCCTCAGGCGCTATGATGGCTCTTGTTGCAAAGGAGCAAGGGTCCCAGACGGGTAGAGCATCCCCCCCCTAATGGGCTTGCCGGGTGGATCCCGGTTGGGATGCAGGCGAGTCTGTCTCTGCCACCTCTCCTCTCACTAAAAAAATTTTAAAATTAAGAGTCTAACACAACGGAATAAAACCAAAACAAACCAGAAAATAAAACTATCAATATATGGTGCCTATATGCAAAAGTTGGACAATAAAAATATTTTCTTCTTAAAAGTGCTATGATTCTACATACACACACTCTCTCTCTCTCTCTCTCTCTCTCTCAGGACCAAAAGAGTAAATTTGGTTAGTCCAAGAAGATAAATTATTTAATAAAATTACCATACCTGTTAACACTTTTGTTATTTGGGCATTGTACTAAGGATTTTACATACCTTCTTCTCAATTTCCAATCCCAATAACCTATGAGGTGGGTAACTGTTATAATCCTTATTTTACAGATGAAGGCAACAAACGTCTTAAAATTAGAATATATAGTAACTACTTGAATCTTGTGCACCTGATGACCAATTGAATTCCTTTCTAGACTTCTGAATGTTTTTGGAAACAATCTTTTAAAATCAAAGCTCCCAAGACAATATAAAAGTTGTTTATACACTACTGCCAACTACCGAATTCAGAGTACTTCACACTATAGCGGTCCAGTGTAAAAAAAAAGTCCAACCTCTTCCCTCCTTTTGGTCCATTCCGCTCTGCCCAGTATCAAAATGGCTCTTGCATGGCAATATAAATCCGTATTACATAATTCAAAATAATCTTCTTCCTCCTAGATCTATTTCGAAAAACGTACTTAAAACGTAGTACTGAAGACCACAGAAGGGTGTGAGAAAGCAGTAACACATTTCAATGTGGAGCTTGGTCAACGCCTAGAATGAATGGAGATATAGCTTACTTACTGCAACCTCCAATGGAGGAAGGAGGCAGGACCACAATACTCACCACGATCTTAGACAACTAAACTCGGAGGGTGCCAAAAAAGGTAGGCGTTATCTATATTGGGGGTGGGGGGCTCACTTAGGGGAGAGCTCTAGACGACCAAAGAAGAAGAGAAATGAGTCCGTTGGTGGCCAGCGCAGCTGTCTAAAAAGGGTGGATGCTGACTGGCCTCTAGGCAGAGCCTAGGCCAAGGGAGACCTAGGCCCCGGAACCTCTACGCCGGTTCCGCCGGCTCAGGTTAGAAAGGGGGCTCAGAGAAGAGCTCCCCAGGGGCAGACAGATCGTACTGTGGCAGACGTGGATCCCAAAAGGAGCCGACAGGATTCACTGTGGACGACCGTGAAAGGAAAAGGGAAATTGGGCGACAATGCGAAGAGGAAAGCTCCGACAGTAGGTAGGTCCGGCCTCCACCGGCTCCTGCTGGGCCCACTGGTTTTCGAGGCCTCAGAGAAGTCAAGAAACCCAAGCCTCGTGCCCGACCCCTCCCCCACCCAGTCCCCCTCTTTTCCCCCGTTCCCACCCCGGCCCTTTCGGAGCTTCTCCGGCTTTCCTTCCTCCCCTAGCTGAGGTACCCGGTTTCCACACGCGTTCATAGGCGTGAACTCACCCGCTGCTGAGGAAACGGAACTGTCTTCGTGGCTTTCTGCGCTCCAGGTTACGACAGGGATCCACCGCTTCGAGGTTTCTCCGCACCGCTCACGGGGAGACTGGTTCCGAAGCGACTACTCGCACAGGCCGCAACGCAAACACAGCCGCGCTGCGCGGGGTGCTTCTGGAGGTCTTCCTCTTGCCCGGCGTGCACTGCGGCTGGGGGAGTAGGGAGGAGCACCATAGAGAAGACGCATATAGACAGCCTTCACTGTTGGCCCTCAATCACCACACCCCGCCAACAACCATAGAGAAGGGAGCCTAGTGGAGACTAGAAAGGTTCGAGCTGTAAATTACGACCCACCCTGCCATTTTTGATTGGAGCTGATTGAATCTTGTGACTACGCGACGCCATCTTGAGGTCAAGGTTCCGGCTGGACTCGGAGCGACGGGTTTTGGAGAGTTTCTGACTTTTTCAGTTTGTTTCGGGGATTAGATTCTTGGTTTGTGATTCGTTTAAGTTCGATAGACTGGCAACTGGGCCCCCAGCCAGCACCTCAGAAGAAACCCCAAGGGCTGATCTTTCTCTAGAAAACTACTACTCTTGATACTAGAAGAACGGACCAGGGTGGTTTGTTGTGTTGTCTTAAATGCAAGTGCATACACACAGAAGGGTTTATGCTCATTGGTAGGGCCAAAGAGGTAACTAGATGTTTGAAATACCCAAACCAACCTTGGAGCATTTAACACAGCTTTCGTTCTGTCACGTAAACATGCAAAAAAGAACTTTGCTAATTAGATTAATGAAAATAGGCTAATCGCGCGTGATTAGATTATTCGATTTATGGACTTAATGGTCAATATCTATTTACAGGTCTTTGTTTCCCAACTGCTTGATTCTCAGAAGCCTTATAACTTATTCAATATGAAAATTCTCCATAAGTGACTGGTGCTGGGTTAATTGCAGGGAGTATGCGAAATGGGAGTGAGATTTTATTACTGTCCTGGAGGAGCTGCAAACATTTTAGAACAGGTGACAAATTTAATCACTGTATATAAAATTAAAACACCTAAACAGTTCCTGTGTTTCCTATTTAATTCTACTCTATAGAGCAAATCACCGCCTACTGTGCTGCATATTTTTATTTTTATAGTCTGTCCTTACCTCACTAGAATGTAAATTTAAGGGGTATGGATATTGTTTTGCACATTTCTGTATCCTCAGTGCCTAGAGTAATGCCCGGTACATAGTTGGTGCACAGTAAATATTTGTTGAATAAAAGAAATGGCTACATGTGATGAGTACCAACAGAAAATAAAATGCAGTGGGAGACATGGGAAAGGCTGTATCATTACTACCATCTGTAAATTTTGCATGTCTATTTTTCTGCCTGCTAGGTTTCCTTACCATTGTGGGGTGCTTAAATAATACCTAATCCCCAGAGCTATTTCAAGAACTAAATTAACTAATGTATGTAAACATATCTTGTTCAGTAAAGTGCTAGTCAGCTGCTAATTTTGCAGATGAAAAGAGCAATTGCCCTTTTTTTCACCACCATAAGGCATGGACACAAATCCTCTCAGGTTATTTTGTATCCCTTTATGTTGTTAGAAATATTGTATACTAATCCCTGTATTACTTTTTAAAAATTTTATTGATTGATTTTTGGAGAAAGAGGAAGGGAGCCTGACCTGTGGTGGCGCAGTGGATAAAGCATCGACCTGGGAACACTGAGGTCGCCAGTTCAAAACCCTGCACTGGTCTGGTCAAGGCACATATGGGAGTTGATGCTTCCAGCTCCTCCCCCCTTTCTCTCTTTCTCTATCTCTCTCTCTCACTCTGTGTCTCCTCTCTAAAATGAATAAATAAATAATTTTTAAAAAAAAAGAAAGAAAGAGGAAGGGAAAGAGAAACGTCAATTTGTTGTTCCATTCATCCATGCATTCACTGGTTGATACTTGTATGCACCCTGATGGGGGAACAACCACAACCTTATTGGGACAATGCTCCAAACAACTGAGCAACCTGAAAAGGGCCATGTGTTCTTTATATAATAAAAGAAAACTTGAAGGAGAGAGTTCTCTCAAACAACAGTTGGCTAACTTTCCTATAGTAAACATTTGTTGTTTCAGTTGATCTAATACTCATTCATATCTTTGGTAATGGCACTCCACATTGCTTTTTGTTTTGGTTTTGTTTTGTTGTTTTGTTTTCTGAGAGTGAAACAGGAATATGGAGCTGCTCTTGTATGTGCTCTGACCTGAGAATGGAACTGACAACTTCCTTGCTTCAGGATGAGACTCTAACCAACCAAGCTATCTGATATTTTATTTATTTGTTTGTCTGTTTTGTTTATTTGTTTGTTTTATTTAATTTATTTGTTTGTTTGTTTGTTTTAGAGACAGAGAGAGGAAGGGAGAGAGAAGGGCACAGTGAGGGAATCATTCATTTGTTGTTCCACTCCCTTCTACATTCATTGGTTGCTTCTTGTGGGTGCTCTGACCATGGATCGAACCTGGAACCTTGTTGTTTAGGGATGATGCTCTTAACTGACTGAGCTAAACAGCCAGGGCCACCAAATTTCTTAAAAGAAATCATCCTGTCTGACCTGTGGTGGCACAGTGGATAAAGCATCGACCTGGAATGCTGAGGTCACTGGTTCAAAACCCTAGGCATACCTGGTCAGGGCACATACGAAAAGCAACTACTACATGCTTCTGGCTTCTATACCACCATTCTCTCTCTCCTCTCCTCTCTAAAATCAATCAATAAATGAGAAAAAGAGAGAGAGAGAGAGAGGGACAAACAGGAAAGGAGAGAGATGAGAAGCATCAATTCTTCATTATGGCACAGTTGTTCATTAATTGATTTTTCCTATGTGTCTTACAGGAGGGGGGAGGCAGGAGAGGCTGCAGTGGAGCCAGTGACCCCTTGCTCAAATCAGCAACCTTAAGCTCAAGCCAATGACCTTGGGCTTCAAGCCAGCAACCATGGAGTCATATCTATGATCCGGGCTTAAGCCAGCGACCCTGCACTCAAGCTGGTGAATGAGCTGGGCTCAAGCCTGCACCCTCTGGCTTTCAAACCTGAGTCCTCAGCATCTCAGGCTGGTGCTCTGTCCACTGCACCACCTCCTGGTCAAGCAATAAAATCTTTATATCAATCAATCATCCTGCCCTGGCTGGCTAGCTGAGTTGGTTGCAACATCATCCTGATGTTCCTGGGTTGTAGGTTCAATCCCCGGTCAGGGCACATGCAAGAGTCAACCACGGAATGCATGGATAAGTGAAACAACAGATCTATGTTTCACTCTTCCCCCACCCCCAAATCAATAAATAAAATATTTTAACAATATAAAAGCCTGACCTGTGGCGGCACAATGGATAAAGTGTCAATCTGGAATGTTGAGGTTGCCAGTTCAAAACCCTGGGCTTAACCTGACCAGGCAGTGGCGCAGTGGATAGAGCATCGGACTGTGATATGGAAGACCCAGGTTCGGGACCTTAAGGTTGCCAGCTTGAGCGCGGGCCCATCTCGCTTGAGCAAAAAGCTCACCAGCTTGGACCCAAGATCGCTGGCTCCAGCAAGGGGTTGCTCAGTCTGCTGAAGGCCCATGGTCAAAGCACATGTGAGAAAGCAATCAATGAACAACTAAGGTGTCGCAATGACAACAGAAAACTAATGATTGATGCTTCTCACCTCTCTCCATTCCTGTCTGTCTGTCTCTATCTATCCCTCTCTCTGACTCTCTCTGTCCCTGTAAAAACACACACACACACACACACACACACAAAAAAAAAAAAAAAAAAAAAAACCTGGGCTTAAAAATAACAGAACAAAACCCCGGGCTTGCCTGGTCAAGGCACATATGAGAAGCGACCTCTACGAGTTAATACTTCCCGCCCCTCTCCCCTTCTCTCTCTGTCCTCTCTCTAAAATCAATAAATAACATGTTTTTTAGAAGTTAAATAAATTTTAAAAATAAAAATTGTTCCTTTTCTAGGACTACACACACACACACACACACACAGCTGGCAGGCAGGCACCATATCTTTCCATCAACATGGCTGACACTATTCACCCTGCCTGGGTGTCCCTGAGGCTCACCCAAGGTGTTTCCAGTGGCTTTTCCATACAAATGGCCTCTCTTGCCTCATGCTTTAGACAAGTGGTAGTCAACCTGGTCCCTACCACCCACTAGTGGGCGTTCCAGCTTGCATGGTGGGTGGTAGCGAAGCAACCAAAGGATAAATAAAAAGATAAATTTAACTATAGTAAGTTTTTTTCTAAAGATTTATTCTGCCACCTGACCAGGTGATGGTGCAGTGGATAGAGTGTCGAACTGGGATGCAGAAGACCCAGGTTCGAGACCCCGAGCTTGCCAGCTTGAGCGCAGGCCCATCTGGCTTGAGCAAAAAGCTCGTCAGCTTGGACCCAAGGCCCCTGGCTCCAGCAAAGGGTTGCTCGGTCTGCTGAAGGCCCGCGGTCAAGGCACATGTGAGAAAGCAATCAATGGACAACTAAGGTGTTGCAACAGCAACAAAAAACTAATGATTGATGCTTCTCACCTCTCTTCATTCCTGTCTGTCTGTTCCTATCTATCCCTCTCTCTGACTCTCTCTCTGTCCCTGCAAAAAAAAAAAAGAAAAAAAAATATTTATTCTGCCAAACTTAGTAAAAATCCGAGATAAAGTACTTGGTAAATAATTATTATTATATGCTTTAACTGGCTGTAACTTTGCTTTATATATTTTATAAAGTAAAGTTACTTCCCTACATTATAAATCACCATTACTATGGAACAGGTGGGCGGTTAGAAAATTTTACTACTAACAGAGATACAAAAGTGGGCGGTAAGTATAAAAAGGTTGACTACCCCTGCTTTAGACTTTCCTAAAATCTCTCAAACATCAGCATCTGGCCTCTGCATTCCCTGTACTACTTGCTAAGTATCCCCAGGCCTGGCACTAGCGGCAGCTGGCCTTAGTTAACAGCTTGGCCTCTCCTGGGCACCTCCAAGCCCAGCACAAGTAGCAGCCATCTGCATATTACTTTGTAGCTTGTGCTGGGTGGCCCCAGGCAAAGGACAAGTGGTGGCAGACCATACTAGATTGCAACCTTACCACCTCCATGAGTTATATACTCAAAGGATGGACTCAGTGAGCACCAAAGCCCCACTGAAGCAAGTCTTGCTCCATAGGATCAGCTCCTGAATAGCAGCTCCTCTCCTCGAGTCTTAGCCAGTCCTCGCAGCTGATTGGCCTGGGGGTCAGTTCCTCCCAGTGATGCCAACAGCAATCAAGCAAAGCTTAACTCCAACAGGACTATGCAGACATCCCACACAGGGGCATAGCTGCAGCACCCAGCTCTGGTGTCTTGAAAGGCTGTGCTACTAGGCCCTATAGGACACTTACTACACAAGGTCTGCCAAGTCTGGGAGTCAGAGTAACTCTACCTAACATAAAAACATACATAGGAAAGCAACCCAAATGTAGACACAAAGAAACATGTTCCAAATGAAAGAACAGGAGAACTCTTTAGAAAAATACCTAAACAAAACAGAGACGAGCAAACTAACAGATACAGAGTTCAAAACAATGGTTATGCCTGACCAGGCAGTGGCTCAGTGGATAGAGCATTGGTCTGGGATGCTGAGGACCCAGGTTCAAAGCTCTGAGGTCAATGGCTTGAGTGTGGGCTCATATGGTTTGAGCACAGGCTCACTGGCTTCAGTGCAGACTCACTGACTGGCGCATGGGATCATAGACATGACCCCATGGTCACTCGCCTGAGCCCAAAGTCGCTGGCTTGGCTAGGAAAAAGCAATCAATGAACAACTAAGGTGCCACAACCAAGAATGGATGCTTCTCTCTCCCTTTCTGTATGTTTGTCCCTATCTGTCCCTCTTTCTCTCTCTCTCTCTCTCTGTCTCACTAAAAATAAAAAGTAAAAGAAACAATGTTTATAAGGATGGTCTTGGAACTTAGTGAGGACATAAAAACCATAAAAGAGTACCAGTCAGAAATGAAGGATAGGCTCTGGCTGGTTAGCTCAGTCAGTTAAGAGCATCGTTCCGAAAGACAAGGTTAAAGATTTGTTTCAGGTTCAATCCCTGTTCAGGGCACACACAGGAAGCAACCAAAGAATATATGACTGAGTGGAGCAACAAATGAATACTTCCCTTCCCCCTCCACTCTCTCTCCCTCTGTCTTTCTAAAAATCAACAAAAATTAAGCCCTGGCCCAATAGCTCAGTTGGTTGGAGCGTCATCCTGGAGCACAGAGTTTGCCGGTTAAATTCACTGGTCGGGTTACATACAGGAGCACCTTGATGTTCCTGTTTCTCTCTCTCCCTGTCTCCCTTAAAAAACAAACAACAAAGAAAAAAGAAAGAAAAAAAGAAAGAAATGGAGGATACACTAACTGAAATGAAGAGTAATTTACAGGGAATCAACAGAATAGATGAAGCCAAGAAGCAAATCAGCAATTCAGAATATAAGAAAGCAAAAAACACCTAATCAGAACAGCAGGAAAAATAAAGAATCCAGCTCTTTTCTGGTTTTTGGCAGCACAAGGGAATCATGAGCAGCAGCAAAGTCTCCCACAACACCCTCTATGAGGCAGTGAGGGAAGTCCTGCATGGGAACCAGTGAAAGCACCAGAAGTTTTTGGAGACAGTGGAGCTGCAGATCAGCCTAAAGAACTATGACCCTCAGAAGGACAAATGCTTCTGGGGCACCATTGCGCTTAAGTCCACCCCCACCCCAAGTTTGTGTGTGTTCTTAGGGACCAGCAGCACTGTGATGAGGCCAAGGCTGTAGACATGCCCCACATGGACATCAAGGCACTGAAGAAACTTAACAAGAATAAGAAACTGGTCAAAAAGCCGGCCAATAAATATGATGCCTTTTTGGCTTCAGAGTCTCTAATTAAGCAGATCTCAAGAATCCTGGGCCCAGAGCTGAATAAGGTTAGCAAGTTCCCTTCCTTGTTGACCCACAACGAGAACATACTTGGTGGCCAAAGTCAGTAAAGTGAAATCCACAATCAAGTTCCAGATGAAGAAGGTGCTGTGTCTGGTTGTGGCTGTTGGTCACGTGAAGATGACAGATGATGAGCTTGTGTACAATATCCATTTGGCTCTTAATTTCCTGATGTCACTGCTCAAAAAGAATTGGTAGAGCCTGACCGGGCAGTGGTGCAGTGGATAGAGTGCCCAAGGTCGCGGGTCCATCTGGCTTGAGCAAAAGCTTGCCAGCTTGAACTCAAGGTCACTGGCTCAAGCAAGGGGTTACTTGGTCTGCTGAGGGCCAATGGTCAAGGCACATATGAGAATACAATCAATGAACAACTAAGGTGTCGCAACAAAAAACTGATGATTGATGCTTCTCATCTCTCTCTGTTGCTGTCAGTCTGACCCTATCTATCCCTCTCTCTGACTCTCTCTCTGTCTCTGTAAAAAAAAAAAAAAAAAAAAGCTGAAAAAATAATTTGGCTCTCAAAAGAAATTTCAATCGTTGTACTGTTGATATTTGGCTCTGTTGACTAATGAGTTTGCCGACCACTAGGGCATAGACATTTATATAACTCTTATGAAGTGACCACCCCCAAAATCTAGTACACATATGTCACCATACTTTTATTACATATAGTTATTACAATATTATTGACTATATTCCTTATGTTATACTTTACATACCCATAACTATTTTGTAACTACCAATTTTTGCTTCTTAATCCCTTTACCTTTTTTCACCTAGCCTCCCAACCCCCCTCTCCTCTGGCAACCCTAAAAATGTTGCCTGTATCTATGAGTTTGTGTCTGTTTGTTCATTTATTTTGTTCTTTACATTCCACATATGAGTGAAATCATGTTATTTTTCTCTGTTGGACTTATTCAGCACAATACCCTCTAGGTCCACCCACACTGTTGCAAATGGCAAGATTTAATTCCTTTTTATGGCTGAATTCCATTGTATATATGCACCACATCTTACATATCCATTCTTTTAGTGATTAGCATGTAGGTTGCTTCCTTATTTGAGCTATGTAAATAATATCACAATAAACATATGAATGCATGTCTTTCAAATTAGTGTTTTGTGTTTCTTCAGATAAATACTCAGGAGTGGAATTGCTGTGTCCTTCTTTGTCTCTTGTTATAGCCTTCATTTTAAAGTAATTATTTCTGGCCTGACCAGGTAATGGTGCAATGGATAGAGTGTCGACCTGGGATGCTGAGGACCCAGGTACTAAATCCCAAGGTCACTGGCTTCAGTGTGGGATCATAGACTTGAACCCAAGGACACTGACTTGAGCCCAAGGTCACTGGCTTGAGCAGGAGTCACTGGCTCAGCTAGAGGCCCTCCTCCTCAAGGCACATATGAGAGACAATCAATGAAGAACTAAAGTGATGCAATTGTGAGTTGATGCTTGTATCTCTCCCTTTCTGTCTGTCCCTGGCTGTCTTTCTCTCTCTCTCTCTCTCTCTCTAAAAGAAAAAGAAAAGTCATTATTTCTGGTATAAGTATTGCTAACCCAGTTTACTATTTTTGTTTCCATTTTCATAAAATATCATTTTTCATCACTTTACTTTCAGTCTATATGTGTCTTTTTTAAAAAATATTTTTTTATTTATTCACTTTTAGAGAGGAGAGAGAGAGAAAAAGAGAAGGGGGTGAGGAGCAGGAAGCATCAACTTCCGTATGTGCCTTGACCAGGCAAGCCCAGGATTTCAAACTGGCAAATTCAGTGTCCAGGTTGACATTTTATCCACTGCGCCACCACAGGCCAGGCACTATGTCTTTTGATCTAAAGTAAGTCTTTTGTATACAGCATATGTATCAGTCTTGTTTTCTTATCCAGTCAGCCACCCTGTGTCTTTTGATTAGAGCATTTAATCCACCTGCATTGAAAGTGATTCTCGATAGGTTTTATTTTGTTTGTTTTTTGTTTTTTTACAGGGACAGAGAAAGAGTCAGAGAGAGGGATAGATAGGGACAGACAGACAGGAATGGAGAGAGGTGAGAAGCATCAATCATTAGTTTTTCGTTGCCGTCGCAACACCATAGTTGTTCATTGATTGCTTTCTCACATGTGCCTTGACCACGGGCCTTCAGCAGACCGAGCCACCCCTTGCTGAAGCCAGTGACCTTGGATCCAAGCTGACGAGCTTTTTGCTCAAGCCAGATGGGCCCACGCTCAAGCTGGCGAGCTCGGGGTCTCAAACCTGGGTCTTCCACATTCCACTCTGATGCTCTATCCACTGCGTCACTGCCTGGTCAGGATCAATAGGTATTTATTGACATTTTATTATTCATATTTTTCATTCTTTTTACTTTTTAAAGAAGGTCTTTTTTATTTATTTATTTTTACAGGGACAGAGAGAGAGGGATTGATAGGGACAGACAGACAGGAACAAAGAGAGATGAGAAGCATCAATCATCAGTTTTTCTTTGCGACACCTTAGTTATTCATTGATTGCTTTCTCATATGTGCCTTGATCGCGGGTCTTCAGCAGACCCAGTAACCCCTTGCTCGAGCCAGCGACCTTGGGTCCAAGCTTGTGAGCTTTTTGCTCAAGCCAGATGAGCCCGCGCTCAAGCTGGCGACCTCAGGGTCTCGAACCTGGGTCCTCCGCATCCCAGTCTGATGCTCTATCCACTGCGTCACCGCCTGGTCAGGAAAAGAAGGTCCTTTCTTTAAAAAAGATTTTATTTATTGATTTTAGAGAGAGGAGACAGAGAAACAGGATGGTGAGGAGCAAGAAGCATCAACTGATAGTAGTGCTTTTCATGTGCCTTGACCCAGCAAGCCTGGGGTTTTGAAATTTTTTTTTTAATTTCTTTTTATTTATTTATTTTAGAGAGGAGACAGAGAGAGAGAGAGAGAGAGAAAGGGGGGAGGAGCTAGAAGCATCAACTCCCATATGTGCCTTGACCAGAGCAGGGTTTTGAACTGGTGACCTCAGTGTTTCCAGGTCAACGCTTTATCCACTGCTCCACCACAGGTCAGGCAAGCCTGGGGTTTTGAACTGGCAACATCAGCATTCCAGATAAATGCTCCATCCACTGCACAATAACAGGTCAGGCAAAGAGGATCCTTTAACATTTATTGTAATACTGGTTAGGTGATGGCTTTTCACTTTCTTCATAGTGTCCTTTGAGGCACAAAATTTTTTAATTTTGATGATGTCATTTTACATATTTTTCTTTGCTGTGCTTTAGGTGTCACGTTTAATAAATTGTTAACTGAATCTAAGGCAGTGGTTCTCAAAGTGTGTCCCAGGGTGCACTGGTGCGCCCTAGAAGATTTCCAGGTGTGCCCTATGGTATTCCAGAGAAATATGTTCCTGTTGGGGACCAAAGAACCAACAGGGTTCTTGGAGTTTAGATTTTTGGAGAACAGAGGTGTCGGGAATTGGCTGTAAGCTGACAGTCTGCCCAACTCCCCACCTCACTTGCCTGATTAGGTTGCAAAAGGCTGTTAAACTGTGGTGCTGGATTGTTAACACTACCCCCCCCCATGTTCCCCGGAAAGACTGGAGGCAAGTTTATTCTATCCTTTGTTTGGTGTACAGTTAAGATGATATGTATGGTGGGGGTTTTCTGCACTCAACACAATTAAGAGTAAAAAGAGAGGAATTTTTCAATGTATTGACAAGGAAATGAGAGTTTGCCTTTCAAATATATGCAAAAACATTGAAGAAATTGCTAGGACACATCAGGCTTATGTTTCTCATAAACACAAGAATAAAAATACTTAACACATTTGTGCCAGGACCTGCCAAATTTACTAAATCTTACTAAGAATGTATCTATATATAAAAAAAGATAACTTTTTTGTCGGTTTTCTACTTTTTAATCCTCTTTTTTATGAATTCTGAAAAGCATAACTCAAAAAAATGTAACATTAAAATGTCAGAATAAATTTAACTTTGTCGTATTTATTTCATTTAATTACCATAAAAGCACGCTTAGACTTTATACTTTTTTCTTTTATATTTGACTTAATTAGTATAACATATTTCTCAGAAATTTATATATAGTGAGCCTACAATTATTTGTAGGATTTTAAATGCTCCCCGGCTTCAAAAAGTTTGAGAATAAGTGATTTAAGGTGTCTTAGTCTGCTCAGGTTGCTATGAGAATACCACAGATTAAGTAGCTTATAAACAGCAGAAATTTATTGCTCACAGTTCTGGAGGCTAGATCCAAGATCAGGATGCCTGCATGGTCAGATGAGAGTCCTCTTTCAAGTCTCAGACTTAACGTCTCCTCATACAGCATAAGGGGCCAGGGACTTCATGAGTGTGAATGGAAAGACCCAATAACCTCTCAAAGGCCCCACCTACTGATATCACCTTTGGGGTTAGAATTTCAACATAAGAATTTAAGGACAGCCTGACCAGGTGGTGGCACAGTGGATAGAGCGTCGGACTGGGATGCGGAAGACCCAGGTTCGAGACCCCAAGCTCGCCTGCTTGAGCGCGGGCCCATCTGGCTTGAGCTAAAGCTCGCCACCTTGGACCCAAGGTTGCTGGCTCCAGCAAGGGGTTGCTCAGTCTGCTGAAGGCCCGCGGTCAAGGCACATGTGAGAAAGCAATCAATGAACAACTAGGGTGTTGCGATGGCAAAAAAACCTAATGATTGATGCTTCTCACCTCTCTCCGTTCCTGTCTGTCTGTCCCTATCTCTCTCTCTCTCTCTGACTCTCTCTCTCTCTGTCCCTGTAAAAAAAAAAAAGAATTTAAGGACACAAACGTTCAGTGTTTGTGGGCACTTGGTCATGAGGATTTATACCTACATTTTTTCTAAGTTTTATAGTATTTTTTTAAATTTCTTTTTATTTTATTCATTTTTAGAGAAGAGACAGAGAGAGAGAGAGAGAGAGAGGGAAAGAGAGAGAAAGAGAGTGTACGTTTTATAGTTTTGACGTTTACATTTAGGTCTTGGATTCATTTCAGTTAACTTTTGTATATGTGATATAGAGTTCCAAAATCACTTCTTTGCATATGAATATCCAGTTATCCCAGCACCAGTTGTTGAAAAGACTTTTCTTTTCCCCATTGCATAATTTTAAACTCTTGTTATAAATCAATTGACTGCCCTGGCTGGTTGGCTCAGTGGTAGAGTATTGGCCCCCTGGTGTGTGAAAATCCCAAGTTTGATTCCCAGCCAGGGCACACAGGAGAAGTGCCCATCTGCTTCTCCATCCTTCCCACTCGCCTTCCTCCCCTCTTGCAGTTGGCCCCAGGGCTGAGGAGGGCTCCATGGCCCCCACCTCAGGCACTAGAATGACTCCAGCAGCAAAGGTGCAACACCCCAGATGGACAGAGCATTGCCCCCTGGTGGGCATGTTGGGTGGATCCTAGTCAGGCGCATGTGGGTGTCTGTCTGACTGCCTCCCTGCTTCTAACTTAGGAAAACACACACACACACACATACATACACACAAATCAATTGACCATAGATGGATGGGTTTAATTATGACCTCTCAATAATATTCTATTACTCTATACGTCTATACTTACAGCAGTACAATACTTTCTGTGATACATTTTGAAATCAGGAAGTATGAGTCCTTCAACTCTGTCTGTTGAAACAAGATTGTTTCAACATGCTATTCAGGGTTACTTGCAATTCAACATGAATTTTAAGATCAACTGTCCATTTCTACAAAAAAAATCAGTTGAAGTTATTTATTTATTTTTTTTGATAGAGAGGGAGAGGAAGAGAGACAGGAAATGAGAAAGATGAGAAGCATCAACTCATAGTGTGTCACTTCAGTTGTTCATTGATTGCTTCTCATACATGCTTTGTGGATGGTGTGGGGGGTACAGGGACTCCCGCTGAGCCAGTGACCCCTTGCTCAAGCCAGACACCTTGGACTTCAAGCCAGCAACTTTTTTTTTTTTTTTTTTTTTACAGGGACAGAGAGAGAGTCAGGGAGAGAGATAGATAGAGATAGACAGACAGGAATGAAGAGAGGTGAGAAGCATTAATCATTAGTTTATTTATTTTATTTTATTTTATTTTATTTTAATCATTAGTTTTTCGTTGCTGTTGCAACACTTTAGTTGTTCATTGATTGCTTTCTCACATGTGCCTTGACCGCGGGCCTTCAGCCGACTGAGCAACCCCTTGCTGGAGCCAGCAACCTTGGGTCCAAGCTAATGAGCTTTTTGCTCAAGCCAGATGGGCCCGCGCTCAAACTGGCGAGCTTGGGGTCTCGAACCTGGGTCTTCTGCATCCCAGTCCGACGCTCTATCCACTGTGCCACCGCCTGGTCAGGCTATAGTGGTATTCTTTTTTTTTTTTTAATTTATTCTTATTTTTATTTTATTCATTTAGAGAGGAGACACAGAGTGAGAGAGAGAGAGAGAGAAATGGGGGAGGAGCAGGAAGCATCAACTCCCATATGTGCCTTGACCATACCAGTGCAGGGTTTTATTTGTTTGTTTGTTTGTTTGTTTTATTCATTTTAGACAGGAGACACAGAGTGAGAAAGAGAGAGAGAGAGAGAGAGAGAGAGAGAGAGAGAGAGAAAGGGGGGAGGAGCTGGAAGCATCAACTCCCATATGTACCTTGACCAGACCAGTGCAGGGTTTTGAACTGGCGACCTCAGTGTTCCCAGGTCGACGCTTTACCACTGCGCCACCACAGGTCAGGCCACCAGTGCTGGGTTTTGAACTGGCGACCTCAGTGTTCCCAGGTCAATGCTTTATCCACTGCGCCACCACAGGTCAGGGTATAGTGGTATTCTTAGGAACAAAATCCTCTTGGGAAATTTCACAGCAGGCAAGACAGTCTCAGGAACATAGCTGAAGACCTACTATCTTAACTTTCTAAATTTTTCCTTTGTTCTTCCCCCTTTAAAATAAAGTTTTACCCTTGGCCAGATAGCTCGGTTGGTTAGAGCATTGTCCTGAAGCACAGAGGTTGTGATTTGATCCCAGTTGGGGCACATACAGGAGTAGCTCAATGTTCCTTTCTCTTTCTCCCTGCCTCTCTCAAAAATAAATTAAGTCCCTGGCCAGTTGGCTCAGTGATAGAGTGTCAGCCCAGCATGTGTATGTCTTGGGTTTGATTCCCGATCAGGGCACACAGGAGAAGCGCCCATCTGCTTCTCCACCCCTCCCCCTTTCACCTCTCTTTCTCTCCCTCTTCTGCAGCCATAGGTTGATTGGTTCAAGTGAGTTGGCCCACCGGTGATAAGGATGGCTCCATGGCTTCCACCTCAGGTGCTAAGAAGAGCTTGGTTGCTAAGCAATGGAGCAATGCCCCAGATGGGCAGAACATTGCCCCCTAGTGGGCTTGTTGGGAATCCTGGTCAGTGTGTATGTGGGAGTCTGTCTCTTTGCCTCCCCTCCTCTCACTGAATAATAATAAAAAAGATTTTTAAATAAATTTTAAAAATCTTCAAAGTTTTAAAGTGCTATAGATAGCGCTCAATATCCCAGTTTGTGGTTTGGTAAAGGACAAAAACAGTCATATTTTTCAGTTAGTCCAACAGTTGGCTATCTGCCCAGTCTTGAAAACATAATTTTCAGCAATAGAACCCTCATAAATGGCTCACTCATTATGTACATTTGATTTTTCTATTGGTATAATTATGTACCTTGAAACATAAAAGAGTATGTGATTAAATCAGGAGATGGGTTCTTCATCCATCTTTGTCAATAATTTGCTGAATGACCTCGGCAAGTCACTCAACCTTAGTATTCTGTCCTGGGTTAACAATTATCAAGATGAATCATAGAACATTAGAATTGGCACAGCCTTCAGAGTTTATACAGTACAATCTCTTCATGTCAAGGAGAGGTTGGGTGATTTACCCATGAGCTTTCTAGAACAAGCTTCCAGTCTTTGGCATCTCGGATCAGTGCTCCTTTCATTACATCAGGCTTTCTTTCAGTGTTGTTCCAAGATTCAAACAAACAAAAAAACCCAAGAGTGAAAACTCTAAACAAATATATGGCCTTTTACCTAAAGCCAGATAACACTGTTAACCATTAGCCTGCACAGTAGCCTGCAAGCTTATCTGAAAGTATACCCCCTCTAACTTACAAGAGGATTTACCCTGACCTGTGGTGGGAAAGTGGATAAAGCATTGACTTGGGGTGCTGAGGTCGCCGGCTCCCCCGACGCCCCCCCCCATGCCCCTTATCTTTCTCCTCTCTTAAAATTAATAAATAAAAAATTAAATAAACAAATAAAAAGATGACTTAAAATTTAGGAACTACGTAAGGAAACGTCACAAAAATATAAAGTAGAAATAGAAATTAATGGTTGGCCTGGCAAATAACCATTAGAGGAAAGCAAAACTCACACAAGTGTACTTATATTCTCTTACCAATTCTTTCTGGTTTTTTTCCTAGTGTGCACAAGGTGAAATTGGAGAAGTGGAGGCTCTTTTTACACATTTCTGAAGGAATGATGGGTAATAAGGGTTACTTGAAATGGAATTACCACGTCTATACTACAGATTGCATCAGTTCTCTGGTTTTACGCCATTTATTCTCAGGCCACTGCCCAAAACAACGCTCTGAAACCAGCCGAAACCACACTCAATGTAAAAACTCCAGATCCCGAAATGCTTGATGGCTTGTCTCCACCACCTCCTCGTAGGAGCAATTTCTTCGGTACTGGGAGTTGTAGTCATTCAGAGCCTTCACTTCCAGGCTGTGGGGGGAGCATGCGCCTCCGTAGAACTACATTTCCCAGGAAGCTGTGCGCATCTTTCTCCGCCTTCTTTAGCGTCGGGCTCCACCCCTACCGCTCCTCCCTCTCCGGGCTGCACAGCTCACGCCTTACTGTTAGTCGGAGCTGGGAGAAGTTCACTCGGATCAGCTGATCTCAACTGACAACAGGAGAGGAGGAAGCCCGGGAGGAAGCGAAGGAAGAGGGGGGCGGAGATGGAGATGAGGATGGATCCTCCGGTGCCCTGAGGAACAGCCCCCGCCCCCACCTGCGCCCCGCGGTCCTCCGACACCTCCTGGTCGCGGCGGAGCTGCTCCGTGGTGGGGACCCCTGGCCGCTGCGGGCGGGGAGGGAAGGGCACGGCCCTGCGCAGGGCGAGCGATAGTCCTGGAGCTCCGGCTGCCCCAGAGAGGAGGGGGGGCGGGTGCGGCTGTGGTGGGGGTGGGGTGGCATAAACAATGGATTCGGCTCTGGCCTCTGCCAGTGTTTGTGCGAATTTTGGGGAACCTTCTTTGTTCTTAGACTCTGCTCCTGCCCCTCAGGTTGTGGTGGTGTTGCCCGGGAGGAAGGAGGGGTGAGGAATTCCCGGCTGGGAGACAGATGTCTAGGTAGGGGGCAGAGTGGGCAGATTGTTTGCTTTTCCTGGCGGACGGTGAAGGCTGATTTTGTATTTTTCTCAATTGTGACAAATTTTTATTTTTGTTTCCGTGTGGGAGCTGGTTGGGCATGTCTGAGGTTAGGATGTAAATAAGGCCTCCCAGTCCCTCCCTTCGCCTTCCTTGTTTATCTAAAAATAAGATAGATAGACTGTGATAGGTTGATTATTGTGGAGAAGGAGTAGGGGATATCTGAAAGGAGGGCTTTGCATTTCGTTGGGGCGTTAGAATGGGTGTCAAGAGGAGTCAGTAATATAATTAATTGTAGAAGTGACAAAAGGCCCTTTCCTGCCCCAGTTACCTTCTTCTTCCTTTTTTTTTTTTTGAAGTTATTTTTAAGTTTTTGAGTAACAGAGAGAAAAATTGTTTCAACTCACTGCAGGTCTGCAGTGGGCCATAGTGGAGGAATTCTGTCTCCTGTTGCCCTCCCCCCTTTTTTAAAATTTTATCCAGTTAGAGAAGGGACAAAAGGAAGTACAGTAATTGTGTGGTTTTTTTTTATTGTTTTAAAGCATGAAATGGTGACTTTTGTTTCCAGGTAGATAACCCTTAATAGGCATCCGTCTAGAGTTGAAACAACTCTAGGACTTGGATGGAGCTAAAGTTGATTATTATTATTATCATCATTCTTTAGCATTTTACAGGCTTCTTTCTCCACCTCTCCCAATTGTGGAGTGCATGTGGGGGTACAGAAGGTTGTTCCTCCAAGGACTTTTTGTTTAGGGATTTTTATTCTGAAATTTAATAACAGAGAATTTCGATCTGGGATATAAAGCAGCAAAGTCTCTTACATGGCCTAGGCCTAGAGGTTTTGACTGTTTTCAGAAGGACCCTTGACCATGATCTTGGGAAGAAACTGCTAGGATCAGAATGAGCCTGTGTAAATTTCATAAACAAGAATGAGATTTCTGAAAGGAGGCTAGGGGGAGGTAGAAGAGGGTAAGAGGATAAATGGTGATGGAAGGAGACTTGACCTGGAGTGGTGAACACATGATACAATATGCAGATGATGTATTATGAAATTGTACACCTGAAAAAAAAAAGAATGTGATTTCTTACAGGAGTTTGGTGTTGCATTTAATCACAATCATTTTTTTTATAAGGTGCACTTCTGTTTTTAGATGAGTGAAATTCTTTTTCTTCCTCTATTCTAGGTACCTCCTGAAGTATTGCCTTGAGGTTGGATTATATTGAAAAGCTCCTGACCACTCTTTCACTACCAAAACTTTTTGAGGCCCAGCCAGTGAGCTGAACTCAGTGAACCCCTCAGATCTCTCAGATAGCCATTAAAGGCCTTTCCAAGTTAATTTTGACCACACATTTGTCTGCACTTTACGGAGGATGCAACCATCAAACCAAATCACAACTGCTGCTAATACAGGAGTCTTAGAGGCAGAAAAGTAAAAATTCAAACATTTGTGAGTGTGTGTAGACTTTTCATGGGACACTGAGGTGTGTGTATGTGTGTGCGTAAGGTGTTCAGAACCCTGTGGTATTTCTGTCTTCAGACTCAAAGCCTTTCTCTTCACTCCTGGGGAAAACCCAGTGACTGTTTTATGGTGGGTGATTGAGTTCCTTACCCATCTGAGTATGAGTGCTCAGACTTCCCCAGCACAGAAGGGCCTGAATCCAGGGCTGATGTGCCAGGAAAGTTATGCCTGCAGCGGGACTGACGAAGCTGTCTTTGAGTGTGATGAGTGCTGCAGTCTGCAGTGTCTCCGCTGCGAAGAGGAGCTTCATAGGCAGGAGCGACTGAGAAACCATGAGCGAATCAGACTCAAACCTGGTCATGTTCCTTACTGTGACCCCTGCAAGGGCCCCAATGGGCATTCGCCAGGTGTTAGGCAGAGGGCAGCTGTGAGGTGCCAGACCTGTAAAATCAACTTATGCTTGGAGTGCCAGAAGAGGACTCATTCTGGGGGTAACAAAAGGAGACACCCCATTACTGTGTACCATGCCACTAAGGCCCAGGAGTTACTGGAGGAAGAAGAGATGGATGAGGAGACCAAGAGGAAGAAGATGACTGAGAAGGTTGTGAGTTTCCTCCTAGTAGATGAAAATGAAGAAATTCAGGTAAGCACTTGGGGAGTCATGTGGTAGCGGAGCGGATCTACTGTTGGAAGGTAGCTCTCAAAAGGAAAGTTCAGGAGGAGCTCACATTTTAATCATTAAAAGACAAGAACCCTGAAAACTTAAATTGCAAGAAGTCAGGTTTACTTCTTTACTGACTCTGTGACCTTGGGCTGAATTTCTTTATCTCTTTGAACCTTAGTTTTCTCATCTATAAATTGGGAACATTGACTACTTCATTGGGTTGTTATGAAGATGAAATAGCACAGTGTTTGTATAGCCTGTTGTATAATAGGTGCTCAGTGCGTGATAGCTGTCCTTATTAGAAAGAAGTGATTTAGAACAGTTTTCTGAATGAGAGCACTCTGGCAAGTTGTGAATAGACCTGGGAACACTGAGGTTGCTGGTTCAAAACCTTGGGCTTGCCTGGTCAAGGTACATATGGAAGTTGATGCTTCCTGCTCCTCCCCCCCTTTCTCTCTCTCTCTCTCCCCTCTAAAGTGAATAAATAAAAATAATTTAAAAAATAAAAATGATGGGGATTGTATGTGTGCAGGGAAAGGAACGTTGACAGTGTGTTTCAGGGGAGTGCTAGGCAGTAAGTCATATACCTGCTATCTTGATTTGCAGAGGAAGGTTTTTAAGTGTTTATTTGATTGCTTTTAGAAACAGAGGAAGGGGGGTGGAGAGAGAGAGAGATGAATTTGTTCCCATATGTGCCCTGACCAGGTATCAAACGGGCAACCCCTGCACTTCAGGACGATTCTCTAACCAACCAAGCTGTCCGGCCAGGGCTACAGGGGAAGGTCTTTAAAAAGTGACTTTTGATAATGGTAGTATTCTCTCCAGATGGGTTCTTCTTATTTTCATGTATAGGCTTCTGATCAGTAAAAGCCAGTGAGGGTACCTGGGATTACAGAAGGACTACAGAACATCTGATTTGATTCCAAGTTGGGGAGAAGGTAGTGTGTGATGGGCGTTTGGTGAAGGGGTAGTATAATGTTTATACTTTACAGAGAAGGTAGTATAAGGTCTATGCTTTCGAGTGAAGACTGCTTGGATTAATGTCCTGGCTTCAACACTTACTGGCTATCTAACCACGGGCAAGTTTAAGCTTCGTGCTTCAGTTTCACTTCTACTTCACAGTGGTAGTTGAGAGGGTTCAAAGAGGTCAGGATTTATCATAGTGCCTGGCACATAGCGTCCACTCCCAGTCTTGTTTTTGTGAGTATCAGTACGTGTGGTACACTGACTTAGTACTGTTAGTGTGAACCCTCAAGGCTCCAGATTGCAGGAGGACCTATGTAAAAAAGTTAAGCATTTGAAAAACTTCCCAGTTACCCACTAAATATTTTTCATCTCTGTCTTTTTCTTCTTTTCTTTTTCTTTTTACAGTGACAGAGAGAGAAAGAGAGAGAGAGGGACAGATAGGGAGAGAGAGACAGGAAGGGAGAGAGGTGAGAAGCATCAGTTCTTCGTTGTGGCACCTTAGTTGTTCATTGATTGCTTTCTCATATGTGCCTTGAGGGGGGTGCTACAGCAGAGCAAGTGACCACTTGCTCAAGCCAGTGACCTTGGGTTTCAAGCCAGTGACCTTTGGGCTCAAGCCAGCAACTGTGGGGTCATGTCTGTGATCCCACTCTTTTTTTTTTTTTTTAACTTTTTTTAAAATTTTATTTATTTATTTTAGAGAGGAGACACAGAGTCCAGGAGAGAGAGAGAGAGAGAGAGAGAGAGAGAGAAAGAATGGGGGGAGGAGCTGGAAGCATCAACTCCCATATGTGCCTTGACCAGACCAGTGCTGGGTTTTGAACTGGCGACCTCAGGGTTCCCAGGTCGACGCTTTATCCACTGTGCCACCCCTGGTCAGGCTGTAATCCCACTCTTAAGCCAGCAACCCTGTGCTCAAGCTGGTGAGCCCACGCTCAAGCTGAATGAGCCTATGGTCAAGCTGTTGACCTTGGGGTTTCGAACCTTAATCTTCCGCATTCCAGTCTGATGCTCATTCCACTGCACCACCACCTGGTCAGGCCATCTCTGTCTTTTTCTTTCTTGGATAGACTTATGGAAATGAGTTACATCATGACTTATATGTACAGCAATTTCCTCTTATCCACAGAGTGTACAATCCAAAACCCCCAGTGGATGCCTGAAACTATGGATAATATTGGATCCTATATATGCTGTTTCTTCTATGATAAAGTTTAGGCCCTGGCCAGGTGGCTCTGGGGAAATAGTATTGTCCCAGTGCAACGAGTCGTGAGTTCCATCCCTGGTCAGGGCATGTACAGGAAACAACCAGTGAGTGCACAACTAAGTGAAATAACTAAGTGGAACAATGAGTTAATGCTTCTTTCTCTCTTTCAAATCAATGGAAAAACTAAAAATAGTTTAATTTCTAAATTAGGCATAGTAAGACATAAATAACTACTAATAAAATAGAATGATTATTACAATATAGTATAAAAAGAATTATGTGAATATGGTCTCTCAAAATACCTTATTTTGAATTATGTGTGTACAGTGTGGATATGTTGGACAAAAGAGTGATTAATGTCTCAGGTGGGCTAGAGCTTTCATCACACTACCCAGAACAGCGTGCAATTTAAAACTTGTGTATTGTTGATTTCTGGAATTTTCCATTTAATATTTTTGGACCACAGTTAATGGTGGGTAACTAAAACTGGAAACTGGAAAGTAAAACCGTGGATAAGGGAGAACTACTGTACTTCTGTTGTCAGCTAAACAGTATGCTAACGCAGACTTTTCTTTATTGGCTGAAAGGAACTAGTAGAGTTACAGAAGAACGATGTAGATCTTGTTCTGCCCCTCTCGTTAGCAATAATGTCTTAATTATGAATTATGCTCTAATTGGGCGACAGCGAGGACTGAATGTCTTGTAAATGGAACATTTGGTTTTGGTTGATTCTTGTTCTGCCATGAGTTCTCGTGTCAGCCTTTGAAAAGTCGTATTTCTGATTGCTGTCACTTTCATAAAGTGAGAGGGAGATTTGAGAGGAACCAGTAATCCTCATGGATATCGTGTTGGCAACAAAAAGAACACTATTCGAGGGAAAGAGGATGTGTACTTCTTTCTTTTTGTAGTATTGATACATGTTTCTTAGTAGAGAAATGGGAAAAATGAAAGGAAGTGTAATGAAGAAGGTGAGTCCAACTGCCCAGACATGGTATTTGTCCATCTTTTTTTTTTTGTACATAATATGTATATAATTGGGTTGTTTGTAAAGATTTCTCCCTTCGTAAACATTGACCACTTCCAAGGAAATAATAGTTTATTAATTGCAAGCAGCATCGGTTGGGACTAATGGATTGGACATAGAATTTTAGTTGGTGATTTCTTCTCTTAAAGTTATAAGTGGAAAAGTTATAAATAGAAAATACCTGGTTCTGTATTCTAATGTGAGTGTCCAAAACAGTTAGATGATTGATACAAATCTAGATTATAAAATCAGCTAGCTAGATTGTAAACTGGAGAGCAGGACCATGTCCTATGCCCTGTATCAGGTATAGTGGTAGGTGGTACATTGTCAGTGAATAAATACTTGATTGGTGATGTTACATCTCACCTTCAGTTTTTAAAAAGTGGATATCACACATGTACCTAGTAAACAACACTAAAATGGTATAAAAGGGCATTCAGTGACAAGAGCTTCTCTCCTACTCTATGCCCTTAGTTTCCTTTCTTAGAACAATCACCATTAACAGGTAATGATGCTGTTCTAAAATTTCTTTCGTGTATACATAGGAATGTATGTATCCTTTTAACTTTTCAAAAAAATCCAACCTGCCTGGCCAGGCAGTGGCGCAGTGGATAGAGCGTCAGATTGGAATGTGGAGGACCCAGGTTTGAAACCCAGAGGTTGCTGGCTTGAGCACAGGCTCACCAGCTTGAGCGCGGGATCGCTGGCTTGAGCATGGGATCATAGACATGACCCCATGGTTGCTAATTTGAGCCCAGAGGTTGCGGGCTTGAAGCCCAAGGTCTCTGGTTTGAGCCCAAGGTCTCTGGCTTGAGCAAAGGAGTCACTCGCTCTGCTGTAGTGCTCCCCCACCCTCAAGGCACATATGAGAAAGCAATCATTGAACATTCTGCAACGACTAATTGATGCTTCTCATCTCTCTCCCTTCCTGTCTGTCCTTATCTGTCCCTCTGACTCTGTCTCTGACAAAAAAAAAAAAAAAATCATATCCAGTGTACTTTCTGTTCTGTCCTTGGCTTTTTTTTACTAAAGAATACATCTAGCTTGACCGGGCGGTGGCACAGTGGATAGAGCGTTGGACTGGGACACGGAGGACCCAGGTTCGAGACCCCGAGGTCGCCAACTTGAGCGCAGGTCCATCTGGCTCATTGAGCAAAAAGCTCACCAGCTTGGACCCAAGATCGCTGGCTTCAGCAAGGGGTTGCTTGGTCTGTTGAAGGCCTGCTGTCAAGGCACATATGAGAAAGCAATCAATGAACAACTAAGGTGTTGCAACGAAGAACTGATGATTGATGCTTCTCATCTCTCCGTTCCTGTCTGTCCCTATCTATCCATCTCTCTGACTCTCTCTGTCCCTTTAAAAAAAAAAAAAAGAATACATCTAGTGTGCTTTCCCTCTTCACAGTCTTTCCCCTTCTGGCTTCTCCCTGGGTGCCTTCCCTTTCCCTTCCCTCCCCTAAGCTCCTTATTCTGCCTCTGTAACCTGTTTTCTGAACCTACCCAGCCCAGCTGACTCGCTTCTACTACCCCGGTAGCTTTCTAAATAAACTTTCTCTTATAGTTGGGGGGGGGGCGGGGAATACATCTAGTATAATTTTCATTATTGGTGCACTGAGGTCTACCTCGTTATTTAAAGGTACCCACTGTTTTATTGAATGGTTTTTCTATAATCTTAGCCTGTTAAGGGATATTTGTATTACTATATATTGACTTACTATATATTGACTAGCCTGTAATCTATTTAGAAGTGGAACCTTTGTTTGTTTGTTTTATTTATTTTTTAGAGAGAGAAGGGGGAGTGAGTGGGGAGCAGAAAGCATCAGCTGTCCCCTGGGAGCCTTGACTGGGCAAGTCTGGGGTTTTAAACTGGTGATTTCAGCATTCCAGGTCATCGGTTTATCCACTGCACCACCACAGATCTGGAACCTTTTGTATTTTAAATTTAGATTATTATTACCAAGTTTCTAAACCTCATTTTTTTTTTTTAGTCTCTGAAGTACTTCTGTGAATCTCCCTTGGGTTCTGGCCTTGCTTTGTAAAGTTAACAATTTAAAGAGCTCTTATTCTGGTGCTTGGAACTGTTCTTAGCACTTTACAAGTCTGAGCTCATTAAATCTTGATGATAACTCTGTGTATTAGTTTCTTATTGCTGCTGTAACAAATTACCACTAATTTAGTGGCGTTAAAGTAAGTCAGAAGACCCTGGCCGGTTGGCTCAGTGAATAGAGTATCCACCCGGCTCATGAATGTCCCAGGTTCGATTCCTGGTCTCCCGTTTTCTCTCCCCGTTCCCAATCTCTTTCCCTCTCCTGCAGCCAGTGGCTCGATTGGTTCGAGGGTCTGCCCCAGGTGCTGAGGGTGGCTTGGTTGATCTGAGCATTGGCCTCAGATCAGTCCCAGATGGGGTTTGTGGGGTGGATCCCAGTTGGGGCGCCTGCGGGAGTCTTTCTCCCCTCCTCTCACTTAAAAGAAAAAAAAAGTAAGTCACAAGTCCTAAAAGTAGGTTGATAGGGCTATGCTCCTTCTAAGAGATTCAAGGGAAGAATTCATTTTGTCTTTTCTAGCTTCCAGAGGCCTCCTGCATTCTTTGACTTGTGGCCCCATTACCCAACTTCAAAGTCAGCAGTCTAACACCTTCTAATCCCTCTCTGTTTTCTTCTTCTGTTGTCACATTGCCTTACGTGTCTGTGCTCCCACTACTTCCCTCTTACAAGGGTGTTTGTGATTACACTGGATCCACCTAAAAAATTCATCATAATCTCCCCATCTCAAGTTCTTAATTCAGTCACATCTGCAAAGTCTCTCTGCTGCATAAAGTGACACGTGTACAGGTTCAGGGGATTAGGATGCAGACATTTTGGGGGGCACAGTTTCAGTTTACCACACACTATGAAGTAAATTGTATGTCTTACAGTAGCATAGGCTGGGTGGTTTATAAACAACAAAGTTTGTTTCTCACAGTTCTGGAGGCTGGAAAGTCCAGGATCTTGCCACCAACAGTTTCAGTGTATGAAGACGCCTGGTTCATTGAGATCTGTCTTTCACTGTTCTCACATGGCAGAAGGGGGCTCTCTTGGGTTTCTTTTATAAGGGAGCCATATAATCCCATTCATGAGGGCTCTATACTAATGATCTAATAACCTCCAAAGGCTCCACCTCCTATAACCATCATATTGGGGGTTAGATTTCCACATATGAGTTGGAGGGGATACAAATGTTCCATCTATGTAGCATTGTACTTTATAGATGAGGACACGGAAGCACAGAGATGAAGTAACTTGCCAAGATCAAGTTACAATATGTGGCAGAAGATTTGAACTCAAGTGTCTGGCTCTAAGATCCTTGCTTTGTGACACTCCTGCTATCTCTGACCAAGTCATTTAAACTTTCTAATTAAGCTTCATATGGTCAGCCCTGGGCAGTAGCTCGGTTAGAGTGTCATCCATTATGCCAGGGTTGCAAGTTCAATTCCTGGTCAGGGCACATACAAGAGTCAACCAACAGGTGAATAAATAAGTGGAACAACAAATCATTGTTTTTCTCTCTCTCTCTCTCTCAAATCAATAAATTAAAAAGAAAAAAAGCTTTGTGTGGACAAGAGCATCAACTCACGAGTTCCTCATGGTTGCTGTGAGAATCAAATGAAGCATAGTTCTATATATAGGTAAGACTGTTGTCACTGAAGAACTCCTTCCTCATAGCAATAAAGATTCTACGAGTCAGGTTCCAACTTTGTTTTTCTTTTCCTGGTCCTAGGCATTTGTGGGTTTTGATCATTTTCAGTTTAGTACATAAGCATTTTATTTTTGTTTTTTAAATTTATTGATTTTAGAGAGAAAGGATGGGAACATTGATCTGTTTCTGTATGTGCACTGACTGGGAATTGAACCCACAACGTTTGAGTATTGGAATGATACTCAAACCAACTGAGCTGTCAGGCCAGGGTCATAAAGATTATTTTAGCAGCTTGTAGGCTGTTAATGTTATATGTGGTTTCCTCGAATTCTATGGCCTAGACTCACCTAAGATTTGTTGCATGTGATTCAAGTACTCAGTTTCTTTTGAAAAACCTAAAAGGACAAAGTTTCCTTTTTTTTTTTGACCATTTACTCATATATTTTTATTTGGAAATGTTTATATGACAAAGTTTCCTTTTAAAGGTGAAAATTTTATCATTACCTGTTGTCATTTGAGTGCGTAGTAGAACGATAAATTTGAGGAGACTTTTGGTCTCAGAAGCAGAAACTCATTTGTGGCATGCTGGCCAAAGCCATTCGATAATTCATCCCATTTATTGACTACGTTATGTGTCGGGCACTTTCTTGTTCCAGGGATACATGTTAATACGACTTGGTCCAGGCCATCATAGAACTTACTGTTTCAGTGGGGAAAGCACGGTTCCCATGTAAAACACGTAAAAAGATGGTTTCGATGTAGTAAGTATTAAGGAAGAGTGGTTTGCAAGCCACGCTTACAGGATGGTCAGGGAAGGTTTTATTGTAGAGGTGACTTTTTTTTTTTTTAACAGGGACAGAGAGAGTCAGAGAGAGGGATAGATAGGGACAGACAGACAGGAACAGAGAGAGGTGAGAAGCATCAATCATTAGTTTTTTGTTGTTGTCGCAACACTTTAGTTGTTCATTGATTGCTTTCTCACATGTGCCTTGACCACGGGCCTTCAGCAGACCAAGCAACCCCTTGCTGGAGCTGGTGACCTTGGGTCCAAGCTGGTGAGCTTTGGCTCAAGCCAGATGGGCCCGCGCTCAAGCTGGCAAGCTCGGGCTCTCGAACCCGGGTCTTCCACATCCCAGTCCGACGCTCTATCCACTGTGCCACCGCCTGGTCAGGCTGTAGAGGTGACTTTTAATCAAAGAACTGATGGTTATTACTACCTGGGCAAATAGACCCCCAGAGGGAAATGCGATCAGCAGGAAGGTGGGACGGTATGTGTGAGTATGCCAGTGTTGCTGGAGTGAATTGTGGAGAGGTAGTAGAAAGCAGTGCAGAGGTAAGCAGGTGCCTGATCATGTGGAGCCTTGTAGACTATCGAGATAAGTGTGGGTTATAGGAGTAATGGGAAGCACCGGTCTGCTTTATGCTAGAAATGCACATGATGTGATTGAACTTCTTAAGAAATGGCTCTTGGCCTGACCTGTGGTGGCGCAGTGGGTAAAGCGACGACCTGGGAACACTGAGGTTGCCAGTTCAAAACCCTGCACTGGTCTGGTCAAGGCACATATGGGAGTTGATGCTTCCAGCTCCTCCCCCTTTCTCTCTTTCTCTCTTTCTCTCTCTCTCTCTCACTCTCTGTCTCCTCTCTAAAATGAATAATATTTAAAAAAATAAAAATAAAAATAAAGCTTAAAAAAAAAAAAAAAAAAAAAAAAAAGAAATGGCTCTTGACAGCAGTGTGAAGACTAGATTGTGGATTGTAGGGGGCTAAGAATGAAAGCAGCGAACCCACTTAGGAAGCTGTTGTAGAAGGTGAAGTGAGAGGTGGCTTAGATTTGATGTTACCTTTGACATGATGAGATGGAAAAACAGGAATGAATGTGGGACACAGTTTGGATGTAAAACAGAAATGCTGATATATTAGGTGAAGGGGTAAGGGAATGAGAGAACTCTGGTGACTGCTGGGTTTCGTGAATAATACAATAGATTTTATTGAATTGATAAAACTGAGTCTTTAAGAACTGAATTTGCACAGTAAAGGGAGCTAAATTAGTCTCATTTGGTATTATCTACTACTGATTCTCAGGAAGGAGTGATTTTGCTTCCTTATGGGGCTTTTGGCAGTGTTTGGAGACGTCTGTGGTTGTCACAGATGGGGTTAGAGGGCAGTGTGCTATGGGCAGTAGGTAGAGGCCAGGGTGCTGCTAAGTACGTGTCTTAGGATGCATAGCAGCCCCCCAAAAATGTCAGTAGTGCTGAGACTGAAAAACTGATCTAACAGATGAAGGTCTGGTTGAATAGGAGACCTAGATTCTAGTGAAGTGGAAATATATCAGGAACAAAACATTTAATCAATATACCAGTTTTTTCCCTTTCTCTTTTGATTCTGTTCACGTCTCAGAAGTAATCTAGGTACAAGGCCAGGGGCCGCTGCCATTGTGGCCATTCACATGCAGGTTCTCATTGAATGTGGGCAGACAGTAAAGAAACAGCAGAGCCGGAGGAGGATGGTGGGTTATTCTGGTTATTGGTGTTTCACCAAGACAGGCAAGCCACGAGGAAAGCAAAGGGAGAAGCAGATTTTTCCCCTGGAGGGTAAGGGATCAGGGAGGAAGAAGAAATCCTCCCGCACCTCTCAGTGGTGGGAGCTGAATCTCTCTTTCCCTTCTGCTCTTTACTTTTCAAAACTTTCTAGCGTGAAAACCTCTGCTCCAGCAAACATTAGCAAAAAATGACTGTTCCCAAGCAGGAAGGAAATTTGTAATTTCACAAACCACATATACCTGGCACTGCCCAGTCCCCAATGCAAACTATCAGCGAGCAAACATAAGAATCATATTTTACAAACTTATTTGACCAACTCTAAGGAAATCAATATTTTCATTTTGCATATTTTGTAACCTCTCTAGTGAAATGGTTACACTTTGTGGGTTGTATTCATGGTTTTTCTAGGCCTCAGTGGAACTGTACTAGGAAAATGAAAGGATTTAGGGATCCATTATTTACAGCCCATAATAAGTAGATGTTCCACAATGACAAGTCATCATACTCTTTTGAAGTTAGAGACAACACCACCCTTAGCAAATAACCCAAAGGTGAGAAGAATCAAGTTCTAATCACTAAGGTTTTTAGGGGAGGTTCTTATCTGTTGGTTCTTGTGAGGAATTCATATATTTTTATCAGAATGCTTATTAGTAAGAGAGAAAAAATACTTAGAATTAGGCCCTGACCAGTAGCTCAGTTGGTTAGAGCATCATCTTGGTATGTCAAAGTTGCAGGTTCAATCCCTGGTCAGGGCACGTACAAGAATCAACTAATGAATGCATAGCTATGTGGAACTACAAATCTATGTTTCTCTCTCTCCCATCCTCTCTCTTTAAAGTTAAAAAAATAAACGTGTTTTTTCTCTTCATTCTTATGCACACATATATTTAACCACATGAAAGTTTTTTTAATGTTTATTGTATTGATTTTAGAGAGAGAGGAAGGGAGAGAGGAAGAGAGAGACAGGAACATCAATCTGCTCCTGTATGTACCCTGACCAGGGATCGAACTGGCAAGCTCTGTGCCTCTGGACAATGTTCCAACCAACTGAGCTCTCCATCTGGGGCAAAGTTTTTCTTTTTCTAATCACCCCGTTCTCCTTTTTTTTTCTTTTCAACAGACTTTCTAAAACTGTTCTCTTTCCAGGAGAGTAGAGCAGCAGACTGACAAAAAGTTTTACCTGTTTCCTCTTCATGCTGACTGATCCCCCCTGACTGGGACATCAGGAGAGGCAGGAAGTTTCATGCCCAAAGACTCCTGATCCTGAGGCTAAGTCCCCTCATGCTGAACATGCAGGATGCTCAGGAAGCCATCCATTGAGCCCAGAGTGGTTGGTCAATGAAAAGCTAAGACAGTGTCCACTGAGGTGGATCCTCCTTGACTCAAAAATTAACAGCCTTGGGCCCTGTCTGAAATGGGGAGTCAAGTGAGTTCTCACCCCTTAATTCAGCAAAGTCAGTGGTGAACCTCATCTTCCTGAGACCGTTCCTTTAAGAAGACCCATCATGCTGCTTGGCCACCGCACTTGTTTACAGCCCCAGAATAGTGTGGCTCAGAATACTGGGACTTGGCTTTTTTTTTTTTTTTTAATTGGCTAAAAGAGACATTATTTTAATGGGATCCAAGAATGGAAAATAGCAGAGGATGTTTTCGAATTGTATGGGAATCCTAAACCACAAACTGGCTGTGGTGGTGCTCCTGTCTCAGACTCATCTTGCTGGTGACCCTTGGCTCTGTCCTCTGCTTTCTGGGCTAGGATACTTTGCTGGTGCTTGCTGTTTCCACGTCCTCTGTTTCAGACAGGCTGCCAGAAACCCCTTAATTCTGGTCAATAGGTCATAAGCCAGGGGGATCATATTCTTCTAAATTGTGGAACAAAATGTCCCCATTTTTCTCTTCAAATGGTCAAATTCTTATAAGGAACAATTTTGATGATGTGACTGGTTAGCCCTTTGGTAAGTTCTGGTCAGAACATGAATATATTTACTATTGGTCCTTAGGTGCCATATTTAAAAAAAATGTAACAAAAAGCTATAGATCTGCTTAGGGGCTGTCTGTCAAAATAATAAGCAATAACTGGAGGAGTAGCAGAGGCTGCCTCCGCTCCTGCTGCCTTTTACTGTTAGAAACCCAAATAAAAGCTCCTTTTGTTTAGTAATAATGGGGGGGGGGCGAGGGCATTGTATGGGATTACTGGGAAATGCAGGGTTGAGGATGACTCAGACAGGCATGAAAATGAAAGAGTGTCTATTATGTGCCTTCAGTTTCTGCTCTGTATCTTCTGAGCCTTCTCAACCTTGGGCTGTTATAACAGCACCTGGCATTTAACCTGGAAGGCTGTTTTGTTTAGTAACAGGGCTGTTTAAAATTTGACCCATATAAGCCATCAAAACCACTGTGAGTCAGCTTTTCAGGGAATCTATTTTTAACTATTTAAAGTTACCTCTAGTTTATGTGATTCTATTTTTTTCTGGTCTGTCATTTCCTTAAAATGATTGATTTTTCTGGAATTGGGCAAACATTCGGCTGAGTTGGGTAATTTAACAGGAAGATTTCTTACTAAGTTGACTTTGTACGTTTTCCCTGTAGATGCATCTCCTGGCTGTACCACTTTTGAGTTTATCCAGGAGGTTGTGTAGCGTGCAAGGGCTTCTGATGGCTGGCTCAGCTTTACAGGGGAGTCCTGCTTGCTTTGGGAGGAGCTCCCATGAGATCATTTCTGCATGGGGTTAGACCAGCCAAATGTATTGCATATTTGATTAGTGATGGGAAATAGGAGGAATGCTAATAGATGAGACCCTGAAGAAGTGAAAGAAAACAGCATTGGAGGAAGTTCCATGCCCTGGCTAGATAGCTTAGTTGGTTAAATCATGGTCCTGAAATGCAGAGGTTGTTGGTTCGATCCCTGGTCAGGGCACATGCAGGAACAGATAATTGTTCCTGTCTCTCTTTCTTTCTCTCTCTCTTCCTCTCTAGCTAAAATTTAAAAAAAAAAAGTTTAAATAAATAAAAATAAAAAAAGAAAGTTCCAGGCAAGAAGAATCGGAAAGATCTATGGGAAGGGACACAGGGACTTTTGGAGGCAGGAAAGGGTGGATGCTTCCTTGGAGGATGTTTTCTTCATTTTTGCCTCTCTTTCCAATGACTTTTGGCCAGCAGTTAAGAGGCTCTGTTTCAACTGTTTGTGTGGTTGCCTTGGTAGTGGCTGGAGTTTTGGGGCAGAAGACTATGTATACCACGCATACATAAGTACTTGACCTCTGACTTGACTTCACTGGAAGATGATTCTACCTTTCAGTAGCTTTTGGAAACTGTTTTTCCTCTTACTGATTTCCTTCTACTTGTGACTGGATTATTGCTGTTTTTCCCAGGGAATTTCAGTCTGGATGGTGGAATGCTTGAAAAGAACTGACAGAGCCTGGTTCTGGCACGTAATCACAGACACCCCATGTTTAAGTTACGAGTGCAATTCAGCAGTCATAGAGTATTCTAGAAATTCCTCTTTTTCAGCCCAATTGCTTCTGCCTGGTGAATATGTCATCTACATGATTAAACTGTTTTCTGTTACCTTTCATAACCTTTTTCAAAGAGCTCAGTTCCATTTCCATGTATCATTCAACAAAAGTCATAAACATTTATTGAATGTCAGTTATGTGCTTTATTGCGTGACCAGGCGGTGGTGCAGTAGAGAGAGGGTTGGCCTGGGACACTGAGGATCCAGGTTCAAAACCCCAAGGTCGCCGGCTTGAGTGCGGGCTCATCCGGCTGGAGTGCAGGGTCGCTGGCTCCATGTGGGATCATAGACATGACTTCATGGTTGCTGAGTTGAGCCCAAAGGTCGATGGCTTGAAGCTCAAGGTCACTGGCTTGTGCAAGGGATCACTGGCTCCGCTGAAGCCCCCCAGTCAAGACAAATGTGAGAAGCAATCAATGAACAACTAAGGTACCACAGCTATGAGTTGATGCTTCTCATCTCTCCGTTTGTTTCTGTTTGTCCCTCACTCTCTCAAAAAACAAAAAAACATAAAATACCCAATTATATGCCTTATTAATTTGAGTAACCACTTTAAAAAAATCTACCACTTTTTTGGGGGGAGGTTTCTTTCTAGAACTAAGTATAAGTATAAATGATTTTAGGCTTATGTACAGTTTTGGATTGTTCATGACATTCTTTTTCCTTTTATTACCACAGAAAATTGAGTTTGCTACATATTTTTAAAAGAAGGATCGGCCTAAAAGGGTTTTAACATTAAAGTGTAGCCATCCTTGATTACACCGTATTTACCAGAACAGCACCTTTGTTCTTCGCTTTGTAGCCCTAGTCCCTTCAACTGATTTTCCTCACCACTTATCACCATTTGACGTGACATAAAAAAGTACATGACATAACATGTACTTTTGTAAATCAGTTGTTCTGTGGTATAATTTAACATATACACTGAAATACATAGTTCTATGAGTTTTGACAAATAAATATATGGAAGCATGTGTCGCCATCACAACCACCACAGTCAAGGTAGAGAAAATTTCTAACCCCCAAAAGGTTCCTTTATGCCACTAGGAAGTCAGTCCCCAGCAATCTCTCTGCTCTGTTCTCTGTAACTGTAGATTTTGTAAAAAATTGATTTTAGAGAGAGGAAGGGAGAGAGAGGAACGTCAGTTTGTTGTTCTACTTATTGGTGCATTCATTGGGTGATTTTTTTTTTTAAGCGAGAGAGAAAGAGAAAGATGGAGAGGAAGATAGTAAAGGGGCATCGACCTATAGTTGGCAGTATTTTAGTTCATTGATTGCTTCTTGACTGGGGGGCTCCAGTTGAGCCAGTGAACCCTTCCTCAAGCCAGCAACTTTGGGCTCAAGCCAGCAACCTTTGGGCTCAAGCCAGTAACCATGAGATCATGTTGATGATTCTGCGCTCAAACCAGCAACCTCAGGGTTTTGAACCTTGGACCTCAGCATCCCACATCAATGCTCTTATCCACTGTGCTACCACTGGTCAGGCTTTTGGTTGATTCTTGTATGTGCCTGGACCAGGGGTCAAACCTACAACTTTGTTGTATTGGGACAACGTTCTAACCAACTGAGATACCTGGCTAGGCCTATAAGTATAGATTTGACTTTCCTGGAGTTTCACGTAAATAGAATCATGCAGTCGTATTTTGTGATTGGCTTCTTTCACTCCATAATATATTTGAGGATCATTCATGTTGTTGCACATCTGAGTTCATTTCTTTTTAATGCTGAATAGTATTCCGTTATATGGTTCTACCAAATTTGTTCATCCAGTCACTTGTTGATGGACATTTTGCTTATGTACTATATATATTTTTTGTTTGTTTGTTTGTTTTTGTATTTGTTTTTACAGGGACAGACAGACAGGAACAGAGAGAGGTGAGAAGCATCAATCATTAGTTTTTTGTTGCCGTTGCGACACCATAGTTGTTCATTGATTGCTTTCTCACACGTGCCTTGACCGTGGGCCTTCAGCAGACCCAGCCACCCCTTGCTGGAGCCAGCTACCTTGGGTCCAAGCGGGCGAGCTTTTGCTCAAGCCAGATGGACCCGTGCTCAAGCTGGCGAGCTCGGGGTCTCAAACCTGGGTCTTCTGCATCCCAGTTCAACACTCTATCCACTGCGCCACCGCCTGGTCAGGCTTATGTACTATATATTTTAATTGTTTGTTGTCTTTTTTCTCCGCATCAGAACATAAGTTCCATGAGGACAGTGACTTTTAAAGATTTCATTGTGTGGTTCATCTTCATATAGAAACACTGTCTCTGCTGGAGTAGGATGGGAGCAGCAGGCAGTGTCTGTGAGGCCACATGCCACAAGCACAGGTGGTTCTGAGACATGGGAGGAGAATTCCTGACCTCTCAAGTAATGGAACACTTTGGGGACACTGGAGTGGAAGAAGGTGATCGTTACCCTTACCGAACGTGCTTCGATGTATTTGTGAAGCCAGTCTCATGACTTCAGTGGTCTTAAGAAAACATTTGATTGAGAAACAGTTGTGCTTTCTTTTTTTTTTTTACAGGGACAGAGAGAGTCAGAGAGAGGGATAGATAGGGACAGACAGACAGGAACGGAGAGAGGTGAGAAGCATCAGTCATCAGTTTTTCATTGCCATCGCAACACCTTAGTTGTTCATCGATTGCTTTCTCACATGTGCCTTGACCACGAGCCTTCAGCAGACCGAGCAACCCCTTGCTGGAGCCAGTGACCTTGGGTCCAAGCTGACGAGCTTTTTGCTCAAGCCAGATGGGCCCGCGCTCAAGCTGGTGAGCCCAGGGTCTCGAACCTGGGTCTTCCGCATCCCAGTCCGACGCTCTATCCACTGCGCCACTGCTTGGTCAGGCACAGTTGTGCTTTTAATACGAAACTCCTGATACATAATGGATAAACACAGACCAGGCGGTGGCGCAGTGGATAGAGCATCGGACTGGGATGCGGAAAACCCAGGTTCGAGACCCGGAGGTCGCCAGCTTGAGCGTGGCCCATCTGGCTTGAGCAAAAGCTCGCCAGCTTGGACCCAAGGTCGCTGGCTCCAGTAAGGGGTTGCTCGGTCTGCAGAAGGCCCGCGGTCAAGGCACATGTGAGAAAGCAATCAATGAACAACTAAGGTGTCGCAACGACAGTGAAAAACTAATGATTGATGCTTCTCACCTCTCTCTGTTCCTGTCTGTCTGTCCCTATCTATTCCTCTCTCTGATTCTCTCTCTGTCCCTGTAAAATAAATAAATAAATAAATAAATAAATAAAACATAATGGATAAACACAAAGATACATACTTCTTTTAGGATAGAATGAAAGGAATTTTTCTCACCTCGCTAGGTTGGGGAAACAGGTTTACTAGAACTTTCAACTGGAGGTTTGCTATTAGAAGGGAGCCTCCTTCTCATTTGGGCTGTAAAATGAGAGTGGTACTGATCTGTTTGCATTGTTTAAGTAAAGTCCTGTTTGAAAATTAGGCCGTGGACTTAAATTACTGCCTGGAGTTCTGTTCAACGTGATGAAAGTGGGTTCTGGAATTTTCAAGGGGGAGTTCCCTCCCGTCTCACTTCCCCTTTCCCTCCCCTGGATAAAGGAAACTGGAACCCAGGTTCTTCTATACCTGTACTGGTCTAACATCATCAGGACAGTGCCAGACACTAGGTGAAGCTCAAGTCGTGTCTGTTAATTAAATGAAGTAATCAAGTTAAACTTTGGGATAGTGGTCCCAGTTTTGGTAAGAGCGAGAATCTAGTTGGTTTCTTTGGGTTTGGTCTCTTCCCCTAAACTCAGCCAAAAATGTAATGAAAGCAAAATAACCCAGTTACCAACACAGAAAATTAATTAGGAGGAACTTAACTTTGGCAAAAACTATCAACTTAGACTGATTTTAGAATTTCAATGGATAAGTCATCTTTGTTGGTTCAGGGTGGAATTTATTACAAGCTTTAGGTTGTGACTGAGAACAACCGAGTGTCCCTTAGTTCTTTCCATTGCTTTGGGTTAGGAACTGATTTTTGCCCTTGGCCACAGGGAACACCTTCATAAAAATGTAAAGGGCTGTATGATTGTAGTTGGTACAAATTAAATCCTCTTCACCAGATAGGCCATAACGGAAAGGACCTCAGTGCTGAGCTGCCCCCCTGGGTTTGTTTCTGTTGTCTTTGGTTTTTAATTTCTGGAGTCTGTGTTCTGTTAAACTTTCCTCCTTCCTTCTAAGTCTCTTTACTTCAGTTTCTTTCCCATCTCTTGCTTTTCTCTTCCCAGACCTCCTCAGAACAAAGCCCAAGTAGTCATTCTTCCTGGATGATTCTCTGAGGTCTAAGAAGAAATTTCTTGAGGGAGATGATCATCATTCTGTTGCCTGTTTGGGTCAGAGGTTGACTGTTGATCACTACCATAAACTGCTCTGAATTCGAAATTGGAACAGTGGAGATCATTGAGTACTGTTATTTTTTGTTTTAGAAACTTTACTTAAAACTCTCTACCAGCCCTGGCAAGATAGCTCAGTTGGTTAGAGCATTGTGCCAAAGTGCAGAGGTTGCTTGTTCTATCCCTGGTCAGGCCACATACAAGAACATCGATGTTCCTTTGTCTTGCTTGATCTCTCTCCCTTCTTCTCTCAATAAAATTAAAAAACAAAAAACAAGCCTGACCAGGCTGTGGCGCAGTGGATAGAGCGTCGGACTGGGATGTGGAGGACCCAGGTTCAAGACCCTGAGGTCGCCAGCTTGAGCGCGGGCTCATCTGGTTTGAGCAAAGCTCACTAATTTGGACCCAAGATCGCTGGCTTGAGCAAGGGATTACTCAGTCTGCTGAAGGCCCGTGGTCAAGGCACATATGAGAAAGCAATCAATGAAACTAAAGTGCCATAATGAAAAATTGATGCTTCTCACCTCTCCATTCCTGTCTGTCTGTCCCTATCTATCCCTTTCTCTGACTCTCTCTCTGTCTCTGTAAAAAAAAAACAAAACAACTATGCCAAGTGAAAAGCTTTGTGGGTGAGACAGAAAGAGAGGTATACTGTTTGGTTTGTATATTAGATGGCCACTTTACTAAAAGTCAGCTATAAACCCAGTATTACTAATAATATGTTATTTTGACTAGAAGGAGAGAAAAGAAGTTACCAGTAGCAAGCAGCAAGGTCTTTTGTTTTTTAGGTAGAATCAGTTTAGATCTCAACACTGCAGATTTAGTACCTGAACGGGCAACTTCTGAGCATCAAGCAGGTCCGAGCCCAGCTGCTGCTGCAGTGCATCTGTATGTTTTCCTGGTGGCTAGTCTTTAAATAATGGGAAATTATTGAGTGCTTAACTTTATGTCCTTTGTCTCATTTAGGTCCCTCAATATCCATGGATTGTAGAATCTGTTATTATTTTGTTTCCCTGAGGCTTCATTAGTTAAGTAACTTTGCAGGGCCACACATTGGCAAAGCCAGGAGTGGAATTTGGGTGTTTATGACTTGACTGAGCTCTAAGAGATGGTCTGGGAAGCTCGGAGGGGATGGAAGGCAGAAGTTGGGGAGGAGTGGGTTTTCTGTCACTCATGCTTTGCTATTATGAATGGGCTGAGGACCATTTCATTGGACTCTGGGAAGATAGCTAGGTTGGTTGTAGCATTAGTTGTGGTTTTACTCCTTGGTCAGGGTGCATATAGGAACAGATTGATATCTCTCTCTCCTTTCCTTTATCTCTAAAATCAATAAATAAATTTAAAATTAAAAAAAGTAAGAGTTGGGTGGCCGGTTGGCTGGGGTGAGTCAGGTAGCTTATTTTACTCCAGGAATGGAGCAAAGTGATATCATTGATTTTAAAAAGGAGGAACGAGTTGGGCAGGAGGCTTGGTCCCTTCTGGCCCCCTTCTTTCCTCATTAGAGGGAATCTTCTTATCTTTGCCTTTTCCTCTCCTGACTGAAAACCAGTCTTGCTATACCACTTAGACCTCAGCTGTTCTCTCCTTCTAGCTCATTTAAGGATAAATTGGGTAGTATAACTAGGAGCGAAATTATATGAAACATACAAAAGGGAAATTGAAGCATATTTTTAGTTTGTAAGGCATTTTCTCATTTATCTATTTGATTAGCAGCTACTACCCAGTCAAGAGAGGCAAAGATGGTTATATCCCCACTTTACACATGAAAAAAATGGAATCAGTGCATGTGAAATGATTATCCAGGGCTGTCAGTAGAAAAACCAGCCTGGAGCTTTGAGCTTTTCCTCCCAGGATTCTTTGCAGTAGACTCAGATGCATATGCCTAAACACACGAACACTTGTGGTTAATACCTCAGGATACAAGTGCCAAAATAATACCCCAAATGTTATAGGGAGTGTTTTATTTTCATCCCAAATGAATAGTTCATTAGTGTATTTTATGTGTATCGTTTAGTAGGCACTAAATCAATATGAACACTGAGACATTTAACTCTGTACCTGAAAGCTTCCATGTGCCCCTGTTCAGGTGTCTGTTCTTTTTTTTTTTTTAAGAGAGAGAGACAGATAAGGACAGAGAGAGACAGACAGGAAGGGAGAAAGATGAGAAGCATCAGTTCTTTGTTGCATCACCTTAGTTGTTTATTGATTGCTTTCTCATATGTGCCTTGACTGGGGGCTAGGGCTATAGCTGAGTCAGTGACCCCTTGCTCAAGCCAGTGACCTTTGAGCTCAACCAGCGATCATGAGGTCATGTCTATGATCCCAGGCTCAAGCCAGCGACCCCACATTCAAGCTGGTGAGCCCATGCTCAAGCCGGCGACTTTGGGGTTTCCAACTTGGGTCCTCAGCGTCCCAGGCTGACACTCTATCCATTGCGCCACCACCTGGTCAGGCCAGGTGCCTTTTCTTACACATACTGGATAACAGTTGTTGCTTTGTGAGCAGACAGTTTCAGGACAGAGTAGATTTCCAGGGGAGAAAATCCCTAGATCTACTCTTCTACAATACCTAGGGACTAAGGAGACTGAGGGGACAGTTTGAAAAGGTGGGTGGCTCTTCTGGCAGGTCACTTTGACCTTACCTGACACCTTGTTAGTAGAGTTTTATGAGCTTCGTTTTGTTTCTCTTGCTGGCCAGCATCACAGCTTGGAACCAGCCTGGCTGAGAGACACCAGGCCAAAGTGGGCTGTTCCGTATAACTTCCTGTTCCTCTCAGTTGTCTGGTAAATCAGTAAGCTCATTACAGAGTTGATTGAATGCGGTTGTGTGTTAAGTCCAATGGAAAATAGAGTGGAGAAAAGCGATTAAAATATTAAGCAAGGTGTCTAGTATTCATTCAGTAGCTAATATTGATCTCCATCTCTGCGCCATGTTGTGTTCGGAGTGCTAGAGATGCAAAGATAAAATGGGAACTGCACTCATGGATATAGTGAAGGGCGCTGTCACTGCAGTGGGCATTCAGAAAATTATTAGTATGATCATTAGTAAGGCTCCTAACTGTGTGACAAGTGATGTTATTAATAGAATAATGAGTGGTTTACCATCTTTAGGTTATGGGAAATGAGGGCTTATATTATCACATACAGTGGTCTCCTTACATTTCTCTAATGCTCTTTTTCAAACCAGAATATTCTTGAGTATTAAGAAGATACTCAAGATGTGTTTTATCTTTGCCTTGATGCTTGCTGTAAAGGTTCATCACTCCTTCAGCTGGAGTAAAACATTGCCTGTTTGAATTAGGAGCTTTGTTTCTGGGGTCCTTTGTTCTGAGACTAGGGGCCCTGAGCATCTTTTTGGAAGTCGATTCTAGTATTTCGCTGGCACCAGGTCTCTTCCTTTCCAGCCTTACATTTTTGTTGTTTTTTCTGTTTGTTTTTGTTTTTTGCAGAGAGACAAGAAGGGAGAGAGATAAGAAACATCAACTCATAGTTGTGTCACTTTATTTGTTCATTGATTGCTTCTCATATATGCCATAAAAGAGGTTGGAGTACCTCAAGACAAGCCAGTGATCTCTTGCTCAAGCCAGTGACCTTGGACTTAAAGCCAGCAACCTTGGACTTCAAGCCAGCAACCTTTGGGCTCAAGTCAGTGCCGAAGGGATCATGTTAATGATCCCATGCTCAAGATGGTGAGCCTGCACTCAGCCGGATGAGCCCATGCTCAAGCCAGTGACCTCGGGGCTTCAAACCTAAGAACTTAGGGTCACTGTGCCACCACTGGTCAGGCTCTAGTTTTACTTTATAAGGACTACATTGTTCTTTAAACTGTATACAGGAATTATGAATGGGTGAAGTTTGACCAATTTTTAAAAAATAATAGCTTTATAGCCTGACTAGGTGGTGACGCAGTGAATAAAGCATCGAACTGGGGTGCTGATGGCCCAGGTTTGAAACCCCGAGGTCGCTGACTTGAACGCGGGCTCATTCAGCTTGAATGCGGGGGTCTCTGGCTTGAGCATGATATCATAGACATGACCCCGTGGTTGCTGGCTTTAGCCCAAAGGTCACTGGCTTGAGCCCTTGGTCAAGACATGTATGAGAAGCAATCAGTGAACCACTAATGTGCCGCAACTACAAATGGATGCTTCTCATCTTTCTATTTCCGTCCTGTCTGTCCCTGTCTCTCTCTCTCTTACTAAAATAAGTAAATATATAAAATAGCCTTATTGATTGTAATTAACATAATATATATTTCACCCTTTTATTATTATATTTTTAAATTTAATTAATTGTGTTTACATAGATTCTAGGGTCACCCCGAATGCATTCCCCCTCCCCCATATTCCCCTCAACATCTCCCTTACCCCCCTCTCTTTAGCGCCCTCCCCCCTTCCCTTCAGGTTTATCCCATCCTATCATCCCCTTCCCCTCTGTCCTATTTTCCTCTGGTCCCTTTCATCCCTCCTCAGTCTCTTATTATTTATTTTTAAAGTTAAGGCACTTTTTTTAAAAATTGATTTTAGAGAGGGGAGAGAGAAACATCACTTTGTTGTTCCACTTATCTATGCATTCATTGGTTGATTCTTGTGTGTGCCCTGACTGGTAATAAAACTTACAGCCTTGGCATATTAGGATGATGCTTTAACCAACTTATCTAACCAGCCAGGGCTGTTTCACCCTTTTAATACAATTCAGTATACTCATAAAGTTGTGCAGCCCTTACCACTATCAAATTCTAGACCATTTTCATCACATAGAAACCTTGTACCCATTAAGAGTAACTCCCAGCGCCTGACCTATGGTGGCGCAGTGGATCAAGTGTCAACCTGGAATGTTGAAGTCGCCGGTTCAAAACCCTGGGCTTGCCTGGTTGAGGCACATATGGAAGTTGATGCTTCTTGCTACTTCCCCCTTCTCTCTCTCTCTCTTTTCTTTCTTTCTTTTTTTTCTTTAAAGGGGCAGAGAGAGAGTCAGAGAGAGGGATAGATAGGGACAGACAGACAGGAACAGAGAGAGAGATGAGAAGCATCAATCATTAGTTTTTCGTTGCCGTCATGACACCATAGTTGTTCATTGATTGCTTTCTCACATGTGCCTTGACCGTGGGGCCTTCAGCAGACTGAGCAACCCCTTGCTGGAGCCAGCAACCTTGGGTCCAAGCTGGCGAGCTTTTGCTCAAGCCAGATGGGCCTGTTCTCAAGCTGGCGACCTCAGGGTCTCGAACCTGGGTCTTCGGCATCCCAGTCTCTGACACTCTATCCCCTGGTCAGGCTCTCTCTCTCTTTTCTAAAATGAATAAATAAATTAAAAAAAATAAAGAGTAACCCCCTAGTTTCTTCTTCCCCATTATTTGGCAACTCCTGATATGCTTTCTGTCTCTATGAAGTCTGATGTGGACATCATATAAATGGAATTATAGAATTTGCAGTGTTTTGTGTCTGGCTTCTTGAACTTAGCATAATGTTTTGAAAGTGTACCCATGTTTCTGCATGTATTAGTATTTATTCCTTTCTATGGTTGAATAATATTCCATTATATGGATATACCACATTTTGTTTATCCACTCATCAGCTGATAGACAAATGGATTGTTTTCACTTTTTTTTTCAAAGACTTCCCCAAGGGAGTTCTATTGTTTTTTTTTAAATTATTATTAATTTGAGAGAGAGAGATAAGCATCAACATGTTGTTCTATTTAGTTGTGTACTCATTGGTTGCTCCTTGTACATGCCCTGGGGATTGGACCCTTGGCCTTGGTGTGCTGAGATGACACTTTATCCACTGAGGCAACCAGCCAGAGCTGTTTCCACTTTTTGGTTATTATGAATACTGTTGCTGTGAGCATTCATGTTTAGGTTTTGTGCTGACTTTTCAGTTTTCTTGGGTGTATACCTAGGAGTGACATTACTGAGACAACTCTGTTTAACTATTTGAGAAATTCCCACACGTTTTTCCAGTGTCTTTGCCATTTTACATTCCCACCAGCATTGCAACACCATAGTTGTTCATTAACTGCTTTCTCACATGTGCCTTGACCGCGGGCCTTCAGCAGACCGAACCACCCCTTGCTGGAGCCAGCGACCTTGGGTCCATGCTGACGAGTTTTTTGCTCAAGCCAGATGGGCCCATGCTCAAGCTGGCGAGCTCGGGGACTCGAACCTGGGTCTTCCTCATCCCAGTCCGACGCTCTATCCACTGTGCCACCGCCTGGTCAGGCTCACTTTCTTGATAATAGCCTTGGCAGAATGAAAGTTTTCAATTTTGATAAAGTCCATTTTATCAAATTTAAATTTTATTATATTGCTTTTGGTATATCTAAGAAACCATTCCCTAATCCAAGGTTTAAAGATTTATTTTTATGTCATTTGAGAATTTTATAATTTTAGCTCTTTTATGATCACTAAGTTCAGATACTGATTGAGGCTTTAAAAGTTCCTGTTAGCTATTTGCTAAGGGTAAGGGCTGGGTGGGAGGCTGTTATCCTGGGGCTTCTTTTCCTTGCCACCTTGACAAGTCAATCAAGGACCTTGACTCTGAGAAGCATTTGTTCTTTTTTTTTTTTAAGTGAGAGAAGAGAAGATAGTGAGACAGACTCCCACGTGTGCCCTGACCAGGATCCCCCTGGCAACCCCATCTGGGGCTGATGCTCAAGTACTAAGCTATTTTTAGTGCCTGAGGCTGATGCGCTTGGACCAGCTGAGCTATCCTCAGTGTCTGGCTCGATGTTTGAACCAATTGAGGCATTGGCTGTGGGAGAAGAAGAGGGATATAGAAAGGAGGGGGAGAGAGAGAGAAGCAGATGGTTGCTTCTCCTTTATGTCCTGACCAGGGATTGTACCTGTGACATCCATATGCGGGGCTGACGCTCTATCCACTGAGCCACTGACCAGGGCCACATTTGTTCTTTTTGCACATGCTTCTAGCTGTTTTGCCATTTCTCTAATTCATTGTCTTTTTTTTTAAGGTAACGAATGAAGAGGACTTTATTAGGAAATTGGACTGCAAACCTGATCAGCATCTGAAGGTGGTTTCCATTTTTGGAAATACTGGTGATGGAAAGTCCCATACCCTCAATCACACTTTCTTTTATGGCCGTGAAGTCTTCAAAACCTCCCCTGCCCAGGAGTCCTGCACAGTGGGAGTGTGGGCAGCATATGACCCAGTTCACAAAGTAGCAGTGATAGACACAGAAGGGCTCTTGGGGGCGACAGTGAATATAAGCCAGAGAACAAGGCTGCTGCTTAAGGTCCTGGCCATCTCAGACCTCGTCATCTATCGAACTCATGCAGACCGGCTGCATAATGACCTCTTCAAGTTCCTTGGGGATGCCTCGGAAGCTTATCTGAAGCACTTTACCAAGGAGCTCAAGGCTACCACTGCCCGCTGTGGCCTGGATGTCCCTTTGTCCACCCTGGGCCCTGCTGTTATCATTTTCCATGAGACTGTGCACACTCAACTACTGGGCTCTGGTGAGTAGACGGGGTACTGTGTCTCAGATTGACTTTTCTTGATATATATCAAGGGTACAGCCATTGGGCTGTAATAGCAACTTGAAGATGTTGGATTGCCCAGAAAAATTTCTGCATTGGCAGGACCTAAAGAAGTGTTTCCACAAGGATGGAATGAATCAGCCATTACAAAATCTGCTTACAGTCAGAATGAGGATCAAGAATTGTTAAGTGACTTTAGCAAAATAGAGGTACTTGGTGATCTACATACGACCTGTTTCCCAGGGAGGGTGGGCATAAAAGTCTAATCAGAGTGGGATCGAGAGAGAGAGCAGAAGGAGAAAATTGAAGGTAGTGAGTATATTCAGTTCTTTCTAAGAGTTCTATAAAGGGAAGCAGACCGCCGAAATGATAGCTGGAGGCTGATGTGGGAATTGAAGAAATTTTCCTTTTAAGGTTTAAGATGTGATGAGGTATTGAGGATATTTATGTACTGATGAGAGTGAGTCACTGGAAATGGCACAATGTCGATGTGAGAGACAGCAGGAACGTTTGAGTGATGCTCAGTGGGAGAGTTGGCCTTCAGAGTATGGACAGTTCACCTGTAACAGCAGGAGAGAAGGTAGTGTGTATGGACACAGCTGCAAGTAAGTAGGTAGGTGTGAGTGTGTGTAAGTCGTCTTATTGTTTCTGTTTTCTTAGAGAAATAGGAAGCAAGATCATTACCTGAGAGGGAGGGTGAGGGAGCAGGTGCAACAACAGTAACTGGATGCATGTGGGGACATTGGTGTCAGAACCGAAAGCAGTTATAACATTTACCTGTTCATTCAGTCAACAAAGTTTATTAAGTGCACAGTGTCATGAGCTGAGCACTGGAGCACCGAGCTGAAAAGAAACACAGTTCTCACCTTCAAATAAAGCATCTAGTGTGAGGAGACCATAGGTGTTTGGTTCATGGTAGATGTCGGTTCTGGAGCTATGGGAAGGGAGAAGGAGGCCACGCAGTGGTGGGATTCAGATAATTTAACAACTGCTTCTCTGCCCTGATGACTGTTTTAAGTATAAAAAAAGATATACCGAAAGGTAGTCTGTTATTTCATGCATTTAATACTTAAATAAGAACAATAAAAGAGGCACACAAGACTAGATTATGATCTAAGAGTTTTTAAATATTAACAAAAGCCTGACCTGTGGTGGCGCAGTGGGTAAAGTGTCGACCTGGGAACACTGAGGTCGCCAGTTTAAAACCCTGTACTGGTCTGGTCAAGGCACATATGGGAGTTGATGCTTCTAGTTCCTCCCCCCTTTCTCTCTCTCTCTCACTCTGTGTCTCCTCTCCAGGATGGGAACATTTAAAAAAAAAAATATTAACAAAAAATTTTTAAATAATACCTGAAAAAAAAAAACCCAATAAAACTGTTACTTAAGATATTTCCATACTGCTTCTTGATTTGGTGCCCTCACTTGTAATTCTTTTCACCTATGGACAGAATGAACATTACTACGGGCGCTTACAATATGCTGTTGTGCAGATGAACGTTAAAGAGTAAGAAATGGCCTGACCAGGCAGTGGTGCAGTGGATAGAGCGTTGGACTGGGATGTGTATGACCCAGGTTCAAAACCCCGAGGCTGCCTGACCAGGCGGTGGTGCAGTGGATAGAGCATCAGATTGGGATGCGGAGGACCCAGTTTCGAGACCGTGAGGTCATCAGCTTGAGTGCAGGCTCATCTGGCTTGAGCAATAAAAGCTCACCATCTTGGACCCAAGGTCGCTGGCTCAAGCAAGGGGTTACTCGGTCTGCCTAAGGCCCGCGGTCAAGGCACATATGAGAAAGCAATCAACGAATAACTAAGAGGTCGCAACGAAAAACTGATGATTGATACTTCTCATCTCTCTTCGTTCCTGTCTGTCTGTCCCTGTCTGTCCCTCTCTCTGACTCTCTCTCTGTCCCTGTAAAAGAACAAAACAAAACAAAAACAAACAGAAAACCCCAAGGCTGCTGGCTTGAGTGTAGGCTTATTCAGCTTGAGCACAGGCTCACCAGCTTGAGCACAGGGTTGCTGGCTTGAATGTGGGATCATAGACATGACTCCATGGTCATCGGCTTGAGCCCAAAAGTTGCTGGCTTGAAACCTAAGGTCACTGGCTTGAGCAATGGGTCACTTGTCTGCTGTAGCCCCCCGCATCAAGGCACATATGAGAAAGCAATTGATGAACAACTAAGGTGCCGCAGTAAAGAATTGATGCTTCTCATCTCTCTCCCCTTCTCTCTGTCTTTCTGTATCTGTCCCTTTCTCTGATATTCTCTCTCTCTCTGCCTCTGTCAAAAAATAAAAGTGCCTGAAAAAATAAAAAGAGCACCTGACCAGGCGGTGGCACAGTGGATAGAGCTTCGGACTGGGATGCGGAAGACCCAGGTTCGAGACCCCAAGGTTTCCAGCTTGAGCGCGGGCCCATCTGGCTTGAGCAAAAAGCTCGCCAGCTTGGACCCAAGGTCGCTGGCTCCAGCAAGGGGTTGCTCGGTCTGCTGAAGGCCCGCGGTCAAGGCACATGTGAGAAAGCAATCAATGAACAGCTATGGTGTCGCAACGGCAACAGAAAACTGATGATTGATGGTTCTCATCTCTCTCCGTTCTTGTCTGTCTGTCCCTATCTATCCCTCTCTCTGACTCTCTCTCTGTCTCTGTTAAAAAAAAAATAAAAAGAAAAATTAGAAATAAAAAGAGCAAGGAATGTAAATTTGTGATTTCCACATTGGGTGACTGCCCAGGCACCCACCTTAGAGAGAACTCTTATTACAAGTGCCATTTTAACAACCAGTACACCAAACTCAACAAAAAATTAGGTATTGGTTCTGACAAACTGGTACGAACTGGCTGAATCCCACCTGTGCATTGGGGTCATATCTATGATCCCGCACTCAAGCCAGTGACCCTGTGCTCAAGCCAGTGACCTCTCAGTATGCCAGGCCAACACTATCCACTCCACCACCACCTGGTCAGGCAAGGTCTTCTAATTTCGAAATCCAGAGCTGTGTCTGGAATAAAGTTGTTGCTTTTTGAAACCATGAGATGGAACCAAGACAGCCAGAGTTTGTGCAGGGTAGGAGAGGTGCCAGGATTGTGGGCAAAGTAATCATTAGATTTTCTTCTATCTCAGACTTTCCTTTTTATTAGATTTTATTTATTCACCTGATCTGGCAGTGGTGCAGTGGATAGAGCATCAGCCTGGGGCGCCGAGCCCCAGGTTCAAAACCCCGAGGTTGCCGGCTCTAGCACAGTGGGTGGCTGGCTTGAAGCCCAAGGTCACTGGCTTGAGCAGGGGTCACTTGCTCTGCTGGAGGGCCCCCCCTCCACTCCATCAAGTCACATATGAGAAAGCAATCAATGAACAACTAAGGTGCCACAATGAAGAATTAATGCTTATCTCTCTTGTCTTTCTCCCTATCTGTCTCTCTTTCTTGGTCTGTCTCGCTAAAAAAAAAAATAGATTTTATTCATTTTAGAACGGGGGAGAGAGAAAAGGGCAGAGAGGTGCAGGAAGCATCAACTCCCATATATGCTTTGACTAGACAAGCCCGGGGTTTTGAACCAGCGACCTCAGTGTTCCAGGTCAATGTCTTATCTACTGCACCCACCACAGGTCCAGACTTTCTGATTTTGTTTAATCCTGTTCCTTTTCTGAATATTATAAAAATAAATTTTCTCTGCTTGGCAAAACTCCCATGAGCAGAATCAAGCTCCTTTAACCACTTGGGAACAGTGATTATATGCCCAGGGAGAAGCTGTGAGATGATGTTGGGAAGGGAAGGGAAGTGAAGGTGGTCAGACTGCACTGACTGACCCCTCTGGGTATTGCCAGCTCCTTCAAAAGTTACTGCCACAGCCCTGATAGCTCATTTGGTTAGCGTCCTCTGGACATGCGAAGGTTGCAGGTTCAATCCCCCGTCAGGCAAGGAAAGGAAATTAATATGAAGAGCTCCTACATTTTTTTTTTTTTTACAGGGACAGAGAGAGAGTCAGAGAGAGGGATAGATAGGGACAGACAGACAGGAACGGAGAGAGGTGAGAAGCATCAGTCATTAGTTTTTCGTTGCCGTTGCGACACCTTAGTTGTTCATTGATTGCTTTCTCACATGTGCCTTGATCGTGGGTCTTCAGCAGACTGAGCCACCCCTTGCTGGAGCCAGCGACCTTGGGTCCAAGCTGACAAGCTTTTTGCTCAAGCCAGATGGGCCCACGCTCACGCTGGCAACCTTGGGGCCTCGAACCTGGGTCTTCCGCATCCCAGTCTAATGCTCTATCCACTGTGCCACCGCCTGGTCATGCAAGGTCCTGCAATTTTTTTTTTTAAATGGTGGAAGGGTTGAATCTTTTTTTTTTTTTAATTATTTATTTTATTCATTTTAGAGAGGAGACACAGAGTGAGAGAGAGAGAGAGAGAGAAAGAGGGAAAGGGGGGAGGAGCTGGAAGCATCAACTCCCATATGTGCCTTGACCAGACCAGTGCAGGGTTTTGAACTGGCGACCTCTGTGTTCCCAGGTCGACGCTTTATCCACTGCGCCACCACAGGTCAGGCACTCCTGTAATTTTTATCTCTAAAATATTTCTTGAACCCATTTGTATTACCATTCCACAAATTTCTGGATAATTGCTGGTGAAACCATGGGGAGGCTGGAACCCTCAGACATTGGCAGTTCAGAGCTTCACCAGCATAAGGCCAGTATTTTCAAAGAAGCTATGTATTTTAAATGTTCGTTAGTAGGTGACTGGTTAAATATGTCAATAGGATGGAAGAATATGTAGCTGTTAAAAAGAATAAGGAACTTCTTAAAGTATCATGACAAGGACTGATACTTAGTATGTTATTAAGTGATAAAAAAACAAGTTGCATATAAGTATTGGTAAGTGTGTATGGAAAAAAATCTAAAAGGGTAAATATTGAATTGTAGTTACTTTTTTGGGAGTAGGAGGGAGCAGAGTACATGTCTTTCCTTTTATGTTTTGAAATGTTTGCATTTTTTATAATGAGAAGATTTTTTATTATTTTATTTTTTGAGAGAGAGAGGGTGGAGGAGAGAGAAGCATCAATTCCTTTTTCCAGTTAGTTGTGCACTCATTGATTGCTTCTCATGTGTGCCCTGACTGGGGTTTTACCTGGTGACCTTGGGGTAGAGCTGGTGCCCTCAGGATCAAGGTTGCGACCCTGGGATTGAGCTGGTAACCCCAGGATCAAACCGACAACCTTGGTGTTCTGGGATGACGCTGTGTATACTGCGCCACCAGCCGGGCTGTAAAGGGAAGATTTTTTTAATGAAAAGACTTCGTTGGCCCTGTCCGGGTTGCTCAGTGAGTAAAATGCCATCCTGCTGCACCAAGGTCTTGGGTTTGATCCTTAGTCAGGGAACATACAATTAGCAATCAGTGAGTACACAACTAAGTGGAACAATGATTGATGCTTCTCTCTTTCTCCCTCTTTCTTTCAATCAATGGAAAAATTAAAAAGAAAAGACTTCTTTAAGTATAACGTACATAGAGAAAAGTACATAGCATATCAAAGTGTGCTCGTGAAATCAGTTTGAGATCATGACACACCAGCATGCTTGTCAGAAGCCTTGCTCAGGATCCCTTCTAGACAAGGGCAGCCTGAATTCTAGCAGCATAGACTGGTTCTGCCTGCTTACGTACTCTATATAGATGGAGTCAGACTTTTTTCATGAAAGATAGGTGGCTTTTTTTCTTTTTAAAGAAAGGTCTATGTTCATGTACCCATTTTTGCTTGTCCAGATCACCCCTCAGAGGTGCCGGAGAAGCTCATCCAGGACCGGTTCCGGAAGCTGGGCCGCTTCCCTGAAGCTTTCAGTTCCATTCACTACAAGGGAACCAGGACTTACAACCCTCCCACAGACTTCTCTGGGCTTCGGCGTGCTTTGGAGCAGCAACTAGAGAACAACACCACCCGTTCTCCCCGGCACCCCGGGGTCATCTTCAAAGCCCTGAAGGTGAATGGCTCCCGCCTTGAGTGCTTCTCACTGGAGCACCAGTGGGTAGGGGATCACTAAGTTCTCCAGCTTTTGTTGCTGCTGATGACTGGAAAGCTGGGCTGGAAAGAGAGGCTATAAGAAAGGAAGCGCGTGAGTGAAGTTTACACCTGTCGAATGACCGCACCTTGCTAGGGGCCATTGTGCAGAGGAGTCTTGGGTGATAGTTGAAAAAGTGACAGGTCCTTTTGTCAAAGAAAAACTAGGCTTTGAGGGAGTGAGAAAAAGCATTAATTTCTGGGTGGTGTGGCCAGCTCTGGTGAACTGACCTCGCATTGAGGCTCAGTTATCTGGGCAGCCTTTGTGTTTTTCGTTTTTTTTAATGTTTATTTTACTGATTTTAGAGAGAGAAGAAGGGAGAAGGAAACAGAGACAGGAACATTGATCTGTTCCTGTTATGTGCTTTTCTGGATATGGATAAAGTGTTAAATTGGGATGCTAAGGTCCCAGGTTCAAATCCCAAGGTTGCTGGCTTGAGCAAGGGGCCACTGGCTAGGCATGACCCCCACCCTCCCACCCCCATTATTCTTTTTTTTTCCACCTCCCATTCCTTAAAATGTTTTATTTTTTACAGGGACAGAGAGTCAGAGAGAGGGATAGACAGGGACAGACAGACAGGAACGGAGACAGGTGAGAAGTATTAATCACTAGTTTTTCGTTGTGACACCTTAGTTGTTCATTGATTGCTTTCTCACATGTGCCTTGACCTTGGGCATTCAGCAGACCAAGTGACCCCTTGCTGGAGCCAGCGACCTTGGGTCCAAGCTGGCGAGCTCTGGGTCTCGAACCTGGGTCCTCCGCATCCCAATCTGACGCTCTATCCACTGCGCCACCGCCTGGTCAGGCCATCCCCCATTCTGGGACAGAGAGAGTCAGAGAGAGGGATAGATAGGGACAGACAGAAACAGAGAGAGGTGAGAAGTATCAATCAGTTTTTTGTTGCCGTTGCAACACCTTAGTTGTTCATAGATTGCTTTCTCACATGTGCCTTGACTGCGGGCCTTCAGCAGACCGAGCACCCCCTTGCTGGAGCCAGCGACCTTGGGTCCAAGCTGACGAGCTTTTTGCTCAAGCCAGATGGGCCCACGCTCAAACTGGCGAGTTTGGGGTCTCGAACCTGGGTCTTCCACATCCCAGTCCAATGCTCTATCCACTGCGCCACCACCTGGTCAGGCGCCACCCCCCCATTCTTAACAATGGCACTTATGAGAAGCAATCAGTGAACAACTAAAGGGACGCAGCTACAAGTTGATACTTCTCATCTCTCTCCCTTCCTGTCTTTCGCTCTCTAAAAAAACAAACAAAAACACCAGCACAACTAAATCTTAAATGCTCCTTCTATGTTTGGAATTATTTTCTAGGCTATACATATTGTTGAAGTAGAAGATTGTGTCAAAAGAATATGTGTATGTATGTATGTCCATATAAACAGTGAACATCTATCATCCCTCATTTTATATAGTTGAATGTAGATCTAATTTTAAGTATTTTTGTAGTAATTATTTGGTTCTGTTTTCCTATTTTGCTTATTTTTAGTATTTCAAGGATTTTACTTTAACACCGTGTTTTGTTTTTCTTGTTTTGTTTTTTAGTGCATAAGAGAGAGATAAGCATCAACTTGTAGTTGTGGCACCTTAGTTGTTCATTGATTGCTTCTCATACATGCCTTGACTGGGGGTTGGGTAGGGGCTCCAGCCAAGCCTGTGATCCCTTGCTCAAGTCGGCGACCTCAGGGTTTATCCAGTCTCTATCCATTGCACCACCACTGGTCAGCCTTCAACACAATGTTGCATCTTCGTGATGTACTTTTTAATCAATCCTGTGCCTACTTTTTGTGGTTTGCTTTGTGCGCACCTCTGTGTTACTGTACCTGCAAGCTTGGGACAGAAGTGCAGGAAGGAGCAGGGCCTTTGGGGCAGTGCTAAGGGTGTGAGGTCTTGAGAGAGAACACGGAAATGTTGACAAGAAGATTGGAGCTGGGCTATGAGGATGCCCTGAGAGTTAGGACAAGAGGCTGGTACTGGGAGGGATAGGAAGGAAGGAATAGAAATGAGTTTGGCATAAATCAAGGCAGGCCCTGTTTCCCTTTTTTACATAGGAGACCATTTTGGGCATGTGCTAAGTTGCTTAACCAACTGTGCTATTCAGCCAGGACAGTAGACAGCAATCTTTGCCTTCACAGTACTTCTTTAGACATTTTTCCTTATCTGTACAGTAGAGGGAATAATAGAGTGTTCCTGTTGAAGTTGAGGTGGGGATTATATGAGAACAACATACTTAAAAAACAAAGTACTTGGTATTTGGTAAGTGTTTCATAGTGTTAACTAATGTGAATAATATTAACCCTTTGAGTAGTGAGTTTTTTCATGTTTGCTGACCCCAGGAGTGAGTTTTCTTTTCAAAGAATGAAATTAGTTTCTGTTCTAGTTTTATTAACTTAAAATCATGTTTGTTTGATAACCAATTTATGGGAACAAGAACATACATTTGCCTTTTTTGTGTGTGTGTATGTGTGTGACAGAGACAGAGAGGGACAGATAAGGACAGACAGGAAGGGAGAGCGATGAGAAACATCAGTTCTTTGTTGCAGCACCTTAATTGTTCATTTATTACTTTCTCATGTGTGCCTTGACGGGGGGCTACAGCAGACCGAGTGACCCCTTGCTCAAGCTGCGACCTCGGGATGTTGAACCTGGGTCCTTCGTGTCCCAATCTGACGCTCTATCCACTGTGCCCTGCCTGGTCAGGAGCATTTTTTCCTTTTTTTAATGTTGCCTTACACATGTATGATTGTACTCTGGATGGTCAGGAGGCACAAGGACATACATGAACGTTTGTACTACTCAAAGAATTAAGAAAAAACTATGAAAATGATTATATTTAAATAATTCACCAAGTAGATACTTCTGATTAGAATTTGAGTCCCTGGCCAGCTGGCTCAGTGGATAGAGCATCAGCCTGGCATACTGGTGTATGGATGTCCCGGACTTGATCCCCAGTTAGGACACACAAGAGAAGTGACCATTTGCTTCTCCCCTCTCCCACTGCCCCTTCTGTCTCTCTTCCCCTCCCGCAGCCAGTCGCTCAATCAGTTCAAGTGTGGTCCTGGGTGCTGAGAATGGCTCTGTTGGAGTGCATCAGCCTCAGGAGCTAAAAATAGCTCCGTAATCAAGCATTGGCCCTAGAGGGGTTGCTGGGTGGATCCCGGTTGGGGTGCATGTAGGAGTCTGTCTCACTATCTCCCACCTCTCAAAAAAAAAATTGACGTAGATGAACTGGCTAATGGCCTTGGAATGGCTTAGAGGTAGTCAAAGTGGAAGTTGACACCCAAGTACTTTGCAAACATTGTCAAAAGAGGCTGAATCATACCGTGTTAGACAAAGGGCAGTAAATCTGATCAATACGTATTTTGATGAGGAAACCAATAGCTGGGTTAATGTTTAAATAAGACTGGCAGGGACATGGAGTGCTGTAAGCAGTACTTAGTGCTCAGGAATTTTACCCTGAGGAGTCTTGGATGGCCTACTGCAGGCCAGTTGGTTAGGCACTTTTGAGACAAGTAGTTACACTGTATTATTCTTATGAGGTGAAAATGAGCCTGGTCAGCTAGATTGCTGATGATTCTTGGTAACTGGTGTCCTGAGTTTCACCTGGACCTATTCTCTGAGGCCCGGGCTCTGCTCTGCTGAGATTTCGGACCCACTGCTTTTGTCCATGACAAGGAGTTACCTGTTTAAGCATATATTTTGACCTTTCTCCAGCTAGTTGTGGGGTTCTTGGAATTTTTTCAAATCTTTGAATAAATTGTTTTTGTCTTTTTTATTTTATTTTGGTTGTTGTTTTGTTTTAATCCACTTTATATTAGAAGTTGTTAATTCTCTGATTTTATCACTAACAGAAAGCATTTGCATTAGGCAAACTGACCCACTAGAGTTTTTTTTTTTTTTTTTTTAACAGGGACAGAGAGAGGGTTAGAGGGTCACAGAGAGGGATAGACAGACAGGAGCCAAGAGAGGTGAGAAGCATCATTCATTAGTTTTTCGTTGCCATTGCAACATCTTAGTTGTTCATTGATTGCTTTCTCACATGTGCCTTGACCGCGGGCCTTCAGCAGACCGAGCCACCCCTTGCTAGAGCTGGCGACCTTGGGTCCAAGCTAACGAGCTTTTGCTCAAGCCAAATGGGCCCGCACTCAAGCTGGCGAGCTCGGGGTCTCAAACCTGGGTCTTCCGCATCCCAGTCTGACGCTTTATCCACTGTGCCACCACCTCGTCAGGCTGACCCACTAGAGTTTTATTGCTGTTAAAGTACACTCTAACTGAAGTCTTCATAGTTCATAGTGGTGTACAATTTAATGGCTGTCTGTTCTCCACTTTTATTTTATTTTGTTTTATGTTGTATTTTTACAAGGAGCACTGAATCCTTTTTGGAACAAAAGAGTGAGGATGGACATAAACAGATAAGTTATCAATGCCAAAATAACTTGTCTGGCTACCTCTTTCTCCCATTTTCTTTTTCTCTCTACTTGCTGTTCTTGACCTTATTCAGTTACTTACTAACTCACTGAGTAAACACTTTGAAAAGGCTAGGGATATGTTCTGATATGATGTATATGATTATTTTTCTATATGATTTTTTAAAATTTTAGATGAAATATACAGAAATATTGTTAGGAAAAAGGAGAGACAAATTACATAAGAAGCAGTTAGCACTGTGATGCATCCTGACCTGCGGTGGCGCAGTCGATCAAGTGCTGACCTGGAACACTGAGGTCGCTGGTTCAAAACCCTGGACCTCCCTAGTCATGACACATACAAGAAGCAAGTGCTCTGAGTTTAATGCTTCCTATTCCTCCCTCCACAAATCTCAACTCTTTAGTAATCAAAAAAATAAAAATTAAAATCTCAATAATACAAGGGCAGACACTGAAAAGTCTAGGAATAAAAAGTCAAATGAATATGAATCAGTAAACTCTTATAAACTGCCAATTAAAGTTTAAATTAGTATAGCCCCTTTGAAATGCAATTTATAAATATCCAGTATAGATAAAATATGCATAATATATATTCTAGCCATATCCTGTCTAGGAATTTGCCTTAAAGAAACTCTTCCAGCCTGACCAAGCGGTGGCGCAGTGGATAGAGTGTCGAACTGGGATGAGGAGGACCCCGGTTCGAGACCCCAAACTCGCCAGCTTGAGCGCGGGCCCATCTGGCTTGAGCGAAGGCTCGCCACCTTGGACCCAAGGTCGCTGGCTCCAGCAAGGGGTTGCTTTGGTCCGCTGAAGGCCCGCGGTCAAGGCACATGTGAGAAAGCAATCAATGAACAACTAAGGTGTCGCAATGGCAACGAAAAACTAATGATTGATGCTTCTCATCTCTCTCTATTCCTGTCTGTCCCTATCTATCCCTCTCTCTGACTCTCTCTCTGTCCCTGTAAAAAAATAAATAAATAATTTTAAAAAAGAAACTCTTCCACAGGAACACAAGGAGACCTATAGGAGGATTTAAAATTTTTTTTATTTATTAATTTTAGATAGGAAGGGGAGAGAGAGAGGGATAGAGAGAGACATCAATTTGTTGTTCCACTTATTTATGCATTCATTATTTGATTCTTGTGTCCTGACTGGGGATCAGACCTGCAACCTTGGCATATCAGGACAGTGCTCTAACCTGCCAGGGCCTATATGAAGATGTAAATAGTATTCTTTGTAGTAACAACAAAATGCAAACTAAGTGGGCAAAAAAATAGATAAATTGTGGTATTTCATTATTCTTGCTACTTATTTTAGAATGAGAATTGGGGTCATAATATATATAATATGCACAAGTATATACTTTGCTTTTTTTATTGAAACCATTGAAGCCTAACATTTTTCCCATGCCATTAAGTATTCTATGAAAACATGTATTTTAAAGAGCTGCATGATTTCTTTATTATTTATTTTTTTAATGTTTATTTTATTGACTTTAGAGAGAGAAAGAAAGAGAGCAGGAGAGATACAGGAGCTTCTGTTTCTGTATGTGCCCTGACCAGGAATCAAATAGGTAACCTCCACACCTCAGGACAGTGCTCTAACCAGCCGAGCTATCTAGCCAGAGCAAGAGCTGAATGCTTTTAATTTATATGTATAGGTCATTTTTTTTACATGTAGGGATTCTTTATTTTAATAGTGATTTCCATTTTCCCTACTATATTTTCCGTGTATTTAAAGGTATTTTGAGAGAGAGAGAGAAGCATCAACTTCTAGTTGCTTTACTTGAGTATGTAGTACAGAAATGTGCATGGTATGAGTTGAATTCCTTTTTCTCCTTGCCCCCTCTGTGATAACCATTGTTAATATTTTCTTGCCTATGCTTCTAGAAATTTTGAGTGCTACACATTTGCATACATAAGTATATATGTATGTTTTTCTTCCTAAATAAATGGGATCATAGAGAAGTTAAATCTTTTTCTCTTTCCCCATAATCTCAATCTTTAGATAGCCAGTGTAAGTCCCTTTTTGTATATGCTTCTAGAAATTTTCAACGCTATAGAAGCTCATGTACACACACTTGCTCTCACATCTTTTTTCCTTTATAAAAGGAATTGTACCATTTATACTAGTACAGAACTTTTTTCACTTAATTATGCATCTAGGCTATATTTCTGTATTGGTACACAATACATACCTTATTCTTTTTAATGCCATTGGTATACTTTACAAAAGTTATTAGCTGCATCTTATTTGTGGGTTCCACGTGATTGATGTAGTGCTGTTGGATTCAGAAGAAGCCTAAGTGCTACTTTTCATGGTCATTATTGAATAAGAAGTGTGATTAATGAGAAAGATTGGAGTGTGTGTGTGTGTGTGTGTGTGTGTGTGTGTGTGTGTGAGATAGAGAGAGAGAGAGAGAGATGCAGTCACGTTCTGCTTTAGTAACTTGCCCATCTTTCCCGATTAACCCTACTGACACAGCCACATTGTGGTCCAGGCCCAGTGCCTCCTTCCCAGCTGGGCTCTTTCCCACTTCCTGCCCCTTTGCTCAGGTTCCATGGTAGAAGCAGACCAGATGCCTGCCAGCAGAGCATACCTGGAGTGAGCAGGTAAATCTGTTTAAAGAGAGGCTCAAATTCCTATTGAATCAGAAATTGAATATTGACTTAACTATTGCCTGTATTACAGTTCTGAATAATTGAGAGAATCATTTTAAAGTTGAATTTGTATAAGTTTTATATAATACCGCTTTTAGCCTCTGATCTCTAAATGTGTAGAGACTCTGACTTTCCAATTCTATCACGTCGGAACACATTTATTAACTTTTTAAAAGTGATGTTCCATTGGGAGTAGCATCATTGGTTGCATAAGAGTCCATTTTGAATAAAAAAATTCTAACCCTTGATGACTGACTGGGGCTAACGTTTTAGGTTCAATAGAAAGAGCCATTATTGTTGCCAGGACAACTAAAGTTCAAGATCATCTGGTCTGCAGGCAACCCTTTCCAGACTTACCTCAAGTGCTTTCCCAAGCTTTTTCAGGTTGCCTTTCTCCTACAGCTTTGGGACCTCAGGAGGAGGAAAGCCCAAGTAACCCTGGGATGATGTGAGGTTTGGGATTTTTGAAAGAGAATGTATCTGGAGTAGGTGATAGTATTTACACTGGAAAGGAATAATCAGGTTATAGAGGAAGGAGGACAGTTTCTCCTTACCCTTGTATCTAAAGCACACTAACATCACATTTATTAAAATAGTTTCTGAATGTTCCCATACTCTTGATTCATGTTAAGCCCTCCTGAAGCTTGTCCAGGTCTGATTCATTCCTTCAGTGACTAGTGAGGGAAGTAAGATGCTTTTCATGCTTTCCAGCATTTCAGAGAATGGGTGACCCAGCATATGAAGTGATGAGGCTGGCTAGTTTAGGAGTTCTCTTTTTGATGTCATAATAGGTTACTGTTGCCTTGGCCAGCATGAGCCAGCAGTTCGTTTGTTTAGGGCCGATAGCAGTGGGGGTTGTGTGGGTAGGTGCCCCGTGCGGATCGGGCTGCAGATTGGTTCATGCCAGGCTTTGAGATACTTAGAAATGCCCCATTTTTCTGAAGAACTTTCAGAGAAGTGAACCAGTCAGGCCACTTGGGTTTTGAAGCAGAAAGAACATTGTGCTGTCGCTATTACTGGTCTGCAATTTATATTTACTTGGGGAGGGGGTATCCCCCATCCCAAATTCAATGCAACTGTTGAACTCATGCTGAATATATTAATTTTTCTAAGACAAACTAGTACTTAGGTTATTCTTTTCGTTACTCACTTAGAAAACTTGGGGCGTAAAAATGCTTCTTTCTGCTTTTCCCTATACCTTGTTAGTAGTTTTAGTAGTTTCTACGTTCTTTAGCTCTTTGTTTCCTTTATCACCTCATTAAATACATAGTATTTTTGGCATCTATCTACAGCAGGTTCTCAATGTTTTGTTAAACGTTTTATTATAATGATGATGTAGGAACTTAACTCTTGTTTATATCAATTAACATATGGTAAAGTTGGTTTTGTTATAGGTGTTTCAAGTCACAGAACTGTTGATGACATAAAATGAGGATGTCACCACATGTGCAAGCAGCCATGAAGACTTAATGAGCTATCATGGAGAGAGGTTCTTTTATCTCCTGCATTACTTGGGTTAGGTAGTGACTGTATAAGGAAATAAAATTCTCAGCATGCAAAAAAGGAATTAATATGGCAGCTAACATTTTCTGAGCTCTCAGCCCATGCCAAGTGCTACATATGTAACTTCATTTGACCCTCATAGTGTAACCCATGAAGACCCTTACTGAGGTGGGTGCTTCTAGCATCCCTAGTTCATAAATAAGGAAATAGTCACAGAGAGTGCAAAGCTGCCAACTATAGCCTGAAGTGACTTTGCACTCTCTGTGACTATTTCCTTATTTATAGGGGAAGGGGGCTCGTCTCATATTTAATTTCTGTAAATTTTACATTTGGCTTCATACTAGACTCATGTTCTTTATTTCCGTATTTTATTTTTATTGGTTGATTTTAGACAAAGAGAGAGAAGAGGGAAGCATTCCTTTGTTGTTCCACTGAGCTGTGTATTAACTGGTTGCTTTAACTGGTTGCTTCCTGTATGTGCCCTGACTGGGGAGCAAACCTGCAACCTTGGTTTTTCGTGATGATGCTCTAACTCACTGAACAAACTAGTCAGGGCCTTCCATGTTTGTTTGTTATATAAAAATAACTTGCTTCCTGGATCTTTCAGTGATTAATGATTAGAAAGATAATACTCTATTTTCTACCAGCTAGCCCCAGAGAGTAATGCACATATCTGTGAGAATTAGAGCCTTAACAAGTTATCAGGGCCCTAGCTGGCTTGGTGGATAGGTGTCGGCCTTGCATATGGACGTTCCGAGTTTGATTCCTAGTAGGGCACACAGGAGAAGTGGTCATCTACTTCTTCCTCCCTCCCTCTCCTTCTTCTTTTCCTCTTCCTCCTCGTAGCCAATGGCTCGGTTGGTTCACATGTTGGCCCGGGTGCTGAGGATAGCTCAGTTGGTCCCAGCATCAGCCTCAGGTGCTAAGAATAGCTTGGTTGATTCAAGCATTGGCCTCAGATGGTTTGCTGGGTGGATCCTGGTTGGGGTGCATGTGAAAGTCTGTCTCAGTATCTCCCCTTTACTCACTTAAAAAGAAAAAGTAATCAGGAAGTAACCTAAAATTTCAGAGAGCCTATGCCTAGGATGAAGCTTAGTATAGAGGCAGAGTCGAGGTCAGGGGGGAGGGTAGGGGTTGGTTGGTGCTGTGGCACTTCATTCCAGAGGTCCTAATTTAAGTACCTGTTAGGACCTTTACTAATGGTTAGAGGATATGAAGGTAGGAAACTTCTTTCATAACATTTATGATCTAGACGTGGAGATGAAATACAATAGGCCAATAGCTTTGCATCATCACGTAATTACTCAATACTAGTTTAGGTGTTGAATACAACAGGCCTTCAGAGAAGGCAGGGTGTGGTGTGTCTAAAGTGGTTGAGAAGGTTTCATACAGCATATCGACCTGGAACGCTGAGGTCGCCTGTTCAAAACCCCAGGCTTGCCTGGCCAAGGCACATATGGGAGTTGATGCTTCCTGTCACCCCCTTCTCTCTCTCTTTCTCTTTCTCCCCCCTCTCTCTTTCTCTTTCTCCCCCCTCTCTCCTTTCTCTAAAATGAATAAATTTAAAAAGAAAAAGGAAAAGGAAAGAGAAGGCTTCATGGAAGAGGTGAGACCAATAGAATCCCCAAAAGATGGGTCACACTAAGAAGTAGGAGACGCCCTGAACAGGTGGCCAAGTGGATAAGCATCATCCAGGTGTGCCGAGGTCATGTAAGAGAAGTGATCAATGAGTACATAACGTAAGTGGAATGGCAAGTTGATGCTTCTCTCTCTCTCCCTTGCAAATCAATGGAAAATTTTTTAAAAAGAAATAGAAGAGAGGAGGGCATTGTGAACTAGTGAGTTTACTTGTCTTTCTTCTCATTTATTCTCATTAATATTCATATGTAGTTTGACCAGGCGGTGACGCAGTGGATAGAGCGTCGGACTGGGATGTGGAGGACCCCAGTTCGAGACACTGAGCTCGCCAGCTTGAGCGCGGGCCCATCTGGCTTGAGCAAAGGCTCGCCAGCTGGGACCCAAGGTCGCTGGCTCCAGCAAGGGTTGCTTTGGTCTGCTGAAGGCCCACGGTCAAGGCACATGTGAGAAAGCAATCACTGAACAACTAAGGTGTCTTGATGCCCGTAGGTGAGGCATGCACCCTCAGCTCGACACATTCCTTGCATCTATTCTTGTCTTATACCTGACCTGACTCAACACTAGTATCACTTGCCTTTGTATGCACCTGAGTTTCTAGCTTATGGTATTAAGACATCATTGGAAAAAGGAAAAGGAGCCTGACCAGGTGGTGGTGCAGTGGATAGAGCGTCGAACTGGGATAAGGAAGACCCAGATTCGAGACCCCGAGGTCGCCAGATTGAGCGCGGGCCCATCTGGCTTGAGCAAAAGCTTGTCAGCTTGGACCCAAGATTGCTGGCTCCAGCAAGGGGTGGCTCGGTCTGCTGAAGGCCCGCGGTCAAGGCACATGTGAGAAAGCAATCAATGAACAACTAAGGTGTTGCGACGGCAATGAAAAACTAATGATTGATGCTTCTCACCTCTGTACCTGTTAAAACAAAAAAAGAAAGAAAAAAGGGAAAGGAACGTTAACAAATAAGGAGTTCTCATTAAGTGAAATTGCTTTCAGAGCTGGAGAACATTTAAAATCTAATCTGCCTTTTGTCCAAATCTCATCTTAAAATTTCTTTTGCTTTTTTACCAAAGGAAGTAACATGGTGTTCTTTTGTTTAGGCTACTTTTCCTTCTCTTCATATGAATAGTGCCTGGCTGCCTCAGGATGGGAGACTGTTAGAAGCTTGGAACTATGTACATTTAACGATTTTTGAAGCCTGGAAAGCCAGTTTCTGCTTAATTTATGTAACGTTTTTCCACTGCATATAACTAAGGGTCTGGCAGGGAGAAAAACAGCCTGAAGAAGATTTTTTTCTTTTACAGAGACAGAGAGAGGAATAGATAGGGGCAGACAGACAGGAATGGAGAGAGATGAGAAGCATCAATCATTAGTTTTTCGTTTTGACACCTTAGTTGTTCATTGATTGCTTTCTCATATGTGCCTTGACCGGGGGCTGCAATAGACCGAATAACCCCTTGCTCGAGCCAGCGACCTTGGACTCAAACTGACAGGCTTTTGCTCAAACCAGATGAGCCCACGCTCAAGCTGGTGACCTCGGGGTCTCGAACCTGGGTTTTCCGCATCCCAGTCTGACGCTCTATCCACTGCACTACCGCCTGGTTGGTCAAGAAGATTTTCAATATAACGTAATATGTGAAAACAGAGGGTTAGACATGGAAGAGCCTTTCAACATAACATTTTCACTTTGCATCAGCAAATACTTTTCTTTTTTTGCACGTTTATTTTGGTCCTTTGCTGTTTTTCAGGTTACTGTAGTTGATAAAGGCTACCAAGCACTACAATAATTCCTCCTTATGTTTTGGGTAATGACATATTTTTCTACACTGAGATAGTGTGTGGCCTAGTGAACTCAATGTGCGCCTGTGGTTAGAACTGGATAGAAGCCCATGAAACTCCTGCTGACTGCTCAGCTCTGCCTCGGGCTTAAAAGACAAGCCACCTTCTTAAGTCTTGGTTTCTTGGTCCCAGCTTCACAAGGATAAAGTGGGCGTTAGTCCCCTCTGTGGGGGTTTTGAATGTAAGACTGAGCGTGTGGGGTGTTATAACCTCCAGGGTAATTAGGAGAGAACAGTAACTTTGCTCGCTCTGATGAGTCCCTTGTGGGACATGGGCTGGTTCTCTCTGAGGATTCCTGTGCTGAGGATTGGTGCAAGTTGGGCCAAGGAGACTGAAGGTAAGTTCCCTCTTCCTGCTGTGGAGTCACAGTAAGAAGTAAGCCAGCAGTGAGGGACTCTTAGAAATGCAAGTAGTAGAAGGGCCAAAGCACAGGGCACCCTGCTGAGTGCCTTCATGTCACCTTCCCTCTTCCCCAGGCATTGAGTGACCGCTTCAGCGGTGAGATCCCTGATGACCAGATGACACACAGCTCCTTTTTTCCAGATGAGTACTTCACCTGCTCCTCCTTGTGCCTCAGCTGTGGGTAAGTGAGGCCACCATCTCCCCATCTTGGGAAAAGAGACTCAGAATGGTGCTCTCAGACTTCAGTGTGCCTGCAGTTCGCCTGGGGTCTGGTTAAATTGGATTCCGATTTATGGGTGGGGTGGAGCCTGAGGTGGTGATTTCCAAGTCTGCGGGTGATCTTGGTGGTCGGGTGCCACACTTTGAGGTTGCAGGGGACTCGAGGACACATGGTTAGAAGAATGTCCTGAAGATTTCAACCTGGTTTAGATGTGAATTTGGCTTCTAGTTTGGGCAGTTTTTACTCTAGAAAACTTTAGGTTGCCTGTTTTTCCATGTTTCTCTTACCAGAGCTTTCAGTCATAGTTATTCCGTTTATTTAGCTAATATTTGATGATAGCCCAGTGTGTGCAAAGCACCGTGGTGCATATCAGTCCTAGGGGATTACTTTCCCTGTGAGGGCGGACACTTAGAGCACATTAGAGTTATCCAGGCCTGGGCCCAGCCCACCGCCGGCACAGCTGATTTAATGGGTCTGGGGTGGGGTGTTGGCACTGGTGTGATTAAAAGGCTCCTGAGATGATTCTGATGTGTATGAGGACATTGCATTAGAGCAGCACTTCTCAAACTTCAATCTGTGTGCGCATCACTGTGGTTTTGTTAAAACAGAGATTCTGGATCAGCAGGTCTGGGTGAGATGCTGCATTTCTAATAAGCTCCCGAGGGCTGCCTGTGCTGCTGGCCTGTGGACCACACTTTGTTATAGGGGATCAGAGCGTGATTCTGCAGTGCAGCATGCACCAGAAAATCCTGAAGGACCTGTTAAAACAGACTGTTGAGCCTTGCCCCCATAATTTGACTAGTAGGTCTGATGCAGGGCCTGAGAACTTGCATTTCTGATGCTTTCAGTTGAGGCTGATGTTGCCTGTTGGGACCACACTTTGAGGATCACTGGGTTAATTTGAGCTGTTGATAGCTATTAAATCACAATTTGGTGATTTCTCTTATGAAGCCCAGGAGATTTAAATGCAGACTGTTACCATTAGATAGTAGTCTTGTTGTGTAGACACTCACTCCCCACCCCCTCACCACTGTGTTGTCCTTGCTCACATTAGGACCACTGCAGTGTCAGTGTCCTCCACATTAGCCCATCTGCAGGTGGAGACCCGAGCCTTTTCTGTGCCACCTCCCAGGTACTGAACCACCTTGGCTCTGAATTTGTAGAAAGGACATGGCTCTTGGATCATGCAGTCTGGGCAGGGAGAACTAAGGGTTATCTTGGACAGAGGGGTGTTAATTGTCAGTGTGATTTATCTTCCTTTTTGCTTGCCCCGTGAGCCCAGCATGAGGGACTTAGGCTCTGTTGTATCATTGCTTTCCATTCTAACTGAGCCTCAGCAGGGTTTCCAGAATTTTCCCTCCTATCATAGGGAAATTCTAAAGTCCTTATTACTGTTTATTGCATTGTCAGGATGGCAGAGCTCTGTCTATTTGGAAAGTTTTCTTGTCTAACTTAAATTAAGTCTCCTCTTAGTGCCTCGCCAAATGTTGGGGTTGGCTTTTGTTTGGCATCTTGGCAGCCTGTTCTGGTTAAACTTTTTTCATGCTGTTTGGATTTTTTAATTCTTTTTTTTGGTGGTGGGGTGGGGGACAGAGAGAGGGACAGACAGAAAGGAAGGGAGAGAGAGATGAAAAGCATCAATTCTTCGTCGCGGTACTTTAGTTGTTTCTTTTATTTATTTATTTATTTAATGGGGTGACATTAATAAATCAGGGTACATATGTTCAAAGAAAACATCTCCAGGTTATCTTATTTAATTATAGTTGTTTATTGATTGTTTTCTCATATGTGCCTTGACCGGGGGGCTGCAGGAGACAGAGTAACCCCTTGTTCAAGCCAGCAACTGTGGGCTCAAGCTGGTGAGCTTTGCTCAAACCAGATGAACCCACACTCAAGCTGGTGACCTCGGGGTTTCGAACCTGGGTCCTCCGTGTCTCAGTCCAACGCTCTATCCACTGCACCACCACCTGGTCAGGCCATGCTGTTTGGATTTTTATAAATTATCTGAGAGCCACTCAGGATTCATCCCTTGTCAAGGTGGTATCTTCTAGCTCTTCTATTCCTGCTGAGGGGCGAGGTGGTTTTCTAAGAAGGGTTTCCTCATTTCTCTCTTTCTCCTCCTCCAAGGGTAATTGCTCTACCTTTGTGGTGATGTTGATGCAAGAAGGGAGGCATGTGGGTTCCTGAGACACACTGCCTTCCCTCTCTGTGCCCGGCATCGGGGCCTAGCTGATAACCAACGTCTGGGTTTGGCCCTGTGTCTGGCTCAAGGTCAGATTCTTCTGCGTAAGGAGCATTGATTGGCTCCTTTGGCCGCCTCATTGTCAGCTTTTGGGTTTCACTCAGGGCCGGATGTAAGAACAGCATGAATCATGGGAAAGAAGGAGTACCTCATGAAGCCAAGAGTCGCTGCAGATACTCCCACCAGTACGACAACCGAGTTTATACCTGTAAGGTGGGTCCTCCAAGCTTCTCCCTGCTTTGGCAGCTGGCTTGCTGACCACACTCTGCTTTTGGAAAGACTGGTTTGGGCACCTTTGCTGCATCCCGAAGTATTTGACATTCAAATTGAGTATATCTGGAACTTATCCCCAGCTCTAACAAAAAGAATTCACATGTCTTTGATGCTGGGGTCCCATGGTACTTTTTTTAAAAAGCTTATTTTCTCCTTCTGTTGAGTTTTTATGCAAGGGTCATATACATCGTCTATTTATGCTGCTTAAGAATGGAAGTGCTCTTGAGGAAGCCAGTTTTGATTTCTTCTGTCTCTGATGGGTGTATAATTTACAGCTCGGTTTTGGGGCTCAGAATGGGTTTACATTCAATTCATGACCATTCAGGGCACTGGTTTTTTTAGAGAAATGAACTTTCTTCTGATGTGCTCAATGTGGAGTCTGTAAACCCTCAACTGGTGTGGCTTGTGGGGAGTGGGTGCTGGACAGGGATGTGCTGAGGCCGTGGGGGCTGGTGTACAGAGAAGAAGCTGGCAGCGTGCTCCATGTTTCAGGCCTGCTATGAGAGAGGCAAGGAAGTCAGCGTAGTACCCAAGACATCTGCTTCCACCGACTCCCCCTGGATGGGTCTTGCAAAATATGCCTGGTCTGGGTGAGTTTAAACAACATAGCTAAGGGTTGTTTGGTGTATTTGTCTCTTCAGGAACCTGGCTGGGTAATAGTATCTATTTGCATTCCTTGTAGGTATGTGATCGAATGTCCTAACTGCGGCGTGGTCTACCGCAGCCGGCAATACTGGTTTGGGAATCAAGATCCTGTGGATACGGTGGTGCGGACAGAGATTGTGCATGTGTGGCCTGGAGTAAGAGCAGTTTTATGTGTTGTTCTTTCTGTTGTATCGTTCAGTTAGTTATTCATGTGTGTGGGAAAATGGAATTTTGTTTAGAATTAAGGTTAACCATGAATTTTAGTATATTGGTGGTTTAGGAAAGCGTGATCTGGAGAGCCTTTCTTGTTCTAGATCATTAATTGTTTTCATTTCTTTTTGCTTAAGTAGTAAAAGCACAACTTTAAATAAAATAAATTACGCCTAACCTGTGTTAGCTCAGTGGATAAAGCGTTGACCTGGAACGCTGAGGTCACCAGTTCGAAACCCTAGGCTTGCCTAGTCAAGGCACATGTGGGAGTTGATGCTACCTGTCCCCCCCCCCCCAAATGAATAAATAAAATCTTTAAAACTAACTAAATAAATAAATAAATTGACCCATAGATATACTGACTTAACAAATAAAGCTTCATTATTTATAGTCTTATTTTTAATTTTAAAAGAATGTGTTTTTTTGACAAAGAGAGGAACATATAGGGACAGACAAGAATGGAGAGACTTGAGAAGCATCAGTCCTTTGCTGCAGCTCCTTAGTTGTTCAGTGATAGCTTTCTCATATGTGCCTTGTCCAGAGGGCTATAGCAGAATGAGTGACCCCTTGCTCAAGTCAGCAACCTTGGGCTTCAAGCCAACGACCTTTGGGCTCAAGCCAGTGACCATGGGGGGTCATGTGTATGATGCCATGTCAGGCCAGTGACCCCTTGCTCAAGCTGGTGAGCCTCTGCTCAAGCCAGATGAACTGCGCTCAAGCTGGCGACCTCAGGGTTTTGAACCTGAATCCTTCGCGTCCCAGTCTGATGCTCTGTCCACTGCGCCACCGCCTGGTCAGGCTCTCATTTATTTTCCAAATGCATGTTTACATATTGTAATTATAATTTACATGCAATTTATCTGCCTTTTTCTCATACCACAATTTTTATTTTGCTTTTACTTTTCATGATTCTCGTTTGTAGTCACTGTATGATATTCTGTCTAGTGTGATAGTTTGATTCTCCGTTCCCTTTTTAAACAGTCATGCTATTTATGAGGTTTTTTATTATTAGAGAAAAGGCCACAGTGACCATCTTCTTTTTTTTTTCTTTTACAGGGACAGAGAGAGAGTCAGAGAGAGGGATAGATAGGGACAGACAGACAGGAACGGAGAGAGGTGAGAAGCATCAATCATTAGTTTTAGTTTTTCGTTGCCATTGCAACACCTTAGTTGTTCATTGATTGCTTTCTCACATGTGCGTTGACCGTGGGCCTTCAGCAGACCGAGAAACCCCTTGCTGGAGCCAGCGACCTTGGGTCCAAGTTGGTGAGCTTTTGCTCAAGCCAGATGGGCCCGCGCTCAAGCTGGCAAGCTTGGGGTCTCAAACCCGGGTCTTCCGCATCCCAGTCCAACGCTCTATCCACTGCGCTACCGCCTGGTCAGGCAATATAGTGACCATCTTGATGTAAGAAAGCTATTTCTTTGTTTTGGAAATTTTCTTGACATATATTCCAAGAAGTGGTGTTAGTATAGACCAGTGGTTCTTAACCTTTTTTGAGGTACCAAACCCACCAGTTTCATACGCGCATTCACCGAACCCTTCTTTAGTGATAAATAAAATATGATTTTTTTCCCCAAATTCAAGACATAGGTATATGTTTTTTTACTGGTGCACAAAATGAGCCGTGCATGAACATCACCTTGCTCAAAGAACAAAACCAACAAAGTGCATGAACTCACAACAAATTACGGTATTACTTTATTCTGGCCTCTGCAGCAGAGGCTTCTCCGAACCCCTGAGACCGACTCATCGAACCCCTAGGGTTTGATAGAACCCAGGTTAAGAACCACCGGTATAGACCCTTAGTATTTTTTAATTTGACTTTTGAATTCAAGATGTTAGAAAAACAAATCTATTTATCAGACATTGATATGGTTGCGTTCATTCTTCATTAAACCACAGTTTACACTTGGAATTACCCACAAGTCACAACACACTGAAACCCTTCCCATCTTGGGAAAAAAATAAGCAGTTTTCTCTAAGGGCCTTATTTTACTTGGTAACATTCCCTTGCTGTGTGATTCTTAAAGTCCCTGGTCAGCCCAAGAGGCCTACCTACAGGTCCACCTTTGGGCTTTCTTGGATCCTTCAGGGCCCATAAATCTGTTACTGTTTTGTTTCTCTTTCCTCTTTCCAGCCCCATGGAGATCCCTCACTGCAATGTGGTCTGGTTTCTGGAGCCCACCCCCTGATCATTATCAGAATGCTCCAAACCATTCTGTTCCAAGGGTTTAATATGGCCTCACACTAGTATAATTTTCTCACAAGGGGTTTTGTTTTCTTTTAAGATTTTATTCTCACAAGGTGTCTTGTGAATAATGTTCTTTGTGTTTTGATCTGCATTAGTTTTTTTTCTTATAAAAGCTATTGTCTCTGTTACAAAATAGTGTACAATCCAAGAAAACAATAATACTGTAGTTTCCTTTTAGGCTCCACTCCTCATATCCTTGGAATTAGTGAAATACAGGCTTCTCCGCTTCTCTTCTTTCCGTTGTTCATTCATTATTTCAACATATGTTGTTGAGTATGTGCTCGGAATTGAATACTTATAAAAATACAAAAATGAAAATGATTATTGTTTTCAGAGAGTTTACAGTCTAATAGGGAGTCAAGTACATAAATAAATTGTGTAGTTACACATGGAAATAGGATTCTTGGAGATGTACAGGTGTTAGAGGTACTGAGAAGAAGGGCTCCTGACCCAGCCTGGTGTCATCTTTACGTGAGTGTCCCCTGGATTGTGTATCTCACTTAGAGGCAAAGTAAGTCCTGAGCTAAACAGTTGTGCACCAAGTCTTAGGTTCGCCTTGAGGAAAACAAATCGGTATTGCTGTGATACTGCCTAGGAGCCAGAGGGACTCTTGGTCTGTCCCCACTTTCCTCTGCTGGGTGTTTATGGTTCTGAGTTGGCTGTGATAGTGTACAATTCACCAATATCCCCTCCCTTTTTCCTCTGAGTCCCTTCACTCAGAGCATGACGGGGCTGCATTTTCATTTCAGACTGATGGATTTCTGAAGGACAACAGTAATGCTGCCCAGCGCCTCTTGGACGGGATGAACTTCATGGCTCAGTCAGTGTCTGAGCTTAGCCTTGGGCCCACCAAGGCTGTAACATCCTGGCTGACCGACCAGATAGCCCCAGCCTACTGGAGGCCCAACTCCCAGATCCTGGTATGGTGTGGCAGGAGGCTCCTGCACCCCTGGCCTGGCCCAGTTTGTCTGTGCCGCTTCACCCTGTCCTGAGCTTGTTCTGTGGGGGAGGCGCCAATCTCTGTCCCTATCAGGTTAGCCCCCAGAGTATCGGAAGGGGGGATACACTAAAAGTACCCCAGTTGTCTGCCCATGATTTCTCTTTGTGTTATTCCGCAGGTGTTTTCTTTGTGGTGGGTTTTAGCTTCCTTACCTGCAAGGGCCAATCATTATTGATCAGATGTCTAAGGTCATAGATCTAGAATATGTAGGAAGGGGGCCGTTAGAGATCACTAGGGTCATCTTTGGCTGCATCCATAAATCTTGATTGACCTCTCCTACAGCAAAGAAGCACCCAGCTTTGGCCTCAATACTTTTGTCACAGAGAACTCGCTCCTCACCAAATTCCCAGGGGCTCCTTTGAGAAGCTGTTAAAAAAAGTCTTATTTCTCTTCTGGCTAGAATTAGCCCTTCTGAGAAACCCTGTGACTCAGCCAAATGATTTGAGAGCCTTTCCATTCACTTCCTGGAAGAAAATGATCATCACCGCTGTGCTTCATTGGGGACATTCCATGTGGCTGGAGGTTTTAGGGCCCCTTCTTTAGGACTGTTGGGGTCCTACCATTTCAAGATGGTCCTGTGGTCCTCCCCCTGGGTTTTGGTAACTTTCTCAGCTGAGCGGATATGAATGATACCTGCCTCTGTTTGTTTTGGGCTTGGAACAGAGCTGCAGCAAGTGCGCTACGTCCTTTAAAGATAATGACACCAAGCATCACTGCCGGGCCTGTGGGGAGGGCTTCTGTGATGGCTGTTCATCCAAGACCCGGCCAGTGCCTGAGCGGGGCTGGGGCCCTGTGCCCGTGCGGGTGTGTGACAACTGCTATGAAGCCAGGAATGTCCAATTAGGTAATGTGGGGCTTGGTGGAGGGAAGAACCTCTCTCTTTGGCACTGGGTGTTGGGAAGTAGACTCCCATATGCCCAGCCCTGTTCCTAACTGCATCACTCTTCTGAGAGCAGTTACTCCCTGGGTCTTGGTCAGTTATTCCTTGAGTTCTGGGGGTGCTATTCCTTGGTTGGGGTGGGGGTAAGCCTATCTGGTGTTTACCAGACATGGCTTAGACTGAGTCTTCTCCTTGGAGAAGTTTCTTGGGATCATGCTACTGGAACCTTTCTAGTTTACTTTAAAGGAAGGCTATAAAATAGCTCTGGAGGGTTGAGGTAAAGGACTAACAGGTGTCACCCAGTTTCAGGGTGACCCTTGTGATCACTGGACAGCACAGTGGCTCCCTGGGAGAAGAAACCAGAAGTGTTTTACTGGTGCGCTCTGAGTTTCCCACTTGGGGAATGACTGAGAGCTGACAGCTTTTCCTTTATTGTTGTCTATAGCTGTTGCTGAGGCACAGGTGGATGACGAAGGCGGGACACTGATTGCTCGGAAGGTGGGCGAGGCTGTGCAGAACACGTTGGGAGCTGTGGTGACAGCCATTGACATACCACTAGGTGGGCCTGGCACTGCTTCTCTTGGGTGTAGTGTGTGTGGGATGAAAGGTGTCAGACTGCCCTGGACTGTCATTTTTATCTGAGGCTTGCAGACCTAGGTTGGATTGGGTAGCAGGAAGTTGACTGAAAACTGATTGGCATTTGCTTACTTCTGCGGAATACCTTAGTGGTTTTATTGTATCTCTGGAGGCCATTCTCTTGTACTACCAATTGCTGCATAACAAACTACCTGAAAACATAAAGGCTTTAAATAACCACCATTTTACCATGTCCCACAACTTTAAGTCAGGAAGGGTATATCTTCTCTTTAAATGGCAGTGTCTCCAGTTACTACCTGATACTCCAGTGTGCAGCTTGGTGTCAAGGGTCCAAGCCCCCCTAACTTACTTGCTGGGCCTTGGCAGGGATGTGGGAAGGCTGGGCTCAGTAGACCCTCCCCTCTCTTCATATGTTCTCCAGGCCTCTCCATGTGGTTTCTTCATTGGTAGTTGGACTTCTTTACCTGGTGGCTCAGGGCTCTAAGAGCTAATATTCCAGGAGACAGGTTGAAGCTGCCAGTCTCTTTTAAGGGCCTGGAAACTGGCACTTCTATAGTCTTCTGCGGGCACAGAGCCTGCCTAGATTCCAGGGAGGGGGCAGGAATGTTAGAGAATTTGCGGTTTGTCTTTCATCTGCCACACTAGCCAAGGTATTCATGCAGGATTTATGCTAGCTTCTCACCTCTGGCTGTGAGGGGTACTTGTAACTGAGATGGGGAGAGAGAGGAAGGGAAGCCCACCACTGTGTGGAGGACTCACGCAGGGCTGTCTGGACTTGTGGTGCTTCAGCCCTATGGAGGGGAGAGACCAAGGACTCCTGGGCGGTGGTAATGGAAATTGCTTGTAGCAAATTTCATCACTGTGGCTCGTGAGCAGGCTATGAGCTTTTGACTCCAGGGTGTAGGAATAGATGGATTTGCCCAGGCTTGAAGTTCAGGCTACATCTGCTCTCATGGGTAAATGGGAGAGGCAGGGGTTGCCCTTGGCACAGAGAACCTGCCGCTCTGCTCACCAAGTGCTCACCTGCTGTCGAGTCCCAGGCCAGTGCATTAGACACGTTATTTCTTGTAATACCCACCACAGCTCTGGAAGGTGGGCTGTTACAGGTGAGGAAGCCAAGTAACCTCTCGTAATTCTGCTTTGCTAATTAACTCATGCTCAATGGAACGGGGATTCGCGTGAAGATATGCCCTGTTTCCAAAGTCTGACTTCTTGTCATTGCTCCAGTAGTTCAGCTGCACCTGGGTTTTCCTGCAGAGCTTAATAAATAGACAAATTTCAGTCCCTGGGCCTGGGCAGTAAGGGGTGAAGACCAGGCACCTGCATGTGTAAAAGGACCGTAGATGGCTGTGTGTGCAGTTGGACTACGAGCCTGTGGAGGGTCTGAGGATGCCTGCATGCACAGTGGGATCTGGGGAGTTGGGTTCTGGGGGCCCGCCCATCATGGTTGCTCCCCGCCACAGGTCTGGTGAAGGACGCGGCCCGGCCGGCATACTGGGTGCCCGACCACGAGATCCTGCACTGCCACAGCTGCCGGAAGGAGTTCAGCGTCAAACTTTCCAAGCACCACTGCCGGGCCTGCGGACAGGGCTTCTGTGACGAGTGCTCCCATGACCGCCGGGCTGTCCCTTCTCGAGGCTGGGACCATCCTGTCCGAGTCTGCTTTAACTGCAATAAAAAGCCTGGTGACCTTTAACCCTAGCTCCCTCTCCAAGTCCTTCACAATTCCTTAGGTTCTCAGGGTTAGAAACAGGAGTCTCATTGAGGTGGGCCCTCCTTCTGGTCACCTGTTGCGGTGTGTATCCTCTCTGCTCGTCCTGGGGCCACTGTCCCACGGGGTGGCATGGGACAGACGGCCAGCTGGGGTGAGCCTGGTGGCAGGGCTGAAGGCATAACCCCTCAGGGCAGGGGTCCGAGCAGCTTATAGAATCCGTTGCATTTATTTCAGTTAAAAATAAACATATACCCATATAGACGTATGAAAGGAATATGGAGTCTATTCGGGCTGCTGCTGGTGGCAAAGGCTTACTACATACAGTCTGTCCCCAGCACAGGGATAAGGTGGCAGTGGCAGCAGGTCTTCCCCATAAAACCGAGCCAGGTACAAAGCCACTGGGTTGCTAGTCACCTTTTCTTCCCAAGCCTTCAAAGCCTCTCCTTTCCTTGCCTTTTTCCTTCATGCCTCTTGGTTGCCTGGGAAAGTGGGCTTCCCAGGTGCTCGATTGGAACAGCCTGATGGGGAACTACGGGCCTTGGCCTCAGCCTGTCTCAGAGACCTCTCAACTTAGCATGTGGGTCGCCGGAGCGGGTGGAGGGTAAGGGACAGGGTGTTCAGCTCCGAGAAGTCAGTGCAGTCCTGGAACCTGGGGAGATCTTAGAAGGGAATGGGCCTTCCCTGGTGGTGTTCCTGCTTGTGGCTGCTTCTGTCTGTGCGTCCACGCGGTTTCCCCAAAGGTTGACCCTGTTCCTCACTAGGTCACCTGCTTCCCCCAGACCCCTCAAGCCCACCATCTGCTTCTGAGTGTTGCACTAGGATTTTTATTGCTTATTTTTAAAGTGTCTTAATTCTTTGTTCCCAGACACATGACCCCTGTAGCTGTTGGAGGGGTGATCATGAGAAATCTTCCAGGGAAACAGCACAGAATGGACTGTTAGTTGTTTTTGTTTCTGATTATGCATACATATTTCAACAGATTAACAAAAAAATTCTCTCTGGTCCTTACAAGAAAAATCAAATGAACTTTTATTTCTCATTAAGAGCTGGGACATCCAAATCTATTGTGACTGGAAAGAGACTGTTTTGCTGAAAACCTGTCATCATAGTGGATTTTATCTTCAATAGCCAAAAACGAAGAATTAAAAAGCGACTTAGTTCTTGACTGAACTGGAGGGTGGGCGGAGCTTCAGGGAGGCACTTGGTAGTCACTTCTGGTGTGACCTGAGCCCTGGAATGCTGTGGTCCTCAGCCCCGCTCCCTCACTCCTGTGGCTGTGACCGAGGCCCTACTCTAGTACTGTGTATCATCAAATTCGACGTTATAAAGAAATCTTCCTGCTGAACTTGGACTGCGCTCTTTCCTTTAACTCCCCATCGGTAAGCCTTGTTCCTTGTTTTTAGCTGACAGGAAAGTAGATGGGGCATTTCAAAGCAGAAGCCAAGTGAGAGACATACTTCTAGCGTGGTGGTCATATTTTACCTGTAAATATACTGCTCACAATAATTAGCGGATATTTCAAAATGAATATGAAGCAATAAAAAAAACATTTGATTTTTTAAAATTTGTTTTTTTAAGACTTTATTCATTTTAGGAGAGAGAGAGAGGAAGAAAGAAAGAAGGGGAGGAGGAGCAGGAAACATCAACTTCTATATGTGCCTTGACCAGGCAAGCCCAGGGTTTCGAACCAGCAACCTCAGCATTCCAGGTCAACGCTTTATCCACTGCAACACCACAGCTCAGGCCTGATTTTTTTAAATTAAACAAAAACATCAAAAAAGCAAACAAACCTGACCAGTCGTTGGCACAGTGGATAGAGCGTCCGACTGGGATGTGGAAGGACCCAGGTTCAAGACCCCGAGGTCACCAGCTTGAGCGCGGGCTCATCTGGTTTGAGCGAAAGCTCATGAGCTTGGACCAAGGTCGCTGGCTCCAGCAAGGGGTTACTCAGTGTGCTGAAGGCCTGTGGTCAAGGCACATATGAGAAAGCAATCAATGAACAACTAAGATGTCGCAACAGCAACAACAACAAAAAACTAATGATTGATGCTTCTCATCTCTCTCCGTTTCTGTTTGTCTGTCCCTATCTATCCCTCTCTCTGATTCTCTCTCTCTGTCTTTGTAAAAAAAAAAAAAAAAAGCAAACAAGTCAAAGAAAGTTGTTTGATTATGCATATGAGATGTAAAACCAACTTTAATTTCATTGGTAAAAATGCACTAGACAAAAGGCTGAAAGTACGGGAGTATCTGCATGTTCCTTGATCCCCTAATTTTGTGAGCAGTACACTTCAGTTTATTACTTTAACAGGAACTTAAAAAGCATAGCCAAGCCTGACCAGGTGGTGGCGCAGTGGATAGAGCGTCGGACTGGGATGCGGAAGACCCAGGTTCGAGACCCTGAGGTCACCAGTTTGAGCGAGGGCCCCTCTGGCTTGAGCTAAAGCTCGTCAGCTTGGACCCAAGGTCGCTGGCTCCAGCAAGGGGTGGCTCAGTCTGCTGAAGGTCCGCCATCAAGGCACATGTGAGAAAGCAATCAATGAACAACTATGGTGTCGCAAGTGCAACGAGAAACTAATGATTGATGCTTATCACCTCTCTCTTTTCCTGTCTGTCCCTATCTATCCCTCTCTCTGACTCTCTCTCTCTGTCCTTGGAAAAAAATAAAGTTTAAAACAAAAACCAAAAAACAAAAAGCATAGCCAAATACCACAAAACCATTATCATATGGGTGTTAAATCTCATGACAGTGGCTGTTTTTTCCCATATCTGTTGGCTAACTTGAAAACCAAGGATATGCTATGACCAGAACCATCTTTGCACTGCCATCTGTAGACAGCAGTGCGTCTTTCTGCGTCTGGCAGACTTTGGCAGAGTCCACCAAGATATAAAGCTATACTGAGCAATTTTATCCACTGTCATGGTTTCAACTGCCTGACTCTCTCTCCGAGGCTCTGGTTCCGTCCCTAGAACTACCTCTGATGGACTGAAGATACTAACTCAAACAGCCTAAAAGGATTTCTCAGTTACCGTGTTACCCCAGCTCTGGTTGTCTTGGGCTGGGCGATTGGCAGCATTTGTGTTTTTGTGCCTTTGCTCAGATTATGGCCTCTACAGAGAATGTCCTGTTTGCTCTCGCAACGGCTGTTTTTATTCAAATGATGCCAAGAGTGAAAGTGGATGGGTGGTAGGAGCAAGTATGGAGCTGTGGGCAAAGACGACAGCGCATCCTGAAGTCATCTATAGGAGACAGGTGGCCGGTCTTAACACAAAAAAAAGGGGAAACTGTTGAACTGAAGCTGAGCAAATCTTAAGGTCTTTTTATTTAAAGGTATCTAGATCTATTTATTTATTTATTTTAGAGAGGAGAGAGGGAGAGTGAAAGAGCCAAGGAGGGAGGAGCAGGAACATCAACTCCGATATGTGCCCTGACCAGGCAAGCCTGGGGTTTTCAACCCATGACTTCAGCGTTCCAGGTCGACGCTTTATCCACTGCGCCACCACAGGTCAGGCAAAGCCAAGCAGGTCTTAAAATTGCAAAATAAAATTAACAGTTCCATCCGCTCAAACACAAGGGGGCTTAATTCTTGGACTAGAGCCTAAGCTATCTCTGCCACTTATTGGTAGAAGGCCTCGGTCAAATCTCTTTCTTTCTAGTTTCTTCAGCACCTTGGAGTGAGCATCACCTGCTCTATAGGATTATAAGAATTAAAGGGAATAAAATTGTTCAACGTGTTTCTAGTGGCAAGCGCTGGGGAAACTAAGCGTCCTGGAGGTAGGTTCCTGTGACACTAAGACGTAACAGTGTCAGTGTCAGAGACCGGATGGAGGAGGAGCTTGAGATGTTTGTATGCAGATGGGGTAACAGGATAGGCATATGTGATCAAATCTCAAAAGGCCACATTTTATTCTGAGGCACAAGAAGCTAGTAAGGGCAGGGATCTTATAGGAAGGTCGCTCCTGTGGCAGTGGCCGTGCAGGGGAGGCCTGGAGAGGTAGACTTAAAGGAGTGGGCCCAGAGGGTTTAAGCAACATACAGACATGGGGAAAGGGAAGCAGTTTTACCTGCAGTTGATTTCGGAGGCGGTTGTGTGAAAGACTTAGAACAGGATAGGTGTAGGCTGACCAGTAAGGAAGGGTAACCTGGGCTCCACGGACACTTCCAGGGACATCAAGGATTCTCTGAGTACCTTCCAGAGCATGTTGGGCCACCTGAATTCTAGAGGGCTACACAGCAAGACGGTGTGGGAGGCAGGTGTTTATCTGTGGGCATATTTGATCATCAGTATGTGCCATTGTTCTCTCATCACCGTTTAGAAGGCTACAAGCAAGCAAACACCAGGCCACTTACAAAGGGTTTATCATAGCTCCATGCTGCTGCCACCATTGCCTGCTCATTTTCAACCTTTGGCTGTCACCTGGGGAAAGGCGGAATGCCCTCCTAGACCTGCAAGTGAAAAATCCTTCAAGGTTGTGCAACAGGAATCCTTGGGATACTATGTTAAGCAAATAGACCAAAATGCTTAGTCAGCTTCTCATCTAACTTTAACTTTTCATACAACTTAAACCAAATGTTAGGAGCAGTGACTGCTAACTAGAGATCAAGAACAAATTGCTAAATTTAAATGGGAAGTTTTGAAAGGACCCCAACCCCCCCTTTTTTAAAGCCTAAAGAAAATCTAAAATGATAACTGTACTTACCTAACAAGACACTTGGGCTATGGCGCTGTTGATAGAGAGGATTTAGGTTACATGGAGGTAGAGCCATACTTGTCAGAGCTCACCTGGTTCTCTTAAGTAGGCAGAGTGTCTCCACTGTTAGGGGAGAGAGTGAAGTTAGACTGAGTTGTAGCCAGTCGTGAGCTTTGGGCTCCATTGAAAATAGTATGGAACTGTGGGGAAGGCTTTGCAATATATCAGTGATGGGTAATCATTTGAGCTTGGTGTGTCAAAATTCGCCAATAAACCGAGCCTAACTCGGGTGGTGTGTCACTTCGAGAAAAACGGCCTAACTGGAAGTCCCAGAACTAGACACTCTGTGCCGGAGTTCTGTTGTTTTGGCCTACAGACCCCCAGCACAGAGTGTCTACACTACAGCAAATGTGTTATCCTCGGGCTCTGCACCTGGCCGTGCAGGAGCCAAGGATGAAACGTCCTTCTCAGCATGCGGCCCCATACTTCTCTGGTATGCAGCCACGTGTCATTGAAAATGGCTACACGTGTCAGTGCTGACACGCGTCATAGGTTCGCCATCATGGCATTGGATAAACAGTAGCAGCGATTCTAAATTGCAAATCCTGTAATTAATGAATTTGTGTATTGTGCTGTTATATCTTGAAGGGGACAAGAATATGGATGTTAGGGTCACAACTCAGCATTTATTTGCTTGTTTGTGCCCTTGGGCAAGGCATGTCATTCATGTTAATCCAAGAGACTGCAGAGTGACCAGCTGCAATTGTATAGTTATTTCCTGGTACTGATGTACAAGTCAATGTGCCAGTGTTGCTGAGATACAAGGACGAAATCTAAATGATTAAACATAAGAATTAGTAACCTTACCCAGTGGTGCCAGAAAATTTCAGTGACCTGGTGATTATCATGAAACGTTATCACATGCATCCAGCCACCTTCTGATTTCTCCAAAGCTTTGGTTGTAATACCCAAGTCTTTATTATCAGGGACTAGAGGAGTGTGAAAAATAGAACACATGATCTCAAGTCTTCTGGTTCCAAGTCCCAGCTCTCTACTTAACAAGGTCTGTGATCTGAGGCAACTCACTCAGCATCCAAGTCCAAGCTAATTTTTGTTAATATTACTGTCCTTCCTCCTTTATGGCTTGTTACATGAATCAAATCAGATAAGGTGATGGCAGGCTCTTTATAAAATATGAGGCACTAAAAATATAACATAGCTCATTTATCAGGTGAACAGTAATTTTTTTTAAATTTGGTTCTCTATACATGAAGTTGTATTAGTTTGACTTCCGGCAGGAAAGAGATGTGACACAAGGTAACTGAAGAGAGTTTAATTGGTGAAGCATTCTGGGCTAGCAACAGTGAAGTGCAGTTACCTGCTGCAGGTCTGAAAGGACAGGGACAGGAGTGACTGGAGCCCAGATAGCTGTATTCCAACAGAAGCGGTGGCCTTGGCTGGAGGAACGTAGCCACAGCCCAGCATGGGGGGGCAGCCAGGGACTAAGTCACTCCTTGTCTGCCCTATGCTTTCCCACTGGCTGAACTCACCGGGGCTAGGGAGCCACCGAGGTAGCCAAGAGGTCAGCTTCTTGGGGAACACAGAGCAGATGAAAAGGGCATGTGATCTGGAGGGGCAAGTGGCAGCAAAGCCATTAGGGCTGGTCCCAGTCTCTACCTTCTCTGTCCCTCACTCAAGATTTAAGCAGACTTTACCGCAGCTGGTTTGTTCCTACAGCAGCCAAGCATCCTGATCTACATCATTAAAATCAACACACCATACTGTGGTTCTTTTTGGTTTATTGTTTGGTGGAAAGATAAGCTCTTTAACGCTTGGCATGAACATCCCACAAACTGCTTCTCAGATACTAAAAAAATCAAATCCAGTTTTTTGAGATGGGGCCCTTGAATATGACATTCAAGTCACCATGACAGAAATAGGAGCTACTGCCTGACCAGGTGGTGGTGCAGTGGATAGAGCATTGGACTGGGATGCGGAGGACCCAAGTTCAAGACCCCGAGGTCACCATCTTGAGCGCGGGCCCATCTGCCTTGAGCAAAAGCTCGCTAGCTCGGACCCAAGGTCTCTGGCTCGAGCAAGGGGTTGATGGGTCTGCCGAAGGCCCGGGGTCAAGGCACATATGAGAAAGTAATAACTAAGGTGTCGCAACGAAAAACTGATGATTGATGCTTCTCATCTCTCTCCGTTCCTGTATGTCCCTATCTATCCCTCTCTCTCTTTCTCTGTCCCTGTAAAAATAAATAAATAAATAAATAAAGGAGCTATTGCCTGACCAGGTTGTGGTGCAGTGAACAGAGCATGGGACTGGGATACAGAGGACCCAGGTTCAAAACCCCAAGGTCGCCACATCCGGCTTGAGCACGGGGTTGCTAGCTTAAGCATGGAATCATAGACATGACCCCATGGTCACTGGCTTGAGCCCAGGGTCATTGGCTTGAGCAAGGGGTCACTCGCTCTCCTGTAGCCAGCCTGTCAGGGCACATATGAAAAAGCAATCAATGAACCAAGGTGCCCCAACAAAGAATTGATGCTTCTCATTTCTCTCCCTTCCTGCTGTATGTCTGTCCCTATCTGTTCTTCTCTGACTCTTGTCAAAAAAAAAAGGAGCTGCTGTACCCTAACATCATTCTGAAAGATGTCTCAACACAAGTCATGCTAAAGCCTGTTTAAAACCCCTTGCATCTAAAGAGATCTCTCTGCCCAATGCCTACGAGTGATAATAAAAGGAGAATCCCAAAGCTTTGCTCCTGACAGAGTGAAGCTAGTTTGGTGATGCCAAACTCCAGCCTTAAATCTTTCTCTGGAAACTCAGAGAAATGACTTCCCACTTCCTCTTCTCTCCAGCCGGCTTTCTCAAGTACTGATGCATGTGTTCTTGGGACCCATGCACTCACTACCCTAACAGTCTTACTGTTAGGCTTTTGGCGAAACAAGCTTTAATTTAGTTACTACCAGTTTTTAGCCCTTACAAAAGATATGTTTTGTTTTATAAAAGGGGCGAAGGGACTCATCTATGGCATTCAACAAAAGAAAATAGGTTACATTTTATGAAAAGGAATTTTAAGCTCTCTGAGCCCACAACTTAAAGGAAATAACTTTACTAAAGTGTCTCTGCATAAAATATAGCACCTTCTTTCTCCCCAGCAGCAGGATGGATGGGATCTGTGTGCACAGAACATCCATTTAAAATGCCTTCATTGGAGACAGCAATTATGGCAAAAGTATGGTTACTCGTTACTCCAAGTCAAATCCACATTTCCTCAGGCTGCTCCCTGAAGAATTAGCTGTAGGAGTAACAGTACAGGTCCTGCTGCACAGCCATGAGCAGCCCTGGTGCTCCCCGGAAGCCCCCAAGCCGTGAAGAAAAGGCCACACTGGGAATGTTGGTCCTGGAGGTGGGGTGTGGGGAGGGTATGGTTCTGAGCAGGTGGGAATCGTGGAGGCTCCAGATTCTTGTGTAGCAGTCCTGGCCCACTAAGAGAGAGGGAGACGTGGCAAGTTAGTGAAAATGCAGAGAACTTGCGGACATGGCTTCTCATGCTTCCATGTAAGCCAGAACACAAACTCACAAATGGAAAATATTTCTACTAATAATATGTAGTTTTTGAAAATCGAAGTTACAGGTCCTCCTGGTGCTCTACGTACCATTTGCATGTAGTCAAAGTGACAAGATGCACTGGCTGGCTATGTGACACCTTGAGTAGCTTGTTGGGTGGCCTGGCTAATGGGTAGGTATTCTGTTTCTCTTAGTGTCAATGACTGTTCAAGACGGAGCCCAGTCTACCTGGTCTAGAGACAAGCACCTGATTTTACTTTTATAAAACAGTAACCAGTAATATCTTTTCTTTTTTTAAGAGAGAGACAAGAAGCATAAACTCAGAGTTGCGGCACTTTTGTTGTTCACTGATTGCTTCTCGTACGCGCTTTGACTCGGGGCTCCAGCCAAGCCAATGACCTCTTGCTCAAGCCAGCGACCATAGGATCTTGTTGATCCCATGCTCAAGCTGGTAACTATGTGCTCAAGCTGGTGACCTTGAGGTTTCGAACCTAGGACCTCAGTGTCCCAGGTTAATGCTCTATCCACTGTGCTACCATTGGTCAGGCACCAGTAAGATCTTATAACTTCATTACATCCTAGGTACAAACCAGGTGCTAGCTCTCCCTAGAGCTCTTCTGGCTTAACTGTTCTTTTCTTTTTTAATTTTTTTTCATTTGAGGAGAGAGAGAGAGAGAAAGAGAGGAGCAGGAAGCATCAATTCCCATATGCGCCTTGACCAGGCAAGCCCAGGGTTTCAAACCAGCAACCTCAGTACTCTAGGTCGACGCTTTATCCACTGTACCACCACAGGTCAGGCAACTGTTCTTTTTTAAAAAAAAATTTATTGATTTTTCTATATAGGAAGAGAGAAACACTGATTCGTTGTTCCACATATTTATGCATTTATTGGTTGATTCTTGTATGTGCCCTGACTGAGAACTGAACCTATACAACCCCAGCATGTGGGGACAACGCCCTAACTAACCGAGCTATCCGGCCGGGGCAATAGTTTAGTTCTTAAGACCACATAGTTGGTTAGAGTGTCGTCCCAACACGCCAAGGTTGTCGGTTCAATCCATAGTCAGGGTACATACAAGAATCAACCAATGGCCTGAATGGTGGTGGCACAACTGATAGAGCATTGACCTGGGATATTGAAGTCCCAGGTTCAAAACCCCAAGGTTGCCAGCTTGAGCGCAGACTCACCGGCTTGAGTGTGGGATCATAGACATGATCCCATGGTCACTGGCTTGAGCCCAAAGGTTGCTGGCTTCAGTAATGGGTCACTGGCTTGGCTTGAGGCACCCCCCTCGGTCAAGACATGTATGAGAAGCAATCGGTGAACAACTAAAGTGACACAACTACAAGTTGATGCTTCCCATCTCTCCCTTCCTTTCTCTCTCTCTCTAAAACAACAACAAAGAACCAATAACTATGTAGATGGATGGAACAGCAAATCGATGTGTCTCTTTTCCCACTCCACTCTCAAAAAAGGAAAAAGACGCCTGACTAGGTGGTGGCACAGTGGATAGAGCGTCGGACTGGGATGCGGAAGACCCAGGTTCAAGACCTCGAAGTCGCCAGCTTGAGCACAGGCCTGTCTGGCTTGAGCAAAAGCTCACCAGCTTGGGCCCAAGGTCGCTGGCTCCAGCAAGGGGTTGCTTGGTCAGCAAAAGCTCACCAGCTTAGACCCAAGGTCGCTGGCTCCAGCAAGGGGATGCTCGGTCTGCTGAAGGCCCGCGGTCAAGGCACATGTGAGAAAGCAATCAATGAACAACTAAGCTGTCACAACGGCAACGAAAAACTAATGATTGATGCTTCTCAACTCTCTCCATTCCTGTCTGTCCCTATCTATCCCTCTGACTCTCTCTCTGTCCATGTAAAAAAAAAAAAAAAAAAAGGAAATAGACCACATAGTCGTCAGGGCTCAGTTGTGAGATACATACTATATATCTCACAACTATATGAGCTATATGCTAGTGGAGCTCTTCAGGGAGAGAGGACAGACCATAGGCAATCCAGGATTTCACGTCTGTGCTTTTGACAACTGGAGGGACTGCAAGCCCCAGTGCTACTCCGGCTGTGGATGAATTCAGGTAGCACAGCTCACTGATCATTGCAGCTAGCTCACTACCCCAATCTGCCTCTCCAAAGGCCTCTTTTCTATTATCCAGAACACAGAAACTTCTCTGAACTGAAAACCTGTGAAAAACAGACTTAAAAAGGAAGCTAGTTGCTGGTGATGGTGATAGTACTAAGTGTAAGAAACTTCTAACAAATGATGCTTCTTAACCATAAAAATTTCATGGGGAATAAGTTATTTCTATAGGAACATTAGCAAATTTGAGGATCTGTGAAGACCTGGAATATATTCCTTAAGGTCAAGAGCCTACTATTTAATTTGTCAAACCACCAAACTTTCAGGCTGTCAGAATATTCTATAGTACAGAAGCAGTATAATCTTGTAATAACTCCTTTCAATGGGATTTAGTGGCTAGATGGCTCTGCTCCTCTTCTATAGATCCTGGATCCACAAGGGTGGTTTTAAAGGGACCAACCATCATCAGTTCCTTTACAATCACCTTAATTTCTTCTCTCAGCATCCTCTGGTAGAAATGCAAGTATAATGAACAGGGAGCCCAACTTTTCGACACGACATTGCATGATGGGATAAGGTCCCAGTGAAGGCTGACCTGGTGAATGGATGTAAACCCTCACCCAGGTCTCCCAAGTTGCCTGTTACCTAACCTCCCTGTTACTGAAATGTCTCCAACTGGTAGATATTTAAATTGCTGCTTACTAATGTCCAACTCTCAGTCCCAGCTAGTTTCCCTGACCCTATCAGTCCATGACCCCTTTATTCTGTTCTGTTGGGGGCCTTAAGGCCTAGAATTTGGTGAATGCAATCTCCCCCAGCCCAGGTACCTGCCACCACAATTCCTTCTTCTTCGTGCACGTGCAGGGGCAAGAGGGCGTAGTCATTCACGTGACCTTTGTACTGCCTTATACACTTAGTGGTCCTCAGGTCCCACAGCTTGATCTGTGGGGAAGAAGCACGGGGCCATTAAGGAGGGTCCAGCAGGTACATAGATGAAGCCCAGGCACAGAAGCCAGGGAGGGCAAGGTGGTCTCCAGAGACCTCTTCAGGGCAGGACAACCTGAGCTTCAAATTCCTGGGTCCTAGAGTGCATCAAAAGCAGCAGAACCAGTCTCACGTCTGTGTAGATCAGACTGGACTAGCAGTGGGCAGCAAAGCAGCTCCCAACTCGCCTGGTCCCCAGCCGCCTTTCCATGCTGCTGTCTGGCACGAGGGCCTCCTCAGCAGAGCCCACCGCCTGACAGACCTCTGGGCCACGAGCTCTGGTGGCCTGAGAACGTCAGTGCTACCCTACCGTTCCAGCCATATCGGATGCCATCAGGCATTGCTCTTCTTGGAGGAGTTGCACAGATGTCACTGCTGAGTTGTGGAACAGGCGGGTGGCCTTCCAGTTCTTGCCCTGATTTCGACAACGCATATCAATGGCAAAGATCTCCCCGGAGCGGCAGCCATTAAACAGCAAAGGAGTCTACGGAAAGAGGAACTGCTTGGTACCTCTAAGGCTAGGAAGAGTGTGCCCTCCAGAACACACCCTCTCCGCCCCTTCCCCTCCCTTACCCAGCCCTCCTGGGTCATAGGTGCAGTTGGTCAGAGTTTGAGACCAAGTGGCGGTGGAAGGGCTCCTCAGGAAAGGGGAAAAGAACTGGACCCCATGTGTCCCTCCAGGGTCCTCCCCACTGGCTGCATTGGCCCCTTAGGCCTCACTCTGAAGCCCAAGTGACAGTGCCTTGTCTCCACAAAGGTCATTCATGAGAAGCTTGGGATGATGAGTACAGTGGAGTAGGAGAGATCAGAGGTCCAGGTAAGACGTGGGTTTCCAGAGGGAAGGTGGCCAAAGAAACCTGAATCACTGAACTCTGCTTACTGCTGCCAGCAGGTCGGCACACTCCTGCCTCCATATATATATATGTTTTCTTTTAATGTGAGAGGAGGGGAGATAGCGAGACAGACTCCTGCATGTGCCCTGACCAGGATCCACCTGTCAACTTGTCTGAAGCCAATGCTCAAATCAACAGAGCTATATCCATCCTCAGTGCCAGGGCAACGCGTGAACAAACTGAACCACTGGCTGCAGTGGGAGGGGGGAGTGCAGAGACGGGCGAAGGAGAGAGAAACAGATGGCCACTTCTCTGTGCCCTGACTGGGAATCAACCCTGGGATGTCCATATGCCAGGCCAATGTTCTACCCACTGAGCAAACTAGCCAGGGCCACCACCTCCACATTTTTTAAGATGGTATGTTCTGCTGGACAAGTCTTTGAAATGTAGTAATGACTAGGATTTTTGTGTTTAAATTTATAAAATGTGTCACTTGAAAGCTGTGTATGAAACTGTTAAGTGCTATGAATTGGGACTTAATTTATACATTTAAAAAATTGTCCTACTGGCTAACCCAAGAACTACTTAAGAATTGCTAACATTCATTTAAACTATTTAAAGCCAATTAGCCAGGCCTTTCTGGACCAGCCATCTTTCACTCAGTGCAGACATATTGCAATAACCCATTAACTCTTTCTGACACCCTTGCTGTCCCCTGTCAAAGGGGGAGGAGGACTAAATGCCAGAAGGGCCTCCAATTTCAATCCAGCAAAATCTCCTCTCATGGGAAACTTTATATTGCGCCCCTGCCCATCCAACCAACCATGACAGCAAACCGCTGGGCCAAGACGTCACTGCAGGTCCCAAATGACAGCCGGTGTTCCGTTACTACGTTGGTCACCAGGATACACCGAGACAAGCCTGACAGACACAAAGATGGGGCAGAGACAAGCGTCACTTGTAGCTGGGGGAGAGGGATTGCTGAATGAGGGTTTAAGGCAGAGGTTCTCAAAATGTGCACCAGGGTGCACTGGTGTGCCCTAGAAGATTTCCAGGTGCGCCCTATGGTATTCCAGAGAAATATGTGCCTGTTGGGGACCAAAGAACCAAAATGGTTTTTGGAGTTTAGATTTTTGGGGACAGAGGTGTGGGGAATTGGCTGTAAGCTGACAGTCTGCCCAACCCCCACCTCACTTGCCTGATTAGGTTGCAAAAGGCTGTTAAGCTGTGGTGCTGTATTGTTTACACTACCCCCCATGTTCCCCGGAAAGACTGGAGGCAAGTATTTTATCCTTTGTTTGGTGTACAGTTAATTATGATATGTATGGTGGGGGGTTTTTGCACTCAACACAATTAAGAGTAAAAAGAGGAATTTTTCATTGACAAGGAAATGACAGTTTGCCTTTCAAATATATACACAAACATTGAAGAAATTGCTGGGACACATCAGGCTCATGTTTCTCATAAACACAAGAATGAAAAAACTTAACACATTTGCGCCGGAACCTGCCGAATTTACTAACTCTTACTAAGAATGTATCTATATATATAAAAAGATAACTTTTTTGTTATTTTTTTATTTTTCAACCCTTTTTTTACAAATTCTAAAAAGCATAACAAAAAATGTAACATAAAAATGTTTTTTAATGTCAGAATAAATTTAATTTTGTTGTATTTATTTCATTTAATTACCATAAAAGCACACTTGGACTTTGTTTTTTTTCCTTTAATATTTGACTTAATTATTATAACATATTTCTCAGAAATTTGTATATAGTGCGCCTACAATTATTTGTAGGATTTTAAAATTTTTTCTTTTTATTTTATTTTATTCATTTTAGAGTGGAGACACGGAGTGAGAGAGAGAGAGAAAGAGAGAAAGGGGGGAGGAGCTGGAAGCATCAACTCCCATATGTGCCTTGACCAGACCAGTGCAGGGATTTGAACTGGCGACCTCAGTGTTCCCAGGTCGACGCTTTATCCACTGCGCCACCACAGGTCAGGCTATTTGTAGGATTTTAAATTTACCCCGACTTCAAAAAGTTTGAGAACCACTGGTTTAAGGTCTAATAAATACATTCCTCTGGGAACCAGGATGGTGGTGGCTGTGGCTTACCTGTACTGAAGCAGTTGTTTGCCTGGATGTTCAAGGACCAGGCACAGGACCAGGCCCCAGGGATCCGGAAACTGCAGAGCATGCCAGGTCGCTCTCCTGCTGACACACACAGTGACTGTGAAGCATGGCTGCCCTCTGGGAACACAGACCTACCCTTCACGCTACCAGGCTGGTGACCACCAGATTTGGGGAAACCTCTAGGAATAGCCAGAGGGGTCTATTCCTTAGCCCCATTCTAGGTTTTGTGGTAGCAGGTAAAGAGACATTCAACTGGGTCTCTGGTTCAAAAGTGGTTATTCTGAGAGTGATGTATAAATCTTTCCTGACATCCCATAGAAGTGTTAACAATACTAATAGCTATCTGGGAGGCAGTAACCCACTTGTGAGCAGCATCTTTAAAGTGAAGTAGACTAGAAAATATCAGAGTTTCTACTAGTGAGGGGAAATATCTTATAAAGCTTATGTTTCATATGATATGTCACAGCTAAGATGGCTGCAATCCCAGATCACTCTATTGTGAAATCTCAAGCAAAACTTGTAAAAAATAAACTTTTATTGATGCAACATACAAAAAGGGCACAAATTATAAGTATGCGATTTAATGAGTTATCACAAAGTAAATACAGCCACCACCCAGGTTAAGAAATAGAATATTGCAGTACCTTTCCAACTACTGCTTTCCCAAAAGGAACCACTATCTTGCCTTTGGACACCACAGATTAGTTTTATTAGGCAAATTCTGAACTTCTCTTTGCCTCGGTTCCCTCACCTGTAAATTGGTGATTATAACTCCACATAAACCAGCTGTACAATGAAGTGCCAGGCCCCGGGATAAGTGTACATGACCTCATTTAGAACTCTCCATAACCTGATGGGGGTAGGTGTTACCTTCACTTTACCAAGGTTAAGCAATCTGTCCAAGCTGGGATTCCTGCCAGGTCTGCCTGAAGCCTGTACTCTCAGAGGCCTGACCCTTGTCTAATTGATCCTAATTCTCTGAAAGACTAGAAACTCAATATCCAGCATGCTGCCAGGAAGAAGTCCAGAACGTGGAAATGCCGTCATCCAGAGAGAACGTGAGTACCCCTGACAGCTCTGGTGGTCACACTTCTGGCAGGGCTTTTTTTTTTTAATTGATAGAGGGGAAATGAAAACATCAATTTGTTCTTCCACTTATTTATGTACTCATTGGTTGATTCTTGTATGTGCCTTGACTGGGGATCGAACCCACAACTTGGTGTACCAGGATGACGCTCTAACCGAGCTACCTGGCCAGGGTCACACTGTTCTGAATGATCTGTACAGGCAGCTTGGATAACTTTGGCTTTCTTGCATTGGTGACATACACTTTTAACTGTTCTGGCTGCTAAAGTGACCCAAAGGAGGAAATAGTAAAGATGCACATGCTTCTAGTACAAATCTTGGGTCAGGGTTTTGTTTGTATTGTTTGATTTTTGTGACATAGAGAAAGACACAGAGAAAGGGACAGACAGGAAGTAAAATGAGAAGCGTCAATTCTTCGCTGCAGCATCTTTGTTGTTCATTGATTGCTTTTTTCATATGTGCCTTGATTGGAGGGCTAAGGCAGAGCGAGTGACCCCTTGCTCATGCCAGTGACCTTGGGTTCAAGCCAGCAACCTTAGGCTTCAAGCCAGCAACCTTTGGGCTCAAGCCAGTGACCATGAGGTCATATCTATGATCCCACACTCAAGTCAGCGACCCCGTGCTCAAGCCAGATGAGCACATGCTCAAGCTGGTGACCTCGGGGTCTCGAACCTGTGTCCTCTGCATCCCAGTCCAATGCTCTATTCACTATGCCACTGCCTGATAAGGCTCTTGGGTGAGGTTTAAGGACTCCTCATAGGTACTTCTGTAAGCTCTGACTTGGGTTCACTCAGCCTGTGCTTCCAACTCTTCCTACCCAAGCCTTCTCCAAGGAGCTGGAGCCTTATCCAGCTACAGCTGGCTACAGCTCTGGTAGGCAGAGGACAGAACGTGTCACAGTACCCCTTTATTCACAGGAAAAGGGCCAGGTACCTGGGTGACTATTGACGAACAGTGACGCTGGGAGCAGGGTGGCACAGCCTGGAGTCTCTGCAATTCCCATGAGGCACAGCCTGGAAAAGCTGTTAAGGACAATCAAGTACAAGCTCTCCACTGGGAAGAGAATGGGCATAAGCACCCTTCAAAAAGTTATAAAAATAACACCGTAATTTTCCATATTTAGTTAAGATTTTTTTTTTTTAGGAAAAAAATGTCACAGTTAAAATCCCTCTTTGACCCTCCCCAGCCCAATCCCCTCTTTTCCCTCACCCAGGAAGAATCACTATTCTAAACTTGGTCTGAGTTCTAGGCCATGTTGCATTTCCACAACGTATCTGTCTATGAGCACTACAAAGAACTGTTAAGTTTGTAAAAACATAAGTAAATGGAATCACGCAGAGTATCTTCTACAAGATTTCAATCCCCACTGTGTGCTAGATTCATCTGTGTTGCAGTTTGTAGCCCAGTTCCTTCTTTCACACCATTCTTTGCATAAATATATCACAGGTGTATTGTGCTGGGCTCGCAGATTGATTTTTCCTTTTCGCTCTGCTGCTGCAGTGAGCGCCTTCCTGTCCCACGCCCACGGGTGGGAGGCTTCTCTAAGGCATTGTATCTTACAGCCAGGTTAACAATTTAATTTTACACTACTACATGCTATATACACACAACTATTTGAAATGAAAGCTTTATAAGATATTTCCCCTCCCTTAGTAGAAACTCTGATACTTTCTAGTCTATTTCACTTTGAAGATGCTGCTCACAGACGGGTTTAATGGCCCCCTGACAGGTGGCGACGTGCAATGGACACTGCTCCGATGCCTGTGCCCAGAGAGGAACTGGGGTGGTAAGGTTCCTGCGTCTCCGACTTAAAGCGGTTGTATGGATTCACCTATGCCAGCACTGTTCCCCGCGCTCCCCGTCTGCCAAATCTGGGCACTGTCAGACTTTGGAAATTTGTGCTCATCTGAATAGGTATAAATGTCATCTCATTATTTAAATTTGCATTTCCCCGACCTCAGCTGGGTGTACTGATTCACCTGATTATAGTCATTTGGGTTTCCTTTTTGAATTGTCTCTTTATGTTTTCTGCTTATTTTCCTATTGCACTGTCTTCTGACTGAGCTGGCTCCTCTCCCTTTCCCTTCACAGCCAAACTTCTCTCTAAAAGAACCGACTGCTTATCCCCACTCCTTGCCATTCTTTCACTCTGCAGCCCGCTGAAATCCAGGTACAACACCTTTCCAGTAAATATCCTTCCTACGTCTGCAACGAGGCCCTGGTTTCTACCAATGAACACTCCATAGTCCTGCCCTGTCCGTGGCCATGCAGCACAATTTCTAACCAGTCCTGGGTCTCCACAACACCACTCGCGAGGAGAGCCAGCCTTGACTTTCTCCTGTCACCAACATTGCCGGGCCTACATGCCAAGCTGCTTGGACTTGTGCAGCTCCTCCAAGCCTGCTCATGACTGTCTCCCTCTCCACTGCCGCTTAATCCTGCAGCACCCTTGTCTGAAGACTCACCCTTGCCGGCCTGTATAAGAAACAACTCCACGACCACAATCTTCCACGGGCATCCCACATCCTTGAGGAGTCAGTCTTGCAAGGCCCTACTAACCAGACATCGCGGATACCAAACACTGCTGCCCAATGTGCCATGCTCTCTCCTGAGTCATTCCTCATTTTATTTTTTGAGACAGAAAAAGGGACAGATAGGGACAGACAGAGAGAAAGGAAAGGAGAGAGAGATGAGAAGCATCAAGTCTTCGTTATGGCACCTTAGTTGTTCATCAATTGCTTTCTCATATGTACCTTGCTGGGGGGGAAGGGGAGGGCTACAGCAGAGCTAAGTGACCCCTTGCTCAAGCCAGCAACCATGGGGTCATGTCTATGATACCACGCTCAAGCCAGTGACCCCACACTCCAGCTGGTGAGCCCACACTCAAGCTGGAAGAGCCCAAGCCTGAGCCGGTGACCTAGAGGTTTCAAATCTGGGTCCTATGTGTCCCAGTCCGATGCTCTATCCACTGCGCCACCATCTGGTCAGGCCTGAGTCATTCTTCTAATGGAACTGCAGCTGCTCCTTCCCATTGGGAAATCACCTGCCTCCAGAAAGACTGCCCCAGTCCCTGCATCCCTCTTGTATCCAGCTGCCCCACAGACATCACCTGTCGAGCTGCCCATCTCCACCACTCTGCACAGATTGTATACACTCAGTAGATGATGGTGGAATGAACACACACACCCCTCATCAAAAAATGTATTTGCGCCTGACCTGTGGTGGCGCAGTGGATAAAGCGTCAACCTGGGAACACTGAGGTCACCAGTTCAAAACCCTGCACTGGTCTGGTCAAGGCACATATGGGAGTTGAGCTTCCAGCTCCTCCCCCCTTTCTCTCTCTCTCTCTCTCTCTCTCTCTCTCTCTCTCTCTCTCTGTGTCTCCTCTCTAAAATGAATAAAAAATAAAAAAAATTTTATAAAAAAAAAAATGTATTTGCAAAGCAATTAGGCAACATTCTCGACGGTCTGTGATGCGTGCGTGTCATGTTGCCTTGGCGTATAGCCCCAACTGTGTGAAGTATCTCTAGTACAGACAGCAAGGATGTGGGGAGGAAGTCCTTACACATGTGTACTTTCTTTCTTTTTTTTGACAGTGACAGAGAGAGAGTCAGAGAGAGGGACAGATAGGGACAGTCAGGAAGGGAGAGAGATGAGAAGCATCAATTCTTAGTTGTGGCACCTTAGTTGTTCATTGATTTCTCACATGTACCTTGCAGGGGGTGAAGGTCTACAGCAGAGCAAGTGACCCCTTGCTCAAGCCAGCAATCTTTGGGCTCAAGCCAGCAACCCTGTGCTCCAGCTGGTGAGCCCAAGCTTAAGCCGGATGAGCCCGCGCCCAAGCTGGTGACCTCAGGGTTTTGAACCTGGGTCCTTCATGTCGTAGTCTGATGCTCTATTCACTGCGCCACTGCCTGGTCAGGGAGTACTTGTGCACCATTACTATGGCTAAAACCCAGATTGCAAACTTTGGGTACTTATAAGGCAGGTATTATAGATTGATCCTTTAACAGGCTAGTGGTTACCAAAGAGCCTAGTAACCATAGAAGGGAATTCAGTCTAACCTTCTACCACCTTTAGGGAAAAATGTAGAATACAGGTGTGAACAGGTTCCATTTTTGTAAAGAAAGAAAGTTTTAGCCTGACCTGTGGTGGTGTAGTGGATAAAGCGACGACATGGGAACACTGAGGTCGCCAGTTCAAAACCCTGCACTGGTCTGGTCAAGGCACATATGGGAGTTGATGCTTCCAGCTCCTCCCCCCTTTTTCTCTTTCTCTCTCTCTCTCTCACTCTGTGTCTCCTCTCTAAAATGAATAAAATTTAAAAAAATTAAAGGAAGAAAGTTTGATATTCTTCAGCAGAAGCAGCAGGTGCACAAAGGCCTGAGGTTGACCTGAAATGGCCACCAGAGGGTAAGCCGCTAGTCAAGTTACAACAGACTGTACTTTCATATTCTTCAGGCATCCTTATACCGATTTCTATCCTCTCCTTAGTCCCCAGAAACATAAAAAAACCCATACTTTTTAAAAATATAAAATGAGAGCGAGGTTATTGTTTTCTCTCTTGTTTAAGGTTTGGTCTGCTCTGTCCTCTGGTAACATCATCACAGTAACAGGCGGTCCCACCACCCCCGATAACCACCTCATTGAAAGAACGCCACATAAAACTTTCAGTTTAGCCTGACCAGGCAATGGCGCAGTGGATAGAGTGTCGGACTTGGATGTGGAAGAACCAGGTTCGAGACCCCGAGGTTGCCAGCTTGAGCGCGGGCCCATCTGGCTTGAGCAAAAGCTCGCCAGCTTGGACCCAAGGTCGCTGGCTCTAGAGCAAGGGGTTGTTGCTCCATCTGCTGAAGGCCCACGGTCAAGGCACATGTGAGAAAGCAATCAATGAACAACTAAGGTGTCGCAACGGCAACGAGAAACTAATGATTGATGCTTCTCACCTCTCTCCGTTCCTGTCTGTCGGTCCCTATCTGTCCCTCTCTCTCTCTGTCCCTGTTAAAAACAAACAAACAAACAAACAAACAAACCAACAAAAAAACTTTCAGTTTAGCCTGACCAGGCGGTCGCACAGTGGATAGAGCATCGGACTGGGATAAGGAAGACCCAGGTTCGAGACCCCGAAGTTGCCAGCTTGAGCACGGGCCCATCTGGCTTGAGCAAAAGCTCGCCAGCTTGGACCCAAGGTCGCTGGCTCTAGAGCAAGGGGTTGTTGCTCCATCTGCTGAAGGCCCACGGTCAAGGCACATGTGAGAAAGCAATCAATGAACAACTAAGGTGTCGCAACGGCAACGAGAAACTAATGATTGATGCTTCTCACCTCTCTCCGTTCCTGTCTGTCCCTATCTATCCCTCTCTCTGACTCTCTCTCTGTCCCTGTAAAAATAAAAAACAAAAAAAAACTTTCAGTTTACCAAACACACAGTTCTGTTTGTCTTACATAAAATTTATAATCAGATATTTTTTAAAATTTTCATTCTATTGATTTTAGAGAGAGAGGAATGTAAAGATAGACAGAAACATTGATCTGTTCCTGTATGTGCCCTGATTGGGGATCAAACCCGCAACCCCTGCAAATCAAGACAATGATCCAACCAAGCTATCTAGCCAGCGCTATAATCAGATCTTTAATTCAGGCTTTAAGACCTTACCTGTGAAACACAGTGCTGTGGAATAAGTTATAAAAACAGGTTCCTTCCCTAGATTTTACTGTTCCTTCCTGTCTTACTCCTCAGCTAAAGCACCAACTTGAGAGTTCCTGAACAGTGTCTGGCACAAAATGACCTCAGAGTCACCCAGGACCTCAACTACTTCCCTGAGCAACACTGGAACCCTTGTGTTCTACCCATGTGCTCTGCTCTTCCTGAAAGGGTGAGAGTACATGCAGTATAGCCCCGACCTCTGACCTCCAAGATGCCACCTCACAAACCCCACAGATGCCCATCCACATCAGGGCGTGACCTGCCCACCAAACCTTTTCATCTGCCAAAAGATACAGAATATGAGAATCCAAGTGGTTCAGTGAGGCCCAGCACACAGAGTTCACCTGGTGAGGAAGAACACAGCAGGAGGCAAGGATTGGGCTGGCTGCCAGCTCATGGAGAGAAACAGACAAACGCTTTCTTATGGAATAACTTGTGCGGGTGTAGACATGGGACTTCTGCAAGTCTCGCTCCTTTAAAAGGGGCTGGAACAGCATTCTGAGAACGGGGAAGCTCCCTGCCCTGGCACAGAGAGACCTGAAGAGGGACAGGGAGGACGCAGCCCCCAGGCCTTACCCTTCATGATTGGCATTGGCCTCACAGAGAGCTGTCTGGCACACTCTCCAGAGAGCATGGATGACTTCTCTTCAGTCGCAGGAAACATACCGAACTCTGAAGGCATGCTGTATTTCACTTTACCCAGAAACCATTTGCAACCTGCATCTGTCTGGTGGCGCACATCCCAACAGAACAGAGTCCCTGCTACTTACAGATGCAGCTCTCACCCCACTGCAACTTCAAGGTTGCTGCTCAGACAGCAAGCTCCTCGTATTTATGGAAACACAGACTGCTGAGTGACTGACACCTCATCCTGATGCACTGAGAGAACCCCCACCCAGGTAGCAGCCCACTTCCCAGGAACTCTGTGCCGCGGTGGGGGCCCCTTCCAGTCAACTCTATCCTGTTGAAGGGAAGCGCCTTACCACCTGTTAAAGAAGGACTACTTCAAGTCTTCCCACACCTAAATTCATTTCTCTTCCAAGACAAGAAACCCAAGGCCCTCTGCTTCCTCTCTGGGTTCTCAGGACCTAAAACTCCGTTTCTCCCTTGGGGAAATGAGGTAACCCAGCGCTGCCTTTTTCACCGTTTTCTCCTCTCCTCTGAATCTGGCTACCCCCGCAGTGCTCCAGGGTCCAAAGGCAGAGTGGGCTGCAGGGCTGGAGGGCAGGGCAGAGTACCTTCCGGCTGGTGAAGTAGAGGTTTTTGTGCATATGCACCCTGAATGTGGGGGTCTTCAGGCCTTGCAGGCTGATGATGCCGTACTTGGAGCCTCCAACTTTGACATCGTTCACCGTGAAGAGCCGCTCACTGTTGGTGTCCGCCTGGAAGGGGTAAGGGTTGGTAGCTGACCTCCCAGGCCTGTCTCTCACAGCCCCTGTGCTCTGCGTTTTCACCATGTGAGAGCTCCCGTCCACAACCTAATTTGCCCCTACTTGGCACAGCCACTGCTGGGCAACGCTAACAGGCGTCTGGTCTCACAATTCAGGAGCAGGAAGGAGGACGCCACTGAGGCGGTGCAGCCAGGAAATCTGAGGTCTGAACAGTGACCCCACTCAGACTATGTTTGGAAGAGTCCTAATGTCCACCAAGAGGAACTCAGATGAGACACGTGGTGACAGAGCACATGACCATCATGAAAGTCACATAGGAACATGGATGCTAGTTAAAACTGTCAAGGGTGAAAGAAGAATACAAAATTATACTCCCATTACACAGCACTATGATTAGCACCAAGTAAAAAAAAAAGACATTGCACTGAAAAGAAACTATAATAGAACGACTGCATTGGGATGTGGGTTAAGATTTTTTTCATTTAAAAATGTAGTTAATTATTTCAGAGCAAAAGCTATATATATTTCTGTGTGTTATATATATTTAGCAGTGAAACTGCACTCACTTGCAAGTTTACCAGGAAGAAAAGTTAGGTTCCTGAGGATCATTACCAGTGATAGAGTCAGATCTGAAACATTGATCCCTGGGTAGCAAATTGTCCTTCCCTCCCCTCTGATCACACCAGTCAGCCAGTCATCGTAACTCTGGGGGATGGGGAAGCACTTCCGAGGGCCAGCTCACAGCTTGTATGAGATGAAGTGTGAGACTGGGGGGCTCAGGCGATACTAAGCAGGATGTCCACAGTGTACTGAGCACCCCAGGGAAAGGGTTCCTGCAGAGAACCCACTGTAAGGAAGTATTCAGGTCAAACTGCATCTCCAAACACAAAAGGGAGGTAAAGTCACAGGCAAGAATGTGTCCTGGCCCCGAACACCGCTTATGAGGGAAGGCTCTGCTAGCCAGGCCTCCTGGGCAAGAGGCCAAGGGTCAATTAATTCTGTTGCTTCAGCGCCCAGCCCAGCCAGCAGATCATCAGGCCGAGGCATTCGCTCTGGGTCTCTCTTGCTCTCCTTGGCTCTCCCTGGCCTCCAGGAAGGACAGGGCTTGCTGGGCAGGCCATGCTCTACTGTGGCCTCAAATCCCGTCTAGCTGAACAGTTAGGCTCCTTCCATTTGCAGTGGACCCTCTGCCAACATTTCCCTGGCCCCTGGACTCGAGTACTTGGCAATGGCTTCCAGCCGGGGTCTAACCAAAAACAGAGTGGCTTTCTGCTCCCTGCAAATGGCATGACGAAGGTGGACGTGCAGGCCCAGGGTTACAGGCTTACAGGCCTACAGGCCCCTGCTACGCACGTCAGGAACAGCAAGCAAGGCAGTAACATGCTATTGCTACTGAGGACCCTGGAGCATTAGGGGTGGCCAACCAAATCCTGCCCAGTATAGGAATGATTAGAAGCTCCCAGTCCACTGTGTACCCTCGATGCATATGCAACACACCCAAGGGAAAATTACTCTGTGGTGGTTCTTAGTCAATATGTGGGGCCCTGGCTCTTGCGTCAAATGAGAGAGATGTGGTAAGGGTGACAATGGTCACTATGGCCTGGCCTGCCAGCTTGGAACTTGCCAATGGGTAGCCAGTAGGCACCTGCTAAACTATAAAACCTGGCCCTGGCTGGTGGGCTCAGTGGTAGGGCGTCAGCCCAGTATGTGGATGTCCTGGGTTCGATTTCTGGCCAGGTAACACAAGAGAAGTGCTCATCTGCTTCTCCACCCTCCCCCTCTTGCTTCTCTCTCTCTCCCTCTCTCTCTTATCCTCCCCTCCTGCAGCCAAGGCTCAATGGAAGAGTGAGTTGGCCCTAGGCGCTGAGAATGACTCCATGGCCTCCGCAATAGGTGCTAAAATAATGGCTTCCGTTGCAACAGAGCAAGGGCCCCAGATGGGCAGAGCATTGCCCCCTAGAGGGCTTGCTGGGTAGGTCCCGGTCGCAGCGCATGGGAGCCTCTCTCTGCCTATTCTCTCACTAAAATAATAATAAACTATAAAACCCAGTGGACACCTTCTTTCATGCAACTGGCACCTACGCAGGCAGGCTTGATGGAAGCCAATGCTAGGCATAAAGTGTGGCGACGGCAACAGGACCCCGCCCCACATACAGCTCCCTCCCACTCACCAGTATGAGGTTAAATCGGTCGCTTGCCAAAGCAGACGGATCCGAGCTGTGAATCTGAACCTTTTTCCTCTGCATGCAGCTCACTCGCAGCTCATGCGCTAAACTGCAGAGGGAAAGAGGGGCGCAGAGCTCATGGGCACCGTACCTAGGTAACCACGAGGGCAAGTCAAGGGTCCTGCACTGCTTTACACCCTGAAGACCATCTCCCCTGCTGGGCCCTCTACATGTTATTTCACAGCGATGAAAATGAGCAAGATCCCAAATAAATTCAATTTTAGAAAACTCTTAGGAAAACTAACACAAAGAAATGGGCAGCCCGTTTATAAAGTGAGAACTAGAGGAATCTGTTTCTGGATCATCTAGTACAACTCTTTTTCTCTTGAGAGCAAAGAGAAGGTGCCTGAGGAAGGAACCGTGCCCAAGGGCACACAGCTGCCTAGGAGGCCAGGCGAGCGCTGGTCTCTTACTGCCCCCACCCCCGTTCCTCTCCACACCACAAACCCTCTCCCCTGAAGACAAAGCATGTTCTAGGGTGAAAAACGGATCTTTTCAATTCGACCTTGAACTCTTCTACGGAAATGAAGAGGAGGCATATTTCTACCTGCCCTGACTCACACCTCTGCGTGACTGGCCCACACGGAGGGCGGCCCTGCTTCCAGATGAGAGAGCTGTGTCCTCTATAAGCCACCCAAACTCACACTGTCTCCTCACCTGCCCATACACAGCGGGGCCGCAGGACATGGGACTGGAGCTCAGGCACTAGGAGTGAGAAAGACCCCGTCCTTTCCAGCTTTTCCTTGAGAAAGGCCACTCCAGGCTGAGCCTCTTCTAGAAACTGGGGGAAATGCCAACCTATCTCACAGGCTTACAGTTAGAATTATATCAGAAATTGCAAGTATTTAGATGAATTTTAGCACACATACATCTATTTGATGTTCCTTTCTTTCTTTTTTTTTTCAGGGCCAGAGAGAGGGATAGATAGGGACAGACAGACAGGAACGGAGAGAGGTGAGAAGCATCAATCATTAGTTTTTCATTGCCGTTGCAACACCTTAGTTGTTCATTGATTGCTTTCTCACATGTGCCTTGACCGCGGGCCTTCAGCAGACCGAGCAACCCCCTGCTGGAGCCAGCGACCTTGGGTCCAAGCTGAAGAGCTTTTGCTCAAGCCAGATGGGCCCGCGCTCAAGCTGGCGACCTCGGGGTCTTGAACCGGGGTCTTCTGCATCCCAGTCCGACGCTCTATCCACTGCGCCACCGCCTGGTCAGGCTTGATGTACCTTTTCTGTTAACGACTTACTAGGTGAGGAGATGAGAGGCAGAAATCTCACAGGAATAAATTTATAAGACCTACCACTCAACTAAACATAATTTATGAGCAAGAGAGAAAACATCCTGAGAAATTCCTGCCCAATCTCTCTGCCTGCATCCCTTCCCCTCTGTACCTGGCCTCCCGTACGGGTCCCCCCACTTGCTCTGGAAGGACAGTGACTTGCTCAGGGCTGGCTCCAGCGCAGAAGCAGGCTGGGAGCTGGAGCCCCTCAATTGTAAAGACCCCGCACAGAGTGGAGTCTTTACAATTGGAACTGCATTATCATGCTCTGGTCTCCCGACTGGACTCTTAGGCAATGGAAATAGAAAACAGAAAAACAATCTCATGAAGAACAGACAACAACGAGGCAGTGCCTTACCGGCAATAACTGGAGACACTGAGGAAACCCAGCTTGCTCTTCTGTAGCAAGGAAGATGCACTAGATCCCATCCTGGTTATTTTCTAAATTAAAATAAAGAAACAGGGGAGTAAGAGAGATGTTGAGGGGAATATGGGGGAGGAGAGGATGCATTTGGGGAGACACTAGAATCTATGTAAACACAATAAATTGATAGATAGGTTCCCTGAAGTTTTATGTTATGAAATAACAGAAATTATTTTTAGTTTCATAGGATGCAATGAAAAAAGAGGTACTAAGTCGGCAGAAATTGTATGCCTATAAACCCGACGGTCTCCTTGGCTAGTCTCCTCTCCTTGGCACGAGGAAAAGCGCACCACAAGGAAGAATGTATGAGCTGGAAGGTTGCGCCACGCCTCTGACCAAGCCCCCCAATAGAGTCACACCGGGGAGTGGCAGCCACCACGTCAGCGCGTGCAGAAATGGACCTGGACACTCACATCTGCGTCGTGTTTTCCGTTCGCCCTGTGGTGACCCTGGGCCCGATTTTCCACCCTGTTGCCCCAATAACTGTCCAAATGTACTGGCAACTACTCCCCAGAGGAGACAAGAAACCTTATATCCAAACCACCTACCCTGGTTTTCTATTCAAAAGTTTCTGGAACCGCGTTATTATGCTGCTTTTCAGGAGTCCCCCAGGGAAAGACAAAATGTTAGAATTACTTAGGAAACTGCACACAGGGATAGTGCGGTGGGGGGAGAGTGCCTCCATCAGGTTCCTCTCAGGGAAGATTCAGCACCGCACTACCGAAAGCGCCCGAAGCTGAGTGTTACAGATGCTTTCAGCAGTGGACAGAGGCTGGCCGGCGTGTGGGACCGGGTGGCCCAGGAGTGCGGAGCCCACCTTTTTCTGCTTGTCCTCTTCCTCTAGCAGCTGCAGCCTCCTGTGCTCCATTTCCTTCTGCTGGATGCTCTCCTTCGTGAGGGGGTTGCAGTTGTTATGTCCAGGGAGCAAGCGGAAGTAACGATTCTTTTCAGGGTCAAAGTAATACCCTGGTAGCTCTTCAGTCAAAAGAAATAAAATCCAACTTAAAACACTGTGACCTCAACACCTAGAAAGAAGCCCAGTGGCCTGTCCACCACCCCTCACAGTCGCCTGTTTTTTTCTAAGGGACAGGAGGTGGGTTAACACTGTCGGCACCATCCTGGGCCCAGTTCAGTCCTGGGAGGAGCTGTCTGCTTCAGTATTACAGTTCCAGACGTACCCAGCTCCTGCCTTTCGTGTTTCAGTTTGCTCTCAGAATCCCCTCTAAGCCTGGAATGGGCTGGCGACACACGTGGAGAACACCCACACGCAAGGGAAGAGAGACCAGACAGAACCAGGTGACGAGGCAGGACTAGGTTTCCGCGTTCCCTGTGGGCAGGGCTCGAGAAGTCCTACCCAGCTGGCTGCCTTACCTGGCACAGAACTCCCAGCTGTGCTGGACGACGTCGATGGGACCGCCTCATCGTTGCGGTCAGCAGCCTGTGCGCTTTGCTGTGCCCCCGTGTTACACCTGCCGACACACAGTCAAGGTAACTTGCAGTGAAGGGCTTGAGATCCACTCATTCTCTGGCCATGGCGTCCTGGCAGGGAGCAGGTCAGACAGTTCCACGGCCTTCGCCCTAACCCTCTGACTGCTGATCCCATAGGGAGCGCTAACCCTGCTTTTCCTTAAAAGTGGTTCATCTACTGCAAATACACTTAGGTCAGGGCAAGGTTTTGTTTCTCCTCTTTAAGAGGATGTATGTCTCCCCCCGCTCCCCGACCCTTCCTCTCTCTGTATCTCTAAAAATCAATCAATAAATAAAAACCCTGGCTGAACAGCTTGGTTGGTTGGAATTTCATCCCATCATGAAGGTTGCTGGTTCAGTCCCGGGTCAGGGCAAGAGCAGCTTGATGTTCCTGTCTCCCTCTCAAAAAAAGAAAAAGGATGCATGTTACAGTAATTTGCTTTTCTTATCTCCTTACTTGAGCATTTCATGAGGTCTCCTGGAATTTTCCAGATGAAAAGAACAGAAATTTTGCCAATAAGAATTCTGCCAGCTGGGTTCATTGGTCAGCAGTTATGAGCCCAGGTGAATTTCATTCTTTACTGGATTCGGCAGTACAAAGAGTCTAAACTATACTTGGCTATCCAACCACACAGATGGAGAAACGGGGGTTCAGGGCATAGAGGTGATTTCCTCAGTGATACTGTGACAGTCATGGTTTACAGGGACAGAGAAAGAGTCAGAGAGAGGGATAGAGAGGGGCAGACAGACAGGAACGGAGAGAGGTGAGAAGCATCAGTCATTAGTTTTTCGTTGTCATCGCAACACCTTAGTTGTTCATTGATTGCTTTCTCACATGTGCCTTGACCACAGGCCTTCAGCAGACCGAGCAACCCCTTGCTGGAGCCAGCGACCTTGGGTCCAAGCTGAAGAGCTTTTGTTCAAGCCAGATGGGCCCACGCTCAAGCTGGCGAGCTCGGGGTCTCGAACCTGGGTCCTCCACATCCCAGTCCGATGCTCTATCCACTGCTCCACTGCTTGGTCAGGTGACAGTCATGGTTTCAACACTCGTGTTGCAAAGCTCACAAGTGGCTCCTGTGGCAATTATAGGCTGAAGGATATTATACAGCAAAAGACCTAATTTTAGAATCCAGACAAAATCCTTTCTGAAATCAAGAACTTCCCTCTTCTCCTTATTACCAAAAGGAGTACAAATTGCAAAACTCAGTTGAAGGAAATGAGAACTTTCTTTTTGTCTGTAAATACTAACTATGCATGGTATCGGGGGAAATTTATTCTCCCTTTTTATGACCCAGAGCTTCCTGAGCTCATTTGGGATCAGCAGCAGGAAGAAGGAAGGATTCAGAGTCACGACAAATGTCTACGTTTCTGGTCCAAGGACTGCTAGTCCAAGAACTGCTGTTTCATTTTTTCCAAACGGAGCCCAGAAGGTGGCCGTCCAGTGTGTTTGCACTAATTCTGCCAGCGCTGAGCTGAGACTCTTCCTGCATAGATCACATTTTACTACATGGTGTGCTCTTGTGGGAAGGCCTGGGGCCCAGAAAGTATCCATGGTTCTCCTTTCAAAACATACAAACACTGGGCACTGTCCTGATCTTTCTACAATATGGGTCAAGCCTGGAACTCTGGCTAAGAGTAATATTTTATTCTGCACCTAATGAGGCCTACCATGTATACAGGGCTTACGCAGAACCAGGTGGCCCATTAGGGGCTTTATATACATTACTGCGAACTTCACAAGAGGAGTACTATACAAGAAAAGTAATTCAGAGTGATTAAGTACTGTAATAGGAAAAAAGCAGAGTGTCAAACTGACATCTTAATTCCAAAGCCCTTGTTCCTTCCACCACAATTTGATGCTTTTTGTTAGTTTGGGTTAATCTATTCCAGAGAAGCATCTTGGCATTAAACATCTTCTGACCCTATAACTAGAAATCTGTCCATTTTAGCCTGACCTATAGTAGCTCAGTGGATAAAGCGTCGACTTGGACTGCTGAGGTCACTGGTTCAAAATCCTGAGCTTGCCTGGTCAAGGAACATATGAGAAGTAACTATTGTGAGTGGATGCTTCCTACTCCACCCTCTTCTCGCTCTCTCAAATCTATAAATAAAATTTAAAAAGAAAAAAAGAAGAAATCTGTGCATTTTAAAAGGAGGTCTGGAGTATGGAAGAGTTTTGAAATTGGCATGTAGGTCTCCTTTGGTGAGGAGGGGGCTGTGCAGACTTCTTATGGCAAGAGTCCCGTCGGTAGACCTGCACTGTGGGGAGGTGTCCTTTCCTGGCATGAGGTGGTGGCAGGCTGGGGGAACCTTGTTCACAGACTAGATTGTTTGTATTTTCTACACGCAGAAAAATAAGTAGAGTGTGGAAAATGTTTATATGAGGGTTTCTGCTAAGATTGACTAGGCTTTATTTATATATTTATTTTTAAGAGTTTTTTTTTTTAAAACATTTTTTTTTAATTTTTTTATTTTATTCATTTTAGAGAGGAGACACAGAGTGAGAGAGAGAGAAAGAGAGAGAAAGGGGGGGAGGAGCTGGAAGCTCAACTCCCATATGTACCTTGACCAGACCAGTGCAGGGTTTTGAACTGGCGACCTCAGTGTTCCCAGGTCGACGCTTTATCCACTGCGCCACCACAGGTCAGGCTTTTTTAAACATTTTTATAGACTTTTTATTTATTTTATTTTATTCATTTTTTTTAAGAGAGGAGACACAGAGTGAGAGAGAGAGAGAGAGAAAGGGGGGAGGAGCTGGAAGCATCAACTCCCATATGTGCCTTGACCAAACCAGTGCAGGGTTTTGAACTGGCGACCTCAGTGTTCCCAGGTCGATGGCTTTATCCACTGCGCCACCACAGGTTAGGCAGATTTTATTTTTTCATTTTAGAGAGGGGAGAGAAAGAGAGAGAGAGAGAAGGGGAGGAGGAGCAGGAAGCATCAACCCCCATATGTGCTTTGACCAGGCAAGCCCAGAGTTTTGAATCAGTGACCTCAGCCTTTCAGGTTGACACTTTATCCACTGAGCTGGGTAGTAGGTACATGGCATTCACTGTATATTCTTTACACCATTTTGTGTGGTTTTTTTTAAAAATTTATTTATTTTTATTTTACAAGGACAGAGAGAGAGTCAGAGAGAGGGATAGATAGGGACAGACAGACAGGAACGCAGAGAGATGAGAAGCATCAATCATTAGTTTTTCAACACCATAGTTAGTCATTGATTGCTTTCTCACATGTGTCTTGACCGCGGGCCTTCAGCAGACTGAGCCACCCCTTTGCTGGAGCCAGCAACCTTGGGTCCAAGCTGGCGAGCTTTTGCTCAAGCCAGATGGGCCCGCGCTCAAGCTGGCGAGCTCGGGGTCTCGAACCTGGGTCTTCCGCATCCCAGTCCAATGCTCTATCCACTGCACCACCGCCTGGTCAGGCCCATTTTGTGTTTTAAATGCTATATTATAAATTTTACTTCTCTCAGGGCTTAGACTGAATTAATGAAATTACATTTCCAAAAAGCTGTTTTCATTAGATAGAAAGAAAAAGACAAGTTGAGAGAGAGGGAGCCTAACCAGAAGGTAGTTCAGTGGATAAAGCACTGAACTGGGATGCAGAGAACCCAGGTTCAAAACCCCAAGGACACTGGCTTGAGAGGTCTCATTTGGCTTGAGCGTGGGCTCATCAGCTTGAGTGCGGGAGCGCTGGCTTGAGCGTGGGATCATAGACATGACCCAAAGGTCACTGGCTTAAAGCCCAAGGTCGCTGGCTTGAGCCCAAGGTCACTGGCTTTAGAAAGGGTCATTTGCTCTGTTGTAACCCCCGGCTCAAGGCACATATGAGAAAGCAATCAATGAACACCTAAGGAGACTAAGGAGCCGCAATGAAGAATTGATGCTTCTTATCTCTCTCCCTTCCTGTCTGTCTGTTCCTATCTGTCCCTCTCTCTGACTCTGTCTCTGTCTCAAAAAAAAAAGAAGAGAGAGAGGGAGTCTATAAAATGGAGAAACAACTCTCCTCGTTGTATCAGATGGTCTCCTAAGCCTATGGCGAAGGCTCTGGCCAGATGTCATGGTCACACTGAAGAGAAAGAGTGTGGCCATCTCTCCTCACTAATCAAAGTGTGTCAGGCAAGCTGACCTGCCAGAGCAATATTCTCGAGGAGATCCTCGTTGGGCCCCACCTCAGACCCTGCATTTTGATGGGACCCCCAGAGGGCATGTGCTGGACAATACTAGAGCAGTGCTGGGAATAGCACTTGCCTCTCGTTAGAACCATGTTGTCTGAACCCGGGATTCTGCCACTGGTTCCTTCTTCCATGTCTTCTACTTTTCCAGCTGCTTTTATGCATTTCTGCTCCTATGTGAGAAAAAAAGAAAATGACATACAAATGTGTGTACATGCACTCTGCTCTCCTGTTTGCTTCTTGAGAGTTCCTTCAGGCTCAGAACTCGGCCCAACCAGGCTGTCATCAGAGCCACCATAGGAAACCTCGTCTGTAAAGGGCTGCCCTCCAGTGGAGACTCGGATAAAACCCAGTGTGTCTAAAGCCACTTCTCTGGCTGCAGAAGACACCTTACCTCACAGTTGACACCTGGCCTGCAACCTGCTACCCTCCATTTCCTAGGCCATTCCCTGGGTCACTGTGTGAGGAGTTAAACTTTTACAATTACTTTAAGACAACATTTGGAGCCTGACATGAGACTTCTCTTAGGTTATTCTTTCTTTTCCCTACCAGATAACACTAATGCACCTGATTTTTCTTTAAATCTACACACATCCTATTTGCAGAGAATAGTTAATAGTGAACACTTTCTTCTGGTGTTAGTATATATATTTTTTAGATTTTATTTATCCATTTTAGAGAGGAGAGAGAGAGAGAAAGAGAGAGAAGGGGGGGGAGGAGCAGGAAGCATCAACTCCCATATGTGTCCTGACCAGGCAAGGCCAGGGTTTCAAACTGGCGACCTCAGCGTTACAGGTTGATGCTTTACGCACTGCGCCACCACAGATCAGGCTTTATGACTTCTCAGTATGCTTTCTAAAGAGTATTTTCGCTTCTGAAGTTCACTAGCTGTTACAGGGAAGGATGCGCACATGAAAAGAACTTCTTAATAGCACTGATATTGCCATAACTATTACAAGTGGCTCCCCTGCTTTTTCCTTTTTTGAGAAAGTGAGACAGATAGGAAGGGAGAGTGAGAATGAGAAGCATCAACTCACAGTTGCTTTCACTTTAGCTGTGCATTGAGCTTCCTGTACATGCCTTGACCAGGGCTAAACCAGTGTCCCCTTGCTCAAGTCAATGACCTTGAGCTTTTCATACCAGCAACCCTTTGGGCTCAAGCTAGCGAGTTTGGGGATCATGTGGACAATCCGCCATTCAAGCCAGTGACCCCACACTGATGGGCCCAGGCTCACAGCCCGTGACCTCTGGTTTTGAACTTGCAACCTCAATGTTCCAGGTGGATACTTTATGTACTATGCCACGACCAGTCAGGCTCAAGTGGCCTTTTAAAGACTTTCTTCATTTTAGAGAGAGAGAGAGAAGCGGGGAGGAGCAGGAAGCATCAACCTCCATATGTGCCTCAACCAGGCAAGCCCTGAGCTTTGACCAGGCAGTCTCAGTGTTCTAGGTCAATGCTTCATCCTCAAGTGGCTCTTTAAAATCTTATTTTATGGCCTGACCAGGCGGTGGCACAGTGGATAGAGCATTGGACTGGGACGCAGATGACCCAGGTTTGAAACACCAAGGTTGCAGCTTGAGAATGGGATTACTGGCTTGAGTGTGGGATCATACAGATGACCCCATGGTCACTGGTTTGAGCCCAAATTTCGCTGGCTTGAGCAAGGGGTCACTTGCTCTGCTGTGGCCCCGCCCCCCGTCAAGGCACATATGAGAAAGCAATCAATGAACAACTAAGGCAGTGGTTCTTAACCGTTTTTGAGGTACCAAACCCACCAGTTTCATATGCGTATTCACCGAACCCTTCTTTAGTGATAAATAAAATATGATTTTTTTTCCCAAATTCAAGACATAGGTATATGTTTTTTTACTGGTGCACAAAATGAGCCGTGCATGAACATCACCTTGCTCAAAGAACAAAACCAACAAAGTGCATGAACTCACAACAAAGTACGGTATTACTTTATTCTAGTCTCCAAGGCAGAGGCTTCTCCAAACCCCTGAGACCGACTCATCAAACCCCTAGGGTTCGATAGAACCCTGGTTAAGAACCACTGATCTAAGGAGACTAAGAAGCTGCAATGAAGAATTGATGCTTCTCATCTCTCACCCTCTCTGTTTCTGCCACAAAAAATAAAATAATCTTATGTAGCCTGAATCTATCACTTAATCATTAAAAGATCACAAGTATTCACAATGGGAATTCCATTAGTTGCTGTTAAGTTTCAGGCTGTCTCAATATTTCGTGATTCTTTTTCTCCACTCTCTGGAGACATTGATGACATACTACCAAGTAATTTTTTAATATTTTATTTATTGATTTTTACGGAGGGGCACAGTGGAATATGAAGTATCAACTCATAGTTGCTTCACTTTAGCTGTACACTGCTTGCTTGTCATATGTGCCTTGACCAGGCAAGCCTGGGGTTTTGAACTGGCAACCTCAGTGTTCCTGGTCAATGTTCTCTCCACTGTGCCACCTCAAGCCAGGCTGTTACTAAATACATTTTAAAATCACATTCAAATGCATAATAAAATTAGAATAAAACTTCTGGGCTGAATGCAACCAATGAAGAGATTAGAAATCTATTTGCCTTTATTTGCTAGCTTTTTTTTTTTTTTTTTTTTTTTAGAGAGAAAGAAGCATTTATTCCTTGTTTCACTTTTCACTTAGTTGTGCATTCATTGATCATTTCCCATATGTGTCCCGACCAGGGATCGAACCCACAACCTTGGTGTTTTGGGACAACACTAATCAACTGAGCTAACCAGCCAGGGCTCTCCCACCTTCTACTTGTGAATGCAGAGTGCCTATTAGCATCAAATGAAGTACCACAAGGGCGACCTACATTCCAGAATTCAGCATTTATTCAACCACTTCCATGTCAACCTATGATTGTGAGTTGGGGCTATTTCGATACAAAGGAAGAAAAATTCAGTGAACATACTTAACCAAATATTTCACAAATTCTGTAATGAATTTTTTTATTCGCTGGTGAGAATGTAAATGCCACTGCTACTACTTTAGTAAGTTTTGCATTTCCCAAAAGGTTCAACACAGAGTTATTACATGACCCAGAAAAAAACAGTAGAAAGGAAAATACATGGCCATACAAATATTTTGACAGGAACCTTCCTAACAGCATTATTCATAGTTGTTTAAAAGTGGAAACAGCCCATACTTCTATCAGCTGATGTATGTACAAAAAAATGTGGCACATCCACACCAGAGAATGTTATTTAGCCATAAAAAGAATGAAGTACTGATACATGACACAACATGAATGAATCTTACAAGTGAAAGAAGTCAGACACAAAATTGTATGACTCAACGTATATGAAATCTCGAGGTCAGGCAAATCCAGTCACAGACACTCACACAGACACACACACATGCACACACTCACAGAACTGTTATACAGGCGCTGAGGTTGGGCGAAGAGGAGATAGAGAATGAGCAGCTACTAACGTACAAAGAACGTTTTTTTTTCTTTTTTCTAAAACTTCCTGAAGGTCCATATTTTTGTTATGAAAAATTGTGCTTTCTAGTTACTCCAAATAAGTTGATAAATGCTTATTAAATTGTTTTATACTTGCAAGAATAAGAATGACTATGAAAAAATGTTATACCTGTTTTATTAGCTATGTGGTAGCTTGGTAAAATTTTTATAGAATTTTAAATGAATTATCATATTCCATATGTACTTATGTTTTCTTATGCAACAGAAATGACTAGATTCAAAGGGAGGGAGCTCATACAAAAAAATGACATATGCCTGATCAGTCGGTGGCGCAGTGGATAGAGCGTCGGACTGGGATGCGGAAGACCCAGGTTTGAGACCCCGAGGTCGCCAGCTTGGGCACGGGCCCATCTGGCTTGAGCAAAAGCTCGTCAGCTTGGACTCAAGGTTGCTAGCTCCAGCAAGGAGTGGCTCGGTCTGCTGAAGGCCCGCAGTCAAGGCACATGTGAGAAAGCAATCAATGAACAACTAAGGTGTTGCTATGGCAACGAAAAACTAATGATTGGTGCTTCTCATCTCTCTTCGTTCCTGTCTGTCTGTCCCTATCTATCCCTCTCTCTGACTTTCTTTCTGTCCCTGTAAAAAAAAAACAAAAAAAAAATGACATATTACTAGGTGGGATGTTTAAATGCCCGGGGGTGTAATATTTTTAAAACCTTAATTTTTTAGATAGCATAAATTTCCTTTAATTTTTTTCTTCTTTATTCAGTAGCATTTCATTTCGAGGTTTAACTAGCAAGCCAGTATAGAGTTCTACAATATAGTAATCCTGGGTTCTGAGTCATTTTAAGATCAAAAGGGAAATGAGAAATGAACTTAGGGAAATTAACTTTCTTCCTTAACATCTATCTAACTCTTCACCTTCTGTTTGTTGAGCCTTTCTTAGTTGGCAGGTGTCCTGCTCCATATACTCTTAGCTGACAACGATCTCTGAAAAGGCAACTTTGAATTTGCTCTTACAATATTTAAACGAGATGGATAATCTGGTAGATATCTAGAGCTTCTGAAAACCACTAAATCTTCTTTGTCAATTTTCTGTATATTTTGGTAGACAATAAAGTATACCTCTAAAGCTTTGCTGTAAATACCATTTCAGTAGCGATAAATTCTGAAAATACAGTCTTTATATCCTTATTTTCTGGCTTTCAAAACTGCCAATACTTTCAGATGAGAGTTTTTTGGGTAGCATCCACAGTAGCTCTCGGTAACTGGGTTTGGCCAGTGAAAGAACATGTCCATCAGTTTTCTATTTCAGGAAACTGTTTAGCTTCTCCATTCCTTATTGTTAATGTTGCTTTGAGGTCATCCCATTTCACTTTTACAGTGGTTCCAATGAGCTTTCAAAGGTTCAACTCCTTTTGGCTGCAAGTCTTTCAACCTCCACTTGTCCATAATCCTGAAATTCAAATTCGGCAAATGGCCTGAGCAGTTCAGCTTCAATGCCGTGTTTTTTAGAGACCTACTTGTGGATCTCATTCCCCAGGAGACTGACTTTACCTCCTAGTCTGGTAGTTTCCGCACTCCAAAACGCTTTTGTTTTGAGAATCTCAGTTTCCGGGATAAACGGCCCGTTCCCCTGCCCCAATACACTAGTTGGCCTGGCATAAAAACCCCTAAAGTGTAGGCCCAGAAAAGTCTGGGCGGGTGGAGGGGAGGAGACTCAAGGATGAGGGTGGGGTGGGGAATGCTGGGTCACGTAGGCTCTCAGCCACGTTCCTGGCTTCTAGCTTAGAGAGGTAGGTCCAGAACTCACCAAAGGCTAAAATTCAAAGTGAATGAGAGGCTCTACTTGCCACACCTAAGCCCTCAGGTGAGGCAGCCCCGGAAGAGCCGCAACTTACAGCCAGGCACAGGGCTGGCGACTAGAGTCCAACACCACTCCAGGTGCCTGGGATGCACAGGGGCCATGAGATTTTTCTCTGGGGCGATAAAAAGCTCGGACTATGAGATATCACGTGATGGCCGCATAATCTTTCAAATATACTACAAAGTCTATCGAATTGTACACATTCAAGAGGTGAATTCTATCTCAAACGCAAAGAAATTTACTACAGCAGTAATAAAATATTTAGCATCCTAAATATCCAGCAACAGTAGAATTAAGATTATAGATACTACTGGACTGTAATGTGGGAAGTGCTAATACCACCGGTTTGTGAAGCCAAAGAGAAGTGGCTTCTACTAGGAGTTTGCCGTGCCCACCCTGAATGGGTTTTGTTTTTTTTAAACTCTACAAATGAGGAGACAGGTTTAGAGGGCTAAATTTTGTGCCTCTGATGGCTGGCACCTGTGCTTGTTGACCCACGGGGCACCCCCCCTCCCAACCACAATTTTCAGTTATTTAAAACTAAATTTGGGGCTTTGGGATTTTGTTTGCTTTCTCCAGGAAGTTGTCACATAAGTTTTCTAACCTTCTTGCTGTCTGATTCACAAGACAATGTCTGTAGAACATTCCACTTCCATCAAAGGGGAAGGAGGTATCATGGTTTCTGAGGTCATGGGGAGACAGGAGGCTTCCTGGACAGCAAATGACTTTCCCACTAACACAGCTCGCTCTGGAGGTTAGCCCAGAATGTTTAGGTTCAACCCAGGGGTTCCATTACTTACTACTTCGTGAGTTACTTTAGGCAAGTGACAATCTCACTGGGCCTCTTACTGTGTCTGACAAAGGTACTTATTTAACTACCTCACAGGGCCAGTCAGTGAGCAGAAAACTTAGTAAACGATTGTAAAACAGTGAGCACAGTGCTGAGCACTCTGTAAGCGCTCACCCTGCGTTAGCTCTAACCCTGTGTGCTGCCCTGTCAGAGAGAGCCAACCACAACCTGAACTTTGTGGGAAACCGCTGAAAAGGGCCCGCAGTCCAGTCACAGGCAGGTGTTGGGGGGACGTTCAGCATCTGGGTTTAGAAAAACGCTCCTTCGGGTCAGACACTGAGCAGCGACACTCGAGGTCTCCCTCCCACCCCGTGCTTGCGACTGCAGAACCGACCGGACAGGATAAACCCGGCTCCTCGTGGCCTCGAATCCCACACGTCTAGAGATCGCCCGCCCAGCCTCCCACCCACGCCACGATCAGGCTCGCATTCCACGTGTTTGCCTCCTCCTCGCCCCTTTCCCCCACGCCCCTGTCCCACCCTGAGCTCTGTCCCGGGAGCACCAGCAGCCTCTGAACCAACGCCAAAGGTCAACCCACTCGGCAAAGACTTACTGGATTAGAGGGCTCTTTCTGGCTCTCCCTTGGGCCCAGGCTCGGCAAAAGCAGAGGAGAAGCTTGGAAGGACCCGGAATGACCAAGATATAGCGTCCGCCAGTTAGCTGCGTTCTTTTTTGTGCTTTCGCAGCGGATAGGGCCACGGCGGTTACCCCTTCCTCCTCATTGGACGCGGCTTCTGATTGTATACGCCAATAAAGTGGACTCGACTGAGAGGGCGGGGATTGAGGGTTCGGCTCCGCCCAAGCCTGGCAAAGAAGCCGCGTATCGTCGGGCGTGTTTAGGCCGGCACATTTAGGGGCGGGTCCGGGTCCTGGGGCGGGTCCTGGGCGGGGCTGGAGGCTGCGTTGAAACCAACAAGTTCCCACGCTGCATTCTTTCTCAGTGGATAGATCGAACCCGTAGCTCGAAGCTACTGGGACAGGAGGAGGAGGAAAGATTGAGTAGTGGTAAGGGCAAAGGAGGCTCTGAGAGGAAAGAGAGAAAAAGGAACGGGAGACCAGGTGGCCTTTCCTTCGGCAGTGACCTCAGATAGCTGAGGCTGCTAACCTTGTGTTGCAGGACTCCAAGGTGCAGAGGAGCTTGCCCAGAACTGCAGTTACTAGGCCTCGCTTCTAGGTCTAGACCTAGGTTGAGTCTCTTTCCTTTCTGTACCTTGATTTCTTATGTTAAAACAAGAAAGTTGACCTAGTATTCTTTTTTTTTTTTTTACAGGGACAGAGAGAGAGTCAGAGAGAGGGATAGGTAGGGACAGACAGACAGGAACAGAGAGAAATGAGAAGCATCAATCATTAGTTTTACGTTGCCGTCGTGACACCTTAGTTGTTCATTGATTGCTTTCTCACATGTGCCTTGACCGCGGGCCTTCAGCAGACCGAGCAACCCCCTTGCTGGAGCCAGCGACCTGGGATCCAAGCTGGTGAGCTTTTGCTCAAGACAGATGGGCCCGTGCTCAAGCTGGTGAGCTCGAAGTCTCGAACCTGGGTCTTCCGCATCCCAGTCTGACGCTCTATCCACTGCGCCACCGCCTGGTCAGGCTGACCTAACATTCTGATGTTCTTTCTTTCTTTTTTGTGTGTATGTTTCACAGAGAGAGAGATAGGGACAGATAGACGGGAAGGGAGAGAGATGAGAAGCATCATTAGGGCACCTCAGTTGTTCATTGATTGCTTTCTTATATGTGCCTTGGTGGGGGGTGGCTACAGCAAAGTGAACGACCCCTTGCTCAAGCCAGCGACCTTGGGGTCATGTCTATGATCCAACGCTCAAGACGGCAACCCTGAGCTCAAGCCGGATAAGCTTGTCCTCAAGCTGGTGGCCTCCGTGTTTCAAACCTCGGTCCTCTGAGCTGCAGTCCGATGCTCTATCCACTGTGCTACTGCCTGGTCAGGCCTGATGTTCTTTTCAGCGCAAAGTTTGTTCATACAACCAATATTTTCACAATATTCTCTGTGGTCTATTTGCCTCAGGTACCTGCTGACAGCCATCAGGTCTTCTAAAAGAAAAATGGAAACCTTTGATGGGCACTTGAGCAGAAGTTACAGTTCTATGAAGAGAGCTGGGTTCAAATAGTCCAGGGTTGGTTTTTGCCACAAATAGGCCTGGGACACCATATGCCCTGTTAAGCCAGGCCCCTGTGAGTGGCTGAACCCAATGGAAATTAGGTTGTGGTGTTTATAGGTTGTACCTGTGTGTGAAATAATTTTAATCAACAACAAAGAAGGTAGGATATCTGCTCTCAAAGAATCTACAAACAAATGCAGGGTGTGGAGTACAGATGTTACCAGAAATGGGACTGGCCTAGTGGTTCTGCCTAGGGGGCAGTGAAACAAGGAAGAGCCTAGGATAGAAGAAGCAGCAGGAGGGACACCAGGGGGCGCTGCTTTGGCTCTCTAGACATTAGATGAACCAACATGGGGCTGCTTTGGCTCATTGGAGATTCAGAGAAAAAGGGGTCTTAGAGACAGATTCGGGGGTTAGCTCAGGACTAGCTGTCACTGCTCATTGCTCCCCTGGTTGCAAGTCTCATGGGGACCCTTAGAGTTTAAGGGAAAATTCACTGGAAAAGGAGATTCAAGTGGGTATGCCTCCAAGAAGGGTATGTGCTGGTTTCCTTGTCTTGAGAATTTTTATCTGCTTTTCCAAAGATATGGATTTTAAGGGAGGTCTCAGGGGAGATCTCAACAAAATATTCATCAGCTTTTCCAGGTGTGCCCATTTAGGGTCCTGGTTTCCATTGATTGGTCCATGTCAGGGCAGGGGGTCTAAACTGCATGACCAGCTATATGCCAGGTGAGAAAAGGCCACCCTGGGGGGCAGGGAGGTAGGTCTGGTGTCAGTTTTTCCCATCTTTAGGTATCTGGGGATTTCAGCCCTGGGGACCTATATCAGGCTGTGAATTGCTTGGCCAGTTTGTTCAGCTGTATGTCTCAGTTTCCCCATTCCATCTGCCCAAGAATTTTCCTAGCTTCTTACTAACCTGCCACAGGGAGAGGTCATGAGAGGAATGAGAGAAGTGAGTATGTTCAGAATAAAGGACAGCTTCATGAAGCTTAAGTGACCCGAAAGAGAGAGCAGAGAGAGAAATTTTAAGCTGTACAAACAACCTGGCTCAAGGAATAGCAAGGCATATTTTTTGGTTGGATGGAAGGGGATTCTTGGAAGCAAAATCAGCTAGATAAGTTGGGTCAAATCAAATGTCAGGGAAAGGAGCAGGCAAAGGAAGCCTCTGATGATCTGAGAGTTGGAGGTTAGCGCTGTGCATTAGGGAAATAACGTAGGCAGCACTGTAAATGAGATTGGAGTGGGAAGATTATGGAAGTCAGCTAAGAGACTCCCTAGGAACTTATAGCAGCAACAGTCCCTGTGAACGGTAGTCAGAGCAGAAGCAGAGTGGTGGCAGCTGGGATGGAAGGGAAGGGTAGATGGAAGACACATTTCTTGGAAACTTGAATTCTGTGGGAGGAGTCAAACTGGATTCTGAACTGAAGAACTGAGGAATCACCAAAGGAAGTCGGAAGGAGTTGGCTGGGGCTGGCTGAGTGAAGGAATGGCAAAGAGCCAGCCAGCAGGCTCTATTGAAGAAATGGGGAGGTAGGCACCAGATATGCCTTGGGGACCTGTAATTGGCATGCTGAGAAAAAAGATTAGAGAACATTTGCCAATCAATGCACAAAGGAAGCTGGGCCTTGGACAAGTCATTTGGCTTCTCTGAATCCGTTTCCTCATAGGTGAAATGAGGATAATTATAAGGTTGTTGTGGGAGTGAATGTGATGACTGTAAGATATTAGTGCCTTCTCTTATGAGGATGGCTTGGTATCTAAATGGCACATATTACCAGCCAAAGTTGATTTATTTTTATTTTTTATTTTATTTTATTTATTTATTTGAGAGAGAGAGAAGCACCGATTTGCCGTCCCACTTCGTTGTGCATTCATTGGTTGCTTCTTGTATGTGCCCTGACCTGGGATTGAACATGTAACTTTGGCTTATTGGGACGACACTCTAACCAACTAAGCTACCTGGTCAAAGCCATTATTTTTTATTTCATTTTAAGAATAGGAGCCAAGACAAATAAAAAATTTTATTTAAAATGGGACCTGCTCTGACCAGGTGGTGGCGCAGTGGATAGAGCCTCAGACTGGGATGTGGAGGACCCAGGTTCGAGACCCCAAGGTCGCCAGCTTGAGTGCGGGTGCATCTGGTTTGAGCAGAGCTCACCAGCTTGGACCCAAGGTCTCTGGCTCGAGCAAGGGGTTGCTTGGTCTGCGGTCAAGGCACATATGAGAAAGCAATCAATGAACAACTAAGGTGTCACAACAAAAAACTGATGATTGATGCTTCTCATCTCTCTCCTTTCCTATCTGTATGTCCCTATTATCCCTCTCTCTGACTCTCTCTCTGTCTCTGTAAAAAAAAAGAAAGAAAGAAAGAAAGAAATGGGACCTAAACTTGACCCATGATGGCACAGTGGATGAAGTGCTGAACTGGAATGCTGAGGTTACCGGTTCAAGGCCCTGAGCTTGCCTGGTCAGTGCACATGCGAGAAGCAACTGCTGTGAGTTCCTGCTCCTTCCCCCTCTTTTTCTCCCTCTTTCTCCTCTCTCTAAAAATCAATCAATAAATTATTTTTTAAAGATTTTATTTCTTGATTTTTAGAGAGAAGAGAGAAAGTAGGGGATGAGGAGGAGCGAGAAGCAATTGCTTCTTGTATGTACCTTGACCAGGCAAGCCTAGGCCTTCAAACCAGCAACCTCAGCATTCCAGGTCAACACTTTACCCACTGCATAACCACAGGTCAGGCAATAAATAAAATCAAAAAAAAGAAAAGAAAGAGAGAGAGAGAGAGAGAAAGAAAGAAAGAAAGAAAGAAAGAAAGAAAGAAAGAAAGAAAGAAAAGCAAAGCCTGACCAGGTGGTTGTACAGTGGGTAGATCGTCGGCCTGAGACGCTGATGATGCAGGTTTGAAACCTTGAGGTGGCCGGCTTGAGCCCTGCCCCGGTCAAGGCACATATGAGAAAGCAGTCAATGAACAACTAAGGAACCACAGTGAAGAACTGATGCTTTTCATCTCTCTCCCTTCCTGTCTGTCTGTCTCTCTTTCTCTTTCTTGCTTAAAAAAAAAAAGAAAAAGAAATGGCACCTAAAGTGGTTCAATATTAAATTTGACTACATAACCTGACCAGGTAGTGGCACAGTGGATAGAGCATCAGACTGGGATGTGGAGGACCCAGGTTCGAGACCCCAAGGTCACCAGCTTGAGCGTTAGCTCATCGGGTTTGAGCAAGGCTCAGCAGCTTGAGCCCAAAGTCACTGGCTCCAGCAAGGGATTACTTGGTCTGCTGTAGCCCCTGGTCAAGGCACATATGAGAAAGCAATCAATGAACAACTAAGGAGCCGCAACAAAGAATTGATGTTTCTCATCTCTCTCCCTTCCTGTCTGTCTGTCCCTATCTGTCCCTCTCTCTGATTCTCTGTCTCTGCCACAAAAATAAATAAATAAATAAATTTGACTACATAAAAAAGAAAAATCTTTTATAGTCCTTGTCATGTGCCACATATTTCCTAGGCCTTTTCCTTATGTTCATTCTTTTATTTTTTATATGTTTATTTTGTTGATTTTAGAGAGAGAAAGAGAGAGAGAGAGAGAGAGAGATGGGAACAACCATCTGCTTTTTATGTGCCCTGACCAGGGATTGAATTGGCAACCTCTGTGCTTCTGAACAACGCTCCAATCAATCATCAAGCTGAGGCCATATGTTCATTTTTTAAAGAACCTCGTGAGGTAGGTACTGTTATTATCACAACTTCACTGATAAATTGAGTCATGGAGAGGTTAAGTCACATGGCTGGTGAGTAGCAGAGGCAGACTTCAAACCCAGGTGATTTCGTATGAAAATTTGTGTTCTGATGGCAAAAACAATCATGATGAAAGTAAGTCAGAAGATGCCTGACCTGTGGTGGCACAATGAATAAAGCATCAACCTGGAATGCTGAGGTCGCCTGTTTGAAACCCTGAGCTTGCCCGATCAAGGCACATATGAGTAGCAACTATTACAGGTTGATGCTTCCTGCTACTCTCCCCTCCCCCCCTCTTTCTCCTCTCTAGAAAAAGAATAAATAAAATCTTGAAAAAATAAAATAAAATCTTAAAAAAAAAAAGAAAGTCAAAAGACATACTCCAATTTGGTATAAACTATCCACAACTTATATCACTGAAAAGGGCTAATTTTCATATATATAATAAAGTGCTCCTACAAATAAACTGAATAAAAACATGAGCAGTAGCTATACCAGCTATGCAGAAAAGGAAGTAAACAGGAAAGGATGCTCAACCTGACTCAGATAAGGAAAATGTACTTTATTACTCTTTTCTTTGATCACAACCAGATAGGCAAAATCCAGAATTCTGTTAATACTCAGGTTCTCATACAATCTCTAAGGGAGATAAATTTTTTTTTTTTTTAGATAGAGAGGGAGACAGGAAGGGAGAGAGATGAGAAGCATCAACTTGTAGTTGTGGCACTTTAGTTGTTCATTGATTGCTTCTCATACGTGCCTTTACTGGGGGGCTCCAGTCAAGCCAGTGACCCCTTGCTCAAGCCAACAACCTTGGGCCTCAAGTCAGGGACCTTTGGGTTCAAACCAGCAACCATGGAGTCATGTCTATGATCCCATGCTCAAGCCAGCAACCCCATCCTCAAGCTGAATGAGCCTATACTCAAGCCAGTAACCTTGGGGTTTTGAACCTGGAACCTCAGCATCTCAAGTCGATGCTCTATCCAATAGGCCACCACTTGGTCAGGTTGCTGCCTGACTTCTGATCAAATTCAAACAGTAGGTGATAGGTGGTTGGGAGGAGAGAGAAATCCTTGCCTGCTTTGGGATGTATTATCTGGCAGTTGCTTCTCCTCCAAGTTCAGTTCTCATCAGGCTCTGAAATTCCATTTCCTCTCCTGTTACTCTCACTGTTGCTGTTGTATTGGTGTCCCAATGGTCTTGTTTCCTTTGACTCCATTTTTTACATCTTTGTTAGTGTAGGGCCAGTAGTTGCGGCCACCACCTGTGCAGGTTCGCATTTGATTTGGACAGATGGTAATGAAATAATGGAACCAACAACTGGTGGACCATCCTTTATTCTAGACTCATACTGGCCAACGGGTAAAAAACAAACACACAGGGCACCAAAACCCACTCACATGTTCTCCTGTTCCACAACCAGGAGAATCTTTCCAGTTTTCCCTAGAATCAAAGGCTCCCACCTCACCAGTTCAGTGGAGCTCACAAAGCCCCTCACCTCTGTTTCCCTTTATCTCCCCGCCATCTTCCTTGCCTCCTCTCTGCCACCACATGGCCTCTCTCCCTGCAACAACGTCGTCTTCTCCCAAAATGGCCTCCTAGCTTCTCCTTTTAAAACTTTTCAGTGTGAAAGTCCCTCCTCCAGCACACATTAGCATAACCAAGCCCCTTCCCAAGCATGAAGGTAATCAGCTGCCCCACATAGATAGCATCATTATTTTTATAGTATTTTATCTATTTATTTATTTATTCATTTTAGAGAAGAGAGATAGAGAGAGAGAGAAGGGGGAAGAGCAGGAAGCATCAACTCCCATATGTACCTTGACCGGGCAAGCCCATGGTTTTGAACCAGCAACCTCAGCATTCCAGGTCAATGCTTGGTCCACTGCACCACCAGAGGTCAGGCTGGGCAGCACCATTTTTTTTTTTAATTTTTTAAATTTATTTATTTATTCATTTTAGAGAGGAGACACAGAGTGAGAGAGAGAGAGAGAGAAGAGAGAAAGGGGGGAGGAGCTGGAAGCATCAACTCCCATATGTGCCTTGACCAGACCAGTGCAGGGTTTTGAACTCGCGACCTCAGTGTTCCCAGGTCGACGCGTTATCCACTGCGCCACCACAGGTCAGGCCCTGGGCAGCACCATTTTTAACAATAAAAGTGAACAAAACTAAATAACACAAATTTTACAGACTTATTTGTACAACAGTTAGTAATGCCTTCGTTAAAGTCTCTTGAATCATCTAAGTTGCATTGTATTTCATGAAAGGGCTCTTTGAAGAAATGACTCATTGTTTAAACAATTACTGTGTACAATTCTTTCCAGGTCCATGTGTATTGTGTATATATATACTATATATATATACACACATCAGTGTCCATGTGTGTGTGTGGGGTGTGTGTGTGTGTATATATATATATATATATATATATATATACACACACATACACACACATCAGTGATAGAGCATCGGCCTGGCATGTGGAACTCCCGGGTTCAATTCATGGCCAGGGGACACAGGAGAAGTGCCCATCTGCTTCTCCACCCTTCCCTATTTCCTTTCTCCCCATCTCTTTCCCTCCCACAGCCAAGGCTCCATTGGAGCAAAGTGGGCCCGGGCAGTGAGGATGGCTCTATGGCTTCTGCCTCAGGTGCTAGAATGACTCCAGCGGCAATGGAGCAACACCCCAGATGGGCCCAGTATTTCCCCCTGGTGGGCATGCCGGGTGGATCCTGGTCGGGCACATGCGGGAGTCTGTCTGACTGCCTCCCCGCTTCTAACTTTGAAAAAATACTTAATTAATTAATTAATTAAAAAAATAAAAATAGCCTGACCTGTGGTGGCGCAGTGAGTAAAAGCGTCAGCCTGGAACACTGAGGTTGCTGGTTCGGAACCACGGGCTTGCCTGGTCAAGGCACATATGGGAGCTGATACTTTCTGCTCCTCCCCCACTTCTCTCTCTCTGTCTCCTTTCTCTAAAATGAATAAATAAAATCTAAAAAAAAATAATAATAAATAAATAAAAATAAAGGAAGTGTTGTGCACACTGTTGTGACTCTCCACTAGCATCCAAATTATTCAGTAATGCCATTTTAGGGCTTCCTTAGGATCAGAACTCTTTTTCTTTCATCAGACTTCGTCCTGAGCTGTGTTTTTTTATTCCCTGTCCTAGTGTCAATGTAAGAAAATTCCAATCTGTAAGAATTTTTATGAGTTTATTTGATCCAAACTGATGATAATTGCCATAAAGCAAAATCTCAACAGACTAAGAAAATGCTCCAGAAAAAATGGCAGTTTCACCACTTATTTTTTGCATCAAACTCAAAGGGGAGGACATAAAAGGGTTACATGAAATCCATTGGTGATAGATTAGGGAGGCGGGAGAAAGGAAAACTGGGAAATCTCTGGGATTGGATAAAAAGTAAACCCAGTTGTTGGGCAGATAAAATATAATATGCTCACTTTGTTAAAGATGGCGCTGCCCACATGGAAGCCTGTCACCGAGGTGATATTATTTGCCCTTATGATTGGGACGGGTGTGGGGAAAAGGTGTAATGTGAGCAGACTGGGTCGTTATAGTTTAAGGCTTTGTTTTATGAGTAAGCTTTTCCCCACGCCCTTGACTAATTGGATGATGTGGGGTGGTGCGCTCTCCTGAGGAATCCCATTGTGCCTCGGATGGGTGGCTTTGTATTGGAGACTTCCTTGTTTGTGTAATTGGATTGGAGGTTTTGATTCTACACTATAAAGTGGGACAGACCAGTAGCTTGCTCTTTTGGTTCTGAGGTATTAGAGAGGAGAGCAGATTAAGGCCATGTGGAGGCCAGGAGAAGCAGCCAAGATGGTGGAGTGCTGAGGAGGAAGGCAGTTTGAGCAGTTTGTGCAGGAGGAGATGGGTAACTGTAAAGCCAGTAGTCGCGGCCACCATCACAGCAGCATGGCCCATGCAGGTTCACATTAGATTCGAACAGATGGTAATGAAACACCGGAGCCAGAAACTGGTGAAACATCAGCTTTAATTCTAGCTTGCACCCGGCGGGCAAGCAAAAACACACACTGGGCTCCAAAACCCACACATTCAGTGCTCACAAAGCTACTGACTTATCCGAGTTTCCTAGAATCAAAGGTTTCTAGCTCACCAGACTTATTCACCTCTACTCCCCATCTCCTTCTCTCTACACAAACTCTGCACAAACTGGCTCCCTCAGCACTCTGCCATCTTGGCTGCTTCTCTTCTCCTCTCTAATACTTAAGGAACCAAGAGAGGAAGCTCCGGGTCTGTCCCACTTTATAGTGTAAAAATCCAAACCCTTAATCCAATTTACAAACAAGGAAGTCTCTGATACAAAGTCACCAGTCTGAGGCATAATGGGATTCCTCAGGAGAGTGCACCACCCCACATCATCCAATCAGTCAAGGGTGTGGGGAAAAGCTTACTCTTAAAACTAAGCCTTAGGCCTGACCTGTGGTGGCTCAGTGGATAAAGCGTCAACCTGGGAACACTGAGATCGCCAGTTCAAAACCCTGCACTGGTTCGGTCAAGGCACATATGGGAGTTGATGCTTCCAGCTCCTCCCCCCTTTCTCTCTTTCTCTCTCTCTCTCTCTCTCTCTCTCTCTCTCTCTCTCTGTGTGCCTCCTCTCTAAAAAAAAATGAATAAAATAAAACTAAAATAAATAAAAAAACAAACAAAAAAAAACTAAGCCTTAGGCTATAACTACCCAGCCTGCCCACAGCCTGTTCCCCATTACACATTAATATCAATGAACTTCCATGTGGACAGTGCCATCTTTAACAAAGTAAGCATATTATATATATATATATATTTTTTAATTTCTTTTTATTTTATTCATTTTAGAGAGGAGACATTGAGTGAAAGAGAGAGAGAGAGAGAGAAAGGGAGAGGAGCTGGAAGCATCAACTCCCATATGTGCCTTGACCAGACCAGTGCAAGGTTTTGAACCGGCGACCTTAGTGTTCCCAGGTTGACGCTTCATCCACTGCGCCACCACAGGTCAGGCAGTAAGCATATTATATTTTATCTGCCCAACAGTAATAGAGGTGAATAAGTCTGGTGAGCTAGAAACCTTTGATTCTAGGGAACTCGGATAAGTCAGTAGCTTTGTGAGCACTGAATGTGTGGGTTTAGGCGCCCAGTGTGTGTTTTTGTTTGCCCACTGAGTGCAAGCTAAAATTAAAGCTGAAGCCTCACCAGTTCTTGGCTCCAGTGTTTCATTACCGACTGTCCGAATCCAATGAGAACCTGCATTGGCCAGGTGGCTCAGATGGTGGCCACGACTACTGTCTACCACAATAGACACAATTTTTTTTTTTAGATTTTATTTATTTATTTTTAGAGAGAGAAAGAGAAGAGGAGAGGAGCAAGAAGCATCAACTCCCATATGTGCCTTGAGCAGTCAAGCCCAGGGTTTTTAAACCAGGAACCTCAGTGTTACAGGTTGATGTTTTATCCATTTGCCACCACAGGTCTGGCAACATGTTGTTGTTTTTTTTTTACAGGGACAGAGAGGGGGGGGGGATAAATAAGGACAGACAGACAGGAATGGAGAGGATGAGAAGCATCAATCATTAGTTTCTCATTGCCGTCGCAACACCTTAGTTGTTCATTGATTGCTTTCTCACATGTGCCCTGACCGTGGGCCTTCAGCAGACCGAGCAACCCCTTGTTGGAGCCAGCGACCTTGGGTCCAACTTGACGAGATTTTGCTCAATCCAGATGGGCCCCGCGCTCAAGATGGCAAGCTCAGGGTCTTGAACCTGGGTCCTCCGCATCCCAGTCCATTGCTCTATCCACTGTGCAACAGCCTGGTCAGGCAACATGTCTTTCTTTTTTTTTTAACATAGGCAGGTATAAAATAGTTAACAGTTAAGAATTAACATGATAATAACAATGAGGGGATTTATGGTCTCTGTTTTGGTGCTTTGAATGGTGAGGGTGGGAGGAAGGAAATTACCTGACATTCCAAAGGTATGTTGATGAAGAAAGACAATAAACAGGGTCAGTTAGGTAAAGATTGACCTTTGTCAGGGAAGATAACAACTCCAGGACTTGACTACCTGCCCTTATCTGCCTTTAGCTAGAAAGTTTTAATTTCATGATGACATAGTATCATTTAGGACAACATGGATGGATCTTGATAACATTATAATGAGTGAAATAAGTATATCAGAAAAAACTAAGAACTGTATGATTCCATACATAGGTGGGACACAAAATTGAGACTCATGGACATAGATAAAAGTGTAGTGGTTACAAGGGGGAGGGGAAAAGAGGAGAGGGGGTTGTTGGGGGAGGGGAGGGGCAAAAAGAGAAACAAATATAAGGTGACAGAAGATGATTTAACTTTCAGTGATGGGTATACAACATAATCGAATATCCAAATGATGTGAACATGTTTTCTGTAAATCTATGTACTCTAGTTGATAGTGTCACCCTGTTAAAATTGTCTAAATTAAAAAAAAAAAAGATATTCAGCTTAGAGTACATCCCATGTTAAGAACTCCATGCACAGTGTATGGCCAGTAGCCACAGCCACCAACACAGCTGCCTGGCTCATGCAGGTTCATATTTGATTTGGACAGACAGTAATGAAACAATGGAGCCAAGAACTGGTGGGCCATTACCTTTAATCCTAGCTTGCATCCAGAGGGCAAGAAATACACACAGTGGGAAAACACTTCCTTTTTCCATTCAAGGCTCCCAAAGCCACTGACTTATCTGAGTTTCCTAGAATCAAAGGTTTCTACCTCACCAACCTTATTCACCTCTGTTGGGCAGCTAAAATATAATATGCTCACTTTGTTAAAGATGGCGCTGCCCACATGGAAGCCCGTCACCCAGGTGATATTATTTGCCCTTATGCTTGAGAAGGCTGTGGGGGAAAAGCAGTAATGTAGGCAGGCCAGGTCATAGCCTAAGGCTTAGTTTAAGAGTAAGCTCTCCTCCACACCCTTGACTGATTGGATGATGTAGGGTGGTGATGTTGGGAGGAATCCATTATGGCTCAGATGGGTGGCTTTGTATCAGAGACTTTCTTGTATGTATAATTGGATTAAAGGTTTGGATTTTCTATGCTATAAACTGGGGCAGCCCAGGAGCTTGCTCTCTCTCTCTCCGTTCCTGGGTTCCTGAGATTAGTATTAGAGAGGAGAGCAGAGTAAGGCCACGTGAAGGCCAGGAGAAGCAGCCGAGATGGCAGAGTGCTGAGGAAGAAGCCAGTTTGTTAAGAGTTTGTGCAGGAGGAGATGGGAAACAGAGGTGAATAAGTCTGGTGAGCTGGAAAGCTTTGATGCTAGGAAACTCGGATAAGTCAGTAGCTTTGTGAGCACTGAATGTGTGGGTTTTGGAGCCCAGTGTGTGTTTTTGCTTGCCCGCCGGGTGCAAGCTGGAATTAAAGCTGATGGTTCACCAGTTTTTGGCTCCTGTGTTTCATTGCCATCTGTTCGAATCCAATGCGAACTTGCACAGGTCAGGCTGCTGTGATGGTGGCCGCGACTACTGGCTTTACACACCCAGAGGGCAAGAAATACACACAGTGGGAAAACACTTCCTTTTTCCATTCAAGGCTCCCAAAGCCACTGACTTATCTGAGTTTCCTAGAATCAAAGGTTTCTACCTCACCAACCTTATTCACCTCTGTTGGGCAGATAAAATATAATATGCTCACTTTGTTAAAGATGGCGCTGCCCACATGGAAGCCCGTCACCGAGGTGATATTATTTGCCCTTATGATTGGGATGGGTGTGGGGAAAAGCTGTAATGTAAGCAGGCCTGATCATTATAGCTTAAGGCTTTGTTTTAAGAGTAAGCTTTTCCCCACGCCCTTGACTGATTGGATGATGTGGGGTGGTGCGCTCTCCTGAGGAATCCCATTGTGCCTCGGATGGGTGGCTTTGTATTGGAGACTTCCTTGTTTGTGTAATTGGATTGGAGGTTTTGATTCTACACTATAAAGTGGGACAGACCAGTAGTTTGCTCTTTTGTTCCTGAGGTATTAGAGAGGAGAGCAGATTAAGGCCACATAGAGGCCAGGAGAAGCATCTAAGATGGCAGAATGCTGAGGGAGAAGCCAGTTCGTTAAGAGTTTGTGCAGGAGGAGATGGGAAACAGAGGTGAATAAGTCTGGTGAGCTAGAAACCTTTGATTCTAGGAAACTTGGATAAGTCAGTAGCTTAGTGAGCACTGAATGTGTGGGTTTTGGAGCCTAGTGTGTGTTTTTGCTTGCCCGCCGGGTGCAAGCTAGAATTAAAGCTGATGGCTCACCAGTTCTTGGCTCATGTATTTCATTACCAACTGTCCAAATCTAATGCGAACCTGCATTGGCCAGGCAGCTGTGATGGTGGTCCCGGCTACTGGCTTTACAACCTCTGTTCCCCATATTCTTTTCTCTGCACAAACTGGCTTCTCTTACAGCACTCTGCCGTCTTGGCTTCTTCTCTTCTCCTCCATGTGGCCTTTTTCTGCTCTCCTCTCTAATGCTAATCTCAGGAACTGAGAGAAACAAGCTCCCGGTCTGCCCCACTTTATAGTGTAGAAATCAAAACCTTTAACCCAGTGGTTCTTAACCTGGGTTCTATCGAACCCTAGGGGTTCGATGAGTTGGTCTCCGGGTGTTGGGCAGATAAATATATTACGCTCACTTTGTTAAAGATGGCGCTGCCCACATGGAGGCCCATCACCCAGGTGATATTATTTGCCCTTATGCTTGGGATGGGTGTGTTCTGGGACAGGCTGTGGGCAGGCTGGGTCGTTATAGCCTAAGGCTTAGTTTTAAGAGTAAGCTTTTTCCCACACCCTTGACTCATTGGATGCTGTGGGGTGGTGCCCTCTCCTGAGGAATCCCATTATGCCTCAGATGGGTGACTTTGTATCAGAGACTTTGTTTGTAGATTGGATTAAGGGTTTGGATTTCTATACTATAAAGTGGGACAGACCAGTAGCTTGCTCTCTCTCGGGTTCCTGGGATTAGTATAGAGAGCAGAGCAGAGTAAGGCCACAAGGAGGCCAGGAGAAGCAGCCAAAATGGTGGAATGCTGAGGAAGAAGCCAGTTTGTGCAGAGTTTGTGTAGAGAGAAGGAGATGGGAAACAGAGGTGAATAAGTCTGGTGAGCTAGAAACCTTTGATTCTAGGAAACTCGGATAAGTCAGTAGCTTTGTGAGCACTGAATGTGTGGGTTTTGGAGCCCAGTGTGTGTTTTTGCTTGCCTGCCGGGTGCAAGCTAGAATTAAAGCTGATGGCTCACCAGTTCTTGGCTCATGTGTTTCATTACCGACTGTCCGAATCTAATGCGAACCAGCATGGGCCAGGCGGCTGTGATGGTGGCCTTGGCAGCGGCTACTAGCTTTACACAGGGGTCCGGAGAAGCCTCTGCCACGGAGGCCAGAATAAAGGAATACCGTAATTTATTGTGAGTTCATGCACTTTGTTGGTTTTGTTCTTTGAGCAAGGTTATGTTCATGCATGGCTCATTTTGTGCACCAGTAAAAAAATATATACCGTCTGACCAGGCAGTGGCACAGAGGATAGAGCATCGGACTGGGATGCGGAGGAGCTAGTTTCGAGACCCCGAGGTTGCCAGCTTGGACCCAAGGTCGCTGGCTCCAGCAAGGGGTGGCTCGGTCTGCTGAAGGCCCGTGGTCATGGCACATGTGAGAAAGCAATCAATGAACAACTAAGGTGTCACAACAGCAAGGAAAAACTAATGATTGATGCTTCTCACCTCTCTCCCTTCCTGTCTGTCTGTCCCTATCTGTCCTTCTCTCTGACTCTCTCTCTGTCCCTGTAAAAATAAATAAATAAATAAATAAAAGTTTGCAGGACAAATTAAAAAACAAAAACAAAACCATATACCTATGTCTTGAATTTGGAAAAAAAAATCATATTTTATTTATCACTAAAGAAGGGTTTGGTGAATGCGCATATGAAACTGGTGGGTTCGGTACCTCAAAAAAGGTTACGAACCGCTGCTTTAATCCAATATACAACAAGAAATTCTCTGAGCCTGACCTGTGGTGGCGCAGTGGATAAAGCGTCGACCTGGTAACAATGAGGTCGCCAGTTCAAAACCCTACACTGGTCTGGTCAAGGCACATATGGGAGTTGATGCTTCTAGCTCCTCCTCCCTTCTCTCTCTCTCTCTCTCTCTCTCTCTCTCTCTCTCTCTCTCTCTCTCTGTGTCTCCTCTCTAAAATAGATAAATAAAAAGAAATAATAAACATGTTCACACACACACAAAAAAAGAAAGTCTCTGATACAAAGTCACTTATCTGAGGCATAATGGGATTCCTCATGAGAGTGTACAACCTCACACCATGCAATCAGTCAAGGGTGTAGGGAAAAGCTTAGTCTTAAAACTTAGTCTTAGGCTATAACGACCTGGCCTGCTTACAGCCTGTCCCCCACACCCAATACAAACTATAAGTGAGCAAACATATATATTATATTTACACACTTATTTGACCAACTATAAAGTCAGTAGCCACAGCCAACATCATAGCCGCCCGGACCATGCAGGTTTGCTTTAGATTTGGACAGACGGTAATGAAACAATGGAGCTAAGAACTGGTGGGCCATTACCTTTAATCCTAGCTTGCACCTGGCAGGCAAGAAATACACACAGTGGGAAAACACTTCCCTTTCCATTCAGGGCTCCCAAAGCCACTGACTTATCCAAGTTTCCTAGAATCAAAGGTTTCTAACCTCACCAGTCTCATTCACCTCTGTTCCCCATCTCCCTCTCTCTGCACAAACTCTGCACAAACTGGCTTCTTCCTCAGCACACCACCATCTTGGCTGCTTCTCCTGGCCTCCTCTACATGGCCTTTCTCTGCTCTTCTCCAGCATGGGCACCTCCTAGAACATAATCACTCTTCCCCAGAACAACATGATCTCTCTTTCTTTTAAAACCTTTTGGCGCGAAAGCCCTCCCCCAACACACATTAACATAATCACGCCCATCCCAAGCAAGAGGGCAACTAATATTATCACCTGGGCGATGGGCTTCCATGTGGGCAGCGCCATCTTTAACAAAGTGAGCACAATACATTTTATCTGCCCAATACCAACACACAGTAATTACTATTTTTCTTAAGGTACAATGATAACCAAATTGCTGACTTGAGTGTGGAATCATAGATATGACTCCATGGTTGCTGGAGCCCAAGGTTATTGGCTTGAGCCCAAGGTCTCTGGCTTGAGGAAGGGGTCACTTGCTCTGCTGTAGCCCCCTGCCCCCCATCAAGGCACATCTGAGAAAGCAATTAATAATTAATGAACTAAGGAGCCGCAATGAAGAATTGATGCTTCTCATCTCTCTCCTTTCCTGTCTGTCTGTCCCTATCTGTCCCTCACTTTGACTCTTTCTCTGTTTCTATAAAAAAAAAAAAAGAAAGAGCCTGACCTGTGGTGACGCAGTGGATAAAGCGTCGACCTGGGAACACTGAGGTTGCCGGTTCAAAACCCTGCACTGGTCCAGTCAAGGCACATATGGGAGTTGATGCTTCCAGCTCTTCTCCCCTTTCTCTCTTTCTCTCTCTCACTCTGTGTCTCCTCTCTAAAATGAATAAAATAAAATAAATTAAAAAAAAAAAGAAAGAAAAAATTTAATGGGCATGTTGTTCCTGATTCCAGGAGAGGACATAAGAGACTGGACTCAGCTTTTCTATTATGTTTTCTGGGATCACATATGTAGAATATCAAGTAATCCGAGAAGGCTAATAATAATGTAAGGGACCTTTTCAGCCCCAAATTGTGTCCCCTCCGCATCTTTCAGTTGAATCAACGCTAAAAGCGACACACTTTCACAAAATTAATTTCTTCCTTGTTCTGTCCTGCCCAAATTTTGTTACCCAGCCTTCTGGGGTGCATTAATAGCCTGACCTATGGTGCGGCAGTGGATAAAGCATTAACCTGGAATTCTCAGGTCACCGGTTTGAAACCCTTGGCAACTACTACAAGTTGATGCTTCCTGCTTCTCCTTTCCTTTCTCTCTCTCTAAAAAAAAGTGCAGGAACAAATCAATGTTTCTCTCTCTTCCTCCTTCCTCTCTTGCTAAAGTCAATTTTAAAAAATAAACATTAAAAATAAATAAATAAAAGAGGTAATTTGAGGTACTGTAACCCTACCTTTCCAGATTAGAAAAGTGTTCACTGTGGATAAATGAGATGATATATTTGAAAAGAGAACAGTTTATAAATAATGTTAGTTATTGTTAACAGTCACCTGAAACACAGCCTAAAGGTTAAGACAGTGTTCCGTGGAGCCAGTTGGCCTGGGTTCAAACTCCTGTTTCTTCACAATTTAGCTGTGGGACCTTAGAAATGTTACTTGCCGTCTCCGAGCCTCAGTTTCCCCAACTGAAAAGTGGGGCTACTAAGGGTATCCACCTCAACACGAGGGTTAAATGCACTTGGATCTTGCAAAACACTTAGTGCAGTGCCTGACCCTGTGTAAGCACCCAAGAACTCAATGCGATGGAACCCAAAAACTGGTATTACCTCCTTCCACAGAGCAGGGACCCAGCAGCTTGGCTGGGCCCTCTTGAGAAAGAAGGGGAGGTAGAGTCACAGAGGGAGGCTTTCCAGGCATCTGTCTTTCCACTCTGAGGCATGGTTGCGACTTCCTACATCTCCTCTAAAGAGGCATCTCCTTTAAAAAAGGGTAAATGTCAGCCATGATGGCTTTCTGCTCTGCCAGCTTTAACCACTTCATCTTACAGTAGAGGGTTCGGCAGAATAAGCTTCTTCTTATCAATGGCTTCCTCTCAGTGGACCTCTGTGGACAGTGTCTAATAGTAGGGTTGGTTCATTTTCTGGAACCAAATAAACATTTGTTCCCACTAGCCCCGTGGTGACAGTGTCACTGTTAATGAGCTGCCACATTGCGCGTTGCTGTTTGAGCCATTAGGAAAGCCCTGGCAGAGTTCTGTTTATTGCCAGGGGACGTATCAGAGGCAGAGAAAGCACAGCTGGGGCTGCCAGCTCCCAGCAGCGCATGCGGTACAGGAAGCCAGAGCAATCATTCTTAGACTTTGGAAGTGAGGAATAAATTCCAAGAGGAATAAAAGTGGGTGAGATAAAGAATTTGGAGGTCTCTGATTTAAAGTTGTTTTTCGGGTTTCTGAAATTCTGAATAAGTTAAGGTAATATTGTAGTGCATTTGGAAGCACACTTCTTAAGGGGGCAGCAATTTGAGCAATACTCTACTGAGGAGCAAGCTCTGAGTTGGCTTGCTTGTCAGAGATGGCACTCTGGTGGAAGCCTGTGCTTTCTGGTGCTCATAAATATGCATTGTAGGTGCTGAGTATTGGCTGAGCCATTGGAGAGATCTTCGGAATGAATAGAGTCCACAGCAGTGCAACATGCACAGAATATATGTTGTGACAAAACCCATTGGTCCCTTAACTAAACCAGCCTCTACAAACACTCTGAGATTGTGCACAGCCAGCTGGGTGGCAGAGAATGCTGAACTTACATGAACAGGACATGGCTACAAAAATAGGTGCTTCTCAGAATCGCTAAGGCAGGTTGGACCATTCGTCACTAATCATTTGTAGGTGCTGGTTTTATTTTATTTATTTTTTAATAAGAGAGACAGAAACAGAGAGAGAGTGAGAGAGAGATAGGGAACAGACAGACAGGAAGGGAGAAAGATGAGAAGCATCAACTCATAACTGTGGCACCTTAGTTAGTTGTTCATTGATTGCTTTCTTGTATGTGCCTTGACCGAGGGCCGGGCTCCAGCCAAGACAGTGACCCCTTGCTCAAGCCAATGACCTTGGGCTTCAAGCCAGCGACCTTTGGGCTCAAGCCAGTGACCATGGAGTCATATCTATGATCCCTTGCTCAAGCCAGAGACCCCACATTCACGCTGGTGAGTCCGCACTCAAGCCAAATGAGTCTGCACTCAAGCCGGCAACCTCGGGGTTTCAAACCTGGGTCTTCTGCACCCCAGACTGGTGCTCTATCAGCTGTGCCACCACCTAGTAAGGTTGTAGGTGCTGGTTTTAGATGAGGATGTTTTTGTCTAAATGGATTGAGATTTGCAGGCAGATGAATGTCCTAGTCAACCTCTTTGTGTAAAATAGTGGAAATCCAGTCAGGCAAACACAAGCCAAGGTATAATTTAGTGCAGTGGTAGTCAACCTTTTTATACCTACCGCCCACTTTTGTGTCGCTGTTAGTAGTAAAATTTTCTAACCACCCACTGGTTCCACAGTAATGGTGATTTATAAAGTAGGGAAGTAACTTTACTTTATAAAATTTACAAAGCAGAGTTACAGCAAGTTAAAGCATATAATAATAATTACTTACCAAGTACTTTATGTCAGATTTTCGCTAAGTTTGGCAGAATAAATCTTTTTTTTTTTTCCAGTGACAGAGAGAGAGTCAGAGAGAGGGATAGATAGGGTCAGACAGACAGGAACGGAGAGAGGTGAGAAACATCAATCATTAGTTTCTCGTTGCCGTTGCGACACCATAGTTGTTCATTGATTGCTCTCTCACATGTGCCTTAACCGAGGGCCTTCAGCAGACCGAGCAATCCCTTGCTGGAGCCAGCGACCTTGGGTCCAAACTGGCGAGCTTTTGCTCAAGCCAGATGGGCCCACACTCAAGCTGGCGACCTCGGGGTCTCGAACCTGGGTCTTCCGCATCCCAGTCCGAGGCTCTATCCACTGCGCCACCACCTGGTCAGGCAGGCAGAATAAATCTTTATAAAACAACTTACTATGGTTAAATCTATCTTTTTATGTATACTTTGGTTGCTCCACTACCGCCCACCATGAAAGCTGGAACGCCCACTAGTGGCCGGTAGGGACCAGGTTGACTACCACTGATTTAGTGGAAGGATATTAGGATATGTCCTGCTGTCTAGGAGGAGGTAGCCTGGACTCAGGAATGGCATGTCAGGAACCAGGTGATTTTCTTCCTGCCTCCTGAGAGCTCTGTGAACTCTCACCTCTGCTCTGCACATCTTAGTGTTCTGCTTGGCATAGATCACTGCAGCCTTGTGCCCACTCTGATGAGCAGTAAAAGAAAATCTAAAAGGTTAAATAAGTTTTTTTTAAATTTATTGATTTTTAGAGAGAGGGGAGAAAGAGGGAGAGAGAGAGAAAGTGGGGGAACAATCAGAAAGTATTAACTCATAGTAGTTGCTTCCTGTATGTGCCTTGACTCTGTGAGCCCAGGGTTTTGAACTGGCACCCTCAGCATTCCAGGTCTACTCTTTATCCACTGCATTACCACAAGTCAGGTGGTCAAATTATGTGGTGGTTTTTTTTAAACTACTTTTTTTTATTTTATTCATTTTAGAGAGGAGACACAGAGTGAGAGAGAGAGAGAGAGAGAAAGAGAGAAAGGGGGGAGGAGCTGGAAGCATCAACTCCCATATGTGCCTTGACCAGACCAGTGCAGGGTTTTGAACTGGTGACCTCAGTGTTCCCAGGTCAACGCTTTATCCACTGTGCCACCAGAGGTCAGGCTCAAATAATGTTTTATAAATAAATAGATATTACTGATAAAAGAGCCCTGGCCAGATAGCTCAGTTAGTTAGAGCACTGTCCTGAAGCACAGAGGTTGCTGGTTTGATTCCTGGTCAGTGCACATACAGGAACAGATTGATGTTCCTGTCTCTCTCTTTCCCTTCCTCTCTTGCTAAAATGATTAAATAAAAATTTAAAAAAAAAAAGAAAAAGAAAAAAGAGCCTGACCAGGCGGTGGCGCAGTGGATAGAGCGTTGGACTGGGATGCGGAGGACTCAGATTCGAGACCCGAGGTTGGCAGTTTGAGCGCGGGCCCATCTGGTTTGAGTGAAGGCTCGCCAGCTTGGACCCAAGGTCGCTGGCTCCAGCAAGGGGTTGCTCGGTCTGCTGAAGGCCCGTGGTCAAGGCACATGTGAGAGAGCAATCAATGAACAACTAAGGTGTCGCAACAGCAATGAAAAACTAAACTAATGATTGATGCTTCTCACCTCTCTCCGTTCCTGTCTGTCTGTCCCTGTCTATCCCTCTCTCTGACTCTCTTTGTCCCTGTAAAAAAAAGAAAAAGAAAAAAGAAAAACTAAGGAAAGAGGCCTTTGCCAACACGAACGAACAAACAAACAAAAGAAAAAAAAAGAAAAAGGAGAACTAGAGCTCAAGGAAAATGAAAAAAAGATTCAGATTTCCTCAGCATCAATTGGTATCACCAGGGCATGAGAGGAACAAAATGTCCAGATCCCCCATTTTAATAAAATGAGAGTAAAAGGGCCTGACCTGGCGGTGGTTCAGTGAATAGAACATCAGGCTGGGACGCAGAAGACCCAGGTTCAAAACCCCAGTGTTGCTGGCTTGAGCATGGACTCACCAGCTTGAGCATCGGGACACTGGCTTGAGCAACTGGTCACTCACTCTGCTCTAGCCACCCCCCAGGTCAAGGCACATACAAGAAAGCAATCAATGAACAGCTAAGGAGCCACAACATAGAATTGATGCTTCTCATCTCTCTCTCTCCCTTCCTTTCTGTCTGTCCCTCTTTTGGTCTCTATCACACACACACACAAAAAAAGAGAGTAGAAGGAAACAGGACTGTCAGACAACCCTGAGCGAGGGGCCAGGCAGGAACCTGAGTGGAGCAAGAGGGAACAGAAAGAGGAGTGCTTTTTATACTGTATAAATATCAAAATAACACCTATGTGCTTGAGAATTTTTTTATTTTTGTCCTGCTGCTAGGCAATGCAGGTAATACATCAGACATATCCTTGTGGCCTCACCTGTTCTTCTAGTTGGCATTGCTACCTTGAGAAAGGTGGTCTAGAAAAGGTAAAAAATACCCTATAATGCATGACCTGTGGTGGCGCAATGGATAGAGCGTCAACTGGAATGCTAAGGTTGCTGGTTTGAACCCCTGGGCTTGCCCAGTCAAGGCACATACAATAAGCAGTCAATGAACAACTGAAGTGAGGCAACTATGAGTTGTTACTTCTCATTCCTCTGTCCCCTCCTTTCTCTCTAAAATCAATAAATAAAATCTTAAAAAATAAAATAAAAGAAAGAAAGAAAATTATCTTGTAAGAATCTTCATTGTAAGATTTAGTCCAAAGGTCATTAAGTGAGACTCAGGGACTTAGACATCCATGTACTGGGGGTTTCAGTGGCCTGGCTTCCAGTGTCAGAAACTGATGGGCTAAGGAGGCCACTGACACAGACTCACTTGCTAAAATAATAATATTTCACCTAATTTATGGTTTTGGAACAACTTGTTTTAAGACTTAGAAAAGAACGCTTTTAAGTGTGTCAAACTAATACATTCGTCATTTTATTTATTTACTTTACTTATTTACAGAGACAGGACAGAGAGACAGAGAGAGGAACAGATAGGGACAGACAGACAGGGAGGGAGAGAGATGAGAAGCATCAATTCTTTGTTGCGTCACCTGATTGCTTTCTCATATGTGCCTTGTGGTGGGGGGCAGGTTACAGCAGAGTAAGAGATCCCTTGCTCAAGCCAGTGACCTTGGGCTTCAAGCCAGTGACCTTTGGGCTCAAGCCAGCAACCCGGCGCTCAAGCTGGTGAGCCCACGCTCAAGCTGGGACCTTGGGGCTCCAAACCTGAGTCCTCTGCATTTCAGTCTGACGTCTTTCCACTGCACCCCTGCCTGGTCTGGCTTAATTTTATTTATTTATCTATCTATCTATCTATCTATCTATCTATCTATCTATCTATTTATTTATAAAGACTTTATTCATTTTAGAGGGGAGAGAGAGAGAGAAGGAGAGTGGAGTAGGAAGCATCAACTCCTATATTTGCCTTGACCAGGCAAGCCAGGGGTTTCTAACCGGTGACCTCAGCATTCCAGGTCAAGGCTTTGTCCTCTGTGCCTCCACAGGTCAGGCTAATTTCCTGGTTTTGATGTTTGTATTGATGTTTGTTTATGTTGTTTATGTATAGGAGAATGTCCTTCTTGGTAAGAATTATATATTAAAGTATTTAAGCATGATGGGACATCATTCTGGCCCCTTATTTTCAAATGATTCAGGAGTCTGACCTGTGGTGGCGCAGTATATTTATAACACTGAGATCGCCAGTAAAAACCCTGCACTGCTCTGGTCAAGGCACATATGGGAGTTGATGCTTCTAGCTCCTCCCCCCTTTCTCTCTCTCTATCTCTCTCTCTCACTCTGTGTCTCCTCTCTAAAATGAATAAATAAAAAGAAATTTTAAAAAAAGATTTAAAAAAATAATTCAGGAAACAAGAGGTTCTTTGTTCTAGTTGTGCAAATTTCTTTATGTTTAAAATTACTTCTAAGTTACAAAATTATCTAGACAAAATAATGAAACTAGCCCTGGCTGCATAGCTTGGTTGGTTAGAGCTTTGCCCAATATGCCAAGGTTGCGGGTTTGATCCTTGGTCAAAGCAAATATAAGAATCAACCAATGTGCCTGGCCTGTGGTGGCGCAGTGGATAAAGCGTCGACCTGGGAACACTGAGGTCGCCAGTTCAAAACCCTGCACTGGTCTGGTCAAGGCACATATGGGAATTGATGCTTCCAGCTCCTCCCCCCTTTCTCTCTCTCTCTCTCTCTCTCTCTCTCTCTCTCTCTCTCTCTGTGTGTCTCCTCTCTAAAATGAATAAAATAAAATGAATAAAATAAAAAAAAATTTTAAAAAAGAATCAACCAATGGCCCTGGCCAGATCGATGTTCCCATCTCTCCCACTCTCTCCCTTCCTTTCTCTAAAATCAATAAAATAAACATAAAAAAAAAAAGAATCAACCAATGAATCCATTAATAAGTGGAACAATGAACTGATGTTTCTCTTTCTCTAAAATCACTAAATTAAAATGCGTACAAGAATAAAATAATAAAAAATGTTCACTCAGCCCAAAAAAAGGCAAAAGGAGAGAAAAGGTAATATAACACATATTGAACAAGAAGATAGCACATAATCACACAATAGATTTTAATCCAAATAGATCAGAATTTACATGAACTGTATGTGGACTAAGCACTTAAGTTAAAAGACAGGTTATTGGACTGAATAAAATCAAACCAAACCAAACCTAACTACCTGCTATGTATAAGAGACGCATCTAAAATGTAAGGATACAAAATGTTGAGAGTCAAGGGCAAGTAAAAATACAACATGTTAACTAGAAAAGATGGTTGTGTGGCTGTGTTAGTATTAAACAACATAGATTTTAAGGCAAAACTAGAAATAAAATAGTGACTTCATAATGATTACAAGTTCCATTTACCAAAGTGATATTATAAATCGACCTTGAATGCATCTAATAACTATGACTTAAAATATATAAAACAAAAATTGACAGGACTACAATGAGATACTGAAAAATCCATAATAATGGGCTATTTTAACATGTCTCTCAATAATTGACATGACAAGCAGACAAAGATCAGGAAGCGATGGAAGATTTGAACAACATGATGAGTGAGCTTAATTTACTGGACATATCAGTATATACAACACTCCTATAACTGTAGGATACATATTCTTTTCAAAATACTATTTATAAAATTTGAATATAATACTATACTATAAAGCAATCCTTGATACATATCAAATGATTGAAATAATAGAATGTTTTTGTTTTTAAAAACTTTTTTTTATTTATTCATTTTAGAGAGGAAAGAGAGAGAGAGAAAGAGAGAGGAGAGAAGGGGGAAGGAGCAGGAAGCATCAACTCCCATATGTAAGGTGACCAGATTTTAAAATTGGTAAAGCGGGACACCATTGACAGGGGAGAGGGTGTTCTTGATTAAAAATTTGGTCTATATGGAGCAAAAGAAATTTTCATAGAATGCAAAAATAGTATTGTAATATATTTTTTTAAATTTCAACATAAGTACAATTTACAAATATAATACATTATAAAATTATATATAGTATTATTTTATTCTTTGGCATATTTCTCATGTGAGTGAATATATTTTAGTAGATTGCTATCGTTGTTTAAAAGGTCATGAAATTTTTCACAAGAATTTGTTAAATTCTATTTCACACATAAAATAGCTTTCAAAGTCTCAACACTTAATTGTGATTTTTCTGATGTCCACACTTTATTTACTGTAGAAAAAATGCGTTCAGTCGCAGCATTAGTTCCTGGTAAAGACAGCGCATATTCCACAATTTTTAGTGCATTATTGTATGGAACATGGTTCATTTCAAAATGATGAAATATTTCTAACCATTTGTTCTCTATTGTGATTTTTGCTGATGCCCAAGATTTAACCTTTTCCTTCTCAATATATTTTTTTTCTTTTTTTTATTCATTATAGAGAGGAGACACAGAGTGAGAGAGAGAGAAAGGGGGGAGGAGCTGGAAGCATCAACTCCCATATGTGCCTTGACCAGACAAGTGCAGGGTTTTGAACAAGCGACCTCAGTGTTCCCAGGTCCACGCTTTATCCACTGCGCCACCACAGGTCAGGCCATAAAAATAATTTTCATTAAGATCACCATAGTGGAAAACAAGAGAAATGCTATTCTTTTTTCTCTAATGAAAGGATGATTACATACTTAGAAAAACTGAGAGAGTCTATTAAAATAAATAAATAAATAAGCAAACAAGCAAAAGGTACTAGATTAATAGAACAATTGAATAGTAGAGAGTAGATTTTAAAACATGCAAAGATGAAGCCCTGGCTGGATAGCTCGATTGGTTGTGTTGTAAAGTACCCGTACTTCAAATCCACGGGTTTACGTAAAGACACCAAGTCCAGATGAATTTTGAAGAGTTTTATTAAAGGAGGAGATTTATTAAATATGTCGGCCACATGTAGCTGACACGAGGCAGTCTGAAAGCCCAAATCACGTGCAAGCCCCAGGCCCATCCCTTGAGGCAGGTCATATATCTTTGTTCACACACACACACACACACACACACAGGTTGGCGGCAAAAGGAGGAGGGGGATGGAACATAATTCATTAGCAAGCTTACACTATTTGTCTATAGGATCTATAAAAACATTTCTACACATTAAAACTTATAAGGTAAAAAAAAAAAAAACTTATAAGGTAACACAATAGCAAAGATGTGATTCCACATATTAAAAGATATTCCTAAATTTTCTAGTGTTCATTTGCCTTTCCTTTGTTTAGAGATATATACATTAATTACATGCTTTCAGGAGGGGAGGGGTAGTTTCCATGTCACTAGGAGATAAATGCCTGCAAATGTTTAATCAAAATAAGAAAAGGTTTATTTCAATCTTTCTCTTCCTGCACCTGGCTAACTATTGACCTGCTTCCTTACAGGTGTGGGGGGAGGGACAGGAATTTAAATCTTCTTTTCCTCCTCATTTACAATACAATGCTATCGGCCATCCTGAGTTGGTGCTAATTCACACAAGTATAGAAATCACAACCACAAAATCCCCCTGCATGCCTAGCCCAAATTAAGAAAATGTTCTTTAAGCTTCCTAAACTATTAATATTAATTCTGTAGCTTTTTGGTACCTTACTAGCGTTGGAGCGTTGTCCCGGAGTGCTAGGGTTGCTGGTTTGATCCCTGGTCGAGGCACATGCAGGAGCAGATTGATGTTCCTGTCTCCTGTCCTCTCTCTTTAAAGTTAATAAATAAAATCCTTTTTTTTTCTTTTTTTTTTTTTTTACAGAGATAGAGAGAGAGTAATAGATAGGGACAGACAGACAGGAACGGAGAGAGGTGAGAAGCAATCATTAGTTTTTCGGTGCAGTTTCAATACTTTAGTTGTTCATTGATTGCTTTCTCACATGTGCCTTGACCACGGGCCTTCAGCAGACCGAGCAACCCCTTGCTGGAGCCAGCGACCTTGGGTCCAAGCTGGTGAGCTTTTGCTCAAGCCAGATGGGCCTGTGCTCAAGCTGATGACCACGGGATCTCGAACCTGGGTCTCACGCGTGCCAGTCCAATGCTTTATCCACTGCGCCACCTCCTGGTCAGGTAAGAAAAATAGGATTTCACCTGACCTGTGTTGGTACAGTTGAGAGGGTGTCAACCTGGAATACTGAGGTTGCTGGTTCGAAGTCCTGGGCTTGCCTGGTCCAGGCACATAGAAGAAGCAACTACAAAATGATGCTTCCCGCTTCTCCTTCCTGCCCTTCTCTCTCCTCCTTTCTCTAAAATTAGTAAATAATGCCCTGGTCCGATAGCTCAGTTGGTTAGAGCATTGTCCCAAAATGCAGAGGTTGCTGGTTCAATTACCGGTGGGCGCACATGCAGGAACGAATTGATGTTCCTGTCTCTCTCTCCCTCTCTCCCTTCCTCTCTCTAGAATCAATAAAATAAACATTAAAATTAAATATATACATACATAAATAAAATCTTTAAAAAATGTCAATCTTCCATAGAACAATACAGACATTTAATGTTATTCCACTTAGGGTGCTCATAGGCTTTTTCTTAATTAAATAAAATAACTTTAAGCTTGCCTACCAGGCGGTTGCGCAGTGGATAGAGTGTCGGACTGGGATGGGGAAGATCCAGGTTCCAGACCCCGAAGTCACCAGCTTGAGTGCGGACCCATCTGGCTTGAGCAAAAGCTCGCCAGCTTGGACCCAAGGTCTCTGGCTCCAGCAAGGGGTTACTCAGTCTGCTGAAGACCGCGGTCAAGGCACATGTGAGAAAGCAATCAATGAACAACTAAGGTGTCGCAAAGGCAATGAAAAAATAATGATTGATGCTTCTCACCTGTCTCCGTTCCTGTCTGTCTGTCCCTATCTCTCCCTCTCTCTGACTCTCTCTCTCTGTCTCTGTAAAATAAATAAATCAATAACTTTAAGCTTATTTTATGGAAAAAAAGAAGATCAGATATCATAACTTATTAGTATCTATCACTACACCGAACAGTAGAGCTGGCCTGAGTATTCAGAATCGGTACACAGGAGAGGTTAATAATAAAGGAAGTGTTTGAATTCAGTTGATAAAGGATAAACTACGTTTCAAATGATTTTGGTTCATTGCTTATGCTACCTGATGAAAGTAAGTTTGAACCTATATCTTACTTTATACATCCAAATTCCAGATGGAATAAAAGACAAATGTAATAAATAAAGAAAGTATTTTACAAGATAATTTAAGAGGCTACATGTATTTTCTAAGGATCAAGGAGATCTTTTTAACCAAAACAAGGAGCCCAGAGTTATAAAAGAAAATATAAAGTTCTCGCCTGATCTGTGGTGGCGCAATGGATAAAGCGATGACCTGGGAACACTGAGGTCGCCAGTTCAAAACCCTGCACTGCTCTGGTCAAAGCACATATGGGAGTTGATGCTTCCAGCTCCTCCCCCTTTCTCTCTCTCTCTCCCTCACTCTCTGTCTCCTCTCTAAAATGAATAAAATAAAAGGAAATTAAAAAATATATATATATATAAAGTTCTCTTTTCTGCCTTGGAGTCCATGGAAGCTGCTGGGAGCAAAGACTTCTATAACACCAAATATATCTGGAATATTTGTGGTCCAAGGCCATTTTTGTCGGCTATAAACATGGTGTCTGGAGCCTGAGAAAGCACACAACTCTTTATTAAATTAAAGGTGTTTATGCTTGAAGTGAAGCTGAATTCTATCTAGGAAAGAGATGTGCTTGTGTGTACAAAGCAAAGAACAACATGGTGACTCCTGATGGCAAACAAAACAAAACCAGAGTCATCTGGGGAAAGGTAACTCGTGCTCATGGAAACAATGGCATGGTCCGTGCTAAATTAAATTCTGGAGCAATCTTCCTGCTAAGGCAGTGGTTCTTAACCTTTTATGAGGTACCGAACCCACCAGTTTCATATGCGCATTCACCGAACCCTTCTTTAGTGAGAAATAAAATATGATTTTTTCCCCAAATTCAAGACATAGGTATATGTTTTTTTACTGGTGCACAAAATGGCTGTGCATGAACATCACCTTGCTCAAAGAACAAAACCAACAAAGTGCATGAACTAACAACAAATTATGGTATTACTTTATTCTGGCCTCCGCGGCAAAGGCTTCTCCGAACCCCTGAGACCAACTCATCGAACCCCTAGGGTTCGATAGAACCCAGGTTAAGAACCACTGTGCTAAGGCCATTGCACACAGGATCTGTGTAATGCTATCTTCCTCAAGGATGTAAACTGATTGAAAAGTAAATAAATAAAAGAGAAACATATGACTAGTTGAAAATTTTTAATTGTATTATAAGTGGTACCATAAACAAACTTCATGGGCAAATCATAGACAGTATCTGTAATATGTATGGTAGTCAAAGACTTAATTTCTATAAACTTAATTTTAGAAATTTCAGCTCTTATAACTGGACAAGAAAAACACTAAATAATGCAATAGAAAAATGGGCAACAGATCTGAAGAGAAAATTCACAGAAGAACAAGTCCAAATATCCAATTGCTATATTAAAAGGTGCTCAGAAAAAAAAAAAAAAAAAAGGTGCTCAGATTTCTAGCTGGTCAGAAAAAGGTTGGGCCCTTCCTCCATACTAAATAGAATCAGGATGCTAGGTTTCACAAGCCGTTTGTGGTCTGGATTTAAATTCCATCAAACTACTTAACTGCACAATGCGTGCAGTGGTCCAGACTCAGAGAAATACAAATTAATAATTAAATATTGCTTTATATCCACTAAACTGACAAAAACTTAAAAAGAACTATAATACCTGTTGCCAGGAGGGATGTGGGGGAATGGGTGCTCTCATCATTGAAGTGGTAAAGTGTTCCAGCCTTCTTGGAAGGCAATCTGGCATTATCTATTAAAATTAAAAATACATATTTCCCTTCACCCCAGAATGCCACTCCTAGGAATCTATCCCATAAAAATGAAAGTGCTAATTTATACAGACATGTGTGTGAGAATGTTTATTGCAGCATTGTTTGTAGCTGCCAAGACCTGGAAACATGGTAAATGGCCATTAATCAGGGAATGGCTGAGAAATTAAAATATATTACTCCATAGAATATTACATGACCATTAAATGGAATGAATTATAGTCTTACCATATGTCTAAGAGAGATTCCCATAAGATTACTAGTGAGAAAAGCAAGACGCAAAATGAGTGTAATATGATACCATACTTGTAAAATACATGATCAAAAACCTCCTTGCCTGACCTGTGGTGGCGCAGTGGATAAAGCATTGACCTGGGAACACTGAGGTCCCCAGTTCAAAACCCTGTACTGGTCTGGTCAAGGCACATATGGGAGTTGATGCTTCCAGCTCCTCCCCCCTTTCTTTCTTTGTCTCTCTCTCTTTCTCTCTCATTCTGTGTCTCCTCTCTAAAATGAATAAAATAAAATTTAAAAAAAACCCAAAAAATCAAAAAGAACAAAACCTTCTTGTAGCCTGACCAGGCAGTGGCACAGTGGATAGAGCGTTGGACTGGGATGCAGAAGATCCAGGTTCGCGACCTCGAGCTCGCCAGCTTGAGCGCGGGCCCATCTGGCTTGAGCAGAAAGCTCACCAGCTTGGACCCAAGGTCGCTGGCTCCAGCAAGGGGTGGCTTGGTCTGCTGAAGGCCCGCGGTCAAGGCACATGTGAGAAAGCAATCAATGAACAACTAAGGTGTCTCAACGGCAATGAGAAACTAATGATTGATGCTTCTCACCTCTCTCCGTTCCTGTCTGTCTGTCCCTATCTATCCCTGTCTCTGACTTGCTCTCTGTCCCTGTAAAAAAAAAAAAAAACACCAAAGAAAAAAACAAAACACCCTCGTTGTATATGTGGGTGTACAGGAATATACTGTATATGCGTGTTTGAGTAATAGCAAAGGGAAATCTATGTGGACACACTCTAGGTTGTTATTCGTGGAGGAAAGTTGCCTATAATAAAAACAGTAAATATGGTCCTGGCCGGATAGCTCAGTTGATTAGTGTCATTCCAGTACGTCAAGTTTGTGGGTTTGATTCCAGGTCGGGGCACATAGAAGAATCAACCAATGAGTAAGTAAAACAACAAATTAATTAATTTCTTTCTCCCTTTCTCTAAAATAAATATACATTTATGAAGAACAAAAACAAGTTTTAAAAAACAGTAAATATAATATGATCCCATTTATGTAAAATTGTGTCTGTGCACAGATGCGTGTGCGCAGAAGTGCACGGAAGGAAGCCCCCCTCAGCCTTACTGATTAGGATGGTGAGATATCAGGGGGGTTTATTTTCACGGTTGTTTCTTTATGTCTTGTTCCAATTCTTTATAATGGACTGTGTGATTTTTATATCCAAGAAGAAGATGAAGTTATTTTCATCTTGAAAATAAAATAACAATAAACAAATAAACCCAAACTTGAAATACTAATACAATTCAGTAACACACACTTTCCTTTTTTTGAGAGACAGAGACGTGATTTGCTCCTCCACTTATGCAATCCATGCACTCACCAGTCACCAGAACCTCCCAGCTGGTGCCCACACTTGAGGGCAAACCTGCAACCCTGATGCATCTGGAAGATGCTCCAACCCCTTGCGCTCCCCCATCAGGGTTACACACGTCCTTATTCATCATGGGCTTGAGGGGACTCTGCTTATAAAAGGGATGAAAAAGAATGAACAAAGCTAATGTCTATTGCTCTAAAGTATTTCCTTCATTGCAAATTAAAGCCACACGTATATTTATTACAACACATATTTCTGTGTGTGTGAAAGAGACAGAGAGAGAGAGAGAATGAGAAAGAGTGAATACCGGAAGGGAGAGAGAGATGAGAAACATCAACTGGTAGTTGCAGCACCTTAGTTGTTCATTGATTGCTTTCTCCTATGTGCCTTGATGGAGTGGACGTGGGTTTGGGGGCAGGGGGTGGGGCTCCAGCTGAGCCAGTGACCCCTTGTTCAAAGCTCAAACTAGCGACCTTTGGGCTCAAGAGAGCTACCCCACATTCTTTCTTTCTTTTTTTTTTTTTTACAAGGACAGAGAGAGTCAGAGAGAGGGACAGACAGACAGGAACAGAGAAAAGTGAGAAGTATCAATTATTAGTTTCTCATTGCTGTTGTGACACCATAGTTGTTCATTGATTGCTTTCTCACATGTGCCTTGACCGCGGGCCTTCAGCAGACCGGGCCACCCCTTACTGGAGCCAGCGACCTTGAGTCCAAGCTGGCGAGCTTTTGCTCAAGCCAGATGGGCCCATGCTTAAGCTGGCGATCTCGGGGTCTCGCACCTGGGTCTTCCAGCATCCCAGTCTGATGCTCTATCCACTGCGCCACCGCCTGGTCAGGCTTTCTTTCTTCCTTTCTTTTTTTAACAAGGACAGAGAGAGTCAGAGAGAGGGACAGACAGATAGGAACAGAGAGAGGCGAGCTACCCCACATTCAAGCTGGTGAGCCCTTGCTCAAGCCAGATGAGCCTGCACAGCACATCTTTTTGATGGTTTCACTGTGGCAGTAGAATTATTTGTTGCTTTTGTGAATTTTTAAAAACCTTTTTAAAAAAAGAAACCTTTAGTAGAAGTTTGATGTTTTGGTATTTATATTTCTTTTTCTTCTTTTTTTTTTACAGGGACAGAGAGAGAGTCAGAGAGAGGGATAGATAAGGACAGACAGACAGGAATGGAGAGAGATGAGAAGCATCAATCACTAGTATTTCGTTGCCGTTGGGACACCTTAGTTATTCATTGATTGCTTTCTCACATGTGCCTTGACCGCGGGCCTTCAGCAGACCGAGCAACCCCTTGCTGGAGCCAGCGACCTTGGGTCCAAGCTGGCGAGCTTTTGCTCAAGCCAGATGGGCCCCGCGCTCAAGCTGGTGAGCTCGGGTTCTCGAACCTGGGTCTTCTGCATCCCAGTCCGATGCTCTATCCACTGCGCCACTGCACCACCGCCTGGTCATGCATTATCTATATTTCTTTATGGGAGAACCTACAGAAGAGGAGAAAACAGTATAGTATATGTAAAATGTAGGGTGAGCTCTCTAGCATTTGGGGGAACTGGCTCAGTGTTGCCTGCTGCTTTGAATGGTAGGTTTTATCAATTTGAAAGAGAGATTTCCTTCCTGCTTTTCAGATAGCTAATAAAAATAGCATTATGTGAGATTACCAACCCAGCATTGCAAATGTTAGATTAGAGAGTAAATTCATTTTTGTGTTTTTGACTTGTTTGAGAAGAGTTATTTGGATGGGGGTTTAGAGATGGGGAAACTTGTTGATCTAGTTTTAAGTCGAGGCTGCTAGTTTATACAGGGGGTTGCTTTTACTCAGTTGTCCTTTTACAAACTGAGGAAACACGGGAAATCCTTCCTGCCTGTAAAATGAGGATCCTGAGAGTAATCTAAACATACACTTTCTTTTTGGTTGGTTTAGGTGAGGTAAGAGAATAAGAGTTGAAAATGGCCCATTAAGGTCTTAATGGAGTTGTGGAGAAGTTTAAATAGACTCATATGAATAAAACACCTTAGAATAGTGCCTGAATTTGGGAAGCACTACCTGAGTGTAGCTATTATTATGATGATGACAAATCTTTTTTCATTGGTTGAACTCAATTATCTGTTTGTACAGGATGCACTTGTTTGGGGGAGAAATGGCCTCTATTATAAACTATTGATGTAATTTAAGATTCTGAGATACTGTCTGACTTACTTTGCTCACCCAACACCATGAACATAAGGGCACTAAATTCTATTTGGTAGTAAAACTAAACCAATGGTTACTTATAACTTCATAATGAGACTTAGGGATTTAATAAGATATTAAAAATACTTTAAAAAATTATTTAGCCTGACCTGTGGTGGCGCAGTGGATAAAGCATGAACCTGGGAACACTGAGGTCGCCAGTTCAAAACCCTGCACTGGTCTGGTCAAGGCACATATGGGAGTTGATGCTTCCAGCTCCTCCCCCCTTTCTCTCTTTCTTATTTATTTATTTATTTTAATAGACTCTCTCAGTTTTTCTAAGTAGGTAATCATCCTTTCATTAGAGAAAAAAGAATAGCATTTCTCTTGTTTTCCACTATGGTGATCTTAATGAAAATTATTTTTATGGCCTGACCTGTGGTGGCGCAGTGGATAAAGCGTGGACCTGGGAACACTGAGGTCGCCAGTTCAAAACCCTGCACTGGTCTGGTCAAGGCACATATGGGAGTTGATGCTTCCAGCTTCTCCCCCCTTTCTCTCTCTCTCACTCTGTGTCTCCTCTCTAAAATGAATTAAAAAAAAATTTTAAAAGAGGGGAAAAAATCTATTAAAAAAAATTATTTAGTGACTTTAGAAAGAGAGGAAGGGAGAGAAAGAGAGAGAGAGAGAGAGAGAGAGAGACATCGATCTGTTCCTGTAAGTGCCTTGATGGGGGATTGAAACGGCAACCTTTGTGTATTGGGACAACACTCCAACCAACTAAGCTACCTGGCCAGGGCAAATATTAAAAATACTTTTGATTTTTTAAAATAATTGTGGTTTTCTATAAAAATCAGTTCCTGATTCTCTGTTTGGGATAAGACACACAGAATATCTAGCATTTTCACTATGGCTGTCTTTCTCTAATAACTAAAAAAGAACCTTTAAAAATATTAGTGAAAGGATGAGTTAAGGGGTTTTGCTTCTGGGTTTGGTGTTTTGCTTCATCCTGTTGTAAAGCCCCACCACCCATATTCTTGCAGGAATCGAAGGCGGACAAAAACGCCCACACAACTTGATGAAGGAAGTAGGATTTTAATTAGCCAACGGAGCAGCATGTCCTCCTAAAGAGGCAAGTCAAACACGCACTACCCAAGGTAGATTTCTTACACCTCATATAACCTTTACAGAACACACGTTCACACGCTAGGGGCTTGTGACCCCTTTGTCTAGAGGTACACGTCAATCACATGACTCCAGGATGGGCAGAGGTTTAGGTGAGGTCAGAGAATAAGAGTTGAAAATGGCCCATTAAAGTCTTAAAAACTTAAGAAAAGGAGAGAGGAAGGAGTTATTCAGATAAGTTCTATCTTCCTTTCTGGTGTAGCAAGTTGTCTCATGCTCCTTTTCAGAGAACTATAGGAAAGTTAACCCCTGCTGGCTCCCTTCCCCCTGCATTCTTCCTTTAAAACTTTCTAGTAAGAAAACCTTCCCATTAGCAAAATAATAGCCCTTCCCAAGCTGGAAGGTATTTGCAATTTCACTGACCACTTTTAGCTGATGTTGCCTGGCCCTCATTGTAAATCACAGGCAAGCATAAAAATCATATTTTATTTATTTATTTATTATTTTTTTACAGTGACAGAGAGAGAGTCAGAGAGAAGGATAGATAGGGACAGACAGACAGGAACGGAGAGAGGTGAGAAGCATCAATCATTAGTTTTTCATTTCCGTAGCAACACCTTAATTGTTCATTGATTGCTTTCTCACATGTGCCTCGACTGCGGGCCTTCAGCAGACCGAGCAACCCCTTACTGGAACCAGCAACCTTGGGCCCAAGCTGACGAGCTTTTGTTCAAGCCAGATGGACCCGTGCTGAAGCTGGCGACCTCGGGGTCTTGAACCTGGGTCTTCTGCATCCCAGTCCGACGCTCTATCCACTGTGCCACTGCCTGGTCAGGCAAAAAACAAAAACAAAAACATATTTTACAAACTTATTTAGCCTGGTTTAGGAGGGCTTTCTTCCTTAATATGACCTCCACAGTTTAAGAGCAGAGTTCTCTTTATCTTCTCTTTTCAGATTGTAAAGCCAGTAGCCACGGCCACCATCACAGCCGTCTGGCCCATGCAGGTTCGCATTAGATTCGGACAGTTGGTAATGAAACAACGGAGCCAAGAACTGGTGAGCCATCAGCTTTAATTCTAGCTTGCACCCGGCAGGCAAGAAATACACACAGTGGGAAAACACTTCCCTTTCCATTCAGGGCTCCCAATGCCACTGACTTATCTGAGTTTCCTAGAATCAAAGGTTTGTACCTCACCAGCCTTATTCACCTCTGTTTCCCATATCCTTCTCTCTGCACAAACTGGCTTTTCTTTCAGCACTCCACCATCTTGGCTGTTTTTCCTGGCCTCCTCCACATGGCCTTTCTCTGTTCTCTTACAGCATGTGCTCCTCCTAGAATATAATCACTATTCCCAAGAACAAGGTGATCTCTCCTTTTAAAACCTTTTGACATGAAAACCCTCTCTCAAGACACATTAACATAATCACGCCCATCTCAAGCAAGAAGGGCAACTAATATCATCACCTGGGCGACAGGCTTTCATGTGGGCAGCGCCATCTTTAACAAAGTGAGCATAATATATTTTATCTACCCAACAGCTGGCTATTCTAATAATCCGGGCACTCATAACAAAGTGGATCATTGCATGTTGGGTTGGCTTTCTTTTCTTTTCTTTTTAAAAATTTTAACCTTAAATCTTTTTAAGATTTACAGTCTTTCTGGGAAAAACTGGAATAGCCAGGGAATACTTACTCCATATATTATTGAATCCACGGAATATAAGTTTTTTGCAACAAAAGTAACTAGACTGGCAAGCAATTTTGAGGTAAGTCTGTGTGGTTAATTTTTCTTCTTCTCTTAGTGAATAACAGATCTGATGCCAAAACTGCTTTGGCTATGGAAATGGACATTTTTTTTCCCCCAACTGAGTCAGCATGGGTGATAAATAAATCAAGTATGTTTTACTGCTCTAATAGTATGTGGGATCATGGGTAATCTTTTCTCAGAGGTGAGCCATATTCTCCTCTTCTTCCAACTTTGCAGATGGATTTGCCATAGCTCAGAGAGAAAAGGATGACTTGCTTTTATGACATGTACATTTTGGTTGACCCATTAGAGCAGATTTTTTTCTTTTTTAAAAAAAATTTTATTCATTTTAGAGAGGAGACACAGAGTGAGAGAGAGAGAGAGAGAGAGAGAGAGAAAGGGGGAGGAGCTGGAAGCATCAACTCCCATATGTGCCTTGACCAGAGCAGTGCAGGGTTTTGAACTGGCGACCTCAGTGTTCCCAGATCAATGCTTTATCCACTGCGCCACCACAGGTCAGGCCTAGAGCAGTTTTTAAATTTCAACCAGGTTACTCAGCCATGATTCTTGCTCAATTGTTATCACTCAGAAAGTACCCTAAAGTCTGAACAGCCCAGTTTTCTACTGCTTTAGTGGTTTGACAGGTTTGATGTTCATGTCAACACCCTAATGTGACATTAATCCAGGATTGTTTACCATGGACTTAATGTCATTCACTCCTTTCACACATATCCTGTGAGTACCTACTACGTTCTAGAACTTCATAACAAAAGGGCTCATTCAAATCATATTGATGCTTCTTCAACTTTTTTTTCTGCTTCTGAGGTATCCATGTAAAAATTGCTGTTTGGCAGTTTCTTCCAGAGTTGGAACCTTCGGAAGTTCCCCAACTTTGCGTCTTTTGAAGGGTGTCTTCCCCACTAAGTGACACTAGAGGGCGCCCAATTGCCAGTAACAGATTTGGGCAATTGGACTTCGTGCACTATTTCAAGACTTTGGTTTTACCCCTTTCACTAAAGAACTAGTTGCACCGCTCCATTCTCCTGATGAAGTATCAAAGGATGAGATACTCTAATGTGGACTGGACAAGACATTGGTTTCCATTAAGGCTTTCTCCCCTGAAAGCCACACTTTTGAAATACCCCTGTTAACAGCGAGTAACTTGGTAGTAACTGTGCATCCTGGATATTACATTTAATTGCATCCTGTTGTCAGCCACCATATCCATGATATCCTGAAAGGAAATTTTTGGAAAGACCGACTCCTTTATAAACTCAAAGAATTCATCGACAGCCATGGCTGGGTGGTTCAGTTGGTGGGAGCATTGTCCGGATACATAAGGATTGATTGCCAGTTTGATCCCTAGTGTGGGCACATACAGAAACTGATTGATGTTTCTGTCTGCCTGTCTTTCTGTCTCTCTCCCTCTCTCCCTTCCTCCCTCTCTTTTAAATCAATCAATATAATTTTAAAAAATTAAAAAAATATATCAACAAACCAATTGGACTTTCATTTTGCTGTTTCATCTAAAGCCCTTGGACACAGGAAGGTCTTTCCTCCCATTTTGGCCCAAGATTATCTGCCATTCCAAATCTTCTGTTCTTTCCCTTCTTTGTACCTTTTTTTTTTTTTTTTGGAATTAAGTAATTCAGATTTTTATTCCTTCTTAGATCTCAGTTGTTTTTTTTAATTTTTTTTTATTTATTCATTTTAGAGAGGAGACACAGAGTGAGAGAGAGAGAGAAAGGGGGGAGGAGCTGGAAGCATCAACTCCCATATGTGCCTTGACCAGGCCAGTGCAGGGTTTTGAACTGGCGACCTCAGTGTTCCCAGGTTGACGCTTTATCCACTGCGCCACCACAGGTCAGGCTCTTTGTACCTCTTAAACACCAACCAGTACTCAAATTTTCATCTGCTATCTAAAGAGACAGGAGAATACTTCTCATTTGCTTATGATGTGGCAGTTGCTTTTTTTCATGTCATGATCACATGTATTCCTCCCAACAACCCTTAGCAGGTTATCAGTGTCCCGAATTATTGATTTATTTATTCATTCATTTTTAGAGAGGAGAGAGGGAGGGGTGGGGGACGAGCAGGAAGCATCAACTCCCATATATGGCTTGACCAGAAAAGCGCAGGGTTTTGAACCAGCGACCTCAACATTCCAGGTTGACGCTTTATCCACTGCGCCACCACAGGTCAGGCCATCAGTGTCCTCAATTTATAGATGAATAAACTGAGGTTCCAGATGAAGTCACCTGCTGAAGGTTGTGTACCTTTATAAATAGATGAGCCAGGATTTACTTCTAAGGTTTTCTGATTTTGCTTTTTTCTCTACTGCCCTCCTTCACCGAGACTTTCAGAGTCTTTAGTTTTGTCATTAACGTTTCCAGTTGTGTCATTCTTAGTCATGTTTTTGTTTTGTTTGTTTGTTTTTAGTTTAGTTTTTTTGTTTTTTTTGTTTTTTACAGGGATAGAGAGAGAGAGAGAGAGTCAGAGAGAGGGATAGATAGGGACAGACAGACAGGAACTGAGAGAGGTGAGAAGCATCAGTCATTAGTTTTTCGTTGTTGTTGCGACACCATAGTTGTTCATTGATTGCTTTCTCACATGTGCCTTGACTGTGGGCCTTCAGCAGACCGAGCCACCCCTTGCTGGAGCCAGCGACCTTGGGTCCAAGCTGACGAGCGACCTTTTGCTCAAGCCAGATGGGCCTGCGCTCAAGTTGGCGACCTTGGGGTCTCGAACCTGGGTCTTCTGCATCCCAGTCCGACGCTCTATCCACTGCGCTACCACCTGGTCAGGCTGTTCTTTGGTTTTACCTCATGAAAGTTTAACCAAGATTCACAATTTATGATAAAAACTAGCTAAAGACCTTATAAAAATGAAAGTGAACCTCAATTATGATAAAATCTTCCCTAATCCTATCATATCTCAGAATTAAAAAGAAAACCAAACTTGAGATAGGAGTAGCTTTGGTCATTAAGTAAAAGAGGTCTTTGGTTTACCTCTTTCATTATAACTCATCCCAGAGTGGCTAATATGTAAGATTAAAACACGTATATTTCCCCTGATGGACTGGCTCAGTGGTGGAGCATCAGCCTGGCGTGTGGAAGTCCCAGGTTTGATTCCTGGTCAGGGCACACAGGAGAAGCGCCCATCTGCTTCTCCACCCCTCCCCCTCTTGCTTCTTTCTCTCTCTTCCCCTCTGGGAGCCTTGGCTCAATTGGAGTGAATTGGCCTGGGCGCTGAGAATGGCTCCATGGCCTCTGCCTCAGGTACTAAGAAGAGCTTGGTTGGAGCAACGGAGCAATGCCCCAGATGGGCAGAGCATCGCCCCCTAGTAGGCTTGCTGGGTGGATCCCGGTCGGGTGCATGTGGGAGTCTGTCTCTCTGCCTCCCCTCCTCTCACTGAATAATAAAACAAATAAACAAAAGTATATTTGACTTTATTGAAAGACTTTCTAGAAACTCAGAGGCCTTCAGAATCTCTATTAACGAGCTAATTTATTTGGTCATAGTTAAATTTTCATATTTCAAGCTTTTCAAGGCAAGGAATTATTCTCTGTGTAACTTGGTTTGAAGCAAGAAGCTACCATGAATATAGAATCACCAAATTGAAAATTGACTCCCTGCCTGAGCTGTGGTAGCGCACTAGATAGAGTGTTTACTTGGAATGCTGAGGTTTCTAGTTCGAGGCCCTGGGCATGCCCAGTCAAGGCACATACAGTACAAGAAGCAACTACTATGAGTTAATGCTTTTTGCTCCTTTCCCCTACTTTCTCTCTTTCTCTGTCTCTCTCTCTTTTTCTCTCCCCCCTCTTTAAAATCAATAAATAAAACATATTTTTCTTTAAAGACAACTGTCTTTTTTTAAAAATATTTTATTTTATTTTATTCATTTTAGAGAGGAGACACAGAGTGAGAGAGAGAGAGAGAGAGAGAGAGAGAAAGGGGGGAGGAGCTGGAAGCATCAACTCCCATATGTGCCTTGATCAGACCAGTACAGGGTTTTGAACTGGCGACCTCAGTGTTCCCAGGTCAACATTTTATCCACTGCGCCACCACAGGCCAGGCAAATAAAATATTTTAAAAATTGAATTTCCTGCAATAATCTATATTTCCTAGATATCTAATTATCTAATGCAGTTTTTTTTATAGAGAAAGAGAGAGGGACAAGATAGGGACAGACAAGCAGAAGAGAGAGAGATGAGACGCATCAATTCTTTCTTGTGGCACCTTAGTTGTTCATTGATTGCTTTCTCATATATGCCTTGACGGGGGGCTACAACAGAGTGAATGACCCCTTGCTCAAACCAGCAAACTTTGGGCTCAAGCCAGCTACCATGGGGTCATGTCTATGATCCCACACTCAAGCCAGCAACCCCACGCTCAAGCTGGTCAGCATGCACTCAAGCCGGCAACCTCAGGGTTTCAAACCTGGGTCCTCTGTATCCCAGTCCGATGCTCTATCCACTGCACCACTGCCTAGTCAGGCTCTAATGCAGTTCAAAAGGAGAAAATGGCCATAGAAGTTTCTGGATTACTGGTCTTCTGGTATTTATTATGTGTAGAGTTTTTGGGTTTTTTTTTTTTAATTTTTTTTTAATCTTTAATTTCTTTTTATTTTATTCATTTTTAGAGAGGAGACACAGAGTGAGAGAGAGAGAGAGAGAAAGAGAAAGGAGGGAGGAGCTGGAAGCATCAACTCTCATATGTGCCTTGACCAGACCAGTGCAGGGTTTTGAACTGGTGACCTCAGTGTTCCCAGGTCAACGTTCTATCCACTGCGCCACCACAGGTCAGGCAAGTTTTTGGTTTTTTAAAAAATGTTTATTGTGGCCTGACTTGTGGTGGCGCAGTGGATAAAGCATCGACCTGGGAACACTGAGGTCACCAGTTCAAAACCCTGCACTGCTCTGGTCAAGGCACATATGGGAGTTGATGCTTCCAGCTCCTCCCCCCCTTCTCTCTCTCTCTCTCTCTCTCTCTCACTCTGTGTCTCCTCTCTAAAATGAATAAATAAAAAGAAAAAAAAATGTTTATTGTGCCTGACCAGGCGGTGGCACAGTGGATAGAGCGTCGGGCTGGGATGCGGAAGACTCAGGTTTGAGACCCCGAGGTCGCCAGCTTGAGTGCGGGCTCCATTCCTGTCTGTCTGTCCCTATCTATTCCTCTCTCTGACTCTCTCTCTGTCCCTGTAAAGAAAAAAAAAATGTTTATTGTATTGATTTTAGAGAGAGACAAAGGAAGGAAGAGAGAGACAGAAATATTGATCTACTCCTGTATGTGCCCTGACTGGGAATTGAACCAGCAACCTCTGTGCTTCGAGATGATGCTCTAACCAACTGAGCTACCCGGCCAGGGTGAGTAGGGTTTTTTTAAAGCTTTATTGAGATATGATTTATGTACTATACAATTTACCCATTTAAAGTATATGATAGAATGGATTTTAGTATATTCACAGATGTGTGCAACCACTACCAGTCAATTTTAGAACATTCTCATCATCTCCAGAAGAAATCCTATATCCTTTAGTTATTACTCTCCTATTTATTGCTCTATACCTTCTCTTCCAGCTTTAAATATCCAGTAATCCACTTTCTGTTTGCATGGATTGCCCTATTATGGACTTTAGTATGAATAAGATTATATAGTACGTCTTTCGTGACTTACTTCTTTAACATAGGGTAATGCTTTCACGATTCATCCACATTATGGCATATATCAGTACTATATTCTTTTTTATGGCTGAGTAATATTTCATAGTATGGATATACCACTTTTTATTTATCCATTCATCTGTGTGATGGACATTTGAGTGTTTAAATCTTTTAGCTAGTATGAATAATGTACATGTTTTTGTGTGGACATATCTTTCCACTTCTCTTAGATAGATGCCTAATAGTGGAATTGTTAGGTCATATGGCAACCAATGTTTAATTATTTGTGGAACTGACAGACTCTTTTCCAAAGCAGCTGAACCTTTTTACAATCCTACCAACAGTATATCGGGTAGGGAAACAGAAAATGAAGTGCAACTCAGTAGACATATTTAACACAGCTATGCTGAAGTAGAAAATTACTTATTTGAGATTCATAATCCACCTAGGGTTAAATTCAAGCTACAACATGGGTAATGTTGAAAAATTTGATATCAGCTTTGTAAAAAGGCTTTCTGGAAACATGATGGCTTTCAGAGTTTTTGTTAATGAGCCCACTTGAATCTAGAAAATACCCCTGGTTTTCAGAATCGTCCTTCAGTTCCAATTACTACAATATGGTAACAATGTGAATTTGGGTCTGTTGTGCAGGGGACAAGTAAGGTGATGGATAAAAACAGAAAATGTCTGGTAACTTTGGAAATCCAGGTACCAAAAGAAATCTCATTTCTTGCCTAGTCCTTAATAACCACGTCTTTGGGTTTTTGCTCTTCCTCTATACCAGGAGCAATTGCTTACATTTTGCCTCTTCCTCCAGCAGTCCCACCTCACTTATCTCCCCTGCTGGATTCCTCTATCATTATTTTGTTTTGGGTTCTGGACCTGGACGGTGCCTCTGTCCCAGAACCCCGTGCTGCACTGGAGAAAGTTATCCCCAGGATGGCTGCCCTTGTTGGCTTAGATGCATTTAAAATGCACTGGGATGCCTGTGGACTTCAGGAACATTTTCTCACCTTCCTTTTTCCTCTCTACTAGAATAAACATGGGGTTGAGATCCTTTTGCAGCTACGCAAGCAGAGTTCATTGCCTCAAGCTGTCAGAGAATAGAAAACATCTGTTGTAATTCAGCAGGCCTCTGACCCGCTCTTTGCCAGAGTGTGGGACATTTTAGGTCCTGTGGCTCCTGTCCATCTCTCCTGCTTGTGGACACCTATTTTTATATGGTGGTGTAAATATCTGCAGAACAGCCAGACTTAATATGCTCTCATATGCTTGGCTCTTAAACTTCTCCTGGATGCGTCCTGCCTACGAACAGTGTGGAAGCCTGAGGTCATGTAAATGGTGTGAGTGAGTGAAACAGGTGTCTCAGAATGTCACCCTGCTTAAAGCAATACCTTGCAGAAAGCCCTCTATGGGGGCCCTCAGGGCAGTCACTTCGGCCAATGAAAATAAGTTTCTTTACCCAGCATATGGCTGAGGGGGAGAATTGACTTCTGCACAGGTAGATCCAGTCTTAAGGGAAATTGATTTCTGTTTGTCTTGGTCCAAACATGGTTCTAGCCCCTCCCCATGATGGTAACAGAAGAAGGTTTCCTCTTCCCGCTCCATTCCGTTCCCCTCTGCGGGAGAACCTTGCCAGTTGCTTTGATTTAGGATGCAGGAGCTGCCAGGATTTCAGACACGATGTCCACATGGATGTGCCGAGGGAGGAATTGGAAAATTTGGACTTGGCAGGTAGTGGAGCGTAGGAGAGAAGAGCTAGCTGTCTTAAAAAAAAGAAGTACATCAAGAGCTCTATAAGCAGTGGCTCTATCGGGAAGAAGAACCAAGGCCTACTTGCAACTGGTACTACCAGTGAGGGCGAAGAGGGGCAGGGACCAGACCTCAGAGCAGACTGTGATTACTCCATGGAATTTTTTTTTTTTTTTTAATTTTTTTTTTTTTTTTTTTTTTTTACTCCATGGAATTTGAGTGGAGAAAGCTCCTATATAAAAATGCCCCATCTGCTGCCTTTCCTGGTGCCTGAGATTCTAATCTGCATACCTGTGTGTGTGTGTCTGTGCATGCGTGTGTGTGCTGTGTATCTCACGGAGTCTTGATCTCTTCCTTGTGAAGGTTTTTGGGTGCCCTAGAATCCCCTCTTAATGTGTAACTACCCAGGAGGGAGATTCATTTAAGCCAGTTCAGGGCATGCCCTGAGCACAAGGATAGGGATTACAGGAAGGGAGCTGGAAGAGGCCTGTGATGGAAGATGGGAGTCCACAGAGAAAGGAAAAGCCTAGGGAAAGGGGTGTAAGAGAATCCCGGCCCCGGTCACTATCTTCCCAGGGAAAGATTTAAAGCAACATTAAAAGGCAGGTTGGGAGATGGGGGTGAAAGTCTTCCTGTAAGGAATGATGTCCTAGGACTTCACTGTCCTCCTGCCTTTAGTCCTGGGTCTTAACTACACATTTCTTCAGGCAAGTGGAGCCAACTACTGTCATTTCCAGGAACCAGAAACCTGGCGTCATCCTGGGCCCTTCCCCTCTCCCTCAAGCCCAGTGCGAGCTGGCCACCAAGCCCTGCAGGTTCTACTTTCTTAGAAATCACTAATTGTGCCTGCTAGCAGGTGCCCAGGCCTCCAGCTCAGCCTCCCCCCAATCCATGGTCATGCTGCTGTTGAAATGGGCTTTCTAAAACGTCAGCGTCTTCATCTCCACCCTTAGCATAAAATCTTTCCTTGTTGCCCGATTGCCTGATTGCCTTCCAGATAAAACTCCACCTCTCTTAGGACTGGCATCCCTTTCTGGCCTCTCTAGTTTTGTCTGTTTTACTTGTCCTCCTGCAACTAACTACCTTCCTACCAAAGGGATTCCCTGAAATCTTTTTCTTTTTTTAAATTTTTATTTTATTCATTTTTAGAGAGGAGACACAGAGTGAGAGAGAGAGAGAGAGAGAGAGAGAGAGAGAGAGAGAGAAAGGGGGGAGGAGCTGGAAGCATCAACTCCCATATGTGCCTTGACCAGACCAGTGCAGGGTTTTGAACTGGCGACCTCAGTGTTCCCAGGTCAACGCTTTATCCACTGCGCCACCGCAGGTCAGGCTCCCTGAAATCTTAATGACTTGTCTCACGTTCCTGAAGGCTTTTGTAGGTGCTGCCATGTCTGGAGGGACATCATTCCTCTTACAGTCATTCAAGGCTCAGCTTAAGAATCACCTCTTCCAGCCTGACCAGGCGGTGGCGCAGTGGATAGAGCGTCAGACTGGGATGAGGAAGACCGAGGTTCTAGACCCTGAGCTCGCCAGCTTGAGCGCAGGGCCCATCTGGCTTGAGCTAAAGCTCGCCAGCTTGGATCCAAGGTCGCTGGCTCCAGCAAGGGGTTGCTCGGTCTGCTGAAGGCCCACGGTCAAGGCACATGTGAGAAAGCAATCAATGAACAACTATGGTGTCGCAAGGGCAATGAAAAACTAATGATTGATGCTTCTCACCTCTCTCCGTTCCTGTCTATCTGTCCCTATCTATCCCTCTCTCTGACTCTCTGTCCCTGTAAAAATAAATAAATAAAAGAATCACCTCTTCCAAAGAGACAACTCTGACCCTCCTGTCTGGGTGGTGTGCCTCAGGAAACCACACAGCGCCTCAGCCTCATTGCCCTGAATTGTCACGGTCTTCCCAACCCCCTTTCAAACATGAGTTCTTTGGTTTTTTTTAAAGAATGAGGAAGTTTAAAAAAAAGCAAAGAATGAGGAAGTTTATTATTATTACTATTATTATTTAGATTTTATTTATTCATTTTTATTAGAGAGAGAGAGAGAGAGGGAGAGAGGAAAGCAACAGAGAAAACAGGGGGAAGAGCCTGACCTGTGGTGGTGCAGTGGATAAAGCGTCGACCTGGGAACACTGAGGTCGCCAGTTCAAAACCCTGCACTGGTCTGGTCAAGGCACATATGGGAGTTGATGCTTCTAGCTCCTCCCCCCTTTCTCTCTGTCTCTCTCTCTCTCTCTCACTCTGTGTCTCCTCTCTAAAATAAATAAATAAAAAGAAATAAAAAAAAAAACAGGGGGAAGAGCAGGAAGCATAAACTCCCATATGTGCTTTGACCAGGTAAGCCCAGGGTTTTGAACCAGCAACCTCAGCACTTCAGGTTGACGCTTTATCCACTGCACCACCACGGGTCAGGCCCAAACATGAGTCCTTTAAAGGTGGGACTATTTGGGGTCTCTTTGTACTCCATGGCCCAGGAGATGGGAGGCTGGTGGTATAGGGTGGGGAATCTACAGATATTGGCTGTATCAATGAGCTCTTCTTAGGCTATGTTTTGGGTCTGCAAGGCCTTTAACCTCTTGGCTCATTTGACCCAAACAAGGTCCAAATTAAATATGACATTTTCTATGAAGCCTTTCAATCCCCCAATGTTAAAGGTACTTGTTCCCTCCATTGGGTTTCTTTGATATATACCACTTCTTGCTTGTTTTATACCGATTTATGAAAATCTCAATATCATGAAACCTTGAAAACCCAAAGGAATGAATGCATTCAGCTAACACACTAGGATGCATCCATTGGAGTTATGGGCACCATGCCAGGAAAAGGAGTGACTGGCTGGGTAGGCTGCTATTCCCCTTTTCTTTTTATACTTGTTATTTATTTATTTATTTATTTATTTATGTATTTATTTATTTATTTATTTCAGGGAAAGAGAGAGAGAGTCAGAGAGAGGGATAGATAGGGACAGACAGACAGGAACAGAGAGCAGCGAGAAGCATCAATCATTAGTTTTTTGTTGCCGTTGTGACACCTTAGTTGTTCATTGATTGCTTTCTCACATGTGCCTTGACCGCGGGCCTTCAGCAGACCGAGCAACCCCTTGCTGGAGCCAGCGACCTTGGGTTCAAGCTGGCAAGCTTTTGCTCAAGCCAGATGGGCCCCACACTCAAGCTGGCGACCTCAGGGTCTCGAACCTGGGTCTTCCTCATCCCAGTCAGACGCTCTATCTACTGCGCCACCGCCTGGTCAGGGTGTTTTTTAATTTTTAAAATAAACTTTGAGAGAGAGAGAGGAAGGGGGGGATCGATGTATTGTTCCAATTATTTATGCATTCATTGGTTGATTCTTGTATGTGCCTTGACTGGGAATCAAACCTACAATCTTGGCATGTCAGGATGATACTCGCCCAACTGAGCTACCAGGCTAGAGTTAATACTTTTATCTTTAAGTCACATCAAGTAATTTCTCTTCTTGCTTGTAGGGTTGGGCCTTATCTTTATTCTTTCTCCAGATGGATGGGAATAGCTTTTTGAGGATTGTTTTCATGTCTGGTTTATTTTTGTTTCACCACCTGTGCTTAGCACAATGCCTCCCTCATAGAGGGAGTGAATGGATGAGTGAATGAATGAAATAAGTTAGTAGGAAGCAGCAAACACTGGTTTTCATTTGACTCTGTCCTGATGTAAGAGGTTTCAGAGAGGCCCTAAGAACATCTCACATCCCCAGAGTTTACTTTCATGAAGGGAGTGAAAACCACTCTACCCATATCCCCAAGAAGAGAGAAAAGTAGATTGCAGTTTTGATGCCCCCCCCCCCCAACCCCTCTTCAGTTCAGTACCTAGAACACATCAGAGCTAGTTCTGGATCTCAGGGAGCCAGCATGGCCAACCAGCTGCAAAGGCCATCCCTGGCTGTTCTGTGGATGAATAAAGGGATCGAGGGTGAACTTGTTCTTTTCTTCTTTTTTAAAAAATACCTACAGGACTTTAAATGCCTTCAACTCCCAGAACCCTCTAGGAACATTTGTTTTCAATGGCTTTTGTGGCACACTTCCTATTTCAAATGAACTCTGTCTGCTTGTGAGACCTGTATCTCCTTTCCTTACTTCTCTCTCTTATTCTATGTGCCTTAAAAAGTCATCTGGAACCCTGGCCATACAGTTCAGTTGGCTAGAGCATTGTTTGGAAGTACAGAAGTTGCTGGTTCGATTCCCGGTCAGGGCACATACAGGAATAGATTGATGTTTCTATCTCTCTTTCTCTCTCCTTTCCTCTCTCACTAAAATCAATAAATAAAAATAAATAGCCCTGGCCTGTTGGCTCAGTGGTAGAGCATCAGCCCGGCATGTGGAATTCCCAGGTTTGATTCCCAGTCAGGGCACACAGAAGAGACCAACTGCTTTGCCCCCCTTCCCCTCTTGCAGACATAGCTTGAATGGTTAAAGCAAAGTTAGCCCCGGCCACCGAGGATGGCTCCATGGCCTGCCTCAGGTGCTAAAATAACTCAGTTGCCGAGCGACAGAGCAGCAGCCCCAGATGGGCAGGTCATCGTCCAGTAGGGTGCTTACCAGGTAGATCCCGGTTGGGCACATGCAGAAGCCTGCCTGCCTCCCTACCTCTCACTTGATTAAAAAGATTATTATTATTATTATTATTTTAAAAAGTCACCTAGCTCTTCCTGGTTAGCTCAGTGGTAGAGCATTGGCCCAACATATGATGTCCCAGGTTCGATTCCCAGTCAGGGCACACAGGAGCAGCACCATCTGCTTCTCTACCCCTCTCCCTCTTGCTTCTTTCTTTCTTCTCCTCCCCTTCTGCAACCATGGCTTGATTAGAGTGAATTGGTCCTGAGTGCTGAGGATGGCTCCATGGCCTCTGCCTCAGGTGCTAAAATGGCTCTGGTTGCAACAGAGAAAGGGCCCCAGATGGGCAGAGCATTGTCCCCTAGTGGGTTTGCCAGATGGTTCCCAGTTGGGGCACATGCAGGAGTCTGTCTCTGCCTCCCCTCTTCTCACTAAAATAAAATAATGTCATCTAGAGAGGTCAACACGAAGTCCCAACCTTCTCTCCATCTCGGTGAGCATCTCCTCATAGCTTTGACTTGTGGTCTGTTGAAACAGCCTTTAAACTTTTTAGAGATAAACAGATTTGAGTGCCCCTTGTGGTTCAGGTCCTTAGGTCCTTTATTACACCCCAAATGTTCCCTTGGATAGGTGGCATTAAGCACATACTTGAGCTGGACCAGAAGAGTTTTGCTCACTGATATCAAGGCTGAATTTGAGAAGGCTGCACAGATGGATTGACATGACTGAGAAAGGCCTCACGCTTCTCCCTTGGTCACACATGATGTCCAGAGCAATGCTGCATAATAAAAGTACAACATGAGCCACAGTTTAAAATTTTTTAGTAGCCACTTTAATAAAGGTAAAAAGAAACAGGTAAAATTAGTTTGAACAACATTTTAAAATTAACCCAGTAAATAAAAATACTGTCATTGCACCATGTAATCAACATGAAAATTATTGAGATATTTTACATTGTTTTGTACTAAGGTGAAGAAATCTGGTATATATTTTACACTTGAGAGCATCTTAATTCAGAATAGCCATATTTCTTTTTTTAAATATTTTATTTATTAATTTTAGAGAGAGGAGAAAAAGAGAGAGAGAGAGAGAGAGAGAGAGGAGAGGAGCAGGAAGCATCGATTTCCACATGTGCCTTGACCAGATAAGCCCAGACTTTTGAACCGGCGACCTCAGCGTTCCAGGTTGATGCCCTACCCACTGTGCCACCATAGGTCAGGCAAGACTAGCCACATTTCAAGTGCTCTGTAGCCACATGTAACTCATGGTTCCATGTTGAACAGCACAGCTCTAGAATGTCCAGGTCGGGTGAAGAAATGGTTATTCTAGGCCTATTCTGCCTTCCAATTAAGCTGCCAAGCCAGCTAAATCAAGATAAAAGAAATGGGGAGGGATGAGTGCATACAAATATATGAACATCTACAAAGCTTTAGAGATGATATTTTAAAAGTATCTTGGAATCATAATCAGCCAGAGAATATTTTGGGGATTTAAGTAGTTATATGACCTCTGGCTGAAACAGTCCTTTTTCTTTTTTAAATTTGTTTTTATTTATTGTTTTAGAGAGAAGAGAAGAGAAAGAGAGACAGACAGACAGGAACATAGATCTATTTTTCTATGTGCCCTGACCAGGGATTGAACCAGTAACCTCTGTACTTCAGGAAGATGCTCCAACCGACTAAGCTATTTGGCTAGGGCTAGCTGAAACAGTCTCAATTATTATTTTGTTCATATCTAAGTGTTCTTTGCTCATTTTTCTTAGCTTAATAAGTTTATTTTTATGTTAAATTTTTTTATTTGTTAATTTTAGAGAGAAAGGGAGAAAAAGAGAGGAACATCAATCTGTTCCTGTATGTGCCCTGACCTGGGATCAAACTGACAACTAAGCTATCTGGCCAGGCAGATTGAGTTTTAAAAAAGTAAATCTAATGAATAATTTCTCTTTCTTTTTTCCCCATATTTTCAAAATGGTAATTAGGCAATATCGAATAAAAGAAATATAGAATTTGCCTGACCAGGCGGTGGCACAGTGGATAGAGCGTCGGACTGGGATGCGGAAGACTCAGGTTCGAGACCCCGAGCTTGCCAGCTTGAGTGCAGGCCCATCTGGCTTGAGCTAAAGCTCGTCAGCTTGGACCCAGGGTCGCTGGCTCCAGCAAGGGGTTGCTCAGTCTGCTGAAGGCCCGAGGTCAAGGTATATGTGAGAAAGCGGTTGATGAACAACTAAGGTGTCCCAACGGCAATGAAAAACTAATGATTGGTGCTTCTCACCTCTCTCCGTTCCTGCCTGTCTTTCCCTGTCTGTCTGTCTCTCTCTGACACTCTCTCTGTTTCTGTAAAAAAATAAAATTAAATTAAAAACATTTTCAGCCTAACTGGTGGTGGTGCAGTTGATAAAGCATTGATCTGGAATGCTGAGTTTGCTGGTTCGAGGCCCCAGGCTTTCCTGGTCAGAGCAAATAGAGAAGTGAGTTGATGTTTCCTGCTCCTCCCCTGCCTCTTTCTCTTTCTCTCTCCTCTCTCTCTGAAATCAATAAATAAAACTTTAGGGAAGAAAACATTTTCAATAGAAAAATGATTTATAAATCTGTCTGTAGAAGATTTTAAATCCTGTGCAGGAGCCGTGATAATCTCTGTATTGTTCCCATTGTGGTGTATGTGCTGCTGAGGTGAGCATGACAATTTCACTTTCTGATGTGTCATTTTAATTCAGATTCCTTACATATTTTAATATCAACAGGAAAAAATTAAATATATTTAGAAAAAATGATAATTAGTCTGGCCGGTGGTGGCACGCTGAAGTCTCTTGTTCAAAACTCGGAGGTTGCGGCATGAGTGCAAACTCATTAGCACAGGGAGGTTCGCTTGAGTGTGGGATCATCAACATGATCCCAAGGTTGCTGGCTTGAGCCCAAGATCACTGGCTTGTGCAAAAGGTTACTGGTTCGACTTGAGTCCCCCGTACCCCTCAAGGCCCATATTAGAAGCAATCAATGAATGACTAAAGTGAAGCAACTATGAGTTGGAATTGATGCTTCTCATCTCTTTTCTCTCCCTCTCTCTCCCTTCCTGTCTCTCTCTCTCCAAAATAAGTTAAAATAATAATAATAATACATCCCTAGCCAGGTAACTCAGTTGGTTAGAGCATTGTAAGTAAGGTTGCATGCCTCACCTGTGGTGGTGCAGTAGATAAAACTTTGACCTGGGAACACTGAGGTTGCCAGTTCAAAACCCTGCACTGGTCTGGTCAAGGCACAGATGGGAGTTGATGCTTCCAGCTCCTCCCCCCTTTCTCTCTTTCTCTCTCTCTCTCACTCTGTGTTTCCTCTCTAAAATGAATAAAGTAAGTAAGGTTGCAGGTTCGATCCCCGGTTGGGACATGTACAACAATCAACCAATGGGCCCTGGCTGGTTGGCTCAGTGGTAGAGCATCTGCCAGCATGTGGATGTCCTGGGCTTGATTCCCAGTCAGGGCACACAGAAGAAGCAATCATCTGCTTCTCTATTCTTCTCCCTCCTCCTTTTCTTTCTCTTGCTCTCTTCCCCTCCCTCAGCCATGGCTTGATTGGTTTGAGTGCATTAGCTGGGTGCTAAGGATGGCTCCGTGGAGGAGCATATTCCTCAGGCACTAAAAATATCTCCATTGAGAGCATGGCCCCAGATGGGCAGAGCATGAGCCCCAGATGCGGGGTGGCTGGGTAGATCCCAGTCCAGGTGCATGTGGGAGTCTGTCTCTAACTCCCCTCTTTTAACTTGGAAAAAGAAGAAAAAAGAAAAGAAAAGAAAAAGAATAACAAATCGATGTTTCTTCCCCCCTTCCTCTCTCTCTCTCTCAAATCAATAAATAAGAATTAAAATAATAATTAACATATTGAGAGCTTGGACACTTGATATGTGTTACTTCATTCAATCCTGGGAAGAGCCACATGAAGTAGGTTCTATGATTATAGCCATTTTTCAGATAAACATTCAAGTTGCTAAGTAAACTTGCCTAAGATTACCTTGTTGGCGAGTGGTGTACTCAGGCAGGTGGGTTCCAGATCTCTTCTTCATATCACTTCTGATCATATACAGCACTTCTTGCAAAACTTTTAAACTTCTTGCAAAACTTTTGAAGGATGTTTAAAATTTAACATCCTCCAAAAATATTCAAGGTCCCTGCCTCCTTTTAACATCTTCACACTAAACCCCCTTGCTTTTGAACATTCTGGCAAAAAATGTACCTTTTTGTGGGGTGAGATCAGTACATTTTAAGGTTTATTTGAAAAATTTGGCCTCATTGTAGATGGGTCAGGCCATCTGTAAATTGACAGACAGAACTTGCTTAACTGTAAAAAAAAATATCTTGAGCTATGATATAAAAAACAAAGTTAAGCGGACCTGTGGTGGCGTAGTGGATAAAGTGCTTACCTGGAATGCTGAGGTCACTGCTTTGAAGCCTCAGGCTTGCTGGGTCAAGGCACATATGAGAAGCAATTATGAGTTGATGCTTCCTGCTCCTCCCCACCCCTTTCTGTCTTCTCTCTAACATGAATAAATAAAATCTAAAACAAAAGAAAGTTAAAATAATAATTGCTTTTATATATCTTAGATTTTTTTAAAATTATTTTTATTTATTCATTTTAGAGGAGAGGGAGAGAGAGTGAGAGAGAGGGAGAAGGGGAGAAGGAGCAGGAAGCTTCAACTCCCATATGTGCCTTGACGGGCAAGCCTAGGGTTTTGAACCGGCGACCTCAGCATTCCAGGTCGATGCTCCATTCACTGCGCCACCACAGGTCAGGCTATATATCTTAGATTTGATAAAAGGTGAACTCACAACAATTATGTTTATTTAAAACTCATACCTATATTGGTAGAGTAAAAATGACATTTCTTTAGATTATAAAAGGCAAGGCTATCTTACCTTTAAAACATACTTTATTTAATTCATCATTTATTAAAAATTCAGTTGTTATAAAATGTAACCTAAATGTTTAACTTCTGGATTAAAATTTCTCAAAGTAAAGACATACCTCCTGGTCTGCCATCTTCACGGGTGCCAGATAATTATGAATTATGCTGGTTTCTGCATCTGGGCCTTAACACAGTAAATAGTTACACAGGCTTAGAATATGTATTTTTGCTTTACTATGAAATGTACATATAATTTCCCTCTCTTATTAAAGTGTTAAGTCTTGTTCAGGGCAGGCTCTACATTTCCTGCTTACGTTACCAAACTGCATATATTAAAATGTGCTGTTGTCTTCCAGTCTGAATTGTTGTAATTTTTTTTAGATTTTATTTATTCATTTTTGAGGAGGGGGGGTAGAGAGAGTAAGGGGGAGGAGCAGGAAGCATCAACTCTCATATGTGCCTTGACCAGGCAAGACCAGTGTTTCCAACTGATGACCTCAGCGTTTGAGGTCGACGCTTTATCCACTGCGCCACCAACAGGTCAGGCATGAACTGTTGTAACTTTGATGTCTCAAAGAGACTGGTGGGAGTTCTGACTGATACTTAAACCTATACTTCTTGTGTCAGAATACAGTGCTTGCTTTTTATTTATTTATTTTAAAATTTATTTTTATTTTATTCATTTTAGAGAGGAGACACAGAGTGAGAGAGAGAGAGAGAGAGAGAAAGAGAGAAAGGGGGGAGGAGCTGGAAGCATCAACTCCCATATGTGCCTTGACCAGACCAGTACAGGGTTTTGAACTGGTGACCTCAGTGTTCCCAGGCGGACGCTTTGTCCACTGCGCCACCACAGGTCAGGCAGTGTTTGCTTTTTAATGTTGTCAAGGTCCATCCCATGCAAAGCACTAACTTTTTTTTTTTTTAATTTTTTTAAATTTTATTCATTTTAGAGAGGAGCCAGAGAGAGAGAGAGAGAGAGAGAGAGAGAAAGAGAGAAAGGGGGGAGGAGCTGGAAGCATCAACTCCCATATGTGCCTTGACCAGACCAGTGCAGGGTTTTGAACTGGCGACCTCAGTGTTCCCAGGTCGACGCTTTATCCACTGCGCTACCACAGGTCAGGCGCAAAGCGCTAACTTTTAAACCAGTTCCTTGACAAATTAATAAGGAACAGATTTTTTCAAACTTTAATCTTAAATATTTATTTTATTTTATTCATTTTTTTAGAGAGGAGACATAGAGTGAGAGAGAGAGAGAGAGAAAGAGAGAAAGGGGAGAGGAGCTGGGAGCATCAACTCCCATATGTGCCTTGACCAGACCAGTGCAGGGTTTTGAACTGGCGACCTCAGTGTTCCCAGGTCAATGCTTTATCCACTGCACCACCACAGGTCAGGCCAAACTTTAATTTCAGAAAAGGGGATAACTTTTCCAACTGCAAGATGCTTTTCTACAAAGCAATCTATAGAAGTCTACTCTGCCATTAACTAGGTAGAATGAAGGAATTAAAATGGTTAAGTCAGACAAACATATTGATTCAGCCCTGTTCTGTTACTGTAAACTCTAAAAGTGTATGGAGTTGAACTCTGAAAGTTTTAGAACTTAAACTAAAAGTTTTTATTCATTGTCTTGAGAGGAGCTGGGAGAAAGGAAGTGAGAGGGCAAAGCTTTGAAGAACTGGCAATTTGGCTTCTCCTCTTCACCCTTTCCACCCCACCCCCACTATTTTAGCTATTTGACCTGATTAAACAACTTTGGGATGGTAGCCAGATTTCTGTATGCTAACGAGGTTCCTATTCAGGATTTAGTGCGATTTCATCCACCTCGAGCTTCCCGAGTGCCCAGTAGTAGAAGACTGGCTTTACAGAAATCTCCCAATTTTGTTTGTCAGAGGTTTGCTAGTGAGTTTACACAGACTTGAAACAGACACAGACTCTGAACACCTCCAGTCACATCAATTATTCATTAGCAAATTCTTTACACCTTCTATATGAGTAGTGAAAGGCGTGTGCTACTCACGGAAAGAGGCTCTGGCAACACCCAGTCTAGGTCCTATAACTTCTGTTTAGTTACTAGTAGTAGCAGAATTTCCAAATTTCCTTAAACCTCCTCTACCCCTAAGCCATCCCTGAAAGCCAGGTCCTACTTGAAACCCCCATTCCCATCTCCCTCAAGTCGCCCGGAATCGGATCATTGCAGAAGTTTCTGGTGTGTATATGTAGAACAGATGAGGTGGTAGTGGGGAACCGCGCGAATGACCACCGCGCATTACATAACCAAAGCCCAGGCTGCAGGAGAGAGCGGGCCCGACATCGAGACATTCCGGGGGGAGGGGAGTTGCTGTCCTGGAGTCGCTAGGAACCACGGCGGCAGTTCCAAGAAACCTAGAGGAAGGTGGTGGAGATAAAAATAATAATAACACTTCAGGCATGAGAATGTTAAAAAGTCGCAGGAACCAGAGCATTATTAACAATCGGCTGGGCACGTGTAGTAATTTGTTAGACGAAACATCAGCCTTCCAACTTTTGCACGGAAACAAGGGATTTGCCCCTTGGGGGGATTAAAAACGTAATAGAAAAGCCAAAAGCTAATGAATGGAGTGCAATGGTTTGTTGAAAATACTTAAATATTTCTGTCTGGAAGCGCAAACTCTGCAATTATTTAGAAAGTAGAAACTCAAACCAAACTAGAATAATCTCCAGTGCGTTTCTACTTTCCTCAACCCAAAAAAGAGCTGCTCGCGCGGTACTGCCCCTTTAAGACCTGCTCGCTCTCGGGCTCTACAAAAGGGAGTGACCTCTGGGCTTTGACAGCTCCCCTAATAACTACCACCGTGCAGGCTCCGCCCATCTGGCGACCGTTTGCGCCGATTGGCCGGCGGGCCGGTATCCCGTGCTCTGATTGGCTCACCGCTTCCCCTGAGCGAACCTTTAGAACTCTGAGACAGACAATATTCTGTTACATTGTAGCAAAATGGCGACTGTCATTCACAACCCCCTGAAAGCGTAAGTAAGACTAAAAAATGTACATATTCCGCGTGGTTTCAATATGAAAAAAAAGGCGCCTTCTGCGTGCGGAGCGCTGCCAATGCACTGCGCTTGAAGGAGCCTGCAGCCGCTGCGGGGCTTCTCTCTTTTCTTTCAGCTCTTACTTCTTCATCTTCTTTTTTTTCCCCCTTAACACGCAGAAATGTCAGGAGATGCAATTAACAAGAAGAAAATTGTTACATTTGTGTTCTGCTTAATTGGCGGACTGAGAGAGAAGGGATTTCGGCAGGGGAGCCTGGCGCTCCAGCGCTCTGCAGCTAGAGGGTCGTGGGCAGCTCGGGGACAGCACGGTCCCCCGAGTGCCCGGCCTCGCGGGGTGGCGAGTGCGTCGCGGGGGGCGGCCGAATGGGGCACGAGAGCCGGACAGGATCTGCCTGGGTGCACTTCGCTAAGCCTGGCACCACCGGAGCCCGCGGCCCCCGCCGGTGGCTGAGTCCGCCAGGGCAAGCGGACCGCGGCAGCTCCGGAGTTTGCAGGGAGCTCTTCGCCTTCCGATCGCTGGCGGGGAGTTTGTGCAAACCTTCCGGAGTTGGGAGGACCGCAGGGGGAGCAGCGGGTCCCGGGAGCCCTGGGGCCCAGGTGGTTGCCCGGGGCTTTCCTGCCGGGGCAGCCCCCGGAGCGTGACGGCGCTCCGTGCGGTCGACGGTGTGTCCGTGTGTGTTTGTGGGCGAACTGGCTGTAAATTAACGACTCAGGTTAACTTGGGGTTGATTGAGAGGCAGGGAAGCTGCAGGTCTCATGAACGGTGTTCTCGCCTCCTCTGGGTGAAAAACCAAGGCGGGCGGAGAAGCATCTTGGGGCTCGCCGCCTGAGCCGGCAGCGTCTGCTCCCGGCCAGAGTGAGGGGCAGGTGCCTCTGGCCGCCGCTGGGAGACTTTGAGCGGACGCCCAGATCCGGGACGGAGGAGGGCGGGCTGCACGAGGACACGCGGGGGCCAGTCCCCGGGTCCGACAGCCAGTTCCTGCCTGCCTGCCTCCTCCTTTTCATCCTGGCTTCCTTCCTTCCTTCCAGTTCGTGAAACTGTTAAGCCGCCAAGTCCGCTCGCGATTGCGGAGCCGGGGATGGCTTTGGAAAACTAGCGTCACCCTTAAAAGGGTGCTGTTGGCAGTGATGTTGGCAGAAGGGAGACCCCTCCGGATCACGGCACGACGTGGGTGGGGGGTCTGCACCCAGGGAATCGGGTCTTCCCAGCTGTCCTGGAAGCCGCGGGTGAGGGGAGGAGGAAGTGCGGGCGGGGGCCGTTTTATGCCGAATTCTCGCCCGTGCGTGGCGGATACCCACCCCGATTCTTTCAACTCAGCGCATCGGCGTCGGCACCCCCAGCTCCTCCTGGAGTTGAAATCAGGTTCGTACCGTGGGGGTGGGGGTGGGGGGAGGAGGGCGGCGGGGGATTCCTATTGCGAAGGAACGCACGGGGAGAATGGAACGCGTTTGCATCAGTTATCTCCCATCAGTAATAGGGAAAAAAGGGTAAGGATGTTTCAGATCTCGGAGTTTTTAAATAGTATATATATACATACATATATATATTAAAGCTACTGTTAAGAGGACATTTAAAGCTGAGGCTGATCAGAGAGCAGTAGTTCCCAGCATTAGTTCTTGCTCTGGAGCTCTGATACACTGTACTTGAACGCCACAGCTTCTCACGGAAGAAAGAAAATGTTTTATGACAGAATAAATGGGCGTAACTTCGCCGCATCCTCGCTTCCCTCGGCTGCTCGTGCTGCCACATCGCTGATGCTGTGAGTTTCTGCTGAGCCCATAGCTGATTTGCAGTGTACTCATTTCCAGCCGAAATCACATAATCAGGTTAATGCCACCTGGTAAACTCAAGTTAGAGAAATCTCACATGTGCGCTGGGTTTGTTTCGTATCGGGAAAGCGGTACCCTGGTTACCCTGGAGTCCGCTTACGCGCTGGCGGGCGCAATGTCTCTACGCTCCATGGTTGTCCTGCTGGCTCCAGGTTTTTGTTTTTATTTTTGTACCGCAAAAGGGTACGTGTTTTGGGAGGGTGTCTAAGAGAGGATGGATAGAGGTGGGGGAAGGGACAGAAGAGCGGTCTGGTTAGTGGAATTAGCTATGAATTTTTATACTTAAACTTTATAATTTGGAACAGTTGCAATGTGAGGAATTTGTAGTTGTGTGTCGCCATACACGCACACACTAGCATACACACAGCACTCCCGCCGGTTTTTTCTAGGTGGGAGTTGAGTGGTCCTTTGTAATTAACTTCCCTTTTTTGCACCCCAACCCCTTTTCCCTTGGTCCGGGCTACTGGTGGTGGTGCAAACAATACCCCAGACCAGTCGAGCTTCCTGTGTCCAGGACGGTTTTTAAACTCCTAAGGCAGGAGCAAACACGTTGTTATTGGGAGACCAACACCATCTGCCTTTATTTTTTAAAACAACTTGTTTAATAAAAACATCTTATTTTTCATTTGTTTTAAAAGTTGCTGATCAGGAAACAATACACACGTGAATAAATTATGCATGGGCTAAATTAGAACAAAGCGCAGAGACTCATCAAGCCAAAGGGATGGATGGATGGTGGTGCTGGGAGGAGGGGAGCAGGGAGAATGGTTTGGAGAGCTATGTTTTCATCCTCATGTGTCCCTCCTGACAATGAAATGGAGCTGAATGATATTAGCATTTTCTGTGTGTGTTCTCGCCTCTAAAAAAAAAAAGAAGAAGAAGAAAAGAAAAAAAAGCCAACACCACTGACGCCCCCTACAGAAACTGGTCACACAAAGGTTTCCTCCAGAATTGGGGGATAAAGTAAAGTGGTGGTAGGTAATGTTCTAGGAAAGAAACAAGATCAGGTTTCAGCAGCACCTCTGTAGGGCTCTTATCTACCCTGAGTATGGACCCTTTTTCTTTTATGCTAGCTTTTTCCACATGGGATATTTAATAATTCAATAGCTCAGGTAACTGGATTGGCACAATTTGAATCTCATTGGTTTGGGGTCTTCCTTAGGGGCCCAAGCTCCTGAAACCACATCTCTTCTCAGCAGTTTGGCTTTCTTCCTGCTGTCTTTGATTGCCCCTCAACTATTTTTCTTATTCCTCCTCCCTGTACCCTTAACCCCCCTTCTCTCTGAAGCTGACAGTCTGGCTTCTCTCTCTGTTGTTGCCTTTAACATCTTATTACTGCCCAACAGGGTGTTAGCGGCAGAAACAGGAGCTGCCTGGACTGATCAGATCACAAAGGGGACACGGCAGGTGGCCACACAACCAAGCAGTCACATCTGGACAAATAGAATTTAAAAGCATTGATGGACATGTATGAAGTCTAAATGGGTATTACACATTATTTAATTTAGCAGCTACATTGCCTGAGCCTAGATGTGTGAGTCACTCTCATTTATTACACCTAAAAGCAAGATAAGGACGATGTAGTGAAGTAATTACACATGTAGGTAACATTAATGTGGATTTGATAAAGGTCTGTATATAAGTCAGTCACATTACGTATTGTATTCTGGTTGATGTCTGCATACCTAGAAAACAATGTTTTTGATAGAAATTCTAACCTCACTAGCTATTCTAGCTCAGGTAAACCACCCTTCCCAAATCTACTGTAAACACTTTAAACAACTTACTTATATTAAGTTATCAAAACCCTGGTTTGTATGCACTTAACTGGGAATGTCTGCCACCTTCTGCCAGACTTGATTATGCACATAGGAATCTATTATTATAACTGCCTGGTTAGAAAAAAATAATAACTTATTATTATTTAATTATTCCATGTAAACCAACAGGGCTTTACCTCGAGTAACTATTTGTTTATAAAGAATGAGACCAGCCGGACCAGTGGTGGCGCAGTGGATAAAGCGTCGACCTGGGAACACTGAGGTCGCTGGTTCAAGACCCAGGACTTGTCTGGTCAAGGCACATATGGGAGTTGATACTTCCTGCTCCTCCCCCTTTCTCTCTCACTCTCTCTCTCTCCTCTCTAAAATGAATAAATAGTAAATAAATAAATTTAAAAAAAAAGAATGAGACCAGTAAACTATTTTCTCATGCTTATAACTGTGAACATACATAATTATACTGAAACATTTTTTCTAAGGAGTTTTGCTTGCTGAAAGGTATTTGTTTGTATCTCTGTTTAGTTAATAAGGACACAACTCTGGGGAAGTAGATATACTTATTTAGGTAAGGTCAGACAGCAGGTCATATGTATAGAGATGGACCTCAAATCTTCATCTCTATATGTTCTATGATCTGGATACATTGTATTCTAATCTAAAGTGGTTTTGTGCCTGTGAAAGTTGTGTGATTGTCGGCCACTTAGAAGCCAGACCTTGCCCTTGCTGTGGCAGGTTAGATATCAGAGAGGAGAGGGTTAGGGGACACATTCCTGGTTCTAATCTCCTCTTGGCACTTTCTGAATGAGAGTAAGAGGGGAACATTAGGGTCGGAACTTTGTGAACTTGCAGCCTTTTATGGACATTATTTTAGCCTCTTATGAAAAAAAGAACCTCAGACATTTCAAGCCAACAGATGCCTAAGGACCACCTTCTCCATCTGCTTCTGGTTGCCATTGGAAAAAAAAAAAAAAAAGCCTTAAATTCTCCAAACTTCATTAGCACACATTATTTTTCAGCTGGAAGAATGTCTGGTTTTGATGAGATACCCATAAAGGAGATTAATTTCTGCCAGAACCCAAGTAGAGGCATTGTCACAGGGTAACTCTGAAAGTAGCCCAGCCTGCAGACCACCTGGGAGACATCCAGAGATCGCAGTGGAATGCAGCTGCTCGGATTCACAAGGTGGGCTGAAATTCAGAGGCAACTTAATTGGAGGCTTCTTGTCTTCTCTGTCCTTTTGGAATCATACAGGTAGCTGGAATTTGGATACGTCTGAGAAAGATCATAATATCTAAAGCTATTTCAGAGCCATCTCAGATCAGTACAATAAATAAAAGTGTCACGGTCAGCATGCTTTGTTCTGAGTGGGCACCAGAAAAAGAAAGGGAACTGAGACTGATGCTTCAGTTTTCAGTGCAGCCACAATGAATGTCGTGGTGATGGGGGCTGGGTCATAAAAAGGCACCACCAAGCCTGGTTATTATCCCAACCTCTTGTGAAAGTACCCTGTGGTTTTTTGAGTGTACTGAAAGTCACTAGAAGACAGAAATGTTGCCAAATGTGGCAAGCCCCTGGCCCAAGAAATGCCACAACCACAAAAAATAGTCTTTGTCCAGGCAGGTTTCCCTTCAGGGGCCTATATAAAAGCACAGCTCTAGTTTTAAGTAGTTTTCTTTCATGAATTTTATTTATTGATTTTAGAGAGAGAGATCAAGATAAGAACATCAGCCTATTCTTGCATGTGCCCTAACCAGGGATTGAACCAGCAAACCTCTGCATATTGGGACAATGCTCCAACCAACTAAGCCATCCAGACAGGGCTTAAATAGTTTTTATGTTTGTTTTTTGACACAGAAAGAGGGACAGATAGGGACAGATAGACAGAAAGGGATAGAGATGAGAAGCATCAATTCTTTGTTGCAGTACCTTAGTTGTTCATTGATTGCTTTCTCATATGTGCCTTGATGGGGGGGACTACAGCAGAACGAGTGACACCTTGCTCAAGCCAGTGATCTTGGACTCAAGCCAGTGACCACAGGGTCATGTCTATGATCCATGCTCAAGTCAGCGACCCCGCACTCAAGCTGGTAAGCCTGTGCTCAAGCTGGTGAGTCCGTGCTCAAGCCCAGTGAGCTCTTGCTTAAGCTGGTAATCTTGGTTTTTTTTTTTAATTTTAATTTTATTTTATTTTTACAGGGACAGAGAGAGAGTCAGAGAGAGGGATAGATAGGGACAGACAGACAGGAACGGAGAGAGATAAGGAGCATCAATCATTAGTTTTTCGTTGCCATTGCAACACCATAGTTGTTCATTGATTGCTTTCTCACATGTGCCTTGACTGCGGGTCTTCAACAGGCTGAGCCACCCCTAGCTGGAGCCAGCGACCTTGGGTCCAAGCTGGCGAGCTTTTGCTTAAGCCACATGGGCCCACACTCAAGCTGGTGAGCTCGGGGTCTCGAACCTGGGTCTTCCACATCCCAGTCCGATGCTCTATCTACTGCGCCACTGCCTGGTCAGGCAACCTTGGGTCCACCATGTGCCAGTCCTATGCTCTATCCACTGGGCCACCACCTGGTCAGGCAGTTTTTAAATACTATGTTGATATTTAACAAGGAAAGATAGAGTTGCTAGGGGTGTGGGGTGTGGATAGGTGAGTGGATAAAACCATTGTGTGGTCTGGAACTGAAAGATGATTGTTTAACACCAAGAGAGACTGATCTTATGATCCTTTGCCAGTTTCAAAGTTTTCTTTCGTTGTGTGTGACTGGGAAGAGATGAGGTGTTGTGTTTTTGTAATTTGTTTTTCTTATTGGTCCAGTTACTAGTGTTTCACAGTCTGTCAAACCATATGGATGAATGGAGCTAGCATCGTAAAACTGTCACCAAGGAAGGTTTTTGAAGCCTGTGATTTGCATCAGAGTTTTAAAAGCAGTGGTTGGGAGGTGTTGGGAGGAGGTGGAGAAAGAGGGGCAGACTGTTTAGAATTTCTAGGTAGAGTGTTTGTGGACAGTGGTGTGTGTGTGGGGGGGCTGGTTAGGCTCAGTGCTTCTAGTAATGGGGTTCAAATAGCCCACACTGAGTCCTCCGCCAGCCAGGCCTCAGTTCTTAGCCTGGGGAACAATGATGGCACATGTCTAATCTTTCTTTTGCACCCTCTCCACTGTCCCTGAATCCCTGTCCATGTGGTTATCTCATGTTGCTGTGAAACAAGTGAGATTTTTGTTGTTATTCACTTAGAAAATCTGCTGTTTTTTTTTCTTTTTTTTACAGGGACAGAGAGAGAGTCAGAGAGAGGGATAGATAGGGGCAGACAGACAGGAAGGGAGAGAGATGAGAAGCATCAATCATCAGTTTTTCGTTGCAAGACCTTAGTTGTTCATTGATTGCTTTCTCACTTGTGCCTTGACCGCAGGCCTTCAGCAGACCGACTTATCCCTTGCTCGATGCAGCGACCTTGGACTCAAACTGGTGAGCTTTTGCTCAAACCAGATGAGCCCACGCTCAAGCTGGCAACCTCGGGTCCTCCGCATCCCAGTCTGACGCTCTATCCACTGCTCCACCACCTGGTCAGGCGCTTTGTGACCTTATACACAGAACTCTGAGCTGCCTTGACAGGGGGCTCCAGCAGAGTGAATGACCCCTTGCCAGCAATGTTGGGCTCAAGCCAGTGACCCTGGGCTTCAAGCTAGTGACCACGGGATCATGTCTATGATCCCACCCTCAAGCCAGCAACCTCGTGCTCAAGCCGGTGAGCCTGTGCTCAAGACCGCGACCTTGGGGCTTCAAACCTGGGTCCTCCGCATCCCAGTCAGACGCTCTATTCACTGCGCCACCTCCTGTTCAGGCTGTCACTCTTTTCTTTAAATGCGTGGAGGGAGAAAAGAAGCCAAACAAAGATATTTCTCCTCTGAATTTCATTTATCCACACCTGCCTGGATCTGCCCTCTCTTCCACATGGCACCCATTCCAATTAACATGGAAATCAGAGGCGGATTAAGGCTGGTTGAGGCCCTGGGCACAGAAGACAATATTGGACCCCTTACATTAGAAAAAAAGTTTAAAGTTAGGGTTTTGTGGGGCCCTTCAGAAGTTGGGGCCCAGGGCATGTGCCTGGTACGCCCACTGTTAAATCCGCCTCTGATGGAAATAAAGTGCTTATTTCACTTCCATTTCGCCAGTTGCAGACACCTGGCTATTATTCAGTGAGCTGAAGTAGGTGGACCTGTACTGATGTCTCACTGAACTTCCTCCACTGTACCCTGTGTTACTGCTGAGGAAACAGAAGTGCCCAGCAGACCCACCACAGGGGCTGGCTGTACCCAGGTGGGTATTAGCAGTGTCTTGATTGGAATTCATGGCCTCTCCCTCCAGGGCATCCCAGACTCCTCTGCAGTCACTATTAAGCTTTCCTTTGACTGAACTTTCCCTTGGCAATTTTTCTTCTTTATTTTTTATTTTATTTTTTTTTAATTTTTTTTTAACAATTAATTTATTTTTATTTATTCATTTTAGAGAGGAGACACAGAGAGAGAAAGAGAGAGAGAGAGAGAGAGAGAGAGAGAAATGGGGGAGGAGCTGGAAGCATCAACTCCCATATGTGCCTTGACCAGACCAGTGCAGGGTTTTGAACAGGCGACCTCAGTGTTCCCAGGTCGACGCTTTATCCACTGCACCACCACAGGTCAGGCATTTTCTTCTTTATTTTTTTTTTAAATAGATTTTATTTATTAATTTTAAAGAGAGAGAAATGGGGGAGGGGGAGAAGCGGGAAGCATTAAAATGTAGTAGTAGTTGCTTCTCATATGTGCCCTGACCGGGTAAGCCTGGGGTTTTGAACCAGTGACCTCAGCATTCCAGGTTGACACCATCCACTATGCCACCACAGGTCAGGCAATTTTCTGTATACCTAAAGGAGGGAGAGGGGGTTGAAAACCCCAGAGAATTAATAGAAGCCTAAATCATGAGACCAGCAAAATGAAAGACAAAACAAAATGGTTACCCTGACCCCCAGCAGACAGGCAGCCCCTTAATATTTCTCTAATTGTGATAAAATATACATAACATAAAATGTCTCTAATTGTGATAAAATATACATAACATAAAATGTAACATTAGTAATATGTAAATGTGCCAGTTTAACCACTTAAAAATTTATTGATTTTAGAGAGATGAAGGGAGAGCGAGCAAGAGAGAGACAGAAACATTGATTTGTTCCTGTATGTGCTTTGACCAGGAATCGAACCCATAACCTTTGTGTTTTGGGATGATGCTCTAACCAATCAAGCTGTCAAGCCAGGGCATTTTAACCATTTTTAAGTGCATAATTCAGTGACATAAAGTACATTAATAATATTGTACAACACAGAGGAAGAGAGAGAGAGATAGAGACAGAAACATCAAACTTTTTCTGTATGTGCCCTGTCCCAGGATTAACCCGCAACCTTTGCTTATCTGGAGGATACTGTAACCAACTGAGTTATCTGGCCAGGGCCAGAAATTTTTTAATCATTCCAAACAGTTCCTCTCCCCTTATAGTACCTGGTAACCATCATTCTACTTTTGTCTTTATGAATTTGTCTATTCTAAGCATCTCATATAAAAGCAGAATCATACAACATTTGCCCTTTTGTGACTGGTTGATTTCACTGACCTAGTGTTCTCAAAGTTCATCTACAGTGTGTCCGTAAAGTCATGGTGCACTTTTGACCTGTGACCGGTCAAAAGTGCACCATGACTTCATAGACACACTGTATATTACAGCATATGTCAGGACTTCCTTCCTTTTTTATGGCCGAATAATATTCCATTGTATGTATATACCACAGTTTGTTCATTCATCCAGTGATGGAGACATGCTTTTTTCACCTTTTGGCTGTCATGAATAATGCAGCGACAAACATGGTTGTATAAGTAATTCTTTGAGTCCCTGCTTTGAATTCTTTTGAGTATATATCTAGGTCCCCTTCATTTTTACACTCTAAATTGTAGGTCCTACATTTCTACATAGGACAGATAACCCCACCTCATAACCATAAAGAAAAATACTGTCATAGAATTCAACTAATGTATTCCCCTTCTATAGGAATACTATTATTTTGGGGGTGAATACCCTGGAAACCCAGAGACTCAATTCTCTCATCCCTGGCCACAAAGATTTCCTTCCCCTTGTCCCTCTCCCTCTCCTAAGGGTAGCGATTCTGTGGGGGTCAGGTTTGGGATTTGTGGAGGCTCAGGGAGCTTAGCAGTCATAGTTAGCTGGTGAGTCTTGGAGTGAAGGTCTCCTAAGCACAGACGTTTCATCTGACGATAGGGGGTTGAGGGAACATCTGGGATGACAGGACAACTTGAAAGTCAAGAGTTAGTAAATCAGGCCTGTCTTTTTATACAGCAAGAAGAGCTTTCTTTCCTCCCCTCCACTTCACCCAGCCCTGCTAAACCCCCAAGGAGCCTAAATGAAATAATGGATGTGAAAACATTTCAGAAGGTGTCAAGTACAAATGTGAGGCGTTACTAGAACAACAGTTTCCTGTAGCTGACTTGAGACCTGCTTAGAGAATCAACAATACCTCATATATTAAACATTATTTTAATATATTAAAACTGAAATAAGTGAAAGGAATCTGGCATCACACTTCATGTGCAATCATTGTTTCTCAGGAAATGCAAAGCCTTACTCATCCAGCTGTGTGTAAATAGCCCTGGTAAGCAGTGGGATTTTCCCATTGTCTGGGTTTGAAATAGGTGAGAATATGAGCTCAAGGAAAGCCCTGGTTTCATTTCCTATTGGCTTCCCTGATCTGAATCCACCCTCAACATCAGGGGAAACAAGCTCAGAGGACACAGAGAGCCCTTTCCTGGAACTTGGGCTTGGTCATCATTCAGGTTCCTCCTTTTATCAAGAGGACTCCAGGGAGAGGATGGTGGAGCTGGAGTTTCAATCTGCTAGTGAACAAGGTGGGTGTGCTGTTGACACAGGAGATCAGCAAAAATTGATTCTTCATACAAAGTATTTGATGGAGAGCATTGTGATGAGGTCACCTCTCGGAATGAGAGTTAGATCTTGGTTGCCAGCCTTGGAAATGCTTCTGATTCAAGCTTGCTGCAAGCCTACTACATGCTGTCAAGCAAAGTAAGTGAAAATGTCATTCGGATTCCCATTCTCCTCAACTAACAACTCTTTACATGTCTTTGCTACCAGTTGAGCTCAATAACTCCCCCACCCCACTCTGGAGCTTTGTCATCCTGTCCTGGCCAACACTGATTGCCTGCTTGCTCCTCAGAACTAAGCAGCATGGTAGCCTCCCCCACTGCATGTGGGAGTTTCCACTCTAAGGAAGGCCTCTAGTCTGTCTGTTTCTCCTTCTAGACCCTTGCTTTTTGGCAGGCCAAAGTGTGTGTCTGTAAACGAGGAGCCTGACTCTCCCCTAGGCTTCTAGGGAAACCACTCTCAGTTGGTAGGGGTTAGGGGGGTGGTGGAAGGGGAGGCAATGTGGTGCTTGGATGGGGGAGGGCAGGGTGGATGGGGTGGTGGGAGTGGAGAGAATATATTCTCTCCTGCTAATTGTTTTCCCCGAGGACTTAACCAATGCAGAACCATCTATTATCGTGGGAGCACTCTATGGTGGTTCTGCCTGTGATGAATGCTAAGTGGAAACAAGCAAGAAAAATTAACAGGCGGCTGCTTCTGTCCACCTAATTAAAATGCATATCCAAATGCATAATTCCTTATGTTTCCACATGCACACACTCCCCTTCCAATCCCAATTCTATGAAGGAGAAACAAAACACTTTCCCCCAATCATTTCTCTTGATTATATTTCCATCAAGGAAGAACTGGAGGGTTCCCTTAGAATAGAGAAGGGCTGTTCTTGTAACACTTCTAAAATTGCTGGGTTTTTATTTAGATTGAGCCTGAAAATTCTGAGCGTTTTTTTTTTTAAAGTGAAAAACAAAAACTTTATCTAACTGCAAAAAGAAAAGGGGGAGGGGGAAGGAAGGGAAGAGGAAGAAAGGGAAAAGATAGAAAGAAGAAAGAGAAAAAGTTTCCACCATTTCTCCTGACCTTTTTAGTTTTGGGCTCAAAGTCTGGCTTGGATCAGCAGTGAGAGTTTTGAAGGTCTTTTCTGTCTTCTCTTCCTCTCCATTCCTTCTCTGGACTTTGTACTTCCCCCACTCCCCAGCCCCCACAGCAAACATAACCCAGGATTTTGTAGAGAGGTTTGAGAAGATGGCATCTACTTGTGTCTATCAGCTGTGGAGAGAGAGAGAGAGAGAGAGAGAGAGAGAAACCAAAAGCCTCTGGCCTCTGTCTTTGGGACGAGATCAGAGAGAGAGAGAGAGAGAGAGAGAGACCAAAAGCCTCTGTCTTTTGGACGAGATCACAGATGCAGACCGTCCCAAGTGTGTATGTTTTGAATCAAACACACAATACCTCTTCATCCTTATCTTTCTCCTTCTTTGTTCATTGATCTTTTTCTCTCCCTGGGAGGAACAACTTTATTCAGTGTCTTAAGATATTTAATAAAACAAGGAACTTAAGTCACTTCGTTCAATTCAATGCCACCGCCATCTCTGTGGCAGCGCCTCCTCCCCGGCCGGTCCCCCCACCCCCACCCCAGCCCCTTGACTGCCCTCCACAGCCGCCCCAGCTGTTGATTTATCAGGGCCGGCTGGCTCAGCAGTGCATGGAGATTGCTTTTAATTAACTCTCTTCATTTTTCCCAATCTTCAGGGAGCAGCAGCCCTTTAATGATTTTAATATTTTATCTGGATTTATATCGCCTTATTTGTTGTTGTTTGACTTCCGCGTTTGTTCTTCCTGAATCTCTTCCAGACAGAAATGCGCTTGCCCCTTCCCTGGGCCCTCAGGACCTTTCTGGAGATGGGATGATGGCTTTTGGAGAATGCCCCGCCTCCCTAAGCTTTCTGCCGCCTTTGTTTTAGGAACCCCAGTCTCACCTGACTCAGCTGGGAAGGAGTTTCTGACCTTTATTTTTATTATTTTTTAATCTGAATTTTAAAATGTAAAATTTTGAATTTTAGAAAGTGAGCTTTCTTGGCCTCTTTCACGTTTGTGCCTCTGTAAGGGAGTGCAGGATGGGAACTGCTGTTGGCAGTAGTTTGAGGTTTGGCATCCTGACTCCCCCACCCCCCTTCTCCCAACATTATTCAATGGAGCTGCTGCAGAATGATGACTTTAGGGCAGGGCTGGACGTTGGTGCGGTCAAGTCTTTGTGCTGCTTTCTGTATCTTTAGATGTGGCTGAGAGCCACTCAGCACCTGCTAGGGAGAGGAGTTGGAGTTACAGTCGGAAGGAGGCACTGGGTGCCTTCTCTGCTGGAAGCTGCCTTCCCCCTCAAGCCTCAGTTCCCCATCCCAGTGCCCACTCCCTGGGGTGGGAAAACACACCGCTATTCATCCCCTCACCTTCCCAGCTCTCCCTCCAGCCTCCTTTTGGCTGCAGAGTCTGCTCCTTGCCCAGACAGCCCAGAGAGGCCTGGCAGACAGACGTGCATGGGGGCTAGTTTTCAGAACCAGCTTGTCCACAAAATGCCCTTTTGGCATCTCAGTTTGGTGATGTATCTTTAGGGTTACCTGTTGCTAGGCAACTGCCAACAAAAATTTGCGCCTGACCTGGGGATTGCAGCGAATTGTCCTGGGTGACTTGTATCCACATTTAGGGACTTGGCTTTGCAATCCTGGCTCTAGGAATGGGAGGTTGGGAAGAACTTCCATGTGCCCTTAAGGTGTTGGCTTTTCAACTTTAGCTCAGCACCTGGTACACAGTCGGGACACACAAATGTTAGTTGTGGTGATGAAAATGGTGATTTCTTTCCATCTCCTTGCACTCACCCCTTTATCTCTGCTAATTGTGGAAACCTATGCTATGTTGGGTACGTGTGAATACAGAGGTGGAAAACCGTGCTTCCTACACCACAGATTGGTGTTCAGGCTCTTAGTGTCCTGAGTGGTGTCTTTTTCACTTTTCCTTGGCAATTACAGACCCTTTTGAGATTTCTATGAGCCTTGTAGACCATCTCCCCGGAGAAAATATGCTTAGGTGTGAACATTTGCATACGTTCATAGACCCTGAAGAGCCACAGTCTCATCAAATTGCTTGTGGTGCCTCCCACCCGGCCCTTCCCCAGATACACTTGATGAACATTTGCCTGCTCATCTTCCAGATGCTTCAAAACCCCCGCTGCCCCAGTGAGGCCCTTGCTGAACCTTAGGTAAAACTGGCCACACCTACCCTTGGCCCCTAGTCCCAGTCATACTCTTCTCTCTTGGCCCCTGAAATACGTAACATCTCTGGGTAGTTCGAATGTAAGGGAGGCTGGGAAGGTGGCTGCCTCAGCCTTTCTAGCCTTAGGATCTGGCATAGCAGGTATTTAATAAATATGTGTGAAATTACTGAGCAAATGAAACCAGCAGCCAGAAACACCTCTCTTCCCACCTAATTTGCTTCTAGCCCCTTAGAGTTGACATTTCTCCTTCTCTGCAGGAGTTTGGAAAGGGCTGCAGAATTCCTTTCCCCAAATTCTGTAGTTTCAGGGGTGAGAACACAGGCACAAGATTGGTCTTACCTGCACGTAGCAGGTTCGGCTGTGATGAATGTCAGCATCACTTATTCGATCCCCTTGTTTACCACTTCATCCTTGTAGATCAAAACAACGTGGCTTTCCCCACTTTGGTTGGGGAAGTAAGGACAAGGCTTTCCGCTTTGTTCTCTTTCAGGGACTAAGTAGCTGAGTGCTTGTGAATAACCACTGATAAATGAACCATATTTTCATTGAGTGCCTACTATGGCTCAACGGTGTATGGGATTTCCTTTACCCTTATTTGTAATGAGGACTTTTGTGGGTTTCAAGATGGAGGAGACCAGAAGGTGAGAATACTAAATGATTTAACCTATGGATAGGAACTGGTGAGAATTTACTGCCCAGCCTACTAAGTTTTGGAGGTACCTGCAGCCCAGTCAGGGTAGCTAGATACATACTCTTTGAGACAGTGCCTTTCATATTCCTTTGTAGCACCAATGCTTAGATAGATGTAATTTTCCCTGTGACTCACTGTCCCAACCATGTTCAATGCAGATAAATTCACTTGACAATGAAGCAAAAAAAAAAAAAAAAAAAAGATGTCCCAGGGATTACGTGATGGCTTTTAGTTCTCATATCTACTACTATAACTTTGCTATGTTCTCTATCCCCTTTCCCACCCTCCTAACCATTCACTGTTGGGGCTACTTGAAAGAGGGCACCACCTGGTTCCGTGTCAGGAGATAGATGGAAACTGAGGTAGAGGTGGGCTCCACAAGTCAAGTTTTAATTCAGATTCTAGTCCACTAGATACCCTTCCATGTGGAAAGCTGGAGAAAACGCTGCTGGTACATGAAATATGGGCTTTAGGAGCAGAATTGTACAAAAATGTTTGTCAACTCAGAAAGGTCATACTGCATTAGCACTTCCTGTCGAGGGTAACTCTCCCTCGGTCCTTGTATGTAGGTAGCCCTTTAGTGCAGAGGGTGCACACAGGGCCGTCCGGTTCCTGGTGCTCATTTCCTTTCTGGGCAGCTATCCCAGTATAACAGATACTTATACATATTCTGTCCTCATTTTATCTAATTACACACATCTCTGGGGGATAGGGAACAGGTTTGGATCATTCAATTTTAGGTCAGTTATGCACAGGGTAGCCAAGATGTACACTGATCCATAGAGTTCTACGAAATGTCGAAAGTTTCCATTAGTTCCTGGTCCCAAGCACACCAGGGGGCATTGTTTGCCATCTCAGGGGCTGGAGATCCCATTTGGCATGGGGGTAGGATAGGGTGGGGAATGATGGAGCTTGACTGTTCATGAGTCTAAATGTAGGAACCTTTTTGACACTGAACTAGCTCTTACTATCCTTGGAGAAATAGGATTCTTATTTTATTATTTGACGAACTGTAAAATCAAGAGGACCCAGTAATATAGGTTTCTCTTCTGGTGATCATTTGTTCTCACTTGCCTGGACTGTGTTCAGGTTCCTGAGAAATAAGAACAAAAGCAGCTCTGATCGACGCAACAGTCTTTATTATCGCCCAGTATTGCCTGGAGTCCCTGTCTCCTTTGTGACCCAGATGAACTGGTCCGGACAATGTAAAAGTGCTGAAATGTCCCCAACCTTTCTCTAAGACCCAGAGCTGGCAAGGCTTGGGCAGCCCAGCTTCCTGGCATGTCTCCTCCAGGCTCTATTGTAGCTTTTCAGATCTGTAGGAAGAAAAGCCTGCTAGTTACCCTTTCATTTTTCTTGTGCTTTCTGCTTCTTATTTTATTTCTAGACTCAGACCTAAGCCTCCCCAATGTTCTCTGAGCCCTAGATAGAGGAAGAATCCACTTAATGCTTAATATCAAGGTTTATACCTTCAGCTTAGGTTTCTTTCTGACCTCTTGTCCCTTCATCCATATCCTATCGATATCTTCCCCTCACCCCGACCCCCGTAGCACACTTTAATTAAAAAGCACTGAAGGGACACAAAAGGAAGGGTGTTCTGCTTTGTCTCCAGGAGGGCACACTCAATCTTGTGAGTGTGGGAATGGAAGAGGGAAGGGAGAAAAGGGCAAAGCTGGCACACAGCAAATGGGTGAGAAGAAGCTGTAAGAGAAGAAATGAGGTGCATGAAGTTATAAGGTGGGCACTAACTGCTCTCTAGATGAGTGGTCCAGCCCCTAGAGGGCCTGTGAAATAGAGAAAAAGTGGATCCCATGGCCTGGGATGTCAGAGGAGATTTAAGGGAGATGGTGACTCTGAGCTGAGTTTAGAAGGATGGTGGGATCTGGTCAGGCTCGGAGGAGCAGTGGAGGGTAAGGATGAGGAAGTTCAGGTGTTAAAAGGAAGTGACTCAAGATTTGGGCAGCATTTGGGTCATTCCTTAGAGAATGCCCTTCCTTTCTGGGGGAAGGAAAGCCCTGTGGGCAGCGATGTATGAGAACAGCAAAAGGGTCCATTGGGCTGGATGGGAGTTGGGGGAGTTTCTAATCAAATAGTAAAAATGGGAGGATCGTCTGGGGTCAGGTTGATCTGAGTGCAGCTCTCATTTATTTGGCAGTCAATTCCTGGGAAGTATTTGAATACCTCAGAGGCCAAAAGGCTCCAGCGGAGGTTGAGGGTATCATCCTGTGTCCCCCAGCAGGGAGGATGGTCCACCTCCAGAGGCTACCTCTCACTAAGATTGAACTGAATCCTGGTCCTTGATTTGTTTGGTTATGTGTTCGGGGTGCTTCCCAGAGGGACTGGGGACAGGGGAACATATTGGGGGACCTGCACTGGTATGAGCCACCTGTCCTGTCCGGTACAGGACAGCCCTGGCCAGTGCTTGCACACATTTGCCAAGTAGGGCAGGACTGTCTAAGTGGGGGATCTAAAAGTGGGGAATCTAAAAACCTGTCTAAGTAGGGGATCTAAAAGTCTTCCCCCCTTTCAATGCTTAGTCACCACCCCCTTTCTTTAAAACACAACAATAACAATCCATAAATGGTATAAATAAAAATACTGTCCAGTTCAGCCTGACCAGTGGTGGTGCAGTGAATAGAGCATTGACCTGGGATACTGAGGTCCCAGATTGAAAACCCTGAGGTTGCTGGCTTTAGTGCCGGGTCACTAGCTTGAGCATGGGATCATTGACATGATCCCATGGCTGCTGGGTTTAGCTGAAATATCACTAGCTTGAAGCCCAAGATCACTGGCTTGAGCCAAGGGTCACTGGCTTGGCTGGAGCCCCCTGGTCAAGTCACATGAAAAGCAATCAACAAACTAAAGTGCCACCAACCATGAGTTTATGCTTTTCATCTCCCTCTTTCTCTCTCTCTCAACAACAAAAAATTAATAGTAATAAAATACAGTCCAGTCCAGATAGGAAAATAAATGTTGATCCTTATAGCTCAATCAAACCTGGTGCTCCAAGAATTAGTTTCATGGTTCAAATCGGAGGAGTGAGGCCACAGGGCTCTAAGCTGGTGTTTCCTCCTGGGGAGGCTGGTTTAAGCTCATCTAGAGAGCAGTTATTGCCTACCTGTAACTTCATGCACCTCATTTCTTCTCTTACAGCTTCTTCTCACCCATTTGCTGTGTGCCAGCTTTGCCCTTTTCTCCCTTCCCTCTTCCCACTCCCACCCAGACACACAGGCACCCCTGTTACCCATTCAAGCTCTCCACTTATGTGTTGCCTGTCCTTGCCGCGGGAAGGCTAAGGGCACAGGGCCCAACTTTCAGGAGGAGGTCAGGTGTCACACCAGTCCTTGGGGTCTCTTGGAGCCTTGCACTCTTTGAAAGCTCAAACACTCCATCCCAGGGAGTGTGGCAAGCAGTGGCTGTGTGGTCCATAGCTTGGGTGCTGGCTTTGGAGTTGGAGAGTCTAGGTGCAAATCCAAGCCCCATGACTGTGTGCAAGATTGCTGATTCCTCTGTACCTGTTGCCTCACCTGTAAAGTGGGAAGGACACTTTCTGCCTTTAGAGGGTTGTTGGAAGAATTAAACAAGTTAATATATATAAAGTGCTTAGAAGAGTTGACACATATTACCATCATAATAGATGTTTCAAATGACTGTTTTTCCATCTGTAAAATGGAAAGACATACTAAGTGATGTTTTTCTCACAATGGCATCTTAAGGAAAATGAGAGAAGTAGAAGCTCTGATATGTGTGTGTGTGTGTGTGTGTGTGTGTGTGTGTGTGTGTGTGTGTGTTTCAAGAAAGAAGTTCTAGAACTCTATGGAGTTATGATTAATTTTTTTAAATATTAATTTTAGAGAGAGGAGGTGGGGCAGGAGTGGGAGGCATCAACTTGTAGTTGCTTCTCATATGTGCTTTGAATGAGCAAACCCAGGGTTTTGAACCAGTGACCTCAGCATTCCAGGTTGATGCTTTATCCACTGAGCCACAATAGGCCAGGCTATTAAATTTTTTTTAACTCTTAGAACAAATGTGCTAGAAAAGCCTTTGAGAAAGATTTGCCTATGGGATTCTTTGTCCAGGACTTCAGATTATTGTGTGCTACTTACTCATTGGAGCTGATATTGGGTCCTTCTGAGAAAGAACCAGAATTTCACAGGTGCAGAAACACAGCATGCAGAGGTGAACTGAGTGTGACGTGATGGAACTGGCTCATGCTTCCATTCCCTGTTGCTTCTTCCAAGGGGGAGGGAGTGCTTCCTGCCTGGGTGAGGACTGCCGTTTGTACAGCCAGGAAAGGGCTTGAAAGTCCTTCAGACCCAGGTGGGTGGGGCTGAGAGCTGGTCTGACACACACACCATCGTCAGGGTGGCCATCTTGTTCATTGCATCCCACCTGTCCTGGTTGGGGGGCTGTGTATACACCTTCCCAGCACACACACTCGGGTAGGCAGTGATCTGTACTTGACAAGCTGGCATTCCAAATACCAGACCCCTATGTTATTTTTAACTGTCCAGAGTTTTTCCACGCAGTGTAATTGATGGGACTCAATATGCTTGGTCAGAGCACCTAAACTTTGGCTTGTTTTGCATCCCTTGAATGGACATGTATCTGATGACTAAGCAGAAAACCCCTTGTTTTCGGAATTGACTATTCGAAACCTTCCCTCCCACCCTACCCCCCACTCATCTCTGGGGAAAAGAAGTGAACACAGAGATAACCTGAGCTTGCCTGTTTCTGTGGCTCCAGATAGGAGGGAGGAAGGAAGATCATTCCTGTCTGTGACCTTCTCCTCTCCGCTCTCTCTGAGTCCCGATAGTGAGGGACAAAGCTACGTTTTCAGAGAGATAACAGAAAGGGCATTGAGGATGTTGGCACTAAAACCTTTTCTGGCCCTCTCTCTCAGCCCCCACATTCCCCAAGGGGGGTAAGTCACATTCCCATTGTCCTGTGGGGACAGTCTTGGACAGACACTTTTATTTAAGAGAGCCTGAGATCTTATGGTGTCCAGTGACCACCAACCTTATGATAAAGGAGAAGATTCTCAGTCACCCATGTTCAGGAGAAAGTGTGCCACCTCGTTCAGTCCTGCCATTGGCATCACGTATTTTTTTTTTAAATTTCTTTTTATTGTATTCATTTTAGAGAGGAGACACAGAGTGAGAGAGAGAGAGAGAGAGGGAGAAAGAAAGAGAGAAAGGGGGAGGAGCTGGAAGCATCAACTCCCATACATACGCGCCTTGACCAGACCATCGCAGGGTCTTGAAATGGCGACCTCAGTGTTCCCAGGTCAATGCTTTATCCACTGCACCACCACAGGTCAGGCGGCATCACGTATTTTTTTAACTGCTGTCTCATTTCTTTTCTTCAGTCACATGTCTCCCAGATCATGGAGCACTTGGCATTTATCTTATATTGGCTGAGCACGTACAATGGAGAAGCTACTGTCTGCACCATGGGTGCATAGTGGTGAGCAAAACCAACACGGACCCTATTTTTGTGGGGCATAGAGTCCCATTGGGAAGACGGACACTAACCACATAAAACTATAAATAAAAATTGAATCTGTGTTTTGTTAGAAAGTCCAGGAGGATACAAGAGATACTAATAGACATGACCAGGCAGTGGTGCAGTGGATAGTGCGTTGGACTGGGACACAGAGGACCCAGGTTTGAAACCCTAAGGTTGCCGGATTGAGCATGGGCTCACCAGCTTAAACGTGGCCTTACTGGCTTGAGTGTGGGATCATAAACATGACTGCATGGTTGCTGGCTTGAGCCCAAGGTCACTGGCTTGAGTAAGGGGTCACTCGTCTGCTGTAGCCCTCTTGTCAAGGCACATATGAGGAAGCAATCAATGAACAACTAAGGTGCCCCAATGAAGAATTGATGCTGCTTTTCTCTCTCCCTTCCTGTCTGTTTGTCCCTATCTATCCCTCTTTCTGTCCTTGTTGCAGGAAAAAAAAATACTAACAGGGGGAATGTTCTAGTTTGGTTTGTTGAGGGACGGTTTCCTTGAAGAGGCAACATTTTATCCCAGGCAGAGGGTACAGCACGTGCACAAGTCGTGCACAATGTGGCATGTGGGAGGAGCTAAGGAAGGCTCTTAGGGCTGGAGCTCAGGGGAGAAGGGGAGAGTGTGGCTATGAAATGGGGAGAGAGGTTGCGGGTGGGACAGACACACAAGGGTCTTGATGGATATTTTAAATAAGGATCTGTACTTTCTCCCAGGAACCATAGAAGGGTTTAAGTTGGGAAGTGACTTGATCCAATTCATGCTCTAAAAATTTCTCCGTGTCTCGGGACTAGATGAGTGAGTTCTGAGAAGGCTTTTCTGGGTAAAATGTAGAAGATAAAAACGAGACATGAGCTGCACAAGGCTGTGGCAGTAGCACTTTTTCCTTTTATGGCTTCCCTTCTTCCAGTCCCACGTGGTAGTTGAAAGAAACAGACCCCGACCTCCATCCTCAGAGGTTTTGGATACAGCGGATAGATTGGTCTCCCTCCCAAGCAGAGTCTGGAGCGGTTTGCCCTCCTCTGTTGTCCCTATTGTTCACTCCAGCTATAACTTTGGGCTTCTCAAGGGGTAGCCTGAGGTCTGCTTACAGAATGAGCACCTGTGTGAGCAAGGGAAAGGTAGATTCCTGGGTTTCCCCTGGACCAGCTGAGTCGGAATCTCGGCAGCAAGGTCATGCTATCAGATTCTGCTGCCGCTACAGCCTGAAGCGCAGTGTTCGTCCAGAACCACGCGTACACCAGCACACGTATGATGCTTTAAATGTGTGTGTGTGTGTGTGTGGGTGTAAAATGGGTACTACATACTTTTGAGGCACAGATGGTCTTCTTTAGGCCTCACGATAGTGCACATGAGGAGACAAGTCTCTGGTACCTTCGGTGTCTTATTTGACACAGTTGTAAAATGATGGAGTTGGGGGAAGGAGGGAGCTTAAAGCCAGATGTCTGGCTCCAAGCACTCTGCTTTGCTTTTCTTCTTTCACACCTCTATTCTCTGGGGGGCAAGGTAAAAGAGTACTACATTCTTACACTTTCCAGATGTAGTTCCTTTTAAAAAAAGATTCAGTATCTTTTTGTAAGCTCAGGAGATCCATCTAGAAAGTGATTGTCCAGTTAGTACATGAAAGGGTAGAATCATGTGGGTTTATTGAAATTATTATTATAGCCTTTCCTTTTTAAAAATGTTTTTCTTCTTTTCCAAATGAGAGGAGAAAAAAGAGATGGACTCCCACATGCTCCCTGACTGGGATCCACGGGCAACCCATTTGGGATCGATGCTCTGCCCATCCGGGCCATGCTCACAACTGAGCGATTTATTTATTTATTTATTTGTTTGTTTGTTTGTTTGTTTGTTTATTTATTTATTTATATTTTTTACAGGGACAGAGAGAGAGTCAGAGAGAGGGATAGATAGGGACAGACAGACAGGAACGGAGAGAGGTGAGAATAAAAACTGAGCAATTTTTATTCTTTTCTTCTCCCTTCCCTTCCCTTCCCTTCCCTTCCCTTCCCTTCCCTTCCCTCCCCTCCCCTCCCCCCCTCTCTTTCTTTCTTTCTTTCCTTTCTTTTTAAGAGAAAGAGAGAGACAGACAGAAAGGGAGAGAGATGAGAAACACCAACCTATAGTTGTGGCACTTTAACAATTGATTGCTTCTTATATGTGTCTTGATTGGGGGTCTCCAGTCAAGCCAGTGACCCCTTGCTCAAGCCAGAGACCTTGAGCTTCAAGCTAGCGACCTTTGGGCTCAAGCCAATGACCATGGGCTCATGTCAATGATTCCTCAAGCTGAGGAACCGTGTTCAAGCCAGTGACCTTGGGGTTTCGAACCGGGACCTCAATGTCCCAGGTTGGCTCTCTATCCACTGCACCACCACCATTCAGGCAAAATTATTATTATAAGTTTTTAGTATGAAAGCTATCAAACCTATACAAAAGTAGACAGAATGGTATGAAGAACCTCCATGCGTCCATCACCCAAATTCAACAGAAGGGGTATTGGCATCCTTTTACTTGTTTAGAACTTATCCTGTGATGCTTCCATTTTATGTATACTGAATGAAATATACCTGATAGGAGAATGAGCAGAAGGAACAGAGAAGTTTTTTGTTGTTGTTGTTGTTGTTGTTTTTTATTTTTATTTTATTCATTTTTAGAGAGGAGACAGAGTGAGAGAGAGAGAGAAAGAGAGAAAGGGGGGAGGAACTGGAAGCTCAACTCCCATATGTGCCTTGACCAGACAAGTACAGGGTTTTGAACTGGCGACCTCAGTGTTCCCAGGTCGACACTTTATCCACTGCGCCACCACAGGTCAGGCCGGAACAGAGAAGTTTTGAAAGTACTCCTACCAGCATTATCTGTGGTGGCGCAGTGGATAAAGTGTCAACCTGGAAACACTGAGTTTGCCCTTTCAAAACCCTGGGCTTGCCTGACTAGGCAGTGGCGCAGTGGATAGAGCATTGGACTGGGATGTGGAAGACCCAGGTTCGAGACCCTGAGCTTGCCAGGTTGAGCGTGGGCCCATCTGGCTTGAGCAAAAGCTCTTCAGCTTGGACCCAAGGTCGCTGGCTCCAGCAAGGGGTTGCTTGGTCTGCTGAAGGCCCGCGGTCAAGGTACATGTGAGAAAGCAATCAATGAACAACTAAGGTGTTGAAACGGCAATGACAAACTAATGATTGATGCTTCTCACCTCTCTTTGTTCCTGGCTGTCTGTTTCTATCTATCCCTCTCTCTGTTCCTGTAAAAAAACAAAACAAAACAAAAAAACCCACAAAAAACCAAAAACAAATAAAACAAAACAAAAAACCCTGGGCTTGCCTGGTCAAGGCACATATGAGAGTTGATGCTTCCTGTTCCTCCCCCCTTTTCTTTCTCTCCCCTCTACTCTCTCTTTCTCCTCTCTAAAATAAATAAATAAAAAAGAAAGAAGAAAGTACTTCTACCAGCTAATGACCAGAGGATAAGAGAGCTCTTTTGACTCAGTTTGTTCCTCAATAGTACAGTTGATAGGCAGAGATGGTGCTTTTGGGATTGTAGATCTAGGAACTACCTTAGAGACCACTGGTAGTCTCCCTCACTGTCCAGACATGACAACAGAGACCTGGCCAGGTCTGAGAATAGCCTTCAGTCCTCACACCACTAAGAAGAGCCGGGCCCGGAATCCAGGTCCTCCAGCCCTGTCGTCCATTGGCAGTTTTGCTCTTGGAGACAGAAGTTCTGTGCAAAGCTGTCCAGAGCCCCGGTGGTTGAAGTACTGGGATTTGGCCATCTTAGCCTTTGCTTCCTGCTTGTGAAAAAGACCTTTGGTATAGGCTGTAGGTCTCCTGGTCTGGCTAGAGAAGAACACACCTGTAAAATGAGTGCTGTGGAAGCAAGGTGGCCACACGCTCTCAGTGTCCCTTAGCTCTGTTTCCCCTCAAATTCTAGAATCTCTAAGGCAAAATATGACAAATTAGTGAGTGCCATAGACTTTCAGGTAAGGAAGAAATCTGATTCACTGGCCAGCTTCATGGAGGACGGGCAGAAGTTGGGGAGCTGAGGAGAGAGAAGGCTTTCTTTTAAGAGGGAAACCAACCTATCAGCTTGGCATATAAATTAGGAATTATTTAGCACCTCCTTTAGTGGAAGGCTCTGTACTTCACACGAAGGGAGATGCTAAGAAGCTGAGGATACAATATCAGTTCTTAAGGTACTTTATGTCTAGTTGAGGGACAAGACATATGATGAATATTCATGTAAGTGGAAAACTATAAGGCTCTAAGATGCAAGTTGACTTATAAGATAAGCCTAAGGAAAGCAGGGGATGAGTCACAAAACAGAACATACTAGCAATTTTAATGGCCATGTCTCCAAAGTCTTCTGTGTGTGTGGCCATGTGCTGGATGACTCAGTAAGGGCACCAGTACCAGCAGCTCTGACAGGAATGGTCACCCTTGTTTTAGCCACATCTCCCGAACACCTATATTCTGCTGGGCAGCCCTGTGCTGTTGCTTCACACACATAAACTCATTTACTCCTCCCAGGAAGCAGGTATACTCACTTTTCCAGGTGAGAAAACTCCAAAGAGTTTAAGCAACTTGCCGCAGACCCTCAGGGTCTGTCCATCCAAACGAACTTGGGTTCAAAAAGGAACCATGTGAATATCAGCCCGACTGGGTGGCTGGGAGAGATAAGGCTAGACAGGTAATGAAGAACCTGGTAATAAACACCTGTGTGAAGGCTTTGGCGCTGATCCTGGAGGTGTTGGAGAATTATTTAAGGCATGGCAGGATGGATGTTGAGGGTGATTAACTGGCAGAATAGCTTAAGTGGGGAGGCTGTGGAGGGAACACAGACTGGAGCGATTGGGGTCTCCGGGAGGGGGTGGCATTGGGAATGTACCTGGTCAAACCGAGTAATGAAAACCCTCACAGCCCATCAAACTTAATTAAAATCAAATAAACACTCGGGCAAACCCACCTCATACCAAGTAGGGTAGAGATTCCGGATCACTACGAGGGCATTTGTGCTTGTTTCAATATAGCTGCAGGAACATAAGCATTAAATGAAATTGGTAAAATATAAATATGCTCTGGGTTGATAGGCTCCCTCACACCTTTATGGTTTCAGCCCTCAGCTAGCTCCTTGGTGCCCCGTCATCATCTCTTTTCTCACCCCCTTTTCATTTGTCCCCAAGGCAGTGGTTCCACTATTTTGTCATTTGCCTGAAAACCCTCCCATCCTTTGATGCTCCGCAGAAGATTTCGCCCAGATTTGTTCAAGGAAATCAAAGCCATAAAGCAAGTAACCTCCTGTCGTCCTGCCCTCTGCCTCATGGCAAAAACTACTTCTTCAGAGGGGCCTCCCCCACCCATCCCTGTGGAATACTGTCCCTGCATCACGCTCCCATTACCCTGGTGTGTTTTTTGTCACGGTGCATATACAGCCATCAGAATTAGAGGTATCTGTTTGTTCACCTGTCTTTCGCCTGCCTTTCCCCCTGGGATGTCAGTTCCATGAAGGTGCAGTCCCTGCCTATCTTGGGTGCTGCGGCGTGCACAGTACCTAGCACAGTAAGTACCGGGGTATTAGAGTGACTCAGAAACAGCAATGAAGGGGTAAACTGCCATGGCTTCTGCCAACACCCAGGATTCAAGCTTCCTCTCTCTTCCTGACTATTCTACTGTCTACTCCGCTCCACCTGGATGTCCCCCTTCACTCTTACATCCTGAATGAATTCTTCTTCCTCTAAAGCTGATTATTCCCCTCAAGGTTCACTATCGTTTAAGCAAAATCTTAGGGTCATCTTTTGGCTCCCGTCTCTCCTCACCGCACATACACTTAGTCCTGTTGACTGAGCATTGGCAATGTCTCTGGACTCTGTCCCCTCCTCCATTTGTCACTCACTCGTGCAACATGAGTGCTCACAGAGAGCTTCCTGATTTGCTTAGTAAGTAACCTGTAGTCTCTCCCCCTATCAGACAATCCCTACCCACAGGGAGAGCTTTATGGTTCAGTTTCTTTACACTTTCAATGGCTCCTATTTATTGTAGAATCCACCCATCCATCCACCCATCCATCCACCCATCCATCCACCATCCACTATTTACTAAGTTACAACTGTATAGCACTGTGTGAGTTGCTGTGGTACAGAACGGATAGTGCAATCTTTACTTTCATGTCCATTTTCAAGCTTGTAGGTGGGGACAGATATAAAGAACCAAAATCATTCAAGTATTACAGGTGCTTTTTATTCATTCATCAAATATTTCTTGAGCTACCACTATGTGCCATGTGCTATAGGTGCTGGTAATACAGCAGTCGATAAAACAAAGTCCCTGCCTTCCCAGAACTAAGATTCTAGTGAAGGAGACCAACAGTGGACAAATACACAAGTATGGAGCAAAATAAAGTGAGGTAAGGGGCTTGTGTGTGTTTGCCCCTTGTAGGAGATGTTCAAAGACGGCTTCACAGAGCTGGTGATGATTGAGCAGAGAGACCCGTAGGACAGGAGTGAGTGGTACCTACAGATAACTGGGGTAAGGGCATTCCAAGCAGGGGAACGGCCAACAGCCTGTGTCAAGGTCCTGGGCTGGGACTGAGCACTGGGGAGTGTGTATAGGGCATGGTGGGTTACACGAGGGAGGGGGGAGGGAAGGAATCTGTCGTACATGGAGGCAGCAGGGAACACTTCTCACAGGAGGATATTAAACTCCCTGTCAGCCAGACATGACAGTTCAGCTTCTCATTCCATCATCTGTCCATGGATTCTGAGCGTGAATCATGCCTGAGGCCATGGACTTCTCACCTCCAGGCCTTTGCTTCCCCGACACTTTTTGCTGGGACTTCCTCCTCTGACCTCCGTGCCTCTGCCTGATGAACCCTGGCCATTTCCCTCACCCTTCAAGGTCTGAGCCTCTTCTAGGCAGAACCAGTCACCCCTCTGTGGGTCCACAGCTCTTGTTCATGCAAGTGGAACACTTTGTATGATGAGCTGTGTCTGTGCCAGTGACCTCCACCTGCCAGGGTGCCTCACAAGGAGCCGTATCTTAGATCTTGGTCTCCAGGACCTTGCCCTGTATTGGGCATACAGTAGCTGGTTTAATGCACATGTGATGCACATTCTGTTGCAACAAAAGCTTGTTTTGTTACCACAGCTTCCTATGTAGATATGCAGGCTCCCTATGTAGATATACACGCCCTTTTCCTACACATTAGTGGCCTTTTTTTTTTTTTTAAAGACTCCCACAGTTCCTAATGAAAGCAACAGAGTCATGAAATTAATTTGTCACCCTGGTGCCAGCTTCACTCAGCTGACTCATGGCCTAGGAAGGGTTTTTTAAATATGTGTTTCTCATCCATGTGCTAATTTCTCTTCTCTTCCACTCAAACTTGTGGGTGGTGACGGCCTCCAGGTCTAGTGACATCTGCACTGCCTCCTGCACCCTCTGAGCAGCTGTTTTCCAGCCTTGGGCCTGAGGGAAGGGAGGTGGCCTCGACTTGGGGAGGGTGAAAGGGAGGGAAAATGAATTAAGATTTCCTTCCTCCTTGAAACTCACTAGAGTTTATTTGTTTGAGAAAGGCCTGACATTATATAAAGGCTACATACTGAATCACATGTCTGTAAGGGAATTCTATGATTTTCCCCTTTAGGAAGGAGAGAGGAAAGTATTTCCAGGTGTTCTGGGATTAATTTGTTAACGCAGCAAATATTTATTAAGCACTTGGCTATTCTGGTGCTGGACGTAAAGCAGTGAACAAAATGGGTGAAGTTCTTGCCTTCCTGGAGTTTACAGTCTAGGGAGGGCAGACAGATAGTCTGAGGAAGGAAATGAGTGAGATGCTGATCAGTCCATGAGGGTAACTAAGCAGAGAGTTGGGGCAAGGAGTGTGGGGGAAGGCAGTTTAAAATAAGGAGGCAAGGGAGGACTGCATTGGAAAGTGACATTTGTGGATTATCTGGGGGAAGAAGAGTTAAGGCAGAGGAAATGGCATGTGCCAAGGTCCTGAGGTAGAGTGTGCCTGATGTTTCAAAGAACAGCAAGGAGACCAGTATGTCGGGGTTGAGGTGAGAGAGGAGGGGAACAGTAGTAGGAGAACTTTGACTTGTCGTTGGAGTTGCAAAACCACTGGAGGGTTTTGACAGCATCACCCTGGCTGCTGAGTTGAGATTGTGGAAGCAGGGGCCTCGCAGGGGACTAGTAAAAAAGATTATGGCTGGGACCAGAGTGGTAATTGTAAAGGTTGTAATAAGTGGCTAGACTCTAAATACATTTTATAGATAAGAGGGACAGGGTTTACAAAAGAATTGGAAATGGGTATGACAACAAGAAATGTATCGTAGATGACTCCGGGTTTTCCGCTTGAGCAAGTAGAAGAATAGGATTGCCGAGAGGGTGAGTTCTGTGGGGGAGGCAGGTGTGTATTGGTTCAGCTTTGCCATCAGTTAGGCTTGAGCTATTGATTGACATCCAGGTGGAAATGTCCAATAGGCAGGGGAGTTGTTGGACCTGCTCCTGTTGGATCTCCACCCAGGGAGATTAGGACACTGTTCAGTGTATACCACTTGGACCTGAATGCAAACTCATTGCTTCAAAGACATAGGGAATGATCTCTGGTTAAGTGCCATTGTACTTTAATTTTTTAAATAATAATTTTAAAGCATATTTGGATTCAATTTAAGAAGTAGTAACACTGCCTGGCCAGGGGGTGGCGCAGTGGATAGAATGGTGTGCTGGAATGCAGAGGACCCAGATTAAAAACACTGAAGTCACCGACTTGAGTGCAGGCTTACCCAGCTTGAGCGTGGGTTGCTGGCTTGAGTGTGGGATCATATACATGACCCCATGGTTGCTGACTTGAACCTAAAGTCACTGGCTTGAGCAAGGGGTCACTGGCTTAGCTGTAGCCCCCCTCCCGCTGGTCAAGGCACATATGAAAAAGCAATCAATGAACAACTAAGGTGCCGCAACAAAGAATTGATGCTTCTCCTCTCTCTCCCTTCCTGTCTGTCTGTGCCTCTCTCTGTCTCTCTTGCTAAACAAATGAAAAATGATAGCACCAACTATATGCCAGGCATTATAGTAGGTGCTGAGGGTATAACACAAGAGTAAGACTGAAGTAGTTTTTGCTTCTTGGAGTTTATAGTCAATGGGGGAAAGTGTGCAAAACATGAAATTTTATTAGTACCATGGTAAATCTATAACTAATATGAGAATATACTTTTTTATCAATAAAAAATGTTTGTTTATTTTAGAAAGGAAGGTAGAGAGTGATAGAAACATTGATCTGTTCCTGTTTGTGCCCTAACTGGGGACCAAACCCACAACCTTAGTGGATTAGGATGACACTTTTGTTTTGGTGACAGAGACAGAGAGAGATAGAGAGATAGACAGACAGGAAGGGAGATGAGAAGTATCAGTTCTTTGTTGCAGCACCTTAGTTGTTCATTGATTGCTTTCTCATATGTGCCTTGACCAGAGAGCTATAGCAGACCGAGTGACCCCCTGCTCAAGCCAGCGACCTCGGGCTCAAGCTAGTGAGCCTTGCTCAAACCAGATGAGTCTGCTCAAGCTGGTGACCTCTGGTTGAACCTGGGTCCTCGGCATCCCAGTCTGATGACTCTATCCACTGCACCATCGCCTGGTCAGGCAGGACGACACTCTTCACTGAGCTATTTGGCCAGGGTGAACTTATATCCTGATGAATAAATTAAAACCTTTATTATGACACTCTATTTCCATTATTGTAATAAAGCAAGAAAAATTGAAAATGTTTGTGGTTTTGCCCTGGCTGGATAACTCAGTTGGTTAGAGCATTAACCTGGAATGCAGCGGTTGCTGGTTTGATTCCCGGTCAGGACACATATGGGAACAGATGTTCCTGTCTCTCTCCCTTCCTCTCTCTGAAAACACCCAACAAAATAAAACATTAATTCTACTGTCTTGTCTTGTTAATATTAAAAAAAATGTTTGTGGTTTTTCCAAATTATATATTTATGTGTGTATCCTTTTTTTTGTTTTGTTTTTTTGCCAAGAAACTTGATGTGGAAGCCCTTGTACACAGAGCGCAAGCACGAGTGATTCACTGAAAAATGCTCAGCCTTTCCCTAGGGCAGTGGATTCTTAACCTGGGTTCTATCGAACCCTAGGGGTTTGATGAGTTGGTCTCAGGGGTTCGGAGAAGCCTCTGCCGCGGAGGCCAGAATAAAGTAATACTGTAATTTGTTGTGAGTTCATGCACTTTGTTGGTTTTGAGCAAGGTGATGTTCATGCACGGCTCATTTTGTGCACCAGTAAATAAACATATACCTATGTCTTGAATTTGGAAAAAAGAATCCTATTTTATTTATCACTAAAGAAGGGTTCGGTGAATGCGCATATGAAACTGGTGGGTTCGGTACCTCAAAAAAGGTTAAGAACCACTGCCCTAGGGCCAAACAATCACCGAGGAAATCCCTGGTCATATTATCAAGGTCGTGTAAGTCATCCTTGGCAGGGACTTTTTGTTTTTAAAAACTGGTATAGTTATGCCCACTAGTAAGAACGTTACCTAGTTCAACCAGAAGTGGGTCAGAAACTTTTGTCAAAGTGTCAGCAAAGGTTATAAAAACTGCAGTGAATGTGTCACCTGGAAGGCCTGGCGTTGCAATGCCTGACTGTCCTTTCCTCTGTGACCCTTGACGCACCTGGCGGTCTGCAGCCGTTTTGGTCTTGGTGTCCCATGAAACCGGAACTGGATTAGGGTGGGTTTTGGGTGGTATTCTCTCTCTTGGCCTTGGATCATGCCTTTCCTCATTTTGGACAAAATCCCAGGCAACTCAAGGTTCCTTTGGAAACTATACCCCTGACCCTAAATCTCAGAGGGTTGGGAAATGACATCTGTAGTAGCCCCTCTTCTAGCATGAGAACTCCGTGAAGGTGACAGTTTTGTTTTATTTACACCCGTCCTCAGCACCCGACTCAGTATCCAGCACAAAGGAGGTAATCGGCAATTACTTGTTGAATGAAGGAGTGAAATGTGCCCCCCCACCTCCACGAGTTAAGCTGTTCTGTCTCTAGAGCGAACAGAGCCTGATAGTAGCTGACTCTAAACAGAGGTGTGTGGGAGTATTGCTCAGGCCTGTACCCTGTCCTTTGGGCAAGCATAAGGTCAGATAGAGTGGCCTGGGCACCAGAATATACCAACAAACTTAATGGATGATTCCAGAAGGTTTGGAAGAATGGGGAGGGAAAGGAGGAAGCCACAGAGAACACATTAAGTTAAATTGTGATAGTCAAATGGAAGAGTTAGTCAAGGATGGCAAAAAGCTTGGGGTAAAATGATTGTCAGCCTAGCCTGACCTGTAGTGGTGCAGTGGATGAAGCGTCGACCTGGAAACACTGAGGTCGCCAGTTCAAAACCCTGCACTGGTCTGGTCAAGGCACATATGGGAGTTGATGCTTCCAGCTCCTCCCCCCATTCTCTCTCTCTCTCTCTCTCTCTCTCTCTCTCTCTCTGTGTCTCCTCTCTAAAATAAATAAATAAAAAAGAAATAAAGTGCTTTAAAAAAAAAAAAAAAGATTGTCAGCCTAACCTGCGGTGGCGCAGTGGATAAAGCATTGACATGGAATGCTGAGGTTGCCAGTTCTAAACCCTGGGCTTTCCTGGTCAAGGCACATGTGGGAGTTGATGCCTCCTGTCCCTTCCCCGCCTTCTCTTTCTCTACTCCCCCTTCTCTCTAAAATTAATAAATAAAATCTTAAACAAACAAACAAAAAAGATTGTCAGCCAGGGGCTTAGCTTAGCTTTTGGGAAATATTGCTTCCCTGTTGGCCTTGAAAGAGGTTCCTCTTTTCCAGCATATTTTGGAAAATTTCAAACATATATTGTATAACAAACCCTCATATATGCATTGCCCAGCTTCAACAATTAGCAACTCCTCATCAGTCTTGTCTTATCTACAACCTACCTCTATCCTCCCATGCCATAGGTTATTTTAAAAGAAATCCTGGACATCATTTTTTTTGTAATATTTTAGTATGTATCCCAAAAAATGATTCTTGTAAAAGTCATAGTCAAAATCTTATTGGAGTTAATAACTTTTTTCTTTTTAATAACCTCTTAATATTATAAAATATCCAGTGTTGAAACATGTCTGTGTGCATATACATTATTGTTTTAGTAGTATTTTTAAAATGACTTTATTGTTTTTATAGGAATTATGTGTATTTGTTCCTAAAAATTTGTGCAACACAAAATAAGTAAAAAGATGAGGGCAAGCCTGACCAGGCGGTGGCACAGTGGATAGAGTGTCGGACTGGGATGCGGAAGACCCAGGTTCGAGACCCCGAGCTCGCCAGCTTGAGCACGAGTCCATCTGGCTTGAGCAAAAGTTCACCAGCTTGGACCCAAGGTCGCTGGCTCCAGCAAGGGGTGGCTCGGTCTGCTGAAGGCCCGTGGTCAAGGCACATGTGAGAAAGCAATCAATGAACAACTAAGGTGTCGCAATGGCAATGAAAAACTAATGATTGATGCTTCTCACCTCTCTCCGTTTCTATCTGTCTGTCCCTATCTATCCCTCTGTCTGACTCTCTCTGTCCCTGTAAAAAAAAAAAAAAAAAAGATGAGGGCAAAAATAGCACTCCAGACCCATTAGACAAGCATCATTTCAGACACCTCTCTACGCATAAGTTCACACAGAAGAACAACTAGAAGATAGGAATTCCTGAGTAGTATTTCAGAGCTGAAAAGGCACCGAAGGCTTTTAGTCTTCGCATGAGGCAGGGCTAGACTGCAAACCTTCTGAGGGTAGTAAGGTCATGCCTTAGTTATGTTTACATACAGCCCCCTCCCCATTATCCTGCTTGGCATTCAAGTGGTCAATAACTGTGATTTGAATTTTTTTTTTTTAATTTTTACAGGGACAGAGAGAGAGTCAGAGAGGGATAGACAGGGACAGACAGATAGAAATGGAGAGAGGTGAGAAGCATCAATCATTAGTTTTTCATTGCCATTGCGACACTTTAGTTGTTCATTGATTGCTTTCTCACATGTGCCTTGACCGCGGACCTTCAGCAGACCAAGCAATCCCTTGCTGGAGCCAGCGACCTTGGGTCCAAGCTGACGAGCTTTTGCTCAAGCCAGATGGGCCCGTGCTTAAGCTGGTGAGCTCGGGGTCTCGAACCTGGGTCTTCCGCATCCCAGTCCGACACTCTATCCACTGGGCCATCGCCTGGTCAGGCTTAAATTTCTTTTTTTAAAACTTTTATTTATTCATTTTAGAGAGGAGAGAGAGAGAAGGAGGTGGAACAGGAAGCATCAACTCCCATATGTGCTCTGACCAGGCAAGTTCAGGGTTTTGAACCTGTGACCTCAGTGTTCCAGGTTGACTCTTTATCCACTGCATCAGGCATGTGGTGTGAATTAAACGAGTCATTAAGAAATCACTCAGGTCTGACCAGGTGATGTCGCAGTGGATAGAGCATTAACCTGGGACTCTGAGGACCAAGGTTCGAAACCCTGAGGTTGCCGGCTTGAGCGCAGGATCGAGAACATGACCCCACGGTCACTGGCTTGAGCCCAAAAGGTCACTGGTTGAGCAAGGGGTCATTGGCTCAGCTGGATCCTCCTGGTCAAGGCACATATGAGAAGCAATAAGTGAACAACTAACGTGACATAACTACGAGTTGATTTATCTTTATCCCTTTCTGTCTGTATCTGTCTCCACCTCTCTCTCTCTTAAAAAAAAAGAAAGAAAGCAAAAAAAAAAAAAAAAATCACTCAGCCATCTTATGGGATAGGGTGACCCAGGAGTCAAGATCACTTGCTGTGACCCCACAGCTAGCTGAAGCCGTGCCCCCCACTTCTGTTTTACTGCTCTTCTTTCAGCCCGTGGGGTTGAGCTGTGTAGAAAAGTGGTTCAGTGCATAAGATTGGAGTCTGACACATCTGGGCTTGATTCTGCTCTGAATCTTTTCCTGTGAGTCAGTAGCTGTGTGACATCTTGTACCCACACGGTGTACTAACCTCAGAGGGCTGTTGTGAAGTGTAAATGTGATAATATCTGAAGAGCCTATAGCATAGTTTCTGAATGTACCAGGTATTTAATAAATGTTAACTGTAACTGTTATTATTTGTAGTAATAGCAGCAGCAGCAGTAATAGTATCATTATTTTCTTATTCTACTGGAATTGTCAACTAGAACTCAAAGAAAGCACCACCCCCCCAATCTCCTTCCCCCGCCTCTACTCCTTTCATGTTCCCAGTTGCAGACGGAACCCAGTTTATAACTTTGATTTTTGCTTTCTTCCTGCCATTGGGAAGAAGAGATCATATCATGTGGGAATTCTTTTCCTGTATTGCGTCAGCTCCTGGTTGGCCATTTACTTTTGATGGTCAAGGTTCATGTGTCTCGACATGAAGTTTAGAGGTGCTGCCTTAATAAAAGCTTTGCAAATAATTACTCTAAACTCTTCAAATAGAAACCCTGGGCAAAGGGCTTGGTGCAAGACGTCTGGCCTTCAGTCTGCTGATTCAGCAGCTCTTTCAGGGCCCTCCTCCAGGCCCTGGGTCCGGCAGGTCACTAATGGAATCCGCTGGAAGCAAATTAAATCCTGAAAAAAGGGCTAACAAATCACTGCCGCTGTTGGTGTCTGCCCTAGGGTGGCTGGCACATCCCCATTCGCTCCTGGGTCCTCACCCCACATATCATGCCTCACCTGGGGAGCCCCACTTTCTCTTGTGTAGTTACTGAGGAGCATACAGGCTGTGCTGGAATCTCAGCCCCCCTCCCCCAGCAATGCTGTGGCCTGTGCATGTAGAAGGCCATCTGTGCGGCCTGCCATGCCCTCCTGTGTGGGAGGCCAGAGAGCTGGCTCCCTGCATTATTATTCACACTTCTGGTTTGGGTTGGTTTAACCATTTTCTCTAAGTCAAGGCTGGGAAAAGAGGGGCATATCAAGGAGGTAACAGCTGTGCCTGTAAGCCTGGGCATAGTCTCTTTCTTCCCTGGTCAGATGTGCATTGTTTTTAAAATAATGTCTCTTGTGGGGTGGGATCCATGCTCCATATGGGTCTGTCCAGTCCCCCTGCATTCCCGGCATGCACTTCCCCTTCCTCGCAGGGTTTGGGAGTCTTCACAAAGCAGGCTGGGAAATGCTTGCTTCCAGAAAGGCCAGCCTGCCACTGTGACCTCCTTCTGCTTCTCCCCTTCCTCTTCCCCCAGAGTGGCTTCATGGAGTCCTGAGTGAGTTGAGGGTGTTCTGTCATGCTGTGTGTGGGTGCTGCTGGCTGCAGTGGGGGTAGTAAGAGAAGAAAAGGTGTTCATCTGTGTTGGAGAAAGGGATCCAGTGGGAGGATTGGTGGGGTTGGAGAACCCCCAGGAGCATTCTGGGATGCCGAAGGAGGAGGATTTGAGGAATGGTCTAGGGTGGGACGTTGAATGGTGATCTGTTCAGGGTGGAAAGAGCCATGGACAGCCTCCACCTTATTCTGGTGATGGAGAACATCCACATTACTCCTTGTCTGAAGCCATCCCATATGACGGTCCAAAGACCAAGCCAGGCTATGGAAGACACTCACCAAACACTTGTTTCTGTCTTTCCTTCCAATTCACCCAGTTCTCTAATAGCAGTGGTTGCTATAGACCCCACCCAGAACATCAGTTTGCTCCTGCCTAAGAATAGAAATGACACCTGAGTGAAGGTGTCATGATCTGGGGTTCCTGGGGCTCACTTGTGCCTTGTGCCATTGAGGTCCCAGCAAAGAGCAGCCTGGTGGTCATTCCTGATGCCATGTTCTCTCCTGGCTTCATGACCCAGGGTTGTATGTGTTTGCTTTGGACCAAGTTTATACATGGGGTATATACTAGCGCAGTCGAGTCCTTTGTTTTCCTTACCACCCCTTTGGCCAACGAGATTCTGAGTTTGTCTTAGTTAAAAGGCTCTTTGTAAAACTAAGCTGTGTAGAAGCAAGGTGAGTATGAGGAGAGAGATCTAGGATGGTACTGAGAAGGCCTAAGTTCTGTGTCTCCCAGGTAGCCAAGTCTTCTAGATTTAACCAGTGAAGTCCTCACAGACCATATACCATTAGAATGCATTTCATTGTACTGAACAGACCCATGCTGCTTCTACAAATCATGCTACCCTTGTCAGTTCATCACTCTGTGTCTCAGTTGCTTTTTCTGCACAATGGGGCTAATAATAATGGTCTGCTATCTCACCAGGAATAGGAATGAGACAGTACATGTGAAATTCTCCTTGAAAAGAAGGCAAAGGATGAGCTCAATTCCTAGTTCCCGCATATATGTGCGTGTTTTGTCATGGCAAATAAATCATTTGAGATTTTATTTCATTTGTCTCAGATAAAGAAAAGTGGCGAGGTAGGTCTCCATCATTCTTGCTTAATATAATCAGAGCGATCGTCACTGGTGAGTCAGTACTGGAACTGGCAGAAGCTGGGCCCGGGCCTCCCAGTCTTGTCCTGCCAGCCCTTCTGCCTGTTACTTTTTCATATTCCATATCAAAGCCTCAGTTGCTCTTTCAAGTCCTATAGTCTGGGCTCTGATCATCCAGGGCTGCGCAGTTCTTATTAATATTAAAGGTGAGAGTTTTCTTAGCCTATTTCCCTTCATTTCTAAATCAGTCTCTGAAAGGAGAGGGCCAAAGTAGAACGGGAAGGACATCTATGCCCCCAAAGGAACGCATCTTGGTTTGTTGCAAATTTGGGTTCCCTCTAGTGTCTTAAAGGATTGTGATGAGTGAAGTATGAACAGTAACTGATTAGCTGCAGAACTTCTGGGGTTATTAGAAAGTTTTGATTTCAGGGTTGGGTAGAAATCGATAATTTGATCCTGCTGCCTAGCTCTGCCAAATACTAGGAGTTCAAGTGACTCAGGATGTACATTTTCCTTCATTTCAGATTTCCAGTTACTGATTTGCTGATCTCAACTGTATCTAGCTGTATTCACAAACAAACAAACAAAAGATGTAAGTGAAAGTTTTATGAATTGGATTTTCCTATTGGCCTCATCATTTCAATACTTCTTTATTTTTTACTTCATTTCTAATGACTTTGCAACTGGTAAGGGCCCTTTGAAGTTAGATCTCCATTTCTCAAGCTTCCAATGGAAATAGTCTCTAAATATTCACTTAAATGTGGAACAGCTGTGGCTGGATAGCTCAGTTGGTTAGAGCATCATCCCGAGGTTGCCGGTTTGAGCCCGGGTCAGGGTACATACAGGAACAGATTGATGTACCTGTCTCTTTCTCTCTCCCTTCCTCTCTCTAAAGTTAATTTTTAAAAAAGATGATGGTATGTGTTGGTGTCCCTTGAAAAGTCTACTTTTTTTCTTTTTTGATTTTTTTTCCATTGATTTGAGAGAGAGCAAATGAGAGAGAGAGAGGAAGAAGAGGGAGGAAGAGAAAGGTAGAGAGAAGCATCAACTTGTTTTTCTACTTAGTTGTTCCATCTAGTTATACACTCATTGACTGCTGCTCGTATGTGCCCTGAATGAGGATCTAACCCATGATCTCAATGTCCTGGGGTGATGTTCTATCCACTGAGCCACTGGCCAGGATGAAAAGTCTATTTATGAGAAGAAAAAGACTTTTAATAATTGAAGGGATTCTAGCCTCACTGTTGGTTTTGTGAGTGTGTGTATTCTGGCCATTTGTAGAGACCAGGTGGTGGGAGCAAGGGCTGTGCTTGGGCTCTGTAGAATGACAGCCTTTCAGCCGTGTTTCTCAGGCTATCCCCCAGGAAGTCAAGTCACGAAGCCTGAGTCATCTCCCTTGTCTTGGAGTTGACTCAGTGTCTGCCTGATGCAGCTCCAACCTCCTCCTCTGTGAAGTGGATTTCAAGATATTGTTCTTTCTTGGCTTGGTGCAATATGGGTGCCACACTTTGGGGAAAATATTAATGATTGTAGAGTAACGTTTTCATGTTATAATTTTAAACATTTGAAATGTAACGCACCGATTATAAAGAATGCACAGTACAGAAGGGCATAAAACAAAACAAAACAAAAGAACAGAAAAAAGAAAAGACTTCTCCAATTGCCCATGCTGCTGCCTGCCCACAGTTAAGGACAGTTTTTTTGTACACCCTTCCAGATATTTCCTATGCCGCTGAAAGCACACATATGTATACGCAAAGCCATGACAGAGTAGCTCTTGGTAATTGAATTAAAAAAAAGAAAACAAGTCAGTCCTCACTGGTGGTGGCACAGTGGATAGACTGTTAACCTGGGATGTTGAAGTCTCAGGTTTGAAACCCTGAGGTCGCCAGTTTGAGTGCGGCTCATTCGGCATGAGCGCAGGCTCACCAACGTGAGCGCGGGATCATAGACATGATCCCAATGTCATTGGCTTGAGCGAGGGACCACTGGCTCGGCTTGAGACCAGTATGAGAAGCAATGGACAACTAAAAAGTGACACAACTATGAGTTCATGCTTCTCATCTCTCCCTTCTTGCCTATGTCTTTCAAAAACAAACAAACAAGCAAGCAAAAAGCAACAAAAAAGTCAGTTATAGGATAATTTCACTATTTCTTTGACTATATGGTAAATTGAGAGAAAACTGATTCAGGCCCTTCAGGAAAATCCTTTCTGTAAACACAAATATCTCCAATAAGCCTATAATTTGCACATGCTGTTGGCCGTCTTTTAGGGATGGTATGTGGCAAAGAAAGTTATTCTAAGTTTTTAACAAAACACAGGCTAAAAACATTCAACATAGAAATCAGCATGTAAGGTAGCTTCACTGCCTGTGTGAGTGGAGAAGGGAGTGTGGGTATTCTTATAATACTTGATTAGTGGCATACAAATTTTCCAGGTATCTTGAAACAGAATATTAAAGGTCAAAGAAATGTGTAATGTGAGAAAGTGTGATGTTTATTGCCAAACATGGTGACAGGCTGTGATCCTTACCAGTGTGAGCCTTAGGAAATTTGGGATCTGTTCTCTTAAGATGGAAAGACAGACCAGACGGCACATTGCCTCTGTTCACACTCACAAGTCTTCCCCCGCCCCCTTTCAAGAAAGTGGAGAGAGGGGGAGCTACCAAAATAGTCTCTGTGTGGCTAACAGGATCTGGATTTCCGTTTTTCCCCCACCCACAGACTAAGTGAAGTGGTCATATGGCTAAAGCGGGGGTTTGAACCCACGCTCAGTGATTTGAACCCTTTCTCCGATTTCTGGCTTGGTGCGCGCAGAGAGAGCCATGCTCAGCACTCAGGCCCTATCTCACTTTGCAGGCTTCTCTGGGTGGTAGCAGTAGGAACCTTGCGGGGCACCCTACAAAGCAGCAGCTTCTCCACTGCCTCCTCCTTTGCCCCAATTCTGTAGGTTTATTCTTTTCCAGCAACTTGACTCTCTCCCGAGAACCAGATCCGGGGCTCGGAGCCCAGTCTTCTTTTTTCTCCTCTGCCCTCCCTTCGACTACCTGTGGGCACCTCTTAGCTTCCACATCCTCAAAAGGGATAATGTTCTCCTTGAAAGCATCTTTTGAGGATTAATTGATGTTTGCTCTATGCTTTGAACAGAGAATCCTATCAAGTCGCGCTGCTGTCCTCAAAGCTGGCCCGGGTTCCAGCTGGTGCTGAGTCTGGCCAATCAGGACGCAGGGTGAACGAGCCTCTCATTGGCTGTCTTTCTGGGCATATCGTTTGCCTGCTCATCACCCACATTAGAAGGGCGATCACCCAACTAGGAGGCGCCGGTCCTCGAGTGGACAGTTTGTATGTACATTGCATGTTTTTCACTTGGAGAGAGTACTTGCAGCAAAATGAGCATCCTTCGGGAAGTTAGTTTGTGGCCATCTGTGACATTTTCTTGTTGAGAAATTGTTCTTTTCTCTCCCTTTTAAAAAGCTTTATAAGTGTAGGAACAAGGCGGAGTTATAATCCACCACCTCTCAAAGAAGTCCCTTTGCCAGCCCATTTATATGTAAATTGCATGTGGTGTGGTAAAGAAAAGGATGTTACCTGCCTCAAGATAAGCATTTTCATCTCAATGAATCCTTTGTTAGACTTGTTTAATCAAAGAAATGGAAGCTGCAACCTACTTTTTGGAATGATCCAGGTGATGCAGTGAGTTAAGAACGTGAAGGTTCCAAGGAGAAGACATAAGAGAGAGAGAGAGAGAAAGAAAAAAACGGTTTGTTTTAAGGAGGGACCAAACAGGGAATTAAAATACAATTAGTCAAAGTCATACTTAATTGTTTTGTCATTATGGAGGACAATACCAGGCAAGCACGATAGGGTTTTCTTCCAAGTTCTAGGATGGGCCTCGGGATGGGATGAGGGATTGAGGACCTGCTGCTCACCCATTCCCTTCTGTTCAGATGCGGCATTTCCAGGGGAGCCTTCTTTTCCTGGTGTTTCTATTAGCCCTCCAGCAGCTGGTCCTTAGAAAGTCTTGCCCTTGGGGTGGGGTGGGGAGCTTGTTTTCTCACCAAGGTCTTATTAATAGAAATCATTGTTTTATTTTCCTAAATTTATATCCTTGGCCTCTTGAAAAATCTGAGATCTAACGATCCTGAACCCTCATTCCAGAGGCAACCATCAGCAGCTGCACCCCCTTTTTGTGGGCTTGTGGAACAAACACTATCTGGCTCACCAGCTGGGGCAAATGTGGACCTCTCACCTGCCTGGGAAGTTAATAAGAAGATAGTGTGTAGCCTGACCAGGCGGTGGTGCAATGGATAGAGCGTCAGACTGAGATGCGGAGGACCCATGTTCGAGGTCACCAGCTTGAGCACAGGTTCATTTGGTTTGAGCAAAGCTCACCAGCTTGGACCCAAGGTCGCTGGCTTGAGCAAGGGGTTACTCGGTCTGTTGTAGCCCCTCGGACAAGGCTAAGGTGACCAGATTTTAAAATTGGTAAAGCGGGTCACCATTGAAGGGGGAGTCTTGATGAAAAATTTGGCCTATATGGAGCAAAAAAAATTTTCATAGAATGCAAAAATAGTATTGTAATATATATTTTAAAATTTCAACATAAGTACAATTACAAATATAATACATTAAAAAATTATGTATAGTGTTATTTTATTTTTTGGCATATTTCTCATATGAGTGAATATTTTTTAGTAGATTGCTGTCATTTAAAAGGTCATGAAAATTTTCACAAGAATTTGTTAAATTATATTTCACACATAAAATGGTTTTCAAAGTCTCAACACTTAATTGTAATTTCTCTGATGTCCACGTTATTTAGTGTAGAAAAAACGTGTTCAGTCGCAGCATTAGTTCCTGGTAAAGACTGCGCGTATTCCACAATTTTTAGTGCATTATTGTAAGGAACATGGTTTGTTTGAAAATGATGAAATATTTCTAACCATTTGTTGTCTATTGTGATTTTTGCTGATGTCCAAGATTTAACCTTTTTCTTATCAATATATTTTTTAATAATGATACTTCATTAAAAAGATCATTTTTAGAAATCTTACTATATGGGAAATTTTGAGTGAATCCCAGAGGGATCGGGTTACACAATCCCGAAACTGATGCCGGAGCTGCACGAGCTGGCTGGAACAGGCAGGGCAGCGATGGGGGCGTGCTCGCACACGAGCGGTCACGCACACTCCCCGCCTGGACTCGTCCTTGCGGCAGCTGTGCTCCCTGTGTCCAGCTCCGCCACCCGCTGAAGACCAAGAGGCTCGTGCCTCGCAGAGCCTGGAGCCTCACCGGCGTCCAGGACGCGGGTCTATGGGTAGTTAGGGGACTTGACAGCTGCCGCCCCAGCAGGTACATCCCGCCTGAAGTTCTTTGTTTCGGGGCCGCACAGGGCAGCCAGCTCTTGCAGCAGTGTGGGAGCTTCCAGGTCAAGGGGGGTCTCCCCCCAAAAAAGCATATATTCCCTTCCCGTTCTCCCGCCATTCCTTAACTTTTCGTGCGTTCTTTCCAAAAGTTGGGACTTTTTGAAACGCCGCAGAATGTGGGACAAATTGTTAAAAATCGGGACTGTCTCACCAAAAGCGGGACGTCTGGTCACCTTAGCAAGGCACATATGAGAAAGCAGTCAATGAACAACTAAAGTGCCACAACGAAGAACTGATGCTTCTCATCTCTCTTCCTGTCTGTCTATCCCTAGTTATCCCTCTCTGATTCTCTCTCTGTCTCTGTCAAAAAAAAAAAAAAAGAAAGAAGATAGCATGCTAATTCAGGAGCACATGTGTGTATACATGTGTGCATACATATACATGCATTCACACTTGCCCCTTCAGAATTCAGGCTCAGAGGGGATTACAGAAAGTTCACACCTCAGCAGGTTCAGGGTATATATAATCTGAGCAATAGATTTGAGAAAAGTTAATCTTGGGGTGAGATGAGAGAGAATCAGATTGTACTGGCACACAATAAAAGAGATGTTTGTGACTTGGGTGTTGAAAAAATTAAGTACCTTTCTTTGGCATGCCCATGCTTTTGGAGCAGCAGTGTGTATCTAGACCTCTGTGACGCTCTGGACAGTGCCTGGGACATCCGAGAGCTTGATAAATAGTATCTAATGATAGCCACACGTGGGCTTGCTGAGGAGCTCAACTTTGAGACCTGCAAGAGTAATTTCTCTTTTCCATTTTCAGTTTGCTCATCAGCAAAATGGAGACATGATGGCAGGCACTACAAACTCAAATGCCCCCTTGGCCAGGCAGGCTGTGCAAACAAGTAAAGGGATGTCTGGATGAACAACGTAGACTAGGGAATGGAGAGGACTGGGGTAAAATGGAAGTTGATGCCCATCCAGCGGCTATTTGGATTTAACTCCAGCCACATGCCACGTGGGAAGGTGAGCTCAGTGTTGCCAGGGCTCCTGATTTTTCAAGAGAGGTTTAAAATCTGCATTTGTATATGAACTCTAACAACTTCTGGTGTAACTAATTTAGTTTTTAAAAAGTGTAGTGCTAGCAAACAAAACATACTCAGGATCCACAGTTGGCTCATAGGCACTAGTTTTGCAACCTTTGGGTTAAAGCCTGCTCCGTGCCTCCCTACCTGGCAACCGACCCTACTTTGCTGAATCGAGGAATGGGGAAGCAGAAGCTGGTGGAGATGAAGAATGGCTGTGAGGACAAAGTTGGGGAGAATGTGGGATGTGAAACTTGGACAACACCATCTTCAGGTTAGAGGAGCAGATCTGGCCCCTTTCAGCTTCAGCAAGGAGAGCTGCAGGGCTTGGCAAGAACTGTGCACAAAGGCAGGCAGGAGGGCAAATTCAGGGGAGGTGGCTGAGGGGAAAGGGCACAGGCTGTGGGTGGCAGTGGCGTGGGCAGCAGAGTGCAGAGGTCAGGGGCAGCAGGGCAGCCCAGGGAGCAGGAGAGAGCAAGAGGAAGCTAGGTGGATCCAGGGACTGAGGCCATTTGCCCTCTGCCCTGCTGTAGCCTGGTCAGTGTTTGCAGCCCCTTACCAATCATGCACAGAGAAAAAGTGTACCAGCCATACTAGAAGCTCTGTACCTTAGGCATCTATCTATTCACATAAGCACAGAATTTTGTCCAGCCTCTAAATTTATGACCATAGTTGGGAATGTAAGAGAGGCAGAGAGGCACAGCATGGGTAAGAAGAGAATAAGTTTAGGCTCAAACAGCTTGAAGTTGGATCTGACCTTTGTCACTAGCCATGCAGCTGCGGCAAAATATTTAACTTCTTTTTGAGCTTGGTGTGCTCGTTTGGGGATAATAACCTTGTAGGGTTGTGAAGATTAAATGAAAACAAATGCTGTAAGGTATGTGAAGTGCTTAGGATAGACAGTACCTGGTGCATAGTAAGTGCTCAGATTGAGGTCATCATTATTGCGAGACAAGCTGTAACCTCAGCTAACTTGTGGTGAAGCACAGCCTTTATCATCTCAGCGGGGAGAGAGGACACAGGTGCAGTAGAATTTGACTACTTCCCTATTGAAAATGTTTCCCTAAAACATAGACTCTCTAGCCTGAGCTCCTGTTTCCCCCCAAAAAACAGGCGACTTTTATCCACCTGGATAAGGGTCATTTACTGAACTTGGTGTTAAGTCTGTTTGGCTCCAATAGCACCTGGTTTACATAATGGTGTTTTCTTGCATCTAGCAAATACTCAGTGAGCAACTACTATGTTTCAAGCACTAAGAAAGGATGGGAGATGCTGAGAATATAACAAGGTTTAGGCCTTAAGATGTTGAATCAAACTGTAGGGGAAGTTGCTATTACAGAGATCCCCAAATAGAATAGCTAGATAAGACAGAGGTTTATTTCTCTCTCATATAAATCCTAGGTTGAGTACACCAGGCTGATAAAGTACATCCAGGAAGTCATTCATGAACCCAGGTTTTTTTACTTTTTTGTATCTCTGTGTTTCGGGATGTGGAAAGTAGAAGGTAAGGAAATCTAAGGCAAGCAGTTTGTCATAAGAGCTTCCACTCACATCCCACTGGCTGGAATTTAGTCACATGGCCACATCTACCTGAAGGAATGCTTGGAAATGTAGTCTAGAGCAGATGGCCATGTGCTTAGATAAAACTTGGGAGTGGAGGAAGAAGGGAGGATGAATACTGAGGGGGCAGTTAGCAGTTATGATTCAGGGAGACGGAGAAGTAAATGAATGTACCTAATGCAGGTAAATGCTCCTGTCAAGAGCACCAGCTATAGCCTGACCAGGCGGTGGTGCAGTGGATATAGTGTCGGACTAGGATGCCGAAGACCCAGGTTCGAAACCCTGAGGTCACCGGCTTAAGCATAGACTCATCCAGCTTGAGCTTGGGCTCACCAGTTTGAGTGCAGGGTCACGGGCTTGAGCTTGGGATCATAGACTTGACCCCATGGTCGCTGGCTTGAAGCCCAAAGTCACTGGCTGAGCAAGGGATCACTCTGCTGCAGTGCCCCCCCCATTCCTGTCAAGGCGCATATGAGAAAGAAATCAATGAATAACTAAGGAGACGCCAACAAAGATGCTTCTCATTTCTCTCCCTCCCTGTCTGTCTGTCCCTCTCTGTGTCTGTCACCAAAAAAAAAAAAAAAAAAAAAAAGCACCAGCTATAATCCTTGGGTAGAGAAATATGTTGTGGCCCTCATGGGAACCAGGACTTTGGAATCAGACTTCTAGGTTCAAATCCCAGCTTTCTTCCTTATCTCTGGCACCTATGCCAGAGGGTTGGTGTGAGGATTAACTGAGTTAATCCATGTGAAGAAGCTCTTAGGACAGTGATGGGCAATCTTTTGAGCTTGGTGTGTCAAAATTTGCTAAAAAACTGAGCATAACTCGGGTGGTGTGTCACTTTGAGAAAAACAGCCTAACCAGAAGTCCCAGAACTAGACGCTCTGTGTGGGAGTTCTGTTGTTTTGGCCTACAGACCCCCGGCACAGAGTGTCTACACTACAGCAAATGTTTTATCGTCAGCTACTGCTCCTGGCCGTGCAGGAGCCGAGGATGAAACGTCCTCGGCATGCGGCCCCATACTTCTGGTATACGATCGTATGCAGCTGCATGTCATTGAAAATGGCTACGTGTGTCAGTGCTGACACGCATGTTATAGGTTCACCATCATGATCTTAGGACGTGGTCTGACCCAGAGTCGGTGTTCAGAAAGTGTAAGCTATTACTGCTGTGGAGAGAGGATGGGATGTGTTCGAGAAAGTTGGTTGACTCAAGGATATCTGGAGAATTGTTCACGGATTTGTCACCTCTCAGTTTTAGAACTTCCGACAGGCCTTGTCTCTTTAATTGCAACTTTGGGTGTTGAACCCTTGGTCCCTCTCATCACTGAGAAATGTTAATGAAGATTAAAAAGGCCATCTGAAGGGGCTGGCGTTTTGAAAATGATAGAATCAATTTGTTTTCCTAGACTGGAACTAGGGGAAGAATTTAGACAGGATGTTTCAAGGTCACGCTCTGCTTTCCAAAGTTTGAGTAGGAGCCAATGGATTTAGCACCTGGTCTACAGGTCTCTGCTGGAAGAATAAAGGTCCCTCTTGCTGGGTGTTTCTCCAGGTAGAGAGTTCTATAAATTCTTTTTTTTTTTTAATTATTATTTATTCATTTTACAGAGGAGGGATAGAGGGAGAGGGAGGAGCAGGAAGCATCAACTCCCACACATGCCTTGACCAGGCAAGCCTAGGGTTTCGAACCAGTAACCTCGGCATTCCAGGTCAACACTTTATCCACTGCGCCACCACTGGTCAGGATAGTTCTATAAATTCTTTAAAAATACTACTACTTAGCTAAATAAAAGGAAGAATGAACAGTGAGGCCTCCCAGGGAGCTGGGGAGACTTTTGCTCTTGGGGATGACCCTGGTGGCTTTCCGAGGGCCCCTCCAGCAAGAGGAGAAAATGGAAAAGCCACTCCCACGAGGTGCTGCACTGGCAGGAGACAGGGGTGTCCTCTTACCAGGAGCTGGTGTCCTATGATATACAGAGGGTATCATGTTGTCCTCCTGCAGGTGTCAGTGGAAAGAGAACCTTCCTCACTTCAGAACAAGAGCCTTAACTTTCCTTGGCAGCTCACAGAGTGGATAGATTTTAGGAGATAAGCAGACACTGGAAAATGCTTTTCTGCCCACTTTCTCTGTACTGTCCCATTTTGGGAGTCCGAGGAGCTTTCATACTCCGCTGCGCCCCCCCACCCCCTGATTCTTAGACTCAGACTTTCCAATTATCTGGAAAGTAGCTCTGCATGCTGTGTCTGTCACAATGGGTGCCATTTTTTACTCTAACAACATTGAATTGACTCCCAAGAAATGGAATGGACATAGAGAAGGGAACGCTTACTGCAAGATTTGTATGTGTTTAAGGACCCAGCCTGTGGCCATGGAGAGGCCAGCAAAGGTGGGCCAGGGATGCCAGGGTAGCAGCTGAAGACTCAAGGGCAAGTAGGCAGATGGCTGCAGTCCTTCCTGACTCTCATCACCTTAGCTGACCTCTTGAACTTGACCGCTAGGTGTCACAAAGATCTACACTTAGCCTGCATGAGTCTGAAGGTAGTCATGTCCCAGGGTTTTCACCCATATTTTTATCAGCTCTGTGAACCTCATTTCCTTTCTATCACTAGTTCCCAATGGGCCTTTAGTGTTCCTTACCACTGGGATCAATCTTTTACTCTCCTTCTCTAAAGAAAGGCTTATTGAGGAGGTGGAGGCTGTAGTGGGTACTGTCTAAATTTGGATGTCCCATTCATGGAAGACTTGGGCAAAACTTTGCTATTATCTCTGCATGACATTATATGTGTAGTAACCAAGATGCTTATCTTAAAGTGCCAAATCTAAAACCTGTGCCTGGACAATACCATTCATGGGGCACTATAAATTAATAGTATTTATTTATTTATAGTGTGTGAGAGAGAGAGCGGGACAGACAGGGACAGACTGACAGGAAGGGAGACAGATGAGAAGCATCAACTCATAGTTGTGGCACCTTAGTTGTTCATTGATTGCTTTCTTATATGTGCCTTGATGGAGGGCGGGGGGTGGGCTCCAGCTGAGCCAGTGACCCCTTGCTCAAGCCAGCAACCTTGGGCTCAAGCCAGTGACAGTACACTCAAGCTGGTGAGCTCATGCTCAAGCCGGCAACCTCAATGTTTCAAACCTGGGTCCTCTGCCTCCCAGGCCAATGCTCTATCCAGTGCGCCTCCACCTGGTCAGGCCTAGTATGTCCACTTTAGTGTCTTGATTTCCCTCTTCAACATTGTGAGATTCATCCATAGTGCTGGCTATAGTTGTAGGTTGTTCATTCTTTGTGCTATATAGTATTCTGTCATGTGAGCATACTGTGGTTTCTTTGACCGTCCTGCTCTTGATTGGCACATGGCAGTTTCCAATTGGGGAGCTCTGTGATTCGCATTCACTGGCACATGTCTTTGGGGACCTGAAGTGCACATACCTTCCAGTGGGACAGTTAGGTCACAGGTAGGCTGTTCAGTAGATGTGGCCAAGTTCCCTTCCAGAGTAGGAGTGCTGGTCATCTGCTTGATTTTGATGAAGAGAATTATTCCATATTGAGATTTGATCTGAGTTTTAAAGCAGAATAACATTACACTGATTCAGTTGACTTCACCATTCCTATTACTTCCCTCTTGTGTGTATGAGCCACATGGTAACTGGGCAGATTCACTTAAGTTTCTCTAAGTGCTTCTTTTTTGGAGGCTCTTGAAAGAATTTTAAAACTACCACCTTGTAAGGCCAGTGGTCACCGCCATGGCCATGCAGGTTCTTATTGGATTGGGGTAGACCATAAAGGAACTGTGGAGCCTGAAAATGGTGGGTCATTCCATTTATTAAAGTCTCATAACTGTAGAGGAGCAAAGAGAAGGGGAGATCGCTTCTCTTTCTCCCAGGGCTCCTAAGCCCCTCAGCACTCCGGACTCACCAGACTCATTCTCTGGACTCACTCAGACTCATCACCCCCATCAGCCTCTGCACTCCCCAGCCAAACAGGCCCTCCGGAAATTCCCCTTCTCTGGCAAACAATAGCAAACCAGTGCCCCTCCCCATGGAAGCAGGCAATATGCATCCCTGAGGGAAAGCACCAGCAGCCTTCCATAGACATACATACTTGGCACTGCCCCAATACAAGTGAGCAAACCTAAAAAACACTTGTTATAAACTTGTTTGCCCAACACTGCTGAGATGAAAACTTTTTAGAATTTCTTTTTTTTCCTAAAATGTCTACTTTATCTCAAGAGCAGAAAATACTAATCACCATGCCCTCTGCAAAAGAAGGAATTTCCCACCCTTTAACATGCCTTATACCTTCCAGTGAATGAAATTTAGAGCTTTGGAAACTTTCGAGTGAAAATCAAACATCAGTGACATTACTGATTTCCCAAATTTTACTCACTGGATCATTTCTCTCATGATTTTAATGACAGTTGCTTCTCTTTGGAATTTGACCAAGTTGGCAAGTGAAGAGTCAAAAATCTTTCTTCTTAGTCTGGACATTTTTTTCCTTTTTTTAAAAAATTTTTTCCGAGTAGGGGGAGAGGGAGAGAGAGAAGCATCAACTCATTGATTCACTTTAGTTTTGCATTCTGGTATGTGCCTTGACCGGATTGGACCAGTGACCACTCAAGCCAAGCCAGTGACCCCTTGCTCAAGCCGGTGACCTTGGGCTCAAGCCGGCGACCTTGGGCTTCAAGCCAGTAAGTAACCTTTGGGTTCAAGCTGGCTACCTTGGGATCTATCTGATCCCGTGCTCAAGGTTGCTACCTTGCACTAAAGCCAGGGGGAGCTCGCACTCAAGCTAGCGACCTTAGGTTTTGAACTGGCAACCTCAGCATTCCAGGTCAATGCTCTATCTACTGTGCCGCCACCGGTCAGGCTAGTTCTGACTTTTGGTTGTAAACAACCACAGTGCAAGGTACTTCAGGAATGCAGAGAGACAAAACTTCTTCATGTTTAGCCCCAGAAACTTCTGAGTCTTGAAGAGAATTCAGTTGAAATCTGTTAGTTTTGGCCCCAAACAACAAGCTAGAGACAACATCCCATAGAATAACAGAAAAAAATCTTATTTCACACACTGCTCCCTCATTAACATCTCTCAGAAAAGCACTTTCAATCCTGCAGCACAGGGCAGTTTTTATTTTATTTCAGATGGGGAAATTAAGACATGCAGTGTTGACTTCACAGGGTCCAGTAAGACCCTGAAAGAACTGGGGCTGGAGGCCAGACCCAGACCCAGGATTTGCACTTCTAGGAGAAGAAGGGGCCCTCTTCTTATCTCTCCCTTTCTTTCTCTCTCTCTCCCTTCCTTCCTCCCTCCCTCTTTCTTTCTTTCTTTCTTTCTTTCTTTCTTTCTTTCTTTCTTTCTTTCTTTCTTTCTTTCTTTCTTTCTTTCGACGTGAGAAGCATTAATTCATAGTTGTGGCACTTTACTTGTTCATTGATTATCATATGTGCTTTGAGGTGGGGTATGGGGCTCTAGCTGAACCAGTGACCTCTTGCTCAAGCCAGCAATCTTTGGGCTCAAGCCAATGACCAAGGCATCATGTCAATGAGCTCATCCTAAAGCTGGTGGCCCTGTGCTCAAGCTGATGCAACTGTGCTCAAGCCGGACGAACCCACACTCAAGCCAGTGATCTTGGGATTTTGACCTTGGACCTCAGTGTCCCAGGTCAATGTTCTATCTCAGGGTAGTCAACCTTTTTATACCTACCGCCCACTTTTATATCTCTGTTAGTAGTAAAATTTCCTAACCGCCCACCGGTTCTACAGTAATGGTGATTTATAAAGTAGGGAAGTAACTTTACTTTATAAAATTTACAAAGCAGAGTTACAGAAAGTTAAAGCATATAACAATAATTACTTACCAAGTACTTTATGTCGGATTTTTGCTAAGTTTGGCAAAATAAATCTTTTTTTTTTTTAATTTATTTATGTTTTACAGAGACAGAGAAAGGTATAGATAGGGACAGACAGACAGGAACAGAGAAAAATGAGAAGCATCAATTATTAATTTTTCATTGCTGTTGGACACCATAGTTGTTCATTGATTGCTTTCTCACACGTGCCTTGACTGTGGGCCTTCAGCAGACCGAGCCACCACTTGCTGGAGCCAGCGACCTTGGGTCCAAGCTGACGAGCTTTTTGCTCAAGCCAGATGGGCCTGTGCTCAAGCTGGCGAGCTCGGGGTCTCGAACTTGGGTCTTCCGCATCCCAGTCCGGCACTCTATCCACTGCGCCACCTCCTGGTCAGGCGGCAGAATAAATCTTTATGAAGCAACTTATTATAATTAAATCTATCTTTTTATTTATACTTTGGGTGCTCTGCTACCGCCCACCATGAAAGCTGGAACACCCACTGTGGGCAGTAGGGACCAGGTTGACTACCACTGTTATCCATTGTGCCACCACCAGTCAGGCAGACGGGCCCTTTTCTAAGAGGAACTTTAAGGATGGTGTAGCTATATATGGAGCTCACGGTGAGGTCATTTTGATGGGGTGACTTTCACATTCTGGAGCTTGGCATTTTTGTCTGGTTAGAAAATGGTCTTGGTTAGGAACATATGTACAAGAAATTAATTGCTGTTTTCTTTGTAGGGGCCAAGATTGAAAACTGCATACCCATCAGTAGAGAAAAAGCCCACTAGCTATAGTACCTTCCTACCTTGATCATTATAGAACCATTGAAAGAATTTTGGCAAAGTAAACAAGAAGGAGGAGAGTGTTTAAAAATAATTATTACTTTTTTTAGGTTGGAGGGGAGATAGTGAGACAGACTCTCGTATGCACCCTGACTGGGATCCACCTGGCAACACCCTCTGGGATTGATACTCGAGTACCAAGCTACTTTTAGTGCCTGAGGCTGATGTGCTCCAGCAGAGCTATACTCCATGCCTAGCCTTGAACCAGTTGAGCCACTATCTGTGGGAGAGGAAGAAGGAGAGAAGGAAGAGGAGAGAGAAGCAGATGGTCACTTCTCCTGTGTGCCCTGACTGGGAATCCAACCTGAGACACCCATATACCAGGCTGATGCTCTATCAACTGAGCCACCGGCCAGGGCCTAATTTTTCAATTACAGTTGATATACAATATATAATTTTATTTTTTGTTAACTACGTCCCAAGCCTCACTATTTGTGTATGTATGTATGTGCAAGTGTGTGTCAAAATTACACGAGCATGGAGAAAAAGTTGGACAGACACAAATTAAAATGTTAACATGGGCTACCCAGGGAAAGCAGGGCTGGAGGCGGGATGCTGATGTGGAAGGGTTGGGATAGGAAAACAGCATAAGTGATAAAATGCCATCTAAATAAGTTATATATATATGCATATGCATGTGATACATGTGTACATATGCATAAGGAAATGAATCAATTTAAAGATCAAACAAAATAGTGATTGTAATAAGAACAAGGCATGAGCCCTGTATGGGTTCTATAGCTTAGCAAGGGTGAGAGCCGGGTTCTGTGGCTGCAGGTTTACCCCCAGGTCAGTTCTGTTGCAAGTGAAGGACATTGTTAGGGGGTGGATCAGAGAAAATGTGTGGGTGGCTGAGCACAGACCCACTGCTGCGTTTGACAACCTGGTAACATAACTACCATCTTGAAGTGCCTACAGTGTGCTGGCATTTTCAAAATTTCTCAAAGTTAGATGTTTTTACCCCCATTTTATGGATGAGAAAACTGAGGGCAAGCACCTCAAGGCCTCATGATGAGTGGGTGGTTCTGAGATCAAGCCCAGGCCCGCCTGATTCCAGAATTCTTGCCTTTTAGGTCTCATCCCAGTTTAGAGTTCAGTGGGTGTGATGAGGGCCCACCTGCTTAGATCCAAAGTGAGATCTCTGCAGGTCCCTCTCCCAGCTGTGGGTCCTAAAGTAGAGGTTTTGCAATGAAAACAAGCAAGCTACCACCTAGTGTTTCCCTTGCGGACTTGCTGGCCCCGTTTTGGATGGCAAAGCTCCTTACCTGGGCGAAGGGCAAGCAGCCTGTTCAGGACTCTGTTCCCGAGGGAGCCGGGCTCAGTGGAAAAGTAGGGCGTCTGGACACCTACCTCAGGACAGGTGAGAGGCAGACTGGCTTGTTGAAAAGGAAGATGGTGTCAGTAAGTCTGACAGCTGGCCCCTGAACTGTATCAGCTGCCACTTTGGGGGTGAATACTTGGGCTTTCATGGGATCTCTATTTCTCCTTGCCAAACCACCCCCATCCCACGGCCCACTAAACACAAAAGAACTAACAGTAGTGGCTTGTTTGGTGGCCTGGTAATATGACTTCCTCCCAGATCACAGAGCACTTGTGCGGTTGCCAAAGGTGCCCCTAAGTGGGTACTGAAGGTAAAAACATCTCAGTTCTGCAAATCAGTGTCACCTGGGGTGACTGCTTCTCTTTTCTTTGCCTTGGTTTCCTCATTCATAAAATGGTGGTTGGATTTTTCTCTTGTTGCTGATGAAAAGAATAAGGCCAGTTGTTGTGTGTTAGGTTTTGGTTGAAAACAACCGTGGTGCTGACATGAATAGTTAATGCCATTTAAGTTGAATAAGTCTAGATGTTTCCAGTGTGACAGGGCTACTGTTTTCTACCAGGTCCTGTGTGTTCACAGTGGCATTGATAACTTCCAGGAGCTAACCTGTAGTGTAAAGGTTAACTTGGCTGCAGAGGGTGAGCTGGCGGCGTGAACGGCCTTCCCTGGGCCCTCCTCTCTCTCTGAGGCACATGGCAGCTGTTCTCCTGGTGGACACGCTGTGCCTGAGGCTGAAGCCACTGCCTGCTGCCTCCCTTCCCTGCCCAGGAGAAGCCCCACGGGTCCGGGACAAAAGGAGGAGAAAGCATGCAGCAGGCTGTCCCCTCCACTTGTGGACCGGGGGCCAGACCTGCCCACGCTCACACTTTTGCTCTCGGCCCACGGGGTGTAGGGTGTAGACTGAACCACACAGCCCAGGACAAACAGCATGGTCTTTCAGAGCCTCAGTCTCTCGATCTTTTCTAGTGGAACAAAACTGTGGTTGTGAACAGTGATCTCATCATTAGTTCTTTAAAGATTGGGACGAGGTCCTCGGAAGCTGGCACAGTGCCTGGCACACAGTTGGAACCCAAGGAAACGCTTTTCATTGACCTGGACCCCCTGAGATCTCTGCCTGGATGGGGTGGGAAGTCATCATTTAGGAAACGCTGTTCTCCCTTCCTCTGCGGTCCTCTGTGCCTGACGCACTGTGGGGTCTGTGCAGCTTTTCCTCCATCCTACCCTTCTTTGCATTTATTTTACTTAAAAAGTGATTTTCTTCTGAGCAATTGAGTAAAGCTGATGGGACCTCACCACCTATCTTTTCCCTGCCAGCACTTTTGAGGTAAGGTAGAATCTGTGTTCTGCTTAAATATAGGGATAGGTTGACCAGTGTCAATAGCTTTTCTGCATTCTAGAAGCTGCTCCTAACTCTTCTTGACTCCTATTAGGTCAGTGGTTCTTAACCTTTTTTTTTTTTTTTTTTTTTTACGGGGACAGAGATAGTCAGAGAGAGGGATAGATAGGGACAGACAGACAGGAACAGAGAGCGGCAAGAAGCATCAATCATTAGTTTTTTGTTGCCGTTGGGACACCTTAGTTGTTCATTGATTGCTTTCTCACATGTGCCTTGACCACGGGCCTTCAGCAGACGGAGCCACCCCTTGCTGGAGCCAGCGACCTTGGGTACAAGCTGGTGAGCTTTTGCTCAAGCCAGATGGGCCCATGCTCAAGCTGGCGAGCTCGGGGTCTCCAACCTGGATCTTCCGCATCCTAGTCCGACGCTCTATCCACTGCGCCACCGCTTGGTCAGGTTCTTAACCTTTTTTGAGGTACCAAACCCACCAGTTTCATATGCGCATTCACTGAACCCTTCTTTAGTGATAAATAAAATATGATTTTTAAAAAAAATTATTTATTTATTCATTCATTTATAGAGAGGAGGGAGACAGAGACAGAGAGAGAAGGGAGTGAGGAGCAGGAAGCATCAACTCCCATATGTGCCTAACCGGGCAAGCCCAGGGTTTCGAACCAGCGACCTCAGTGTTCCTGGTCGAGGCTTTATCCACTGAGCCACCACAGGTCAGGCAAAATAGGATTTAAAAAAAAAAATAGGTATATGTTTTTTTACTGTTGCACAAAATGAGCTGTGCATGAACATCACCTTGCTCAAAGAACAAAACCAACAAAGTGCATGAACTCACAACAAATTACGGTATTACTTTATTCTGGCCTCCGCTGCAAGAGGCTTCTCCGAACCCCTGAGACCGACTCATCGAACCCTAGGGTTCGATAGAACCCAGGTTAAGAACCACTGTATTAGGCCTAAGGAGTCTTCTGAGGCCCCTGGACAGTGTGGTTTACCAGGATCTAGCTAGGACAAGGGCTGGAGCTCCCAGCAGGCTCCGAGGCACTGGATAGGAGAGTGTCCTTTAGAGAGAAGGAAAAAAAAAATCCACCCAGATGGAATGATAAAGGGATGACATCACAGTAGGCATGGAAACCACAGGGTAGTCATAATCTCCCATGAGATGGTCAGAACCCCAAGGGAGGGCCTGGATTCATTGTGCTCCTTTTCCCATGGGAGGCAGGGGCAGGGAGGCACGTGGGAGGGGTTGCTTATCCGGTGGCTAGAACAGGCCGGAGGTTTTTCTTTCTACTCCAGATCTGGCCTCTGATAGACTCTCTCTGCAGTGGTGGTGAGCCTCCTTGAAGCATTTGCATTCTGTCGATAAGGTTGCCCTGGGAGTTTGACCAGAGAAGGGAGCAAAAAGAGAGGGAAGCACATCATTAGAGAAGGAAGTGGAAAGATGAAATTATCGGCAGGAAGTTCTGCGGAACTTTGGAGCGCCAGCCTTACGTTCTCCTCGGAGGCTCTGATGAGTGCACCCTCTATCTCCTGGCACTTACTCGGTTTCTTTGAGCCTTGACTTTTGCAGCTGATGGTGTTGAGCTGGGTGTAAACCATTTAAGTTGTTCTAATTTCAAGGTCGCTTATGTCCAAAGCCCAAAAAGACGAGGTTCAGAGCAATGTCCTGATGTAGTATGTGGACGTGAAGCTGCTATATAGGTGGTGAATGCTGACACTGGACAGCTTGAAATGTTGTCTCAGGGGGTCATCCTGAACACAGAGCAAGGGTTTTAGGGGTTACAGAGTTAAATAAGGGCATGAACCAGGAGATTCATGCTATTCTGAGGCTTCTGGGACCCCAGGCCTGGAAATCATTTCTCCTTTTCTGTCATTGGGGGTTAACTATGCCCAGGTCATGCCTGATTGCTGTTTCTCTGTAGGTCAAATCACAGCTTGTCTCCTTGTCACTCTGGCATCTTGGGGTCTTTGAAGTGAGGCACCTGACCTTGGCCGTGAGGCTGGATGCTCCATCTCTACTCTTCCGCACAGCCATCCACCCCCAAACTCGGGGACATATGAAGACACTTAAAAGTCTCTTGAGAAGCGTATTCTTTGGCTTTGTTAGCCACAGTATCTGAAGTTCCTGTTGCTAGCTGGAGAAATTTCTTCTCCAGCTCTTCTAGGCTGTGGGTAACTTTGTAAAGTGAGTTTATTGTTTAAAATATTTTTTATTGAGGTAAAATTCACATAACGTAAAGTTCACCATTTTAACTGTGTACAGTTCGTTGATTTTTAGTGTTTTAAGGTGTACAATTGAGTGGGTTTTAGTACATTCAAGATGTTGTGCAACCATCACCACTATCTAATTCGAGAACATTTTCCATCACCCCTAAAAGAAATCTCCTACCCATTAAGCAGTCACCCCTCATTCCCCTCTTTCCCCAGCACCTGGCACCCACTTATCTGCTTTCTGTCTCTGTAGATTTCCCTATTCTGAATATTTCATATCAATGGAATCAAACAACATATGTGGCTTTTTGTGCCTGGATTCCTTAACTTAGCATGTTTTCAGTGTCTAAGTATGTATAACATGTATCAGTACTTCATTTTTTTAAAAAAAATTTTTATTAATTACAGCAAGAAAGGAAGAGAGAGAGAGAGAGAGAGAGAGAGGAACATCAATCTGTTCCTGTGTGTGCCCTGACTGGGTATTGAACCAGCAACCTCTCTGCTTTGGGACAATGCTCTACCCAGCTGAGCTATCCAGCCAGGGCCCTTTATTTCCTTTTATGGTAGAATTATCCATTGTATGGATAGATCACATCACATTTTTTTATGTGATGGACATTTGGGTTATTTTTACTTTTTTTTTTTTTTAAATACAGAGATAGGGACAGACAGACAGGAAGGGAGAGAGATGAGAAGCATCAATATTTTATTACGGCTCCTTAGTTGTGCATTGATTGCTTTCTCATATGTGCCTTGACCGGGGGAGCTACAGCAGAATGAGTGACCCATTGCTCAAGCCAGCAACCTTGGGCTCAAGCTGGTGAGCCTTGCTCAAACCAGATGAGCCTGTGCTCAAGCTGGTGACTCTGGAGTTCGAACCTGGGTCATCCACTTCCCAGTCCAATGCTCTATCCACTGTGCCACCGCCTGATTAAGCGAGTTATTTCTACTTTTTGACTATTATGAATAATGTTAATATGAACATTCAAATATAATTCTTTGTGTAGACATGTTTTTATTTTATTTTATTATTTATTTTGAATGTATTTATTGATGCTAGATATAGAAACATTGATCTGTTTCTGTATGTGCCCTGGTCAAGGATCAAACCAGCAACCTCTGTGTTTCGAGATGAGGCTCTAACCAACTAAGCTATCTGGCTTTATTTTATAATGATTTTTTTAAGTGAGAAAAAGAGAAATTTAGGGACAGACTCCTGCATGTACCCTGACCAGATCCACCCAGCACCCTCACTACTCAAATCAACTGAGTTATCTTCACAGTCTGAGGCTCATGCTTGGACCCTCCAAGCTATCCTCAGCGCCTGGGGCTGATGCTCAAAACAATGGAGCCTCTGGCTGCAAGAGGGAAAGAGGCAGGGAAGTGAGAGAGGGAGGGAGGGGAAGGGAGGGAGGGGAAGAGAAGCAGATGGTTATTTCTTAAGCGTACCTTGACTGGGCATCAAAGCTGGGTAGTCTGCATGCTGGGCTGACACTGAGCCAGCCAGCCAAGGCCTATTTTTAAATAAATTTTTAAAAATTGAGTAATTTGTTCAGGTCCGATAGCTCAGCTAGTTCGATCCCCGGTCAGGGCACATACAGAAACAGATCAATGTTCCTGTTTCTCTTTTTCCCACTTCCCCTCTTGCTGTAATCAATAAATAAAAATTTTTTTAAATTGAATGATGTTAGAGAGAAAGAGAGAGGGAGAGGGAGAGGGAGAGAGAGAAACATTTGTTTGTTGTTCCACTTATCTGTGCATTCATTGGTTACTTCCTGTATGTGCCCTGACCAGGGATCGAACCCGCAACCTTGGTGTTTTGGGACAACACTCTAATTGACTGAGTTAACCAACCAGGGCTGGACATATTTTTATTTTATTTTATTTCATTTTATTTTATTGTGACAGAAACAGAGAGAGGGACAGATAGGGTCAGACAGATAGGAAGGGAGAGAGATGAGAAGCATCAATTCTTCGTTGCAGAACTTTAGTTGTTTATTGATTGCTTTCTCATATGTGCCTTGACAGGGTGGGGGGGGCGATGGTGGAGGGGGCTACAGCAGAGCGAGTGACCCCTTGGTTAAGCCAGTGACCTTGGGCTTCAAGCCAGTGACCTTTGGGCTCAGTCCAGCAACCATGGGGTCATGTCTATGATCCCATGCTCAAGCCGGTGACCACGCACTCAAGCTGATGAGTGGAGACCTCAGGATTTTGAACCTGGGTCCTCCGAATCCTAGTCCGAAGCTCTAGCCACTGCACCACCACCTGGTTAGGCTGGATGTATGTTTTTAAATCTCATGAATATGTACCTAGGAGTAGAATTTTTAGATTATATGATAACTATGTGTAACTTTGGAGGAGCTGCCAAACTGTTTCACACAGTGGCTGTATCATATCACTATCCCACTAGTAATGTATGAGTGTCCAACTTCTCTACATCCTTTCTGACACTTGTGATAATCTGATTACCATATGTTTTTGTGATTACAACTATTGTAGTGGGTCTGAAGTATGTCATTGTGGTTTGGATTTGCATTTCTCTAATGATTAATGAGAGTAACTTGCGTGTTTTTCTTTTTTTCTGAGTAGTATCTTTTATGTGCTCATTGACCATTTGTATATACTTTTTGGAGAAATGTCTAATGTTAAGATGTAGGTTTGACCAGCCTGTGGGGATGGAATTTAGCAAATCACTTAGAAGCAGGCTCACTCCTCCCTGTTCTATTTTTCCTTGCCAACCCTTAACAGTTTTCCCCAAGTTTCCCTTCTTGACCCAATTCTTGTTTTGGTATCAATTTCTCCCCAGCTGACTTCATTTATAGCCAGGGCATCCATTACCATAGTTATGCTCATTACTCCCAAGCATATACCCAACGTGGATATCTCTCTGGAGCTCGGTACTTGCATATCCAGACAGGACCTCAACATATTTAAAGCTTACTACATTCCTTTGTCAAGCCGTCTTCTCCTGAGTCCCCCATCTGGATGACTGGCCTCACCTACCAGGTCAAAAAAGCAGTGGGAAGCCACCTTGGACTCCTTCTCTCTTGGGCACTTCTGCCCTTCTTTCTTCTCTCAATACCGGTCATTTGTTTTCTTTGATCGCCCTCACCTGTCCTCACTTCTTCAGTCCCATGCTGACTGCCTGAGTTCAGGTTTTTGTTATTTCAACTACACTCCCTAGTTTTGACCTACTTCCTTCCATTTATCCTCTTCTAGAATGATTCAAGTGTATGCCTCTCATCTGGAAAACCCATCAGTGATTTCTTGTGGTGTAAAGGATAAACTTAATGCTCCTTTGTGTGGCATACAGGCTCTCCTGGATCTGATCCCTACCTGTCTTTCCAACCTGGTCATCCCCTGCTCATTGTCCTCTCAGCCCTTACTTTAGCGAGAAGAAATTCCTTTGGGTTTCTCTAATGGGTTGCATTTCTTCAAATCTCCTTGCCTTGAATGCCATGCTGCTGGCATGGGTTTCATATACTATGTGGTTAAGGATAGACTTTCAGGGATGGATAATGAATCCAGTATGGCCACAATTGAATACTATTGAGGGAAGAGAACATGGTGACTGTGTCTTAGATGTGGATTTTGATCCAGGAATTTATTTATGTGAGAAAAATAAAATAAAACTAAATAGAAATTAAACTGCATTTTATTGTATTTATGAACCACGTGTATTACAAAGGTAATGGACTCTTAGAACAATTTGGACATTTAATCCATCATACCATCATAGCCTCTTGTTACTTTAGTTACTTTCTAACTAAAGTGACTAAAGATGTGACAAGCATATGTGTATTTTGGGAGCTGATGGGACAAAACATTTGGAATCAGATTTGGATCCCAAGGTTGCCATAGCTACTGGCTACTATGAACACCAGCTTCACCATTTATTTGGAATCCTACACTTCTGACCTCTGGAATGTTGTATTAGTTTTCCTGAGAATGTTAGTCTTTAGACAAACTGAGTAAAACTGAAGGAGTGATTCCTGGTCCTTTCCAAATAATTTAAAATAATTTATTGATTGATTTTAGAGAGAGAGGAAAGGAGAGAGACAAAAACATAAAGCTGCTCCTGTCAAGATGCTCTGACCGGGGATCAAACCAGTAACCTCTGCTCTTCTGAATGATGCTCTAACCAACTAAGCTATCTGACCAGGGCTCCAAATATTTTTTTTTTCTGTGACAGAGACAGAGAGAGGCACAGATAGGGACAGACAGACAAGAAGGGAGAGAGATGAGAAGCATCAATTCTTTGTTGCAGCTCCTTAGTTGTTCATCAATTGCTTTCTCATATGTGCTTTGACTGGGGGCTATAGCAGAGCCAGTGACCCCTTGCTCAAGCCAGCGACCTTGGGCTCAAGCCAGTGGCCATGAAGTCATGTCTATGATCTCACGCTCAAGCTGGTGAGCTCACGCTCGAGCCAAATGAGCCTGCGCTTAAGCTAACAACCTTGGGGATTCAAACCTGGGTCCTCCGTGTTCCAGTCTGATGTTCTATTCACTGCACCACCGCCTGGTCAGGCCCAAGTAATTTCTTAAAATTTAATTTAATTTAGATTATTATTTAGTGCTTTAGCTCTCTCCCTCAAATTTTTACTTAGAAAAATTTCAAGCCTTTTGAAAAGTTGGAAGACTAGTACAATGGACATCCTACCCCTTTGCTTTGATTTCACCATTTACTAGCATTTTGCCACCTTACTTTCCTCTCTCTTCCCTACTTTTATGCATGTGTGCACACTCACACACACCCACACCCACACTTTCCCTAAATGCTCTTTAAAGTTCATTCTCTTTGCCTGACCGGGCGGTGGTGCAATGGATAGAGTGTCAGACTGGGATGCAGAGGACCCAGGTTTGAAACCCCGAGGTCGCCAGCTTGAGCGTGGGCTCATCTGGTTTGAGCAAGGCTCACCAGCTTGAGCCCAAGGTCGCTGGCATGAGCAAGGTGTCACTCAGTCTGCTGTAGCCCCCTGGTCAAGGCACAATGAGAAAGCAATCAATGAACAGCTAAGGTGCCGCAACAAAGAATTGATGCTTTTCATCTCTCTCCTTTCCTGTCTGTCTGTTTCTGTCTGTTTCTATCTGTCCCTCTCTCTGTCGCTGTCACAAAAATAGATAAGTAAGTAAATAAATAAATAAATGAAATTAAAGTTCATTCTCTTTGTATTTTGGTCATAGTATCAAATAGTCTGGAGAAGACAGATGATGGATGATAGGGCAGAGTAGGACATGGCTGATTCTCATGTGAAAGGTGACTTATTCTCATAGTTTCCAAACGGATGGAGAAGCCATAGGGTTAGATCACTGGCCCCTTCAGGAAATTTGCTAATCGTCTCCTCATTGAGACTGCAAATAGGATCATCTACATTTTTAGAAAGAATGAGATTTAGTTCCTAACATACCTTCCTCTCCTGGGCCTGTTTGGAGGCTCAAGCGAACATCAGTGCCCAAACTGAAGCCTTTGAGCTCTTGGTTCAGTGCTGCCACTGACTGGAGCACACTTGGATGATTCTGAGCAAGTCCCTTTCTCTGAGTCTCAGTTTCCCCATCTATAAAGCAAGAGCTTAGATCATTTACTCTGTAAGTTCCCTTCCTATGCTCATGTCCTATGACACTGTGGTAGCAAGTAAAGTTAAATACTTTGAGAAATTGTCTTAATGTATGTGTGAAATGAACCCAGAAACTTATTGCTGGCTGGGCTTCTGCCAGGACAGTGACTGGTTCATAGCAGGGAGTATTTTTGCCCTTGGAGAGCTACCAGTGCTCTGCCTGAGGGGGCAGGAGGTGGACTTGGTGGGGACTGAGAGAGTAGAGGAAAGGCTGACCCCTTTGTTGGAGCCTCCCTTCCTTTGAGGTCACCTCTTTGTTAAATTTGTCCTCCTTACTTACCACACCATTTTATCGCTACTTTTGTTCAAGGCTATTGCCGCCTCCTTTTTCTGTCCCTGGCCCACCTCCAGGTTAAGTATCTAAGGAGGACAGCGGCAGCTTGAAGATGTTGATGTAATGAGTAACTGGGGTGGATCTGAACAAGGGTGCACTCTCCCAGGTGGGGTAAGAGTTACTCAGATAGCGGGGGGTGTTAATACTGCGTGCTAGAGGGTTCCATCAAGTTCTTACCCACTGAGCGTAGGGCAGAAGTGCTGGACCAGCCAGACTTCTTTAATGCGTTTAATCCTCATGGGTAGAACGTTCTGGTAAAGGGGATAAAGATGTGCATGTGATGGGGTTGAGGAAAGGAACCGGAGAGAGCATGGGGGTTGGGGGTTCATTTATTCATTCAAAAAATGTTTATTGAAGACTAACTACATTCTGTGCAAGGTCCTTTACCCAGAAAGTCTTCAATCGGGGTAGCCACTGCTAATGTGCCAGACACTGCTTTGTGTTACAGAAGCGGTAGAAATATTAATAATTGTTTTACCTCCTCTCCTGACAGTCAAGTACCAGGCATGTTGCTGAGTGGGTTACATCTATTACATTTAATTCTCCCAACCGCTGTGATGAGGTTGGCGCTGCCCCTGAAGAAGTGGAAAGGGAGGCTTAGGGCTGGTACTTGCTCGAGGGCAGCCAATGAGTGAGTATGAGGCTGAATTGGAGTTAGAGTTCAAGTTTGCTTTCATACCCCTTCCTCTTAACTTCTGTGCCTCTTGTTCCTCAAAGGTTGTTTATGGTCTGATGTCAGTCTGTGATAGCCACTAGGATAATAACTAGATTTAAAATGAGGCCTACTTTATTCCTTCAGTGGTTCTCAACTAAGATGATTTTACAGCCCTGGCCAGTTGGCTCAGTGGTAGAGCATGGGTTCAGCGTGTGGATGTCCCAGGTTTGATTCCTGGTCAGGACACACAGGAGAAGTGACAATCTGCTTCTCCACCCCTTTCCCTTTTCTCTTTCTCTTTTCCGCTCCTGAAGCCATGGCTCTGGTTGGTTCAAGCACATTGGCCCCAGGCACTGAGGATGGCTCTGTGGAGCCTCCTCCTTAGGCACTAAAAATAGCTCAGTTGTGAGCATGGCCCCAGATGGGCAGACAGAGCATTGGCCCTAGACGAGGGTTGCCAGGTAGATCCTGGCCAGGGCAAATGTGGGAGTCTGTCTCTATCTCCCCTCCTCTCATTTGGAAAAGAAGAAGAAGTAAAAAGATGATTTTATCCCTTGGGGATGTTTGGCAATGCCTGGAAACATTTTTGGTTGTTACAACCTGGGAATGCTACTGATCTATGTATAGTGAGTAGTTACACATAGAGCTGCTGTAAAACATCCCTAGTGCACAGGACATTCCCCATTCCCTGCCCCCACCCACATAGCCCGAAGTGTTAATAGTGCAAAGGCTGAAGACCTCTGATTTATTTATTTATTTATTTATTTTATTTATTATAGGGACAGAGAGTCAGAGACAGGGATAGATAGGGACAGACAGGAATGGAGAGAGGTGAGAAGCATCAATCATTAGTTTTTTGTTGCCGTTGGAACACCTTAGTTGTTCATTGATTGCTTTCTCACATGTGCCTTGACCGCGGGCCTTCAGCAGACTGAGCAACCCCTTGCTGGAGCCTGAGACCTTGGGTCCAAGCTGGCGAGCTTTTGCTCAAACCAGATGGGCCCACGCTCAAGCTGGCGAGCTCAGGGTCTTGAACCTGGGTCTTCCGCATCCCAGTCTGACGCTCTATCCACTGCACCACCACCTGGTCAGGCAGAAGACCTCTGACTTAATTAGAAGGATTATCCTTAATCTTAAAATCATATTATCTTGACTTTTGGAATATGTACTAAATGTCCTTTCTATTAAACAATGCAGTAGATGATAGTGGGCGGCAGTGGGTTTTAGATTGTCCTTATTTGGCAAAATAAAAATAGTTGGCAAGACTATGTTGATCCCTTTAATTCTTTTGTTGTTGTTGTTAAGAATTTCCTGGACTGTGAAATTTAAACATCTAGGAATTACTCTATTTAGGAATTATGAAAAAACATTGTGTGTTAAGAATTAAAGAAGTAAAGCGTCTGGTGTTGCAATGATGCTAAGGGTCCTTTGGGGCTCCTGGGGTTTGACTTAATAACCAACATTCATTGACCACTTAGTGCATAGTATCGTGCCAGGCCTTGTGGGTGGTAAAAAACGTTTAGCACCTGGCCTGTTGTGGCGCAGTGGATAAAGTGTCGACCTGGAATGCTGAGGTTGCTGGTTTGAGTTTATAATCTCTGTAAGACAAAAAGCGAGCATGCATAAAGCAAGTAGGTAATAAGGGAAGAGCCTGGCATACAATGGCTAATTTAGTCACTGGTTGATGCTAATATGGCCACCAAGGGGTTTCTACAGGAAGTGTGTCCATAAAGTCATGGTGCACTTTTGACCATGTGACCGGTCAAAAGTGCACCATGACTTTATGGACACACTGTATTTTAGGTTCCCGGTTTGGGTCTTTCGCCAACTAACTTTAGGCAAATAACGTAATTTCTCTGCCTCTTGCTTTCATATTGGTTTGCTATCTTGGCTGAGGGCCCCTCAAGCCCAGTGAGGAAACCATCACTGGACACCTCCTTTCTTTCCCACTTGCAATGGGACACTCAGTCCTGTGGATCGTGTTGTGGGAATACCTCTGGAGTCCTCCCAGTCTCTTCCTATCCCACCCACCAGCTGGAATAATCTAGCTAAAACATAATAAATCTGATTACATCACCTGCCTCTTCTAACTACCCTCGGTGGCTCCCTCATTGTCCACAGGATAAAGCCCACACTCCCTGGGATGACTTTCTTGGCTGTGTAGTATGGGCCCAGCCTACCTCTTCAGCCTGTTTCTCATCCTTTGCCCCTCACTACCACTTCCCCATGGTCTGTCTGGACACACCAGACCACTCACTCTGCTCTCAGCACAAAGCACCCATGGCCCTGGAATTTCCTTTTCTTTCTTTCCCACTTGTGAAAAATCATACTAATCTTTTAAGGTGTGTCTCCATTTTCATCCCTGGCAGATGCCCCCATCCTGGAGACAGAGTACATTTCTGTGTCTCTGTCCCCTCTGGACTATGAACCTGTGGAAGGCAGGGCCTGCCTGCATTTGTCTCACTCTGTCTTGTAAACTTCATACCCAACCATTGTTGACTAGAAAACAAATGGATAAAGGAGGAAAAATTTAGAGTGAAGATAGTAATGTTTATCCTTTATTACCACCCAAGGTTGCCCATGGCATGAACAGAAAGTAATGTTTATTGAAGAACTTTGAAAAATGAGAGGCTCTACAAACGCAAAACAAGATGATTGTCATTGTTTTGAGAGACTGTTAACCTTTGAACCATGAATGAAATTCCTTAGAATTTCCTCCATTATATCATCATTAACATGTGTGCGTGTGTATACATGCTCAGAGTACAGTTGACCCCTGAGCAACATGGAGTTTGGGAAGCCAACCCCCCACATACATTTGAAAATCCATGTGTAATTTCTGACCTCCCCCCACAACTTAACTATTAAAAGCCTACTGTTGGCCTACCATTGACTTACCAATAACATAAAGAACCGATTAGCACATATTTTTGTTATATGTATTATATACTAAGTTCTTTAAAAAATAAGCTAGAGAAAAGAAAATGTTATTAAGAAAATCATAAGGAAGAGAAAATACATTTGTAGTATTTACTGAGAAAAATCTTCACATAAATGGACCTGTACAGTTGGAACCCCATCGTTCAAGGGTCAACTGTGTTTCTAAAGAGTACAGGGACTATTATAGGGTGCTGAAAGCTGGTATGCCAAAGAGAAAAACCTAAATGGCCAGAAGTTTGCACAATTCTGCAAAAATATAGCTTGTTGGTGTAGGCCCAGATGTGGCATCAGTTGTAACTCAGTGGTTTGAACCTGCTCACAGGCCTCTAGAAACAACTCACCCTTTGCTTTCACAGAACTTGGGCTGATCTGATAGTCAGCAGCAGCAGGGAGGGGCTTGGTTATCTTTCTTTTTTTTTTTTAAAGGGAGTTTACTTTAATTTCTTTCTTTTATTTATTTTAGAGAGGAGACACAGAGTGAGAGAGAGAGAGAGAGAAAGAGAGAAAGGGGGGAGGAGCTGGAAGCATCAATTCCCATATGTGCCTTGACCAGGCCAGTGCAGGGTTTTGAACTAGCGACCTCAGTGTTCTCAGGTCGACGCTTTCTCCACTGCGCCACCACAGGTCAGGCACGGGCTTGGTTTTCTTATTCTTTGTGTCCCATTTTCTTTCCCCTCTTTCTAATTCCTGTTTTCTGAATATCGTCTTCCCCAATCGCCCAAGTTAAAGACTGTACATCCAAGATAGAAGCAGCAAAGAAATGAAAAGAGAGATCTGTACTTGTGAAGTACTTTCCCAGTATGATTGTGCTAACCTTTATTATCGATATCTGTGAATACACCTGATTCCCAGCATCAGCCACCAGACTATAATTCCACTGAAGGCAGGTATTTTCTTTGTACATTTGTGTACCCTCTGCAGGTGCCTTGTACCATGGTAGGTGTATGTGAGTGTTTGCTGAATGAATGAATTAAATGAATGAGCTCACTGAGTAAGAACAAAGTTTACCTGCTGTGCCAACTTTTTGATGTATCATATTTCTCTCTCTTTTTTATTTTCTAAGAAAAAGGGGGGGAGATTCTTTTTCCTTTTTGCCATATCACAATAGAGGCAATTTTATTTGACATTTCCTCTGGAAAACCTTTGTTGTCACCCACAGGTTTGATCCTTTTTCTTATTTTTTGTTTTTGTGACAGAGACAGAGAGAGGGACATATAGGGACAGACAGACAAGAAGGGAGAGAAATGAGAAACATCAATTCTTCATTGTGGCTCCTTACTTGTTCATTGATTGCTTTCTCATATGTGCTTTGATGAGGGGGGTGGCTGCAGCAGAACAAGTGACTCCTTGGTCAAGCCAGCGACCTTTGAGTCAAGCCAGCGACCATGGGGTCATGTTTATGATCCCATACTCAAGCCAGCGACTCCATGCTCAAGCTGGTGAACCCACACTCAAGCCAGATGAGTCTGCGCTCAAGTAGGTGACCTCGGGGGTTTGAACCTGGATTCTCCACGTCCCAGTCCAACGCTCTAGCCACTGCACCACTGCCTGGTCAGCCTGATTCTTTCTCTTTTTTTAAATTAAATTTAATTTTTTTTCAGAGACAGAGTCAGAGAGAGGGATAGATAGGGACAGACAGACAGGAACAGAGAGAGGTGAGAAGCATCAATCATTAGTTTTTCGTTGCCATTGCGACACCTTAGATGTTCATCGATTGCTTTCTCACATGTACCTTGACCGCGGGCTTTCAGCAAACCGAGCAACCCTTTGCTGGAGCCAGTGACCTTGGGTCCAAGCTGGCGAGCTTTTGCTCAAGCCAGATGGGCCCACGCTCAAGCTGGTGAGCTCGAGGTCTCAAACCTGGGTCTTCCACATCCCAGTCCGACGCTCTATCTACTGCGCCACCGCCTGGTCAGGCTTTTTTTCTTTCTTTCTTTTTAAATTTTATTCATTTTAGAGAGGAGACAGAGAGAGAGAGATAAAGAGAGAGAGAGAGAGAGAGAGAAAGGGAGAAAGGGGGGAGGAGCTGGAAGCATCAACTCCCATATGTGCCTTGACCAGACCAGTGCAGGGTTTTGAACTGGCGACCTCAGTGTTCCCAGGTCGACACTTTATCCACTACACCACCACAGGTCAGGCTAAAAAGATTTTATTTATTGATTTTAGAGAGAGAAAGAAAAAGGCAGGGGCTGAGGAGGGGGGTTGTGAGGAGCAGGAAGCATCAACTCATTAATTCTTGTACATGCTTTGACTGGCAAAGCCTGAGGGTTTCAAACTGGCAGCTTCAGCATTCCAGGTCAATGCTTTATCCACTGCGTCATCACAGGTCAGGCATCACAGGTTTGATTCTTGTCCAGACACCACTCGAAGATTCAGAGATATTGAGGCTTGGGGTTGGACCCTTTCAATTCTCAGATGTCTGAAGGTTGCCCTGTCACAGAAGAGCGGGTACAGAGAGGAAGCCTAAAGGATTAATTGGCTAAATTTTATTACAAAGGTTGATCCTATTGTTTACAGGCCATTAAAAAACATTATCATCTTCCCAGACTGGGGAGACAGCAACTAGCAGCTTTGATGAATGTCTTACAGAGATAAAGAAAATTCATCCCTTGTTTTGACTTCGGAATTTATTTTTGGTTTATTATTTGATGTCCTATTCAACTTTCTCTCCAACTGTCCCTGGTCTCAGACAACTTTTTCAAGTTGTTGGCTCGAGAAGTTCAGATGAGAATCCTCTAATTTTAGTGTTGGGAGAGATCTGAGAAAAATGGCTGCCCCTAACTGACCCTCCACACCCCCAAGTTCTCGTCCACAGCACAACAGTTCCTGGTCACACCAGTTGTTCCAGTAACTTACACTATTGATCTCTGAGCAGGGCCGGTTTTTCTCCTGACCTTCAGTGAATCCTCCCACCTCCATGACCAAACTGACTCTTTTGAGAAGATGTTTTAGAGCCCTCCCGCACCCCAAATTATCATCTTCTTGTTTAGCATCCCCAGAGTACTATACACGTAGATGAATGAGTTATCTTAACTTTGCCATCTTCTGTGATGTGGGTGTGCAGAACCCTTGCGATTCCAGACAATCTTTCTCCCCCAAGGACCTGCTTGAGGATGTGACTTTTCTAGACCGATACAGGTTTTAGGAGGTGGGCTATGCCCACACTGCAGTGGTCACTTTTTATGCCCAGTGAGCCTATGAAATCTTCTATGTCCTGGATCTGAAAAGAAGCCCTCCTACCCAGATACCGAAGCTTACTTTCTGGCTGATTGAGTTTGAGTGTACTCTGCAAGAGAGTGCATCAGCTTGACAGATAATGGGCACCCACATATTTGTCAAACAACGGAATGAATGAATGTAGGAAAAAGCAAAGTCAGCCAGTATCAGGTCACTACTGATGGGCTTGTGTATTCAATTTAATAAGTACAGCGTGGGGCATAAGTAGGTTTACACTTGTGAGTATGTGAAACACAGTTTATTCTTATATTGTTATGTACTAATTCTTGTATTATTATTATTTTGTGTGACAGAGAGACAGAGAGAGGGACAGATAGGGACAGACAGACAAAGAGAAAGAGATGAGAAGCATCAACTCTTCATTGCAGCACCTTAGTTCATTGATCGCTTTCTCATTTGTGCATTGACCGGAGGGCTACAGCAGACCAAGAGGCCCCTTGCTCAAGCCAGCGACCTTGGGCTCAAGCTGGTGAGCCTTTCTCAACCCAGGTAAGCCTGTGCTCAAGCCGGTGACCTTAAGGTTTCGAACCTGGGTCCTCTGCACCCCAGCCTGACACTCGCCACCACCTGGTCAGGTTCTTATATTATTTTTCATACAAACAACTGTAAACCTCCTTTTGCCCCACTCTGTATTGATTGAGGGTCTGCTCTGGAAGAGTTGGTGCTAGGCGTCTGTAAAGCCAGTAGTCGAGGCCACCATCACAGCAGCCTGACCCATGCAGGTTCACATTAGATTCGAACAGTCGGTAATGAAACACAGGAGCCAAAAAATGGTGAGCCATCAGCTTTAATTCTAGCTTGCACCCGGCAGGCAAGCAAAAACACACACTGGGCTCCAAAACCCACACATTCAGTGCTCATAAAGCTACTGACTTATCCGAGTTTCCTAGAATCAAAGGTTTCTAGCTCACCAGACTTATTCACCTCTGCTTCCCATCTCCTCCTGCACAAACTCTTAACAAACTGGCTTCTTCCTCAGCACTCTGCCATCTTGGCTACTTCTCCTCCACATGGCCTTAATCTGCTCTCCTCTCTAATACCTCAGGAACCAAGAACCAAGAGAGAGAGCAAGCTCCCGGACTGCCCCAGTTTATAGCATAGAAAATCCAAACCTTTAATCCAATTATACATAAAGAAAGTCTCTGATACAAAGCCACCCATCTGAGGCATAATGGGATTCCTCAGGAGAGTGCACCACCCTACATCATCCAATCAGTCAAGAGTGTGGGGAAGAGCTTACTCTTAAACTAAGCCTTAGGCTATGATGACCCAGCCTGCCCACAGCCTGTCCCCGAACACACATTAATATCAACGAACTTCCATGTGGGCAGCACCATCTTTAACAAAGTGAGCATAATATATTTTATCTGCCCAACAGCGTCAAAAAGGTGAGTAAAAACCAGTTCTTGACATACAAGAATTTATGTCTAGTGGGAGTGAGTAATTATAAGAAAAGGCAGGTGAGCAAACATGGAAATTGACTTGACGTAGGAGCTCAAGGCTGTGGATTAATTCTGAGTGGGTGTAAAGCCAGTAGTCCCGGCCACTATCACAGCCGCCTGACCCATGGAGGTTCACATTTGATTCGAACAGTGGGTAATGAAACAATGGAGCCAAAAACTGGTGAGCCATCAGCTTTAGTTCTAGCTTGCACCCAGCGGGCAAGCAAAAACACACACTGGGCTCCAAAACCCACACATTCAGTGCTCACTAAGCTACTTACTTATCCGAGTTTCCTAGAATCAAAGGCTTCTAGCTCACCAGACTTATTCATCTGTTTCCCATCTCCTTCTGCACAAACGCTACACAAACTGGCTTCTCCCTCAGCGCTCTGCCATCTTGGCTGCTTCTCCTGGCCTCCATGTGGCCTTAATTTGCTCTCCTCTCTAATACCTCAGGAACCAAGAGCAAGCTACTGGTCTGCCCCACTTTATAGCATAGATTCAAAACCTTTAATCCAATTATACAAACAAGAAAGTCTCTGATACAAAGCCACCCATCTGAGGCATAATGGGATTCCTCAGGAGAGTGCACCACCCTACATCATCCAATCAGTCAAGGGTGTGGAGAAGAACTTACTCTTAAAACTAAGCCTTAGGCCATAACGACTCGGCCTGCCCACAGCCTGTCCCAGAACATACATTAATATCAACGAACTTCCATGTGGGCAGCACCATCTTCAACAAAGTGAGCATAATATATTTTATCTGCCCAACAGTGGGGATCAGGAGAGCTTCTGGAAAGAGATGATTTTTAAGAATTTCAATAAACAGGAAAGAAAGATTGGTGAACAGCAAGGGCCAGTTTTGAAACCTGAAAGTTGCCTCAGCTTGTCACAGATCAGTCGTGACAACTCGAGTTTGAAGCCACGTCTCTTCTCAGCCAGGGTGTCTCCAGATCCATCTCAGACAACACAAAATCATCCCAGGAATTTTTTCCAGGCGTCTGACCCTGGGGCAAAGCTTGGAGCAGACATTCCTTTCATCCAGACTATGCTGGGGCCCCAGTGCTGGATTTTGCATTTTGGAGGGGATGGGACACAAGCAGGGATGTTCTGAAGTTGGTGACAGTGGATAACTTTCAGAGCTAGCTCACTCTTTTTCCATGAGACTTTTCTCTGCTCCTCCCCCGCCTCCCCCATTGTCAGGACCAGAGCCACCCTCTTCTAAGGCTTTGCTCATGCTATTCCTTATCTTTGGAAGTCTTTTCTCCATTTTCTGTTTGTCCAAATGCATCCACCCTTCCTGAAAGGCCCAGGCTCTTTCCTGAAGGAAGCACACCTTTTCTGAGCTCCCAAAGCATATCTCTACCTGAGGGCCCATGGGAAGACTGGCTCTCAGCCTGTCCAGAAATAAAAGAATGGAGCTTCCTAGTCTCTCAGTTTCATTACAAGCAAGTATCCAGGGATAGCATGATTTTAACACATTAAAAAAGTCATACTGAAACCTTCGATTTTTCATGTTTTCAAGGTAACTTAGTTATATTCCAGGAAGTGGGAGGAAGCCAAGAAAGCATTCTTAATCTTGGGAAGCAGGATTGAGTGCAGAAATGTCTTGGAAATGGACGGGTCCCTTGGCTCCTTCCTACGGCAGCCCCGCAGCCCATTTATAACTGTGGGTGAGCTCCCCCGCTCCGCGTCGCTTATCTCTGCCTCACATTCACAGACTCACCAGCCTGGAGTCTCTCTGGATGTTGGCCAAGCCAGTTGGGAATACATAATAGCTGAGATATGGGATGGGGGAGTCCACTATGTCCTTGCATGCTGCCATGAAGGTCTCTCATCTCCCTTTCTTTTCCTCCTTCTAGCCTTTTTTCTGTCATGGGAGCTAATCCTGTGGTCCTACCACCCTTCTTTGAAAGAAGGGCGGTCCAGATTCCACATTTGCAGGTGGCTGTGTGTTGGGCAGATAAAATATATTATGCTCACTTTTTTAAAGATGGAGCTGCCCACATGAAAGCCCGTCACCCAGGTGATGTTATTTGCCCTTATGCTTCTCCACACCCTTGACTGATTGGATGATGTAGGGTGGTGATGTAGGGAGGAATCCCATTATGCCTCAGATGGGTGGCTTTGTATCAGAGATTTCTTGTTTCTATAATTGGATTAAAGGTTTTGAGTCTGCTATAAAGTGGGAGAGAACAGTAGCTTGATCTCTCTCTTGGTTCCTGAGTTCCTGAGGTCGGTATTAGAGAGGAGAGCAGATTAAGGCCATGTGGAGGAGAAGTAGCCAATATGGCAGAGTGCTGAGAAAGAAGCCAGTTTGTTAAGAGTTTGTGCAGGAGGAGATGGGAAACCGAGGTGAATAAGTCTGGTGAGCTAGAAACCTTTGATTCTAGGAAACTCGGGTAAGTCAGTAGCTTTGTGAGCACTGAATGTGTGGGTTTTGGAGCCCAGTGTGTGTTTTTGCTTGCCCGCTGGGTGCAAGCTAGAATTAAAGCTGATGGCTCACCAGTTTTTGGCTCTTGTGTTTCATTACGATCTGTTCGAATCTAACGTGAACCTGCATGGGTCAGGCTGCTGTGATGGCGGCCTCGACTACTGGCTTTACACTGTGCTAGTAATTTTTTTTTTTTTACAGGGACACAGAGAGAGTCAGAGAGAGGGATAGACAGGGACAGACAGACAGGAATGGAGAGAGATGAGAAGCATAAATCATCAGCTTTTTGTTGTGACACCACAGTTGTTCATTGATTGCTTTCTCACATGTGCCTTGACCGTGGGTCTTCAGCAGACCGAGCAACCCCTTGCTCAAGCCAGTGACCTTGGGTCCAGGCTGGCGAGCTTTTGCTTAAGCCAGATGGACCCGCGTTTAAGCTGGCGACCTCGGGGTCTCGAACCTGGGTCCTCAGCTTCCCAGTCCGATGCTCTATCCACTGCGCCACCACCTGTGCTAGTAATTATGGACACACCTTGGAGAATGGGAGGAAGGTTTGGGTAAGCAGATTTTGACCAAATGGTGTTTAGCTAGCTGCCATTTTGAAACCTCAGCTAAAGGTCTTGTGAGCTTAAAACTTCCCTTATTAACCCCTCACCCCAACACACACAGCTAACTTTTTTTTAATATTGATTTTAGAGAAAGGGAGAGACAGAGAAAGAGAGAAAAAGGGAAAGGGTGAGGATCAGTGTTGGACAGATAAAATATATTATGCTCACTTTGTTAAAGATGGCGCTGCCCACATGGAAGCCCATTACCCAGGTGATATTATTTGCCCTTATGCTTGGGATGGGTGTGGGGGAAAGGCTGTAATGTAAGCAGGCTGGGTCATTATGGCCTAAGGCTTGGTTTTAAGAGTGGGCTCTTCTCCACACCCTTGACTGATTGGATGATGTAGGGTGGTGCACTCTCCTGAGGAATCCCATTATGCCTCAGATGGGTGGCTTTGTATCAGAGACTTTCTTGTTTGTATAATTGGATTAAAGGTTTTGAATCTATGCTATAAAGTGGGGCAGGCCAGTAGCTTGCTCTTGGTTCCTGAGGTATTAGAGAGGAGAGCAAATTAAGGCCACATGGAGGCCAGGAGAAGCAGCCAAGATGGCAGAGCGCTGAGGGAGAAGCCAGTTTGTGTAGCGTTTGTGCACAAGGAGATGGGGAACAGGTGAATATGTCTGGTGAGCTAGAAGCCTTTGATGCTAGGAAACTCGGATAAGTAAGTAGCTTAGTGAGCACTGAATGTGTGGGTTTTGGAGCCTAGTGTGTGTTTTTGCTTGCCCGCTGGGTGTAAGCTAGAATTAAAGCTGATGGCTCACCAGCTTTTGGCTCCTGTGTTTCATTACCAACTGTTCGAATCTAATGGGAACCTGCACGGGCCAGGCGGCTGTGATGGTGGCCGCGATTACTGGCTTTACAATCAGGAAGCCTCAAACTCGTAATAATTGATTCTCATATGTGCCTTGACTGAGCAAACTCGGATTTTCAAACCAGTGACCTCAGCATTCCAGCTTGACACGTTATCCACTGTGCCCCCACAGGTCAGGCCAGCTTACTTGTTTTTTTATTACCAAGATTTTTGTTTTGCTGTATTGTCCTCTGTTTTGTTACGTGTCCTGGCAAGAAAAGAGGAATGCGGATACGAAAGGCCTCTGGGAAGAAGATTACAGCCTGAGGGGAGTAAGGGCTTCTGGGAAACTTGATGAGGTCTTGTTGAGGATCTGGAGCCGGCACTGGGGGGTGAGGGAGTGTAAAGGCGGTATTTGTGGCCACCAACAGGGCCGCCTGGCCAGTGCAGGTCCGCATTTGATTCGGACAGTCGGTAATGAAACCCAGGAGCCAAGAACTGGTCAGCCATCAGCTTTAATTCTAGCTTGCACCCGGCGGGCAAGCAAAAACACACACTGGGCTCCAAAGCCCACTCATTCAGTGCTCACAAAGCTACTGACTTATCCGAGTTTCCTAGCATCAAAGGTTTCTAGCTCACCAGACTTATTCAACTCTCTTCCCCATCTCCTTCTCCAGGACAAACTCTGCACAAACTGGCTTCTTCCTCAGGACTCCATTATCTTGGCTGCTTCTCCTCTGCTCCACGTGGCCTTGATCTGCTCTCCTTTCTAATGCTACCCTCAGGAACCAAGAGAGAGCAACCTCCTGGTCTGTCCCACTTTATAGTGTAGAAATCCAAACCTTTAATCCAATCTACAAACAAGAAAGTTTCTGATACAGTCACTTATCTTAGGCATAATGGGAGCATTCCTTATGAGAGTGCACCACCCCACATCATCCTATCAGTCAAGGGTGTGGGGAAAAGCTTACTCTTAAAACTAAGCCTTAGGCTATAACAATCCAGCCTGCCCACAGCCTGTCCACCAACACACATTAATATCAACAGACTTGCACGTGGGCAGCACCATCTTTAACAAAGTGAGCATAATATATTTTATCTGTCCAACAGGGAGGCAGATGGTGTGGGATCCTGCTGTGAGTGCTCTTGCCTTGGGAGCATCTCTGATTTGGGTACACAACTGTGCATTTCTTGAGTTCCCAATTTTTGTTTGTTTTTTTTAATTTTATTCATTTTAGACAGGAGACACAGAGAGAGAGAGAGAGAGAGAGAGAGAGAGAGAGAGAGAGAAAGGGGGAAGGAGCTGGAAGCATCAACTCCCATGTGTGCCTTGACCAGACCAGTGCAGGGGTTTTTAACTGACGACCTCAGTGTTCCCAGGTCGACGCTTTACCACTGCACCACCACAGGTCAGGCCGAGTTCCTGATTTTTGATAGAAGTACACCACAGTTGTGAAAGCTGTAGCTTCCTTTCTGAAGATGTCTTGAGTACTGACAACATGGATTTGTTCCATTCCATAGACAAAAGCTTGAGGCACCAGGAGTTTTTTGGTATGTCCTCGCCCTAGTGTCTTTAATTCAATGCCATGAGATTCTGGGCAGTGGCTGACTTTGCCTAGGTGAGTTGGGCAGTATATACACATAGGATTTCAATAAAGTCAGATGTCTTTGCTTGTTGTTTTACATTTTTAATTAGATGAGTGTGTGTATACATATGTGGGACACATTTAGTCCATAGCTATAGACTAGACATGGGAGAGGCCAGAAGTTCAAGATCAAGGCATCAGCTTGGTTGGTTTCTGAGAGCTCTTAAGGCCTCAGCTTCTAGTGATTTCCTAGCAGTCTTTGGTGTTCCTTGCCGTCACCCTGATCTCTGCCATCATCTTCACGGCATTCTCCCTGTGTATATGTCTCTGTGTCCCAATTTCTCCTTTTTATTTTCTTTTTAGAAAGGGAGAGAGATGGAAAGCATCTACTCTTAGTTGTGGTACTTAAGTTATTCATTGATTGCTTCTCATATGTGCCTTGATCAGGGTTGAGGGCTCCAGCTGAGCCAGCAACCTTGGGCTCAAGCCAGTGACCTTGGGCTTCAAGCCAGAGACCTTTGGACTCAAGCCAGTGACCATGGGATCATGTTGATGATACCAATCTCAAGCTGGTGACTTCGTGCTCAAGCTGGTGAGCTGCGCTCTCAGGGTTTCAAGCTGGTGACCTCAGCATCCCACGTTGACACTGTATCCACTGCACCACCACTGGTCAGACCAAATTTCTCCTTTTTTATTTTGTCTTTTTTTTAAAATTTCTTTTTATTTTATTCATTTTTAGAGAGGAGACACAGAGTGAGAGAGAGAGAGAGAGAGAGAGAGAGAGAGAGAGAGAGAGAGAAAGAGAAAGGGGGGAGGAGCTAGAAGCATCAACTCCCATATGTGCCTTGACCAGACCAGTGCAGGGTTTTGAACTGGCGACCTCAGTGTTCCCAGGTCGAAGCTTTATCCACTGTGCCACCACAGGTCAGGCAAATTTCTCCTTTTTTAAGAACACCAGTCATATTGGATTAAGGCCCATCCTAATTTCCTCATATTAAATAAATTAAATCTGCAATGACTCTATTTCCAAACAATCACATTCTGAGGTCCTTGGGGTTAAAACTTCACATATGCATCTTAGGGGAGAGACACACAGTTCAACCCATACACTTCCTTTCCTTCTTTTAAAGAAAAGTATTATATTTGTTTGTTTTATTTTTTGAAAAAGAAAGATCTATATGTCAAGTGTAATTAAAAATTGATTTTTAAAAATTTGAAAGAAAGAAAGAATTAGACCTTTGTATGGTAAAAAGTTTAAACACCACAGAAGAATAAACCAGGAAAGAAAAGTAAATCTAATTCTTCCTCCGGCACCTGTTCCCCTACCCTTGGACTCCACTACAGAGATAACCACTGTTACCATTTTGTTGATCCATCTGTTTTTCTAGAGATGTTATGTGAGCGTAAATGTATACCTATTCTTTTATTTTTTCTCTTTTCAAATAGTTACTTTCCAAGTGCTCTGCTCATGTTTTCCCTTTTTTTTTTAAAGATTATTATTTTATCAATTGAGTTTTAGAGAGACAGAGAGAGGAGGGAGAGAGAGAGGGAGAAAAGCTCGTTTATAGTTCCACTAGTTTGTGCATTCATTGGTCACATCCCACATGTGCCCTGACCAGAGCTTGAACTCGCAACCTTGGTGTTTCAAGACAACCCTCTGACTGAGCTAAAGAGTCAGGGCCATGACTTGCTTTTCTTATTTAACAATATATTTCAAAGATCATTTTACATTACTATTGAACTCGGGCCAACTGAAATTATTCTATTTCAATAGGTATCCATCCACCCTATTTTTAGTGTATTTCATTGTGTGGCTACACCATGTCTCATTTAACTTCACCATTCTTGATGGACATTTAGGTGATTTCTAATCTTTGCTGTAATGAAAAGATTTGTATATACTTTCTCTACCCACGAGTGTAAGTTATCTATATAACTCACTTCTCCCTAAATACCCATGTATAATAGTACAAAAATTGAATACATTTAAGATTTTATTTTTTAAGTGAGAGATACAGGCAGGCAGGCAGACAGAAAGGGGAGAGATGAGAAGTATCAACTCGTAGTTGCGGTACCTTAGTTCTTCATTGATAGCTTTCTCATATGTGCCTTGACCAGGTGGCTCCAGCTGAGCCAATGACCCTTTGTTCAAGCCAGCAACTGTGGGCTCAAGCCAGCGACCATGGGGTCGTGTCTATGACTGCACACTAATGCCAGGGATCCTGCGCTCACTTGGTAAGCCTGTGCTCAAGCCGATGAGCCCATGCTCAAGCCAGCGACCTTAGGGTTTCGAACTTGGGTTCTCAGCATCCCAGGCTAATGCTCTATCCACTGCGCCACCGCCTCGTCAGGCTTAAGAAATATTTGTTAAGTTTCTTCCATGGACAAATGTTTGATATTTCATACTATTGATATATCTATCCAATGGCTTGTTTTAAGTCAGTAATGAAAATTCTTGCATGTAGATCTCTAATTTAGATTGCTGATATTCTTTAGCATAAGTTCCTGAAGGTGGCTCAGATAACCTACCAATTGTTAAACTTCTGGACCCTTGTTGCCAAATTATATTCCAGAAATGTACCAATTTATATTTTCATCATCAGAGTGTTCATCTTGCTCTGCAATACCAGCATTTTTATTTAAGCAAACAGAAAACCTAGCTATTTTGGCATGTGAAATATGGCATTTTATTGTTTTAATAGTGTACTGGTTGCCCTGGCGGGATAGCTGGGTTGATTGGAGGGTTGTCCTGGAGCACGATGATTGCTGGTATGATTCCTGTTCAGGGCACATACAGGAGCAGCTTGATGTCTCTCTCTCTCCCTGCCTCTCTCATTTTTTTTTTTTTTTACTGGTTTATTAGCTATTCTTACATCCTCTTTTGTAGCTTGTCTGTGTCCTATGGTCTTTTACCTACTAAGGTGTTAATAGTGCTTTTTATTATTACTTTGCATATGTATGTTATATATTAAGGATATTGATTTGTCATATGTGGTTTGACTTTTAAGATATTCTTTTTTATTTCTTTTATTTATTTATTCATTTTTTAGAGAGGAGACACAGAGAGAGAGAGAGAGAGAGAGAGAGAGAGAGAGAGAGAGAGAGAGAAAGGGGGGAGGAGCTACAAGCATCAACTCCCATATGTGCCTTGACCAGACCAGTGCAGGGTTTTGAACTGGCGACCTCAGTGTTCCCAGTTCGACGCTTTATCCACTGCACCACCACAGGTCAGGCTGACTTTTAAGATATTTTAAAACCAACTTCATTGTTGTATACTTTTTTTTTGGTGTGACAGAGACAGAGAGAGGGACAGATAGAGACAGACAGGAAGGGAGAGAGATGAGAAGCATCAATTCTTTGTGTGGCACCTTAGTTGTTCATTGATTGCTTTCTCATGTGTGCCTTGACTGGGGGTGGGGTGGAGGAGACACAGCAGACTGACCCCTCGCTCAAGCCAGCGACCTTGGGCTTAAGCCAGCAACCATGGGGTTATGTCTATGATCCCATGCTCAAGCTAGTAACCCCACGCTCAACCTGGTGAACCCATGCTCAAGCTGGATGAACCTATGCTCAAGCTGGTGACCTTGGGGTTTTGAACCCGGTCCTCTCTGTCCCAGTTTTACACTCTATTCACTGCACCAACCCCTGGTCAGACTATTGTGGTATACTTTACATACAATAATACATACTCATTTTAATTATATGGTTCTGTGAATTTTGACAACTACCCATATAACCACAACCCCCAAAAGACTTTCTATTATCCCAGAAAGTTTCTTGTGCCTTTTTTTAGTTTTTACCTGTTTCTGGTCCCAGGCAACCATTGATCATTTTTCTCTCACTATAGATTGGTTTTACTGGTTCTAAAATTTCATATAAATAGAATCCTATGGTATGTACTCTTTAGAATCTAGCTTATTTTACTGAGTTTCAAAAGAAGATTTTTCTATGTTATTACATGTCAGAGTAGCTTGTTCCTTTTCATTGCTGAGAGTATTCTATTAAATGAATATATCACAATTTTTAATCTATTCACCAGTTGATGGACATTTGGGTTGTTTCCAGTTTTGGGCTATTAATGAATGAAGTTGCTATGAGCCTCCCTATATAAGTCTTTTTAAAAATGATCTTAGTCTTCCACCCCGCCCACCTTCTCTTGGGTAAATGCTTAAAAATCAGATTGCTCAGTTATATAGCAAGCAGACGTTTCTCTATGCGCACTTGCCGGACTCTTCCAAAGTGGTGGTGTACCTCATATTTCTCTAAGCAGTGTATGAGCATTTTAGTTGCTACACATCTTCATCAGCACTTAATATGATCAGTCCTTTAAATTTTTGTCATTTTATAGGGTAGGATTGTGATTGTAGTTTACATTTTCCTGATAACTAACGATCCTAATCATATTTTCATCTCCTTATTGGCTGTCTGTGCTTTTTTTGTGAAGATCCATCCAAATCTCTGTTCATTAAAAAGAAGAGTGCATTGGTCTTCCATCTGTCTGAGATGCTGGAGGGGTGACTGGGAGGCAACAGAAACAAGGGAATAGGCAAGCTAACTCAGGGTGTGGATAACGTTGCTGAGCCCCTGCGTCACTGTGAACTGCCTGCTTCTGGTTCTTATCCTCACAAAGTAAATCGAAGAGGGAAGTCTATTTATTTGCCCAGCAGCTGCGCCAGATGCAGCTCCTTCTGAGACGGCTTCAGCATCACCCTAGAATTCACTGTGTCATTAGTTCAGGCACAAGGAGTGCCTGACAGGATCCAAGGAGTTGAAGCAAATGCAGAAGGAACAGGTCCTGGTCACTGACACCGTGGTGGTAATGTTTCCTGTGATGGCTAAATAAATGCTTTGCGGAGAGAGCAAGATGGCGACGGAGTAGGCGGACGTACCAACTTCCAACTCCCAGAACCAAAGTGGATTACGACTCAATCTTAAGAACCATCACCTGGATAAACCAACTTTGAACAAAACTAAGTGGACTCTTCAACCAAGGAACACAGAAGAAGCCACATTGAGACTGGTAGGAATAGCGAAAACGCGAAGAGGGCTGCCCAGCTCCCCGGAGCAAACGGCAGCCCGGAGAGACCCGTGTGGCGGGAGGAGATTTTGGCGGAGAGGGAGGGACCTGGGTCCCAGGAACCAAGCCCCAGCCTGCAGTCCCAGAACCAAGAGGAGACGTTTGGACAGTTTTGAGCTGTGAAACAAGTGAGGGAGCTCCCAGGCCTACAGTGTGGAGTATTAGGTCCCTTCCTACTCTGCTGAGGGCTGCTTAAGGTTTTGGGGCGGCAGGACGCTGAAAGGCGGTTCTGTCGGCGTGGGCAGAGGCCAAGCCGGTGGGAGATCGGTCTAGCCCAGAGGGTCAGAGGGTAAGCGCGAGAGCGGTCCGGAAGCTGCGGGCCGGCCTTTAATCCCACTTACGGGGACAAAGCGGGAGGCCAGGAACAGGCAGGCCCTGCGCAAGCCGGCCCTGACCGCGGGGACCGGGCTAGGACCAGGGACGGGCAGGGGCTCGTGGCTGAGCTGACGCTAGCAGTCCGCCCCCCCCCCCCCCCCCCCGCGCCCGCCGGAGAAACCGCGGTTGGCCAGTATACGTGCGCGAGCGGGCTCCGAGCGCAGGAACGGGGTGGACCCTGAGACAGGCGGAGGCTCGCAGCTGAGCCCACGCTATTATCCCCATCCGGCCGGAGAAACCCCGGATAGCATTAATACGTGCACAAGCGGGCTCCGAACGCGGGGGCGGGGTAGAGTCCGGGACGAGCGGAAGTACGCAGCTCGGCGGAAGCCAGCAAACACGCCCGCCCCAATAAATCTTGGTTTCCGACCCTGCGCATAGGGCCCTGGCCTCGAGGGCGGGGCTAAAGCTCCTGACGGGCAAAAGCTTACAGCTGAGAGCACGTCAAAAGCCCCGCCTAACCCGCGGAACTGTAGCGAGCAGGCTCCGACTGCTGGTTCTGGGCGGAAGTCCGGAAATAGGCTGGGTCCACAGCTGAGGAAAGGTGCTCGCCTCTACCCTTGGTGCTAATCTTGTGGCTTCAGTCACAGCCCCTCCCACGGAGGAGAGGCAGAAATCACAGCAAAAGCCACAGTGGGCCGGCGCTGGCAACGCTCATACCCAACCACCCTAGGCGCCGGCAGAGGGGGTGGGGGGCCTGCAGATAGACCACACCTAGAGAACACAAAGGCAACACCTACTGGACTCCAGTGGCCACAACTTGCTTATACACAGAAAAAATGGGCAGGCAGAGGAATGCAAACCAAATGAATCAAGAGAAATCCCCAGAGAAGGACCTGAATGAACCAGATATAACCAAATTACCAGAAGCAGAATTTAGAATAATGATAGTTAGGATGTTCAAAGAAATTAGAGCAACAATGGATAGTCATTATGAACACCTAAATAAAGAGATAACAAGTATAAAAAATGAAATTGAAATAATAAAAAAGAATCAGACAGAAATGACAAATACAGTATCAGAACTGAAGACCACAATGGAAGGAATTAAAAGCAGGATGGATGACGCTGAGGATCGAATAAGCGAGTTAGAGGACACAATAAACAAAGGCACAGAAGCAGAGAAGAAAAAGGAAAAGAGACTTAAAAAATGTGAGGAAACTCTAAGGGAGTTTTGTGACAACATGAAGAGAAACAACATTCGCATCATAGGGGTGCCTGAAGAAGAGGAGAGAGGACAGGAAATGGAAACTTTGTTCAATCAAATTATAGCAGAAAACTTTCCTAAATTAAGGCTGGGAAACACTCCACACATTCAAGAAGCACACAGAACTCCATTAAGGAGAAACCCAAAAAAATCTACACCAAGACACATCATAGTTAAAATACCAAAGCTAATGGATAAAGAAAAAATTTTAAAAGCTGCTAGAGAAAAAAAGACTATCACCTACAAAGGAGCCCCCATAAGGATGACATCGGACTTCTCAACAGAAACACTTGAGGCCAGAAGGGAATGGCAAGAAATAATCAAAGTAATGCAGAACAAGAACCTACAACCAAGACTACTTTATCCAGCAAGGCTAACGTTTAAAATTGAAGGAGAAATAAAGAGCTTCCCAGAAAAAGAAAGCCTCAAGGAATTCATAAAAACCAAACCAATTCTGCAAGAGATACTAAGGGGCCTCTTGTGAACAGTTTAAAGGGAGGAAAGAATAGAGCAAAAGAAGAATACAGCTTTAAAGAATAAAATGGCAATAAACAACTACATATCAATAATAACCTTAAATGTAAATGGATTAAATGATCCAATCAAAAGACATAGGGTAGCTGCATGGATAAAGAAACAGGACCCATACATATGCTGTCTACAAGAGACACACCTTAAAATAAAAGATGTTCATAGACTGAAGGTAAAAGGATGGAAAAAAATATTTCATGCAAATGGAAATGAAAAAAAAGCAGGGGTAGCAATACTTATATCAGACAAAATGGACTTTAAAACAAAGGCTGTAGTAAGAGATAAAAGAGGACACTACATAATGATAAAGGGAACAATTCAACAGGAAGATATAACTATTGTAAATATCTATGCACCAAATATAGGAGCCCCGACATACATAAAGCAGACTTTGATGGATATAAAGGGCGAGATTAACAGCAATACTATCATAGTAGGGGATTTCAATACCCCTCTAACAACACTGGATAGATCCTCAAGAAAGAAAATTAATAAAGAAACAGCAGACTTAAAGGAGACACTAGATCAACTTGATTTAATAGATATCTTCAGAACTTTTCACCCTAAAGCAGTAGAATATACATTCTTCTCAAGCGCTCATGGTACGTTTTCTAGGATAGACCACATGTTAGGTCACAAAAATGGTCTCAATAAATTTAAGAAGATTGAAATCATATCAAGCATTTTCTCTGATCACAATGCCATGAAACTAGAAATTAACCACAAAAGAAAAACTGAAAAATACTCAAACACTTGGAAACTAAATAGCTTGTTATTAAATAATGAATGGATTAACAATGAGATCAAAGAAGAAATAAAAAAGTTTCTAGAAACAAATGATAATGAGCATACATCAACTCAAAATTTATGGGACACAGCAAAAGCAGTTCTGAGAGGGAAGTTTATTGCACTACAGGCATATCATAAGAAGCTAGAAAAAGCTCAAATAAGCAACTTGACCCTGCATCTAAAAGAACTAGAAAAACAACAACAAATAAAACCCAAGACAAGTAGAAGAAAGGAAATAATAAAGGTCAGAGCAGAAATAAATGACATAGAGGCTAAGGAAACAATACAGAGGATCAATGAAACAAGAAGCTGGTTCTTTGAAAAGGTAAACAAGATTGATGAACCTTTAACTAGACTCACCAAGAAAAAAAGAGAGAGGACTCAAATAAATAAAATTAGAAAGGACAGTGGAGAAATAACAACTGACACAACAGAAATACAAAGCATTGTAAGAAAATACTATGAAGAACTATATGCCAAAAAATTAGACAATCTTGGTGAAATGGACAAATTTCTTGAATCATATAACCTTCCAAAAATCAATCTGGAAGAATCAGAACACCTAAACAGACCAATTACAGCAAATGAGATCGAAACAGTTATCAAAAAACTCCCAAAAAAGAAAAGTCCTGGGCCTGATGGCTTCACAAGTGAATTCTATCAAAAATTCAAAGAAGAACTAACTCCTATTCTCCTGAAGCTATTTCAAAAAATTCAAGAGGAAGGAAGAATTCCAAACTCCTTTTATGAGGCGAGCATAATTCTGATCCCAAAACCGGGCAAAGACAACACAAAGAAAGAAAATTATAGGCCTATATCCCTGATGAATTTAGACGCTAAAATTCTCAACAAAATATTAGCCAACCGGATCCAGCAATATATGAAAAAAATCATACACCACGATCAAGTGGGATTTATTCTGGAGAGGCAAGGCTGGTTCAATATTCGCAAATCAATCAATGTGATTCACCACATAAACAAAAGGAAGGACAAAAATCACATGATAATCTCAATAGATGCAGAAAAGGCATTTGATAAAATCCAGCACCCATTCATGCTCAAAACTCTCAGTAAAGTGGGAATACAGGGATCTTTCCTTAACATGATAAAGGCCATCTATGATAAACCGACAGCAAACATCATACTAAATGGACAAAGATTAAAAGCAATCCCCTTAAGATCAGGAACCAGGCAGGGTTGCCCACTTTCACCACTCTTATTCAACATAGTTCTGGAAGTCCTAGCTACAGCAATCAGACAAGAAGAAGAAATAAAAGGCATACAAATTGGAAAAGAAGAAGTAAAACTGTCATTATTTGCAGATGATATGATATTGTATATTGAAAACCCTAAAGTCTCAGTCAAAAAACTACTGGACCTGATAAATGAATTCAGCAAGGTGGCAGGATATAAAATTAATACTCAGAAATCAGAGGCATTTCTATACACCAACAATGAAATATCAGCAAAAGAAATTAAGGAAACAATCCCCTTCACTATTGCAGCCAAAAAAATAAAGTACCTAGGAGTAAATTTAACCAAGGAGGTTAAGGACTTGTACTCAGAAAATTATAGAACATTGATAAAAGAAATCAAGGAAGATACAAACAAGTGGAAGCACATACCGTGCTCATGGCTAGGAAGAATAAACATCATTAAAATGTCTATATTACCCAAAGCAATTTATAAATTCAATGCAATACCAATTAAAATACCAATGACATACTTCAAAGATATAGAACACATATTCCAAAAATTTATATGGAACCAAAAAAGAACACGAATAGCCTCAGCAATCTTAAAAAGAAAAAATAAAGCAGGAGGTATCACTCTTCCTGATATCAAGGTTTACTACAAGGCCATTATACTCAAGACAGCCTGGTACTGGCATAAGAACAGGCACGTAGATCAATGGAACAGAACAGAGAACCCAGAAATAAACCCACAGCTTTATGGACAACTGATATTTGACAAAGGAGGAAAGAACATACAATGGAGTAAAGACAGCCTCTTTAACAAATGGTGTTGGGAAAATTGGACATCTACCTGCAAAAAAATGAAACTAGACCATCAACTTACACCATTCACAAAAACAAACTCAAAATGGATAAAAGACTTAAATGTAAGCCGTGAAACCATAAGCATCTTAGAAGAAAACATAGGCAGCAAGCTCTCCGACATCTGTAGCAGCGGTATATTTGCCGATTTATCTTCATGGGCAACTGAAATAAAAGGCAAGATAAACAAATGGGACTATATCAAACTAAAAAGTTTTTGCACAGCTAAAGACAATAGGAACAGAATAAAAAGACAAACCACACAATGGGAGAACATATTTGACAGCACATCTGATAAGGGGTTAATAACTAAAATTTATAAAGAACTTATAAAAAGCAACACCAGGAAGACAAACAACCCAATCAAAAAATGGGCAAAAGAAATGAATAGAAATTTCTCCAAAGAGGACATACAGATGGCCAATAGGCATATGAAAAAATGCTCAACATCACTAATCATTAGAGAAATGCAAATTAAAACCACAATGAGATATCACCTCACACCAGTCAGAATGGCACTTATCAGTAAAACAACACAGAATAAGTGCTGGAGAGGATGTGGAGAAAAGGGAACCCTTCTGCACTGCTGGTGGGAATGCAGACTGGTGCAGCCACTGTGGAAAACAATTTGGAGATTCCTCAGAAAATTAAAAATCGAACTGCCTTTTGACCCAGCTATCCCACTTTTAGGAATATACCCTAAGAACACCATAGCACTGTTCGAAAAGAAGAAATGCGCCCCCATGTTCGTGGCAGCATTGTTCACAATAGCGAAGATCTGGAAACAGCCCAAGTGTCCGTCAGAAGACGAGTGGATTAAAAAGCTTTGGTACATATATACTATGGAATACTACTCAGCCATAAGAAACGATGACATCGGATCATTTATAACAAAATGGATGTACCTTGATAACATTATACGGAGTGAAATAAGTAAATCAGAAAAAAAGAAAAACTGAGAACAGCACGATTACATACATAGGTGGGACATGAAAGTGAGGGTATGAGACATGGACAAGAGAGTGGTGGTTATGGGATGGGGGGAGGGAGGGAAGAATGGGATAGGGAGGAGGGGAGGGACGCAGGGAAAACCAGATTGAAGGTGACAGAGGACAATTTGACTTTTGGTGATGGGTATGCAACACAATTGAATGATAAGATAACCTGGAGATGTTTTCATTGTACATATGTACCCTGATTTATTGATGTCACCCCATTAGAATTAATAATAATAAAATATATAAAAGACCAAAAAAAAAAAAAAAAAAAAAAAGAAGAGTGCATTGTTTGTCCTCTCATTTCCAAGGTGTTAGTGTTTTTTTAATAAATTCTGGATATAATTCCTATGTCACGTTTAAGGTCAAAGTTAAGGTTTATAAAATTATTATTTTTAAATGTTTATTTATTGATTTTTATTGAGAGAATAACGGGGAGACAAAGAGAGAGAGAGAAAGAAGAGCATCTGTTCCTGTATGTGTTCTGACCAGGGATTGAACCAGCAATCTTTGTGCTTTGGGAGGATGCTCCAATGTAGCTATCTGGCCAGCGAAATGTTTATAAAATTTAAAAATTAGTCTTTGGTAATGTTAGGTTTTGGTTCAGGGCTCTTTTAAATCCAAAACTCCTTTAAACTCAAATTCCCCTCACCTAGCCTCCCACTAGGGCAACTTCTTCATTAAGCATCTCTCTCACCCAACCTCTTCCTCCCCTTAAGCAACTCCCCCCAACCCTGGAAAGGTTCTGGAAATGTCCTTAGAACAAAGCCATCAGGAAAGGACCCAAGGATTGGAAAAGGGAGACTGTGACCAAAGGCAACAAATGAGGACATGCTAATATGAGCATGTCCAGGTGCATCCAACCCAGGCCAGCAGATGCCTACAGCAGTCCTATATCAGACACCCCCTTGCTGCAGCTCTCCCCTGAAGCCACTAGGGTCTCAGCCCTCCTGTTTTGCAGATGCATAAATAAACTTCTTGTAAAACTCATCAAGCCTGTGTGTCTCTCCTTCAGCCGACCTAACAGGCAGTGTCCTGGACCACATTTGGTAGGGTAATGCTGACTTTACAAACTGATTTAGTATTTTGCCAGATACTACAGGGAATGTAAAGGTAAAATCCTTAAAACACAGCATAGGGAATATAGTCAGTAATATTGTAATAACTGTATTGTGCCAGGTGGGTACTAGACTTACGGTGTGGGGGGGTCATTTAGTAAATTATATAAATGCCTAACCACTGTGCTGTACAACTGAAACTAATATAAAGTATTGACTGTCAGCTAAAAATTCAACTCCTGCTGGAATCAATCACGTGCACATGTACTCCCCCCCCGACCCCCCCCCCCTAGAACCTCCCCTCACTCCCGCTCCCATACATCCCAAGTACGATAAAGGCTGAGTTTGATGGGCTCTACAAGAGAAATACAGGTGGGCCCTGGCTGGTTGGCTCAGAGCATCGGCCCAGCATGTAGACATCTTAGGTTCGAGCCCTGGTTAGGGCATACATGAAAAGCAACCATCTGCTTCTCTCCCTCTTCTTTCTCTCTTGCAGCCAGTGGATTGATTGGTTTAAGCATTTTCCCGGGGTGCTGAGGATAGCTTGGTTGATTCAAGCATAGACCCCAGACGGAGTTGCCCTATGGATCCCCGTGGGGGAGCATGTGGGAGTCAGTCTCTGTAGCTCATCCTCCTCACACTTTAAAAAAAAAGAGAGAAGTACAGATGAACTGGTGTTGGCATTCAATGAAGGAGGACGCTATGGAAGGCCTCAGAAAAGGCTTCCTGAATGAGGTGACATCAAAGAAGGGTCTTAGTAGGGCTGCAACATTGCCCAATGTGGGGGCAATGTTCAAATGCTAGTCTGTTGAATGGTGTTTCCTTCAGGGCACATGGAATAGAACCTGGATGGCACCTACCTGGAGTTGTCAGATATAGTGTGTTGGTCAAATAAGTTTGTAAATATGATATATATGTTTGCTAGTTTATAGTTTGCATTGGGTGTGGGAGACAGGCTGTAAACTGGCAAAGTCGTTATAGCCTAAGGCTTAGTTTTAAGACTAATCCATTCCCGCCCTTTTAATACTAAAATCTTTTTAACACTAAGCTTTTCCCCACACCCTTGACTGTTGCATGATGTGGGGTGGTGCACTCTTATGAGGAATCCCATTTATGCCTCAGGTAAGTGGCTTTGTATCAGAGACTTCCTTATTTGTATACTGGCTTCAAGGTTTTGATTTCTACACTATAAAATGGGGGCAGACCCGGGGTTCGCTATTTCTCGGTTCCTGAAATTATCATTGCAAGGAGAGGCGGCCAAGATAGCGGAGTGCTGAAGAAGAAGCCAGTTTGTGCAGTTTGTGTAGAGAGAAGGATATGGGGAACAGAGGTGAATAAGGCTGGTGACCTAGAAACCTTTGATTCTAGGAAACTCGGATAAGTCAGTGGCATTGGGAGCCCTGAATGAAAAGGGAAGTGTTTTTCCACTGTGTGTATTTCTCGCCCGCTGGGTGCGAACTAAGATTAAAGGTAATGGTCCACCAGATCTTGGCTTCGGTTGTTTCATTACCGTCTGTCCGAATCAAACGCGAACCTGCACGGGCCAGGCGGCTGTGATGGTGGCCCTGGCTACTGGCTTCACATAGCGGTTCTGCTAAAATAAGTCTGCTGGCCAACAGACATCCACTTAGAGGAGGGAAAGGTGGGTGGTGTGGGCATGTGCTCTGGGACAGGCGGGATTTTACTAAAACCTGTGACTGATTGTTTTATATAACTATGCCTTTGCCTCCCCAGCTTTTTTTTTTTTTTTACAGAGACAGAGCGTCAGAGAGAGGTATAGACAGGGATAGACAGACAGGAACAGAGAGAGATGAGAAGCATCAATCATCAGTTTTTCGTTGTGACACCTTAGTTGTTGATTGATTGCTTTCTCATATGTGCCTTGACCATGGGCCTTCAGCAGACCGAGCCACCTCTTGCTGGAGCCAGCGACCTTGGGTCCAAGCTGACGAGCTTTTGCTCAAGCCAGATGGGCCCGCGCTCAAGCTGGCTACCTCGGGGTCTCGAACCTGGGTCCTCTGCATCCCAGTCTGATGCTCTATCCACTGCGCCACTGCCTGGTCAGGCTCCCCAGCTTTTTTAAAAACTGATTTTAGAGAGAGAGGAAGGGAAAGAGAGTGAGAGATAGAGAGAGAAAGAAACATTGATTTGGTCCACTTATTTATGCATCCATTGGTTTATTATTGTATGTGCCCTGAGCAACCTTGGCTAATTGGGAAGACACTCTAACCAACTGAGCTACCAGACCAGGGCCCTCAAATTTTTATTTATTTTTTAGAGAGAGAGAGGAAGGGAGAGAGATGAGATGCATCAACTTCTAGTTGCATCACCTTAGTTGTTCATTGATTGCTTCTCCTATGTGCCTTGACAGACAGGCTGGAGTGGGGTCCCTCAGCCAAACCAATGACCACTTGCTCAAGCCAGTGACTATGGGATCATGCGATGATCCCACGCTCAAGCTGAGGATTTCACACTCAAGCTGGATGAGCCTGCGTTTAAGCCAGTGACCTTGGGGTTTCAAACCTGGGACCTCAGGGTCCCTGGTCTATGCTCTATCCACTGTGATACCACTGGCAGGACCCCCAACTTTTAAGTTATACTCATATTGATCTATTTCCTCCACTCATTGACTGTAGGGATAAAAGTCCCTGGAGAGAAAGGTGGGAGCTTTCCCCCCACTTCAGCTCTGTGCTCAGCACCCCAAATATGTGACCTCATTAGTCCTCTCACCAACTCTACAATGGCAGCTTCATTATTTACATTTTTACAGATTAAAACATGAGGCTTATAAAGGTTGACTGCCTCTCCCAGAGTCAGGGGCTTCGAGAGCCCAGCTGAGAGTGCAGCCAGCCACTGGCTCCCTCTTGCTCCTTCAGCACTCTGCCCCACTGCTCCGAGGAAACAGAATTTCTGGGGGAAGTGGGTACAGGGGCAGGAAAGGAATGGGTGCTGGGGAGAGGTCACAACTAGATATTTACGAGTGGGTTTTTTTTTTGATTTAGCAAAAACACCCTCAGTCCTGTGGGTCAGGCTATTACTGACTGGCTGTGTGGTCAGGGTTTATAAAGCCTCCAAAGATCCTTTTGCTAGAAGGGCTTTAAAAGCTGCAAGCCCTCAGCAGTTTCTATCAGTTGGAATTTTTTCCCTTCCAGATTGGATTGCATCAGGGTTTGACCGGCTTTCCTGTTCCCAGAGTGACCCGCGTCTCCCTCACCTGGCTGTACTGCTTTGCCTCCCAACACTTCCTGTCACCAAGTGACTCTCAGGGACAGAATTCTTCACCACCTTTATCTTTGGGCTCCTGACACCTGCTCCCCATGTTCACTTTTCCAAACACTCTGGCTTCTTCAAGAAGTATGGAGAGGAGCCCATCAGGGACAAAGGGACACCAGACCTAGCTTTGATCTCAGATTTGGGAGTTGGCTCCTCTTCCTGGTCTCATATTTTAAAAGCAACCCCTGAAAAGCAAGGGGATTGTGGAGAGCTCAGGCTGTGAGGAGCTTCAGTGTGTCTGGGAAATCTGAGGGCACCCTGTGTGAAAGTTCCCGTGCTCCCTGATCTTACTGCAATCCCCGACCCTTCAGAATGCATGCCTTTATCCTCAGACCCCTCTCAGGAAGCCTTGTCTGCTTGCCTCTGGCCATTTGGCCTCAGTCCTTTGTTTGGTCACCATGCGACCTGCCTCTGCCAACCCAGAGGCAAACAGACATAGGGCCAGGGCCTGGCTGCTCAACCTCACTGACGGCATTACACACTGTTCTGCATCAGCAGAAAAGGTAATCTATGACAACTTGCATTCTAGAGCCTTCTCTCCCACGGCCCATGTTCCCTTCCCCAGCTTGCAAGGCCTCTGTGCCCGGCCAGCCCTGCCCACCAGGTTCAGTGCCCTCTCTGCCCATGAGCGGGCCTCCAGGGATCCTGACCTGCAGCTTGGTGGCTCTCTGGTGACTCTCTGGGAAGCATTCTGGGTTTGCCAAGGACGATGCCTCCAGGCCCCTCCCAGCTCCTAAAATACCAGCCCTGCCTCCGGTCCCTGCCAGAAAACGCTTAGCACATTAGCGGGCTTAGCCGCCACAGTTGGTCATTTAGGAGGCTGCAGAGGCACATAGATTGCGTTTTGGAATTCTTTCCAGCTGCTCAGTATTTTGACAACACTGGGTGGCACCTTTACCAGGAACCTACCCACCAGGGCTGTGAGATAGAAGTGGCTAGAGGTCTGGGGAGGGGGCCAGGGGCGGGGAGAAAGCAAGGAGGGGTGGTGGGCACCGCAGCCCTGAGTAAGGGACGGTAAGAGGTGTGGGTAGAAGGTGCCGGGCTCTGTTCTCCCTGGCAAGTCTCCCTTCTTGCCTGCTGGAGCGAACTTGGAACAGCTCTTAAACACTAGCAGCTCATCTCCAGCTGTCTCAGGGCTGCAGCTCCTGCTTGCAGGGGAGGCAGGAGGCAGCAAGACCGTGGAGAACAGTATAGCCCCTCCAACCATCTTCTTGGACCCAGGAGTCCTTGCTGCAATCGCTTCCCTGCCACTTAGTAGCTGAGTGCTCTGGAGCTGGGCCCCGACTCCCCAGAACTCACTGTTTCCATTTGCAGAGTGGGGATCATGTGACCAGCCCTACCCTCTCAACATACAGCCTCCCACAATCTACAAAACTATGTATGTGACAGTGTTCTATAAACTGTAAAGTGACAAACAGTTTGTTGGATAGAAAAGGTAAATATGGTGACTTTCTGGAAGTTTTTGATTTTCCCATTGATGTTTAGTGTGGAGAGGAAAAGTAAGGTCACAGATGTATCAGTTTTTTAGTTATGGCTGCTATAACAAAATATCACAAAGTGGGGGGACTTTTTTTTTTTTTTTACAGGGACAGAGAGAGAGAGAGGGATAGATAGGGACAGGCAGACAGGAATGGAGAAAGGTGAGAAGCATCAATCATTAGTTTTTCGTTGCTGTTGCGACACCATAGTTGTTCATTGATTGCTTTCTCACATGTGCCTTGACCGCGGGCCTTCAGCAGACCCAGCAACCCCTTGCTGGAGCCAGCAACCTTGGGTCCAAGCTGACGAGCTTTTGCTCAAGCCAGATGGGCCCGCGTTCAAGCTGGCGACCTCAGGGTCTCGAACCTGGGTCTTCCGCACCCAGTCCGACACTCTATCCACTGCGCCACCGCCTGGTCAGGCAAAGTGGGGGGATTAAACAACAGAAATTTGTTTGCCTCGGAGTTCTTTCAGGAGGCCAAAAGTCTGAGATCAAGGTGTTAGCAGGATTGATTCCTTCTGAGGGCTGTTCTAGGTCTCTCTCAGCTTCCAGGGGTTTGCTGGCTGTCTGTTGGTGCTTCTTGGCTTATAGAAGCATCACCCCGATCTCTGCCTTCGTCTTCATCTGGTATTCTCCCTGTGTGTATATCTGTGTGTTCAAGTTTCCCCTTTTTGGAAGGAAACATGATAAAATAGATTAGGGCCTGTCCTAATAACATCATCTTAACATCTTCAACAACCCTATTTCCAGACATGGTGGGTAAGGGTCTTCTGAGCCCAGGGGCTGGCTGAGGATGGTGAGGACCGAGGCACCATGTGCCAAGCCTGCCTGAGAGCTGGGTTCTGCTGGTGTAGCAGCAGGTGGGTGCTGGGTGAAGGACACCATTTTCTGTCACCATGTTGGATGGGGAGGATCATTCTCTCCTACTTTTGTTTTTTACCTTCTGAGAAGCTCCTGTTCAGTAGAATTACTCTTTATAGTTTAGACCCAAACGCAGGACCCATTCTGACTTTTCTAAACCACTTTCTTTTTCTTGCCCCTCTTTCCCTTTAAGCCGCTGATCCCATACACACGACCCACCCTCCTTTATAACGGAAGCTTGGGTACACAGTTGCCTACTTGGGACACTTCTGGCGTGAATGTTTGCCATCCTTTTTGTCCTGCATCCCATTCTCCTTCCAGAACATACTTCTGATGGGGGAACCCCTCATTCCATATGTGCCCCCTTTGCTCTGGTGCTGGCACGTCGGCAAACGTGTTCTGAGCTGTGATCAAGAGCCAGTGTGTCCTGGGCCCCAGTGTCGGCACTGGTCGTGGAGGGCGCAGGACACCTGGTACCCCTGCTTTTAGGAGGTCAGGCTCCACTGCTGTCTGTTCGCATCTTCCTCCCGACTTGCTCCGATTTAGGAAGGGGCTGATGTGGAAGAGGCATTTATAAAAGTCACCCCCTGAATAATGAGAGGGAATCTATTGAATTCGTACCACGCACCAGGCACAATGCTAGGTGATTACCATCCTTTTTCTCATTTAGTCTCAATAATCCTAAGAAGCAGGTACTCTCATTATCCTCATTTTCCAGATGGACAGTTGAGGTTCTGAGAGGAAATAAAAGGAAAGGCAGAAGGTTCTCCATGAGTGAGGGATTTCTGCACTCTTTCTGAAACCCCAAGTGCTACAGTATTCTGTTAGCCACAGGGTGTCTCAGGGTGGGCGGGAGCTCACTTGCATCATAGTTACCTGGAGAGGTGAGTGATTAGTCAGCAACTGATCTCCACCCTGATCTATGGAATCAGAAGGGTGAGGCGGGGCTGAGAATCTACATTCCAAACAAGCACCCCAGGACTCGTGCTGCTTCCTCCCCAGCGCCTTCTCTTTCTGTTCCGCCTGGGCTGTTGTTTTTACCACAGGGGGCATTCTGAAGTGCTTGGTACAGATGTTCTACTTCCCACCTTTACGAAGCCTCCTGGTGCCCTCCCTCTGTCCCTGGGGAAGCGGGGCCCAGAAGCTCTGGTGGAGGCCTGGCCATGGGCTTGCACAGGGGTGGGGAGGGCTGGCTGATGTAGCTCCTGCAACCAGCTGGCCTCTTGCCCTTTCTGGATGCTGCCCTGAGGTCCTCGGTGGAGGGACCAGCCCTGGTGTCACCAGGCTGTAGCCAGGCTCGGGCTGGGCAGACCTAAGCCGTGTTTGGTGTTGATGTTAAAGTTTTCCTGTGACTGAAAGGGAGTAAATAGTCTGGAGCAAAGCTGTGGGATGACGCCGGTGGAAGTGTGGGGTGCGCCCTGAAGCCTCCGGGTAGAGCCTCACACCTTAGTCCCTGATTTGTCCCTTGCACTCATTCTGCCTTCATTAACATCCTTCACTCTCGTGTATCCACAGTTCCATTTTTTCACTTTCTCATCAGAATTAAACACCACCACCAAGAAGCCCCCCTGAAAACACAGTACATTCCAGCAACATTAAAAAAAAATCTGAAGTATTATTCTTTCACTAATTGGGCAACAATTACTTGCTCACCCGTAAGCTTTATGTTCTAGTGATGGGGCCCCTCCCCACCTCTTTCTCTGAGGTGTACAAGCACAGTACAGTACAGCACTTAAAGGCTCTTAGAAACTAGAATGTAAGGCCCAAAAGGGAGGAACCTGCGTGTTCCCAGTGTCTGGATGGGTGACTGACATGTGGTAGGTGCTCTGTGAACATTTCCTGACTGAATGAATATATTAGCTGAAAGGCACTGCCAAGTTAAGCTGGCCCAGAAGGACCAGATGAGCAAACAGGGGCTCAGAGAGGTGAAATCACTTGCCCAAGTTTGCATAGAAAATAGATGGTGTGGTTGGGGCTTGAACCCAAATTTACGGGATTTTTATACGCTTGGAAGTATATCCTCGAACAGTGGTTCTTAACCTGGGTTTTATCGAACCCTAGGGGTTCGATGAGTCGGTCTCAGGGGTTCGGAGAAGCCTCTGCTGCGGAGGCCAGAATAAAGTAATACCTTAATTTGTTGTGAGTTCATGCACTTTGTTGGTTTTGTTCTTTGAGCAAGGTGATGTTCATGCACGGCTCATTTTGTGCACCAGTAAAAGAACATATACCTATGTCTTGAATTTGGAAAAAAAAATCATATTTTATTTATCACTGAAGAAGTGTTCGGTGAATGCGCATATGAAACTGGTGGGTTTGGTACCTCACAAAAGGTTAAGAACCACTGTCCTAGAAGGTCAGAAACCCTGCTGGTTCTCTGGTGGGAGAGCCTGCCCAGACTCCTCTCGTTTTCTGGATTCCGTTCTCAGGAAGCTGGATAGAAGCAACAGGCTGTGTTTGTTCCCTCCCAGAATAGACAGCATCCCTGAAAAGGCTGGCTTGGGTTTCCAGGCTGACATTCTAAATACTACTTCATCCTGAAAGTAAATGGTGAACTATTTTTACACACTATTAAAATTTTAATTTGAAATCCCACCTATGAGCCCTGCTTGTGGAAAAGAACGTGGGATTTGACCAGCATAGTGACTTTTACTATTTGAGTTCAAAATATCTTGTTTACTCAAAAATGTTCACTTAGTTCAGGGTTCATCTGTCTTTCACAAAGCAGGACATTTTGACACTGTAACGGTGGGTGTGTGAAAAATTAATGTGATTAAGGTGAGCATCAATCAAATAGTCCTGAATTTCACTTCATTCTGCTACCCTCCATGACATTGACCCTTACTCTGTTTCTGATCTTCCCCCCTTCAGGACCATCCCTTCCTCTTTGATCCTCCCCTTTTCTTAATTCTCACTCTGTCCCAGACCTTGACCCCATTTCAGCTCCCACCACATCCCTGTTCTTATCTTTCCCATCCCCAAGATCAGCGTGGGGTGACCTCAGGGAAAGGGGGAAAGTGAATAGCTGTTTCTCATATTACAGCACCTGGTATTTTTTTAAAAGTTGAAAGTTAGCCTGACCAGGCCGTGGCGCAGTGGATAGAGCGTTGGGCTGGGATGAGGAAGACCCAGGTTCGAGATCCCGAGCTTGTCAGCTTGAGCGCAGGTCCATCTGGCTTGAGCAAAAAGCTTGCCAGCTTGGACCCAAGGTTGCTGGCTCCAGCAAGGGGTTACTCGGTCTGCTGTCAATCAATGAACAACTATGGTGTCGCAACGGCAACGAAAAACTAGTGATTGATGCTTCTCACCTCTCTCCGTTCCTGTCTGTCTGTCCCTATCTATCCCTCTTTCTGACTCTCTTTCTGTCCCTGTAAAAAAAAAAAAAAAAAAAAAAGAGAAAGTTAAAGCGGTTTGTTTTTTAGGTGTTATCAAAAGTCCCTTCTGCCACACTAGCCAAGTCACAGGGCAGTATGAAAGTTATGTTGGAGTCAATATCATGTCCCCTTTCTGACCTGTCAATAATAATAGTAATGATAATGAAGTATTTATTGAGTCTCTGCTACATATTTAGTACAGCGCTTCCCTAGCACCTATCTGGCAAATCCTCACAACAACCTTAGGAGACAGGTATTTTAACCCTTGCTGTATTGATGGGAAACAAGTGTATTTTTCTTTTAATTAAAAATTTTATTTTCCATTGATTTGAGAAAGAGACAGAGAGAGAGAGAGAGAGGAAGAGAGAAATATCAACTCATTCCACTTAGTTATTTTATTTAGTTGTGCATTCACTGATTTTTCTCGTAGGTCCCCTGGCCGGGGACTGAACCCACAACCTCAGTGTGTTGGTATGCCGGTATGAGTGGGGAAACAAATATTTATTTATTTATTTATTTATTTATTTATTTATTTATTTATTTATTTATACAGGGATAGAGAGAGAGTCAGAGAGAGGGATAGATAGGGACAGACAGATAGGAACAGAGAGAGATGAGAAGCATCAATCATTGGTTTTTCATTGCTGTTGCGACACCCTAGTTGTTCACTGATTTCTCACACGTGCCCTGACCGCGGGCCTTCAGCAGACTGAGCCACCCCTTGCTGGAGCCAGCGACCTTGGGTCCAAGCTGGCGAGCTTTTTGCTCAAGTCTTATGGGCCCGTGCTCAAGCTGGCGACCTCGGGGTCCCAAACCGGGGTCTTCTGCATCCCGGTCCGACACTCTATGCACTGAGCCACCGCCTGGTCAGGAGCGGGAAACAAATATTTTTTTTTTTTTTTTTTTTTTTTTTTTTTTTTTTTTTTTTTTTTTTCTGTCTTGTTATTTTTATTGCCTTTTATGCTTATATTATTTTTCTCCTGTCTTTTTTTTTTTTTTTTTTTTTTTTTTTTTTTTTTTTTTAATATATATTTTATTATTATTAATTCTAATGGGGTGACATCAATAAATCAGGGTACATATGTACAATGAAAACATCTCCAGGTTATCTTATCATTCAATTGTGTTGCATACCCATCACCAAAAGTCAAATTGTCCTCTGTCACCTTCAATCTGGTTTTCCCTGCGTCCCTCCCCTCCTCCCTATCCCATTCTTCCCTCCCTCCCCCCATCCCATAACCACCACTCTCTTGTCCATGTCTCATACCCTCACTTTCATGTCCCACCTATGTATGTAATCGTGCTGTTCTCAGTTTTTCTTTTTTTCTGATTTACTTATTTCACTCCGTATAATGTTATCAAGGTACATCCATTTTGTTATAAATGATCCGATGTCATCGTTTCTTATGGCTGAGTAGTATTCCATAGTATATATGTACCATAGCTTTTTAATCCACTCGTCTTCTGACGGACACTTGGGCTGGTTCCAGATCTTCGCTATTGTGAACAATGCTGCCACGAACATGGGGGCGCATTTCTTCTTTTCGAACAGTGCTATGGTGTTCTTAGGGTATATTCCTAAAAGTGGGATAGCTGGGTCAAAAGGCAGTTCGATTTTTAATTTTCTGAGGAATCTCCAAACTGTTTTCCACAGTGGCTGCACCAGTCTGCATTCCCACCAGCAGTGCAGAAGGGTTCCCTTTTCTCCACATCCTCGCCAGCACTTATTCTGTGTTGTTTTGCTGATAAGTGCCATTCTGACTGGTGTGAGGTGATATCTCATTGTGGTTTTAATTTGCATTTCTCTAATGATTAGTGATGTTGAGCATTTTTTCATATGCCTATTGGCCATCTGTATGTCCTCTTTGGAGAAATTTCTATTCATTTCTTTTGCCCATTTTTTGATTGGGTTGTTTGTCTTCCTGGTGTTGCTTTTTATAAGTTCTTTATAAATTTTAGTTATTAACCCCTTATCAGATGTGCTGTCAAATATGTTCTCCCATTGTGTGGTTTGTCTTTTTATTCTGTTCCTATTGTCTTTAGCTGTGCAAAAACTTTTTAGTTTGATATAGTCCCATTTGTTTATCTTGCCTTTTATTTCAGTTGCCCATGAAGATAAATCGGCAAATATACCGCTGCTACAGATATCGGAGAGCTTGCTGCCTATGTTTTCTTCTAAGATGCTTATGGTTTCACGGCTTACATTTAAGTCTTTTATCCATTTTGAGTTTGTTTTTGTGAATGGTGTAAGTTGATGGTCTAGTTTCATTCTTTTGCAGGTAGATGTCCAATTTTCCCAACACCATTTGTTAAAGAGGCTGTCTTTACTCCATTGTATGTTCTTTCCTCCTTTGTCAAATATCAGTTGTCCATAAAGCTGTGGGTTTATTTCTGGATTCTCTGTTCTGTTCCATTGATCTATGTGCCTGTTCTTATGCCAGTACCAGGCTGTCTTGAGTATAATGGCCTTGTAGTAAACCTTGATATCAGGAAGAGTGATACCTCCTGCTTTATTTTTTCTTTTTAAGATTGCTGAGGCTATTCGTGTTCTTTTTTGGTTCCATATAAATTTTTGGAATATGTGTTCTATATCTTTGAAGTATGTCATTGGTATTTTAATTGGTATTGCATTGAATTTATAAATTGCTTTGGGTAATATAGACATTTTAATGATGTTTATTCTTCCTAGCCATGAGCACGGTATGTGCTTCCACTTGTTTGTATCTTCCTTGATTTCTTTTATCAATGTTCTATAATTTTCTGAGTACAAGTCCTTAACCTCCTTGGTTAAATTTACTCCTAGGTACTTAATTTTTTTGGCTGCAATAGTGAAGGGGATTGTTTCCTTAATTTCTTTTGCTGATATTTCATTGTTGGTGTATAGAAATGCCTCTGATTTCTGAGTATTAATTTTATATCCTGCCACCTTGCTGAATTCATTTATCAGGTCCAGTAGTTTTTTGACTGAGACTTTAGGGTTTTCAATATACAATATCATATCATCTGCAAATAATGACAGTTTTACTTCTTCTTTTCCAATTTGTATGCCTTTTATTTCTTCTTCTTGTCTGATTGCTGTAGCTAGGACTTCCAGAACTATGTTGAATAAGAGTGGTGAAAGTGGGCAACCCTGCCTGGTTCCTGATCTTAAGGGGATTGCTTTTAATCTTTGTCCATTTAGTATGATGTTTGCTGTCGGTTTATCATAGATGGCCTTTATCATGTTAAGGAATGATCCCTGTATTCCCACTTTACTGAGAGTTTTGAGCATGAATGGGTGCTGGATTTTATCAAATGCCTTTTCTGCATCTATTGAAATTATCATGTGATTTTTGTCCTTCCTTTTGTTTATGTGGTGAATCACATTGATTGATTTGCGAATATTGAACCAGCCTTGCCTCTCCAGGATAAATCCCACTTGATCGTGGTGTATGATTTTTTTCATATATTGCTGGATCCGGTTGGCTAATATTTTGTTGAGAATTTTAGCGTCTAAATTCATCAGGGATATAGGCCTATAATTTTCTTTCTTTGTGTTGTCTTTGCCCGGTTTTGGGATCAGAATTATGCTCGCCTCATAAAAGGAGTTTGGAATTCTTCCTTCCTCTTGAATTTTTTGAAATAGCTTCAGGAGAATAGGAGTTAGTTCTTCTTTGAATTTTTGATAGAATTCACTTGTGAAGCCATCAGGCCCAGGACTTTTCTTTTTTGGGAGTTTTTTGATAACTGTTTCGATCTCATTTGCTGTAATTGGTCTGTTTAGGTGTTCTGATTCTTCCAGATTGATTTTTGGAAGGTTATATGATTCAAGAAATTTGTCCATTTCACCAAGATTGTCTAATTTTTTGGCATATAGTTCTTCATAGTATTTTCTTACAATGCTTTGTATTTCTGTTGTGTCAGTTGTTATTTCTCCACTGTCCTTTCTAATTTTATTTATTTGAGTCCTCTCTCTTTTTTTCTTGGTGAGTCTAGTTAAAGGTTCATCAATCTTGTTTACCTTTTCAAAGAACCAGCTTCTTGTTTCATTGATCCTCTGTATTGTTTCCTTAGCCTCTATGTCATTTATTTCTGCTCTGACCTTTATTATTTCCTTTCTTCTACTTGTCTTGGGTTTTATTTGTTGTTGTTTTTCTAGTTCTTTTAGATGCAGGGTCAAGTTGCTTATTTGAGCTTTTTCTAGCTTCTTATGATATGCCTGTAGTGCAATAAACTTCCCTCTCAGAACTGCTTTTGCTGTGTCCCATAAATTTTGAGTTGATGTATGCTCATTATCATTTGTTTCTAGAAACTTTTTTATTTCTTCTTTGATCTCATTGTTAATCCATTCATTATTTAATAACAAGCTATTTAGTTTCCAGGTGTTTGAGTATTTTTCAGTTTTTCTTTTGTGGTTAATTTCTAGTTTCATGGCATTGTGATCAGAGAAAATGCTTGATATGATTTCAATCTTCTTAAATTTATTGAGACCATTTTTGTGTCCTAACATGTGGTCTATCCTAGAAAACGTACCATGAGCGCTTGAGAAGAATGTATATTCTACTGCTTTAGGGTGAAAAGTTCTGAAGATATCTATTAAATCAAGTTGATCTAGTGTCTCCTTTAAGTCTGCTGTTTCTTTATTAATTTTCTTTCTTGAGGATCTATCCAGTGTTGTTAGAGGGGTATTGAAATCCCCTACTATGATAGTATTGCTGTTAATCTCGCCCTTTATATCCATCAAAGTCTGCTTTATGTATGTCGGGGCTCCTATATTTGGTGCATAGATATTTACAATAGTTATATCTTCCTGTTGAATTGTTCCCTTTATCATTATGTAGTGTCCTCTTTTATCTCTTACTACAGCCTTTGTTTTAAAGTCCATTTTGTCTGATATAAGTATTGCTACCCCTGCTTTTTTTTCATTTCCATTTGCATGAAATATTTTTTTCCATCCTTTTACCTTCAGTCTATGAACATCTTTTATTTTAAGGTGTGTCTCTTGTAGACAGCATATGTATGGGTCCTGTTTCTTTATCCATGCAGCTACCCTATGTCTTTTGATTGGATCATTTAATCCATTTACATTTAAGGTTATTATTGATATGTAGTTGTTTATTGCCATTTTATTCTTTAAAGCTGTATTCTTCTTTTGCTCTATTCTTTCCTCCCTTTAAACTGTTCACAACAGGCCCCTTAGTATCTCTTGCAGAATTGGTTTGGTTTTTATGAATTCCTTGAGGCTTTCTTTTTCTGGGAAGCTCTTTATTTCTCCTTCAATTTTAAACGTTAGCCTTGCTGGATAAAGTAGTCTTGGTTGTAGGTTCTTGTTCTGCATTACTTTGATTATTTCTTGCCATTCCCTTCTGGCCTCAAGTGTTTCTGTTGAGAAGTCCGATGTCATCCTTATGGGGGCTCCTTTGTAGGTGATAGTCTTTTTTTCTCTAGCAGCTTTTAAAATTTTTTCTTTATCCATTAGCTTTGGTATTTTAACTATGATGTGTCTTGGTGTAGATTTTTTTGGGTTTCTCCTTAATGGAGTTCTGTGTGCTTCTTGAATGTGTGGAGTGTTTCCCAGCCTTAATTTAGGAAAGTTTTCTGCTATAATTTGATTGAACAAAGTTTCCATTTCCTGTCCTCTCTCCTCTTCTTCAGGCATCCCTATGATGCGAATGTTGTTTCTCTTCATGTTGTCACAAAGCTCCCTTAGAGTTTCCTCACATTTTTTAAGTCTCTTTTCCTTTTTCTTCTCTGCTTCTGTGCCTTTGTTTATTGTGTCCTCTAACTCGCTTATTCGATCCTCAGCGTCATCCATCCTGCTTTTAATTCCTTCCATTGTGGTCTTCAGTTCTGATACTGTATTTGTCATTTCTGTCTGATTCTTTTTTATTATTTCAATTTCATTTTTTATACTTGTTATCTCTTTATTTAGGTGTTCATAATGACTATCCATTGTTGCTCTAATTTCTTTGAACATCCTAACTATCATTATTCTAAATTCTGCTTCTGGTAATTTGGTTATATCTGGTTCATTCAGGTCCTTCTCTGGGGATTTCTCTTGATTCATTTGGTTTGCATTCCTCTGCCTACCCATTTTTTCTGTGTATAAGCAAGTTGTGGCCACTGGAGTCCAGTATGTGTTGCCTTTGTGTTCTCTAGGTGTGGTCTATCTGCAGGCCCCCCACCCCCTCTGCCGGCGCCTAGGGTGGTTGGGTATGAGCGTTGCCAGCGCCGGCCCACTGTGGCTTTTGCTGTGATTTCTGCCTCTCCTCCGTGGGAGGGGCTGTCACTGAAGCCACAAGATTAGCACCAAGGGTAGAGGCGAGCACCTTTCCTCAGCTGCGGACCCAGCCTATTTCCGGACTTCCGCCCAGAACCAGCAGTCGGAGCCTGCTCGCTACAGTTCCGCGGGTTAGGCGGGGCTTTTGACGTGCTCTCAGCTGTAAGCTTTTGCCCGTCAGGAGCTTTAGCCCCACCCTCGAGGCCAGGGCCTTTTGCGCAGGGTCGGAAACCAAGATTTATTGGGGCGGGCGTGTTTGCTGGCTTCCGCCGAGCTGCGTACTTCCGCTCGTCCCGGACTCTACCCCGCCCCCGCGTTCGGAGCCCGCTCGTGCACGTATTAACGCTATCCGGGGTTTCTCCGGCCGGATGGGGATAGCAGCCGTGGGCTCAGCTGCGAGCCTCCGCCTGTTTCAGGGTCCACCCCGTTCCCGCGCTCGGAGCCCGCTCGCGCACGTATACTGGCCAACCGCGGTTTCTCCGGCGGACGGCGGGGGGGGGGGGGGCGGACTTGTAGCGTCAGCTCAGCCACGAGCCCCTGCCCGTCTCTGGTCCTAGCCCGGTCCCCGCGGTCAGGGCCGGCTTGCGCAGGGCCTGCCTGTTCCTGGCCTCCCGCTTTGTCCCCGTAAGTGGGATTAAAGGCGGGCCCGCAGCTTCCGGACCGCTCTCGCGTTTACCCTCCGACCCTCTGGGCTAGACCGATCTCCCACCGGCTTGGCCTCTGCCCACGCCGACAGAACCGCCTTTCAGCGTCCTGCCGCCCCAAAACCTTAAGCAGCCCTCAGCAGAGTAGGAAGGAACCTAATACTCCACACTGTAGGCCTGGGAGCTCCCTCACTTGTTTCACAGCTCAATACTGTCCAAACGCCTCTTTTTGGCTCTGGGACTGCAGGCTGGGGCTTGGTTCCTGGGACCCAGGTCCCTCCCTCTCCGCCAAAATCTCCTCCCGCCCCGCGGGTCTCTCCGGGCTGCCGTTTGCTCCGGGGAGCTGGGCAGCCCTCTTCGCGTTTTCGCTATTCCTACCAGTCTCAATGTGGCTTCTTCTGTGTTCCTTGGTTGAAGAGTCCACTTAGTTTTGTTCAAAGTTGGTTTATCCAGGTGATGGTTCTTAAAATTGAGTTGTAATCCACTTTGGTTCTGGGAGTTGGAAGTTGGTACGTCCGCCTACTCCGTCGCCATCTTGCTCCTCGGGAAACAAATATTTTAAGAAGTTTTTCCAAGGGTATACAGTAAGAAAGGCAATTACAGAGTTTCTAAGTGATACAAACTCATGTAGTTTGTATCCTGAATAGGTGAAGTGTTTGCTTCGAGGTCCCTGGATGTCCAATTGTGGGCCTGCTTGGATATTTTAGTGTCCTGTGATGGTGGCTTCTGAAATTTCAAGATCAGAGAAAACTCACCTTCTTGACCCTCTAGGTAGGCAAGTGCTTCCTCAGGCCATACTAGAAATAAACCTGGGGATAGCCTTCCACAGGGACAGACTATTTTGAGGGATTCTGTAGAGATGAGATTTAGTGCCAAATTTCTTGCAAATTTTGCTGCGTTTCAACAAATACTTAAGTACTGGGCAGTATGGGGACTAAAAAGAGACCAGTCTATTTCAGGCCTTCTAGGAGCTCATAACCAGAGGAGACTAAAACAGTTAACTATTGTAAAGCACACAAGCAGAGTGCTAAGTGCAAGAGGGACAGTGAGTGGGGTATTGTGTTGATGTGTTTTCTATGACATCACCCAGGGTTATGTGTATTTGATATCAAAGTCCCTGGAAACTAGTTTCATTAGAGTACTTTTCAGATATCTCTTTATGAATAGCATGGATTCATTGAGCAGAATCAGACTCAACTCCCTTTGAGAGCTTCCCACGTGTCATAACCTAGTCTTGGCACTTTTTCTGCTCCTTATTACTTCTCCTTTCTGCCTTCTTTTTTTTTTTTTTTTTTTTTTTTTTTTTTTTTTTTTTTTTTTCTTCTTATTGGGTTGATTTTTGTTTTTCCTTTATTTCATTTAAGACATAAGTTTGTTTTTTTTTTTCCCCAAGGACAGAGAGAGAGTCAGAGAGAGGGATAGATAGGGACAGACAGACAGGAACGGAGAGAGGTGAGAAGCATCAATCATTAGTTTCTCGTTGCCCTTGTGACACCATAGTTGTTCATTGATTGCTTTCTCACATGTGCCTTGACTGTGGGCCTTCAGCAGACTGAGCAACAACCCCTTGCTGGAGCCAGCGACCTTGGGTCCAAGCTGGTGAGCTTTTTCTCAAGCCAGGTGGGCCTGTGCTCAAGCTGGCGACCTCGGGGTCTCGAACCAGGTCTTTCGCATCCCAGTCCAACGCTCTATCCACTGTGCCACTGCGCCACTGCCTGGTCAGGCCTTTCTGCCTTCTATTGAAAAGAAAATATAGTCTCCCAACCCCTTCCCCCAAATGCTACCAATTACAATGAAAGAAGACCTTGTGCATAAGTAAATAATCATGTGAAACGAAAAAACGAAGACCCCAACCTCATATAAATGTAAAAGGTACTATTTGGGGCAGCTTTCAATCTATTTAAATGAGGGATTTTGTAGACTGTTGTTGTTTTGTTGTTGTTCTTGTGGGATGGTATCCAGTATTCCACTGTTCATGTAATGCCTTGATTTCACTACCGCTTCTCCTCGGATAATTATAGGTTGGCATAATATACCTATTGTTCAATTCCACAAAGAGGCACTGTCATAGAATGATGGGATGTGGCTGGTGGGGGTGCAGTGTGGATCTGGAAGGAGGATCTTTGTGTTTCTGTGGGTGTGGACAGCCACACTGTGTCTTGAATTATTTTTCTTATTCCGTTGTTTGGGTCCCTGTCCACCTGTGCCCGATTTCCTCAGTTGTTTTTCTCTCATTTTCCTCACCAAGGTCCTGCTTTGGGCCTCTCTATACCTTTCCCTCCTGGGGTTACCAGTGAGTGCCGGGCACAGTCTGAGGACTTCAAGCACAGCTGCTGAGCTGGGATGTTGAAGGAAGTACTGTATTTAAAATTCTCTGAATAAGGTTCTTTGCCTTAGTATGACAGGCTCAAGGGCTCACGGTATTGCAGATGACCTCATAGGTCATCCAGGCCACTCTCTCACCAGACGTATTTGTGCATCTCATTTTAATTGTTCAGAGCCCTTTTCAGCACAAAACTCATGACACTTTCTGGTACATATGGAATAATGTAGACATTCATTCATTCATTAATACATCATTCAGTCACCATAAGCTCACTGAGTGCCTGCCATGATGCTGCCTTCTGGACGGGATGATGAGTATATAGTGATGAGAAAGAAAGGGTACCAAGCCTGCCCTCATGGGGCTTCCACTTTAGCTGCCCAGCTAGCCTTGTCAAAGATCTGCAAGTCAGGTGTTGTTAGGCCCAGTGACTCTGATGGAATCCAGGGCTGGGTGACATGTTGAGCTTGTCTATTGTAGTTAGAAATTAGGACTAGATTTTTTTTCTGTAATGAGCTCTCTTAAATTGAGCTGTCCCTTAGAGATTTTTTTTTTTTTTTTTTTTTTTTTTTTTTTACAGGGAGAGAGAGAGTCAGAGATATGGATAGATAGGGATAGACAGACAGGAACGGAGAGAGATGAGAAGCATCAATCATCAGTTTTTTGTTGATTTCTTTTTCACATGTGCCTTGACCGCGGGCCGTCAGCAGACCGAGCACCCCCTTGCTGGAGCCAGCGACCTTGGGTCCAAGCTGGCGAGCTTTTGCTTGAACCAGATGAGCCCGTGCTCAAGCTGGTGACCTCAGGGTCTCGAACGTGGGTCTTCCACATCCCAGTCCAATGCTCTATTCGCTGTGCCACCACCTGGTCAGGTCCTTAGAGATTTTTATGTTAATACCTGCATCACATTTCTCTCTCTCTCTCTCACAAGATCCCTTGCATTGGGGCCAGTAGTCATGCACAGAAACGTTTTTGGCTCCAGCCATAAGCAGTTTTTTGACCCACCAAGTGTCATAAAAAGATTACATTCTTATTTAACACTCAAATTTAGCTGGGAGTATTGTGTTTCATTTGTTGACTTTACAGGATAATATCAGGCACAGGAAGAGAAGGGTGCAGGGGCAGGGGGCAGGGACCCTGTACCCCATGCGGTTGATGATGGTAGCATGTCATTATTGTAGTGCTGTGGTCCTGAAGGATGATGTGACAGTTCCCCATGACCAGGGTGTCAAACTGAGACAGGTTAGAAAATGTGAAATCAGCTATCTCTGGCATTCATGGTCTTTGTAGACATCACCCTGGAGGAGTACCCCTTCCATGAGCCAAGAGAAAAGCAAGAATGCCTTGCTTCTCACCCAGTTATATCTGAAAATACACCCTGTACAATAAACAAATGCATTCGCTTTGTATACATTTTAAAAAGAGTCCAAATTCTTTCTTCCTGGTAAGTTAAAACAAACACCGAGGGCTGAAATGCCATGTATTCTGGGACCATTCAGAGTGTGTCCCAGGCCTGGGCTGCTTGGGGGTGAGAGACTGGGGGCTTACCATCTTTGTTCCTACTCCCGGGAGCTCATTCTGACCATTAATACCTACTTAGCTCTCAAACGCAAAGCATGTGGGCACTGAGCAGACCCTTGGAGATCAGCGGGTCTGAGGAACCAGGAGCACACTGAACTAATGAGTTGTGAGGGCCTCACTTGGAGGACACTGAAGCCCAGGAAAGTTAGGGTAGTCTTGAAGCCTAAAGTAACACAGCAGGCCATGAACCCAAGTCTGTTGGCTCCCAGGGTGGATACAGTTTACTGTGACGCGCCACTTACCAGTCTAATTGCCTATCTCAAATATAAGCATGTTGAAGGCAGAGACCTGTGTGCCATCTGTTTTGTGGGGTCCCAGGGGACCAGTGACAGTCCTGTACACCCTGCCGCTCCTGTTAGCAACAGGCGAGGGAGTGTCCGCTTGCTGGTACCCACAGGCTGTCCTTTGTGGGCCCCACCGTCGCTCCTCTGCAGCAGGAATCGATTCCCAGGACTCATCCTCTGCTTGTGTTTTCTTGGCTGTGGAACCTAATCACTCAAAGGTGGATGCCTGGCAGAGATGGTATCCACTGAGAAGAATTATTCCTGAGGAAGCTCGACCTTCTTACCTCTCAGCAGCTACCCTTTCTCTCTTAGGTCCTTGGAGTATTTGTGTGCAGCTCTGTTTCCTGCACTGTTCCATGCCTTCATTTCCTGGCTGTAGCAGACATGATGTTCTGAGTCCTCACATGTGTTTTGTACCCCATGATCTGGCTTTGTCCCGGCCTACGCAGTATGGGTGCTGCTTTCCTGGTCTGACCGCATTGGGCACCTCCACCCTGAACAGAGACAACTGAGCCCACTCGGTGACAGGCTCGCTGCTTGGCAATCCCTGGAAGGTTTCTTATGCTCACAGCTTTGTGATGAGTTCACAGAGACAACAAAAAGGGGGGAACTATGATTCACACTAGATAAATAGTTTCTTAAGCAATTGCCTGCACCGTGAGTACGCATACCATAATGGATAGCTCACAGTGTGATTCAGTGTGAATCCCCGTGACCTCAGAGTCATGGTGGTGCCTTCAGCCAGGTGGCTGAGGGACAGGTCTTGTCTTGCCTCTAACCTGGTCTCTATTGCTGCTATCTTTCTGTTTGTCCTCAGTTCTTTGAGCCACTTAGTGTCACTCCATGGCCATCCTGGATTCCTCATGTCCTTGTTTCAAGGTCAGAACCTCTTGGATACATTTATAGACATCTGCCTGCAATCACTCCAAGTCCAGATGCCAAAGTACAGCACCTGCATCCCCTTGAGGCCCCTCTTGTTTCCATGGCTGCTGCTCAGACCTGAGGGGATGCTGGGGACTGAGGAGAGGCTACTACCTCGGGCCAGTTTTGCATCTCAGGTAGCTGCCGGTGAATGCCAAGAATGGTTCTTCCTCCTGTTGCAGAATTGGAGGGAGTGTGTCAACCACCTGGGCGTGGGAGGAGAACTGTGGGGGTGAGTGCTACCCTGAGAGTCATCCCTCAGCCTTCCACCTGGAAGAAAGTCTGTGATTATTTCCTTTTCCATATTATCGGAGGGTCCCCTGACTGCTGTGGCCTAAAGGTTTTATTATCCATTTGTGCAATGCCTATTTGTATGTAGGCTCAATTTGTAAATATATAACCACTTGCCTGTGTGCCCATCCATTGACTCATCCATTATTGGTCCACTGATTGATCAATCCATCCAATAAAGGACGGTAAACATGTACTTAAAGGCAGGGAAAATAAATGACTAAAATGGGCTTGGTAAAGACAGCAGGGAGTGGGGGGGGACTGTGCTGAGCCGGAGTGCAGTTCACTGGGCTGCCATCTACAACCTCTGCCCTCCTCTCAGCTCTGATATGCGGCACGTATGGCCACCATAAACCATCCTTATCTCAAGAGCATTTGGCTTTGAGCAACCAAGAGGTATTTGTGCGGGGCCCCTGACCTCTTCAGCCTTGTGTAGAATCTGTTGTGCAAACTCTGGAATGTGCATCAGTCAGGGCTTGTTAAGGTTGCAAATGGCAAGAAACTCAACTCACACTGATTAGCACAAAGAGGAATGTACGGGCTCATGTTACTGAGAGTTCAGGAGTGCACCCTCTTCACTTGGGCCTGGGTCTAGGGGCTCAGCACTGTCATCTGGGTCCCCTTCACCTTCCTATTAGGTGTTGCTTTCCTTCACACTGGCCTCCTGCTGCTGGGAGGCCTGCTTCGAGGCTGTCTCCCAGCAACTTCGAGCACATGCTTGTATTAGCTTTTTCATACCTCGAGAAAAAAAGCACCGTTTCCCCACAGAAGTTCCATGGTTGACCCGAACTGTCTGGCCTTAGACTCCATGTTCATTCTTGAAGTAATTAATTAGTAAGGCCTAGGAAGGTGGTGTTCTCCTTGGCCAAGGCTGGGTCACAAGCCTGTTTCTAAAGTGGAGCGAGGTTGATTTGACTTAACTGATGGTAGGGAGAGCTGGGTCCCTGGAGGACAGAGGCGTTGTTACTAGAAAGAGGTGGCATGACAGCTAGCAGGCAGACAGACCATGCCTGCCACAGGGAGGATGGGTTAATGGAAGGTGGGGCTCTTATAATGGTGTTATGAAGCAAGACCTGGGTCACCAAGCAGGACCAGAGGTGCCCACCCTTTCAGTCCCAACCCCCAGTTTGAGTATTGACCACCTCTGACTCTCTCAAGCCCCATCACGCACAGGAGGAGATGGGCCCAATGCTTTGTGGCATAGATTATCTTGCACTGCCTCCTATACACTTCCAAGATGCTTGGACCTATGGAAACCTGGTGTTTACTATAAACTGTGGCCGTCAAAGGTGGGAGAGGGGAGTAATCCGAAAGGGTCCCGAAGTGCTTAGAGCACCTTGTGAACTTCCAACCAGATTCTGCTGTTGTTGGAGGAGTTGCCAAGGTGAGGGGTTTTCATTCAGCAGTGCCAGACTGGGTCTCAGAACCCATTACACTGAGTCCAAGGCAGGAACTGAGGCCGCCGAAGAGCCATGCTTGGAATTGGGAGCCTCTGACTTTCCACCCTGAGCAGAAGCTGCTGGAAGGGAAGGGGGACCAGGCTGTCTGCTCAACAGCTGGTATCTCCTGGTGCAGCCTAGTGGGGACCTACAGTTCTTCATTGGAACTTTGGTCCCAAGGGTAAATCAAGCAGATGTTAGGTTTGACCTTAGTTGTACGTAATCCTCAGTGCCAGAATACCAGCTCTCTTTGGATTGAGCAACAGATTTCTCCTCGTCATCAGGATAATTTCAACTGTTTCCTTGTTGTTTTTTTTGTTTGTTTGTTTTGTTTTTGAAAATATGGCTACCCGAGAGAAGAATACTAAAAGGAAGATTGAAGAAGGGTAAATGGAGCTCATAAAAGGACATATTCATGAAAACTGTCAATAAGTAAAACTTTACTTACAGAGAAAGCAGAATTATTGTTGGTAGAAGGCACCCAAGATCCTTCACACCCTATCTTATTTGCTACAACAACCAGATGAGGTTGATGGAGTGGGGCTCTTTTCTTTTAGTATCTATTTTACAGATACAAAAATAGTAATTAAGAGAATTAGCAAGGTCTTGCAATTACTGGGAAAGTTGAGTCTAGAACCCAGATTTCTAAGCAGTGTAGTCTTGGTTTTTAATCACCTCACCATATGTTATATGTGCATGGGAAATGTTCTTGTTTTACTTGACCGAACTTGGAGAAAAAGAATGTTGACTGAGAGAATAAAGATAATGGGTCCTTTTCTTATGTACCTATAACCCAAGTTGAAAATAGTCTTTAAACCAAAGTAACTCAATAGAATGATAACAGCTGACATATTTTTCAGCCTTCTAGTATGTCACTCATCAATTCACAGTTCTATTGATTCATTGATTCAGTACTCTTTTCTTTAAATAGTTACTGTGTAACTATTATATGCCAGGCCTTGTCTTGGCTAATGAGGGTTTCTGTTAATTTTGCTGCTTACCAAAGACAGCAACCATTGATTTTGCTGACTATCCTGTGGGTTAATAATTTGATTTGGGCTCAGCTGGGTGGTTCTTCTGATTTTGGCTGGGCTCAAGATGTGTCTGTGGCCGGTTCTGTAGGTGATGGGCTGGCTGGTCTGAAATAGCCTCAGCCAGGGTAGTTTATTTCTGCTTCATGTCTCAGCTCATCCTGCAGCAGGGTAGCAAGCTTGTTCACATGCCAGGGTGCAGGGTTCCAGGAGACCAGAGTAGAAGCTCGTAAGGTCTCTTAAGGCCTGAACTTGGAACTGGGACAACTTAGCTTTTGTATTCGGTTGGTCAGAGCAAGTCCACGAGTGTATCCCAGCATACTGTTCAGCTTCACAAAGAAAGTTTGACATCGTCTCCTATCCATGTGATCTGCTTAGTCCTGTCTCCTGTGTGTCTTGCTTCAACTGTCACTTCTCCACACCTTGCCCCTACCCCATTGGGAAGACCTGCCCTCTTTCCTTCTTCCTTGTCTAGTTCTATCTAGTTTTCAGATTCCACCTTCATAAAGCCTTCTGCAGTGATTCCAGGCTCAACTGAACTCTCAAATTCTTTTTATCAGCAACAATACTTGTAGGTAGCATTTACTACTCACTGAATATTTGAGGTAGGCAATGCAGATGTAAAAAATATATCCCTACTCCAAAGAGGCCTATTTTCTAAGAAAATGAAAATAATAAACAAAGCCTTTATCATAGAGTTGTAAGGATTAAATGATTATGCATACAATGCTTAGTGTAGTGTCTGAGACATATAAGTGCTCCATAAACCAACATGCCAAGGATTCTCGGTGGGATTTAACCCAAGCAACAGTTGTGAAAGGCACATTTTTCTGTCTCCTTGTACAGATGAGTATAGGAATGCCACTTGCCTAAAGTCACACTGCTAATTAAGATTTGAGATTCAGATTCTGAAACTTGTTTTTTAGACCTTACCTGAGATAAGGATGGAATCCAATGAGATGGAATAATAACAATAAAAAAAAGGCGATGGAATCAAATGACTCGATGTTGTCACAGGAAGATAAAATTCTTGTTCTTTCAGTCCCTGCGTCAGTTTGCCCATCTACGAAATGGAAAGGCAGAAAGAGTCATGATGGGGTTGTTGGCTGTAATCTGTAGTCCAAATTGATCAGGATAGAATTTAAAAGAACACACAGGTGTTTATAAGAGAAAGACAAGCAGGGGAACGGAGCGTGCATTCGTGCTGGGGTCTCACACTTGTCTTCCTTTAACAGAAAACAAACTGAGACCTCTGTCTCAGGATCATGTCCAAACAGGAATTTCTGATCATGACTCTAGATCTCTGGGCGTTTCTCCTGAGGCCCCTCAGGCCTCGGCATGAAATGGTTGGTCTGCTTTGGACTGAGCAGCCCCTCTGATTCCTGGGGCTTGACAGGGCCTGCTTGTATTTGTTGTCAGTCAAGTAGTCCATATCAAACTGGTTTATTTAGTGACTGGACCTGGTAGAAGTAAAACAGCCCAGCAGCACTAGTGGGCAGCTCATTAGTTGTCATTTAACAGTTCTCAGGGGCAATTGGCAGCAGAACTCACCTCTGGGTTTCCCTCTCGAAGATGTTCACATCCTAATCCCGGCTTCTATGACTATGTTACTTCACGTGGAAAAAGGGACTTTGCACATGTGATTAAATAGGGCTTTGAGATGGGGAGATTTTCCTGGAGTCTGTGGGTGGGCCCAATGTAAACACAGGGGTCCTTTTAAGAGAGAGGCAGGAGTGTCAGAGTCAGAAATGGCCATGTTGCAATGGAAGCAGAAGTCGAAGTGATGCAGTGCAGGAAGGAGCCCCAAGCCTAGGAATGCAGGCAGGTTTTAGAAGCTGGAAAAGGCATAGAAATGGCTTCTGCCATACAGCCTCTAGAAGGAAGCTCTGCTGAAACCTTGATTTTGCCCCTATGTGACTTGACTGATTTTGCCCCTATGCGACTTATTTTGGTCTTCTGACCTCCAGAACTGTAAGATAATAAACTTGTGTTACTTTAAGCCACTTAGTTTGTGGTCATTTGTTATATAGCAGCAATAGGAAACTAATATACCACCTTTCCATGTGTCCTGTTGACTATACTGAAGTTCCAACCTACCAAGGCTCTTCTCCATCCCAATGTCTTTTTTAAAAAAATTGTTTTATTTTATTTGTGACAGAGACAGAGAGAGACAAAGAGAATGACAGATAAGGACAGACAGACATGAAGGGAGAGAGATGAGAAGCATCAATTCTTTGTTGTGGCACCTTAGTTGTTCATTGATTGCTTTCTCATATGTGCCTTGACCAGAGAGCTATAGCAGACCAAGTGATCCCTTGCTCGAACCATTGACCTTGGGCTCAAGCTGGTGAGCATTGCTCAAACCAGATGAACCCGCGCTCAAGCCAGCGACCTTGGGGTTTTGAACCTGGATCCTCTGCATGCCAGTCTGATGTTCTATCCATTGTGCCACCACCTGGTCAGGCCCATTGCCTTTTTAAAATTTAAATTTAATTTAATTAATTTTTTTTGTAATTTTCTGAAATGAGAAGCGGGGAGGTAGTGACAGACTCCCACATGCACCCAACCAGTATCCACCTGTCAGACCCACTAGGGGGTGATGCTCTGCTCATCTGGGGCATTGCTCCGTTGCAACGGGAGCCATTCTAGTGCCTGAGACAAAGGCCATGTAGCCATCCTCAGTGTCCAGGCAAACTTTGCTCCAATAGAGCCTTGGCTGCAGGAGGGAAAAAGAGAGATAGAGAGAAAGGAGGAGGAGGAATGGCGCTTCTCCTGTGTGCCCTGGCTAGGAATCAAACCCAGGACATCCACATGCTAGGCCAATGTCCTACTGCTGAGCCAATCGGCTGCGGCCAATTCTTTTTTTTTTTTATTTTTATATACAGGGACAGAGAGAGAGTCAGAGAGAGGGATAGATAGGGACAGACAGACAGGAACAGAGAGAGATGAGAAGCATCAGTAATTAGTTTCTCTTTGCCACTGTGACACCATAGTTGTTCATTGATTGCTTTCTCACATGTGCCTTGACCATGGGCCTTCAGCAGACCGAGCCACTCGCTGCTGGAGCCAGCAACCTTGGGTCCAAGCTGGCGAGCTTTTACTCAAGCCAGATGGGCCCGCACTCAAGCTGCCGACCTCAGACCTCTAACCTGGGTCTTCCGCATCCCAGTCTAACGCTCTATCCACTGCGCCACCGCCTGGTCAAACGAATTCTTTTTTTAAAAAAAAGATTTAAAAAATATTTATTGATGAGAGAGGAAGATATATATATGAAGGAAGAGAGAATGAAATGCATCAACTCATAGTTGCTTTACTTTAGTTGTTCATTGATGCTTCTCCTGCATGCCTTGATGGGGAAGGATGGTGCAGTGGTGGTGGTGGTGGCTTAAGATGAGCCAGTGACTCCTTGCTAAAGCCAGTGACCTTGGGATCATGTTGATGACCCCCCCATTCATACTGGCAACATTGGGGTTTCAAACTAGAAACCTCAGCAATCTGGGTCGACACTCTGTCCACTGCGCCACCACTGATCAGGCCTGATGCCTTTTTTTTTTTTTTACAGGGACAAAGAGAGAGTCAGAGAGAGGGATAGATAGGGACAGACAGACAGGAACGGAGAGAGGTGAGAAGCATCAATCATCAGTTTTTCGTTGCGACACCCTAGTTGTTCATTGATTGCCCTCTCATATGTGCCCTGACTGCAGGCCTTCAGCAGACCAAGTAACCCCTTGCTCGAGCCAGCAACCTGGGGTCCAAGCTGGTGAGCATTTTGCTCAAGCCAGATGAACCCACGCTCAAGCTGGCAACCTCGGGGTCTCGGACCTGGGTCCTCCGCATCCCAGTCTGACGCTCCATCCACTGCACTGCCGCTTGGTCAGGCCTGATGCCTTTTAAACAAAGATAATACCTGGCTGGCTGCCTTTGACCTCCAGCTGGGGACCTGTGTGTTATTATGAGTTAGGTTCCTGCTGGTGGGATGGCTTTGCATTGAACCATCCACACAGTCAATGGTTGTGCTTTTGACCACTGGCCATAGTGGCTAGATAGCTAAATGGTGGTAGTGGGACAAGTTATTTTACTTTTTAACACATTTTGCTGCTACTCATCTGTGTAGAGAGAGAGACCAGTGAAACAAATACCGTGGGGGTGAACTCATGAGCTGTCTTTTTCAGCCATTGGTGGTAGCAGTGAGTGGAAAGTGGGACCCTACATCATAGTGACAACTACTAATATTTACTGATCACTGACAGTGAGGTTATCTTATCTGTTCTCTGTGATCCTAGGAGGAGGGTCCTATTATCATCCTCCTTTTATAGCTGAGGAAAGTGAAGCTCAGAGATGTCTACAGGTCAGGCAGTAAGCAAATGAGCCAGATCTCAAACTAGGCATCCTCATGCCAGTGCCCCAGCCCTTCCCTGAAATGCTTTGCTGCGTTTCATACGGTGTGTCAGTCATGGAGTAGGCATTCCTTATACCTACTATACCTGGCTAAATGAATAAATGACTGTCACTCAGGTAAGTCAGAGCAGTGTTGTAAAACCCATACAGAGTTTGCAGAGGAGACCGAGGGGCTGCCAGGAAAGCCAGCTGGACAACAAGAAGTTTACTCCTGCCCTGACCGGATAGCTTAGTTGGTTAGACCATCATCCTGGAGCACAGAAGTTGCTGGTTCGATCCCCGGTCAGGGCACATAGAGGAACAGAAAGATGTTCCTGCCCCTCTCCTGCTCTCTTCCTACCTCTCTCTAAAATAATCAAGAAAATAAGACATTTAAAAAAATTATTTAGCCTGACCCGTGGTGGCACAGTGGATAAAGCATTGACCTGGAATGCTAGGTCACCTGTTCCAAACGATGGGCTTGCCTGGTCAAGGCACATACAACAAGAAATCAATGAACAACTAGGGTGATACAACTGTGGGTTGATGCTTCTTACTCCCTTATTCCCCCTAAAATTAATAAATACAACCTTTACAAAATTATTTTATAAAAAGATTAAAAAAAGAAGAAGAAGAAGTTTACTCCTTCCTGTGCAAAGATAACATGGAGCTGGCTGTCTTAGCATCTTGAATCTGGACTCCTGTGCAAGCCCAAATAATTGTTACTGAATTTGCTGGTGTCTTCTATCCAGCGGAGCTCCAGGAACTGTGCAGGAAGTGGGACAGTGATCTCTCAGTGTCTCCCTTTCCCTGGGGCTTCCTTTACCCCATCTTTGTTCCACTTATTTAGGGATTCATTGGTTGTTTCTTGTCTGAGCCCTGACTGGGGATTGAACCCACAACCTTGGTATATCAGGATGATGCTCCAACCAACTGAGCTACCTGGCCAAGGGCCTCCTCACCCCATCTTTGGATGCTTCTAATGGCCCAGCTGGCGATTCAGGGTGGAAGTTGGGTCTGGTCTTGTTAATTGCCTTTCCTCCTCCCTGAATCCTGAAGAGCGATGGGGGAGATAAACTTAGTCTGCAGCAGCGGGGGCTTTGCCTGCCTCGAAATTGCCAGTGTCCCTGATAGACTGGCAGCATGTGTGGATGCTTCCTCCCTTTTGCTTTCTTTCATGTCTTGCTTTTGTGAGAAAGGAGAGGATTTACCACTGATGAGCCTCATGCCAGATAATGAATAGAAGGAAAGTGACCCAGCTGTCTCCCCGCCCCCTGCCCTCCCCAGGAATGTCTTGTCAGCCTTAGTGGGGGTCTTTGCCCAGCCAGTTCCTGTGGGATGCTGCTGCTTTGTTAAATGGCCTCGTGGCTGCTGTCTGACACTTTTAGTTTTCTTTCTCTCCAAATCTCCTTCAAGTTATTACTTCATTTTCATTGCTGTTCTGAGCACAGCATTTCTATTGATTTCCCTTCTTTTTTTCTCAGTTTCTCCATATATTAATTGGGTCTAATCATGTTTGCCATTCTCCTATCTTTAGGGAAGATTGAATTTTTGGTATTTAAAGGGAGGGATAGAGAGTGTTTTCTGATAGGAATGACGACAGTATTCAAATTCCCGTAGTGCCCAGATTTTAAGATAGAAGCCAGATTTTTGTTTTGTTTGTTTCAGTAATGTTTGTTTATTTTTTTAATAAAGAACATTCTCTGTTTTGAATGTTTTCCAAATAGTCTGTAAAATGCTCTGGGAGCCTTTCACCTAGAGATGTCCCATCAATGATTTACGACTTGGAGGGACTGAGGGAGATGAGGTTCAGGACAGCTCTGGTGATGGGGGCCCCATTTCATGCTGGGTCACTGGAAATGGCCTCTGCTAATTGGACCTTGTCCTGTCAGGACACATCAGACAGGGCCACTGCGATACCCAAGCTTGGTGGGGGTGGAATGGTCCGCCTGAGCAGGTGTCCCTGCTGCTGGGTCCCAGGAGCGCTTTGTTACTCTGGGAAGGAGAGCCAGCCAGCAGTCATGTGGACTGAGGTCAGGAGGCTGTGCTGAGCTGGGTTCTCCAGGAGCCCAGGAGAGCCAGGACAGGAGTGTGTGCTATTTTGGGTTGCACCGTGGCTGCGCTGGTGTGGGTGCGTGTTTGTGCATGTGCGTCCTCACTGTGAGGATGTTTGCTTCCAAGAATCCCTCCCAATACTAGAAATGTATGTTTTGTTTGTTTGTTTGCCATTGCCTTTCAAAAAAGAAAAAAAAAACACTCTTTAGTCTTTGAATGGTGTTAATGGCAAATACAAATTTGGCCTGCAGGAAGGAGGTGAGGAAGCACAGTCCCCTTCAGGTCGCACAGCAGAAAGCCTTCCTCCCTTTTGTTGCTGCCTGGTCCCTCCGCCCTCCCCTTCAGATTTTCCTTGTGACTGTCCCAGGCTTGGGGGTGGAGGGTCTGTGCCTGCGGGCCTGTTCTGTTGAAATGCTGGTATGTGCCAAGGACAAGCACATGGCTCCCTGCTGGCGCTGCAGGAAGGAGCAGTGGGGACATGTTCCAGTCCTCTGACTGGTCAGCGCTCACTGTGGCCAAGCAATACCATCCCCCTTTGACAAAGTGACCCTAGGTAGCATGAAGCCTTCCACACGTTTCCTTAACCCATTTCCCATTCCACTCAACCCTCTCCAGGTCACAGGTGGCTTGTGTGTCTCTGAGCTGCCTGCCTGGACTGGTTTCAAGTCTCTGCCCTCCTGCAGAATAAAGGGGTTGGCCATGAGGCAGCACACATTGGTGGGAAATTAAAGTCTATACGCTTGACGTGACCTATGGTCTAATCCCAGCTCTGCCACTTAGTCTCTCTGCGGCTTTGGTTAAATTCCTTGTCCTTGCTGAGCTTCAGTGTCGCCATCTGTTAACGTTGGACTGAATGTATCCATGTGGGAGCCGAGTACTGTACCTGCCCAATAGTAGTTGCTTGACAAATGGTACTGTGATTTTGGAAGCTGTGATGTTGGCTTTGTTCAAGTTACCAGTACACTACCTGCAATGTCCCTCTAACAGCCAACCCAGGACAGACCTGACCCCAGCAAAGGGGACTCCTGGTTGGACCTGATAACCTCTGGTTTTATTCTAGTCATGGGCAAACAGCTTGACGTGGTCCTTGCAGCACTGCCTTGGAGGACCCTGCTCCCCGCAGTATTGCCTTAGAAATCAGTAGAGGGCTCATGGGGGCCAGGCAAAGGGCAGAGGCTGCCAGGGCAAACATTAAGCCAGCAAGTCAACATTTATTTATAGGTCTTGGAGGGAGACAGCACCCCAGGCCTAGAAGAGGCAGCTGTAGTGGGCAGGGGACAGGGGACAGGGGTCAGGGGGCAGGAAAGGGGGTGGTAACAGTAGTGAGGCAGTTGTAGAGGTGAAGAGGCCAGGTGATATTTGTGTGTTGGAGAGTCAGTGATACAGCAGAAAGCAGTAGATTCAGGGTAGACTGGGGCGTGTTTAGTAAGATGACTGTTTATAGAAGCATCGGTGGGGAACTATTCAAGAGGATAGTCTACACACTGGGGGCTAGGTTCAGGGCAGAGAGGAGGATCATAGGGATGGAAGAGGGTAGCCTGTGGAGAGGGCTGCCAGACAGGAGCTGTGACCTTCAGTGGAAGGAAACGGCTTCCCCCAGAGACCCAGCAAAGACAGAGGTAGCTCAGGGAATAAATACGGGGGTCCTTGGGTTTCCTTCCTACCATAGTGACATAACTCAAAGTAAAAAAATACACCCTAGCCTAAATCATATACCTATCCTAACATAGTTGTAAAATCATAATCTAAAACATGAAAACACAACTAAGCCACAGAAAGAAATACTGTGTATTCTTCTCCTATGTGCAACCAAACTAGTTCGCCAACGTAGTCCATAAATACGATGCTAACGGCATAAGCCAAAACATTCATATCTCAGTTTTTTAAAGTTTAGACCTGTGGTGGCACAGTGAATAAAGTGTTGACCGGGAATGCTGAGGTTGCTGGTTCAAAACCCTGGGTTTGCCTGGTCAAGGCACATATGGGAGTTGATGCTTTCTTTTCCTGCCCCCCCTGCTCTCTCTCCTCTCTCTAAAATGAATAAATAAAATCTTAAAAAAAAAAAAAAGAAACAGTTTCTTAAAATAATAAAGGACAAGGGCAAGTGGTTCACCATACAGGACAGGCCCTTGGAGGCACCAAGCAGGGAGAAGAATGGTGGAGAGAGAACCTGGAAGGGTCAGTGGAAGAGAGGCGGCACAGAGAAGCAAGGCAGGGGAGAAGTAAGGCTGGGGACGTTTGGGGATACATGGGTGAAGACAGAAGGGTTACTGAGGGAACCCAGATGGAGGCTCTGGCTCAAGGATTAAGATCATGGACTCAGGGAGGCAGACAGACAAGGCCTGAATCTTACCCTACTTTTGTGTAGTCCTCGATAAGCTGTGTAAAATCTCTAAGTCTCAGTTTCCTCATCTTTAAAATGGGAATGATAAAGATAATACTCTCCTTGCAGTGGGCACAATGAAATAGTGAAGTACTCAACAAGGTGCCTGGTACATGGTAAAGGCTCAATAAATGATGATCACACAGATGGAGGCGTTTGCATGAAAGATAGTGTCCAACTGAGCAACCAACATGCATTGTGTAAAGTCCAGTGGGGACATCACTTATCCAACTAATGTTTATTGAATGCCTACTCCATGGTTGGTACCCAGCTGGAGGCACTGGGCATACAGGGGTGAGCCAACTAGACCAGTCTTTCTCCCAGGAAGCTTATGTATATAGTGAGGAAAGACAGGTGGAAAGTAATTATAAATAAGATAACTTTTGATGGTTGGCAAAGTACTACATAAAAAAGACCATAAACCAGAATGGTGGGCAAGGAATGAATGCTATAAATAAGAAGTTAGGGGAAGACCTCGAGTAGGTAGGAGGGAACAGAGAGAGCCCCCAGGTGCAGAGGCAGCTGGCCCTGCAAAGAGAAGGAGAGGGTGCTTGGTGAGGGACCTGCAGGTGCAGTGACCCCGAGGAGGAGGCTGATGTTTCTGGGGTACAGAGGTGGCTCAAGAAGCAGAGCATCAAGCTACTACTAGCGTCCCCCTCCAGGGTGAACATGAGGACTATATGGAAAGTTCTGGTCCCATGCCTGGCACCAATACATGCTCCATGCCCATTAGCTATTGGCTGTTGTCATTACTACTTTAATAAATATAATTTGAGAAAAAGGTGGCATAGCCTGACCTGTGGTGGCGCAGTGAATAAAGCATCAACCTGGAATGCTGAGGTCACCGGTTTGAAACCCTGGGCTTGCCTGGTCAGGGCACATACCAAAAGCAACTACGAGTTCATACTTCCTGCTCCTCCCCCCACCCCTGCCTTTCGCTCTCTCTCCTTTCTCTAGGATCAAGAAATAAAATCTTTTAAAAAGAAATGAAAAGGGTGGCATAAATAAGTGGGTAGCTACGATACCCAGTGGTCCCATGGCTCAGTATAGATTTCTGCTAAGGCAGTGGGGAAGGGGGTGGTGAGGAGTGCAGATCTGAGATGAGGAGGGCTGTTCAAATCCTGGCTGTCACTCCTTAGGGGACCTTCCACTTATGACATCAGCTGAGCCCCAGTGCCCAAACTTTGGATAGTAATAGTTTCTCTCTCACCGTGTGTGGGGGCGGGGTTGTAAGATAAAATATGTAACTGTTTCTAAAGTACTCAGAACCAGGCCCAGCACACAGGAAGGGCCATCTGGTGGTACTGTTATTGCTAAGACCCAGGAGTGCAGTGCCAGCACAATGAGTCCTGAACCAATGACTCTGCTCCCCGTGAGCTTACTCACAGGTGGGTCTGGGACATGTGTTTAAGGCAATCCCGAAACCCAAGGCAGCAAATGGTAGTTACCGAGTAATTGGCCAGGCCCTTAGTGGAAGGAGGCATCATTGGAGTGCCAGAAGGGGGATAGGGAGGATTTGAAGAAGGATGTGAAGATAAGAAAATTAATGCTGACCAGCTCTGATGTCATCAGTCAGGAGAAGACAAAAAACAGTCCAATCAGCCTGCCCCTAAGCATTGCTTTTGGCCTGCCTACGTAGCCTCCTGCAGCAGTCTGTACCGCCCCAGGCCTGGCCTCAACTTAACTCTCCTGCCTAGCCATAAGGGACAGCCTCCTAACCCCCTCTGTCAGCTCCTATTGAGCCCTTAAATCTACTCGAAGTTGTTGAGACTTTTCCACCTTCAACTTCTCCCATGCCAGAGAGGCAAGGCAAGGTTAGAGGTCAGAGGACAGGAGCTGAGAGGGTGGGGGTGAAAGTGGACAGCATGTTTATGGAATTAACCAGAACTTGGTGTGCCTGGCAACTGGCAGATTCTTGTGGTGAGATAAGTGGAACCCTCTGCAAGGTAATTATAGGAGAGCATAAATTCCCCAGATAACCTGTCCCGGGAAGAGATACGGACTACTGCGAGGCATGTGCTGGAAGCTGCTCTCCTCTGCAGATATTGGCTCCTGTCCCCCGGCTCCTCCTGCCCCCACCTCGTCCTTCTTGGTTGCCTTTCATCTGATCAGCTGCCTTGCCCATCCACCCTCCCCCACAGACCTCAGCCTCCTGTTCAGGGTGGCTCTTCTGGACCCTTCCTTTTGGGCTTGCCTCTCAGTGCTCTTATTGATGAAGGTCCTAGAACACATCACAGCTGCATGCATCCGTGTGCTTCAGCAGGATTGGTGGATTTCCCCATGGGGAAACGTGTCTAAGAATAGATGGAAGCTCTGAGCTTTGCTTGGTCCAGGTCCCCAGAATGAACAATCATTGAGTGCTGTCTAGTCAGTGTCAGGCTCCATGAAGGGTTGGGGCTGTGCCCTGCCCCAGAGATGGAGACAAGATAGATCAGGTGCGTCCCATGGGCGCCTGCCTCATTCCTTAATATGGTTCTGCACATATTCCAAATATTTGAGGATAATTCTCTCCATCGACAGATGAAAGCTCGGAACTCAGAGGGGTTGAGAGCCGTGTCAGGGACCTACAATGACTAAGTTCCAATTTTGACCTGGGCCTGCGGTTCAGCCTTGATTCCCCTATTAGCCCGTCAGCGCTCCGCCCTTCCCCTTCATCTCATTCCGTGAGATGATAGAAAGTCCTCACCAAAACAGCCAAGGACTAGGATGCCTTTGCGAGCCTTATGCTCACCCTGATCACTTTCTGGAGTGGAGGAAAATGGATGAGCCAGGCGGGGAGGCACTGTAGGGAGAAGCAGCCTGGACGAGAGCCTCCGCGGTGCCTGCTTGTCCCTGACTTTATTTGGAGTGAGGGAGGCAGGTGGGTTTGGTACCATCCTGTTTGACAGAGAACACCCTGGAGAGGGGGTAACCCTCTCTATTCCCCCGCTGCCTCAGCAGTAGCCTTTTTTTTTTTTTTTACCTGCTGGGAGGAAATGAGGCCTGTGTAAACTTGTCAGAAGCATCATTTTGCCCATTGCCTGAAAGCATTTCTCAAATGAAAAAGGGCTTTCAAGGGACGCTAGAAAAAAAATTAATTTTCAGTGTTGAGTTTTGCTTGCTGTAGTTAACAATCACTATTAAATAGGCAGGGTGAGCTAGTGCTTGTTTTACTTATTATTAACTATATTTATGGGTTTTTATTAAGTTGTACCAAGCTGGGATAATTGAAAAAATATTTGCTCAAGCTGCCTGACTCTGGGGCCTCCCATTTTACTTTCTTTCATTCCAAGGGTGGATTCTCTTCATTATTCAAGTCGTCCACTATAAACTAAAAGTCGGCAGACTTTTTCTTTAGAGGTCCAGATGGTAAATATTTTAGACTTTGCAGTCCACGCGGTCTGTTGGAACTACTCAACTCTAACATTGGAGCGTGAAAGTGTAAATGAATGGGCACGGCTGTCTTCCTGTAAAACTTTATTGTATGACATTCGTGGTGGGCCAGATTTGGCCCAGGGGCTATAGTTTGCAGCCTCCTGCTGTAAACAGGGAAGAAACCCCTGAACTAGGGACCTGGGCACTGAGGGTCTAAAGTCACCACTGTTCCTGTGTGACTAAAGAAAATTACTTCACCTCTCTGATTATTGATTTTCCTGGTAATACAAGAGGGCCAGCAGACTGGACAATCTCTAACCCTCTGGGGTTCTTAAGTCTGGCTCTTTCTTTTCCTTCTGTGAGTAGATGTTCAGGACCACAGGGCCTCTCAGGGTCCATCACTCCTTACTCACTTGGGGATACATTTGATTTCTAAACCATGTGATAACACTCTGTATTCCTCTGATGATGCCTTTTCAGATAGCCTCATCACCAACACGCCTCATGAGTCGCCGAGAGGTGGCTCTGTGATGCGGAAGTTTACCGCTGGACTGTTTGACGGTTTGGAAAACCCAGGCACACACCAAAGAAGTAGTTGCGATTACCCAGCGAATCAGTGATGCCCTTAGAGAAGCCTGGTGCCTTCAGGTAAAGTTAGTCTAGTCCTGGAGACACAACCCATGGCGTAGGGCAGCGTGCGGTGTGAAAACCGCCTGGCCGTACGTATCTTCACGATGCCACCTAACCCCTCTGTGCCTCACATCTCTTACCTGTGAGGTAAGAGATGTGAGGCACAGGATGAAATGAGAGAATACATGTAAAGTGCTTAGAAATGTCATGTAAAGAGATGTGAGGCACAGGATGAAATGAGAGAATACATGTAAAGTGCTTAGGGCGAAGTCACAGGATGAAATGAGAGAATACATGTAAAGTGCTTAGAAATGTGTCTGGCACCCATAGTAAGTGTTCAATAAATGTTAGCCAGGTCACTATGATTATTATTACCATTGTCCTGTCACCTGTCTATAAATAGGCCCGGGGTGAAACTTCCCCGTTTTCATACTAGACTCATCCTTGACTTTTGGATTGGAGGTGTGGGCTGAATGCTTCGCTCCTGACCTGTATGTCCAGAGACTCTTGCTGAGGTGGAAAGGTCGAGGGAAGAGACTGTGGTGGGGGAAAGGCTTGGGAAGGAAGGAAGGAAAGAAAAAAGGAAGGGAGGGATCTTTGGTTCGTGGGGAATGGAGGATCAGATTCTACACTTGATCTTAGCCAAGAGGCTGAGAAGCAGTCGGAAAGATAAGCTTCTAAATTTAGGCACATTCCCTTTATAGTTGTTGCGACTGGACAAGTGGATATCCCTAAGCAGTATGGAGGTTTAGTATCCTTTGCCACTATCCTGGAAGTAGAGGTTCTGAGTGCAGGCTTAGGTATTTCTATGGTTCACTCACCTTTCTTTTAGTTTTGGTCTCCTAATTTTCCCAGGATATTTCTACCCTTTCCATCAGAGAACTTAAGTTTGGGGACTTGACCAGCCTCTTGGTCAGTCCAACTTTGTTCTGTCCTTATTCAAAGGTTTACACATGTGTGCCTCAGAAAGCCAGCAGGCCTGAGACAGTCTGCACAGGAGGCTGCCAAGAGAAATTGGGCTGACTCTGAACCTTGTGGCAGGTTAAATGAGACTCAGTGCTTCTTTGTTTGGCTTGCTGTCCCTTAGAAGGACGCCTGGAGATCTCTGGGTCTGCAGGACGTTTGCCTCTGCAGGCTGATTGTAACCAACTCTGACAGGAGGGCAGAGGCCCCCAAGCGAGGTCAGGACCACAAATCCCATCCCAGCAGGTGCATGATGGGGAGACAGTGCCCTCCGGATGACCTTCAAGTTCCCATTGACTTCCCGTCAAGCAGTGCTTCCCCACCCCCATCCTGCTCCTGTCCCTGCCACTGACCGTAGGCTCGGGGCTTTGGAAGAGGACATGGATCAGCTCTCTGAGAAAGAACATGCAGAAGAGGTTAATTCAGAAAGATGCCCTTTAAGGGAAGTGGAGTAGGTCCATTGGGGACCATCTTCTGGCACTGGTTAGGTTACAGTGTCAATATCAGGCTGGAAGGTCCTTCTGGGGCATAGTAAAGAGCGGTTGATGTCACATGGCATCACTTATCCACTTGGCTCTACTTCTCTCTAGGTTGTTTGGAGTGTAGGTGGCATTGTGGGGTTATGAGGAAGATTCAAGTTTGGACACTGGAATGGGTCCCTATCCCACTGTCATGAGTGTGTTGGGCAGGGAAGGTCAGAAGGGAGGAGATGGCAATGTGAATCTCATTCCCTGGGCAGGGGACCTTCCCCTGCACTGAACTTCTTGCCCTCTGGAAGGTCAGACTTCCATACCATCCAAACTGTCTGTTGCAGGCAGGCCTGAATCTTTTTTAGTTTGTTCTGATAACTGATATCTGTTAAGCATTTCCTATGTGACAAATCCTGTTAGGTCAGGGGATCCAGTTGTAGACAAGAGAAAGAAAGACCCTGGTCTCACAGAGCTCACAATTTTGTTATGTAGAGATAATCAGCAGGCAAAGAGGAAAACAAGGAGAAATTTTTGAAATTGACCTTATGAAACCTGACCAGGCGGTGGCGCAGTGGATGGAGCGTTGGACTGGGATGCGGAAGGACCCAGGTTCGAAACCCTGAGGTGGTTGGCTTGAGTGCAGGCTCATCTGGTTTGAGCAAAAGCTCGCCAGCTTGGACCCAAGGTCGCTGGCTCCAGCAAGGGGTTACTTGGTCTGCAATTGCCCCCCCCCCCCGCCCCCCCCCCCCGTCAAGGCACATATGAGAAAGCAATCTAAGAACAACTGAAGTGTTGCAACTAAGAATTGATGCTTCTCATCTCCCTTCCTGTCTGTTCCTACCTGTCCCTCTCTCTGTCACAAATAAAATAAATAAAAAAAATTGGCCTTATGGAAAAATAAAATAAAATATGAGATAGCAAGGGGTAGAGGCAGGAGTGGAGCACAATGGGCTACCCTAGATAGGGTGGGTTACAGATAGAGGAGGAGAAGCCCACCAGGAGAAGACCGGAGAGAAATCTATGCCAGGACAGGGAATAGCCTATGCAAAGGTCCTCCGGTGAAATGATGTTGGTGTATTACAGGGACAGAAAGAAGTGCAGGGAGGATGGAGTCCAGTAGGCAGGTGGTGGGGATGGGGGGCAGGAGACAAGGTAAAGTAGGAAGTTGGGCATAGCCAGACAGTCTGGGGGACTGCAGCCATGGGAAGGAGTTCAGATTTTACTCTGAGTGCAATGAAAAGCCACTGGGGAGAGATTTAAGGAGGAGAATGTTGTGATCTGATTTCCATTTAAAAAGATAATTTGGTCTGCTGTGTTGAGAATCAACTTCAGAAGTATGTGCTCTTAGTGGTTACATTTGAGATGCCAGGCCAGTATTCCCTTTTCTGGAGAAGACAGCACCAAGGCTCTTAGATTCCAGCAACAAAGATGGGGTCTGAGGATGTGTTTGTCCTAGAATTGTCTCTGATCAATGGCCTACTTCTCCCAGCAGTCGCCCCCATGGGACAACATACTGGTGCCCAGCTCATAGCTGGGTTTCAGAAAGAACTTAGTCTGGAAACCAGAAAAAGTAAAAATATTTTTCAGTCAATGAAATTTCTGTAATGGCGGTGTTTTCTTTTCTAGGCATTCTTGCACCCCCGCACTCCCCCCACCCCGCTACTTTTGAAAGTTGGTCGCATTGTACACATATTTTAGTCTCTGAAGAAGAGATTTATTCTCTCATGTCTGGATGCCATTTGGAAGGCAAATCTTGGACACAAGGAAAGCTGCAGTCTTCTTCTTCCCCAGAGCATCCCCCTTTCCTGACCCCCCCCACCCCCATTATTTACTGGAAGGAACCACATTGCTTTTCTCCTGCCTCCAGTCTCCTGTCCTTGGCAGCCCCTTGTCTTCAAACCTGAGTTGCGTATGTCATCAGAACGCCCAGTGGCAGCTCAGAAATCATGGCCGGGTTCAATATAAATTCCGTCTTGCTTAGGTAGCTTTGCATAATAAGTCCCTGAAAAGTCTTCACCAGAGTAGATGTCGCAAAAGGGATTTATTGGGTCTAGCGGGCCTGAATGTTAGACTGAGTGCCATTTAAGTCATGATGGGAGTTTTAGGTTCAAATTCTTCATCTGACTTGGCTTTTGCAAGGCAATGTCCTTGTCCCCAATGTGCCTTTCCTATGATGGCATGAATGTCAGAGTCACTACTAGAGTAATCACTCTAAGGAGGCCTTGACCAGACATCTTGGAGGTTTTTGTTAGGGATGAGCCTTCTATGGGACTAGTCTGCTGCAGGTTAGTGCTTCCGTATTAATCCATGCTAGCTGCCTGAAAGATTGCCCTGCAGGAACAAAACCAGCCGAGTTAAAGTCAGTTAACAGGGCTTTCCAGTTCTTCCATTAAAACCCGTCCCAAGAGCCACACAAGGCAGTCTTGCTCACACCCTTGCTTTGGAGGTTAGGGAACTACCCTTAGATAAGTTAGTTTCATATTTCTGAGAACCTCTGGGGGATCTGTCAAAAATAGAGATGGCTGGATCACATCTCAAGCCTCCAGAATCAGAAGTTCACAGCCCCCATCCCCACCCCCACTGATTCTGACCCACACTGAAGTTTGTATCCAGAGCTGTAGGCCATTCTTCTGGAGAGTGGGGTGATGGCATTCTTTCTTTTTTTTAATTCATTGAGAGAAGGGGAGGCAGAGACAGTCTTCTGCATGCGCCCCACCAAGATCTACTGGTAAGCCCACTATGGGCGATGCAACAGGGGTGTTGCTTGGTTGCTCAGCAACTGAGCTCTTCTTAGCACCTGAGGTGGAGGCCATGGAGCAATCCTCAGTGCCCGGGGCCAACTCGCTCCAATCAAGCCATGGCTTCAAGAGAAGAAGAGAGAGAGAGAGAGAAGTGAGAAGGGGAGGGGTGGAGCAGCAGATGGGTGCTTCTTCTGTGTGTCCTGACCTGGAATTAAACCCAGTACATTCTTGATAAGCACAAAAGGGATGTTTCTGGCATCAACAGGAAAGAAGCTTGACTTTCCCAGAGTTGGGTTTATTGAGTACACAGTGTTCAATGAGCTTCTTACAAAGTTCAGAGAAGGAGAATATTCTACATCTTGTAACTGGCATAAATATTATAGACAAAGAAATTAAAAAATAAAAAATATAAAAACAAAACCTCAAGAGCAGAAGTGAAATTTGTGAAGAACATTCAGTAGGATATGACCTTGTAGGGTATCTGTTTTTTATTTATTTATTTATTTTTACAGGGATAGAGAGAGAGTCAGAGAGAAGGACAGATAGGGACAGACAGACAGGAATGGAGAGAGGTGAGAAGCATCAGTCATTAGTTTTTCCTTGCCGTTGCGACACCTTAGTTGTTCATTGATTGCTTTCTCACATGTGCCTTGACCGCGGGCCTTAAGCAGACCAAAGCAACCCCTTGCTGGAGCCAGCAACCTTGGGTCCAAGCTTGCAAGCTTTTGCTCAAGCCAGATGGGCTCGCGCTCAAGCTGGCAAGCTCGGGGTCTTGAACCTGGGTCCTCTGCATCCCAGTCCAACGCTCTATCTACTGCGCCATACCTGGCCAGGCAAGTATCTGTTTTCATATGCCTAATTCTGTATTCTTGAGAAGCCAGATAACTTCAGACTTGCCTCATTTTCATATAAAGAAAGTTCAAGTGTCCCAAGCCTGCCTCAACTATGAAGCTTCTATTAGTTTCTGAGGATGGCATGATGTTTCAATTAATCAATCCATATTTATCACATGCTTCTGAATTCCCTGCACTATGCTTCGCTGGGTAACATAGAGTATGTAATTCTTAGTTCATGTCTTCAAGATGCTTATAATCTGATGAGTGGGAAGAGATCAGGAGGGCAGTTCAGACTGGCCAAACAAAAGTGAAACACTTGGGGAGCTCAGAGAAGAAGGAGAGAAAGCATTATTAGTAGGTATATCTGGGAGGTTTTCTAAAAGAGGCAGACTCTGTCAACCCTTGAATAGGGTAAACCAGGCCAGACCAAGGCCAGGAGGCAAGAATTCCAGGTAGGAGGGAATATTTTGTTGGAGTCCAGGGGTAGGGCTATCTGCTTCACAGATGCAGAGAGATCAGGTGAGGACTCATTCATTCATTCATTCATTCATTCATTCATTCCAACATGGCAAGCACTGTGCTGGGCTTGAAGACAAAGTGACAAACAAGCCAGATGCGGTCTGTGCATTTGAGGCAGGCTTCAGACTTTTGGGATCATCACGCAACAACCACTCTGTTCTCCTGAATGTCTGAGATTCAGCCTCGGCTGCGCTGCTGCCTTATGTCTTAGGACAGAAGCTCGGGCGGTCACCTAATAGGCTTAGAGACGCTGCAGGAGTGAGTATGGTATGTATGTGTGCCACATGAAGGCACTGACCTGCTCTAGGCAGAGGGTCATTCCCGAAGTGGCAGAAGATACTACTCTTCGGGGAAGGAGAAAGGAACCACTGCTGATCATAGGTGCTTCCTTCTGTGTGCCAGTGGCTCTGTCCCATTTCCTTCTCACAGACCTGCAGCTGCCATTCTGTTACCCATAGTGTGGGAAGTTGAGTTTAAGCTCAGGGAGGGTAAGTCACTTGCCTTGGGGTTGTGCAGCCTGGAAGAGGCAGAGCTGGACTCAGATTGTCCTGATTTCTGGTCCCTGTCCTTTCTCCTCTACCCCTTATACCTTTCCAAGGGCCTTGACAGCTTGGTAGAAGAATTTGGGCACCATTGGGAGTCCTTTTGGCAACTCTACTGGGAAGTGAAAGACTATAAGCTGGGTTGGAGGGAGACTACTTTTGGTCAGGATAGGTAGGGGAGATGCTACAGTGGTTGCAGCCAGGAGACTGCCGCCGTGACCCTGGAGCTGAACTCAATGGGAGTGATTGCAGACATTGTCTCATTTCCCCCCTAAAGTTGCAAGTAGACAGCCATGCAATCTAAATCACCAACCTATATGTGCCAAAAACCTCAGAAGACCACACCCATGCATGCAACATATTTTACCACTCTAACTTAAATACCTACCATAGGCGAGTGGTATAAGAGTTGTTGAAAGCAATTCAACAAGGATTTATTGGGCACCCACTATGTGCTGAGCTCTGTACTGGATGTTGGGGTAAATCAATAAAAAGGCCGGGTATGCAGTGCTGCTGGGTTACACTGCCCCAGGGGAGCCATTCATGTTGAAGTGTTTATGAATGGTGACCCTGGAGTTGTTTGGTACAAATCCAGGGTGGCTGTGTGCATTGTGAATGTGAATGTGGTCCCTGCCCTCATGGAGTTTATAGTCTCATAGAGAAGACAAATATTAAACAATGAATTGAGTTGAAATTGACATTACTAATAGTAGTATTATTGTTGCCTTTGTTGGAAAAGGATGGGATGAGGGAGGAAGGGGATTGGAATCGCTCTCTTACCCATCATCAGTAGCCCTTTCCTATCTTAAATATAAGATAAACTGTCTTAGCTTGGGCTGCTATAACAAAGTAACCATAGACAGGGTGGCTCAAACCAGCCATTTTAAAGCTTTTTTCATCTCATGGTCCACATAAACTAATTACTAAAATTCTGTAGCACACTAAAAAGTATATATTGTTTGCTCATCTGACAAAAACAGTAGGTTTTGGTTCGTTCACACTGAATGGCTATTGTAGTGTTGGCTGTTGTCATTTTCTATTTGACAATCTGAGGAAAAAGAGGTCTGTGACCCTGACTAAACAGTCAGGTATTGCGAGTTCTAAAAATTCTTGCAACACGCCAGTTGAAAATCACCGGCTTAAACAACAGACATTCTTCACAATTCTGGAGGCTGGGCAGTCTGAGATCAGGGTACCAGCATGGTCTCGTTCTGATTAGGGCTGAGGGCTTTCTTCCTGGCTTGCAGATGGCTGTTCTCATGCTGTCTTGTCACGTGCTGGTGGGGGAGAATGAGAGACAAAGACAGAGCGAGCTCTGTCTTCTTATGAGGGTACTAATCCCTTCATGAGGCCTCTGATCCAATTGCCCCAAGGGTTCCATCTCCAGATATCATCACACTGAGCATTATGGCTTCAACACAGGAATTTTGAGGGGACATAATTCAGTCTATATCAAACACCTTGCCCAATATTGACCACTTCCTGCCAGTTACAAAACACTACATAAATGGGAGATGGCTTTCCATGCCATAGTTAAGTGTATTTAAATGCAAACAGGAAGAAGTTAGCCTTTTGGTGTAGGTGAGTTTTAATGTGTTTGTGGGTAGTTGTGGAGGGATGGGTATTTGAGTGAGATAGTAGAAAATCCAGGTGCCCACAGACAAAGGACGGGCCACTGGGGGAAGGAGGGGACAGAAACCCTGCCACAAGCCAGGGCTTCTGTTTATCTCTGCTTATCTCTGTTTTTGTACACAAATAGCTGTTCTGGGCCAATGTCCCTTTTAACAGTCAAAGGGGACTTGTGGCCATGTAGGGGGGATGGAGAAAAAGAGACAACTCCCTAGAAATGAAAGAATTCTGTGCCAGCTGGGATGAAGGAAAGGGAAGGGCCAAGGACATCTGCCAGGGAGATGGAGGAGCCCTGTTCCTCAGGCCTTCTCACCCCCAACCCTAGAAGAATGGGGACTCTGGGGGAGAGAGCAGCATCTGGCAGGAGATGAGGAATTTGCTTTTGAAAAAGTGTTTGAAGTAAGGCAGAACACCTGTCCTTGGGACAGAACATAGGACCAGAGGGACAGTGAAGATCGAGGGGCCCCACGTGTGTAGATTGGAGGATGGGCCTTGGGAGGCAGCCCATGAATGGAATCTGTGAGAACAACAGGCCAGGTCTCTGCAGAGGGAGGAAGGAGAGAAGCAGGAGTCTTGAAAGGGGCGGCAGGGTAGGGGGGTGTTACGGGTTCTGAAAATCAGAGCCTAGTTGGCATTGATCTTGGAGAAATCTCATTTTCTCCACTGTGAATCCTCTTTGGCCCCCAGACTTCATTTCGTCATAGATATGCTCAAGGAGAGTCATGGGAGCATTCTCAGAGCTAGTTTCATTCCAGATGGGATTCCTAAGGGATCTTATCCCTCACAACGCCCCAGAACCAGGCAGCCAGCACTACTCCTGGCAGCAGGCCCTGGGGGTTCCTGCAGAGAGCCTAGCAATTTCTCTCCTTGCCTTTCCCACTTCTGATTGCAGTCTTGAGTAGCCTGAAGTCAGTTGCTGATGAGAACATCATTCTACTCTGCCTTGTGCCAGCCCAAGACATTTATCATCTGGTGAAAAAGCCAGTCCTCTTGGTTTGATGCAGACAAGTGATGGCTGAGACTTGGGTGTGCCTGACCCAGCCTGGGGCATGCTGGTCACCACTCCACAAAATGAGGCATTCGATGCCCCATGCCCGCCTTTCCTTGCTCCCTTTCTGCTCCTTGCAACTCAAATGCAAATGTCACCCCTGAGATCCTATCATTGTGGGATATCTTTTTAAGAAATAACCATATTGAAAAAGACATTTGTCCCCTCTTCTGTTTAAATTGCTTTCCACCAGTTAAAAAGACTGGCCATTATTTTCTTCTAGAGAGCAGCACGAGCCTTGTGAAGATTTTGGCTAATTAACTTTTCGAGAAGAGGTGCTTGAATTTATCAAGGAGGTTCAAGCTCTTTTCTCCTTCTAGACCTTGAAAAAGGCTTTACATTTTGTTTCCAAATCTCTGCCAACGCCTGGTCTGTTTAAAAGTGACTTCCCTGGAGATGATGGCAGAGAGGGTGTTTGTGACATGTCACATTTTTGCAGCTTCAGTCTTTAATACAGTTGTTCCAGTCCACAGAAAGTTTTCTGCTTTTTACATAAGGAAGGTATTATTCACACAAAGGTTACATTTAAAAATATACCCCCAGCATGCCTGTTACTAATAACATTGCATGTTATGAAAGTGGAAAGTATTTAAGACGAAATTAATTTTCACTCAGTGCGCCGCTTTGTTTGACATTTTTGTTCCATTCTGCGTGGGGCACAGACTCGGCCAACCTCACTTTTCATTTTCTGCAAGTTCACTTTCTTGTTCCTATCTTTTGGATTGAAGCTGTTGGAAGTGAGTTACGAGATAGTCAGGTAAAGTCTAATCCAAGAGCCTAATACAGATTTCTCTCGTGTTGGCTTTCAGAAGTTTGTTTTGAAAACGGAAACCCTCTTCTTTCTAGTCGATGAGTTTTAGTGTACAATTTTCTTTTATTTATTTATTTATTTATTTAAAAATGGGTCATCTTTTAACAGAATTTCTGGGATTGGAATAGTTAACATCTTTTTTTTTCTTTTTGGCAGTCTATCCAAAGATCGTGGGAAAACAGATAACTGTTTCTCACATCAGACACCTCTCTGTCCTGTGTTCTTTTCAGTTCTCATCAGTGTGGCGTGGCTGGTCGCTGTTTCATGGAGGGGAGCTGGAGCACTCAGGATACTCTGGCCAGGTTGTGTCATCGTGTCTGGTCTGAGCTGCGTGTGAGAGTTCTGTTACACTGAGCTACATTGTTTTAGCAGAAGGAGACCTTTAAGCTGGTGGGACACAGATGTGAACACTTTGTAGGAAATGGTTCTTTATTTTTGATCAATCTCATGATCCTTGTTACCAACCTTGATTACATCAGCATATGTGCTGTTCCGTTTTATAGCATTTTAATGGGCTTTCGTCCCCCTCCCCAATTCAGTTCCAGCTGTGTGACTATTATAATTTGATTACAGTTTGGTTTGCAACTGCTAGGACACTTATGCTTCCTTGTCAGAGTGCAGATATGTATATGTAAAAAAGGTGCAAAGGGCTTTTTTTTTTTATAAAGGGGCATGTCAATAAGTAATATCCAAAAGGTGCCTCAGAAGCTGCAATAATTGTATCCTCCCAGATTAAAAAATTTGCTTTACACTCTTCAGTAAACTCCAACCCACTGACTTAAAAAAAAATAAGTATAGAAAAATTCATTTAAAATTTGCTTTCTTTATTCCTCTAAATATTTTGGTTAAGAAATATGTTATTTTTAGATTAGTGACTTTCTCTCCCTGATTTTGGCTTTTTAAATCTACATAGACCCAAAACAAAGGGACATTCATCATGTCTCTTCCAAATGAGCTACTTGACTCTCCCTTTGGCCCTGCAATCCCGGGGCTCTGCTCTTCCTCCTCCTCTCCATGAAGAGGCTCAAGTTTACCTGACAATGGTTATGTTATTACATTTGTATTTCTCAGGCCATTTATTAATCTCCTATGTGAGCCTGTCTTTAATTTATTAGGTATTTGATCTCAATGATATTATTATTATATTTTATAATATAATAATATTATAGGGAATATTATTATTATTATAAAGATATTACCAAATTAATATCTTTATTAATTTGGTAGGTAAAATGCATATTATTGCTATACCTTACAAATTTTTAGTTAAAAGAATTTTCAATTACCGTTGACATGCAATATTGTTTTATATTAGTTTCAGGTGTGTGCTTTACATTTGATAATCAGTTTTTATCAGTGTTATATTTTCAGTCTTTGAAAAGGAAACTATCACCCTGGCCAGATGGCTCAGTTGGTTAGAGTATCGTACTGAAGCACAGAGGTTGCTGGTTCAGTGCTGGTCAGGGCACATACAGAAACAAATTGATGTTACTGTCTCTCTCTCTCTCAAATCAATTTAAATAAAAGCTCTGGCTGGGTGCCTCAGTTGGTTGGAGCATTGGTTCCAGGTCTGCTCCTCCGTTAGGGCACATACAGGAACAGATTGATATTCCTGTCTCTCTCTCTTTCTTCCTTCCTCTCTCTATAGTCAATAAAATAAACATAAAAAAAAAATAGAGCAGTTGAGCATCAGCCTGGCGCCTGAAAGCCGGGTGCGATTCCGGCCAGGGCACACAGGAGAAGCGCCCATTTGCTTCTCCACCCTTTCTCCTCTCCTTTCTCTCTGTCTCTCTCTCCCCCTCCCTCAGTCAAGGCTCCACTGGAGCAAAGTTGTCCCCGGGTCCTCAGGATGGCTCCACAGCCTCTGCCTCAGGCGCTAGAATAGTTCCTGGCTCTGGTTGCAAAAGAGCAATGCCCCAGATGGGCAGAGCATCGCCCCCTAGTGGGCTCGCAGCCGGAGTGGATCCCAGTTGGGCACAAGCGGGAGTTTGTCTCCGTCTCCCTGCTTCTTCAGGGCTTCAGAAAAATACAAAAAAAGAAAAAAAGAAAAGGATATTATCTCAAAATTAGTAGTCTCACCACATGTCCAAGAATACCAAAGATTCAGGAATACATGTTTACTGTGTTTAATCAGATCACCTCTCCAGAAAACCAGAAAGATCTTTCTAATTTATTTAAAATAACACCAGTTCTTTGAAACAGCATTTACAATTTAATTTTATTTTTAGATTTTACTTATTCATTTTTAGAGAGAGAGGAAAGAGAGAGAAAGAGAGAAAGAGAAAAGGGGGTAGGAGGAGGAAACATCAACTCCCATAAGTGCGACCAGGCAAGCCCAGGGTTTCCAACCAGCGAGCTCAGTGGTCCAGGTAGATGGTTTATCCACTGCGACACCACAGGTCAGACTGATCTTTCTAGGTTTCGAACTGAATTATTTTAAATTCAAAATTGAACTATTATTATTTTAAATGCTTCTTTTATTTTCCACCAGAAAGTTATTTTTAAGTGTGTGGTTTTAAAAGACTGGTGCATGTACCTCTTCACCTCCTTCCCTGGTTAATATCCTTTTATGGGATGTTTTCTCTGTCCTTCTAGTCTTTTATTTGGAATGTTTCTCTTCTTTTGTAATGGAAATCCGTGTATCTATGTTGGTGATTTGGGTTCATTCTAGACTGATTGCTGTCAATTACTGAGAACGAAGTGTGTCTAGTGGCGTATGTCAAAGTCGGCGCTCTAGAAGCCCGATGTCCCAGTAAGATTTCCCTGCCAAAGGTTGTTTCAGAGCTACCTCTACTTTGAAGTGGAACCTCGTGCTTCCTCATCACTTTTTACCGGTGATTTAGTTGGCCTTAAATAAATAGCCAAGTATTTCTCCAGCAAAGTTGGTTCATTCGGGAACAAAAGAGATGGCAGTTAGGGACACACGATCTGACGATGAACCATGCGCCTGTCCAGACAAGCAGAGAAGGGCGGTTTATGGACTTGGGAGGGGCTGCTGTGCAGAAAGAGTCCATTGGCGGAAGCGAGGCACAGTGACTCTTCATTTTCTGAGCTGTGGCAGCCCCCCATTGGCTGAGCTGGTCCTGGGTCTGGAGGACGCTTCCTGTCGGGGTAGTAAAATAGTCCCACTTCCTGCGGCAGTCATTGTGCGTCGAGGGACTTGAGCGTGACGGTTCTCCTTGGTAGCCGCCTGACTCCATTTACAATGAGGTCTCTGTTGATTAATTCTCCAAGTTTATTCTCGGGGCCCTAGGTTCTTCGTTAAAGGTGGGGCGGTGTCTACGTTTCCTGGTAGATTTGGTACAGGAGTTAGAACCTGGTGGAGACCTGCCACGGCGTTGGATCCTGCCCTTTGGCCTGGCCTACGGTGCTCTGTAGTCTTCAGAACGGCGCAATCTTCCCGGGCAGGTGGGTGAGTGACTTGCTTTTCCTTGGCCTCATTCCTCTTCTCTCTGCCCCCCGCAGGCTCGGGGACCAGTTCTACAAGGAGGCCATCGAGCACTGCCGGAGTTACAACTCGCGGCTGTGCGCCGAGCGCAGTGTGCGGCTGCCCTTCTTGGACTCGCAGACTGGGGTGGCCCAGAACAACTGCTACATCTGGATGGAGAAGAGGCATCGAGGCCCAGGTGAGGCGGACTGCCCTGGGACAGGCGCATACACAGGCTCCCGGCCGGGATGAGGGGGGGGTACCAGATCTTGTCTGGGAGTCCCCGCCGCGCAAGTGGGGGTGGGGCAGGCTGTACAGTGGGCCTGGGGTTTTCTAGAAAATCAAGTACGTTTATAGCTCTTGGCGGGTATGGAGCATTGGAACCACATTGCCAAGGGGGAAAGATGTTTAGCCTCAAAAATGGAAGAAGGAGGACAGCGATCTTCAGCTTTTACTCTCGAGTGGTATTGTAGCCTGGTTCTAAGTTGGGAAACCACAGTCCGAACTAGCTGGAGGTTTAGCTTTGTCATCAACCTCTCCCTCAAGTTCCTCATCTGTAAACGGTGGATAGTAATAGCATCTACTTTAGGATTTTGTCAGGATTAAGTGCAGATGCTCATTAGGAAGGCTTATAAGTTTAGCACGTATTATAAGTGTGTGTTCAAAATGGTGGCTATTGATAATATTGTTACTATGATGCTAGTTTTATAGGCTCCAGAAAATGGAATAAAGACCAATGGATGGAGATGAGCCATACAGTTTTTTTTGTCACTATATGGGTAAATTTTAAAATGTTTTTATTGTGGTAAACCTCAGACCCATGCAAAAGCAGAGAGACTGGGAAAATGAATCGCCATTTATCTATCACCTAGCCTTAACTGTGACCAATTTAGGGCTAATCTTGTTTCGTTTACACTTACCTCCCACATTCCTTCTTGACCTAAGGTTATTTGGAAGCAAATCCAGTTTTCCCCCCTGTAAATGTTTCAGTATATATCTCTAAATCATAAGGATTTAAAAAAACAAACAAACAAAGAAACCCACATCATCGGCTCTCAAAACTCAAAAGTTAAGGCTAACCAGGCGGTGTCACAATGGATGGAGTGTAGGACTGGAACACGGGGGACCCAAGTTCTAGACCCTGAGGTCCTGGGCTTGAGCACGGATTCGTCTGGATTGGGCAGGGTAGGGGCTGGTGGGCTTGGGCATAGGATCATAGACATGACCTTATGGTTGCTGGCTTGAGCCCAAAGGCCCACTGGCGTGAAGGCCAAGGTCGCTGTCTTGAGCAAGGGGTCACTCACTCTGCTGTAGACCCTCGGTCAAGGCACATAGGAGAAAGCAATCAATGAACAACTAAGGAGCTGCAACAAAGTATTGAGGCTTCACATCTCTCTCCCTTCCTGTCTGTCTGTCCCTATCTGTCCCTCTATCACCTAAATAAATAAATAAACTCAGAGTTAACACTAATAATACCATCAAATGTTTTGGTCAACATTTCCCCCCGAAGTTTAAATCAAGATCTAAATGGGCCTGACCAGGCGGTGGCGCAGTGGATAGAACATCGAACTGGGATGCGGAATTCCCAGGTTCGAGACCCCGAGGTCGCCAGCTTGAGCGCAGGCCCATCTGGCTTGAGCAAAAGCTCGTCAGCTTGGACCCCAGGTCGCTGGCTCCAGCAAGGGGTTGCTCGGTCTGCTGAAGGCCCGCGGTCAAGGCACATGTGAGAAAGCAATCAATGAACAACTATGGTGTCGCAACGGCAACGAAAAACTAATGATTGATGTTTCTCATCTCTCTCCGTTCCTGTCTGTTCCTATCTATTCCTCTCTCTGATTGTCTCTCTCCCTGTAAAAATAAAATAAAAATAAAATGATTTGTTTAGAAAAAAAAAGGATCTAAATGGAATGCCTGCAACTGGCTGATGTGTCTTTTAAGTCTCTAATAAAATCTGTAGATCCTCCTCCTTCTCGTGCCCATACTATCTGTGGAAGAAGCTTTGTTGTTGCGACTGGGGGGTTTCCCAGAGTCTGGAGTTTCTGATTGCACCCTCATGGTTTTATTCCTGTGAATTGGTAGGTCTAGAGACTTGCCCAGATTTAGGTTAAAAAAAGTTTGTTTGTTTTTTTAAAATAGAGATTGAGCCTGACCCGGCGGTGGCGCAGTGGATAGAGCATCGGACTGGGGTGCGGAAGACCCAGGTTCGAGACCCTGAGCTCGCCAGCTTGAGCGTGGGTCCATCTGGTTTGAGCAAAAGCTCGCCAGCTTGGACCCAAGGTTGCTGGCTCCAGGAAGGGGTTGCTCAGTCTGTTGAAGGCCCTCGGTCAAGGCACATGTGAGAAAGCAATCAATGAACAACTAAGGTATTGCAACGGCAACCAGAAACTAATGATTGGTGCTTCTCATCTCTCTCCGTTCCTGTCTGTCTGTCCCTATCTATCCCTCTCTCTGACTCTCTCTCTGTCCCTATAAAAAAAAAAAAGAGATTGAGAGAGACAGGAAGGGAAAGAGAGATGAGAAGAATCAAGTTGTAGTTGCGGCACTTTAGTTGTTCATTGATTGCTTCTCATATGTGCCTTGACTTAGGGGGCTCTAGTCACACCAGTGACCCCTTGCTTAAGCCAGTGCCTTTGTCCCTCAAGTTAGCACACAAGCTGGTGAGTTTGCATTCAAGCCAGGAGGAGCCCAGGCTTTCAAACCTGGGACCTCAAAATCCCAGGTTGACGCTCTATCCACTGTGCCACCACCTGGGCAGGCGATTTAGGTTCAATTTTTCAAAATTTTTATTGATTTTTAGCAAGAGAGGAAGGAAGGGGCAGAGTGAAACAGACAGAGACAGAGAGACATGAACACCAATCTGCTCCTGCATATGTCCTGATTGGGAATCGAACCAACAACCTCTACGCCTCAGGACAAAACTCCAACCAACTGAGCCATCTAGCCAGGGCTAGATTAAATTTTTTAGCTATGAACAATTTTTTTTTCTTTTTTTTTACAGGCACAGAGAGAGAGTCAGAGAGAGGGATAGATAGGGACAGACAGACAGGAACGGAGAGAGGTGAGAAGCATCAATCATTAGTTTTTCGTCGCCGAAGCGACAACATAGTTGTTCATTGATTGCTCTCTCACATGTGCCTTGACCGCGGGCCTTCAGCAGACCGAGCCACCCCTTGCTGGAGCCAGAGATCTTGGGTCCAAGCTGACGAGCTTTTGCTCAAGCCAGATGGGCCCACGCTCAAGCTGGTTAGCTCGGGGTCTCAAACCTGGGTCTTCTGCATCCCAGTCAGACGCCCTATCCCCTGCGCCACCGCCTGGTCAGGCTAGGCATGAACAATTTTTTAAGTGGTGATGTGTATTTTCATTAGGAGACTTGTTATAACTTTTTTCAGATATTAGCAATCCTTGATAATTACCTGGATTCTTTATTCCATTAAGGGTCACAAAAACGGTGACATTTGATTTGAGGCTCTCATTTCTTCATTTATTCTACAATTTATATAAAGAAACATCTCATTAAAATTTTGGTTATTGTGAGGTACAGTTCACATATGAAAGGCAGGATAAATAATTTTTCCCCTTTATTTACCAGTTCTCAAAATAATGAGTTGGTGTCCTAGTATTCTTCAAAGGTGATCAGTAAGGCTATTTTTGTTTCTTGAGTACCATTATGAATTCACAGGTTTAAACATATTGGATGCATTTTAATGCATTTTTAATCCTTTGCAGCTATTATTCTGATTGCTTAAATTGTCCCAGCTTTGGCCTGGACATATTTTGGCAAGTGTTGGTGGTACTTTGAAACAACTCCAGTAATTTCTGATAGCTTCTTTGCTATTCTACCAAATGTTTTAGGCCCATCTTATGTCTTTACTGTCCCAGACCTGCAGTCAGCAATACCTCAAAAAAACCCTGTTTTCTTTCTGTAGGAATTACTATTCAGAGATAAGAAGCCGGCGGTGCTCATTGATCCTGGGTTGGTCATTGTTTCTAGGACTTTTCAGTGAGCAGAGCTAAGAAATACAATTTGTCTTATTTTTTAAAGAGAAAATACAGTATAAAATTATACCAATATTTTTCATTTAATTCAGTTTTATACCATTTTTCCTTTCTGCATCTCCTTTCTCTTACACTAAAAGAATCCTGGCTCTTGATGCCAGCATAATTAGTTTGTTTTATTCTATTATCTACATACAACAGTAGTAGTATAAAATGAGACTACCAACAATAAGATTACTGAAAATTGTTTTAAGATTTTTTTTTTCTTTCTTTCGTTAGGGTATTTCCTATTAAGAATATAGAGTCAAGCCTGACAAGGTGGTGGTGCAGTGGATAGAACATCCATCTGGGACACTGAAGAACCAGATTGGAAACCCTGAAGTCTCCAGCTTGAGTGTGTGCTCATCTGGCTTGGGCATGGGCTCATCAGTTTGAGAGCAGGGTCACTGGCTTGAGTGTGGAATCATAGACACAACCCCATGGTCGCTGTCTTGAGCCCAGGGTTGCTGGCTTGAACAAGGGGTTACTTGCTTAGCTGTGAGAGCCCCCTGGTCGAGGCACATATGAGAAGCAATCAATGAACAACTAAAGTGCCACCACTATAATTGATGCTTTTCATCTCTCTACCTTGTCTATTTTTTTCTCACTAAGAAGTAAGAAAAATAAATGTAGAGTCAAATTACTGTGTTTTAAAGTCACTTGAAATATAGTTTATGTGGTTATACTACAAACTTAACACTTTCAGGTTTGTTTCATTTTGCTTTCACTTGTTAGGTATTGCTTTTTAAATGAAATTTTATATCATTTCTTTGTCTTTAATTAGAGATACAGAAGTAGTTCGTTGTGAACATAGTAGAGAGCCTCTGTACCTTTCACCCAATCTCCCCCCAGTGCATACATCATATGTAACTATAGCACAATAACAAAACTAGAAAATTGACATTGATAAAATGTGTGCATAATTCTATGCTATTTTATCACATGTATAGATTTGTCGAACCAGCACCACCAGCACCACAATCAAGATACAATACAGCCTGACCAGGTGGTGGCGCAGTGGATAGAGCGTCGGACTGGGATGTGGAAGACCCAGGTTCGAGACCCCGAGCTTGCCAGCTTGAGCGCGGGCCCATTTGGCTTGAGCAAAAGCTCGTTAGCTTGGACCCAAGGTCGCTGACTCCAGCAAGGGGTTGCTGGTCAAGGCACATGTGAGAAAGCAATCAATGAACAACTATGGTGTTGCATTGGCAATGAAAAACTAATGATTGATGCTTCTCATCTCTCTCCGTTCCTGTTTGTCTGTCCCTATCTATCCCTCTCTCTGACTCTCTCTGTCCTTGTAAATAATAATAAAAAAAAATACAAAACAGTACCGCTACCACAATGATCTCCCTCATACTACCCTTTATAATCATACCTATTTCTCCTCCTCAGTTAAATCTCTTTAACCTCACTCAGGTATAAGATACTGTCTTAAGCATTTCCTCTATATACAGTACATTGAAAACCACATCAAACAATATTATAATTTTTCAATTTATTTTTATTTTATTCATTTTAGAGAGGAGACACAGAGAGAGAGAGAGAGAGAAAGAGAGAAAGGGGGGAGGAGCTGGAAGCATCAACTCCCATATGTGCCATGACCAGACCAGTGCAGGGTTTTGAACTGGCGACCTCAGTGTTCCCAGGTTGACGCTTTATCCACTGTGCCATCACAGGTCAGGCACAATATTATAATTTTTGCTTCAACTATCAAATTTATGTTCTTAGTAAAGGAGAGGGAGAAAGAGGAACAGACAAGGAGGAAGGGAGGGAGATGAGAAGCATTAACTCATGGTTGTGGCACTTCAGTTGTTCATTGATTGCTTTCTCATATGTACCTTGACTGGAGGGTTCCAGGCAAGCCAGTGACGCCTTGTTCAACCTAGCGACCTTGGGCTTAAGCCAGCGACCTTTGGACTCAAACCACCACTGTGGGGTCATGTCTATGATCCCATGCTCAGGCCAGCAGCCCCTTGTGCAAACTGGTAAGCCTGCACTCAAGCTGGTGACCTCGGAGTTTCAAACCTGGGTCCTCAGCATCCTGGGTTGATGCTATATCTACTGTGTCACTGCCTGGTCAGGCTCAAACATTTTTATTTAATTTTTTAAATTTAAGTGAGTAGAAGGGAGATCGACACTCCCGTATGGGCCCTGACTGGTATATTCCTGGCAACCCCCTTCTGTGGCTTATGCTCTGCCTTTCTGGGTCCCAAGCTCACAGCTGAGCTATTATTAGCGCCTGACTTGAAGGCTCCACAGAGCCATCTCAGTGCCTAGAGCCAATATGCTCAAATCCATTGAGGCATGGATGCAGGAGGGAGGGGGGGAGAGAGAGAGAGAGAGAGAGAAGCAAGGGTAAGGGAGGAAAAGCAGATGGTCGCTTCTCCTGTGTGCCTATATCTGGAATCAAGGCCCCATTATTTTTTTATCCCTTTATTGTGAGAGACAGAGGCAGACAGCAGGTGAGAGAGATGAGAAGCATCAACTCCTAGCTGCAGCACTTTCTTTTTAGTTGTTCACTGATTGCTTTCTCATATGTGCATTGTCAGGGGTGGGGGCTTGGGCTCCAGCCATGTCAGTGACCTCTTGCTGAAGCCAGTCACCTGGGCTCCCTTAAGCCAGCAACCGTGGGGTCATGTTTATGATCCCACACTCAAGTTTACAAACCTTTGCTCAAGCAGGTAAGCCCTTGCTCAAGCCAGCGACTTAGGAGTTTCAAACCTAGGACCTCATTGTCCCAAGTTATGCTTGATCCACTTGGCTACCATTTGATGAGGCTCAACCTGCCTGCCCACCCTCCCTCCTTCCTTGTGTGTGTGTGTGTGTGTGTGTGTGAGAGAGAGAGAGAGAGAGAGAGAGAGAAGGACAGACAGGGACAGACAAAGTAAGAGATGAGAAGCATAAACTCATAGATGGTGAATTATAAAATTGTACACTTAAGACCTATATAATTTCATTTTTTCCTTTTTTAGTGAGCAAGAGACAGGAAGGGAGAGAGATAAGCATCAATTATAGTTGTGGCACTTCAGTTGTTCATTGATTGCTTTTTCATATGTGCCTTGACCGGGGTGGGGGTGGGGGCTCTAGCTGAGCCAATGACCCCTTGCTCAAGCCAGCGACCTTGGGCTCAAACCAGTGACCTTAAGCTTCCAGCCGGTGACCTTTGGGCTCAACCCATCTACCATGCAGTCATGTCTATGATTCCAGGCTCAAGCCTGCAAATTGGGTTTTGAGCCTGGATCCTCAGCATCCTCAGCATTCTATGTATTGTGCCACCACCTGGTCAGGCCATTATTTCTTAGAATACATTTTTAACCCCACTCTCTCCTCTCTTTCTGGGATGCCATTGACACAAATGTTAGATCTTATGTTATAGTTTCACAATTTCCCCAGGCTCTTCATTCCTCCCCCCGCCATCTCTTTTCTCTCTGTTGCTTAGAATGGGTGATTTCTAGTGTTCTCCCTTCTAGTGCACTACTACTTCTGTCCTTGTCATTGTGCTGTGGAGCCCTTACGTTATATTCTTCAGTTCCAAAATTTCCATTTGGTTATTCTTTATATCTTACTATGTCTTTTTGAGACATTATTTTTTCTTTGTTTATAGTTTTCATAAATGTTTGTTGAAACATTTTTATGTTTTATTTTAAAATCTTTCAGGTGAGTATAATGTTTGTGTCATTTTGGAATTAGTATCTATTATATTTTCTCTTTTAAGTTGAAATTTTCCTGGTTCTTTATATGAGTACGTTTTTTTTTTGTTTTTTTTTTATAGGGACAGAGGGAGAGTCAGAAACAGGGACAGACAGACAGGAACGGAGAGAGTTGAGAAGCATCAATCATTAGTTTTTTGTTGCTGTTATGACACCTTAGTTGTTCATTGATTGCTTTCTCACATGTGCCTTGACTGTGGGCCTTCAGCAGACCGAGTAACCCCTTGCTGGAGCCAGCGATCTTGGGTCCAAACTGACGAACTTTTGCTCAAGCCAGATGGGCCCGCGCTCAAGCTGGCGACCTTCGGATCTCGAACCTGGGTCTTCCGCATCCCAGTATGACACTCTATCCACTGTGCCACCGCTTGGTCAGTCTATGAGTAGGTTTTGATTGAATCCTGGGCATTTTGGCCATAATATTATGAGGCTCTAGATTTTCTTTAAATATTTGTTTTCACAAACATCTTCTGACACTGTGCTTGTGAGAGAAAGGGGGTGTCTCATTATGCTAAGATGGGTGTGGGCCCTGGCTGGTTGGCTCAGTGGTAGATCATCGGCCCGGTGTGTGAAAGTCCCGGGTTTGATTCCTGGCCAGGGCACACAGGAGAAGCATTCATCTATCTGCTTCTCTACCACTCCCCCTCTTCTTTCAAGTCCTCTTCCCCTCCCACAGCCAAGGCTCCAATTGGAGCAAAGTTGACCCGGGGGATGAGGATGGCTTCATGGCCTCTGCTTTAGGCGCTAGAAGGGCTCCAGTTGCAACTGGAGCCAGGGCCCCAGATGAGCAGAGCATCGCCCCCTAGTGGGTATGCCAGGTGGATCCTGGTTGGGCGCATGTGGGAGTCTGTCTCTCTGTCTCCCTGCTTCTCACTTAAGAAAAATAAAAATAAAATAAAAGTGTACAAGTCCCCTCTCTCTGACACCCTAAGGGGGAAGGAATACCTTATTTATTGCTGGGTGGGGTTGGGAAGTCAGTCTCTCCACTCGGCCTCTACCCATACCATCCTAGGAGGAAGGTGCTTCATTATTATTCCGTGTGGCTTTCATTGACACCATTGGGTGTCAGCTTCTTTTTCAGCCTTCTCTGACTCAAGTTCAGCAAGGATGTTAGGATGCCCTGCTAGGTTGTCCCTTTGTTGGTCCTTAGGCTAGAGAGAACAGGATTTTATTTGGATTTTTAAGAAAGATCTACATTTGTTCGTGTTTTTGGGTTAACAGCTTTTTCAGAACCCTGTCTAGAATATGTAAGACAAAAAGAACACCCAGGGAATTTATTGTTTCTTGTATCTAAAAGTTTCTAGTTGGTCTTGTTCTCTTTTTTTGTTATGTAAACTAGAGTAGTTTTAGTTGTACTGTACTTAGTGGGAGGAAAATGGAAGAGTATATTTATTGTATCTTTCCAGGAGCAAAAGTCCCTGGGTTTCTTTTTCAGTAAAAAATAAAAATGTACATCTTTATTGAAGTATAATTGGCATATAATAAATTGTGCATATTTAGCCTATATAATTTGATAAATTTTGACATGTTTGTATTTGTGAAACCATTACCACAATGAAAATAATGTAAGCTAAGAAGTATCTTTTGTAATCCCTTTCTTCTGACATTTCCCCTCCCTCCACCTTTCATCAGTTCCTCCCGTAAGGCAACCAGTGATTTCTTTTTATACTGCAGTCATACAATATGTAGTTCATTGTAGAGATGGATGACTTTTCACTCAGCATAATTATTCTGAGATCATCCATGGTTTGGCATGTATCAGTAGTTTATTCCTTTTCTATGCTGAGCAGTATTCCATGGAATGGCTATAAAATAGTTGTCTCTTCACCTGTTGATGGACATACGGATTTGTTTCTAGTTCTTGGCTATTATAAATAAAGCTGCTATGAGAATTTGTATACAAGTCTTTGTATGGACATACACTTTAATTTCTTCTAAGTACCTAGCAATGTAATGGCTTGATTGAAAGAAACATATGTTTAACATTTTAAGAAACTGCTCAGCTGTTTTTCAAAGTTATATCTTTACATTAATGCCAATAATGTACTTGAGTTCCCGTTTCTCCATATTCTCAGCAACACTTGGTATGGTTAGAGTTTTCAAGTTTTAGCCATTCTAACAGTTATATCGTTCTCTGCTAATGTGGGAGGAGGGGAGGCAAAGAGAGACTCCCACACGCACCCTGACTGGGATCCACCCAGCAAGCCCCTTATGGGCAATGCTCTGTCTATCTAGGGCCTTGCTCTGTTGTTCAGCAACTGAGCTCTTCTAAGTGCTTGAGTTGGGGACCATGGAGCCATCCTCAGTGCCTGGGGCCAACTTGCTCCAATCGAGCCATAGCTGTAGGAGAGGAAGAGAGAGAGAAAGTGAGAAGTGAGAGGGGAAGGGGTGGAGAAGCAGATGGGCACTTCTCCTGTGTGCCCTGACCGGCACTCTACCACTGAGCCAACAGGCCAGGGCAATAAAATTTTTTAAATAAAAATAGCCTGACTACATGGTGGCACAGTGGATAGAGTGTCGGCCTGGGGCACAGAGGACCCTGAGGTTGTGATTTGAGATAGAGAGAAAGAAAGAGAGGAACATTGATCGTTCCTGTAGGTACCCTGACCGCGGATCGAACCAGCAACTTCTGTACTTCAGGACATTGCTCTAAACAACCGAGCTATACAGCCAGGGCATACAGTTTTTTTACATATTCTAGATATAAGACCTTTATCTGGCTTTGAAAATATTTTCTCTCAAATTCTGGCTTGTGTTTTTATAATCTTAATGTCTTTCAAAGAGCAGGTATTTAAAAAATTTATATTTTGAGAGAGGAAGGAAAGAGAGAAAGTAAGAGGGGAAGGAGAGAGAGTGAGAGACATTAACTCAAGTTCCACTTAGTTTTGCACTCATTGATTGCTTCTCATATATGCGCTCACTGTGTGCCCTCGGATCGAGCCAGCAAACCAATCCTCCAGGATGAGCCTCTGTCTGGTGCATCACCGGCCAGGGCTTGAAATTTTTATTAAGTGTAGTTAATCAATTTATTTTATGAATGGTGTGGTTTTCTTTTTAAAAATGCCTATTTTATTATTATTTTTAATAATTCTTTTCATCTTTGTTTTTAAAGCTTTTATTTGATATTTTGGGGGTCAGAAGTGAGAAGTATCAACTCATAGTCGCTTCACTTTAGTTTTATTGGTTGCTTGTCATATGTACCTTGACTGGACAAGCCTAGGGTTTTGAACTGGTGACCTCAGCATTCCAGGTTGATACTGCACCATCACAGGTCAGGTTCGACTGGGCAAATCCGTGGTTTTGAACCAGCGGTCTCAGCATTCCAGGTCAAGCTTCATTCACTGTGCTACCAGAGACCAGGCAATATAATACCTACTTGATTCTTAAAAATTTTATTGATACATTTCAGAAAGAGAGTAAGGGAGAGAGAGAGACACACACACACACACACACATAAATTTGTTGCGCCACCTATCTGTGCATTCACTGGTTTGTTCTAGTATGCACCCTTGACTGGGGATTGAACCTGCAAGCTTAATGCATTGAGATAATGCACTTATCAACTGAGCTTACTGGCCAGGGCATTAATTGTGATTTTGCTGTATCTAAGAAATTTTGCCTAACCCAGGTTGAGGTTTTTTTTCCTCCTCTAGAAGTTTTATAATTCAGGTTTTATATTTCGGTGTATGATGCATTTTGGATTGTTTTTAACATGGTAAAAGGTATGGATTAAAGTTTGTTATTTTTGCAGATAGATATCCAATCATTCCAGCATAATTTGTTGAAAAGACTAGGCTTATTTTACTGAATTGCCATTTTACTTTTTTCAAAAAGTAGATGTCCACATCTATGTGGATCTATTTCTGGAACGTCTCAATTATTGTAGTTTTATAATGTATCTTGAAATAAGATAGTGTTAGCTATACAAATCTGTACTTCTTTTTCCAAGATATTTTGAGATATTTGAGGTCATTAATTCTTCCACGTGAATTTTACAATCAGTTTGTCAGTTTCTACAAAAAATCTGGAACTTTGATTGGAATTGTGTGTACTCCGTAGACCAATTTGTGGAAAATTGACAGTTCTCAACATCGAGTCTTCTAATGCCTGAGTATAGCATATATCCCCGTTTATTAATGTCTTCCTTAATTTTTCTTCTATACTTAGTTTTTCACTTTCTTTTTGTCATTTATCTCTAAGTACTTAAAATTTTTTGATACTACTGTAAATGGATTTTTATTTTTTTCTTTTTACAGGGACAGAGAGAGAGAGAGGGGGATAGATAGGGACAGACAGACAGGAACGGAGAGAGGTGAGAAGCATCAGTCATTAGTTTTTCATTGCCGTTACAACACCTTAGTTCATTGATTGCTTTCTCACATGTGCCCTGACCGCGGGCCTTCAGCAGACCGAGCAACCCCTTGCTGGAGCCAGCGACCTTGGATCCAAGCTGGTGAGCCTTGCTCAAGCCAGATGAGCCCATGCTCAAGCCAGACGAGCCCACACTCAAGCTGGCAAGCTCGGGGTCTCGAACCCGGGTATTCCGCATCCCAGTCTGACGCTCTATCCACTGCGCCACAGCCTGGTCAGGTCTTTATTTCTATTTTTAAGTAAAAGTGTTTATTTTATTGGTATTAGAGAGAGAGGAAGGGAGAGAAAGACCAACAGGAACACGGATCTGTTTCTGTATGTGCCCCGATTAGGGATGGAATTGGCAACCTCTGTACTTCAGGACAAAGCTCTAACCCAGTTAGTTATCCAGCCAGGGCTCAGTCATCTTTTAAAATGTTTTAAATACTAAGGAAAGCATTTTATATAATTGCTCATGTACTAAACCATTTCTGATGCTCTGCATTTCTTTGTGTATATCCAAATTTAGATGTTATGACTTTTTTCTCTCCTAATAAATTTCCTTCAACGTTTTTTGTAGAGTTGGACGGTTGATAATTCTTTTAACTTTTATATGTCTGAAAATATCTTTAGTTTGCCTTAGGATTTTGAAAGTTTTTTACTGGGTATAGATTCAAGGTTGACAAGTGTTTTTAATTTTCTTTCATCACTGTAGTGATGGTGAACTACTGTTTTTTCTTTTTTCTTTTTTTGACAGAGAGAGAGAAAGGGACAGATAGGGACAGACAAGAAGGGAGAGAGATGAGAAGCATCAATTCTTTGTTGTGGCTTCTTAGTTCATTGATTGCTTTCTCATATGTGCCTTGACTGGGGAGCTGCAGCAGACCGAGTGACCCCTTGCCAAAGCCAGCAACCTTGGGCTCAAGCCGGCAATCTTGGGCTTCGCCAGCGATTTTCGGGCTTAAGCTAGCAACCATGGGGTAATGTCTGTAATCCCATGCTCAAGCCAGTCACCCCACACTCAAGCCAGCAACCCTGTGCTCAAGCCGGCAACCCCGCACTCAAGCCGGAGACCCTTCACTAGAGCCAAGAAGCCCATGCTCAAGCTGGATGATACTCCTTATAGTTTTTTTTCATGTATCTTTCTTTTTAAAAAAATGATTTTAGAGAGAGGAGAGAGAGAGAAAGGCAGGGAGGAGCAGGAAGCATCAATTCGTTGTTGCTTCCTACATGTGCTATGACTAGGCAAGCCCAGGGTTTCAAACCAGTGACCTCGGTGTTCCAGGTTGATGCTTTATCCACTGCGCCAACACAGATCAGGTTCTTCATGTTTCTTGTGCTTAGTTTGGTTCAGCTTCTTGAGTCTGCAGGTTTACAGTTTTCATCAAGTTTGGAAATTCCCAGCCATTATTATTATTATTATTATTTTGTATTTTTCTGAAGTGAGAATCTGGGAGGCAGAGAGATAGACTCCCGCATGTGCCTGACTGGGATCCACCCAGCATGCCCACTAGGGGCGATGCTCTGCTCATCTGGGGCATTGCTCCGTTGCCACTGGAGTTATTCTAGCACCTGAGGTAGAGGCCATGAGCCATCCTCAGCACCTGGACCAACTTTTTGCTCCAATGGAGTTTTGGCTGTGGGAGAAGAAGAGAGAGATAGAGAGAAAGGAGAGGGGGAAGTGTGGAGAAGCAGATGGGTGCTTCTCCTGTGTGCCCTGGCCGGGAATTGAACCCAGGACTTCCACATGCAGGTCTGATGCTCTGCCGCTGAGCCAATTGTCCAGGGCCCCATTCATCACATTTTTTATTATTATTTTTTGTGAGAGGGACAGAAAGAGGGACAGATAGGGCCGGACAAGAAGGGAGAGAGATGAGAAGCTTCAATCCTTTGTTGCAGCTCTTTAGGTGTTCCTTGATTGCTTTCCAATATGCCTTCGGGGGGGGGCATGCTACAGCAGAGCGAGTGACCCCTTGCTGAAGCTAGTGACCTTGGACTTCAAGCGAGCAACCTTTGGGCTCAAGCCAGCAACCATGAGGTCATGTCTGTGATCCCTTGCTCAAGCCAGCAACCCCACACTCAAGCTGGTGAGTCCATGCTCAGTCTGGTGAGCCTGCACTCATGCTGGCTATCTCGGGATTTCAAACCTGTGTCCTCCGCATCCCAATCCTGTGCTTTATCCACTGTGCCACCACCTGGTTAGGCCCCAGGCATTATCTTTACAAATATTTTTTTCTCTCCCCTACTCTTTTGGAGACTTCAGTCATGCATATGTTAGATTATTTTAAGTTGTCCCATGTCTCACTATCGTATTCTACTTTTTATTTTACTTTTTTAGTGAGAGAGACCAATACGTAGGAAGGGAGAGAGATGAGATGCATTAACTCATAGTTGCAACACTTTAGTTGTTCACTGATTGCTTTCTCATATGTGCCTTGACAGCAGTAGGGAAACCCAACTGAATCAGTGACCCTTTGTTTCAGCCAGCAACATTGGGCTTCAAGCCAGTGGCCATGGGGTCGTGTCTATGATCTCGTGCTCAAGCTGAAGACCCTTTTTTTTAAAAAAAAAGTAAAAGGAGCCTAAGGTACAAAGCCTGCTATGCTGGGGTGGGTCTGGGCTCAATTCTGAGTCCCCCTTCCGGGGCTCCGTAGGATGATTTAGGTGTGGGTAATGAGTCTCTTGGAGTCAGGGACAGTAGGGACAATGGTCATTCACTCTGTGCTTTTCTGAATCTGGTTCATTTCTGGTTGAATGTATTTGAAAGTATTTCTTGACGTAACGGCCAGACACTGGGCAAAGCATTTGGGATACTTGAAATGAACATGATTTCTTCCATCCTAGGTCGTATAAACCCAGTAGGCAGTTCATAGTAAGCAGGCAGTTCATGACAGCACCTTGGGGGCAACACGGAATCCTGAGATCCTACAGGGAGGGCCATTAAACCAGTCTTGGTACATCAGAGAGAACATCCAGGCAGCAACCAGATGGTGCTTAGACATCCAAAGGTTCTTGTTCAGACATTGGAATGATCTGTTAGATTCTTAAAAAAATAATTACCCAATTCTTCCACCCACCTGCATTTGGTTGGGTAGGTCTGGTGTGAATTTTGGGAATTGGTGTTATTAAGAAGTTCTTTTTTTTTTGTAACAGAGAGAGAGATAAGAAGCATCAATTCTTTGTGTTGGCACCTTAGTTTGTTTATCGATTGCTTTCTCAAATGTGCCTTGACCCAAAGGAGGGGGAGAGAGACTCTAGCAGAATGAGTGACCCCTTGCTTAAGCCAGCAACCTTTGGGCTCAAGCCAGCGACCATGGGGTCATGTCTATGATCCCATGCTCAAACCAGCAACCCCACACTCAAGCTGGTGAGTCCACACTCAAGCCTGCTACCTTGGGATTTTGAACCTGAGTCCTCCACGTCTCAGCCTGACACTCTAGCCTCTACGCCACTGCCTGGTCAGGTTAAGGTGATTTTTGCTTTTAGCCTATATTAAGAACTTCTGGTCCAAGATGATTGGTGGGACTGTTTCTGAGACATGGAGTAGCAGGCCAGCTTGTATACTTGGCATTCACTGGGATATACCAGCCCAAGAAGTGGTCAAAACTTTTGGAAGGGACCCAGAATTAGTGTGCCCATTCAGGAATTATAGGCTCAGAGATGATATGGTCCTGGACTGAACCATATCAGGAACATCGATCTCAAAGAGAGGCCAAGACAGGACCTCCATAAGAGGGAGAACAGGCTCACTTTACTTGATTAATTTGGGCTTTAGTAAATCAGCACAAGTCTGGTACCCAGAGCTCAGGGGGCTCAACTTCAGGATCCTACTGCTGTGCAGAAGCCCATTAAGTTATCAACAAATAAAGTATTAAGTATTAGGATGACTCATACAATAAGCCCTTAGCTCAGTGGTTCTCAAAGTATGCGCCAGGGCGCACTGGTGTGCCCTAGAAGATTTCCAGGTGCGCACTATGGTATTCCAGAGAAATATGTGCCTATTGGGGACCAAAAAACCAACAGGGTTTTTGGAGTTTAGATTTTTGGGGGACAGAGGTGTGGGGAATTGGCTCTAAGCTGACAGTCTGCCCAACCCCCCACCTCACTTGCCTGATTAGGTTGCAAAAGGCTGTTATGCTGTGGTGCTGGATTGCTTACACTATCCCCCATGTTCCCTGGAAAGACTGGAGGCAAGTTTCTTCTATCCTTTGTTTGGTGTAAAGTTAAGATGATATGTATGGTGGGGATTTTGGATTGATGATTAAACATAAGGAATTGTCTCTTGAAGCCTTTTGGATTTCTATAAAAGAAGAATATGGCAATATTTAAAAAAGCTTTGAACATTTTACTACAATTTTCAACATCCTATTTATGTGAATTAGGATTTTCTACCCTGAACACAATTAAGAGTAAAAAGAGAGGCATTCTCCAATGTATTGATGAGGAAATGAGAGTTTGCCTTTCAATTATATACCCAAACATTGAAGAAATCGCTAGGACACACATCAGGCTCATGTTTCTCATAAACAAGAATGAAAAAACTTAACACATTTGCGCCCGGGACCTGTTGAATTTACTAAATCTTACTAAGAATGTATCTATATATATAAAAAGATAACTTTTTTGTCGTTTTTTATTTTTTAACCCCTCTTTTTAAGAATTCTAAAGAGCATAACTCAAAAAATGTAACAAAAAATTTTTTTAATGTCAGAATAAATTTAATTTTGTCATATTTATTTCATTTAATTACCATAAAAGCACGCTTGGACTTTATATTATTATTATTTTTTAATTAATTTTAATGGAGTGACACCAATAAATCAGGGTACATATGTTCAAAGAAAACATCTCCAGGTTATCTTATCATTCAATTATGTTGCATACCCGTCACCCAAAGTCAAATTGTCCTCTGTCACCTTCTATCTGGTTTCCCTGTGCCCCTACCCTTCTCCCTATCCCACCCTCTCTTCCCTCCCCCCACCCTGTAACCACCACACTCTCTGTCCATGTCTCATAGTCTCACTTTTTTGTCCCACCTATGTATGAAATCATGCTGTTCTCAGTATATATTTTTCTTTAATATTTGACTTAACTATTATAACATATTTCTCAGAAATTTGTATATAGTGCGCCTACAATTATTTGTAGGATTTTAAATGCACCCCAACTTCAAAGTTTGAGAACTACTGCCTTAGCTCGCAACACCAGAGATTTTTTTGGAACCTTGAGGCTCTGTCACCCTTAATGGTTTCTTAGACTAAAAAGGAGGGAAGTTTAGGGACTTGCAACTTGTTCATAGCTTTGCAACTTGTGGGATCAGCTTTGTGATTAAAAGAAAAAACTTAGGTCACAAAGAATTTGATAATTTTGATTTCTTTAGTGTTGGAACTGTTGCCTCTGATTTGGACCCAAACCAATGCATGCATACCGATGTCTAGTAAAAATGAAAAGTGAGTGAATGGGTATGTAGCAATAAAATTTATGCTGATTTTTTTTTCTGTAAAAGGCAAATATTGAAGCCAGAGTCTCTCTTAACTTGTTGGGGGCCCTCAATGGCAGACACATGGGAATATCGTACTGATTTCCTGAATCCCATGGTTCTAGGTTTCAGAAGTGACTCTCTCATGTGAGACTACCTGCATCTAACATTGTCTTGTGCCGTATTCATCTACAGAAGATGGAATTGTGACGGATTTGTGACCCCCAATTAAAATAAAGCTGGAACGTTCTCATTCATTAGTTCATTCAGCAAACATTTACTTTGATTGTTCGGTTAGGTACAGTTCTGGGGATTCTGAAAGGGACCAGATGGGGTCTCCGCGCCCTTCTTCATTCTAGGGGTGTGGATCAGTTGGCGTGCTGGTTTACTTTGGGCTATATCATATATCAGGTAGTCTTTTCAGTCAGCACATCGCCTATCCAGCCTTAATTAAGCCCTTCTCCCTCTCCTTTCCGCCTCTACCCCCTGTGCCTTCATCTCAGAATAGACCATGGTGTTGTGTGGGCAGTCAGTCCATGTTCCTCCAAGGCCTCTGACTGCCACACTGTCTGACACAGGAGCTACAGAGTGTGGCCCGATGAGCAAGAAGGCTCTCCAGGGTTACTTGGCATCACAGATGATGCTGGCGTGCAGCTTCTAGATGAGACTCTTGTTGGAGGACAGTGCACTGCCAGGGGCTAGCCACAGACTCCTGTCTGTTTCTTTCTCTCTGGCCAGGCAGGCAGGCAGGCAAGCAGGGAAATGCAGGTGTGCCGGCTGAGCAGGCTTATACTCTGGTGGAGGTGCACAGGCTCCCTTTGGCTTCAGCAAGCTACCAGCAGCTAACTGGGTGGAAGAAGCCATTGGGTAGGAGGTCTGGCTCCTTGATCCTGTTTCCTTGTAATTATTTTTTTCTTTCCCTTTTCTTTCTCCCTTTTTTTTTTTTTTTAACAACGTATGTGTGCATGCAGAAAGACAGACAGGTGGAGATGAGAAGCATCAACTTGTAGTTGTGGCTCTTTAGTTAGTTGTTTATTGATTGCTTTCTATATGTGCCTTGATTGGGGGAGGGTGCACTCCAGCTGAACCAAGACCCCTTGCTCAAGCCAGTGACCATGTCTGTCATCCCTTGTTCAAGTTGGTGACATTGGGGTTTCAAACCTGTGTCTTCAGTATCCCAGGTCGATGCTCTATCCATTGCGCCACTGCCTGGTCAGGCCTTGTAATGTTTTCCAAAGTGGGCTGTCCATACATAGGCAAACTGCCTTCTGCTTCTCCAGCTTGAAGGGAACCTGCTTGACCTGGACAGAGGGTAGGTTGATGGACAGCAGCTGGATGGAGACTCACTGCTTTGGAAACACTTGTGGTGAGGTTGCATCAGAAAGGTCCCTTTTGTGGTCCACTGGTCAGGAAAACAGAACTGGTTTTGGTAATGGTGGTGGCTCTTTTTAGCATGGGCATACTGAGACACCATGGTAGAGCAGACAGAGCAAGGGTCTTGGGGTCATTTTTGTCTCACCTGAAGTGTCTACCAGCTCTGTGACCTTGACAAGTGTGTCACCTCTCTAGGCTTCAGTTTCCTTTCCCTGTGAATAACAGGGTTAGACAGGGTGGTTTCCTAGGCCCCTTTCAGCCTGGAGCCTTTAACCTTTACACTGTCTCTGTCCACAGGCCTTGCCCCGGGTCAGCTGTACACGTACCCTGCCCGCTGCTGGCGAAAGAAGAGACGATTGCACCCTCCTGAGGACCCAAAGCTGCGGCTGCTGGAGATAAAACCTGGTCAGTGCCGTCTGGAGTTTGGCTGGGCCCGCAGTGGGAGAGGAGGGAAGCGCTGGGCTGGTCCAGGACAAGGTGGCTTTGCTCCCTTGTCTATAACTCTAAACTTTCCAGAAGGATGAACTTGCTCACATAGTTCAGAAGTGTGCCTGTTCTCAAGTATAAACACATCCATGTGTCCACCAAAGCTTTTCACCCCTGGTGTGTTTTGTGACTTCCCCTTTTGTCTCCCTCTTGCTACCCCGGGAGTAGAGTAGGCAGGCACAAGGTGGGAACAGGCCCAGGATGAATTACTTGCCCAACTGAGCATTAGGAGCTGAGGCTCTTTGGGATGAGTAATACCTTCCGGTGGCTTCAAGTAAAGAAATGTCGTCCCAGGTTGTGTTTCTGAGAAGGCAAATGTGTTGTGCACCATATTGTGAGTGAGCTTTTGTAGCATCTTACATGAAAGGGCCACACACTAGAAATAGAACCGTCTTGGACATGGAAATGGAAGAACTTGAGTTAAAATTTGTCTACAGGTGGTGCTGATTGCTTTGTGGCCATGCAGAAGGAGTTGGTAGGTTTTCTTGACGACTGATTTTATTAATTACGCTTCTGACTAGATGACCATCGTCAAACCTGCAGCTGGGTTGCAGCAAGGCCAGGTGGTTGCCTGGGTCTTTAGCTGTAAGGGAATCTCTCATTTTTGGTGGTGCAGGGGCTCGACCGTGAGTCAGAGGTGAGAACTGTGCTGTCAAGTAATCAAAGGCAGAACGGACATCTTTCCTCCCATTGTCACCAAAGCATGCAGACCCTGCCTCACCCCTGCCTTTTCATACTGACCCTTTAGGCCGGGGTCCTCAGACTTTTTATACAGGGGGCCACTTCACTGTCCCTAAGACCATTGGAGGGCCAGACTATAAAAAAAATACTATGAGCAGCCCTGGCTGGATAGCTTAGTTGGTTAGAGCATTGACCTGGACTGCCGAGGTTGCCGGTTCTATCCCCGGTCAGGGCACATACAGGAACAGATGTTCCTGTCACTCTCTCCTGCTCTCTCTCTTACTTTCTCTAAAAAAAAATCAGTAAAATAAAACATAAAAGAAAAGTTATAATAAAAAAAGAAGAAAAAACTATGAACAAATCCCTATGCACACTGCACATATCTTATTTTAAAGTAAAAAAACAAAACGGGAACAAATACGATATTTAAAATAAAGAACAAGTAAATTTAAATCAACAAACTGACCAGTATTTCAACGGGAACTATGGGTGTGGATGCATCCTGTGCTCCTCTCACTGACCATCAATGAAAGAGGTGCCCCTTCCAGAAGTGCGGCAGGGGCCGGATAAATGGCCTCAGGGGGCCGCATGCGGCCTGCGGCCATAGTTTGGGGACCCCTGCTTTAGGCTGTTTATTCTCTGCAAAATCTTTCCTTAGAGTTCAGAATGTTTTCATTCACAGTGGTTAAAACCTGCTTCGCCTGTTCATTTCAACCTAGGTATCACTTGTGTACAAGTTTTATTTATTAAGGGTGGGAGGGGGCTGTATTCTTCAATGCACTTCATCCAAGCTCTCAAATGGCCTTACACAATTTACGGATCCTTGCAAACACTCCAGGGTAATGACTGAGGTGGTTCTAATACCCCCTCCGCCCCACACACAAGATTCAGGGTATAGGAGAGCCGTGTGTCCTGGAGCGGCGCAGTCCAATAGAAGTCTAATGCAAGCCACGGTGTCATTTTACACTTTCTAGTAGCCACATGAAAAAGAAAAAGGAATGGGCACAATTAATTTCAGTAATAGAATTATATAAAATATGATCATTTCAGCATGTAATTAATATAAAAATTATAAATGAGTTATTTCCCGTCTTGTATTGTGTTTGGGTCTCTGTGTATTTTGCACTTTCAGTACTTTCAGTTGTGGACTAGCCCCATGCCAAGTGCTCATTTGCCGTAAGAGGATAGTGGTGCCCATTTTGGTCAGTGTGGTTCTAGAATTACACTCCATCAAAGTATGGTTTGACCAGTGCAGGCATCACCTGGGAGTGTGGTAGAGATGTAGGATCTTGGACCTCACCCCAGACCTGCTGAGTCAGCACCTGAATTTCATCCAATCCCCAGGACTGCGTTCCCAGAATGCACATTTGAGAACCTGTGGTCTAGAAGACGTGCAGGTGGTGGGACCACAAGTCAGTGTGGCATGACTGCACAGCATCTACATTTCTTTAGTAAGCGTAAACAATTGACGATATGAACAGTTTAATTTAGAGGTTGGGGTCTCCTTTCTTGTTCCAGATTCCTTGGTCCTGGTGTCATGAAAGTGGCAAGGATGAGGAAACCCCTGGTTTAATCCTTATCAGCACTAATTTAATTCCACTTGTTTCAGAGCTTTGTAGGAGGTGCCATAGTGAGAGGGTGAACAGTGATGCCGGGTTGGCTGTGTTGACTCTGAAGGGGAGGCTGTTATTCAGGTGTCTGTCACTAGTTGTATGTGTCTCCATGTTTTAGTGTGTGAACCCTCTGGGGGTCAAGAAAACCTGCCTGACCAGGAGGTGGCACAGTGGATAGAGCATCGGACTGGGATGCGGAAGACCCAGGTTCGAGACCCCGAGCTCACCAGCTTGAGCACGGGCCCATCTGGCTTGAGCAAAAGCTCGTCAGCTTGGACCCAAGGTCGCTGGCCCCAGCAAGGGGTTGCTCAGTCTGCTGAAGGCCCGCGGTCAAGGCACATGTGAGAAAGCAATCAATGAACAACTAAGGTGTTGCAATTGCAACGAAAAACTAATGATTGATGCTTCTCATCTCTCTTCGTTCCTGTCTGTCTGTCCCTATCTATCCCTCTCTCTGTCCCTGTAAAAAAAAAAGAAAAAGAAAAGAAAACCTATATTTCCCCATTTGTTGGTAGACACAGTGGTACTTGGGATTTCTAGCTAGACTACAGGTTCATTATGAGGATTAAACAAGCAGTATGTAATATTTGCCCTTTCAAACCCTTTTAATGAAAACATTTAAAAAATTGTGTTAGTAATAAGTCATGTGTTTTGACATCTTAAAATATGATATAGTGCAAAGTAAGACCCATTCTCCAAAGATGCAGTCAGTGCCACCAGAGACTTTTCAAGAGATCAACTATGCATACACTAGGAATTAGATCTATATAACCATCTGGCCTCTTTTTTTTTTTTTTTAAATGAGGGGATATAATGAGACAGACTGCTGCATGTACTCTTACCGGGATCCACTTGGCAACCCCCTGAGGCTGATGCTTGAATCAGCTGAGCTATTTTTAGTGCCAGAGACTGATGCCCGGACCCATCAGCTATTCTCCATGCCTGGTGCAATGCTCAAACCAGATGAGCCACTGGTGGGAGGGAATTATGGAGAGATGGGGAAAGAAAAGGGGAGAGAAGCACTTCTCATGTGTGACCTGACTGGGAATTGGATCTGGGATGTCCATATGCCAGACCAATTATCTATCCACTGAGCAAACCAGCCAGGGCCCATCCCCTCTTCTTTTTATACAGCATGATCACCATGCATTTTGTTCTTTCCATTTAAATGCATGTGCCTCAGGCATTGGCCATGTGAGTACAGGCGGTCCTCGGGTTATGACACAGTTCCTTTCCTACGAAAGTGATGTAACTCAAATTTTGGTGTGAGTTGAAACACACCCTAGCCTAACACAAACGGAATACTTGCACTTTGAACGTTTCAAAATGGTGTAGCTAAGTACATTGGGGGAAGCCAACTCCCTCATTCATATGCCGCCTTACTGCGTATTCTGCTGCACGCATCCAAACTAGCTTGCCCATGTAGTCCATGAGTACAGTGTTAACAGTGTAAGCCAAAACACTCGTCTCAATTTTAAAGTTTTTATGGGGGTGAGTGTCTTAAACTTGAAATGTTGTATGTTGAGACTGTTGTAACCCAAGGACCCTCATAAAGAGAGTTTTCTCATTCCTTTTTTTATATTTTCTATTATTATTATTATTTGTGTGTGTGTATGTGAGACAGAGATAGAGAGAAGGACAGATAGGGACAGACAGGGAGAGAGATGAGAAGCATTAATTCTTCATTGCGGCATCTTTGTTGTTCATTGATTGCTTTCTCATATGTGCCTTAATGGAAGGGTCTACAGCAGAGCGAGTGACCTCTTGCTCAAGCCAGCAACCTTGGGATTCAAGCCAGTGACCTTTGGGCTCAAGCCAGCAACCGTGGGGTCATGTCTATGATCCCACGGTAAAGCCAGAGACCCCACACTCAAGCTGGTGAGTCTGTGCTCAAGCCGGCAGTCTCGGGGTTTCAAACCTGGGTCCTCTGCATCCAGTCCGTTGCTCTATCCCCTGCACCATCGCCTGGTCAGGCCTGTTCCCAATTTTTGTTTCTAAGTTTTCTAATTTAATCAGTGATGCAATGAATATTTTGCATGTACTTTGTTAATATAAAGGCTTTTATTATAAATACGTGACACTAATTTTAAATTGTTAGTCTTTTTGTTTTTATTCTTAACATTTATATAATAAGAACACTATATCAGACTAATTGGATATGGTATTTATATATTGGTTAAATTTTTTTTTTAATAGAACAGAGACATTTAGCACTGTAAAATACCTCAGACCTCATTAACTCCAATTCTTTATTTTATTGAGGTCTGGATGGGTTAGGAGACTTGCTCAAAGTCACAGAGCAATTCCTGTGGGAAACAGCAAAGGTCGCTTGATTTCTCTGTTCAATGCTTTTTTGCTTTTTTGTGATACTGATAGGTATACTAAAAGAAACTTTTTTTTAAAATTTTATGTTTGTTTTTTTTTCTTTTTTATAGGGATAGAGAGTCAGAGAGAGGGATAGATAGGGACAGACAGGAATAGAGAGAGGCGAGAAGCATCAATCACTAGTTTTTCACTGCTGTTGCGACGCCTTAGTTGTTCATTGATTGCTTTCTCACATGTGCCTTGACCATGGGCATTCAGCAGACCGAGCAACCCCTTGCTGTAGCCAGTGACCTTGGGTCCAAGCTGACGAGCTTTTCCTCAAGCCAGATGGGCCCGTGCTCAAGCTGGCGAGCTCGGGGTCTCGAATCTGGGTCTTCCGTATCCCAGTCCGACGCTCTATCCACTGTGCCACTGGCTGGTCAAGCTAAAAGAAACTTTCACGAGGCTTTTCCCCTTAAAATTTTTTAAAAATAAAACATACATGTATTATTAAAATGTACCCAAGAGATAGTTGGAATTTCTTTAGTCATAATTGTCAGACATTCAAATCATACTAGCCTACCAAAAGAAGTTGAGTTGGTTTAAGTTACAGTAAATCCCAGAGTTGACTAGTTTTAGGCATAGTTGAATCCAGGGCCTCAAGCATTGTATTAGTGAGGGCTCTATGTCTCTTTCTACCTTTTACACTTTTCTTTCCATGGGACAGGCAAAGCCCCATGCTCAGCAGCCCCAGCCTTAGTGCTCATCATACCAGCAGAAAGGCATTCTTTTCAACAGCTGTGATGAAGAGAGCCCTGAAAGGTCTGATTAGCTGGCTGGGTTTATGCCCGTCCCACCAATCACTGCTACCCAGGGGATGGGACAATCTGATTGAATCATCATCATTATCCCGAGTGTCTGAATAGTACTCTAATTTACAAATCCCTTAACAAAGCATTTTCATTTATTTTTTATTTTTTGAGAGAGATAGAGACACAGGGCCAGACAGACAGAAAGGAGGGAGATGAGAAGCATCAACTCATAGTAGTGGCACCATACTTCATTGATTACTTTCTTATATGTGCCTTGACTAGGTGGCTCCAGCTGAGCCAGTGACCTCTTGCTCAAGCCAGCAACCTTGAACTCAAGCCAACGACCTTTGAGCTCAAGCCAGCAACCATGGGGTCATATCTGTGATCCTAGCTCATGCTGGCAACTCTGTGTTCAAGCTGGCAACCTTGGGGTTTTCAAAACTGGTTCCTCGGCCTCCCTGGTTGACGCTTTATCCACTGTGCCACCTCCTAGTCAGACCAAAGCATTTTCACTTATATCATCACTTCATTGGTCCTTACTGCCTGGGAGGCAGAGAGGGAAGAATGGGTAAAAGTGAATACCGTTATATAAACCCATTTTATAAGCAGTGTGGACAGAGCTAAGGAGAGTTTTCTATACTGCTTGTTTATCTGAGGACCAGTCTCACTGTCAGTGGGACTGGGGCCAGAAGCTGTTTATGTGTGTTTGGTCCCTCCGTCTGCAGACATTTATATTGGGCACACTAGCCTTCCCAGTGGCTCCGTATGGAGCAGCTGGGGTTATAGCTGGCTTTGGACTCCCCCATCCTTGGGCTGCCATGACGTGTGGGGAGGGGAAAGGGAGAATCCTAAGCATGGTGATTTGCTGTAGCCAAGTGCCCACCAGCACATTGTGTGTATATCTGATAATTTGAAAGTTTTCCTTGTCCTCTGCCCTCACGCTTGGGCCGAGGCTGAGATGGTAGTTCCTGATCTCAGGTGGTAGAGGCCCCAGCCTTTGAGATGGCCAGAGCCTTGTGGGAGGACCGTCTCTGGAAAGGTAAGGTAAGTGCCAACCCAGACGAGGCTGCGCTCTCAGAGGTGGGATATGTTCCACCATATCCCAAGGTGACAATTTCCCAACTCAGTTGGGCTCACCTGAGGCAGGTCCTCCTTCAGGCCAGGACTCAGGCTCTGAGAAACAGCACAGAGCCCAGGGCTGGATTAAACAACTTTTCAAAGGACAGAGCTCCTTTTCGGATGAACCTGTTCCCCCTCTTTGGCTAATCTGACCTACTACTAAAATCAAAACCCCCAAATCCTTGGGCCAGATGTTCAGCATTTCTGTGTTCTCTGCTGAGTCTATTACCCAATCAGGCCTGGCCCTCAGGAAGTTGTACCACCTCAGACTGTGACTACAGGCTGTGCACCATGATTCTGGGGAAGTGTCTGAGAGTCAGTGATAAGGGGCCTAAGCCGAGGACCTCCGCATCAGGCAGGCCCATCTAGAGAGGGTGAAGCAGCACAGAAAAATATACTCCTTTCAGCCTTTTTACACAAGCCAAAATTTCAGAAAAGGAGCATCCAGATCCTCAGTTGGCCCATGTGGTCTGTTGGAAGAAGACACCTTCATTGGGTGGACAGTTACAAAACTGTCCCTTCTGGTCTGTTAGTACAGCACAGCTGGAACTCAGCCCCTGTCAAGTGTCTCTGCCCACATCATTTACAAAATTGGTAAACCCTTCTCAAGCACAGAGTCGATTTGGACAATATTTTTAAATGTCTCGCTTATCTTTATTCCACTTGATTTGGGTTAAAAGAGGGCTAGATTTTTTTGGTTGGTACTTTTTAGTGTGACACAGGGTAGAGTCCTTGGTCAGAGTCCCTGGAGAACTTGAAACAGATTCTTGGTAGGTGGGAACAGTCAGCTGGGTCGATGAATAGAGGCGGATCTTCTTGGGGATAGAGGAGCAGTTGAAGGAAACAGAAGGAGAGGCTAGGGGCTGCTTGCTCTCTTTACACAGTTCAGTGGAATTGGGAATAGTATTTAAAAAGTACATACCCTTTGACCTAGAAAGTCTGCTACTAGGAATTTGTCCTATAATAAATACATACTAACAATGTAGTATAAGGTTGTCCATTGTAGCATGGTTTGTAACAACAATAACAAAGAATGGAAACAACCAGAAGGTCCATTGATAGGGGACTAGTTAAATGTATAGAACATAAATGGAATAATACTGTTTTGTCTTATGAAGGAATGACTTGATAAAATGGAAAGATGACCCCCCCTAGCTGGATCGCTCAGTTGGTTAGAATATTGTCCGGAAGTGCACAGGCTGCTGGTTCTGTCCCCGGTCAAGGCACATACAGGGACAGGTTAATGTTGCTCTTTCTCTCCCTAAAATCAATAAATAATGGTTAAATACTTTTTAAAAAATGGAAAGATATCCAAGATATATATATATATCAAGATATATATACATATCAAAGTATATGTATATATGTATCTATATATAGATATATGTATTTTTTTAGAGAGAGAGACAAGAAGGAAGAGAGATAAGCATCAATTTGTCATGGCTGCATTTTGGTTGTTCATTGATTGCTTTTCATGCATGCCTTGATCGGGGGGGGGGGGGCGGCTCCAGCCAAGGCCAGCGACCCCTTGCTCAAGCCAGTGACCTTGAGCTTCAAGCCAGTGACCTTGGGCTTCAAACCAGTGACCTTTGGACTTGAGAGTGACCGTGGGATCATGTTGATGATCCCATGCTCAAGCCGGCGACCCCTCGCTCATGCTGGTGACCTCAGGGTTTCAAATCTGGGACCTCAGTGTCCCAGGTTGACGTTCTACCCACTGCCACCACTGGCCCGGCTGTGCAAGAGATACTGTTCAGTGGAAATAAAAACAAATGGTACAGCATCATGTACAACCCTCTGGGCGAACCACGCAAGAAATTGATAATCAGTTTGTTTATCCTGGGCTGAATTCTCTTTACATTTATGGAAGCTAGAAGGCTGAGCTTATGTTGAAAGAAAACCAACAAATGAATCAACCAAGCCTTGGGACTCCTCTACCATCCAGCTTCTAGAATGCCCTTCCTTCCCTCGCTCTTCCCTTCCAGCCTCCTAGTATGGGCTCTCCTGAGCTCCCCTTGGCAAGCTCCAGGAATCTAGTCGTGTCTAAGGCCCTTGGAGCCTCCCTTGGGCTCCACCATCAAGCACCCTTATCTCCTTGCGGAGAGAGCGAGAGGAGTTCTCTTGATTTTTGAGAGACAGGTGGCACTGGCCTGGAGCGAAATTATCTCAAGGCATGTGTTTTCTTCTATGTCAGACCCTTCCATGGATAATGAGGAGATGCCACAAGCAATTTATCATGCCAACACCCAGCTTGTCCCTCTGGTCTTCCTTTGTGTCCCTGCCTGAGTCTACCCAGTGGCAGGCAGCTTTCAGCAACAAAGCCAGGGTGTAATGTGGGGTAGAGTTGAGCTTGACCCCAGATTTGCAGAACTGAGAACTCTGTCAGGAAACCAGGTCAGAGCAAGGGAAGGGGTGTATCTTGAGGGACCTCGGGGAAGGTCTGAGGACAGGGCTGCAGAGCCACCCACTTCCAGTGCAGCCTTTTGAAGCACAGAAGCCATCTGCGCGGAGTAGACATCGCAGGGTGGGAGTGGGGATCCTGATGGCTGCTGTTTGTTCTTGGGCAAAAATATCCGCTGATGGAGCGCACCCCAGCCCTGCTGTCCTCATCCCCTCGCCCTCACTGTGGACATTCCCTCCCACCCGTTTCTTTACTACTTGCTGAAAATAAAAATGTGTCTGTGGGGTGGGATGGGGCTCAGAGCTGGGCAGAGCTCTCTTGAATTTGAAAGCATTCTCAGTGTCCCTGGACCTGTGCCTTTCTCACGCCTAGCATCACCCCTCCAGTCAGTCCTGAATAAGTATCTTGCAACCTCCTACTGGCCTGGGCGTCTGAAGGACAACACATGCAACATTATTTCTCTCCACTGACTGACAATGGAGTTCAGTGTTCCCTGCAGTTTGCACTTGGCTGCAGAGCAGATACAAGGTGTTTCCTGGTGCAACCGTCACAGTTCATGCGACATGAAGACTCGGGTGAAGTGTCCTGGGGCCTGAGAGCAGCCTCCCCTGGACCAGTTCCCCAAGCATGGAGCTCTGGCCTTGTGACGGGGGAGCTGAGCTGGCAGGAGAGAAAGGTGGGTAGTAAATATCCACCAGAAAGCCCCAAATTAGGGCAGATGTTGGGCAGAAGCCAGCTGATGAGAAAAGAGGCCTTCAACTCCCCTCACTCTCCCTTTTTTTGAATGAAGAAGAGAAAAGGGCTGGGAACTAACTTCTACTTGTATCCCTCTGGATAGCTTATCTGAGTAGATCATTTAGCATCTAACCCTGGACCTTTTGGTCCCCATGGTCTGGGGTAGATTTTATCTTTGTTTCAGAGGTTGGGAAACTGTGGCACGTATTAGGAAGTTAATTTCTCAGGAGATATCAGTGAAGCCAAGGAAAGAACCCGAGGGGAAGCCTGTTGGAACTGGCTCCATGTTGCTCCCGGACCCAACCCATATTCATCTTCTCAGGCCAATAGGACTTGACAACAGGCGTTTATTCTGCTTCCAGGATGTACGGAGGCCTTGTAAATCCCTCTGCTTTAGGGGAGCAAGCGTGGCTCTTCGCCACCCCTGCCAAATTCTAAGGGTGACGGGAGGGAAGGCAGCCAGGCATAAAGTTCAGGTTCTTTTACTTTTTTTTTTTGGCAGTCACTCAATGACTGGGATGAATGGCCAGGGTAATCACCCGCCACCACAAGTTGTTTGGGGAACATGCACAGTAGGACAGGGACCTGAGGAGATGTTAGCCTGGGGTGCTTGAAAGCAGAGAGTGCCATAGCCAGACCCCCGAGGGGCGCCCCTCCCAAGGGGGCGGGGCTCAGACTGAGACAGAGCTGAGTCTTGCCTGCTTGGGCAGAAGTAGAGGCCAGTTTGCTCGCCTAGGGTGCTGTCCCTACAGCACTGCACTGCCAGAACGCTACAGATGGGAGCAGACTGCGGCCAACTTCCCTAGCTTTTGAAAATCCTGCATCTTAATTAGTTCCCTACTGCTTTTGTACATGGCCCACATTTTAATAGTCTCCAGGCTTGTTCCACCATTTGCGCTCGGATGTTCGGCGTGATTTCTCTTCTCCTCGACAGTCCCCCTGACTCCTCCGGCACCCTCCCAGTCCGGGAACAACTTGGGGAACGCCGATGTGCCAAGCATGTAGCCAGAGATTGATGAGCCTGTCAGCTGGCTCCCTCTGCCCCCGCCCCCCTCCTGTGTGCTCCTCACAGGGATGAGCCAGGCTGGCGGGGGTGGGGGGGGGTGAGATGGGGGAGGCGAAGGAAGAGACCCATGGTGCCCTAGCCAGGTGTGAGCCAGTGGACAACGTGACCTTCTCCTGGCCCGCAGAGAAGTCTGGCTGTGTCCTTCCAAGGGGGAAGGACACTCCAGCTCCCACCCCCATCTGTCAGTGCTTATCTGTCTGCGCGGGGGGTTGCCGGAGCTTGGTAGGCTGGGAGAATGGATGCCTTCAAGTGCATCAGGGGGAAATGACCAGTCATTTATCTCTTTCCTGCAGTGTCAGAGCCTGCAGCCATCCATCCTGGAGGCCTGCAACAGCAGCTTCTTCAGCTCTTGTTGGCCTCCCGAGTGGGGGAGCGGGAGACTGGTGGGCCGGCCACTGCAGCCCCTGCTTCATGCCATGACTGTTTATGGGTTTTTAAATTTTTTAACCTTCCTGGCAGTCTTGGGAAAGGAGCTGGGTCTGGGGGCCTGAGCCTGGGCTGCCGTGGCCTGGAAGGTACACACTTTGAGGACAGAAGCCCTCCCCTTTTTATTCATCTGTGTCCCTAGTCTCCAGAACTTAGTAGGCTTGGTGTATAGTGGGTGGACAATAAAGATTTATTAAAGGAATGAAGGAAAGAAAGGTAGCTGGTGTTTGATCTCAAGCGTGATGAATATGGCTTCACTCTCCTCATCCCCATTTCACAGATGAGGGAGACTGAGCCAGGGAGAAGCCTTCGGCGGCTGGCCTTGCCTTCCTTTCCAGTTTCCAGTCTGGCCTGTGGACTGTCCCAATTCTGTCATCTCGCCTCTCTTTGGTAGGCACTACAGCTGTGCTCTGCAGGAGGAGGACACTAAACAGGGATCACAGGCCTGGGTTCCAGTTCAACCCCTCCGCCAACAGGCTGTGTGATTTTGGGTGGTTAGCTGACCACTCTCTGGCTTTGATTCTTCTTTTGTAAAAGGCAGCCTGGTGGCTGCGCTGCTCACGTCACAGGGTGTTCTGAGAGCCATGTGGAATGGTGGAGCTGAGGACCTGCGATGCCCCTCCAGGCTGCGCTGCTGGGTGGCCGAGGGAGGGGTCTCTGCCAGCACCGTTTCCGGCCCCCGCTCCAGTGGAGCACTGCTGTGGGCAGCGCTGCCCAGCTGGAGGAGTGCGTGTTGTCTGGCCCACAGTGCGAATGCATTCTGCCTTAGAGGCTTTTCAAAGGCCGAAGTCTGGTATTTTCTGAGGAGAGAAACCCTGGCATCTGGCTGTGGATCAGCCCTTAGCAGAACCTTAGCTTTCACAAGCTCACACCGTTTGTCCCAGAGTTCAGCCCTCTGTCATCCGTTGCCTGGGACACAGATATTAAACTGGGGAGACGTCCCTGCTTTTATTAAAAAACCAGGGTGCTAGGCCGGGCTGGATGGCTGAGTCTTCTGCCCTTGTTCTGGGCCGGTCCCCCTTCTGAGCACTGGGCACCTGGGCTCTATACCTGGCTTTTACCCTGTTCACTGTGTGGGGATGGCCTCTGCTCAGATGCCAGGGAATTGCACCCCAATACATACTGCCCCCTGGATGTGTCTGACAACCAGGGTGTAAGTATTATGAGGACAGGGCTTGTCTGTATCATGAGTGGGTCTCTCCTAAGCTCAGTGGCTCATTGGTGGGTCTGTACACATAATATTGTAGGAACTACTAACTGTTCCCAACTTCTGCCTTCATTCTCCTCGGTTACTTTCAGAGTGGTCCTGTTACAATGGAAGCATTATCATGCTGCTTTTTGCTTGACACCTCCAGTGGCTTCCGATTGTACTCAGAGTGGAAGCCAACATTCCCACAGTGACCACAAGGCCCTTCAAGGCCTCTGCAACTCTGAACAGGGCTCTTCTTCCCACTGGATCGCCATGCTCCAGGCTGGTGACCTTGGCACTGATGGCTCCTTTGCCTAGAATGTTTATTTTCTATATTTTTTCTCTCCCACCAGAATAAAAACATCTGCGAGGCAGGAATTTTTGTCTCTTGTTCACAGCTCTGTCCCCAGCACCTTGTACAGAGTCTGGTACATAGTGCTTAATAATTATTTGTCAAGTGAATGAGTAGAGTAAGACATCCTGTCTGTGGTTCTGCCAGGATTTCCAAATCTGCAAGTCAGTGTCCACCCTGGGATTGAAGCAGGGCCAGCATCTCGGCCCTCAAGCTGTGTGTCATTCGCAGCCTCTGTCCTCTGCGCTGCTCTGGACTCAACCTCTTTGCTTCCATTCTCCCTGGGCCTGTGCCCAGGCTGGGGGAAGGTGTGCCTCGCCATCTCATGCTCTGAGAGTGTCAGGGTGAGGAGTTTGCAGAGAAGTCTAAGGAGAAGGGGGACTGTAGTAGGTGAAGGAAAGGGAGTGCATATTAATGGAGCCCCGCCCCATGTGCCCAGCACTCTTGTATCCATGATCTTATGCCATCATAACAACACCAGGAAGTGCACTTTGTTCTTCCAGTTCTACAGACAACAGAGACCAAGGCCAATGTATGTTTAGGGTACTGAGCTGACTATTCACCCCAGCGCAGCCTCTTGCACTTTCCAGTTATCTGTATTTCCTTGAACTGTTTCTCCATTCAATCCATTCCTGTCATTCCTCCCCTTCCCACTGTCCTGCTAAGCTGCCCTGACCTGGTCTGTTGGCCAACGCAGTGGTGGCCTCCTTTAACAGTGTGGGAGTTTTTCTGCATCTTGGGGTGGGGGAATGCTTCTCTGTGGTTCTGACCTTCATGTCAGCTTATGAGTGGGTGGGTTGCTGCAGTAGGGTATGGGGACCAGAGGTCATTTAATGGGAATGATCAGCCCCCCTGTAGTGTGGGTATTTTGGATTCTTAAACAAGTGATAATAAGGGCCTGAAGAGTGTAGCCTGGGTAAGGGGTCCTCAACTCTTTTATCTATTTTGAGCTTTGCGAATGGCAAAACAGTGAGTTAAATGCTGCCAAGAAAATGGCACCCCTGAGAAACGAGCAGATGGATTCCTGGACCTGCCATCATCTCAGGAAATCAAGTCTTTGGTTCCCCCCAATGTCTGATGGGGACACATGAAACAATGATTCTTAAGCTCACTGCTTCTTGGTGTAAGGTGGTGTATAATAAGTCCAGGGATTTCTGATGAGTTTTACTCCTTGAAATAAGCACTCAGAGAGAAAACTGTACATTTGTATTTTAAAAGAAAAACTAGAGGCAGGTAAAAACAACAACAAAAAAACTGAGCCATCATGATCTAGTAGGATTGTCTGCCATTGTCTATGGGATTTCTCCTTCTCTTTTGCACCATAACTCTATCTCCAGACCCCTGCCTCAGAGAGAGCTCATGATGGATGGACGGATGGATGTGCCTTGTCGGGTGTTTCACCGCAATTTCCCTCGGGGAAGTCTGTCTGTTGGCAGAGCGCAGCCTCCCGAAAGATGGTATCTCTTGCAAACTCGACAGCTAACAGACAGCTCTTCTCTTTGTATATTTCCCCAAAGAAGAACTGTCTTAATCTGTTTTTTATGTGGCATATTTTATTATAATCCATATATGACTTGCAGGTTCTCAGTTCTCCATCCTGAGCCAAGGAAGATAAAAACACGCATGAGGAGTCAGAGGCTCTGTGAACCTGTGACACCCAGGCATGTGCATTTTTAAATGACCTGGGATTTAATTACTCACTGTGCTCCCACATTGCACTTTCGGGCTCATCTTGCCTGCATTCTGTTAATGAGCTCAGTGGCTCCATCAACCCAGTGGAAGCTTTGCTTTTGGTGCATTTGGTGGCAGGCTTAGGGCACCTGTGTCCAAGGAATGTGGCTTTGATCTCCATCCAAGAGGATGCTGCCCTGTCCACCCCGTCCACAGCGCTGGGGAGAAGCAAGCCACTGCTCTTTGCTGGTGATTTTCTTTTCTTTCTCTGCTTTTATTTGTGCTTTTTTATTTTATTATTTTTAAAGACTTTCTGTGCTTCAGTCCTTGTTTGTCTAAGAGGTTTTTTCTTATTTGGAAACCGATTTGCTTCGGTTTGCACAGAAGCTGTCTCTGGTGTGATGGATCGTGCTGGAAGTCACCCAAGGAGTATCTCTGTTCCCAATTAGAAGTGGAGGCAGAGCTGCTTACGGGGGCCGAGGGAGGCGGCTGGCTTGGGTGACAGCTGCTGCTGCTCTGGAGAGAGTAACGATCCGTGGGTTTATATTCATGTGTATAAAATCAGGCTAATTTAAAAGTGAATTATGTGTGTGTTTTGGACCATTTTCTTTTAAATGTTAAAGGTCTGATGACTTCTGTCAGGTTATGTGGTTCCTAAATTTGTGCGAGTTTCAAAATGAGTACACTTTTAAAGAATTACTAAATCCTACACCCAGGTGAGATGTATGCAAATAAAACTGAGGCGATCCCATTGCTCAGAGCTCACCAGGGAGCGTGTGTAGGATGTATGTTGTGCAAGAGCTTGGACCTGTTACCTTCTTTTCCCTTTCATTCGGGACCCTCCCGTGGTCAGGGGCCAGGGACCGTACCCTGTGCAGGTTTGTGCAGAGGACGCTGGTTAGCATGTTACTCTTACCCACGGTGTTTTGAAGCCAGGATGTGCCAGTGGTCAGCTAGAGTGCTATCTGAGAATGGCGCCTGGCCAGGTATTAAGCAGGCAACATCAAGGACCGTATTTAACGTCTTTTCCTTTTTTTGGAAGCAAATTATAGTAAATATACTTTTAATGCTATAAACCTGCACCAATATGATAGCCACTAGATAAATGTGCCTACTGAGTACTTGAAATGTGGCTTATTTCGAATTGAGGTGCTATCTGTGTAAAATACACAGCCAGATTTTGAAGACTTAGTGCAAAGAAAAGAATTAAAAATTGTATTAATATTTTTTATATTGATTTCATGTTGAAATGATCATATTTGGATATATTTGATTACAGAAAATATATTACTAAACTTAATTGCACCTGTTGCTCTTTACTTTTTAAAATGTGGCTACTAGAAAGTTTAAAATTCTATAAATGGCTCACGTTATATTTCTGTTGGATAGGGCTGCTACACCATTAAAATCAGAATTACCCAAACTTTAATAATCACATGTTATAGGTCACTCAGAACATCCCAGACTCTATATACATCATGTAATTTTGAATCTTAAGTTTTGAATAGAAAAAACAGAACAAAAATTGATAAGCCCCATTTTTCACTTTATTTCTCACACTGTTTTCTTTTCTTTTGTTTGTTTGTTTGTGAATCTTCTCAGTTTCTTTGTGCGATGTATTAACCTTGTTAATTCTCACACCAACACTATGAAATAGGTGCTATGATCATACCCATTTAGCATAAAGGGAAAAGGAACCTTAGAGGTTTAAATAACTAGCCTGTTGTCCCTCAACCAATATATGGCAAAGCTAGGATTTGACTCCAGGGCTGTCTGAAAGCAGAACTTCTGTAAGCCAATTAGATATCTTGGCAGTTAGGCAAGAATGATACCACTGCATCTCTCTGTGACCCTGGGAAAGCCTTCTTATCTTTCTGTGTTCCACTTTCCTCATGGAGGAATTGGGTGCTAGCTGCTGTTGGAAGTTCCTTCTAGCACTGTGCATGTAGGGAGCCCATTTCAGAGTTTCCATTTTGGTTTTCTTTTCCATCTTGATCTTCTGTGCCCATAGTAAAGGACCAGAGGACTAAGAGAGTAGATTGAATTGTGGGAAAGCAGGTTGGAGGAATACTTAGCATGGCAGTAAGAAGGACCAGAGAAGGCAGAGGAGGATGTTCAATCGAGGACAGCTTCTTTGTGTCGTTACTGTTGTGGCAGAGTAAACACCACATGGGGATGTTCAGAGAGAGCAGAGCCCGGGCCTATGACAAACCTGCCTTCTACCTCAGCAAAGATCTGCCTTTTATATAAAAATATGAAAACTACGGAGAGAGCCTAAGAATGCAATGAAAATGTACAAAGGTTTGGAAACAAGACTTTTCAAAGGATGGACCAAAGAGAGGCAAGGTGAAATCTGTACAATTTAGAGATTAGGTGAATGGGTTCTGGAGGCAGATTGGGGTCAAGGCTGGACTCTACCCTTTACCAGCTGTGTGATATTAAGCAAGTTCTATACCTCCCTAAGCTTCAGTGTCTGCATCTGTAAGATGGGTTAACTGTTTTTGCCTCTTGGGTAGTGGTGGGGATTAAGCAATATATAGCAACAACAGATGCCACATTTGGAATGTTTGTGTGCCAAGCACCCTGCATGAGTACAAACACATCAACACCCATTAGGGCTCAGCCTGGCCCTACAAACTACTATTAAGTGGAGCTCTTGTTATGGTCTGTAAAAGATCACTTGGTCTCATTCTCATCCTACTATGTTACTTTTTTTTTGTGAGAGAGACAGAGAGGGACGGAAAAGGATAGACTGACAGGAACGAGAGAGACAAGAAGCATCAATTCTTCATTCTGGTTCTGAAGTCGCACGCTCTGAACTCATTAAAGCAGACAGTTGCCTTCTTCTGACACTGAACTTCAACGTAACTTGATGAAGGTCTTCCCTGATCCTGCGATCTAAAGTAGACCCCCCCCCATCTTATTCCTCCTTCACGTTTCACGTTGTTGGTTTCCTCCATAGCTCTTAGTACAATTTGTGATTGCATATTTATTCTGTATTTAGCATGTAATATATATCTCTTCAGATTATAAACTACCTAAAGACCAGGAATATCTTCATCTTCCCCTCCAGTGTACCTAGTTCTAGCATAACCGTTGTCTTGTAGCAGGTACTTAGTAATATTTGTTGAATGTTATAGATGGATGAATGAGTTTTAGAGATGGTTGACTTGGTGGTATTGCTTCTTGGTGGAGTAGAATCATCTTCCTTTTTTGGGGATTGAATCCCAAAGACCTGTTTCTTAAGGGACTTTAGGTACTGTTTCTTTTTCCCACCGTCTGGAGGCTGGTCACCAAGGATGTATTTCTTCAGTTTTACTGGGATGCTGAGCGCTCCTTCCCTGTGGACTTGTCAGCCTGCGTCTCTGGCTTCTGGTTGAGGTTGGCCGTGGGAGGGCAGGGCAGGAAGATGAAGATGGAAGGGCCAGAGAAGTGTCCCCACGCCTCCTTCTCTGACCCAGGAGCTTAGCAGGGGGCAGGGCTCCTCAGCTGCAAGCCACAGCTCCTACCTGGGAGCTCTGCTGTGGTGCTCTCCCCAGGTTCCTGCAAACACTCCCCCTCTGTGCCTCCAGCAGTAGCAGGTAGTGGCTCTTCCCTGTTAACTTCCCTGGGGTGCTTTACCACCCTCTGTTGGTCCCTTATTTCTGCCCACACCTCTGTACATAGTCCCTATGCTAATCTCTCAGTCCCCCATACAAAAGTGGACATTCATCTTCTCTGATAGCTTTCCAGGGCACCATTCCCCCCTATTCCTGCGCCCATATTATTTGCTGCAGGGTAGAGACCACACATCTCATTGTCATGGGGACATGAGGCACAAGATTAGAGGAGAGGGTGGAGGAATATTTTGTAGTAAATCCAGTATGATTACTTGTACCTAAGGTTTCTGTTTTTATTGAAACAAAATCCCTCCTTTGGGTTAGCGGTTTGGGGAGCATGTTGAGAAAGGGTTCAGCTTCTCTATAGTCTCTCTCTCATGGGCACAACTGGCTCTGGCTGCCACTGCTCAGCTGGCCCCATGACCTCAAGCTCCAGGTAGCTGATCAAACTCCCGATGTCTTCAGAAGTAATGCCCTGGTGTGTATACACTGTGGTGCCCGGCTGCTGGGCTGGGGCCGGCTCAGCATCTTGCTTGCTTTCTCTCTTCCCTTAGTTTAGAGGCCTTCGCTTCCCAGGTGAGTTGTTAAGAACAGTCTCTTTGAGGTTGAAATAGCTTTTCATGGAGCTGACTGCAGCTGGGAAGCCAGCATGGCTGAGGGGAGGTCATGGAGTTGTCAAACAAGAGTTGGACTCGAGGGAGAGAATACTAAGACATGGGGCCAGTATTGGTGTACTGCTTCAGAGTTTGCAAAGAACCTCAATATAAAGAAACACATTTTGGCCCCATACATTGGCCCTGGGAATGCTTGGCCTTGTTATTCGCACTTTGTAGGTACAAAATAAGGGTTGTGGGGTCCTTGAGGTTCTTGTCCAAAGTCACAGGGCTGGAGAGTGGCAGAAGCTGGACTGAACCCAGGTGGTCTGATCCCACATCCATCTGGTGCCCTGTCTGCTCTCCCTGAGGGAGCAGTAGGGGGGACTCTTATCTCTGGGGTAGAGCTGGACTCAGAAAAGCTGGACCCAACTCCAGTGTCCCGTTCCACTTCCAGGAGAGCGTAGGTGGCTTGAGTCCTACCCAGCTGTGGCTCCTGCATGCCCTGAAGGGCCATCTTTCCTGTCCCTCCTGCTTCCAGTGGCCTGACCCTGCTTTTCTGTCCTTGTTTTGCAGAAGTGGAGCTGCCTCTGAAGAAGGACGGGTTCACTTCGGAGAGCACCACACTGGAAGCCTTGCTCCGAGGTGAAGGGGTCGAGAAGAAGGTGGACACCAGAGAGGAGGAGAACATCCAGGAAATCCAGGTATGTCTGTGCCCACTGGTGAGGAGGCGCCAAGAGCACCACCGTGGTGCCTCCAGAACCCCAGCATCAGCCCGGTCTTCCTCTCAGGTCCAGGGCTGCATCTCAAACTGCCTGGGCACTGTTGCTGGGAAGCTTGTCAATTCTTTTCTGATTTGATGTGTCTCCCGAAAGAAGTCATTGTTTCTCCCCAATTCGTTTCTCTTCCTTTCGCTCCCTACTTATGTACTTAAAATATGTCTTGGGGGCCTGCTGTGTGCCAGGCATGGAGCGAGGTCATGGGGTCACAGTGGTGAGCAAAACAGATAGAGTCCTCACCCCCATGCAGCGGACAGTTCCTAGTCCAGGCTCCAAACCTCAGTGTTGTCTGCATTAGCTGGTGCCCAGCGAGTCCCTGCCGCCCTGCCCCGTGCTTCACCCCGCCTGGCTGTGGTCACTCAGTTCTTCCATGGTGCCACCTGCTCCTTCCTTGTGGCTGGTGTAGAAGTCACCCTCCAGGTGGGGTTAGTGGCTCCTGTCCCTTTGTGTTCACTCTGCTCTGTTCACATTAGTAAGGCTCTCATAATGGTGTGCTCTGACCATTACTTGTCTGTCTGGACTCCCTATTGTTGAATATGATTGGCACAGAGTACGGTAATAATGTTAAATAATGCAAATATTAAAAAATAGTAATAATGAAATGAAATTAAAATTACGTTGCACCTGTTAAACTTATATTTATATTGTACGTTACACATGCTATATTATATATTTATTAATTTCATATCCAATTTAACATTTATATGTTAATTTATTAGTATTATAATTACATTAACAACAGTTGATTGGTTTGCTTCATAAGTGCTCCCAGTCTGTGGGCTCCATTGAGCTAAGGAACACGCTGTCAAGTTCACCACTGTGCACTTGGGCCTTACACTTGCCCAGCAGAGTCAGGCCTCAGGAAGGATGTGGAATGAATCAGTGAGTCTAGTCACCTTCACTGCTGTTCCTGGTTCAGATGGATGGTTAAGGCTTTTCCATTTAGTTGTCACAACATGTCTTATCGTTGTTGCTTCCTCGCCTTCGCAGAGCTACAGCCCGAGTACGATCCTTAGCGACATCACCTTTATTTGTCTGACACACCTCAGAGTGATCTTCAATGCCTGTCTCTCACACCCAAAAACCATTCATCAGGAATCCTGCCGACTGTGCCCACAACGTAAACCCGGAGCGTAGCCCCTTCACACCACAGCTACTGCCACTGCCCTGTGCCAAGATGCTCTTCTCTCCTGTCTAACTGCTGTGACTGCTTTCTAAACGGCCACCCTGCTAATGGCTGCGGGGGAGCTTTTTAACATTTAACTCGGGTCCCGTCCTTCCTGTGCTCAGACCCCATCCAGGGAGGCTCTTCTTCCAGAGTACTCTCTGCTCTGCCCCGCTCTGCTCCAGGCACGCTGCCCTCTTGTGCACCTGGACCTCACCAAGCACACCCCAGCATCCTGTTTGCTCTCTCCCTCACCTTTTTCACAGTTGTGCTTCCATCTCTTTCTTCCAAGGTTAGTATCCTGACGGCTGAGTGGAACACCGCATCCAGGTTCCCTGCCCATCCCCTGGACCCCCTTTTTCCTACTCTGCTTTTCTTTCCCCACAGCTCTGATCCCTGTCTCATGTCCTCTGTTTATTTTCTGTTTTCTTCTAGGAGCATGTAACCTCCTCAAGGGCCGGGGTCTTGTCTAGCGCTGGTATGTCTCGCGCACCCGCACCGTGCCTGGCGCACCAGAAATGTTTTCTGAGTGGTTGCACGTGTGGACATGGTCCTCTGACTTGTCCCACTCCAACCTTTTCCTGCCCAGCACTGCCTACTTTCTTAGCTGACCTTTCATCCTGAAACACTAGATCTTGCTAAGAAATTAGCTAGAACACTTTTGTTTCCTACTAAATAAGCCCAAAGTGATGAGCGTGTCCTTCCGAGGCCTCTTCCGTCAGCTCCTAACCTAGTTTTCAGGATTATTTCCTGCTGTCCTTCAGCCGCCTCCCCTCCGTCCTTTGCTCGTGCTGTGCCCTTCATTTGACGTCCTGTTCATTGTCTCCGCGTGCACGCATGTTTCCCGATTCCACCCATCTTTCCGGCTCAGCTCCATGCCACCTTCCCCCTGAAACCTTTCTGAGCCCCCCACAGCTAGGGGTCTCTTCTTGCCTCCGGCATTTAGGGTTTCTAGTATATTTTTTGTCTTTGTCTTTTGCTGTTCATGTATTACCCTCCATTTTTGGACTTTCAGATCTTTGAATTCAACATCTGTCACATCTATATTGCCCACTAGAGTATTTTTTGTCTGTTTCGTGTAATGTGACTGAATCAGTGAATGGGACAGAACCATTGCCCAGAAGCCTCAATGCTCTAGTGACAGGTAGCCTTTTCCCTTTAAAGCTGGTGGTGGGGTTGAGTTCTCAGGCAGCATTAGGTCAGTATATGGGTTGTCAGTGTGGATTATCATCATCACCATCACCCCCATGTGAACTCTGTGTCTCCTGTGTACAGAGCATGGGCTGCCATCTACTGTGCTAGAGGCTGAAACTGGGACCATAAGCCAAATGAGTTTACATGGTTTTATTGACTTTGATTATTAAAGTAAAGTACATATGTAGTAAACAGACAGTTTGGTTAGTTTTTTTTCATTCATTCAACCAAAGTTTATTGAGTGCTTCCTTGGAACAGGTATGATGTTAGGTTCTAGGGAAAGAGAAACCAGGAGAGACCTGTCCTCTCCCCTCATACTTACATTCTGGAGTGACATGTAGGCGGAAAGCCAGTAAACAAATAGAGCAGTTGCATTTCAGAATCAGGGCCATGGAAAGGGCAGAGTGTGAAGATTCAGTGTAAGAGAAGGAACAGATTCCAGGGAGTGTCCTAAGGGAGACAAGCATTTCACCTCAGTCCTGTGGGATGAGAAGGACCCAGCAAAAGTGAGGACTTCCCGAGACGAGCTTTCTGGGAAAGGAACAATTTGCTCAAAGGCATCAAGGTAGGCTTGAGCTTGTCGTATTAAAAGGACAGAGGGCCTGTATGGCTGGGCACCGTGCCAGGGTGAGACGGGCCAGGATGGAGTGCAAGGAGGGGCAGAGGGGCGAGACCACTCCAGCCTCCCGGGACATGGACGAGGCTCTTGATGTCAAGAGAAATGGGAAAGAAAGCCACTTGGAGAGTTTTAATCAGGGCAGTGAATTTGTGTTTCATCAAGATCCCTCTGGTCCCTGCGTGGAGAGGAGACTGGATATAGGGCCGGCAGGGGATGGCGAGAAACCAGATTTCTGCAGTGTTCCAGGCCACAGATAATGGGATCTTTAAAAAGGAATTCCTTTATTTAAAAGACCAACCACCAACCATTGTTATCATCGCAGTAAAGACTGTTTAGAGTAACAGGGAGAAAGTTATTTTAAAATGTTTATTTTCCAGATAATGTCCTTGGACCGGGAATGCAAGTGTGTTACTGGCAGGTCAGCTGCACCTCTAGTTGGCCACCTCTGCCTTTCATGCCTAATACAGGACACCCCTCTTCTTCCTGTGCCCTGCATATGACCTTTGTTTGTTAGTAACTTTTGCTTCCTCCCGAGTTATGTAGAGAGGCTTTTGGTGTCAGGGCCTTGTTGCAGGAAATGCAAACATGCTGGGTGGCTGCTGTCATATCTGAGGCCTGGGGCACACACAAGAGGTTCTAGATAGGGGAGCAGCCAGGAGGAGGGAGGGATGGAGCATGGTGGAGAAGCCCGCTTATTCGAGGCCATGGAGGCCATGCAGCCCTTTGGGACTAGCTTAGCTGCCTTCACCAGTCTTACTTTCCAACCTAGAGTCCATGTTGCAGGTAATAAAGATCTTCATAATGACAAATGAGAGGAGTCAGCATTGTGCTGAGGTGCTAGAGGCAATGATCTTTAAATTCTCAGTACTTGGAACTTACCAAGATTAAATGACTTCAAGACCCAGAAAGTTAGCAAGATGGCTATATGAGTAGTAACAACAGTCGTAATAACTATATCTTTTCACCGAATGCTGCAGAACATTTGACCATTCCTTTTCTTGCTCGGCTTTTGCTACTGTTCCTGCTTACCATTCAAGAAGCCAAGATGCGGGGTAGAGAGGAGGCTTGCTCTGGAGCCGCACCAGCGTTTCCAGCTGTAGGCCAGAGGTTGTGTCTAACAGATGGTGCTTCCCTGTTTGATGGCTAAGGTTGACCCAGAGACTCATAAGTGCTGTCAGCCGATGGCTTCCCAAATAAACCTAGTAAGGAAGCCAGAGAAGAATTTACTAGACTTGTTTTGAGTTCATTGGGAGGATTTGGTAATTAGCAGTAGCCTAAGCCCTGTGAGTGGAATAGAATTCTCTCATTCTAATGAGAAGACAGTAGGGGAAGGTCACTGGTAACTTACCTCCTGGGCTTCCTGCTTTGAGGACAGGCCACTTGAACGATGTTGGCGATACCAGATGTCAGTGTGGTACGTGCTGCTTCTCAAGCCTTTTCATATGTCTGTGGTTGTCACACCATCACCACAGAGTGGATACTGTTATCCTGTATAACATGGTACCCACCCACTTTGCTAGTTTCTTCCTGAGTCCCTGAGCTCTGGCCAGTTGGCCGCTTGTGCTCCCTAGACAAGTCATGTTCCTCTCCCTGCCCCATTCCAAGGCGAGTCTTTTCTCTCCTTTACAGCTCAGCTTTCTTAGGTCATTTCCTTAGGTCGGCTTAGCTGGCCTTCACAGTGTAATTTCCTCCTAACACCCATTAATAGCATCTTGAATTTGTTTGTCACATTGTTGTTTAATCTGACCTCTCTTCACTAGACTTCCAAAATCCATTTGGAGCCAGGACTAGAGCCATTCTGTGGCTTGTCTAGCATAGCACCTGCTTTGTAGTCAGTACTAGGCAAATGTTTGTTGGTTGAATGAGTGAATAATAGGGAAACAAGCACGAAGAGAACATGATTCACTCAAGGTCACACTGTGAGCCCATAAAGAAACCCCCAAGGCCCTTGATGTGGGTTCCAGTGCGCTCCATGCTCTTTCCCCTTGTCCCACTTCCACTCGGGGGCCAGGGGCCTCTGCAACAATCCCTTACCTTTCACTTAAACCTACAGATACATAATTGCCCCCATCTCTTTCAAAAGGAGCGAAGTGCTCAGGTCCCTAGTGGAAAGATAAGCCATAATACACCCTGGGGTCTTTGGACACAAGGCTGAGAAACAAGTGGGAAACTCTGAGCTGATGAACCTGACCTTGCTTTGGTCATGGATTTGCTGTATGATCTGTTTGCAGCCTCAGTTTATTCACCTGTAAAATAGAAATAGGATTCTCTTCTACAGTATGACACACAGAGCTGTTGGAGAGACAATTAAATTTTTGATCTTTAAGCTCCATTGTAAGTAATGTTCTGTAAAGACAAAAAAATTCACTAAGAAAATAACAGTGGGTGATTATGAACAAGACATTAATGTCAAATTCTGGTCAGATGAATAGGAAGTTACTTATTTTATTTTTTTACCTTTTTAATGTTTATTTTATTGGTTTTAGAAAGAAAGGAAAGGAGGGGCAGAGAGACAGGAACGCTGATCTCTGTATGTGCCCTGATCGGGGATTGAACTGTCAACCTCAGCCCTTTGGGATGATGCTATAATATAACTAACTGAGCTCTCCGGTTGGAAGGGCAAGAAGTTACCTGTTTTCATCAAACAGGGCAGGGTTTCAGCATGGTAGGGAAAGGAGAAACCTATTTTCATATTTAGGAGCAAAAGGAAATTACGTTAAAGAAAGAAATTTTTTTTTAAATTTCTTTTTATTTTATTCATTTTTAGAGAGGAGACACAAAGAGAGAGAGAGAGAGAGAGAGAAAGAGAGAAAGGGGGGAGGAGCTGGAAGCATCAACTCCCATATGTGCCTTGACCAGACCAGTGCAGGGTTTTGAACTGGCGACCTCAGTATTCCCAGGTCAACACTTTATCCACTGCGCCACCACAGGTCAGGCCAAAGAAAGAAATTTTTGACAAAATATTTTGGGTCCACATAGAAAATTATTCCTACCAGAGTATTTTCTTTTAAGAAAACCCTTCTTGGGCAAAAACTTATAAAAGGTTAGTGTTCTGGAAGGACTTGGCTGGAAGGGGGCCCAAGGCTTTGAGAGAGAGTTGGTATTGCCAAGTGCTCAAAGTCTGGGCAGCGTTCTGGAAGCTCTGCTTCCCAAGCAGTGGCCGCAACTTCATTGTGTTAAAACACAATAGTACAACAGCACATCCTCAAATTACCCTCTGATGGTTTTTTTCCCCTTACACTTTATTTCTTAACCCCTCTCTCCGTTCATTTTCTTGTCATTTCAGAGGGTTTTGGAAAATGATGAAAATGTAGAAGAAGGAAATGAAGAAGAGGATTTTGAAGAGGATATTCCTAAGAGAAAGAACAGGACCAGAGGGCGGGTAAGCTGGCATGCCACGAGGGATGGGAGAGATCAGAGAGGTCAGGGCCACGCGAAACACTGGTCCCCAGGTGGAGTCCCACTGCATCTAGAGAGAGATCATATTCATGGTCTTCCTTGCAGAATACCAAGAGAGGAAAACTCCAGAATGGCTCTGATCCAGTCCTAGGTGATAGCCTGCAAGAGTATAGAGCTGGAAGAGGGAGAGGAGGCAGACAGTGACCCGAGGGGGTGCTGAGGGTCTGGGGAAGGTTGGCACTGGGATCAGGGTGAGGGTGGAGAACAAGGAAACTATGACATTTGTCCCTGGTACTTGGGCATAAAGGAAGGCTGGAAGTTTCCTGCCCCTGCGGCTGCCCCCAAATAACAGGGTCAGGATACCTGCATTGGGGTGTGTTTCATTGGCCAGAGAGCAGGACCACTGCTGATGGTTCCCAAGTAGGTGTGGCCTGGGCTTTGGAAGTTCGTGGTCATAGAATGTGGCAGGAAAGTGCCAGAAACTCCAGGAATGGCATAGGGTGAGTCTATAGTGGAAGAATAAAAGTAGGAGAATGGCTCTTGAGGGGAGGGCACCAAACCAGCATGGTGATCTCAGGCATTCAGGTTGGTCTTCCATAGTCCTTCTGTTCAAGCCCAGAGGGATGTTGTGGACAACATCCGGGGGTCTGTAAGGGCATCTGACAATAATAACCCAAGTGGAGGGGGACCTTGGGTATAAACTGCTCACCTAAAGAATTAACCTACCTAGAGAATTCACTCTCTTGGTCTGTCTGGCTCCTTCAGTCTCTAGGCAGGACCCTTACCTTTCATGGATAAGTGGCTCGTCCTTGGTGCCCAGTGGGTTTGGATCTAGTGATAATTATGGCAAACTTCTCTATTTCTGTGGTTTTCCTGCTTTAGTACATAGCAGAGTCACTAGGAAAGCCTGTCAGAATGCAGATTCCCAGGACCCAGTCCCAGACGTTCTGATTTAGGAGGTCTGGAAACCTGTATCATAGCCACGTTTCTAGGTCACTGATCCAAGTGGTCCAGCTCTGCCCACACTGACTTGGATAGGAGCTGGACTTGGTCAGTCTGGGCAGCGCAGCCCCTTGGTGTTGCACACCTTATGTAGTTGGCACCCAGCTTCAGCCGTGATCACCATTTTGACAATCTTATTTTATTCTTTCTTCCACTTTTTATTGGTTTTCATGTTTTAATTTTTTTGTGTGAAATAGTTAAAAGCAAGTCTTAGACATTTTATCAGTTAACCTGCATACAAGTGTATATCTCTAATAACATATCACGATCATACCCAATAAAAAGAACTGTTCTAATATCTACTACCTAGTCCCTGATCATATCTCCCTGATTTTCCTTTTTTTGTTGTTTGTTTTTTACAGAGAGAGGGATAGATAGGGACAGACAGACAGGAACAGAGAGAGGTGAGAAGCATGAATCATCAGTTTTTTGTTGCCGTTGCGACACCTTAGTTGTTCATTGATTGCTTTCTCACATGTGCCTTGACCGCGGGTCTTCAGCAGACCGAGCAACCCCTTGCTGGAGCCAGCGACCTTGGGTCCAAGCTGGCGAGCTTTTGATCAAACCAGATGGGCACGCGCTCAAGCTGGTGAGCTCGGGGTCTCGAACCTGAGTCTTCCGCATCCCAGTCTGATACTCTATCCGCTGTGCCACCACCTGGTCAGGCAGTCATTTTCTAAAAAATGCCCTTTACAGTTGTTTTGTTTGGAACTTAAGCCTCTTGGATTCTACAACATACCTTTACTTTGCTCCACCCTACTGCATACATAATTTATTAATTTTTTGGCATTGTTTTTTCTCCATGCCATTTATGTGTTGGAGAATTTGCATAGTTGGTCTTAAGGAATTTCTCACATTCTAGATTTGGCAGACTGGTGGTATTTAAAGTGTTCCTCTATCTTTATTTTCCCCTGAAAACTGGTGATTTGACTAGAGACTCGATTAGATTCAGGATACTTTTGTGTGTGTGTAAATATTTTTTTGGTGGGGCAGGATCTTTCCTAGGTGTGATGTGTGTCTTTCTGCGTCATGTCAGGAAACCTACTCTGTCCAGTAGTTCTGTTTCTGGTGGTGGTAAAAGGGTAGTTGGGTTTGGGTGCTACCAGCCTGATCTCTTCTTACAAAGCTCCCCATTGGGTTTTCACCTAATCATTTAGGTAGCCATTGATAAGTTGCCTAGACCCAAGAGTTCATTGGAAGTTATAAAATAATGAATATATAATTGTATCTATCATTAAAGAAGGCTTTAGAATGTAGGCTTTCTGGTCTTTCTGTGAACTTCAAGAGGTGTGTGTCACCTCCAGGCCCGTTTCCTGCCCGTTCCTCAGCCCAAACCACACTTACTCGAGTAGATGGTAGATGGAGGAGGGTCTTCACATCTTCTCCATTCCCACTCTAACCATAGATGGTCGGACTTGCAGCCTATCAAATAGGAATAGAAGGTCTTTGTAGGAACATCAGCGGTAGTGGCAGCAGCCATTTTTACTTACCATGTACTGCTGTTCACCAGGCAGTGTGATGCTGCTCTCGACAGTAAAGGCTACCACATAGAGAGTGACAACTGTTCTTCATTAACTGCTCTGGCCACATGTGGCTACCGGGCACTTAAACGGTTGCTAGTTCAAATTGAAATGTGCTCTAAATGTGAAATACACACCAGATGTCGAAGACAAAGTATGAAAAGAATGCAAAACATCTCATTCATATTTTAATAACTGATTACATGTTGAAATGATTAATATTTTGGTGATATTGTGTTAAGTAAAATATATCAAAATTAATTGCACTTGTTTCTCTTTTTCTTTTTAAATAAAAATGTGTCTACTGGCTAATTTAAGATGCTATCCCTGGCTTGCATTGTATTTCTAATGGCCAGCACTGCTTCTTTCATTCCCATAAGCTGGTATTATTTCCAGAGAGGTTGGGTAACTTGCTCAAGCTCATTCAACCTAGTAAGGAAGAAGTCAGGATTTGAACACAGGTCTGTGCTTTTTCCACTGGGTCAAGCGTGGCGCAGTCTCATTAAGTGGCCAGTGACCATTTTTTTCTGAATGAATGATTAAATGATGGAAAAGGAAAGAAAAGTCATATTTTATTCAGCTTTGGGAGCCGAGAGAAGGCCTGAACACAGTGAGGGGGCTGGATGGTGCCAAGACTAGCTCTGGGCCCACTTCATGCTGGCCAAGGAGCAGCTGAATGACTATACATTGTACAGTAACATTGTGGACATGTCACTGTGGTGGGAGCCATGGAGGACCTGGAAGAGTGTAGGTGAGCCTGTGTGGGCTGGAATAAGTGTGTGAAGCTGCTCAGTGGAGCCACCCTGTAAAGTGGTGTGCTCAAGCTGCTGCCGGCTCCCGGAGAGCAAGCCCACCCTCTTCTGTTGTTGGGACTGAAAGGCAGATTAAGGCTGTGCATCTCAGCAGGTGTTGTCTGGACTGCAGCATCAGTTTCACCTGGTTATTCCACCCTAGCTGGACTGAATTAGTGTGTGTACTTTAACAAGAACCCCAGGTACTCATAGAGGAAGCCAGCTCTAATGTTGAGTTTTAAAAGAACAGCTTTTGTCTTATTTGAACCATGGGTTCAAATCCCAGCTCCACCACTTACTAGACTTTGGGTGAATCATATAAACTCTGTGACCTTGACCAAATTATATATGTACCCTGGGCCTCAGTTTTGTTATCATTAAAATGGGAGCAATAATTCACAGCCAATTTTGAGGGCTTAATAAAGGCTAGATATTGTTAGGCGGGTAACTACTGGAGTTCTGACAATGGGGAGTTCCTGGGGGGTGAAAGGAATTCAGAACCAACAGTTAATGACTATGCCTGTGGTAACTTTAGTCCAAGAAATCCAAGCTCTGTAAAATTCATAAAATTTTTGTGAGTCACCCATGTGAGTATTATCAGTCAGTCAGTTGATTAGTCAGTCAATAAGTATTGATGCATTGTGGTGTAGTCTAGTGCTTCTCTAACTTGAGTGTGCAAGTGAAGCACCTGGTGATCTTATTAAACTGCAAGTTCTGATGCCGCAGGTGTGGGGCAGGGCCAGGGTAATAAGCTGCAGGGTGAGGTCAGTGCTACTGGTCTGAGGACCTCAGTTTTAACAGCAATGTGACCGAGCAGTGGTTGTCAAGGTTTTTTTTGTTTGTTTTTTGTTTTTGTTTTGTTTCAGAAATTCTTAAAAATAACTGAGAGTGCTCCTCTCCCAAAGCTATTGTTATGGTAGGTTGTAACAGTGATACTTAACAAACAGAAAGTGTTAAACCTGAGACTATACAGTGTGTCCATAAAGTCACGGAGCACTTTTGGACCGGTCACACTGTATTTGCTCTCATAGGGTATTGTAGGAATTAATTGAACTAATATATGTGAAAAGCTTTGGATAGTAGGTGCCAAGTGTAGTGTAAGTGTTGGGGGTGCACAGTAAAGTATAAAGTGCATCTTTGCTCTCGAGGATGTTGGAATTAAATTGAGGGGAAAGCACTAATAGCCGTGATGCAATTAGAAAGCAGCAGGCTTCTGACTGCACTAACCCAAGTGCAGTAGAGTTCAGGGGAAAGAGGAAGGTCAGCTTGGGCAAAGAGGGGAACCATTTGTTGAGCACTTCCTGTAGCCTTGCACTGTCCCCTGTGGTTTCACACACCCTTAGTTCTTTATCAACAGCTCTGCAGTAGAGGTGTTGCCATGCCCATTTACATCTAAGAAAGGGAAAGCTTAGAGAAGTAGCTTGTCCAAAGACACATGGATTGTTAAACCTGCATCTGACTTTAAAGCTGATGATATTACTCCTCAGTGTGGCAAGAAGATTCTTGGAATAGTGGGATGTCAGCAGGGCTAAAAAGCAAGGATCAGGTGGGGGTGGGCAGAGGGGCTGGTCCATGACAGGGGTCATTGAAAACAAAGGTGTGGACATAGTATGAGCTTGAGGTGTACCTAAGGCAATTGGCACTAGGTTGCTGTTGGTTATGTCAGTGGGTTTTTGATGGCAACGAATGAATGACCATGGGGTCATGTCCTTCACTCCTTTTGTGTAATAGGTACAGGATAGATTGGGTAGGGCAGTGTGGAGGTAGAACCCCAGTTTGTGGGTCCTTTAAGCAGTTCAGGGTCAGTTGATAACTAGAAGGGATATGCAACAGCTAAGATGACTTTTGAAGGAAGAAACAATAGCACTTGGATACAGGGGATGAAGGAGAAGAACCAGATGATTGACTCACTGACTCACCACTTAGTGACTGATTCATTTATTTAGCAAATGTTTTTTGAGTGCTTTTTGAATGCTGGCCCTGTGCCAGGTTCCAAGGATAGTAGTGGCCCAAGTAGACACGTGCTCCATCCTCATGTAGGGGTGACAAAAGTATCAAGTACAGCAATACATGTATAATATGATGTCAGACAGTGTTAAATGCTGGGAAGAAGTGGAAAGCAGAGTAGGAAAAAGAGGACAGTGTGGACATAAGTTGGTGAGAGATGGCTTGTCTGAGAAGGTGACATTTGAGCAAGACGAGTAGGATTCTGAGTTTCAAGCTTGAGGTATGAGGTATTCCAGGAGACTGTAAGAGGGTTACCGCCACAGGAAGAGTCCCTGGCCTCTCCCCTCGATGCCCTGTACCCAAGACCCCCTTTTTGCTGTTGAGGCGAGGTGCAGGGAACACATGGGAACCTGGAGTCACCCTGCTGGCCAGCCCTGTGGAAAGAAAGGAAGCCTTGCATCCTCCTGCTTGCTGGCTGGGCTCTGTGATTCCAGTTCTGTGAGGCTCCTCCTTGTCCCTGGCGGTATTTTTAGTCTCCCAGAGCCCCTTCCCTGAGCCTGCTGTTGCCTCGTCCTTCTGTCTGACTTGGTGTCACCTGCTCCGAGGCGACTGTGACAGGGCTGCCGGCTGTGCATGTCAAGCTGTCCCTGGCTTCACTGAGGGGGTGTATGGGGCAAGGGCACTGAGGGTGACCACCCTCTGTGTCCTGGGCAGGCAGGGAAGCCTGTCAGTGCCTCAGGGTGACTGCCAGTGCCCCTCACAGCTCCTTCTTTGGGTAGACTGAGTAATGAGGGCGAGGGCAGGGGCAGCCTGCTGTTGCGCGGTGGGAGGGAGGGGAGAGAGGTGGAGTTTTGTAGTTGGTTTTGATGAGAGACAAGCTGAGGAGGTAGAGGTGGAAATGGTAGCTTGCCAGGTGGTGTTGATTGTGGAGAGAAAGAGACCACGAGTGAACATCTCAGGATTTATTTTTGACCCTGAAGTCCCAGGGCTACTTTACTAGGCCAGACCCCCGAGACTTGCCTGTTTTCCCTGCACCCCAGGGTGCTGCCATGTTTTATTTCTCATCTGCTGTGCCTTCCTCTTTGTCTCTGAAGACCCCAGCAGGCCCTTTCCTTGTGGAGTGTATTTACTGTTGCTCCTTACCAGAGAACGACCCTGGGGAGGCTAGGGCGCTGCACACGTGACCAGTGTGGGACTTGTGAAAGTTTAAAAATAAACCTTGCTGCCTTCTTGCAGCTCCTGTCCCAGGGCTGCAGGGCTGCCAGCTCCCTCCCAGGCTGGTCTCTCTGTGCTCAGAGGTGGAGCTGTCTCACCCCTCCTGAGTTATGCCGGCCCTTCCCGGAGATGCGCACAGGGTGATGGGATCAGCAGTCCAGCTCCAGGAGGCTGTGAGCACTCAAGGTTTCTGTCACTGGCTGAGGCTCAGGCAGACCACCCAGGGAGGCCTCAGCTGAAGCCCACTCCCTATGCATTGGGCTGATGGGTGGGGGCTTCTCAGATTCCCAGTCCCAGTCTGGAGCCCTGGTTGGCTCTTGAGAGACTTGATGAGGCAGTGTGAACAAAGGGCGTTGGCTGAGAGTGGGAACTGCCTGCTTGTTCTGGTCCACGCATCACCTGGTCAGCGGTAGGAACCGGGTGGCAACTGCGTTTGGTCTCAACAAGTGGGAAGGCTGGGAGTTGAGGAAGGGGTCCTACTACAACAGTAGGGTACAGAGATTTGGTCAGGAGAGGCTCTGTAGTCAGACTGTCCTGAGTTAATTTCCTGGCCCTGCACATAGTAGCTGAGTGACCTTAGGCAAGCTACTTATCTATCCTCTCTAATTGCCTCAGTCTCCTGATCTGTTAAATGGAGCTAATAGCAGTAACTCCCTCCGGGAGTTGTGAGAAGCTGAGCGATTTGGGGCCGATTACCTAACCTTTGGGCCTCAGTTTCCTGGCCTGTAAAGTGGGGTTGGTGTTGGTACAAATGTGATGAAAGTTGAGTGAGATGCAGGCAAGAGACCCAGGGCCTCACAGAGCATGCTCAGGAGCTGTAGTGAGTGTCAGAATAACAAGCATCCTGATACCCCAATGTCTCCCCAGGCCCGTGGCTCTGCAGGTGGCAGGAGGAGGCATGACCCCGCCTCTCAGGAAGACCATGACAAACCTTACGTCTGTGACAGTAAGTACAGGCCATGCTGCCTTCCTTCTGCCCGCCCCACATTCCCTGTGCCTCCCCGCTGTCAGCCTCAGGCTTGTGGTTCCTCCTCTGGGCCTGTTTGCACCTCACCAGTCAGTCACCACCTCCCCTCGTGCCCCCCCCTCCCCAGGATGCTGAGCTCCTCCTGGCCACACCCTTCTCTGAAGCTCTGGCTCTCCCCTCTCACTGTCTCCTTCAGATGCTTCCCCTATTTCTTTCTCTAGTTCAGACAGTTACAAACAAAAGCATAACTCAAAATCCTCCAACAAAAGTGCTTGACTCCTGTGGCTTTTCATTTGTTTCCCTTTGATTTCCTCTCTTCTCTTCTACATAGGCAAGTTATGAATCTTTCTCTGATGATGACTTAGTTAACAAATGGCCCTCGACCCATCTCCAGCCATTCTTGCATGATTGAGAGACCTCTTCTGAAGAAGCGCTGCCTGGCCCCTGGGTTTAGGGTCCAAGCCCGTGCAGGGGAGGCCTGAGGGGGCTCTGGGGCAGTGTCAGTGGGTGGGCACGCCTCCAGGAGTCACCCTCCAGCGTTTGGAGGCTCTGTTGAAGGCGGAGTGCTTCTGTCTTCCTCCCCTCCCAGAGCAGTGGATGGTGGCTGTCAGATCCTTGCCCTGCTTCTCTTCTCACTGTACCCGCACCATCTGATTCCGTGGCGAGGGCAGCCCCCCAAACCGCATTCCCTGACCCCCTTCTTTTCTCTGAGGATGCAGAGCTCCGCTACAGGACAGAGGGCTGCAGTGACAGTGGCAGCCAGGTGGCTGAGTGCAGTGGTCCCTTTGGCATCGGCCCCTCGCAGGTGTCTGCAGTCTGAGAAAGCGGGGGAGAGAGCTGGGAGGATGGGCTCAGGGAGCACTTCGGGGAGGGTGCTGTTCTCCTTCCTCTTCACTGGCTTCCTTTGATTTCAAAAAGTTGTTTTATACCAGTGGGGTGACAGCTGGTTGGAGAACTTTGTGCTAGAAGACCTCAAACTCTATGATCCCCATTTGGCTGCTTTATACACCGTGCAGGTGACATTTCTGAGCCAAGAGCAGGTAACATCACCGTCCCACGGCATTTCCACTGGGGATGAGGAGAAACCAGAGCGTGGGGTCTGAGTCCTCTTACCATACCAAGAGGTGCCTGCTGAATGGGGCTCATAAAAACCCACGCATGCTGGTGGTGCTGGGAAACCTGGCCCTCGCCTGGGGAAGGTCCTTTACCCACAGACAGGCTTTCCCACTGTGGCTAGAGCAGCTCAGCTATCAGTGCCAGCAGCTGCTGGAACTGGGGCTTTGCCTCTTGATCCCTCTTTTTAAAAGCTGTATTTTTATTAAGTGATTTTTATGTGACTATAGATAGTGGAATTACTTTTTGCTCTATCTCCACCTCTCGTTGGATTCTTGGTCAATAATAATCCCCTCTGTTCCCAGACACACCATGTGTCCTTCACCCACCCCGGGCCCTCTGCTCACTCCTTTGTCTGGCGTCTGCTCCACAAAGCGCCCTTTCTGGGCGGCCCTCTCCTGCTCCTGCCTGGCTCCCTCTCTGCACAGAGCTTGCAGCACACCCTCTCCCCCAGCTCCTGTGGCTTTATGTAGGGGCTTTTAGTGCCATTCACTTTTCTGCTCCCCTCCCCACAGGGCTTTTCCTCTTTCTGTTTATGCAGTTGAACTTGGGCGGCCTGGTCACATGCCTGATGTTGGCTTTCTGGAAGTTTCCGCGGCTGATTTCTTGGCTCTGCCCACAGAGGCACTGCCTCCCTTTTCCTCTCTGCAAAGCGAGGTCCACCCCAGATTGCCTTCTCTTTCTGGCTCTCTTAGGAAATTGTGTGGCAGCTCAGTGATTAATAGGCTTTATTTTTATCTGGTGCCCTTCAGACATGCGATCCTTTGGGGTAGGAATGACCTTTGGAGCGGTCATGAGGTCCACCCACTACCCCCAAACTCAGCAAGGAATGCTTTTAATATTCTCTAACGCATCCTAAGTACAGAGGTGTCTGGTCACTTCCTTGAATGTCTCCAGGGGTGGTGTTACCATAAGCTGACCTTTCTTCCATGATTCTAAAGGTGCTTTGAATGATTGTTTTTCCTTAGTAGGAACTGAGATTTTTCTTTTTTATAGGCCCCCTTATTTCTCTCCTTTTTTTCCCATCGGACAGGTACCTCGAGCATCTTGTCTATTCTGGTGGTACTCTTAACATCTGTATTCTTGGTTTACCCCAGGTCACACCTCATGATCTCTGTGACAGCCTGCTCTAAATTCCTTTCCAGGTTTATATTTAAGGTCAGCACTCTCATTGGAAGTAGCACCAAGCCCCAGTTGGCTCAAAGAGTAGCAGACACGTTTCCTTGTTTATTTAACACATCAGTTCTTAACACCACCTCCATGTGTAGAGTATAGAAGTATCCGACTGCCCCATTGCACTCTGCACTCTCTCAATGACTTCCCACACTGTCGGAAGGTGGCCAGTGCCTCTGTGTGTGTGTGTGTGCTCTTTTCTATTTATGCACTTGATTATTTCTTTGTCCATAAATCACTCTGTGTATGGCCCCTTTAGTCTCAATAAAGAGATATAATAATATGTGACTTCAATATACAGAATTCAATAAAGGCAGATTTAAAGACATTGCCCAGTAGTTAAATTTCATTCTCCATAGATTCGTGATTGCTGCGATTTTTGTATCATCTGTAGTTTGATTTGCATAATCTCCACTCTATCTTTTGAGTTATTTATGAAAATATTAGGCCACCTTGGACCCTACCACCTTTTTCTGGGTTTATGTGGAGTAGTAATAACTATTTTTCAGATGTGATTGTCTTTAACCCTTCCTGGTAATACATTTCTAAATATAGTTGTCATGTTATGTTCTTGGTCCAAGCTTTCCTTTCAAGATAGATGGTTGAAATATTAACTTAGCTGTTAACTTCAAGTGATAGATAGTTTGCCTGTTGCCTTTCACTCAGCCATTGAATTTATTTGATCTTAGAAATATTAAATCATCTGAACATAATTTATTTTATTTTTTTTTACCCAATTCACGGGGTGTGTGTAGATGAATACTTCATTTTCCAACAAGTAACCAATTTCTATTCATTATCTTGAAAAGTTTACCATGCTTAGGGATTCAAGTTCTGTTTCTTCCCTTTCAATCTCTTGCTGAAAGAGAATTGTTCATTACCCACAAACAAAGCAACTGAACATAACTTTGTGGGAAAGGCTGTTGTGTTTGTCCAAGATGTTTATTAACATGTGGATTCCTGGGCTTCACAGCAGAGCTGGATCAGGCCCAGGAACCTGCATGTTTTGAGAGCTCCTGAGGGGAGACTTACACGAATCCTGACTTTTGAGAATGACTGGTCTACCTCATCCTGATTGGAAGGTTTCTGGCTGACTGCTCAGCTCTTTTTTTAACTCTCTACTTTTTGTGCCTGGAAGTTCTAGAGTCTCCAGGAATTCTGTAGGCAGAGTATTACTGGCTGGCACTGCTGTTTTAGTTGGTCTCTTTAGAATCTTTCCAGTTCTTTCAGCATGGATATGAAACTCGGCAATCTAGCACTTGACATTAATTTATTAAATAGCTCTAAATCCTAATAGAATCAGTAGTCCCTTTTTACATGTGGTATGATAACCGGAGCTAGACATATAAAAGGAATCCTTGGGCTTAGGCTACTGGATGTTTTAAAAATCATTTCAAGAGTTTGCCTCTTCTCTTCCTAACCGCGCCTGACCCTGAGTTCCCTTAGTATCACTGGGCACACTCTTGACGAGAGACCTGCTGTTCATTCCCATTGTTCCAGGAGCAGCAGCAGAAGATGGTAGTGAGGGGTAAGATTCAGGGAGAGGAAGGGCATTCTCTCGCTAAGCCTCAGCCAGTCAGGGGGAGCACAGCACACGTTTGTCTTTTTGCAGGGCACAGTGGAAATGATTTGTGAAGTTCCTTTTCTCTTAAAATTTCTAAAAATTAATTTTAATTATATTATGGAACATTTAAATGTTAAAACTTCATTTAAGGAACGTTTAACACGAGACGTGCCCTCTTAAATGTTTAAGTGCACACTCTAACATGGTTGAATGTCAGTACGGTGTTGGATAGCAGATCTCTAGAGTTTATTCTTCCTGCCTGATGCAAACTTTATGCCTGTTCTACTCTTTAATGCTGTGAATTTGACTTTTTAAGATGCATTATGATTGTGGAATCAGGCAGTATTTGTTTTTTTGTGATGGACTGTTTTTCTTAATATGTCCTCGAAGTTCATCCATGTTGTTGCATATTGAATAATTTCCACTGTTGAAAGGATAGTTTTCCATTGTATGCCTCTGTTTCCTCTTTCATTCAACTGTTGATAGACCTTTAGGTTGTTTCCACATCTGGCTCTTGTGACTAGAGCTACAGAGAACATAGGAATGCTAATACCTCTTTGAGATCTTATTTCCATTCTTTTGAACAAATACCCAAAAGTGGGATTTCTGGATCATATGATAGGTAGTTCTATTTGGGTGTTTTTGAATGTTTTTCATAGCAGCCACACCGTTTTGCATTCCCACCAACGATATATAAGTTTTCCAGTTTCTCCACATTCTCTCCAACATTTTATCTCTTGTTCCCGTTTCTTTCTGATCACAGCAGGAACTCCTGCTAATGGGTGCTTGCAGTGGGCAGAGCTCTGTGCTAAGCATCTTGCACATACTGTTTCTGTAAATCCACACCCTAACTTTGAAAGGCAATTGCAGCTGACCTCACTTTTCTGAGGAAAAACTGAGGCTCAGAGAGGTGAAGGGTCTTGTCCAAGGTTACGCAGCTGGTTAGTGCTAAAGCTAGGGTACACCTATTCGTTTCTCCAAGTCTGGGGCGGATGTACCCCAGGGCATCTCCGCACAAACTGTGGATGAGTGTGCCCTCTGACTGGAGTTCGTTTTCCTTGCACACCTTGTTTAGGAGCTGAAGCCTAATCCACTGTTGATAGGTGGCTTCTCAGTGTCAGATTGGTAAGCAAGATGCAGGTAGTCATTATAATTGAAGTGGAATGGAATGGATTATAAAAACTTGAGACTCCAACACCCCTACACTGAGGCAGTAGGGAGGATTAATGCCACAAAGCAGGGATCGTGACTGCAAGTTGCTGGTATTCACACATCAGGAGTACATCATCTCAACTTGGCCTCCGTATCGGTGAGAACCTTGTTCTCCACCTCCCATGTCCCACAGACATATGGTTTTAATTGTATAGCTTGTGACTGAAAACGTGACCTCTTCAATGTTACCTCCGTTCTAGGACCCCGCCGGGGGCAGTGTCAGGACAGGGTCTGGGCTTCCTTCCTGCTTCTCTTGGTTATGGGAGGAAGGGTGCAGGCATAGAGCAGAGAGCCCAGGGGTCTGTTCCCGGTCCCGGTCCCACACTCGGTGGCTAGGGCACCGCCTTCCACACTTGTTGTGCGGTGGCTCCTTTCTTGCATCCTTGACCTCCAGATCAGCACTCTCCTCACACAGTGGGATCCTTTCTTCCCAAGCAGAGGCTTAACAATGGGGCTCCATGCCCAGGAAACAAACTATTGGACTGAGGGATAGCTCAGGCGTCCTCCATGCCTGGGCCTGAGGAGCCATAGGATGGGTGGCTGCTGCATGGGCAGACAGTGTGCACCCTGGGCAGTCCCAGAAAAATCTGCTTGACTGCAGCTTTCTTAAAATTCCTCTGCTTTCCCCATACCTGAGTGCACAGGAAAGCCAGATAACTAGTGCAGTCTTATTAAAAAAATTTTTGAGGGCATTAAAGCTCCACATTCTCTAAGACTCATGTGCTTTTAGCTTCAAGCTGCAGTGGAAAAGCCAATAACTGCGGCCTTCAGGCTGGCTGCCCTTGTCACTGAAGGGAAACCGGGCTCATCACTCAGTTGTCACAGCTATTATCTTGCAGGTCCTTGCATGGGGTGTGGGGGGAAGGGGTGGGAAAGGCTTTGTGCCCCAGAAACTTGATTTGTGGAACAGGGCCTGTGGCATGGGATTGATCCCTGGAGATTGAGTGCATTTGTTAGAGCAAAGCTGGGTCTGTTTAAATATTTAAATGCCATCATGTCGTGGACACAGGTTGTGGAATATCCCAGCAGGGCTGGCCAGAGGCACAGCGCAAAAGAGGCTGAAGTTTCTCTTTGATATCCTCATTGCTCTTCTTCCTTTGCTGCCCTCCCCGGACCCCCATCCCTCGACCCTCTTGAGTTACTGTCTCACCCAGTTAGAACCTTGTTCTCAGCTAGCTGTTACCTGATGCAAACTGTGTGGCAAATAATTCTTATTAAGATGTAACCGGGTAGATATTACCATTTGTAGAGATTCTTTTTATTTAAAAAATTTAAAAAGGAAATAGTTTATGTTCATTGCAGAAAAATCAGAGCTTACAGATAGGTGTAAAATGAAATATAAAAATCACCCCTAATCTTACTTCTCAGAGATAACTTACATTTTGTTCTGTTGTATACTCTTTTAGGATTCTCTGCCTCTGTCTATGCAGGCACAAACACAATAATATAATACATATCATTTTAATCTCTTCCCCCATTCAAAATGCATGGAGAGCATCTTTCCATGTCAATAAAGACATTTTTATGATGATATTTTAGGGCTATAAAGTGCCTATAAAGTACTGACATGCCACAGTTTGCTCAATGTTCCCCTTTTTGGAATAGCTTAAAATATTTTCACTATTAAAAACGGTATTGCAGCCATATCTTTGCATAATGCTCTTATTTCCTATAGCAGGACTGTGAGGTCAAAGGGCCTGGTGTGCAGCCTTTGATTTCTCTCATTTGGAATCCTGGTGGGGGCGAGGAAGGAGGCCAGGGTCAGTGCTGCTCAGGCCAGAGAGCGCTGGGTAGAGGCTATTGAGTACTAGCTTTGCCATGAGAAGGCTGAGGTCAAATTGTGGCTCTCCTGCTTGTTATCTGGGATTTTTAAAAGAAAATCATTTGGGCTGAGAGTCGGCATTTCCTCAGGTGTAGATGGGGTTGGTCCATGGTTGGCAGTGCTTTGTGTGATAAAGTGTCTAAAGGTATCTGCACGTGGCATGTGCTTCCTGACTGCCTCTGCCACTTGCCTTTCCTTATTTCTTTTGCCTCTGGTAGAGTTGGAAATATAAGGCTGATATTACACGAGGAGGTGACACACTGCCAGGCAGTATTTTATTGAGTGGACAGTGGGCGCTGTAGAAGTTCAGGGGGGAGTGGTCAGGGGAGCAGGCTGGTGTGTCAGAGTGCGCTTCCCTACAATGCCAAGCAGGTTGGCAGGGAGTGATGAAACTTTGACAGGAGTTTGTGGAGATGGCAGGACATCCAGGCGGAAATATCCCACAACTACTGATGGACATTTGTTTCCCCTCAAAATGTTAGGAACTTAAACCACTGTTGTAGGTGGATGAAGGCCTAACTCAGGTAAGCGTCAGTGAGACACCCTAGACCAGGGAGGGCTCCCCAGACTAAGGCCCGTGGGTTGCATGTGGCCCCCTGAGGCCATTTATCCGGCCCCCACCGCACTTCTGGAAGGGGCACCTCTTTCATTGGTGGTCAGTGAGAGGAGCACAGGATGCATCCGCACCCATAGTTCCCATGGAAATACTGGTCAGTTTGTTGATTTAAATTTACTTGTTCTTTATTTTAAATACTGTATTTGTTCCCGTTTTGTTTTTTTTACTTTAAAATAAGATATGTGCACTGTGCATAGGGATTTGTTCATAGATTTTTGTATAGTCTGGCCCTCCAACAGTCTGAGGGACAGTGAACTGGCCCCCTGTGTAAAAAGTTTGGGGACCCCTGCCCTAGATCGTTTGTGACCCACCAGGAAAGCCAGCCCTGTATCTGAAGAGTGTATACTCACCCAGAGATCCTGAGTGTCTGAGGAGTATACACTCACCCAGAGATCCTGAGTGAGAGCCTGCTGGCCAGATTACCAAACATTGCGGGCTGCCACATGGAGCAATTGGTCTGATTTTTTACCTGTGTCTGTCCCCCAAATGTTGACAACCTATTATTTAAATTGTTTTATTATAGGGTTAAAACAGCTATATTTTACCCTTTGAGCTAACTGGAGACATGCTAACATAAAACTCACTAGAATAAGGAGTCAAAGACACTGTCTGCACAAGGGATAATGGTCAGAAGAAGATGGTTGTCGAGTCAGAAGCCCAGGATTTGAATCTTTGCTATGCCACTCACTAGCCATGATCTTGGGCAAATCACAAAACCTCTTGGAGCCTCTGTTTCTTTTTCTGGCAAGTATAGATAATAAGACTAACTCTAGAGGGTTTTTAAGAGGGCTAAGTGAGACTGAATGTAAAAACAGTTTACTTCGGTTCACAAACACGCTCAATAAGGATTTATTTTCTTTATACTAAGTTAAGAAAGGTGTTTATTTTACACCTAAGTTGGGCCCCCCAGTTCTGTTCTGTGCACTGGCTGCTGGAATTCTCAGGGAACAGGGAAGTAATCTGATAAACTTAAATAAATGATCAAAAATAGCTTTATTGAACATTTGTTGTATGCAAAGGCACTGAGCTAAGCACTTTACGAGAGTGGACTCATTCAGTTCTTACAACGTTCAGAAGAGGTATGAAGTATTATTGTCTCCATTTTACAGACAGGAAAACTGAGGTCAGAGAATTAAGTTACTGAGCTTATAAACTGATCCACGAAGGTCAACCCAAGTTCACCAGAAGTCTGTTATTGCTTCCCAGCAGGGCCAGAAAGAGTCCCCCTTACACATTTTAATGCTTTGGTTTTAGGAGTTTCTATATTTCTCTGCCTGGGATCCAGATCATATAGTATGATTATGGATTATTATGTTATATCCATATATGGATTAGTAGATCCACATTATGTAGTATTTTGAAATGAAAGGCTTGCTGTTTATCTCTGTTGTACCCATTTATTTATTTATTTATAACCAGGAGTCACGTATAGTAAATTCCTAAAATAAGCAGAATACTCTCCCTTGATGGAGACAGAGGACTTTCGGATCACTGGCATTTCATAGATCTGGCTCCGCAGAGCCAGGATCAAAGGAATGTGGCTTTAAAAAATCACGATGTTATACCCCACCCTGCTCTAGCCCCCTGTGTTTGTCTTGAAGGATTCAGTTTAAAATAAACATTGGCTCGGAAGAAGAAATGAAGCCGCAGGAAGGCAGGTGTGGCCCTGGCTTGGTGGGTGGGCATGGCTGGAGGCCTCCACTGTTTTCTGTCACAGTTGCGGGAGTAATTGCTGTAGGAGGGATACTGGCTTCAGAGGACCCAGAGAATCAGAGTTGTGAAGTACCAGAATGGCAGACTTAGAGATCCTCTGATCCACTTGCCATGGTTTATAGATGTGGAACTCAGGGATTTGTCTGGGGTGTTAGTGTCCGTTCCAGGGCCGGACCACAGGTCTGCAGAGGGCAGCCCATGCTCCTCGCCTCCAGCATGAGAGCACGGGGGAAGGGAAGCCCACCTGGACTTGCCCACGAGGACTTTCTTGGTGCCTACACGTCGTAGAAACTGGACCGATCTTGAAGCCACCACTTTAACACCTCTTAAACTTGGTAGAGTCATTGGCTCTTCAGCAAAGCCGGGACATTTAAAATAGTTATAGGGATTAACATTACCCACTTACACAAGTGTGAGCTGGTGGCTTTTTGTAATGCCCGCTGGTTTTTTTCCCAAGCCAGGTCACAGCAGGGCTTTTCTCACTTGGAGTTCCTCCACACTTGGGGAATTGGTGGCAGGCACTCCTCTACCCCTTAAATGTTTCTGCAGAGCAAAGACAGAGGGTTGTCCAGTGGGTATGGAGAGTCACAAATGTCTATGAACCAGTCTGATAGGCGTGACTCTCCAATCAGAATGCCTCTTACTGTGTCTGTGTCAGCGCCAGCAGCGCGTAGGGTCCCACTCAGCAAGGCTGAAAGGAAGAGAATTTAATGATGGAGTGATTATGGAGGTGTGGGCAAGATAAAGGTACTGATAAGGGAGAGGGTGTACTCTCCCCGTTTTGAGTCCCAAGGATCAGGAAAGTCACGTGGCTCCCAGGGAAAGCCAGTGTGCACAGCCCTTACACCGGCATGCCGCCAGTGTGGGAGAGGCAGGGCACAGTCCCCAGCTTCCGAACTCCTCATCGTCCATCCTCCTGCTCGTGCCTCTCGCTGGCCAGACCCTAGCAGAAGCAGAGGGCAGGAGGCTGTAGAGGTCAACTCTAGGCAGGGGTAGTGAATAGAGAATGATGTGTGCATCTTTCAGAATTGGGCTTCAAAGCAGACAGACCCGAGTTATGTGAGGGTTTGAATTCTGCCATTTAGCGAGTTGCTTCAGCTCCCTCAGCCTTAGTGCTCATATCTGTAAAATGGGGCAATAATTCTGCCCATGTGACCTGTTGGGAGATTGATTGTAAGAGTGCCTGCCTGATGGTGTGTAAGTATCAACAGATGACAGGCATTGCTGGCCGGTTTCACAGATGAAGTATAGCTGCAGAGAAGAGAGAGGAATGACCTCCTTGGGGTTGTATGTAAGTGTCACAGGGTAGAACTGGGAATGAGATGTGCCCCTGTGACTCCCAAAGCCCAGGCTTTGTCTCTCGGATGCTCATCCTGTAATTGCTTTCAGGCTCTCGGAAACCACTGGCTCAGATACCCACTGCGTGCTCCAAGTTGGGCTGATGAAAATGTGCCAGAGTCATTAAGTTATCAGTGGGGAAGGCGGCCGCTTCTCCCCGGCAGGAAGGATTCTGCTGTCTGCTGCAGCCGGCTTTGTTCACACAAACTGCCCCTGATTCCTCCCCCTCCTCGTCCCCTCCTTCCGCTCTCCCAGACAAGGAGTGAGTGGAGTGGGGCTAGAGGGGGGCATGCTGTAAATATTGTGGGGCAACACTGAAGGTATTCATAATTCCAGACGGGAGGTCCTGCTGGAGAACCCGGCTCTGGATTGGGAAGTGGGCAAGCACTATTTTTGCAGCTTGACAGATGGATCCGCCCCGGGGGAAGGAGAGAGAGGAGGCAAGCTGGACCTTCCTTACTGTCACAGCCATTCCTCTCCGAGCGCTCTGTGCCAGGAGCACAAAATCCAGGAGCTTGCCTGCCAAGGTGAAAAGAAGGGCCTTGGGTGGCGCACAGGCACGGCTGCCTGGTCCCTGGGGTGATGGCTTCAGAGGTGCATAATGCAAAGGCGCTTGCCCTGGGGAAGGAGACTGGAGTGGGAGGAAGGGGCGCAGCCCTCTCCAAATGCTTCAGCATCCGTGAGGCTCACACTGATTCCCCACAACAGATAATTCCAGAGTGCGATTGCTGACATGATAAAAGGAAAGCAGATGGTTCTAATACTTTATTTTCAGAAGTATCTTCCCCCATCCTCTTATTGTTGCAACTCCATCACCTCAGACTTCAGAGGGGAAAGTACTAGATGCCCTCCTCCCCTTTCGGGTTTATTTCCTTTGCTGCTCCACTTTGAGGGTAGTGGTGATAATAACAGCTGACAGTGGCCGAGACTTACTGTGAGGCAGGCACTGTTTTAAATGGATTCTCTTCACCTAACCGTCACAACTCGGGGAGGTAGGTGGGCTGTCATGATGATCATCCCTGTTTCCAGAGAGCACGCTGAAGCACAGAGAGACTTAGCAACTCCCCCAAGATCACGCAGTCAGTCAACAGCAGTCTGGATTTGAATCTGTGCAGCTCAGATCCACCCTGTCTGTGTACCTACTATATAGATCTTGTCACTGAAGGCAGGGCTGATGGCCTTGTAATGACTGTAGCTGTGTGCCTCACCATTCTGGCCAGAGGAACAAAGTTACCACAGAGGGGAGTTTTACTTCTGCCTCAGGACTGATTGGGTCCTGTCCTCACTGTGGCAGCAAATATGCTATCAGGCTGGCTGTTAGGAAAAAATGAGTCCCAGATATCCACCCCTACCCCCAGTAGGTTTTCAGGACCAGCTACATGATTTATGGGGCCCAGTGCAAAATGAAAACGAGAGACTTTTGTTCAGTAAGTATTAAGAATTTCAGGATGGTGAAACAAAGCATTAAGCCAAGCGTGGGGCCCTTCTGAGCCCGGGACCCTGTGTGAATGCATGGGTCCCACGTCCATGAGCTGGTCTGTAAGAGTTCCGAGTGGTAGGGAGGTCGGATGAAATACAGGAGGCAAAACTGCTGCCCTTCGCTCTCTTCCAGGACAGTCATATCAGGACTTCCAAGGCCTCCTTTTCATATAGATGTAGCAGTCTAGTCTGGATGCGGTTCAACCCTAATAAATCTTAGAAATCTCTTGTCCCTAGGATGAAGTCATTCGAAGGACTGGGACTTGGGTCAGCAGTTTCCTTTTGGGGTCAGGCATCCTGCTGCATTATCTCCCATTCCTCCTATCCCTGCACTTCATATCCCTCCGTCCTCCCCTCCTCCTTCCCTTAGCCTGCGAGCCTGCTCAAGGAACTACTGTGTTAAAGGACAAGCTCCACTCGGCCTCCCTGAGCCCCCACCCCCACTCCCACTCCTGCGTCAGCCCAACTCCTCTCTCCTTTGCCAGCCATGCTGGAGGGAACAGTCTGGGCCCGTCGCTACTTCCTCACCCTCTCCTCACCTAGTTCTCCACGAGGTTGCAGATGCTCTTCTCACTGAGGTGATCTCATGCTAACTCCAGTGGTCTCTCCTCAGTCCCCCTCAATGACCCTTCCTAGGCATCTGATACTGTTGCAGCTCTGCCTGTGTGCCTGCATCTGCTCACTGTAGGCTGCGGGTGAGCACTGCTGCGAGGAAGTTTCCCTGCAGCACGAGGGCAGGCCCGGCACATGGCACATACGCAGTAGTTGGCAGTGGCCAGAATTGGCGGTGTTACCCGTCACCTGGGAACCCTACTCCGTTATGTGGCTGACTGCTGTTCGAGTCTTTCTTAACTAACTTTTTAAAAATCAGTTTGGCTTTTTCCACCCAACTCTTAAAATTACCAGTGTTTTCTGAGATCTGTCCTATGTTCACACCTTTCATCTCCATAGTCTCCCTTCTCTGTATCCAGGTATAGCTTATATCACCGCCCTGCCAACTCCAGAATCCTTGACTCTTTCCGAGGCCCAGGTATATAAGCCAAGCCCAGGCTGAACTCATTTTCTTCCTATATCCTCTTACCCAGTTGCCGGAGTCAGAAACCTTGTTTCTTCCCTTAGCTCACATTGAAAGTCAGGCACTGAGCAGGCCCCTGGGAATGCCACAGTGTGCAGACATGCAGGGTTTGCCATGCTTCCTGCTGGTGAGAGAGGCACAGATTGATACATGATTTGTTCTCAGGAGGTAACAAACTGAAGTCCTGAGTTTAATTGGAAAGACTTCCTTGGGGGAGGAGATTTGAACCCAGATCTGAAGGATGACAAAACATTAGTCAAGCAAATTGAGGTGGTGGAGCAAGACAGTGAAGGCTGAGGGAAAAAGCTTGTGCAAATGTTCTGTGGTGGAAAGAAACTATTCCAGAAATGAAAAGACCAGTGAGCAGAAGGAGAGGGCCGGGAAGGAGGTAAAACAGGTATCTGAGGAGGCTGCGGAGGAGGGTGGGACTGGATGGCACCTGGTCATAAGGTGGAGTTAGTCTGTCTAGGCTCCTCCTTATTGTTTACCCTGACTTTTTTCTACCAGGTTCTCTCTAACCCCTCTCTCACCCTGAAGTCCTATTTGTTTCATACGTAGAAAAGCAAAATAGGGACACTCGCAGTGCGCATGCACCGCACCAGAAAAGTTTTGACTGGGGTTAGTGGATGCTTCAGTGTTTGCGAGGGAAGATGGCCAAGCAGCTGCCTAAATTGCTGTTGTTCCGCCTGTCTGGGTAACATCAGTCAATGCCCCATTGGGGGAGCAGTTTTCAGAAAACTTGTAACTGATCAAAATGTTTCAGATAATTGGAAGGTAGACAGTAGAGCAACATCCATAGATGAAACGGAAATTGCCCTGGTCATCGAGGGCGGAATTACATGAAGAAGCATGTTCCCATGAATCATGTTGCCCGGCAGGTTACTACAGAAGACTTTGACACATTTGATTATATTCTCTGTATGGATGAAAGCAATCTAGAAATGTGACTAGAAAGAGAATCAAGTTAAAAACAGCAAAGCTAAAATTGAAGTACTTGGTAGCTGTGGTTCACAGAAACTATTTATACTGGAGATCCCTACAATGGGAACGAGCCAGACTTTGAGAACGGGTAGCAGCGAGTGAGGTGCTGCTGAGCCTTGGAGAGAGCGCACTGGCTGCCCCCAGGCCACTGGCTCCACTACTGCCTGAGGCTCTGTGTTCCTTAGCCGAGTGTCAAGTGTAACGTGTTCCCTAGCTCAAGGCCAGTGCTAGCACTTCAGTTAACCTACTGTTTCTTACCTTAAGAAAATAATTGTTGATGGAAATCAGTTATTGTGTTTGGTGAAAAAATAAGTAAATATCTTGGATTCCAGAAAGAAAGGAAAATTAATATAGCCTCTTGCTGCCTTCAAATCCATCTTGGGCACTGTAGTCTTAAGCGAGGTTCTAGCATGTCAGTCTGATTAAGATGGTTGTTGGGGCACAGTCCTCCCCTGACTCCACACTTTCGGGATCAGGTCCCTGCCCAGCTTCCTCTCTTGTTAGTCCCCCTCAAGCCCAGGCTCATGTTTCTCTTCACACCAGCTGTCCTAAATTCCCTGTGTTTGTCCTGAGGTGCTGTGTGGAATGTGCTTTTGTGTCTGAATGCCCTTGCCTCCTTGTCTGCCTAGTGAGATCCTACTCATCTCACGAGCCGTGGCCGGCCCATCCCACCTCTTCCGGGAAGCCGTGCCCACACCTTTGAGCCTGGAGCTGGCCCCTCTTTCAGGGCACTTGCTCACTCTGCTGCATTCATTCCACCTCGCTCCCTACTTGGTGTGCAGGCTTCCTCTGCTGGACTGAACCTCTTGAGAGAGGGGAGCGAGGCTCATTTATTTTTTTCTGGTGTCACAGGGCTGGGCACATTTATTAGGTGGGTAATATTTTCTTGAAGACCTGATGATGAAGGAGTGACATGGTATAAGCAGGTAGGGGAAAACTAAGCTGCATCTGGAGAGTTTTGCATACAGGTGCCGTGGTAAAGGGGTCCTGCTTCCATGTCCTCCATGAGCTGCCTGGATCTTTTTCTTCTAATAACGAACACAGGTCCAGGGGCTTCCTCTCACTGTCCTCCCTGCCACTGCCGTCCATTCAAAAGGGCCGGTGCATGCGAGGCAGGCAGAGTTGAGCCTAAACATCATTCTTCTAGCATAGTGTTTTTCAGTCTTTAGCATGAGTCAGAATCTGCTGGAGGGCTTGTTAAAACACAAATTGCTGGGCTCCACCCCTAGAGTTTCTGAGTCAGTAGGCCTGGGATAGAGCCCAAGAATTTGCATTTCTTACTAGTGCCCAGGTGATGGTGCTGGTCTGGGGACCACTCTGAGAATCTGTCTTCTAGTAAAAGGCTTTGCTCTAAAAGTAATTACCCTCTATAGTATTGGGGAAGGAGATATGGGGAGCTTTTTGCTTGAGTTTGATTTTATAGGTTTCAAAGACTATTGGTATGAGATTAATGTGGATAGTTATATCAGATGCTACACACTTACCTCCCCCGTCTCTCCAACTTTTCCACAAAGCGTTTCTGTGTTCATTCATTGAATATGTTTTGAAGGTGTAATGTGTGCATAGCTACATATGAGGTGCAGTTATTGATAGCAAGATGAAAGAAATGTGAAACTGTCCCTAAGAGAAGTCCCCTAGTACCGACGTAATTGTAATTCAGAGAGTCCAGAAAAGAAATTCCTGCTTGGATGGGTACTGACTCCCCCATCAGTGGGGCTGTTCAAGGACAGGCTTCTAGAGTATTCATGGGAATAAGACAATTTGATAACTAGACCAAATGACAATTGAGATGCTGAAATTCTGTGATTAAGAAACTCGGGTAATTGATATAACAAAATGGCACAAATTAAATGTTGCAGTTTATATAGTGGGATCCACAGAGGCCGCTGATGCTTCCTCATTGTAAACACCGATCATTCTTATTTTTAATAAATATTTATTTCTTACCAACACTATGCTTACTGATGAAATGGATTTATATCTAATGACCCTGTAATCTGCTGTTTATTGACATCATATAATTTAAAAGGTTAAATAGAAAAAGCCACAAGCAGGCCCAGAGTGTGCCTCAGGGGCCTCTTTAGGTCCCACTTCCTGTGTCAGATGAAATTGAGATGTGTAGTACCATTTAATTTTTTTTTTTTTGCAATATTTACAACAGGGAGAGAGAGAAAGAGAGAATGTAAGTAATAGCCAGTTGCAGGACTTAAATTTAGAGTTACGAGGTCACCAGCTTGATTCTGAGACTCGCACCTTATTAAGAAAGTCCAGCCAATTGCCTGATTTTGTAGTATGAGGCAAGGTCCAAGTGACTCCTCAGGAGGGTTAGCACTAAAGGCACGGCAGACCAAGCTGAAGCCTCTTACCCCTTACTACCATATATTGAGCGTCTGTTCTGTGCTGGAAATGGTGAGATCGCTTATAAATAATGTTCATAACCCCCTTAACTGTCCTTCAAGGTAAGTAGTACTGTCATCATTTTCAGATTAGAAGAAAGGTACAGAGAGATATGTGTCTTGTCTAGTTTCACATAGCAACACTTCAGTTCATTTTTAGTAGTCAACATAGCCATAGATGCAAAATGCACCACAGCATCCAGAGTTTGTCTGTGTATACACTCTGACCAAATGGAATCTGTCCCAGGAATCAAGAATGGTTGCTTAATGGGAAACATTAGGAAATCAACGTAATTCACTAGGAACAAACGAAAAAGTCGTATTAGTAGGTTCTGAAAAAGCAGCTAATATAATTCTGTAATAAAACTCAATGTAATTCACTAGGAACAAACGAAAAAGTTGTATTAGTAGGTTCTGAAAAAGCAGCTAATATAATTCTGTAATAAAACTCTAAATCAGGAATAAGAACTACTTATTTGATAAAAACTAAAAATTAGCCACATATTTTATTGTAATAAGTGAAATGTTAAATCCAATATTGTTAAAATAGGAAAATCTTACTTTCGCTAGTTTTTATTATTATTTTTTATTTTATTTTATTTTATTCATTTTAGAGAGGAGACACAGAGTGAGAGAGAGAGAGAGAGAGAGAGAGAGAGAGAGAGAAAGAGGGGGAGGAGCTGGAAGCATCAACTTCCATATGTACCTTGACCAGACCAGTGCAGGGTTTTGAACTGGCGACCTCAGTGTTCCCAGGTCGACGCTTTATCCACTGCGCCACCACAGGTCAGGCATTACTACTTTCGCTGGTTTTAAGTATCGTGTTGGTGAGAATCTTGCAAACTAATTAAGCTAAGAAGATAAAATAGTTTGTATAAATATGAGAAAGAAGAGATGACATCTATTTTTTGCCAATGCTGTAATAACCTAAGAAACCTAAGAGAATCTGGTAAGAAAAGAAACCCTACCAGAGATCATAAAGGAATTTGATAAGATGCTTGGAAAACAGCTCTTTTCTATACTGTGGAGGTCACATAGCTGGCCAGCTTTGGCATCTGGAACTAGGATTTGAACCCAGATCTGACAATGAAGTCTGGACTCCTTTTACCATATGAAATATTGACCCTCAGTACTTTAACCCTGTCCCTTAAAGCTTGGAACCTCAGCTGATCCAGCAGGTCAGGTGAGGTTGGCTCTGCGGGGGGGAAAGGTGGAGGCATAATGAGAGTGTTGGCACAGGATTTTTACTAGTAGAGATTCGAGGCTTCTGCTACCAGCAGTGTCATCCTTCTAGGGGTTGAGATATTGTTGGGGGAAGTTAGGGGTGGTGATCTGGTCAAACCCATTTAGCTGGACTTCTTAGGTACTGAGCATTCAGCCAATAGAACTGCCCCTTCTCTTCTTGGCCATATTTATGTTGTTTATTGCCCTTGTCTCAGCTGTGTCCATTTGAGAGGTAGTGTCTGCAAGGATACATATTTAGAGATTTAGGATGCTGGTGGCTGGGGCATCAAGGGCATAAGTTCTTGGTTGCCACATCTACCAAAGATGCCTTGGCTTCATGGTTTCTGTAGTGGAAGTGGAACATTTTTTCTGACACAGAATCACTGAGTGATACATCAAAAATATTAGTCATATCAAGCTTTTCTAGTTCATCCAGAGTCAACCACAAGATGGTGGGTGAAGGGTACTGCATAGGACCCAGGAGACCTGAGTTCTTGTGGCTCTGTCACAACTAGCTGTGTGTGCTCAGGCAAATCACTCAGCCTGGCTGGGCCTCACTTGCCTCATTTGTGCCATGGATTGTTGGACTGGGTAGACTCCTGGTCCAAACTTCAAAGTTAAAATAATCAACAGTAGCGTGTCCTGGTACTGTTCTAATGCTTTGCATAGAGATTAACTCCTCATCACAACCCTAGGAGGTAAGTACTGTTATTCTGTTTTCCTCTGAAGAAACTGAGGCACAGAGGGTAAACGACTTGCCCAGGGTCTTACAGCTAGGAAATGATGGAGCTCAGACACAACTCCCACCATCCTCTACTTTTAATGGTTTTTCTTTACGTGGGCCCATGTTGTAGTGGTGGTGATTCTGTCTAGGAAGTAAGGGATTGGAGGTGGGGTGGGAAATGATTTGTAAAGGAAACCCAGCTCTGGGATGGATGGATGGATGTGAGTCACTACCTGGGAGAGTGATGGTACTGGATATAGAGGTTGCTGACCATTTGTGTTTTTCCTTTCTTTCCTCTTTTCCTCTAGTCTGTGGCAAGCGCTACAAGAACAGGCCAGGACTGAGCTACCACTATGCTCACACCCACCTGGCCAGTGAGGAGGGGGATGAAGCCCAAGACCAGGAGACCCGGTCCCCACCCAACCACAGAAATGAGAACCACAGACGTGAGTTCCCAGTCATTGGGTTGGGAAAGTTATAAAGTGGGTGGGCAGGTTCTGTGTGGTATCTTCGGTTACTTAGCATTGACTGGTCTCAATGTCATGTGGTGAGTTGGCTTTTTTAACCCAACCCCAGTTGCCTCTGGGTTAGCTGAGTTCCAGGGTAGCAGGGGTCGGTGGCACAGCAAACTCTGCTCTTAGAGGAAGGAAGGTGAGTGTTAAGGCAGATGGGAGACATTCTTAACATGACCATTGTCAAATGCCAGACCTGCTCTTTTCTCTAGCTCCAGATGACCCATTCATAGCTGCTGAACGGAGTTGGACATAGCTCTTGGGTGTGTCATTTCATACAGATATTCCAAATGCCTCCTTTCCTTGGCCACCAAGAATGTGGAATATTCTTGATTTATTTTCTTGGCTGTACAGGGTTTACACTTTTGGCACAGAGCTCTACTGTCATAGAAACACCGCCCTGGAGCCTCTGTGTTCTGTGCTTGAGCACCAATCAGCAAGTGTGAGCTGGGTGCACTTGGTATTTGAGATGTTGGGCTCGAAGACTCAAAATGATCCTTAAGATTTGTTTTTTTATTTATATTCTTTCTTTCTTTCCTCAACTTCTAGTTATAAATTAGGAAGTCAAAAAGGGCTTAGCATTTACCTCTTGACTTCCCTCTATAACAGTACTTACAGTTTTTGGGCGTATAGTAAACTCAAAACGGGATGGAATAATGCAGTTTTCAACTGCTAGTCTTCCAGAAATTTCTTGCTCTTCCGCAAATGGTTAACTCTTTCCCAGACTGGTCAAAATTTCTGATGGACTGGCCCCAGTCTTGACAAACACTGGGATAATGAAATCTTTAGGACTTGCTTCAAGATGTGGAATATTCTGAGATCATTAGATAAACATTAATTGTGAACATGTCATGTGTTTTCTATTTTGTTTGTAAGATTTGGTGGTAGGTGGTCTTCAAGTGAGTAATTCAATGTAATTAAAGGGATTAGACATTTAAAACTATTTAGTCTCTAGGATTTGAGGGTGATACCCTCTATATTTCAGTCAGTGAACTCAGTCAGTTGATGTTGATTGACTGCCTTCACCAAATACTTGAAATAATTAACACCCCTTGGCCAAGATCTTTCTTTGGATTAGAGTGGGTTTTCACCTACCCCTGCCCCACTTTTCTTTTGTCACATTACCTTCTGTATTAGTTTGCTCAGGCTATCATAACAAAATACAACAGAGTGGGTGGCTTAAAGGACACAAATTTATTTTCTCACAATGCTGGAGGCTGGATGTCCCAGAGCAGTGTGCCAGCAGGGTTGGATTTTTCTGAGACCTTTCTCCTTGGCTTGTGAGTGGCTACCTTCCTATTTGTTCTTGTTATGGTTGTCCCTCTGTGCCTGTATACCCCTGCAGTCTCTTGTGTCCAAATTTCCGGTTCTTATGAGACACCAGATTGGATTAGAACCCATCCTAACAGTTTCATTTAACTTTTCTTCTTTTTTAAAAAAATGTTTACTACTTTTGAGAGAGAAAGAGAGAGTGGTGGGTATAGGAACATTGATTTGTTTCTCCACTTATTTATGTGCTCATTGCTTGTTGGTTGTATGTGCTGTGCCCGGGGGCTAAGCTCACAACCATGGTGTATTGGGACGACACTCAAACCAACTGAACTATCCTGCCAGGGCTTTAAATTTTCTTCTTTTTATTTCTCCAAGTGAGGAGAGGGGAGATAGAGAGGCAGACTTTTGTGTGCTCTCTGACCAGGATCCACCCAGCCATATTCATCTAGGGCCAATACTCTGCACATTTGGGGCCATGCTTGCAACTGAGCTATTTTTAGCACTTGAAGCGGAGGGTTCAGGGAACCATCCTCAGTGCCCTGTACCAATGTGCTTCAACCAATCAAGCAATGACTGTGGGAGGGGAAAAGAGAGAAAGTGAGAGAGAGAGAAAGAGAGAGGAAGGGGGAGGGGGAGGGGTGGAGAAGCAGATGGTTCTCCTGTGTGCCCTGACCGGGAATTGAACCTGGGACATCCACATGCTGGGCCTATCCTCTACCACTGAGCCAACTGGCCAGGGCCTAAATTTTTTTCTTTAATCACCTCTTTAAAGGCCCTGCTTCCAGCCTGGCCTGTGGTGGTGCAGTGGATAGATCGTCGACCTGGAACGCTGAGGTCGCTGGTTCGAAACCCTGTGCCATACAACCAGCAACAAGCAAGCAATGAACAACTAAAGTGAAGCAACTATGAGTTGATACTTCTTTCTTCCCCTTGCCCGCTCTGCTTTCTGTAAAATCAATAAATAAAATCTTAAAAAAGAAATAAAGGCCCTGCCTCCAAATATAATCACATTCTGAGATTTTGACTTTAACATATGAGTTTGTGGAGGGCATACTTCAGCCATGACACCTTCTTTAATTTTTACTCACTTTTAGGGTTCAGGCTTTTTGTGGGGATGATCCTGTTTTCTTACCTACTGTTGCCATATGGACAGAACTTGAAAAGTAGAGTAGGAGGGTCTATCAGAGCTTTGTCCATCTTTCCTCACCAGCTGCTGAGTAGCTATGACGCCGAGGTCTTCACTGTCGGGGAAGGCTCTCTTGGTCAGTTACTTGGTCTTTCAAAAAGAAAAATGTTTGCATTTTCCCCACTTCTCTGTCTCTCCTCTTATCTCTTCTCTGATCTAAGTGGCCAGGGTGTAGCTATTGTCTTCTATAAGCAGAGGCTGCCAAATGATCTCCTTTGATTTGGGTTGCTATCTGGGAGCTATTTATTGGCTAAGGTTGCTCTCTCTAAAGTATTTATTAGGTTGGTATTATTTCTCACTCCTCCAGTGCTGGCTTATCTCTTTGACATCTCTTCTCAAATGTCAGGCCATTTTGTTCCTGTGTCTAGGTGCTTCTCTCACACTGTAGTGTTTGTCTGTGTCTCTGTGTGTGCACAGTGATGGTGTGGTTTCTCAGGTGTACTGTAGGTTCTCAGTGGATCGAGGAGGCCTCCTCCCCAGCTCTTCCTGCAGTCCCCTCCTGGCAGGCTGTTGACTTCCGATGTAGGCCCTTGCATATTCTTCTCTGTCCCACAGAATTTCCTGACACACTCTCTTGGGTCAGTGTCTTTTGCCTCCTCATGTCACCTTGAGGCCATTCGGCTTTGCTTGGCAAGGAAGCTGTGTCTTTCTGCCTTCCAGCTGGAGACACCTTCCTAATACATCCCATCCTATTGCGTGTCCTCTCTCTGTGGGCTGTTAGTGAGCACACTCACTCCAGCCCCGTCTCCACCCTTCTCATTCTGACCTTGCTTATGAGAAAATGGGCTCTTCAAAAGGATCACCTTAAAACCCAAGTTTTAAGCTTCATAGAAAGGAATAACTGTACTTTGGCTCCTTTGGGGCCTCCTCACACAAGGAGGTTTCCAGAACCCTCTCCAATACCTTTTTACTGACATCTCTCAGTGCCCCCTTTGTGATTAACCTCAGTTTTGCTACTGTGGAGGGAGCAGCAAAAGGCCTTCAGCGTCCATAGAAGCCATCCTTTCCCTCTGCCCCCCTTGCTCTGGGCAGATCTGAGAGGCAGCAACGTTTTGCAGGTTCTCTGCACCACGCAGACCCCCCATCTGCTCAGGGCCCTGGATGTGTGCTCCGATTCCTCCCACCTCCCCCTGGTGAGCAGCCCCAACCGTTTTCTTGGGTACGCTAATTGCCAGCATCATTAATACCCAGTCATTAGCTGCTCCTTCTATTGGGGAGTGGGTTGGGCTCCCATCCATCCTGCCCCTAAGTGCCAGCGGGGCTGTGTGGTGAATTGGACGTGACAGCTCTGCAGCATCCTAAGGTCTCAGCTTTGTGATCCTCCCTTGGCAGGGCTTCTCTTGGGTGGGGGAGGAAGGCAGGGGAGCTTAATCCTTGAGGCTAATCTGCAGTTCCCTCAGGAAGCGGGCTGGTCGGGACACTGGACGGCAGAGGAGTGGGAATGCCGCCTTGCCCTCTGATCAGAGCTGCAGCTCGACCCACGCTGCTCGTGGGCACAGACCTTGAGAAGCAGCCCCACAGACTCGGGAGTGTTTTTAGGGCCGTGGGCAGCTGCGTTTGTGTCGCCTGCAGCATAGAGTCCTTTGACTGGTCCTGCTGTCCCATGCCGCAGCAAATCCCATTGCCCATCCCCGCGGCCACTGCTGCTGAGAGGGCAGAGTGGAGTGCTGGGGCTGGCGCTGACCTTCCCCAGCCCCAGGCAGCCCGTGCTGCCAGCTCAGCAGTTGCCTGCCATTCCTCCTGGCCTCCTGCCCCGCCCAGCTCATGTTCTCTGGCCTTTGTTCCTCTGCTCGCCTCACATTTTCTCCTGAGTGGACGCTTCTCACCCTCCTTAGGCTTGTCCCCTTTCCTTTGTGCCCATGCCCGACTGCCTCGACTACGGTACCCAGGGCTGCTTGGAGCTCAGACACTCCCACGGAAGCCAGGAGTTTTCTGATGGGGTCTTCCCCACTGAGCAATGCCCTTCCCTCCCTTTGTGAGGCTGGATTCTTTCTTCCTCCATTTCTCTTACCACCTTCATCTGTATTCTTTTTTCTTTTTTTCTATTTTTCTTTTAACATTTTCTTTATTGATTTTACAAAGAGAGGAGTGGGGAGAGAAAAGTATCAACTCATAGTTGCTTCACTTTAGTTATTTATTGATTGGTTTTTGTATGTGCCTTGACTGGGCAAGCCCAGCGTTTCGAACCTGTGACCTCCGCATGCCAGGTCGACACTATCCACTGCGCCACCACAGGTCAGGCTCACCACCTACTTTCTAGAAATGAAATCATTGTGTGTGCTTGTGTGTGCTCATGCACGTGTGTGCAAAGGGAGGTAGTGCTTGGGCAGGTTAGGATTCTGAGAAATGCCAATCAGAAGCATTCAATTGTGACTGTTTAAATGCCACCTTAGTACGAAGCCCCAGTGGGGCCAGGGTAGCAGAAAGAGCACTGGATTAGAACTCAAAGCTCCTTTGACAGGCTCACAAGATCAAAACTCTTCTTGAATTTCTTTTCACCATTATTTTTCTTTGAAGCGCGTGCGCGCGAGAGAGATATAGGGACAGACAGGGAAGGAGAGAAATGAGAAGCATCGGCTCATAGTTGCAGCACTTTAAGTTGCTCATTGGTTGCTTTCTCATATGTGCTTTGACAGGGTTTCAGCTGGGCCAGTGACCGTGGGGTCATGTCTATGATCCCATGCTCAAGTTGGTGACCCGGCACTCAAGCAGGTGATGAGCCCGTACTCAAGCTGTTGACCTTGGGGTTTCAAACCCGGATTCTCAGCATCCCAGGACGATGCTCTATTCACTGTGCTACCTCTTGGTCAGGCTCTTTTTACCTTCTTAGCACAGTGGGAATGTGTTACAGATGATATTTTTAAGGTAGTTTGGGGTGGGTAGGGTGGGGTAGGGTGGGGCATTTATGAGGCCCTGAACCTGGATAGAAAAGCTATGTAAATAAATTCAGCCTAATCCATTCATTTGCCAGTCTGTCTACCCCATCCATCCATCCATCCATTCACCCACCCGTATGTGCCCATGCAGTTAGTGCCGCCTTGGGGGGAATATGTGACAGGGATGTGCAGGCTGGGGAAGGAACGGGCTCAGGAGCCCGGCATACTTTCCACTGCATAGGGCAGTTCTCAGTGGAGCAGAAGTATCACCTGGGGACTCTTGAGAAGTGCACACCCTCCTAAGACAGGCTCTGAGGTGGGAACGAGCAGCCTCTGTCTTAAGAAGCCTTCCAGGGCATTCTGGTGCCACTAAAGCTTGAGAACCACTACCTTAGGGGATTTGCAAAGCCTTCACTGAGGAGGTGACATTCAAGGTAGCCCTAGAAGAATGAGGATATATTGTTAGGTGATAGAGTGACTGTGCACAAAGGCAGGGAGGCATGACTAGCATGGGCCAGTGGGGAGTAGCTGGACTGGAGAGCCCTGGAAGAATGGTGGACTTTTTGGCTGGGCCACAGCTGGATTGCTTCTGTGTGTAGTCATCATCCTGTAGGAAGCGGAGAGCCACAGTAGCAGCTACAAGAGAACACGAACCACTCATTTATAAAGTAATGTTTGGCATTGTTAAATGGTATATCTTTTTTATTTCATAGCATAAATGAATATAAAATACTCACTATAATATACTTGAAGCTCCTAATAGGAAACATGTTTTTTACAATATGGGTCTATAAAAGTTATTTCAAGCCTGTTTTCAGGTGCATGGAGTGGATCTTGGGTTGTCCTCAGTCCCGAAAAAGCTTTCCTATAATGGAGGTGTGCTGGGCACATAGGCTTTGCCGTCTATCTGTCAAGGGAAGAAAGGGCCCCGTTCTGGGCTCGTTGGAAGGCATGTTGTGCTCTGTAGAACTGAAAGAGGAGAGCCAACTTGATTAAGGGTATTGTCTGCTGATTAGATAATCTGAAAATTAGTCTGATAATGGGCAAATTATCTAAAAGAAGCATATGATGTCATTGTCACACTAATAGGAAAGATCTAACAGAGGTTGTCTTCTGACTTTTCTGTCCTCCAGTGTATGGCCCAGGGGCAACAAATACAGCTTTAAGAAAGAGAGTGAAAATTACCTTTGACACAGCTTAAGAATTTGGTCTACTCTGAAAGGTGCCTGAAAAGTCATAAATAAAGCTTACACAGCCACCTCTTACCCAGCCTCCATGCAGGAAATTCAGGCTTTGTTATAGGGGAGAGAAGAAAAAGATATGAGACTTTGGAGAATTTGGAAACTAACAACAGGAGTTCTTTAAATACACTATTATTTTAGTAACTGTATAGTTTACAGGTTGCAAAGCGAAGAAGAACCTGAGCAGTTGCTCTGGCCTGAAAGTAGACTTGGAGTTCATTTTCTAGCCTGTGGATCACCCATACTCTTGACCCAGTGGCTGAGAGCATGCAGTGGAATTGGGCAGCCAGGCTGGGTTCGTGGCTGCCACTCTCGGTCAGGTGTTTACATGCCTCTGCTTCATTGCCTCATCCATAAAGCAGAGAAGATAATCACACTGGGCCTCCTGGGGTTGCTGTGAGCCCTCATTGAGGTGCTGTGGGTGTTTGACATCATACCTGCACGTTATGAGTGCTGACCCATCTCTGTGCCATTTGGATAGACAAACTATGTCTGTGGCCACAGGTGGATGATCCTGAGTCAGAACCCATCTGCGGTGCAATACTGGGGTGCTAACTGCCTATGGGGTCCCGTGGGCATCAGGTGTAAATATCAGAGCCTAACCTGACCCTCTCACATCCTTTGCTAAATTTTAGATATGGGACAGCAATCCTTCTTCACAGCTTACTGTACATGGGCCCACTTGTAGAGCTTAGTGTAATTGGACCTCCAAGAAGGCATAACATTGGTCTCAGGTTAAGGAGAGCTTCTGGTTTAACTGGGAATAAGATGGATGCATGAAACCAGCAAGAGGATGCTGCCGAGCAGGATCTAACCCAAGTGTGGCATCCCCACATTTACCATCTTATTTCCCAGGACGTGGCATCCACCTGCCACCTGCCTTTTGTTGATCCTCTTATTTCTTTTACATTTTTGGCTTAATTACCTAGAATGTTTAGGATTGAAGAGTTCCACGTCCAATGACAGTGCTTGCTGACATTCTTTGAATGTGTCAGATACTGAGCTAAGAGTGCCACATTTATCTCATTCATTCCTCACAATAAATAAGGTAGGCGCTATATCCCCTGGAAGACATCCCAAGGTCCACGGAAATGAGTGCTGTGCCGTGCAGGAATGTGAATTCTCTAGTCATGTGTAAATTCTTTTCTTGCCTTATCAGATATAAAATAATTTTGCATCTAGGAGAGGAAAGAGGCAAAGTGGAACACCTGCTAGGCACCAGACAGTTTCCACGTATCATCTCATGTAACGTTACAAGGCCACGAGGCACACGTTATTGCTCTTATTTTACAGAGTAGGAAACTGAGGCTCAGAAAGGCTGAGTAAGCTTGTCTCAAGTCACAAAGTTAGCAAGTCACACCGAAGCTGAGACGTGAATGTGATTGGGTTGAACACCATTCAGTTATGTCAGCACGCTGGAGCCCCATGTGACCGATCCCAGTCTCGGCTGGGCATCTTTGTCATGGCCCTCCTGATTACTCTTAATCTGCACCCGGAGATCACTTGTCAAATGCTTCGTATTGCCTTAGTGGCTTTTCAAGAGAAATTAATGTATTAATGGTACTGTCTTAGCTCAGGCTTTCATGACAAAATACCATAGACTGAGTGGCTTAAACAACAGGACTTTATTTCTCACTGTTCTGGTGACTGGAAACCCCAAATAAAGGTGCCAGCAGGGCTGGTGTCTGTTGAGAATGGTCCTTGGGTTGGTGATGGCTGTCTCTTTTGTCCTTACAAGGCCTTTCCTGGGTACGTGTGGGGGGAGAGAGAGAAGCAGGCTCTCTGGTGCCTCCTCTTATCAGGGCCCTAGATCTCACGACGAGGGCCCCATCCTCATGACCCTTCTAAACCGCATCCCCTCCCACAGGCCTCATCTCCAATACCATCCACTGGGATCAGGGCTTCAACATGGTTTTTTGGGTGGGAGGGTACCCAATTCAGCCCAAAGCAGGCACATTTAGTCTTCAAAACTGTTTTAACTGATGTCTTACGGAGCTCACCCCGTCATTGTGAATTCTATTTGAAACTTTAATTTGTAAATGAGCTTAACTTTAAAAAAAAGTCTACACATCATTGTTCAATAATTTTCCTACATCTGTCTCTCATTGTGTCTTGCCATCTTTCCTAGCTCTTACGGCTCTTTTTGACCTTGTTCTTTAAGATAAAAAGAATGTTGTGCCCAAAGAGGTAGCCCTAAGACTCAGCATTGCTCCTTGTTTCCTTTCCCGCGGGTGTCAGCCTCCCTCCCAGACACCCCCGATCCTGTCCCCGCTCGTCCCACCACCAGCTCCTGCTCGGATCACTGCAGCTTCTGTTTGTCTCCGCCTCTGCTCTTCCCTCTTGCACTCGGCCTCCATGCAGTAGTGAGTGCTCTTTCTAAAGTACAAAATACATTATGCCATGCCCTGCTTGCAATTCTTTTATCAAACTCTTTGCCTTGAAGGCCTGCATTGTTGCTTCTCATAGTGTGGTCAGCAGCATCAAAATCACCCGGGACCCTGATGACTGCCTTGTCCAGGTTTGCAGGCCATCCGTAGTTTTAGACTTGAAAATCTGTGCCCTGGGAACCCCTCAGTACCACCCAAATCCAGACAGTTGACAACCTGCCGGGGAGCTTGTAAGAAATATGGATACTAGGGCCTATCCCAGTCATTTAAATCATAATCTGAATTTTAATGAGATCCCTCAAGTTTGAGAAGCCCTGGCCTCCACAGCCTACTAACCACTCTGACTTGACTTCCTTCAGGTGTGTGGTTGCATGTGCTCAGGGTAGGGCAGTATCAGGTGGGCCAGCTAAGAGCCACTCTACCTGGCTTCAGTGCCAAGGTAACTTACTAACCTGTGACCATGGACAAGCTACTTAGCTTCCTTGTGCTTTTAAGTACCACGTGTGTAAAACCAGAACATTAATTTATCTCTCTCATAGAGCTATGTGATGATTAAATATTAATTCATGTAAAGTACATGAACAGGAAATGCATTTAACACAGCGTGTGTCTCTCACGTGTGCTAGAGTCATGATTCTCAGGCTTGATCACGTTAACATACATTTGGAGGGTTTGTTAAAACAAAGACTGCTGGAGCCCACCTCAGAGTTTGGATTCAGTAGGTCTCAGGTGGGGCCATAGAATTTAAATTTTTAGTAAGTTCCCAGGTGAACCAATGCCTTAGAGAAATTTAGCTTTTGAAGACTGGTATTCATTGTATTTCCTCATAATTCTCTTTTTTTTCTTTTGGATGCACTGAGTCAGGTAACTGGCCAGAAATCAGGCTGCATTGTTAATCTAAGGGTTAGTCTTGTTTTTCATTCTTTTCCTAAGGTTCCAGTCTGCTTGGGGCAAACTTCTCCAGGGACCCTAGCACTTGCTTCCTGACTTGCTTTTTGGGTATGCCCCGATCTGGGCCCTCATCCCTGGGCGGGGCTTTCCTTCAGTTCTGTGGTACCTTGATTCTGTCCTGTCCTTGGGTCTGAAGCTTAAGGCTCACCCTCTTTTTTCCTTGAGTACCATTTTTCAGTCTGAAGGACACATAGAATGCTGGTCCCTCTTGGACTGATGGGGATGACATATTCCTGTGGAGTGGTGATGAGGAGGGGTGGAAAAGGTCTAGGCTGGGCAAGACAGTCAGGGGGCTTACTGAATTCTAATAGCACAGTAATACCCCGACACCTTGAACAGACAAAGCTTATCTGGCTCTAAAGCACCAAGATATCCTGCAATCTCTGAGGGGAATGACATCACTTCATTCAGAGCCCTACTGACATAGGTACTCTCAAATTAAATGGTTTCCCCTCAGCTGACTCATTTTGTGGCAATAACAAGTTGCCACACCAGGGCATGAACCCACCTGTATGACCTTCTGTGGGAAATTGAAATCTCTCTCATGCTTTTCCTAATCAGCACTGAGAAAAACAATCGGTTGTGCTTGTTTTTTCCCCCCTCACTTTTCTGGAACATTCATGACAGGCCTGCTGTTGCTGGCCTTAAGTGTGGAGCACAGAGGACATCACTGACAGGTTGTGTGACCGTCTAGCCCCAGAAATGATGATGTGGTGTCCAAACTCCTGGCAAATTACGGCTTTGACCAAACACCCCTGTCAGGATAGAGCCGTCAGTGTGAGCAGAATGTTTTCTGTGTGTACAGCATGGTGTCTAGAAGTAAATATTTTTGGGCATGTGTCTTAACAGTGTTGAATTTATTTCATAAAGATGGAGGAAAAGTAGGTAGGTACAAGGAAGGGCAGGATGACTGGCACCACATTTAAACATTTTATAAAGATTCTAGGGCAAGTGAAACACATAGGTAAACATGGCCTGTTCCTCACTGGCAGTTACAGGGCTCCTGGCAAGAGACTGAACATGAGGCTGAAGGGACTCTGGGGCCAACTGAATGTGGGAGTTTTTAATTCCTTCCATGCTGGCTTTGTAAGAGATGTCTGAGGGACAGGATCCCTGCGGTAGGGCAGGCCCGTTGGCTTTCTTCACTGCAGCTTTACCCCTCCTTTACTCCTAGTCCTCTCTCTCTGCCCCTTTGTAAGTGGGACTGATGTCACTCAGTACATGGGGGGTGCTTCGCATCTACTTCGTTCCTAGTCTTTGACTTTCCTTTGCCTGGCAGAGTTTCCCCCAAGAAAGGCCTCTGTGAAGATTTGTCCATTCTTTCATTAACTATCATCAGCTTTGTGTCCATCCTCGTGCCAGGTGCCGGGGACTCAGATGAGAGACACTGGTCCTGCCCTCAGGGAGCCCACGCCGAGGGGAGAGGACACTGACTCAGGTAGAAAACAGTGACGAAACACTGGGCTCCTCTGGGTTTGGAGAACTTGGCTTTTCGGGCTTTCCTTTCACCCTATTGTAATTCTCAATAATAGGACTAAAAGGGACCCGAAGACCTCATCTGACATATTCTCATCCCTCTGAATAGGTGTGTTCTCAAAGAACCCCTGGTCTGGGGAAACCTTCCCAGGTTCAAAGGCCACCTCAGAGAAGAAGCCCACTGCTTGACCGTGCCTTTAACTGTTTAAGTGCCTCCGTTTCCAACTTTCTGGGAGCCTGTGCTGCCATCGGCTCCCTGTCTCGCGTTGTCCTTGATAATACGGAGCGGGCCGGTTTAGCTCCATCCATAAACTTGAAGACATTAACCCAGCGCCCAGCCTGGGCTTCTCTAGGCAGGCTGACTTCGGTGGTGTCTGCAATCATTCTGCAGTAGCAGCCCCTCCTTAATCCTAATCCTCCACTCACATTGTCTTCTGGGTCAGGTAGCAAAATGGCCCATGAGAAAGACTGAATTCTCTGTCATGTGGGGAGCGGGAGCTGATGTCCCTTCTCCTGACGGGCTCCTGGCTCCCCTGCCTTACCACATTCACGGAGGTGGGCATCAGTCGTCTTCCTCCTGGAGCCCCAGGGCAGAGCCTGCCTTGCTCTTAGGTGGCCAAGGAGACCCAGCGCGAATGGGGTCCCAACATTCTTATTCTTTGGATTTGTGAGATTTATTTTTTCATCTCTTCTAGGGAAGCAATGAAAAAAAAGGTGTCAGGCCTTAGAGATAATTTATATGAGTAAACACGTAAGGAGTAGGGTGAGCAAGAGCATGAGAATTAAGGCCATTTATCCAGGCTCTGAGACTGTTTGCCCTCTGGTCCAGCTTTCTCACAGTCGTTATCTCGCCAGTTTAACCCTCTTCTTGCTGTGCCTCCTCCACACATCTCTTCGAAGCTGCCTTCTCCGCTCCAGCCTTCCGCAGCCTCCCTTCCCCCGCCCACGGCCCTCATTAGAGGCTGGGTACAAGGTAGCTGGATGTGTCGGCGGCCTCCAGCTGAGGCCTGCTCGCTGATTCTGAAGGGAAGGCACGTTGGCTTACACGCTCTCTTTCCACCCTCTCTCTCCACCCTCCCGGTCTCCCAGGCTTCCTCCTGCAGCCTGGCCTGGCCAGTGTGTTTTGTGGTGCCGGCCGGGGGCTTTCCCTCTTCTCCTGTCCCCCTTTCTTTACTCTGTCCTGCGAAGCTGCACTCTGCACAGCCAAGTGCACAGGGCTAGGATGCTTTACACTTGAGAGATGAAGTAATAACAGGTGGCAAGACCAGAGGCTGCCGGAGCCCAGGATTCCAGTTGCCATGGAAACATGTCAGACCTGTAGAGGGATGGGAACTGTCAGCTGTGGAGGGTGGTTGGGGGACAAGTGAGAGGGGCGAGGAGAGGCACATCTCCCGGAGGGTTCTTCCTGCTGCCCCCAGGTTCCCCAAGGGCTGCACAGTCCAACTAACAGGCCCGGGGAAAGCTGCTTCTGGACCGGTCTGGATTAGGGCCGGAGCCGGGGACAGAGCATGGCCACGTCTTTGTACACACCAGACGCTTGCAGGCATTCTGAGCGTCTGCTCAGGATGTGAAGTCACGCTTTTGTGGATGTGCCATGGAGGAGCCTAAGCTTCTGGCTTGCTTCCTGTTTCCCTAGGCCACTTGGGACGGGCTCAAGTCTGGGAAGAGCCGGTTGAGGGGCTGTTGCTGATGGCCAGACTGTCTCTACCATCCATTCTTTTCTTTAGCGTCAGGCATATTACAGCAGAGATCACTGAATGAGTGAAAGGCAGTCCTGTCTGGATGGTAGTTTTATGGAAGATTTGGGGCTTGTTTACCATGGATGTGGCCTGACTGGAGTAGCAAGTCCTGTGGGTACCCACTTTCCAGGGTGACCTCTCACCCTGTACTCAACTGGTTGGTGGGACTGTTTGGGCTTGACTTTTCTTTCTCTTGGTTTGATTTATATGAATGCTCCCTTCCACCTGCTATTTCCCCTTCTTCAGGAACTTTGTTCCTGATTTCCATTCTTTGTTTCCTTTGAGCTTTTTCCTAAACTCTGAAGGCTCAATTTATTTTCTCAGCAGCTTCCTTGTATCTCATATAATTTCAGCCCATTAACATTTATAAACAGAAAACCAAATCCATCATTGTGGGCACTGCCACCGAGTTACCACGTGGGCCTTTGCCCTCACTGGCATCTTCTTGTATAAAGCGGGACTCAATTTCCCATAAGCAGAAGCAGAATCTCTATTTAAATCCCACTTGTAAGGTCTGGACAAGCTTCCTATTTATAGTAAAATCCTTTTTATAATGATCTCATATATGGTACCAGGAAACTGCTCATGGCTGGGTCAGGCCATAGGCCAATAAAGCCATGGTGTGAGCTTTACTGAAAAAAATTCCTTTGTGAGTCTCTGGAATTCTCTGGGGATGTGTTGTTTTTTGTTTTTTTTTTCCTCACAGAGGATATGATCATAAAGAGGGTCACCTGGGATGGATCACTATGATAGGGACATTAAATTTTAGTTCAAAGGGAATTTCTGCTTTTGTCTGGCCAATGTTAATTTTTACTGCTTTGGGATTCCAAATAACATATTATGTGAATCAAGTTCAATAAAGAGATTGAGGAAATATTTTATGTGCAAATTTGGTCAGAAACTAGGTATCTGGAATTCCCAGGAGTCAGAGAAGTGTGATTACAGGCCGAGAGTCGGGACACAGGCAACGTGGAGGGGAATCTTGGAGCCAGCCCCTTATACTCTCAGGACTTCAGGTATCTCATCTGTCAAATTATCCCTGCTTCACAGAATTCTTTTTGAGAATCACTGAAATAACGTAGGTAAAGCATCCAGTGTAAGAGCATTCACAGTTTTTTAGTGTAATAAATGTTCGCTGGCTCTTTTTACTCAAAAAGAGTTGTACAAAAGCGAGGCTGAGTTGGTAGGTGCAACCTGGTGTCCCCTTCTCAAGAGACAATGAAGCACAGTCTTATTGCTTTTCTTGTATGTTTGTCGGGTGGTGCTTCACTACCAGAGTAGGGGCCCGCTGCTGTTCTTCTAGCAACCCAGGGCTCTCAGCCACCACCCTCGAGTATTTTGGGAGTTAGACATGACACCAGGCCAGTTGACTGACCAGTTTCTCTGGACATGGACTAGCTTTGCTCTCTGAGGGCTAGAGAAATAAACCAGGCAGTGAATGATATTCAGAGAAACAGATAACTCTGCCCCAGGGAAAGCAAACACAGCGCTCTGTCCCAGCTAGGGAGTCCCAGGGGTGGTATCACTGTGTTGCCTCCTTACATCTTGGCCATTCTTTTCTGAGCCATTCATCCCACACATTGTTTTTAACCATTTCCTGTGCACAGGGCTCGTAGGTGTCCCAAAGATGTGTTAGACATGGCCCCTGACCTGAAGGAGTAGATCCTTTAACATGGGGAGAGGAGGCAGGTGTACACATGTACAAACGAGAGAAGCATCCATAGACGTGTGCGCAGAGCACCCTCTACAAAGCCTGGCTGGTCATTCTGGCCCGGGAGTTGGGAGAGCTCCGTGGGAGGACTCTCACCCTGAAACCAATCCTAAGTACCACAAAGTGCACGGGAACCAGATGCAAAGGCTATTGATTAATTTAGTCCATGTCACTTTACCAAGATGCTTACTGTCATGGGAAGAGAGTAGCGACTGAAGCAAAAAGGAGTTTGCTGGAAATGGAAAAAGGAAGTACAGCTGTTCCGCATCACTTCCTGTATTGGGCCATCACTCTACTAAAATAGGAGCCCCCCCTTTTCTGGTACATCTGTAAGATGTTAGCATCTTTTCACCCCTTTGACCTCGCACTTTGTACGGCCAGTAACCAACACAGACTATGTGGGGACCCTGTTCTGATTCAATCTCCTCAGAAACTTCTCTTCATCAGATGAATTAAATTCTGTCCATTTGGTCTTTTTTATATAGGATCAATTTCTCCATCATTGTCTGCTTTACTCTGCTAGATTATCTCTGATTTTTTTATTTCTTGCAATATCGTAGTCCCTGACTCAGTGGGGCGTTCTACCCATGGTCTGCTGGTGGTCAACACTCTAAATTACCTGGGAGTTCTCTCTATTCCACTTCTCCATCCTCATAAGTCATAAGGTTAAAGATTTTGTGAAAGGGGAGAAAAATAGCCCCTAAGAAAACAAGAGAGAGACAAATGGAGAGAGAGACAGCCTCAGGAGAATTTTAGTAAGATGATGCACATGAGATTATTTGATTGATTTTTATGCAGGAAGCTACCCAAGTTGTGAATGGCATCTCCACATTTTATCTCTAGTTCACACCAATCATGAAATTTAACTTTGGTTTACATTTAGTCCCTAAATTTAATATAGCCCTTTTCTTTCTGTTCACCTTTTGATTGATTTCCATGATAGTCTCTTAGGAAACCCTGAGTTTATTGCTGCATAGACGTGCCTGGGTGGCCTTCCTTCCCTTCCTTCCCTTCTTTCCCTTCCTTCCCTTCCTCCCCTTCCTCCCCTTCCTCTCCTTCCTTCCCTTCCTCCCTTCCTTCCCTTCCTTCCCTTCCTTCCCTTCTTTCCCTTCCTCCCCTTCCTCCCCTTCCTCCCCTTCCTTCCCTTCCTTCCCTTCCTCCCTCCCTCTTCATACGTGCCCTGACTAAAGGGCTCAAGCCATGCCAGTGACCCCTTGCTTAAGCCGGCGACTTTGGAGTTTCAAACCAGGGACCTCAGCGTTCTGGGTTGATGCTCTATTCACTGTGCCACCATCGGTCAGGCTGCCTGGGCTTTCTTAAGAAAGTTTTAAAAATGATTAAGATGGCAAATTGATAGAGAAGAAAGAAAAGGACTTCCTTCTGGATTTGGGCAATGAAAATTTTACAGGCAGAGTAAAATTTTTGTGGATGTACTGGTTTTTATAGATTTGCAGAACCGTTCTCTACGACATGCAGTGCTCTTTGAGACGCAGGGACTGGTGAGGAAAAACCCACACTCAACAGGCCACAGGGTGTGGCCAGCTCCTCTGTTTGCCCCCAAACAGCCAACACTTTTCTCGCAGAGATTTGTCTGCTTCCCTGAAGATGAAAATCAATGACTTAGAAACTGATTAAACAATCCAAACAGCAACTGATAAATGGATTAACCCTCTATAATGTAATTCTGCAAGCTTTTGTCTTCTGCCTTTGCCAGGTAAGTTTTTCTATTCCTGGAGGCAAAGCAGAGGCATGGAGGAAGCAAAGGCCAGAGGGAATCATATTAAAGTGGGTGAATCCGTTTATCACTTACTGTCTGGATGGTATTTCTGCTCACATATCTGCTTCTTTTTACAGATTTGTACCCTACGGGACCCTGATTAATGCTAGCCAGGGAGTAATGAAAGATAGCAGACATTGGATATAGCGAGGAGGAAGATACCCCCCGTGGTTTAGGCTGATCCCATAAACAGAGACTTTTCTTTCTAGTCATAAACAGGGAGTGTTAATGTGACAAAGAAATGTCCACAGTAGGGACAGAAAAACAGGAAAGTGGAAGCGTTTCCCTCCAGGCAAAGACCCTGTCCAAGGCTTTTTACAGCCAGACATGGAGAATGAATGTTGGTGTTTGAGAACTTACGCTGTTCTCACAAGGCTTTGTTTTTAAGTCATATCCCAAGATTTTTCTTTGCTTTTGTATAGGACTTTCATTATGGGGAGTTTATGAGGGTCTTAAGCATTTAATTCAGTCCATCTCTGGCATGAGTCTCTGCTAAGTGTCCAGTCTGATTCTAGGCGCTTCGGGTCTGCGGATTATGAGAGCTAGTCTGGACTTTAGGGAGATGCAGCTGAGCGAGAGGGCCACCTGTGCACCTGCCGGGAAGTTTATCAGAATCCCCAGAGCTCCTCCAGTGGCCTTTCTGGAAGTGACCACTCATCAGTGAATGTCCCTTTATTTTCCTTTTCAGGGATGGTAGGAATATCTCCTAAACAAGAGCATTTTTCCCAAGGGCAAGGCCTAGGCAATGGCCTTCCCCTCTCTCTAGTCACACCACTGTTTACAAGTGCCATCTGCTCTTTAGGGCCATGGCCCTGAGAGCTGGTTGTTCAGAGAGGGTAGTTCCCTTGACTCCTTGTAGCTGTGATCATCCAGGGATGCGATTAGAGGGACGGGCTTGTTTCTGTGAAAGCACAGAACTGGGAAATATTGCAAAAGTCATACTAAACTATGGGTGGCTTGCAAAACATCTATACTCTTAAACTGAGGTGTGGGTCAAAAGGTAAACAGCCCAGCCCTGGCCAGATAGCTCGGTTGGTTGGAGCATCCCGAAGCACAGAGATTGCCAGTGTGATTCCTGGTCAAGCCACATACAGGAGCAGCTTGATGTTCCTGTCTCTAAAAATTAAAAAAAGAAAAAGAAAACAGCCCTAGTTACCAACTTGGTTGTAACAAAACTTAAGATTTTAGATGTCATATTTGTTCTGGAGTAGAGGGTGTCACACTGTGGGAAATGAGAGCCCGGTAGAAATCCATCTCAGCCTAAAATTGGATTTTAAAATGTTCCTACAGCCCAGAAAGGACCGGATGGGACAGTCATTCCTAATAACTACTGTGACTTCTGCTTGGGTGGCTCCAACATGAACAAGAAGAGTGGGCGGCCTGAAGAGCTGGTGTCCTGTGCGGACTGCGGGCGCTCTGGTGAGTGTGGCCCCTTCCTCCGTCTGTGCCCAGCCTGGACCTGTTCCTGCACTCCTCTGCCATCCTCCTGGGGTGGAAGCAGGGGGTGGAGAAGGTGGGGGGGGGGTGGCGATGAGGTCAAGTGGAGAGGAGGTTTCAGGTCATTGGATATTTTTCTTCTTTGGGTCTTAAGAAACAAAAATTATGCCCTTGGATCCAGGGAAGGAAAGGAGAACTTTTGGACTTGCGTTTGGCCTTTTCCTGAAGTGGGTATTTCTTTGTGTGTGTTGTTGTGGACGGCAGTGAGGTAGTTTGGCAACAGCTGGAGACACAGGTGACATTCTTCCTTGTATCAGGTGATGAACATGCCACAATTTACGTTGGGTCTGGGGCAGTGTCTGGGGCATATGGGAAGAAGATGGAAACATGAATATTGGGAGAGTAGCCACATCTTAAACTGTGAGAGTCCAAAGCCCTTGAGCTTCTGGGTAGTGGCATAAGTACCATGTCCATTGGCCACTCATCCCCTTTTCTCATATGGAACAAGACAAGAGCCCCTGATAGATGGAGGAGCAGAAGAGTAGGAGTTCTTAGGGTTAATTTGAAGTTGACGAGGCATGTTTTGAAATTTTCATCTTGAACCTGTCCAAAGACTAAATTAAGAAAAACCACTTAATCTTGTTTCTTCATTCTTAAAATGAGTTCAGGGTTTTCAAATTTTGTTCATGCAGCTGATTGTTTTTCAATGCTAACCAAACCATGACTTTTGGTTGGTTGCAGTTGGTTGGTACTACCTATTTTTCATATATTTTTATGCCATAACTAGGCTAAAAGAGATTTCATTTTTTATTTCATTTCATTTTGTTTTATTATTATTATTATTACTATTATTTGTATTTTTCTGAAGTGAGAAGTAGGGGAGAGGAGGTAGCAGAGAGATTCCTGCACATACCCGACCAGGATCCACCTGGCATGCCCACTAGGGGGTGATGCTCTGCCCATCTGGGGCTTTGTTCTGTTGCAACCGGAGCCATTCTCGCGCTTGAACCGTAGGCCATGGAGCCGTCCTCAGCGCCCGGGCCAGCTTTGCTCCAAGGGAGCCTTGGCTGTGGGAGGGGAAGAGAGAGAGAGAAAGGAGAAGAGGAGGGATAGAGAAGAAGGTGGGCATTTCTTCTGTGTGCCCTGGCCGGGAATTGAACCTGGGACATCCACACACTGGGCCGACACTCTACCACTGAGCCAACCAGTCATTGCTCCCTTCCCCACTTCTACCTGTGTCTTTTCTACTCCTGGTCCCAAGAATAAGACCAAGATGACCATACCTGGGCTCACAGTAGCACCTCAGTCTGCCTTTCCTTCATGCACAGAGCTTAGTTTTAGTCCTGACTGACTTGAGTAGCAGCTTTCTACTGCCTTCAGCTCTCAGCATTTAACACTTAAGGACCCTGACAGGGTGGCCCATCTATGCAATTCTGTCAACTCATTGACTTGCCAAACTTGATTCCTAATGTTGAGCTTTTTACTCTGCTGATGAAAGTGTAGAAAAGAGGGTCCACGTGATAGTGTACTCTGGGCTTTAAATATTTAAAAAGAAAATGATACAAATGAAATTTAGTGTTGTAAAAATGTGAACGACCCACCAGAAGCAGTCACTTGGTGTGTGCTGTTCTAGGTGGAAGGTATGGGTCGCTGTGGGATGTGTCAGAGAGGGCAGCTTCAGAATTCTCATTACAGACTGCTGTTACCTCCCCCTTACTTTCCTACTAAAGATGAGGTGCTTGGATCTGACTCGTGGGGAACCAGAAGTGGGCAATTGTTTTTTTGTTTTGTTTTTCCTATCCAAAGCCTCTTTCTTCACAGCCTTTCCTCAGCTTTTTCTTTCCAGGATCTGTCTGCTGTGTGACTCAGGGGGCCACTAGGTATTCTCATTGCATTTGCCAAGAATTAATTTTGGTGGATAATTTTCAAGATCTGACTGATTTTTCTGAAAGAGTTGATACCTTGGGAATAAAAGGGTGACATTAGCCCTTAGGTTGTGTTTGTTAAGGCAGGGGGTGAATACTGCTCCAGGACCTCCCTGGACTCTTTCCAAGGAAGTATGTGGAGCTAGAAAGAGCACTCTTTCCCTTCCACTTACCCCATGACCGCTGTTAATGGAGAAGATGAGACTCCTGGTATTGGCACCATAAGTGGCACGTCATGACCTTACTTGGGGGCAATGCTGGGGCCCATTTCAAATGTACAAAGTTTAAACCTGAGTTTTACACATTTCAGGATGTAACCCCAATATTTCACTTTATTTATGTTCTGAGTTATATTTGACAACTCTGCACTTTCTGGGGTAACAAAGACCTGGGCGTATTTGGTGACTGGAGAGTGTGTGTGTGTGTGTGTGTTTGTACATGCATGCACAGACACACATATGTTTGTATGCACATGTATGTGGGTGAAGATCCCAGTAACGTCCTCCAGTGCTTAAAGGAAACAGGAGACTCTTATTGCCGACTACTTGTCAGACTTTTCAACTTCTTTTTGCTTTCAGTGCGAATGAGCTACATGGTGTAAGGGCAGCATTGAAAGGGTACTGAAAGGATGGGGTTAGACTCAGGTGAAAATAAAAAGGATGAAGGCTTAACCACCTCAAATAGGTTATCTGACAGTAATGCCTTTGTAGACCTGACTGTCAAAGTGAAGGACAAACATTGTGTAAAGAAACACCAATGGAAACACCAAAGAAATACCAGCCAGGCTTATAAATCACCAAGTAAACTCATCGTCTGAGGTGGGGCGGAGTGAGTGTGTGTACATGAGCATACAGAAGACAAGAAAGATCTCGTGGGTCTCTCGTTCACTGTCAGAGCTGTGGACACAGATGCTGTGGTAGAGATGGTGCTTTTTCAGGGAGGGGAGGAGTCCTTTTCCCCGGAAGTGTTGGCTTTGCCCTTTCACCTCAAATCCCTGTCGCCAGGTGATACACCCAGTTATCCTCTCTTGGTGTGAAATGGTTTATGATCTTGCTATGAAGAATAACAATGTAATAATATATAAGAATATTAATAATGCTGTCTGTTGCTTAACCCATGTGCTGATATATTCATCATACATGTCAGCTCATTTGGGAGGAGAAGGCAGGAAGGAGAAGGAGGCAGCGGCCGCAGCACGCACCACGGAGGACTTATTCGGTTCCACATCAGAAAGTGACACCTCAACTTTCCACGGCTTTGATGAGGACGATTTGGAAGAGCCTCACTCCTGCCAAGGACGCCGCAGTGGCCGGGGTTCACCCACAGCCGATAAAAAAGGCAGTTGCTAAACCCACAAATGGACACTCTGGGCAATTAGCCATCACCCCCTGACTTTGGTCATTGTTCTGGTTCTGATATATTTTTTTTTAATGAAAGACAACTTTAAGTTTTCCTTTCATCCTTGCTTTTCCTTTACCTCCCACATGTCCCTTCCCCCTTCCCTCTGTTCTGAGTATGTACAGCAAAGCACAAACTACTGACACAAAACAGAACAAAAGAGCAATAGTCCTGCAGAGAGATGGCGTCGGGATGTCCTGTTTATTTTCCAGGGAAATGGGAAGTTAGGTGAATTCTCTTTCTTGGGGGTGGGGATCTTTTTGACGTGGGCAGAGTTGATTTTTCTCAGTTTTCCTATTTATTGGCAAAATGAAGAAAGTAGGAATATTGAGTTTGGAAACAAAGAACCAATTACATTAAATAAATTATTATTTATATATTCTAACTATTATTAGAAATTGACTTTTTTTTTGAGAGAGCAAATGAAGGGAAATCAAAGAAACTGCAGCAATAGCCTATTTAGAGGAAAGCCACTGGGAGGGGGGGCGTTGATTCAAGGAGACCTAGCCAGGAGGCTATCCTAGATGGGAGGGCATTGCACGCTCTGCACCCCAAGGAGTTTGTGGCTCCCCACGGCAGACCCCCTCCCCGTTTCTCATCCCTGACCTTTCCATCTTCCTCCCTGCTTGCGAGAAAATGTCAGCAGTGTCTAGAAGTGCGGGGCTGCTGTGTGCGGCCTCCTCCAGCTCCTGGGCCCCCACCAGTGGTGCCTCCTGGGCCCCTCCATCAGCATGGCCTCTCTTCTGTGGTGCTGTTTTTTTTCCTACTGTCCTGGAGAAGAGCCATCTCTGGATGCAGGAATGGAGCCTAAGCAGAAAGTCACGGACTCAGCAGAGAGCAACCAATGCGAGGCTGCGCTTTCAGAAGGAAGAATGATTCCTTGAAGTGTATTTCCCTCTCCCCGCCCCTGTTTACAAACATAAATTCCTGTTGGATGATCAAGTCTCCCGTATTTCTTCTTCTATTTTTTTATAGTGCCTCCCAGGCACTTTGTTTTATGTTTCCAATAGTATCTCCTGAAATAAACCAAAGCAACACTTGCTCAGGCCCCTGGGGCGATGGAGAAGACCATCCACCTCGTTGCAGTCCCAGGAACAAACAGCTGTGCGGTCCTAGTCAAAAGGTATGTCTTGGCTGACCTGCCTTACCATGAGGGCAAAACCATCATAGCTTTTTTCTACCCTTTCTTTTCTCCCCGCTCACCTTGTCTGTTGTTCTGGGGTTGGGCCCCCTTGTGAGTATGGGAGTGGCTACCGGAGAGCCTCCACCTAGCCCGCTGCTGTCTGTGCATGCATCCCCACGCAGGCCTGGGCCTCGTGTGAGGACTGAAGCTTGCTTGGGCTCTGTATGAAGAATGGGGGCTTCTGGCTTCTGGCTCAACTGTAAGAGAATATGGCTGGGGAAGTGCTTGGCTGACTGCCTCCTGTGGCTACACCCGGAGGGGGGCATCGAGGGAACTGATTTTGGAGTTGGCTGCTGTTCTTGGGTAGGGATGTGGCCATAGGGGGACTGCATGTTTAGGCGGGTATTCTTTGCTCCAGGTACCAATTGAACAACTAAGGGAATGCATCCAAATTAAAGCAGATCTCAGTAGTCACAACACTCAACTGAGCAGACCTGAGGATTCTGAGCTCCTGCTGAGTGTGGGCAGGTTCTTTGGTCTCCATGAGAACACAGGTCCGGAGACATGGTACTGCTGTTTGGCTTGGGTTGGGAGGTGAAGGAGGCCACCCAGGCAACAGGCTGCTTTCAAACGTCTGGGAAGATCTGCTTTGACAGTCTAGCCATTGCATATCTTCATGAATTGGACCTCTAGTTAAAATAAGAAACCAATCAAACAGAAGCAAGGACCAAGCAGAGAAGCACACAAATGGGCCCTTCGTACTTCTCTGGGAGCCCGAGACAGAAAGGGCTCCACTTCTTTCCTGCTTTGAATGTGTTATGTAAGTGCTCACCCGGGCATCTGTTATCAGTTGTGAGGGAACAAAAGTAACAACCTCGCCCACTTGGGGGATGTTCTGCCTTACCTGGATGTGGCCCTGTTCCTAGGAAATATGGCAAAGCTCCAACATGAATATTCTTGCATGCTCACTTGTGAAAAGCCAATATACATAGTTGGTTCCACTTGGTTTCTGCTAAGGGAATATGACCTGCTCGTGCTGTCAATCTTCACCTCTTGGCTTCGTCTGTTCTATTACTTTGACTCAAATATAGATTCATGGCATTATGACTTCCTTTCCCTGATGAAGTGGGAGCTTCCATGTTCATAAACACGTCTGACCAATCTATACATATTATCATTTGAAATCTGTCTAGGTGTTTGTAGTTGTGAAATTCTCAATGACAGCATACCTTTGAACTGGAAAAAAAATTTTAAGTCCACATAATTAAATTGTGAATTTCCACCTAATTTCAGAGTCTAGCTTGGAGTTCCAAAGGGAACGAAGAGTGAAGAATTGTTTAAACAAGGTAGACTCTTTTGGGAAGATTTATATGAGGATGGCTAGTGCTTCTCTGTTTTATTTTTACCAGTCTACCTTGGTCTTCCTTTTCCCCTCTTAGGGATCGTAGCTGTCCTCTCTCTTGGCCAGGTAGCCAGTGCGAGCACAGTGCTATATTTGAGCATCGCCTGAGCACCTTTTCTCCCCTTGCTCACGGCATGCAGACTCAGCATTTACATCCTTTTAAAAAGAAAACAAGCAGAACGGGAAGGTACATTAAAGTTGATCAGTTTCAGCTCTCTTATTTTTTTAGTTGAGAAAGATCTACTCATAGGTAAAGTGAGTGGAATTTGAAAGAAGGGAGTGGACACTTTGGAGGCAGATGTAGGCAGATGTCTTCAGGTAAAGGAAGGAAACTCGGACGCATAGGAGGAGGCTGGCTGTCTTGAGTTTCCAACCACTTTGATGGTTAATGTTATGTCTTTATTCTCCTTTCTTTTCATAACAATGGCCAACATTTATGTGCCAGGCATTGTTCTGAGTTCTTTCCCTAGAATAGTTTATTTAATCTTCATGACTATCCTATGAGATAGGTATTTATAATATCCCCGGTTTACAAATGAAGAAACTGAGATAATAAGGTTAAGAAATGTACCCAAGGCCTAACATTTAATATAGAGTCAGGGTTTTATTGGTGTTTTTGTTGATTGTTTGTTTGGAGAGAGAGAAGGTGAGAAGCATCATCTCGTAGTTGCTCCTCTTAATTGTACATTGAGCTTCATGTTCGTGCCTTGACTGGGGTCGTGCCAGTGTCCTTTTGCTTAAGCCAGTGACCTTTGGGCTCAAGCTGGTGAGCTTTGGGATCGTGTGGGTGGTCCCCAGCTTAAGCCAGTGAGCCTGTGCTCAAAGCCAGCGACCTAGGGGTGTTGAACTGGCGACCTCAGCGTTGCAGGTCGATGCTTTATCCACTGCATCAGGTCAGGCCGGAGTCAGGTTTTGATTCCTGGCAACCTGATTCCAGATCTCCTCCTATACTCTTTACTTTTTACCATTGTTCTATGCTGCCCTTGCATATTTCTACATATGGAATATAGGAATATAATATTCCTATATCTGTAACATATATAGGAATACAAAATTATTTCAAGTTTCGATATTGGTTTTTATAAAAGAGAGACATGGAAATTACTTACATGATGACAAGAATGTAATCATCTCTAAAGAAATAATCCGTGTCATCTAGAACTACTTTAGTGCCTCATGTTCTCGAAGAACTTTATCTCCAACCTTTACACTAAATGAATCTTCCACATTTTCTTTTATTAAAAAAATTTACTTAATAATTTTTAGTGAGAAAGGAAGGGAAATAGGTAGGTAGGTAGATAGACAGGAACACCAATTTGTTCCTGTATGTGCCTTGACCAGGGATTGAACTGGCAATTTCTGCACTTTGGGGTGACACTTTAATCCAGTGGTTCTCAAACGTTTTGAAGTGGGGGTGCATTTAATATCCTACAAATAATTGTAGGTGCACTATATACAAATTTCTGAGAGATATGTTATAATAATTAAGTCAAATATTAAAGAAAAAATACAAAGTCCAAGTGTGCTTTTATGGTAATTAAATGAAATAAATACGACAAAATTAAATTTATTCTGACATTAAAAAACATTTTTATGTTACATTATTTGAATTATGCTTTTTAGAATTTGTAGAAAAAGGGGTTAAAAAATTAAAAAAATGACAAGAAAGTTATCTTTTTATATATATAGATACATTCTTAGTAAGATTTAGTAAATTCGGCAGGTCCCCGCATGACTGTGTTAAGTTTTTTCATTCTTGTGTTTATGAGAAACATGAGCCTGATGTGTCCTAGCGATTTCTTCAATGTTTGGGCATATATTTGAAAGGCAAATTCTCATTTTCTCGTCAATACATTGGAGAATTCCTCTCTTTTTACTCTTAATTGTGTTGAGTGTAGAAAATCCTAATTCACATAAATAGGATGTTGAAAATTGTAGTAAAATGTTCAAAGCTTTTTTAGATATTGCCACATATTCTTTTATAGAAATCCAAAAGGCTTCAAGAGACAATTCCTTATGTTTAATCATCAATCCAAAATCCCCACCATACATATCATCTTAACTTTACACCAAACAAAGGATAGAAGAAACTTGCCTCTAGTCTTTCCGGGGAACATGGGGGGTAGTGTAAACAATCCAGCACCACAGCTTAACAGCCTTTTGCAAGCTAATAAGGCAAGTGAGGTGAGGAGTTGGACAGACTGTCAGCTTAGAGCCAATTCCCCACACCTCTGTCCCCCAAAAATCTAAATTCCAAAAACCCTGTTGGTTTTTTGGTCCCCAACAGGCACATATTTCTCTGGAATACCATAGGGTGCACCTGGAAATCTTCTAGGGCGCACACTTTGAGAACCACTGCTTTAATCAGTGGAGCTATCCCACCATTGCTCTGCCCACTTTCTCTAGAGCCCTCTTCAACAGCTGTAACTATTGCATGCAACATTTTCCTCGGTTTTTCTGGAAGCATAATGCATTTGGCTATGATTACGGCTACACTTGAAACTAATACTTGGTCAAAGGGCTAAGATATATGTGTCTGTATCTCCCTTAATTTTTATCATATGCACTTGAAGAAAGAGGTATTTGTAATGAATAGAGCTGTAAGTAGTGACCTTATTTTAAGGATTAAAAAGTAAGCAATTAGATTCCCAAAAAGAAAATTTCAGTTAAAATTATGTACAGAATATTGTAGAACGTTCGACTTCTAAACCATCATTTCTGGACATTCTGTCCTGATGCCTATTAGGAACAAAGGTCTCCCATTTTTGGTGACCTCTGGAATTGCAGCAGCTGTGTGAGCAGTCAACACATCCATTATTTCATTGTTGCTTTTGTTAAATAAGACTCACTACTTAAATTTTAACATTAAAAAGATTGGGAGTCAACGAGATGAAAATGATTTGACTAGTTTTCTTTGTCAGTAAAGCCCCCGCCCTAAATGCTTCAGAAATGTCATCTAATTTTCTGTGTACTAGCCCAAAGATACGAGAATCAAAGGTAGAGAACTTCCTAAATTCGTTACAACATTCACATCCCCTGGTAAGATTGTTGATGAAAAAGTGATTACTGTTGTTGTCTATCTGATGTTTTTTCCTACTTAGAGCAATCTAATCCTTTATTTCTGTTGTGGAGACCACGTAGAGATCAGACCCTCTAATCACTGCAACACTGGGAGTGAGCAATACGCATTTCATTTTTAAAGGTACTTTAAAATCAGTAATGCAATTTGCAACTGGTATTTTAGAGAGAAGGATTTAATAAAAATATGATGTTAGCATCAATAGTGTCCCTTTAAGTCTTCCTGCTTACTTTGCATCTCTGTGCACCTAATGGGCTGCAGCCTAATACTGCCTTTAGATAGCACTTAAGGGAACACAAGATCATTACTCGGGGAGAGAACTAAAGGCTGTTTGGAGGTTCTCACTTCATGGTGGAGTAAAATTAATTAATATTATCCCAATATACCTCCTGTTTCACTTGATGAATATGATCTTGTACTTAAAGTTTGAGCAGGCTCATGTATTAGGCATTTTTCCATAGGGGATTTTCTTTAACTTTGGAAGTGATATTACTTGTGTATTTCCTGAGTGGTGTTGAGTGGTGTATTTTTAATCTAGTGAGTGAAAACCTAGAGGAGAAATTAAAAGTTCTCGGTTTGGTCTCAATTCCTGTGTGTTTGTTGTCATGCATCTCTGCCTCAGTTTCTCTGTCCCTAGGATATGGACATTTCTTACCCATTGTAATATATAACCAGTGTTCTTTCATAATGATTCTTAAAACAACCTTGGTGTTAGGATGGATGCTATTTGTTCCTGTCTTACTGATGAGGAAACTGAGATTTGATCAGGTTAGATGACTGGTCTGAAGTTCCAGAGTAAGTGGTATCTAGGTCTTTTAATACTCTTTCCTCAGTTTGTGTGGACTTCTCCAGAGATCACATTTTGAAGATTTTTGAATAAAATCAGTTAAGGGCTTTCATTCAAGACTTCATTGGATTGAGAAGAGGTGTTTGATGATGTCAAAACAAAACATCTAAAGCCAACCTCTACTCACGTTGAAACCCTGCTGAGGAACACAGCACTGTCTGAGGCCTCGTGAGCTGTTTCAGAGAACTAAGGTTGAGTTTTCCATGTGGTCATGGTTTGGGCGGTGACGCTGGCGTGATGGTGAGAATGGAAGCAGACGGTGGCAGGGAGTGAAGAAACACTCAGGCCCTGTTTTGGTCACATGCCTAAGTGCTTCTAACACTGAAACATTGAGTTATATGATGCTGTTGGGCTTAATAAAAGTGATTTCTGACCATTTACTCAAAATAACAGTATAGGAAAAACCATTTTGCTTGATTGATTTACACAATAGCTGAGAATGATGGAAGATACCTGTTAGAACTGAATTATTATCTAAAAAGCATTGGCAAAGTAGGTTTTCAAAGTTTCTCAGTATTGGCCCACTAGGATTTAAATTTTTTCTTTTAAATTTTGACATAATTTCAGACTTACAACAGATTTATGTAAATAATACAAAGAATTCCCATAGACTCTTCACCTAAATTCTTCAAATAACCACCATACAAATCACAATCAGGAAATTAACACTGATGCGGTACCACGACCTACTGTCCTTTCCAGTTTCTGCCAGTTGTGTCCTCTGGTCCAGGATCCGATTCAGTATAGTGCTTATTGCAACGTATTGTTTGTGGTCTTTCTCATCAAAGAGCTGGTGTCTTCCTCGAGGGCAAAGATGTCATTCCTGTCCCTTGGACAGTGCCTGACAGCATTGTGCCATAATTGTTTATTGAAATAAACTGAGAAGTGAGCAATGCTCCTGAGCTCATTAGTGGAAAGATTTGGTATCTCATTCCACACACAGTGGATGCTCAGCAAATACTGTTGACAGAAAGGTTGGGGAAATGCTACGTATCTTGACACGGCAGGCAGCTGTGGGTCACACCCGAGGGGTAGAAGAGACCCCGCAGCAGGGAAGTGGGGGCGTGGGAGTCGAAGATTGTGGAGGTGTGGAGCCTTGGCCTCCTTGAATGGACTGAGAGCAGGGCGTTTCCAGCCTGCGCTGGCCCCATCTGAGGAGGTGAAAGAGAAAATGGACGTTAGCAGCACGAAGCTGGAACCAGCCAGCTCTTTTCTAGGTGGCTTCAATGGGCAAAAGAAGAAAAGGGAGAGAGAAAGAGTGTGTGTGTATATGTGTGTATGGTTGTCAGACAGACTCTAAAAGAGTGATAGGTGACAGCTGACCCAAGGGTTAGGGGCATTGGGAGAGGGACAGACTCCTGGCAGGGGATGCAAGTCTGACTGGATGCCGCACAGGGGACCTCTGGCAGGTCTTTGGAAGGTCTGGAGAAGGGCCAACTAGTCTCACCAGTGAGGGGGCTAGAGGTGGGCGGAGTAGCAAGGAGGTGAATACTGAGCAAGAGGGCGGGGCTCGAGGGAGGGAGACAGAACTTGCAGATCTGTGCAGTGACAGTGGGGTGGGGGATGCCGTGGGAAGCAGTGGGGTGGAGGGGACAGAAACACGAACAGGTGGTGGCTGGGAAGCAGGCTCTTCGCAGCAAACATAAGTAGACTGTGTCCGTGTTGGAAGTCCTCTTAGTTCAGTCCTGCACACCTGAGATCTGGGTAGTAATGCCTTGGGTACTAGAGGGAGAGGTGGGGGACAGGGAGTTATGGTTTGGAAGGGCTGAGCTGCTTATTTGCTTTTGAACTTTGTTCCCTTTTGGCTCAGCTGTTGTCTCGTTAAGCCCCTTCCTTTCCTCCCCGCCCCCATGCTTAGTTCAGTGTGATCTGGGCACTGTTGGGGGCACCCAGCTCTACCCTTAGGAAGTGCTTCTGGGGTGAAATGGTACTTGCTTTTATTGCTTACTCTTGTGCCTATGACTCCATTCCAAAGACTAAAATAACAGATTTCATTTCAGAAGCAAAATCCATGCCTGGTTGGTCCCCATCCAGACTAAGGGACCCACCTGGTTTGAACTGCCACCAGGTTCCAAGTCTGACATTTAGTTACTGGGCTGGTCGAGGGCTGGAATGGATCTCTTGGCTTGGTTCTCTCTGAGATATTCAGACTCCCTGGGTCACGTGGAGCATTGTTTTGGGGACGGTGTGTGCCTAAAGCAGTGTCCTTTTGGCTTTGAGCCAAATGAGGCATCGGTGGAGTTTTCTGTGGCTGCAGCTGGTCCTATACCATGGAATCACTCAGTTCCACTTAGAGGCCAGGAAGGTAGATTGCATCATAATGGTCCTTCTAGGGTATTTTAACAGTGAAAAGATATCATTTGTTTGGTTTGTAAGTGGAAGAGAAAAAAAGTGTTTTGCTAACACCCAGTTTTGCCTACTGACACCTAGAGATTAAAAATCCAGCTGTGTCCTCCCTGTTTCTTGTGTCCTTCAGTTGCCCAGGAGCAGCTGGCCCGCCCTGTGCTGCCTCATTTCCATGTTGCTGATCTTCGAGACACGGAAGACACAGTCTGGTTCTCTGTACAGAACCGTGGCCTCGTTAGTGTGGCAGTTAGTTGGTTGTTTTTCCTTTCCTTTGTTTTCTTTTTTTATTCATTTCATTTCCACCACCCCCTTAATTTTATTCTTTCCTTTTTAGGTAGTTGTCCTGTGTTGTTGTTTTTTGTTTTATCTTTCGTTGCCTTTCCCTCTGCAGTCAACTCTGACCTGGGGACTCCGGCATCCTTCAAGCAAGCCATTTCTGAAGAAGTTGGAAAGAAGGCACGATGATTGCTCCTCCTCCTCCTCCTCCTCTTCCCTTGCCCGGCCCTTCCTGCGCGTGCGTTTCAGCCAACACAGGAGCCGGGATTGTGGAAAAGCCTCCAGCACAACTCAGCCCAGCTCAGAGAAGTCTCGGGAACAGCTTCAGTTTGTGCAAGAAAAGGATTTCTTTCTGTTTAAAATCCTCCATTACATTTTCATTAAATATCTGTGAGAACGTACCCAGGTCAGACTGGAATTGCTCTACAATAGAAATAACAGAAAACAAACTGATGAATAAAAAAGAGTTAACTATTTTATTTATTTCAATATTTAAGAGAAAGTGCTGAGGTAGTGCGGTATTTTATTTAAAGTACCTTCTTCAAAAGTTAAAGCAATTTTGTGAAGACATGAAGTCAGGAGTACTTAATATAAAATAAAGACTGCATATTAACTAAGGAAAATTATCCCACATTTTTAATAAGGAAATAAAGATCAACTCTGCTCTCAGGCTTTTTAAGAAGTCATTCATGTATATGCTTTAGGTATTTTTATTTCTGCGAGTTGGATGTGGTAAGTGAGGAGCGATTAGTTTTTTCTTTTCCTTCTTCCAAAGTCTATCGACAGTGTAGGTGATATTCAATAATTGTGTTGAGCCTTGACAGAAATAAATTAGCCACAAAGGCTATCAGAAGCCTCTCTGCACCCCCCCCCAGAACCCCTTTCCCTTCACCCCAAGCAAGCCCCATTTATCTGAATGTCAAGGAGCAGCCCGCCTCCTGGTTATCGTGTCTCACAAGGCCTAGTTCTGAAAGGAATTCCATCTAGTGATTAAATATATCTCGGCGAGTTCAACAGATTCGAACACAGACAGCTTTGTTTAAAGTAATGCAGTGAAAGAAGAGAAAGAAAAGACAAGAACTAAGCATCAGCCGAGATGATACTATTTGGTCACCTCGTAACTCCTAGAGGAAACCTGCCCAGCCAGGTAACCTGCTGAGCTGGCTTCAGGGACCCGAGATCCCAGAGTGCCCCCAAGGGCACCCCAAGGAAGGTCAACGGGAATGATGGCAACCTCAGACTGAGCTGCTGGTGGGGGTAAAGGAGAAAGGCGAGTGTTCTAACATGGCCTTTTATGGCCGTGTGGGAAGTGAGTGTTAGGCCCATGAAATGCGATTCAGCATTGTGTCTGCAGCCTAACAGGAGCCCGCGTGCCTGGCCCGGCACTGGCTTTACTCCAGGTCTTTCCACCCCACGCTCTTGGGTTTCATTCTCTTCTAAGCAGAGTCATATTAATAAATACAATCTCATGCTGGATATGTCAGCAAAAGTCCGTGAGTGACGGCGTTCCTGAAGTCGTTCTGAACCTGAGCACCTCGCTTTGCCTTTGGAAGGGGAGGTTGGCTGGGAACTAGCATCTGCTAGCCCTCCGGGTTTCTCACTGCAGGCCAGTCCTCAAGGGGGAGGTCACTAAGAGTGTCTTTGTATAGCTGTAGCCCTTAACTCTGACGTTTTCTGAGAGAAAATGTCCCTTCTAAAAAGGCTGCTAATTATAAAAATGTGCTCTCCAGCCAACTCCCACAAGTTATGACGTGTAGAATTGTGATAAAGCTTTGCATAATGTAGGGTTTGTATCAAGTTTGTGTAAGTTTCTGTTAAATAAAAGTGTTTCCAATGCTCCTCTAGCATCTCTGTAAATTTTGCTTTACCAAGCCTCATCCTGCATGAGTCGACTTTCATACTCTCCTGCTGAAGAGACTTCTGAAGGGATTCTGTCCACTTGCCTGGGATTTGTTGAAATCTGTTTTGTTTAGAAGCACCATCTAGAATGGCAGTTGGCACTGGTTTGGCTGACAGCTGGTGGTGGCATGGAAAGTGAACAATGCCCAGGTTGGTGCCAGCATCTGCTCTCTTGAGCCCATCACAATCAGCGTGGTCATCATCACCTTCTCCGTGGCCAAAATAGATTTATGAAGAGTCCGGTATGAGCACAGATTTAGTATACCTGTTCAATGTGGCTGTCATAACAGTGCCAAGAAGAGTTTAGTGCAAGAATGCAGGATTCAGTGTGTGGTTGGAAAATGCTGGAGGGTTAATGTTTTCCTTACCTGGAAGGTGCTCTTGACATAGCCTCCCAGAGCTGCCAGTTGGTTGGGCTGTAAGCCAGCCCCCTGCGGTAGGCTGCTGCTTTGTGGAGGTGTGCAGTCCTTGACGGGTTGTCTAGGTCAGAGAGAGCCGGATCAGCCTTTCAGGCCAGGTCTTGCCCTCTGAGCATTGCCAGCTCATACTGGGGCCAGGTGGAGGTGGGACGTGCCCTTGTGATACTGCCGCTAGTGGGCTCTATTTTATTTTAGAATGATTGTCACACTTTAACATTCATTGTAGACTTCATAAGTTTCCATAGCAGTGCAAAGGAATGTTTTCTTCAGTACATGAAATTTATCATTTTAACTATTTTAAATGTACAGTTCAGTGGCATTTAATTCATTCGCACTATTGTACAGCCACCACCACCATCCATCTCTAGGACTTTTTCATCTTCTCCAGTTGAAACTATTTACCCATCCCCTCAGGTTTATGTGTTTTAGATTTGTCTTTTAAGTATTTTACATCTTACATGCTTATTTAAGAGGACACTTTGTAAGAGTCAGACCACATACATTTATGCAAAGCAGTATTCAAAGACTACTTACTTGGGTCAGAGCTGTTTTCTTTGTGGAGATGGGGAGAAGGTTATTCTGAATAGTCAGTTTATTTTTCTTCTGACTTACAAAGGGGTCTGCAAACTTTCTTTTTTTTCCCCTTTTTTATTAATTTTAATGGGGTGACATTAATAAATCAGGGTACATATGTTCAAAGAAAACATCTCCAGGTTATCTTACCATTCAATTATGTTGCATACCCATCACCCAAAGTTAAATTGTCCTCTGTCACCTTCTATCTGGTTTTCTTTGTGCCCCTCCCCTCCCCCCTCTCCCACCCTGCAAACTTTCTTTAAAGACCCAAATAGTAAATACTTAAGGCTTTGTGGGCTGGACATATGTAGCAACCACTCAGGTCTGGAGTTCTAACATGGAAATAGCTAGCCATAGATAGTATATAAATGAATGGACATAGCTGTCTGTTCCAATAAAACTTTATTTATTTACAAAAATAGGCAGCTGGCCAGATTTGGGCCAGGGGCCATTGGTGATCCCTGATTTAGAAATAGCAAGTATACTTTTAAATTGGGGGTATTAGTGCTAATATTTAAGGCCTTTTCTAAGACTCAAGACTAAGGAAAAAGAATTTCACATCACCAAATGAAGGGCTAGAGGTGCATTTTATGATCAGTAATGTAAGTTGTACTTAAGACCATGTGCAAAAATATTTCAGAGCCCCCAAAATGACACCACAACATTTCAGAAAGCTATTTGATTTTCTAGTTTGGGTCCTAAGTCCAAACTAAGATAGTACAATGCTTACCAAAAGGATCTAACTAATCCAGCCAGTCTGTGCACTAGCCATAGGTAATAATAACTCTGAGGACATGATGACCAATGTCATTTATCTCTAGCAACTTAACTTAGGAAACAAGCCCAACTTTAAAATAGCCACGTTCATACAAATAGCTCCTATGGGATAACTGAACACAGTAGAATTGAGTGTCATACACCTACATCTGTATGACATAAATGATAAAGGACGTTCAGTGCAGCCCAGCTTGAGAGGTGGAGGTAAGGAGTTAAGGAAATGGGCCCTTTCTGGTGATGACTCATTCTGTGATGGCTGTGGCTCCCTGGAGTTGTTAATTACAGAGTGGGTGTCAAGGATGTTGCTGAGGTGTATTTTTTCTAAGAACTCGGAGTCTTGTGGTCATATTTAGAATCAGGACTTCCTCTGAGTCCTTACCTCATAGCCCAAAAGAATTGATAAGAAATAGTTTTCCTCCTTGGATAGAGGACAAGTTTCCTGATACCAGACCTACCATTGAATTGAAACGTTTTTATAAATTGAATATGTGATGATCCTGAAGGTGGCCTATAAACTTAATATGCTAGATGGCAGCAGCCATACTACATTTATCCAAAATATCCTCTTTAGCCATTACTGGAGGATGCTCAGTTGTTTGGAGAGGTCCGGTAACTTTTCAGATTGAAGTGTGCCCCTTAGTGGAGTTTATTACTAAGTTTCGTGCATTACCTCCAAATTTTCTTAAAAGGGGCAGTGATTGGGATCATATGCTACAGTTCTGCTCTGTTGGCTCCAAGCTCCACCCTGTGATCACATCTGAGTATCCCAGATGTCAATTTGTAGGCACAGGCTAGGAGGAGAAAGATCCTTCAGACCAAAAGTTAGAAAACCCTGTTTTGCATTTTTTATAAACCTGGTGTGAGCAGCACAGCCCCTTGGCCACCTGGCCTTGCTTTAAACCAGAATAGAAAATACTTTGTTGGGAGGTGATAACAGTGGTCATCAAAAATTTACTGCCGACCTGATAGATAAAACTATGCTGACTGTGCTACTAGTGATAACCTGGCAAGGCATATTCAGAGCCGAGATGGATCTGGAAGTCCTAGTAGGACAGTAGCTGGAGGAGTATTGTGTTGTATATTTTAAAGTAAGCATGCTTCCAGGCTGTGTTTTATTGGGGATACAGTACAAGGGCAGGGAAGTACTTCTCCACTCCTATTTAATATTTGACACCACCATGTTTGAATTAGCTGGAAATAATTATGAAAAACCTAGAAAGTACAGAAAATATTAACAAGATATTTACACCCTGGCCGATAGCTCAGTTGATAAGAGTGTTGGCCCGAGCACAAAAGTTGCCGGTTCGATCCCCGGTCAGGGTACATACAGGAACAGCTCACTGTCCCTGTCTGTCTGTCTCTCTTCCCTTCCTCTCTAAAATCAACCAATAAACATTTTTTTATAAAAAGAAGATACTTAAGGGATGAACAATAAGGCTTTTAAGAAAAACTTAGAAGGATTTAGGTTGTTTAACTTAGGGGAGAGAATTAAGGGTCACTCACTTAAAAGCTGTCATTAAATATTGAGAAAAAGATACCAGTTGCTTTTGGTCAGTAGAAAATACAGGAGAGTCTGACCTGTGGTGGCACAGTGGATAAAGTGTTGACCTGTAACACTAACGTCGCCAGTTCAAAACCCTGGACTTGCCTGGTCAAGGCACATACCAGAATTGATGCTTCCTGCTCCTCCACCTTTCTCTCTTTCTCTAAAAACGAATAAAATTTAAACAAAAAGAAAATACAGGAGAAGCATCTTGAGGCTTAGAACAAACTGCTAGTTGTTTTGACATCAAGAACTTTTGACTATTGAGATGAAAATGGAACTCACTGATAGCCAAGCATTTCTTCTGCGTGGAGTTATGGGCATGGGCTAGACGGCCTCTTAGGGGCCCATCTAGCTTTGTGGTGCTTTGAATTGCCACTGATAACCTGAGAGAGCTAGTGCCTAACTCACCACCAGGGAGTTGGAAGGCATGGGGGCAATTAGTCTCATGAACCATGAACAAAAACTACATTTTTAGGCTTTTTACTATTCATTCTGAAGCAATATCCCAAGCCTGTATGGGGACTTCCATTGTTTTGGTAGTGTGAGACACCATCCTGAAAATGGAATGTAGTGGTGTGGGACATTTTCCTTATGAGAAACCAAATAGTGGGAAACAAGAAAACAAACAAGAAACGGTGAAGAATGCTGAAAACTCCACCTGACTTCCACTCCAGTTCTCATCACATGTTCAATGTAATCTTTGGTGCATGGATTTTGTTCTTGCTCACAAGACCTGGGTACGATTCTCAGCTCAATTTTGGTTGAAAGACCTTGTTACTATTCATGGTTGTCTACTCCCTTCTCCCCAACTTAGCAGGAGAAGAAATGTCTTATTAGAAGACAGTTGGCCCTGGTCAGTTTGCTCAGTGGAGAGAGCATTGGCCCAGCGAGGGAAGTCCTGGGCTTGATGCTCAATCAGGGCACACGTGAGAAGCGACCATCGGCTTCTCTTTTCATCTAGCAGCCAGTGGCTTGATTGGTTCAAGCATCAGCCCTGGGCACTGAGGATAGCTCCATTGATTCACACATTGGCTCCAGACGGGTTGCTGGGTGGGTCCTGGTTGGGGCGCATGCAGGAATCTATCTTCCCTCCTCCTGGTTAAAAAAAAAAAAAAAGGACATTTAATTTTATATTTATAAATATAAGACAAAATCAGCCTGGGAAGAGTATAGACCAGGATTTCCTCTAAACTTAGAAAAGAGTTCTATAGAATAATTCTGCTTTGTGTTTTATTTAAGAAGTTAAGTTGCAAGGATTGTATTATATTTAGTATGTGAAGTCAACTCTGTGAACCTGACATGAAAAAGGGGTTGGGAATGGAGATCCTTGTGAAAGAAGGGATGAAGGAGGTGCATGGTGAATTGCTAGTGTGAACACTTAGGCTGAAACTTCTACTTGGCTGAGCTATGGGTTCAGAGTAACTGACAGTTTGTAATCCTGAACACTTTTTTAGTTAAAATAAATTGCTTTTCCTGATAGCCATCAGCCTTTCGTCTGTAACTGAAAAATAGATCTAAATATTTTGATCAAATACTGTTACTTTGTATAATGACCCTCTGATTATTGGTTTGCTTTATGCTACTGATCAATTACTCAAACATTTATTGAATGTATTCTGTATGGCACTACTGTGCTAGGTTTTGCAGGACATAAAAGTGAAGTAACGGAATTGAAACAACTTTTGGGGATACCTTCTACGTGCTAGTCATCAATAGGCTTCTTATAGATGCTAGCTTGTTAAAGCCGTCTATCAGCCCTTTCAGGTCAGGATTTTCCTATGTCACAGAAATGGAAATTAAGGCTCGGAAATTGAATTGATAAACGTAGTAGTGACAGCTGGTAAAGTCTGATCTTTCCAACTGAGAGTTTTCTAGTTATAAAACTCTTTCCTGTATATGACATCTTCTTTGTTCTTCAGGAGGAAAGACATTTGGTTAGCATATCATTCAAGACAAGACTTTGTAATTAAGTGTCAAGTTGGTGCAAAATGTGAGTGCCAAAGGGCTCAGCAGCGAGGGGTTACCAGTGCAGGGTGAAGGAACTGGGACGTCTTCATGGGAAGATGAATAGAATTGGGGGGGGGGCAGAGGGAAGGCAGGCTGTCGAATGCAACGGGGAAAATCAGAGGTAGGTTTGAAGCCAGAGCAGAGATGAGTCTGAATGGGGTGGGGAAGGGGCATGGTTTCTGGGCTGCGGGGAGAAGTTCGAGGAATGTAAATAGCCACATTCTGGGGCCTGATCCTCAAGAAAGGAAACAGGAACAATAAGAGGTCAGGAGCGATGTGAGCTCTTGAGCAGGACGAATGTGATGTTTATATGAGGACAGCTGAACCACGCATGTCTGAAAGTTTGGGCGTGTATACACTTCTCCACAGGGTTGCCTCTGATGCTGTGGTGATCATTTTGTTTGGTATCAGCTATTCATCTTGCTTGGTATCAAACCTGGTGGTTAATGATGCCGTGGGCATTTTCCACCAAGTATTATTCTGAAACCAGAGAAGCTATTGAACTACCACGGCCGGAATCTGAGCCTGGTTTCCTTGCTTTTTCTCAACCACACTCAATGGTTTTCAAATAAACCCTTTCTCTAACTTGACCAGGAGGACAATCATAGAGTTGAACCCAGATTACAGTTGGCTGCAGAGAGCTTTGTACCGGAGCCATTGACCTTGTTTGTGTGTAGAAGAGCCCTTGTGTCTGATTCTGGGTACACTTAGCTGACTTCCACGTTGGATGGACAGTCCGGGCAGTGCTGAGATAGCACTCCCTGCGTCCTCACTTCCGTCTCTGTCTCTGATGGTTCTCTCTCCCCACTTCATCTGTTGATGGGCTCCTCACTGGCCGCCAAGGCTAGAAGAGGTGTAGCCACGTGTGAGGAATATGGACTATGAGTCCTGAGAATACAGACCATCTTCTCTACAGTGGCCAACAATGGTTGGCACTGGCTGGCATGCTAACTAATAGCCACTACATTCTCAATGTAATTAATCTTCCTAGCAGCCTTGTCCGGTTATTATCCCACATAGCAAATGAGTAGAACAACATTCAGAACAAGTGAGTTGGCTAAAGCTACAAAGAAGTTGTAGGGCCCAGACTAAATTCCAAATCTTCCTTCTGATATTTACATTAGTGTAATTGCCAGTGCTTGTTATTTGTCGATAATGTTCAATGACAATTGTCTTGGCTCAGGCACGTCTAAAAGTGGCAGAGCCCTGGGTCAAAAAGATTACCTGACAGCGTAGAATTAAAACTGACAGTAGGATAATACCCATCTTTCCTCTGGGAAAGGGAAAGACGATTGGATGCCAGCCTCTGGATCCACCCCTCCCTCTGCTGTCCCGCCAGCCAGCACGGCTGCGGCTGCGGTACCTGCTCTCCTGCAGCACTGCCGCCAAAGCCTTCCAATCCTCTTTCCTTCATTTGCCTTACACAGTGCTGGTGCCGCTGACAATCCCAGCCCGCGTGCTAGCTGTGTTTCCCGGGCAATGTTCCGTGACTTTTGTGCATCTACCAATATCGCCCACAAACTGGCTTGAAATTTCAACATGTGCCCCACTGAAGACACCCCAGGCTGCATCCAGGGTGCGTTAGGTCTATATAGGCAGCCCTCTGAGTTGGCTTTGCCTCGAGAGGTTGAGAAGGTTGGCTTTAAAAGAAGTTCGTGCCTGGAGATTGGTGCAGGGAGAGATCTCCGACAGTTACTTGCCCTCTCTGCTCCCTCTCCATTAATTCCAGGAAACTCTGCAGCTGCTTCCCCCTCTCTGGTCTGTCTGCCGGGCTAATCACATCTCATTTCTGTTGCATGCCTCATTTGGGGGGAGAGCGCTTCATGGCTCCCAAAATGTGAACAGGGAAATTAAGGGCCGTTTGTAGGCGAGTCAGCCCATTGCCGCTGGGACTGCACTCCCCAGTCCTGGGAGGCCCCTGTGCCTTGTTCCAGGGTTCCCTGGGCAAGTTTTCCCCCGGGCTTTCCCTCTGGACCAGATGGGGCTGCTAGGGACTTTGTTCTGCTAGGAACAGAAGGGTAATGGGCCACTGAGGGCCGACTCCACATCACCGCAGATTTTCTGATTTCATTCTGTCTTTTAACAACCCCGTGGGTTTAGGCCCATTTTGCAGCTAGGGAACTGGGATGGAGAAAAGTTAGGTAGTGACTTGCCCTGAGTCAGTTAAATGCACATCTACTTGACTCCAAAGGCTGCTTGCCCTTTCCTTTTCAACCATTTCATCCAGGAGGGGGCGCTCCTGCATCCTCCCCCTCCTCCCTTAAACAGGGGCTTTGGGCTTCTCTTTATTCTCGTGATCTCTCCAGCCTCCTCCGGGAACCTTACTTTTTCTGTAGTAATGAGTCCTGCTTTTCCCGGAAGAATCCATCCTGGCTGGGAGGAGGCCTGTTACCCACTGGCAGGTCAGCTTTGTGGGTTCAGCCAGGAGGCCAATGAGTCCTGGTTTCCCAGCAAGGGAAAAATGGGCAGTTGCAAAGAGCCAGCTCAGCTGCCCTGACCAGTGTCCCCCATGTCCGGCAGTGCTGCAGGTCCAGTGTAGGTGGCTGTGAGCCTGTCAGGAGGGAGCCACGTGCTGCTTCTCACTCCTGGGCCAGACACTTTTCCTTTCCTGGAACTTGCTTGCCTCATTACCTCCTTTTAAGGCCCCAGGCAGCATTTGGTTGGCCTGCTTCAAAAGAAATTCTGTCTCCATCTTTGTAAATATTAAAAACTCCAACTTGCTATTAGTCAGATGATCTTGAAAGTTCCAGGGTATCTTTTTGGTAAGAATGTATTATTTTAAAAAACAACTTTTTCACCACCCTTTCTTTTTGTCTTACCCTTGTCAAGACAGAGATGCTTCTTAGAGAGATCCCCTTTCTGTGAAAGCCTTTAGAGCTGCTATTTCTTGAAACTTCTCCCTCCCAGGAGGCTGTGGCAGAGGGAGCTGGGTGCAAGAGGATGCTACCCTGGAATGTTTTGGCCCCAGGGTTTTGATGTGCATTCATCCTTCCGGAACACTGGATCAGGGAGGAGTCAGCTGGCGAGGCCCCACGGGCTCTGTTTTGCTTTGGTGGCTGAATAGGAGAAGGGACAGCCCTTGGGACAGGACGCCAAAGTTCCAGACCACCTGGTCACACTCCCAGGGACTAGTCCATGTTGTGGAAAGACTTAGAGACCGCGGTTAGAACCCCAGCCCTGCTGCCACCCAGCCATGTGAGCCTGGACAAGGCACCACACCTTTTGGGGGTTCCCATGTCCTCGTGTGTTTACAGAGGGTTCGGACCTGGTGGTCCAAGGTTTGCTCTGGTGCTGACAGAGGTTCTGAGAGGATTGAATGAAGAACTGTGATGATGCTATTCTGTCTGAGAAAGTGGTTTGCATTTTTTCTTTTTTTAAGAGGAAGGAAGAGAGGGAAAGACAAACATTGATCTGCCCTGACTGGGATCGAACCGGCAACCTCTGTGCTTCGGGATGATGTTCCAATCAACCTAGCCATCCAGCCAGGGCTGGTTTGCATTTTAACCGCAGCTTTTTGGGAACAGGTTTTTGAGGCACTCGGGTTGCTTCAGTGGTGGACATTTCTGGCGTTGTTACAGGGGTCTGTGAAGGAAAGATGGCAGTGTATGTCCCCTCCTCCCCCAATGCATCACGACCACTAATCACATCTTAGAGGTAGATGCCTCCTATGGCCACCCATGCCTGTGAGTCTAAGGACCACCCACTGCATCTGCCTACTTCTCCCCTGATCCAAGAGGCAGATAGGTTACCGTTTGGCTGGCAGGTTCGGCTCGGGTCTGGGGCACCTGGGGCTACACACCTGCAGTCTCTGGTGTCTCCCAGCTCCAGCCCTCCAGAGGGCGACCCCATTGTGCCACAGGCCGGGCCTGTTTCAGGTGAAGCTGTGTTGGCGTGGGGTGCCGCCCTGCCCTAGGCTGTTGGGTGCAGAGAAGAGAGCTGTGGTTAAAGTGCAAACCAGTTTCGCAGTCAGGATAGCATCACGGTTCCCACAGGGCAGGAAGCGGGCACTGGAGAGTATCGGCAAGGTCTTCGTGCCCTCCGGGGCCATGCGGGCCCAGGCTCCCCACTCCCAGTTGAGTGCTGTCTTCCTCAGCCGGGCTCCTCCCTCCAGCTACCCTCTATCCAGGTTCTGTCTCCCCTTTCGGTTTCAGGGAGCTGATGAACTGCTTTGCCTTTGCAACCCTTTCATTTGCCACCTTTAACTCTGTGATGGTGGGCTTTAGAGATGGCCTTGACCTGTTTTGTCCTGGGATAATTCAGGAAGTACCTTTAATCCAGGATCCTAGATTAGCTGCAAGGGCAGTTACCCCAAGTCCTCACACCACCCTGCTGAGTCCTCAAGGGCAGGCTGGAGTGTGGACGGGACCGTGGGTTGTGGGGAGGAAAGCTGGACCCCAGTGCAGATGGGACAGTCAGAAGGGCCGGTGCTCTGTGGAGGGCTGCTTGTGGGCTCATCCGCCCTCATTCTCTGTGTGTGGGAGGATCTCCCCACTGCCTGTTTCTGGACTGAGTGGTATGGATGGATTCCACATGGATGTTGGAATAAGATGTGGGTGTACATCCTACCTCTACCACACTCCTGCTAGGTTGTTTTGAGCGAGTTACTTCACTGCTCTGAATAAAATGGGGACAGTGACACCCAAGTCACAGGTTATTTTAAGAATCAAATGAGGAAGTATGTTCAAAGTGCCTTGCATCCCGGAAGTACCTTCATAAATTGTAGCTATTTTTATAGTAGTAATAATATGAATACCCCACTAGGGAAGACAGAGAATTGAGTCTCTGCATCTTTTTAAGAATTTGGCCAGAGTTCAGGTTGTGTCTCCTGAATAAGCAAGGGCCGATACCCTTTTCCTGGGCTCTTATTTCATTCTCTTACCCATTCCTCCAGCTTCCTTCTTGTCTCCCACCTCTGTCTCCTTTCTTCCTCCTCCAGTGCTTCCCCTTCTCACTCCTCTCTCCTGGCGCTGGGACCTGTGATGACCTCTTTACTTATTCATGATCCAAAGTGCATCCTGGCTGCTCTGAACGCTGGTGCCGTCCAGCTAGCTTTCTGTTTTCTGGGAGTTCTACGTCCCCTGCCATGAGTATACTACAGCCCCCCGGTGGCAGGGTCCCCACCGCCCCCTTGAGATGAGAACTTTTGACCGTCTTGAATCTTTCTTTTTATTCTTTGGGTTCCCAACCACCATGACAAGTGGCTTTATGAATCTGGAACTCAGAGGAGAGGTCTGTGCCGGAGTGTGTGCGTGGTATTTAGGAATAGCATCTAACTAGGTAAAAAGAAGAGTGGCCTAAGAGAGCAGAGAAGGACCGGGCAACAGGGACTGAGAAGGGGCAGCTGGGAGGAGGGAGGAAGACGGGAGTGAGAGGGGAGTGTGTGGGACAGGATTGGGGAGCGCTGGCCCTTTCAAGGAGTTGTGATAAAAAGAAGAATGGGAATTGGGCCATCAAAGGAGGGGTGTGTGCACATGGGAAGGGTCTTTGAAGGACAGGAGCTCTTACAGCATATTTGCATGCTGGCAGGATAGTCAGTTAAAGAGAGGTTTAGATGCAAGACAGCAATAGTAGGTACCAAGTATGAGGGTGGGATCAGGCACAGGGGTGGGGGTTGGCCTCGGGTAGGAGCTGGGAGAGTTCATTACTGATAATAGGAACAAGACAAGTGCAGGGACATTGTGTAGAGAGATGGGTGGATATGCACGGAGATGATAGATCGTTTTATTTGGATTACTTACATATGTTTTTTTCAACTAAATAAGTAGAGGATGAGGAAGGAATGTGAGGTGTGGGATATTTGAGAAGATGGAGAGATGATGTGGGAGAATGATTTGACCAGGGAAATATGGGAGCACTGTCACTGTTTAAACTGGGCTGGCCAGCACAGTGGTGTGTTTTTCTCTGGGTACAGGCACAGACAGGCGGGGGCTGGGTTTAACTGAGTTGGGGTAAGGAGGAACCAGGGAGAGGGCAAGCGGATACATGCGAGAGTGTGATTTTAGGGATGGAATGGAGTCTGGACATGAGTGCATGAGAGGGGTGGCAGAGTGGTATGTGGTGAGAAGGGTGAGGTCAGTGGGTTGCAGCTTCCAATGAGATTAAAGAATAGATGGTGTCCTCAAGGAGGTAGGACCAACCTGGCTGTTACTAGCTGCCCTGTTTTAATTTGGCTTGGATATATTCCTCTTAAAATAGTTGAACAGACACTACAGTAGGAAGCGGCAAAAGGCAATGCTTATTCCGGGACTGTTTAATTCATTCCTCATTGAGTGAGTGCAATTTCATTAGATTGCAAAGATGTTCAGTGGCTAATGATGACACCATGGAAACAGTATCGTAAGTCATCCTTGCCTCCATCGGATCCTTCCCCAAGCATTGGGATGGGCATTTGTGTATGCTCTTATTGATACAAAGGAAATAGTCCAAGTTTAGTTGGTCATCTAAACAGCCTTATCTTGGGCAGAGAGCATGTGCTGTCTGTCTCAAGCTGCTGAAGGAAGCCGGGGCCTTCTGTTTATGCACAAGACCCACAGGTCTCTGGCGAGCAGAGCTCTGTCAGGAAGACAGAGTCTGTCTGGACACTGGCCAGTATTAATTGATGTCCTCTATGTCCAGCAATCACAGGACTGTCTACAACACTTACGAGCACGTTGACAGTAGGCTGTGAGGTTGAGCGAAATACAGTATTTCTGGGAATGGAAATAGAGGTTTCTATTTTGGTGCCAAAACAAAGCAGAAGAGTGGTAAAATCTTGCCTTTTATTTTTTTAAAGCGTTTTCCAGTTTAACAAAAGAGTAGCCCATACCTCTTACTGCAATCCTCACGGTAGAAAGATGATGTGGGAAGGAAAGGTTTGGGACCCTCATTTGACCAGAGTCAGAGTGGCCGGTAGATTTGCTCGTGGTCCCACATTCCGGAGCCTCAAGGAAGGTCTAGGACAGTGGTTTTCAACCGCTGTCCACAAACGAGTTAACCATCCTGATGTATGAGGATTATAGAGTCTGTAATCATCGGGCCTGTAATCTTTAAAAGTGGGTAACTTTTGCGGACCAACTCTGGTCTAGGAATCAGGTCACCAAGTGGGGCTCAAGAACCCCTAATCAGGATGGCCTCGGGGCTCTAGCTAAATGGGCAGGTTCCCACCTACTCTAGGCCTGGGGATCTGCATGTTTAAAACATCTCCCCTGGGAATTCTTAGGAAAGCCACTGGGTCACCCAAGTGGCACTGATTGGCACTGCTGTGGCCTGTGGAAATGGGAAGACCAGAGACTGGTAATTTTTCTCCAGTATCCTACTTTCCAAAGGAAAAGGAAAAATTCTCCCTTTGGGCAAGGAGCGTGGAAGAGATGGATGCTTGCTGTATGTGTTAAAGGGAGAGAGCAGAGAAAGGCCTTCAGGGGACTAACGGCCCATGAGTGGGTGTCAGTAGTGAGGACCTGAATGAGGAGCCCGATTTAGGTCAGCCATACGGGCTCGGCCACAAAGAACTGTAGATATGCCATTCCTGTTCTTGCCATGCAGCTCTGTCCCCGATGGTGGTGCTAAGGGCTCCTAAGGGTTGATCATTCCTGCTGTTGTTCTTCCTTCTTCGAGGTGGTGCTGTGGCCAATGAGGGTGTGCCCTGGGCATGTTGTTAGGCAGTTCCCTGCCTCCCAGCTCTTTGGTTTCCTGGTTGGCTCTGGAACGCAGAAGAGGCTTCCCAGAAGTGAGGCCACTGAGGTTGGTCTGGACAGATGAGTAGAGGTTCCAAGGGCAGGCAAAGGGTGGAGTGGTGTTTCATTGATTCTTTTATTCATATATGAGTTGACAGGTTCATTCATTTGATGAGAGTCATTTTGGTGGAGAGGTGGGGAGGGAAGTCCAGTTAGGGAGATTGAAGACTAAGTGGGACCCCAGAAAGGAAGGGAATGAAATTAGGGTGGTGCGTTTCAAAATTCCCTGTGTAAGTGAATCGCCCAGGGCATCATGTTAAAATGCAGATTTAGGATTCGGGTGGTCTGGGGTGGTAGTTTCTAAGGAACTTCCAGGTGACACGCATGCTGCTGGTCCATGGACTTTATGTAGCCAGAGTGTAGACAACCTGCTTGACAGGCTGGGCTGCGAGTGGGAGTTGAGACTTAGGACAGAGAACTTTGGTGTGCAAAAGTGTGAAGTGTAAAAAGAGTGTTTTTGTGGGTGGGATGGAGGAGAAGGTGCAGGGCAAGTAATGTGTGACTGTTACACGGGGTGTAGGGGTGGTTGGGTCTGCAGTTGTGAACGAAGATGAATCTCAATAAGGCAGTTATGACCTGACAGCAAAGAGGCTTGTAATGCTAAGGAGCTTACTTCGTGCCGTGGGCACGAGAGAAATAGGAATTACTTAAGAAGGGGTGGGTTGATACCTCATAACTGATGAACTAGAAAATATATTAAGCACTATTTAAAAAAATCCTGTTTTAGTATTTTCTGCAATAACAGAAGTATATGACTAGGAATCCTGTTAAACCAACCACAAAACAAGGCTGCCATTTTGGTTTACAGTCCTAGTGATTTTGATTGGGTCTCTGGCTCATAAAAAGGAAAACGGGAGTTAAATGTGTATTTGATTGCTGACCTGCTTAAGGTGTGAATCCTTAATTCTCACCCAAGGCTTTTAACCTGTTAAGCTTCCTAGCTTCCAGCTCAAAGGGAACCCCTCAGTTTCTTCTTGCATGCAGATTCAGAATGGCAAATGTTGCTTGGCTACTGTGTTGAGAAAGCTCCTGAGGTCTTGGCAGTGAGGGTGGGAGGAGAATGTTGACTGGATTAGTGAAATCTGCTGTAAGTAGGGGTGGAGTAGTGGCATGTGTCCCACACCGAGAGCCTCCCCTGAAGGGAGGTCAGACATCTGTTGATGTGTTCCTGATTCTCGCACACCTAGTCCTCAGGCGCCTTCATTGTGCAGGCTGTGGAATGGAGTTGATCACCACTTACCCTGGCGGGCTTTGTGAATCTTCAGACAGTTGTGAAGCTCTTGTCTACATTTACAAAGTACCAGGAAAGGCTCTCCTGCATTACTTTAATATCGATGAGTGTTTTTGTACTGAATAGCCTCTGTGTCTTAGGGCATCATTTCTATTAAATCTGAAGACAAATGCTGGTAACTGGAAATAGCCATTGATTTGCTTCCTCCTGTAGTATCTCAACTCCCGCATTTATCTGGAGGAAAAGGAAAAAACCCATGTAAAATCAACTCTTCTAGCTTTCCAAATAAACAGTGTCAGTTCTCATTTATGAATTTGTTGAATAAATATTTGTTTGATTGTAAGAAAAAACAATTAGATTAATCTTAGATGAGAATTTTGCCAGTGGAAAAGGCTTTAACAGTGGGATTGAGTAGCCAGAGGTGCAGGTCAAGTGCGAGCTGTTGGCTCCGGGTTGGGGTTGGAAGCAAATGCTGAGTTAGTACAAGGCCAGATGGCGCTGGGTTCCGACATGCCCCGTGGAGCCCAGGGAGGGTTCTTTTTTAAACAGTGTTGGTTCAGCATGACGTTTGTTTCCTTCTTGTTGAGGGTGTTGAAGGACATCAGGAAGCTCGTGACTCAAGGAACCTGGGCGAGAGGCCTCAGGGGAAGCTGGCTGTCACCATCACCATCCTCATTTTCCATTCTCCTGCCATCGCAAATTGGAAAGTGAATGAGTGACTTAGGAGAATTAGGGGATGAAGAGGGAAAAGGACTAAAAGGAGTTCGTGAACCTTTTGGGGGCTTGGGGGGTAGGGTTGTAGGCATCCTGACCGTCGTGCGATATGGTGATTGTAAACATGGGGGGTGGCTTTCTGTCTGCTTTTTTGTTCTCCTAATAAGGTCAGTGAGAAACATTCGTGTCCTTTTTGTCTGACAGTGTCGTGGCGGTGTCTGGGTGATGTGAAATCGGTTCTGGGTGCCAGGTGTCTTTGTGCTTTTCTCAGAGTCTCCAAAGGGAGAGAAGGTGACAGGCAGTCCATTCAGGCTGGCCCGAGGGAGGACCAGGACAAGTAGCTCCGTGTGGGACTAGCTAGCTCACGTGTGGGGCAGTGAGGTGCGTGAGGGGGATGTACTTCCTCACTCCAGCCTCTGGCAGAGGAGCTGGGGCCAGTGAGGTAAGGGGACTCCTGGTGACAGTGTCAGGAGCAAAGCCCAATAATGCCACCATCATTCGCTGACCTACTTCTGGCAGCCTCTGGGGCCCCACTGTGTGGGCTGGACTGAGTCACTTCTCAGCGAGTCTTCCCCAGGGTTTTCCAGGATTAGTCACTGCCAGATGGTGAGGGCTGATGCCCCACCTCCTGCGAGTGAGCCCGGCTTTCTGGGGGACTTTGCTACAGGCATGAAACAATGAGGCCCCAAAAGACTTGGGGATAGACAGCTAATCCACAAACTGAGGAAACTGAGGCATAGAGCAATCCAGTGACTTACAGTACTGTGCCTTAGCAAACTTCTTGTGAATAAATAGGAAAATGTTATGTTTAACAGCATAATATAAGGCTAAAGTGGAATCGGGCCACTGCACTTGAGTTGGCCATCTTGGAACATGATTAGTGAGACTGTGGGGTTGAGTCTAGTCCGGACTGGAGCGTGAAGGCATGGATGCAAGTGCTGACTTCACACTTGCTGACACAGAGTGCTCTGCATGTTTCCTCACCCGTCATCGGAAATATTTACATCTGTTGTGCCCATTTCACAGGACTCCGGGGAATCTAATGAAACGAGTGAATATAAAGATTCTTACTTGAAAACATGATGAGTAGTTATTAAGATATCCAAGCACCGCTTTCTTGAGACTAAAATACTGACTCTTGGGTTTTTGCTGTGCTCATAATAATCTGTTGAACTTCCAGGACATCCCGGGCTTTCTAACACGGGAATAGTTTCAGGGAAACTGAATGAAAATGTAGTCGAAGGTGGGAGAGAGGCTAGGGAGGTGGGCGGAGGATGAGCAGGGTGAGGGCGAAGAGGGGAAACAGAGGGCAAGGCAGAGGAAAGATGGCGGCCTCTTCAGTGAAGAGGGTCCCCCGGCCCACACTGTACAGTGTGGGCCCAGGGAGCTGTGGATGCACTCTTGTGCCCTGTGCGGCTTCACACCTGTTCGCGTCTTCTTTTAGGTCCCCCCACACTGTCATGTCAGTTATCTTGGTTTCCACTATTAGCTCTTTTAAAGATTCATTTTAAAAACGAGCCCTCCACAGAGGATGGAAATGAAATAACATCTGAAACCATGCTTCTACCCTTTATTGTTCAGCCCAGCACTGGGACTCAGTCTCAGCAGGAGTCCTGTCGAGGGTCTGGTTTCCCCAGAGCCTTCCCCCAGAACCCGTATTGTCCTCCCTTTGCCACTGTATTAGCTATCGCTGTGTCACAAATTGTCCCCAAGCTCAGCAGCTCAGAACAGCACACATTGGTAATTTCATAGTCTCTGAGGGTCAGGGGTCTGGGCGGTATGGTGCGCGTCCTCTCACGAGGCGGTAGTTGGGATGGCGGATGGGGCTGCGGTTATCCCCAGGCGAGGCTGGGCTGAAGGCGGCACTGCCAGGCTTACTCACATGTCGATAGATAGGCCTTAGTTCCTCTTGGGCTGTTGAACTGAGGGCCTCAGGTCTTTGCTGGCTGTGGACCAGATGCCACTCTCAGTTTGTTCTCCTGTGGACCTTTCCATAAGGCAGCTCTTACAGCTGGCGTTCCAGTGTGAGGGAGAGCGGGAGAACGATCATATGGAAACCTGAGTGCCTTTTTATAACAGTCTCCAAGTCACTTTCTCTTTACTTTATTTTATTTGTTAAATCAAGAGTTGGGGAATGGCCAAACACCTCTCAAAAAGCGAAGGATCAAAGAATTTGTAGTCCTCCTTTGAAAAGCAGTGTAGCCACCGATGTTGCTGCCTGGCGATCGTTTCCATCTTCTCCTCGCAGTTTAGTCAGACTTAAAATGCAGTTCTCCTGTGGCACCAGATTCCCTCCTGGGTCCAGACATCCCTGGAGAACACGCAGGACCATCGTCCTGCTGGGAGCTGTGGAGGAGACCTCCCCCAGGACCTGCCCCCGTCTTGCAGGCGGGTCTTCCGCCTAGGATTGAAGAGCTACAACCCAAGGTCAGAAGGAAAGGACTGGCTTCCAGGACTTGATGCGTCTCCTGAGGCAAGAATGGTAACTGATGCTGGCAGGACCTAGCTTAGGCTACGGAACCTACAGAAGAAAATGGCCCTTGATATCAACAAATGGAGTCAGCTAAAGATAATATTCCTAACACTTTTATATGGTGCTTTCAAGCTTGAGTGGGATGGACAAGCCTGTGGAAGGAACAGGGTGTTGTGAGATGATCTGCACGTGTCTTCTACAACATGGAGACCACCCTGTCACCCGGAGAAGCATGAGAGCCCACTACTCCTGGAGATGGTTTTACTTTGAATCATCAAGAGCTCAGAGAAGTACTTTTCCTTCAGATCTTACCTTATGTCATCTCTCACTTGATGGTGGTGGCAGTCTCTTCCTTGGCCATCATGAAGGGCTCTCTTCAAACTCTCCTTCTCCTGTTGTGACCACATTGTTCCTGTCTCTCTCCCTGAGTTCTCTTCGTGATGCCCTTAATGCCTGCAGTTACAGTGGTCGCCCTTTCTTCTCCTCCCATTGAGGTCCGTATTATTTTTCACTCTGTGACCTCTCCCTGAGTGGCTTACGAAGTGCCAAGGCTTCATCTACCATTCACGCCTGAATGATTTCTAAATCTGTCTCTCCAGCCTGGCCCTCTTTCCTGACTATAGACCCCCATTTTCTCATTGGCTCCTGGGTATCTCCACTGAATGTCTCCTCTGCACAGTAAACGCAACGTGCCGGGATGGAATTGGTTCTTACTTTGTAAGCCTGCTGTCTCCATTTCCGCTACGGTGTTATCAGCTACTCTGTGACTCAACCTAGGGATCTTGGTGTCATTTCTGACAGTGAAATTCAGCTCTTTGTACCTGTGAATGGGGCAGATAGCTGCCTCCAATCTACATTCTCAGCTAAAGATAGAAAAGGAGAATCAACCCGAGTGGCTCATATTGGTGACTCTCTTCAACTCCCTGCCTGAAAATATCTGCTGTCACATGACCAGCTCAATACAGATCTGCTATTCTTCATGGATGAAACCTTACGCAAGGACCCTCTGCCTGCAGATTCGTTGATAACCCATCTGTTCAGCCTAACTTATTGCCTGGGGTGGGGGTGGTATGGTTGGTGAGAGTGCTTTAGGTTTCTAGATTTTTTTTTCATGTTATTGGCCTAGAATTGGGCTAGTCTAGTTGAAATTTTTACTTTAAATTGTAGCAGTACTAACTGCTTATTTTAATTTTTCTCTTAGGTTTTTTTTTCACTTTTTGAGATTTAGCAGGCAAATTTTAGTAGGCTTGTTTATCCCATCAGCCTTTGGGGATCAATAGTATCTCTACAAATTCTATTTGTGGCTGCTAACATGGGCAGGGCCACAGCTTCATGGGTAGAGGATTCTTATCCTTTCATTTAACAATTGAAAAACAAATGCCCAGAGAGGCAAAGGGACTTGTCCAGGGACACAGCTGCTGCAATATATCTGAAATTGTGGTACTCGCTCCATGAGGGCAGGTTTGGGTGTTCTCATTGCTGTATCCCCAGTGCCTAGAAGAGTGCCTGCTACATTTATTTATTCAACAAGTACTGTTGAGGGAATGAGTAAATGAATAAATTGCACCTGGTCCTCAGCCGCAGTGACTAATTAGGGGCTCTGGGATCATTACTGTGGCTCTTTATGTCTTTCCAGTATGGTGCCTTGACCCCAACCTGGGTCAGTCAGGTAAATTATATAAATCAGGTCATGGCTGTCCCATCCCATTATTTCACTTTAAGAGGATCAATCACAATGCCTTCAGGTTTAGAGATGAGACTCTATCTTGGATTATACTTGACCATGAAAACTTGGGGAATTTCTGGGGCTATTTGAGAATGACACATGAGCCTGTAGCTGTTTAGCACATTAAAAGTGCCTCTAACACTTTTGCATGAATGTGCTTTGTATGGTTATTGTTAATCATGATCAGCGTGGCAATCTCTGTGGTTTGCCTCCCACAGGGTTTCTGGGTGCCCTGGAGTTGGACAGCTCGAGAGAGGATAACAGATCTCTAAGTCCAGTTGAGCTTATTGCACAGTAAAGGGTTTTTCCCAAGCAAAAGGCAGCCATGGCTCACACCATCCTTTATTTTTAACGTGTTTTTGTTTGTTTGGTTCTTATCCTTTCCACACTCTTTCTTTTCAGTTTCCTCTTTGAAGTATATTAAAAATGATGAGTAGAAAAGGAGCCAGGCAGGTGCCTCTGGAGTGCCACTGTGGTCACTGATTTGCAGTTGTCTTAGTACTAGAAGTAAGAACTGGAGCAGATGAGAGGGGAGCATGTGGACCATTGCGGAAGGTTTACAAAGCAGGCTTGAGAAATCACTGGGCTGAGAAGCAGCGCCTGGTTAACATACTGGCTGTAATATGCATCTGCAGAGATTGACTTCTTGATTGCTTAGAGGTTCATCCTTTTACAGATTACGTATAATGACTCAGAACCTCATTCCCTCCCCCTGACAAGCAAGGTCTCAAAGTGGAGGTGGGTGGGGAGAGAGCCAGAGAGAGAAAGTGAGAATAAATGGATCTGATCGAATGAAATGGTTTCCCAAAGTGAGCTAGTAATACATTTTTCTCCTCAAATTACTCCTTAGCAAGGATGATTCAGATTTGACTGCACTGTGCATAAATTCTTTAGCTAAAATGTCATATGTTTTAGCAATATGTAAATATTAGAATTTGTATGTGTGTATGAGTATAGAGAACTGTTAGAAATTTGAGCCAAACTATTTTCTAATGAATGCTCATGGAGACTTGTTTTTGGTGCTAATTTCAGATTAGAACTGAGACTATGTATTTTATATAACATAATTTCTATAAACCAGAGATCAGACCAAGGAGAACAATTAGAGTTTTGTACTTTCTTGCCTGAGAAACAGGGATATTTAGATTCTCCTTTCCTGAGAAGTTAGTTTTTAAGAGATCAGTATTGATAAATAAGATAATAAAATATAATCAGATGGTTATAATTTAACAATGAATAAATAATAGACCATGATATTTCCACAGTTACTCGTATATGTTTTATTTATGTTTTCAGCACATTCCTATCAAGATAATGCATTTTTTCTCCTGGAGCTCTAACTTAATCAGTGATGTGGCTTAGCCTAGTCAAAATTAAATATTGGCAATAATACAATAAAAACTCTTTTAATAAGGATTATAATGTAAGAGACACATGTCACAGCAGTTGTATTCTTTTTGCCCAGGGTTTGTTGAACATTTACTGTGTTTCTTTCACAGTACAGAATATCTATAGAGTGATACTGATTAGTTAATGAAATCTAATGTGAGCTTAATCAACCAGGGCAGATATTTTCATCCCTAAAAGGTTGGAAATATTTGTGTGGGCAGTTGTGTATGAACATGTGTAGAAGTAGGCAGCTGTGAGTCTGAAACTAACACTTGGGTATTTATCTGTGTGCCTTCTCACTCAAATACCACCAAATCCCATTTGCTCTCCCTGGAATATACTCAACATCTATGCACGTGGGTTCTGAAAAGACATGAGATGCGGGGCAGTCACAGCATTCAGATGTCTGCATTCTGTCTTTTACTGAGCCCAGTAGATGGTAGTGTTATACACACCAGCCTTGTGGACAGCCTTCGCCATGCAGGTTTCTCTTTTCTTCCTATCTGCTGAAACAGCACCCAGAAGCCAAGTCCCTATTGTCTGAGAGCCCTGTCCCTGAGTAAGGTCTCCCACACATGGTGGCCACCAGTTACATTTTCTGTTTCAACTTTGGGGAGGATGGAGAGCAGTTTTAGAAAGGGTTAGGGCTGGATTGAGAATGCCTCTTTGCACCTACTTTATTACAGGACCAACTAAATAAGCAGTCAGAAGATTTCCTGAACCCTCCTGATAGAACAGATTTGGAGGAACAATTGAGGAAGGACTTGGTTTTTAATGATCCGGCTAGGATGAATCATGCACACTGTACCACTTTCTAAGTTCATTTTTGGTTATTGGAACCTTATTAATGTCCTGTTGAATCATCTTGCCCTGGGGGACCTGGGGAAGGTTGTTTCCCCTTCACTCCGTTGGGCTGTTTAAATAGCAATGCATGCATTCTTTTCTTTATGAAAAACTGGATGTATTTTAAAATATCCATATTTCCAAACTAGTACATTAGAGAATGATGGTTAACTTTATGGAAGAGATTAAGATAGGAATCTTTAAGCAGCGAGTGACAATAAGTAAATGGCTTTACAACAAATATTCCTTTTTTTTCCTACCACTCTTGAATTGAAAAGACTGTATCTATTATCCTTTTACTAGTAAGGATTTTAGGAATTAGTTCTGGGCAAAAATAAAGAGTTCTAGCAATAAAACCTAGAAATGGGTTTTTAGCACTTTCCTTAGAAACTTCCTTTTGTCCAACAGTGTACATTATTTCAGTCATTTTTATGATAGATAAGAAGTTTTTTGTTTTTTTAAATATTTTATTATTATTAATTCTAATGGGGTGACACCAATAAATCAGGGTACATATGTACAATGAAAACGTCTCCAGGTTATCTTATCATTCAATTGTGTTGCATACCCGTCACCAAAAGTCAAATTGTCCTCTGTCAGATAGATAAGAAGTTTTATTCTTAGTTTTAGTTGGTAAATGACTTACTCAGTCTTTGGAGACAGGCAACAGACAGCTAACGTGTTATGATGGTACAGACAGAAAAATTTCATTCTGAGCGTCGTTTTGTACCTGCTAATGGCTGGCTAGGTGACTTGGCTTTTTATGCCTTACCCTGGCTAGGAAGTTGCATCCCTTACTTTCCTCTTGCACTTGAGTGATGTCTTGAATTCTGAGCCAAAGGAGCCTGCAGACCGAGCTGAGGCTCATCTTAGTCCTACATTTTATGGGGAGGAGGCTGGCAGGGAAAGGGGTATGCTGTGTGAATGTCATTCCCCTCCTTTGGCTTTGAAAGTGTTGGGGGACGGTGATGGCTTCCTCAAGGCTGAAACTTGGGACTCTTTCAGAGACTTCCACCAGGAGTTTCCAAACCCACTTACTACTACTGTTCACTGGCTCAGAACTCTACCAGGAAATGTCTTCAGAGCTCAGCACAGTGACCTGAGAAAGCTGGAACGTAGAATTGGCTCTCGATAAGTATTTGTGGAGTATTGTTGGCGGCATGCAACACACAAATACCAACCCCCACCCTGTCCCCACCTGCGGAGGCAGCTCCAGTTGGCCACTGAGCTCCATGTCATGATCTGGAATGTGCTGACCTTCCTTCCTAGGGAAGGGGACACTGCTGAAGAGTGTTATTATTAGTAGGGCAGCTTTTGCTCTGATCTGTCAACACTCCCTCATTCTGGGTCTTTACTGAGTAATGACAAACTCAAGAACCTGTGGTAGTTCATATGGCTAACCACCTTCTTCTTGAAATTTTTTCTTTGTTGGCTTTGACCCCGTACTTGCCTGGTTTGTATCTCCGGCCATCTTCTCAGTTTTCTCTGTTTGTTGTTCTTTCAAGCTTTAACTAGTCGAGTCCTCAAAACCTGTCCTAGCCTGACCAGGCGGTGGCGCAGTAGATAGAGCATCGGACTGGGATGCGGAAGACCCAGGTTCGAGACCCTGAGCTCGCCAGCTTGAACGCGGGCCCATCTGGCTTGAGCAAAAAGCTTGCCAGCTTGGACCCAAGGTTGCTGGCTCCAGCAAGGGGTGGCTCAGTCTGCTGAAGGCCCGCGGTCAAGGCACATGTGAGGAAGCAATCAATGAACAACTAAGGTGTCGCAACGGCAACGAAAAACTAATGATTGATGCTTCTCACCTCTCTCCATTTCTGTCTGTCTGTCCCTATCTATCCCTCTCTCTGACTCTCTCTCTGTCCCTGTTAAAAAAACAAACAACAACAAAAAAACCCTGTCCTAGACCATTTTCTCTCTCCCCCTTTCTTCTCTCCTTGCGCTTTTTAAATTTTCCTAGGTAATTTAATTAATTCTCATCATTTATCAAAAATCCAGGATACAGAATCGCTTTGTCACCCTAAAGATCTTACATATCTAGTTCAGATGTCACCTTTGAGCTCTAAGCCCTTATATTCTACTACTTACCTGACATTTCCATCAGAAGTCTCACAGACTACCCAAAGTCAGCAGAGTGATTCCTCCCACCACCACCATTTGGCCCCTGCATGCTTACCATAGTCTTCTCACCGTGTAAGTTTCAGTGCAGCCCACCTAATTTCTTAGGTTAGAAACTTGAGAATGTCTCTCATTATCTCTCTTTTCCCACTCTCCTAACATTCAAACAGTGGTTAAGGCCTGTCAATTATATCTTTAATATTTCTCAAATCCCCACTTCAGTTTAATCATTCTGTCTATCTCCTGGTATTTGCATCAGCCTCTGAACTAGTTTCCTGGCAACAATTCTCGCATCTCTACATCTCCCTGCCCCCCATTTCTCTGCCCCTCTTCATTCCCCAGCCCCCCAATTCTTTCCATAGCACCTCCTCCCTCCTCCCTCTCTCCCTCTCTTCCATCTTGATGATTTTAATTTTTATTTATATTTTCTTTATATAAAAATAGCTATTCAACTTTTTATTTTGAAATAATTATAGCACCATAGTAAGTTACTAAATATACTACAGAGAGGACACATCCAGCCCCCAGCCAGTTTATTTCCCTGGTAACATCTTATATAACTAGTTCACTATCAAAGCCAGTCAATTGACATCTATGTACTTGCAGACCTTATTCATATTTTATTGGTTTTCCATGCACACACACTGAGTACTTAGGTGTGCATATGTATAATTCTGCGCAGTCTGACCATATAGTAACCACAATCAGGATACAGAATCGCTTTGTCACCCTAAAGATCTCTCATGCTAAAGCATGGTCCTTTAAACACACAGCACGACTCAGTGCCTTCCTTGCTTAAAACCCTTTCATGATTTTAAAGCTCTGAATTTTTAAATAAGGGCCACCAGTGCCCGTGTAATCTGGCTCCAGCAACTTCACCAGCTCCTCTTCCCTTTCTCCTTTGGCTCACCAAGCCTCTGCCACTAGCCTGCCTTTTCCTTTTAATTTGCCAAGCCCTCACTGCGTAGAGCCTCCGCGGCACTATTCTGCTCGTAAGCTCCCTCTTCCACCCAGCTGGCTCCTCACCTGTCAGGAAATGTTGCCTTGGCATCCTGGATTAGGTTAGGCACTCCTGTGGTTTTGTTTTAATTGTCCATTATGATTTTCCTTCATGGCACCTATCACACAGTTGTAAATAAATAGGTATGTGTATCGTTCATTAACTTAAATTCTCTCTAATTAGAGGTGTTTGGGGTGACTTGCTTACTGCTGCATCTTTTCTGTCTAGTGCAATGGCTGGCCTACCAGGTGCCCAATAAATGTTTATGAATAATTATTGTGAGCTGGCTGGTTGTGGCTGGGGTGTGGCTGCAGGCTGTGAAACTGGGCAGAGTCAGTTTGCTAATATGGGTAGCTGCAGGCTGTGGAACTGGGCAGAGTCAGTTTGCTCTATGAACTCATCTGCAACCTTCCCAAGGGTTTCCTGTCTGAGAACCCAGGCATTTATGGTCCATACCACTCAGAATGTCAAACTGGTGTTTTCCCTTCTATTCCAATCCCAGTATTCTCTCTGAAGAACTGGAGTAGGGAACCACCCTGGCCAGTGTTCTTACACAGACAGGCCTTTGTGATGCCCTCAAGAATATCAGCAGGATGTTCACCCAGGCTCGTAATGCTGGGCTTCTATCTCTTTGGGGTCACTGGCACCGTTTCACTTTAAGAGGGTTATTAGTCCAGAGCTGTGGGAGCCTTTAAGTTGGATGGCACCTGAGAAGTCCTTGAAAAGCTTTTAGATCAGCGCTCTCGATCCTTCAAGCTGCTCTTGGCTAAGTGGTCCCTTCTTCCCCATCAATGAGCTATTTCCATTCCTATTCTTACTCTCTGAGATAACACTGTGGTTTGTAATTGCGGAGCCCCAACTTTGAAGGGTCCTTATGTTGACTGAATAGAGAGTATTCCCCCAAATGACCATGATGTAAGTAGCTCTCTGAAGATTTGAAAGGAAGGAAATGGGGGCTTCATGATGGGATGTGGCTTCACCAAGGGGTGGTGGTACCACATGGGGTCCTGCCCATCTGTGGAGGCCACTGGATTGGTAAAACTAAGTCTAAAAATACCCTGTGACCCACCTCTTGTGTCCTTCTTTAGAAGTAATAATCCTTCATGTGAAAGAGGCAACACAATGCACTATATGGTGGGTTTGGCAGAGTTGGGAGCTCTGGTGAACTTCTAGCAGTAGGCAAAGCTGTCAGCTCTTCTATGACAGAGTCAGTAATTGAGGCTCTGCCCTAGATGTTCTGGGCAGATTGACAGCCCTGGGAAACTTGGGATCATCAAGTTTCCTTTCTCTGCCCAATAGAAGGTCAGAGGTCTTCACATTCTATGGCTCATAGCTGTCCTCTCACTGCCGGCGTCTCTCTTTTGGTTGAGTTATGGCTGCGAACAGAGTGCAGCTCTGCAGGCCAAGCCTCAGTATTGGTCCACTGGGGCTATGGGCTCTAAGATTACAGCCTAATGTCCCTCCCTGATCTTGCTATTGGCTGGGCTAATGTGATACTTGAAATGGAGAAAAGAGTTAGAACCAGCAACCAGTCCTTTTAGGATAGACCTGGCCATTGTGTACTCTTGCTGTGATGCCACACTTATTGGCCCTCCCTGCCAGGCCACTTCCCTCTCTAGCCCCCGGTACTGTGCAGGGCGTGGACTCCTGCTAATCTCCTGGGCATGGGCACAGGTGCTCTGGGTGACAGAGCAATGCCTTACAGAGCCCCTGAGCTCTGTCCCTGGCAATCTCACCCTCTTCCCCTGTGCCCTGAGGCAGTGTGAACAGCACTGTGGATCTGAGGCCCAATTCCTAATAGCTTCTGTGTTGCTGCTGGGGCTGGGGCTAATGTGGTGACTCCCACCTACCGCCTTGTGCAATGTGCTGTGCAGTGTCCTTTCTCTTTCCCCAGTCACCACTTACATCCTAACTGGCTACACCCCTAGGGGATAATGTTCTTGGGCAAGAGGATTTGGGTGTCATCTGTGCCTGGTGAAAGGGTGAATGCCCGTCTCCCTCTTTAGGCCTTGATCTGATATAAATGTAGGGAGTGTGGGTAGTGCCCCACTCGGGTTCCTAACGCATGCTACCACTGCCTTCCAAGTTGGGCATAAATGTGTTCTTAGTTAGGGTGCTGAGGGGTGACAAGCCAGGCCCTTTGGCCTTAACGCTACCATTTCTGCTTCTTCTAGGTCACCCAACCTGCCTGCAGTTCACCCTGAACATGACTGAGGCCGTCAAGACCTACAAGTGGCAGTGCATAGAGTGCAAATCCTGCATCCTCTGTGGGACCTCGGAGAATGACGTGAGTTTGGGCTTCTGCCCAGAAGGTAGAAATCCGTAGGGCCGGAAGTCCTGTGAGGGGTGGAGAGGAAGGAGGACTCTCATAATTGGACTCCTGGTAAAAGTGTCAGGAACTTCCCCTTCCCCTTTGACCTCAGAACACTTGGGACATTCGTACCGCAGAGACCTTGGTTACCCTCAGGAATAGTTTATGTAAAAAAGGCAGGATAAATACTTGATTCTTTCTTTCCCTTTATTTATTAGTTTCCAAAATAATGGTGATTTCAACTCCTATTCATGATTAAAACATTCAAAAAATAAAAATTGTGGGAGATTTTCTTAACATGATAAACTTTTATACCTTTAAATTAAAGCCATTATCTTATTTATGGGGAAACACTAGAGGCATTTTTACTAAGATCAGGAACTAGATAAGGATGCCTACTATCTCTACTACTTTTGTCATTATTTTAGAGATATTAGCTAATGCAATTAGACAAGAGAAATCAACTAGAAGCATAAGACGCTAACAAATAGCAAAACTCTATTTCTATTTTTTACTTAAACTCTATTTTGTAAACTATAATAATATATTTGAAAAACCCAAGAGAATCAATTATAAAGCTAACTCAAACATTAAAAGTAGCAGGATATAAAATTACCATGCAAAAATTAATAGCCTTTGTATGCACAATAATAATAAGTTAGAGACATAATGGTAGAGAAACTCTACTCACAATAGCAACAATGAAGAAAGCCTTAGAAATAAGCTTAACAGTAAATATGTAAAACTTATATGAAGAAACATTTAAAACACTTTTGAAAAGATACAGAAATAGTTTTGAGCAAAGGGAAAGATATTGCGTGATCTTGGATAGAATGAATCAACATTATAAAGATACCAGTTCTTCCTAAGTAAATTTACCAATTTAATGCAAGCCTGGAGAAGTTGATACTAAAGTTCATGTGGATACTAAATTTCTTATAAGCATGCAAGAATAGCCAAGAAAACGCTAAAAACCACTAAGTTTTGAGGGGAGACTAGCCCTACGAGGTGTTAAAACATACCATAAAGCCTCTATAATTTAAGAAAATAGACAAACAGACCAATGGAATAGAATAGAAAATCCATAAATTGCCCCAATTACCTATGGACATTTAGTATAGGCTGACGGTTGTGTCTGAAATTATTGGATCAAAGGTGGACATTTTTGTGAATGGTGCTGGGACAATAGGATAACCATTTAGGGAAAGATAAAATTAAGTCCACATAATGCATAAGAATATTCTCCAAGTGGACTGGGGATCTAACTATTAAGAAAATAAAACCATATTAGTTCTGGAAGAAAACATGGGTAAATTCCTCTTTAAATATAAGGCAAGATTTTCTATGACTCAAAATTCAAAAGTAATAAGAGAAAATATTGAAAAAATTGACCACATAAAAATTTGCACAGTAGAAAACACAATGAAATAAAAGGACAACTGGAATGGATAAATAATGATGGTACAGCTACCCAATGGAGTACAGTGCAGCTATTAAAAACAAAACAAGGCAGCCTGACCGGGCGGTGGCGCAGTGGATAGAGCGTCGGACTGGGATGTGGAGGGCCCAGGTTCGAGACCCCAAGGTCGCCAGCTTGAGCATGGGCCCATCTGGCTTGAGCAAAAGCTCGTCAGCTTGGACCCAAGGTCACTGGCTTCAGCAAGGAGTGGCTCGGTCTGCTGAAGGCCCGCAGTCAGGGCACATGTGAGAAAGCAATCAATGAACAACTATGGTGTCGCAACGGCAACGAAAAACTAATGATTGATGCTTCTTACCTCTCTCCGTTCCTGTCTGTCTGTCCTTATCTATCTCTCTCTCTGACTCTCTCTCTGTCCCCATAAAACAAAACAAAACAAAAAAAACCCACAAAAAAACCAAAAACAAACAAAAACCAAGGCAGATCTTTATGAATTAGTAAGGAGTGATTTCCAGGATATATTGTTAAATGAAAAAAGAAGTAAAAATGTATCTCTAGTATGCTGCCATTCTTGTAAGAAAGGCATAAGGAAATACACATATATCTGTTCACTTATAAAGGAAATACAGGAAGGATAAACAAGAAGCAAAAGAAATTGGTTACCTACAAGAATGAATGGGAATGGGGTAGAAAGAATGGGGAAATGGGGGTGGGAGAGTATGGATAAGAGGGGTGACACTTCTCTGAGAATGCCTTTTTGTATGGCTCTGAGTCTTAGCTTCAGGCAATTGTTTCACATACCTACAATAGGTAAATACCAAGAAAACAACCAGGATGTAGGGGGTCCGAAAGTGGAATATGAACAGTCACAAGTGACCCTAACTATAATACAAATAGCTACCATAATCATCCTGAAGGGTGGGGCAGGAAAGAATTAAGTAACTTTGGAAAGTAGTATTTGTGTATTTTAGGGCTAATGACACAAATAATTATACAAATTTTGTACTCTAGTGAATAAATTTGTTTCTTACTGGCATGTGAGTTAGTGATTCTGAAACTACTTTACATGTGTACAGGTCTGAACTAATAACTGTATATTGTGAATAATGAGAGTCAGGTTTCTCAATGTCAGAGAAAAAATATTCAAAGAACGGAGGAAAGCTAAACTGACCCCAGTGGTGTTGGGTTGGAATAGGAGCTGTTAGTAGGAATTTATGATTTATAATATAATATAATATAATATAATATAATATAATATAATATAATATAATATAATATAATATATATTTACATCTATATTTGTGTGCACATATGGATAGATACAAAAATAAATACAGATGTGTGCATGTAAACCTACACATACATTTATTTTATTTTCTAACTCTATCAGCTGGAAGGACCTAGAAGCAATGACAACCCAGAAGTAATGAGGATCCATAGCACTCAGAAATTGGCTTCTAAATACAGTTGACCCTTGAGCAATGGTTAGGTCAAGGGTTAGGGGCGCTGTCCCCATGCAGTAAAAAATCCACTGTATAGCTTTTTGTTGTTGTTGTTGTTACAGGGACAGAGAGAGAGTCAGAGAGAGGGATAGATAGGGACAGACAGACAGGAATGGCGAGAGGTGAGAAGCATCAATTATTAGTTTTTCGTTGCTGTCTCAACACCTTAGTTGTTTATTGATTGCTTTCTCACATGTGCCTTGACCAGGGGGCTACAGCAGACCAAGTAACCCTTGCTGGAGCCAGCGACCTTGGGTCCAAGCTGGTGAGCTTTTGCTCAAGCCAGATGGGCCCGCGCTCAAGCTGGTGACCTTGGGGTCTCGAACCTGGGTCTTCCGCATCCCAGTCCAACACTCTATCCACTGCACCACCGCCTGGTCAGGCTGTATAGCTTTTGACTCCCCCAAATTTAACCATTAATAGCCTACTGTTGACTAGAACTCTTACCAATGACATAAACAGTCAATTGTTAACATATATTTTGTTTATTACATATGTTATATACTATATTATTATAATAAAGTAAGCTGAAGAAAATATTAAGTAAAATCTTATTGAAAAAAAATCCACGTGTAAGTGGACCCACACGGTTCAAACGTGTATTGTTCAAGGGTCAACTGCACCGTCCTCCAATAAAAGGAACCAGGGATCTTTGGAGAAGTGGCTGGTGCCAGGGCTGAAGCTGAGAGAATATATTGGAGCCTGGAGTACCCTGCAGTACAAGAAACTAAGGAAAGGCTCAAAAACTGATAGGGCCAATCTAAAGGACACAGGGACCACTGAAAGAACTCCTGATGGACAAATCTGATACAGCTTGAGCATCAAAGTGAAAACTGATAGTAGTGAATTATAACCCAAAGAACAAAATAAATATACATACAGTATCTTTAAAAAATTGGATAAATAAATAAATGAGAAAGAAATAAACTCTTCCTTAGAGCAGAAATGTAGAAGAAAGAGGGAAATCACCAATAGGCAAACATCATCATTATGATTGTTGTAAGCAAGAACCAGCAATAATTGATGCTAAAATTAGTGGGCAAAAGTGTGATAAGAAAGAGAATACTTTCATAATCGTAAAGTATCTTTCCCAGAAGATTACTAATTAATACACTACAAGGGAAAAATCATAGCTGTACAATGGAAAAACTCGCAGACACTACCTTAACTATGGTCAGAGTAACATTACTAGTTATAAGTATATTGGTGTCAATGCCCCCTGATAGTATACACAGAGAATGGTGTTCCATTTCTTTGTGGCCTTGCCAAGAAATGCATGCACTCAATCTTCTCATGGAAGAAGATCAGAAAACTCAAATTGGGTGTTATTCTGTAAAATCACTGGACTGCACTATTCAAAACTGTCAAAGTCATGAAAGACAAAGAAACTAAGGAATTGTCACAGATTCAAGGATATCAAGAAAACATGACAGCTTCTGGTCAAGATGGCATTGTAGGTAAATGCACTATTCGCATCTTCCCACAACCACATCAAAATTATGATTAAACTACAGAACAACCATCATTCAAAACTGCCTGAAATCTAGCTGAACAAAAGTCCTACAACTAAGATGTAAAGAAGAAACTACATCGAGACTGGTAGGAGGGGAACAGGCTGGTCCCACACACATGTGCGGCGGATAAAAATTGGGAGGGATGTCTTGGCAGCAGAGGTACCCCTACGGATTAAGAGCTCCCAGCCCCAAACCAATGCCCTCAACCCAGGGTTCCAGTACCAGGAAAAGAAGTCCCCAGAATGTCTGGCTATAAAAATAAGTAAGGAATGTGGCCAAGAGAAGTAGAGGCTGCTGGAGCCCCAGGCAGCTCTTCAAGGGCCACACATGGACTTACTTGGACTCACTTTCTCTGAGCGCCAGCACTAGGGCAGCAGCTCGAAAGGCACCAGGGACATGGAGTGGGGAATTGAATTGTCTGGTATCAAGACAGGAGCTGGGGGTGAGTGGGTAGCTTTCTCCCAGACAGAAAGGCTGGCTAAGGCCATTGTACCCTTTCTGAGACTCCCCCCAAAAGAGCTGGCAGGCAGGTGCCATGTCTGAGACTCCACCAACTGGGCTCATACTGTTCACCCTGCCCAAAGACCCCCACCCCCCAATTTGTGGGCACACCCAAACTGTTTCCAGTGGCTTTTCCATACAAATGATCTCTCTTGGCTCATGCTTCAGATTTTCCTAAAATCTCTCAGACAAGGAGCATCTGGCCTCATCATGTCCTGTACCTCTTGCTAAGTGGCCCAAGGCCCAGCACTAGTGTCAACCAACCTTTATTTGAAGCTTGACCTCTCTTGGGCACTCCAAGCCCAGCACAAGTAGCAGCCATCTGCACATCCTTCTGTACGTCATGATAGGTGGTGCCAGGCAGGGCACAGGCACTGGCTGACCTTGTTCTGCACTTCCCAGGAGGCCCCAGAGCCAACACACCTGGGGGACAGCTTCAGACTATGTTGAAGTACCACCCAACCACTTCCACAAGTGACATACTCAAAGGTGTGGACTCAGTGGGCACCAGAGCCCTGCTGAAGTTAGTCCTGCTCTATGGGGTAGGCCCCTGCACAGCTGATCTTCCATGGTATTACAGCCAGTCAGCCTGGGGGTAATCCCTCCCATTAATATGCCAACAGCAATCAAGGTTCATCTACAACAGAAGTGTGTACACAACCCACAGAGGGTGGAGGGGGTATCTTGAGTACCCAGCTTGGGTGACTGGGGAGGCTGTGCCGCTGGACCCTACGGAACACCTACTATGTTAGGCCACTCTACCACGCCTGGGAGATGTAGCAGCTCTACTTAATACATAGAAGCAAACACAGAGAGGCTGCCAAAATAAGGAGACAGAAACATGTCCCAAATGAAAGAACAGAACAAAATTCCAGAAAAAGAACTAAAATGGAGACAAGTAATCTCCTAGCTGCAGAGTTCAAGACACTGATTATAGGGATACTTAGTGAACTTAGTAAAAATTTCAACAGCATAAAAAAGGACATGGAAATATGTCCTAAAAAAAAGAAACAGAGCCTGACCTGTGGTGGCACAGTGGATAAAGCGTCGACCTGGGAACACTGAGGTCGCCAGTTCAAAACCCTGCACTGGTCTGGTCAAGGCACATATGGGAGTTGATGCTTCTAGCTCCTCCCCCCTTTCTCTCTTTCTCTCTCTCTCTCTCTCTCTCTCTGCTCTCTGTCTCCTCTCTAAAATGGAAAAAAAAAAAAAAAAGAAACAGAAATGAATAATTTACAGGGAATCAACAGTAGAGTAGATAAAGTCAAGAATCAAATTAGTGATTTGAAATATAACAAAGCAAAAGCACCCTATTAGAGCAGCAAAAAGAAAGTAGAATTAAAAGAAATGAGGACAGCCTGACCAGGCGGTGGTGCAGTGGATAGAGCGTCGGACTGGGATGTGGAGGACCCAGGTTCGAGACTCCAAGGTCACAGGCCCATCTGGCTTGAGCAAAAGCTCGCCAGCTTGGACCCAAGGTCGCTGGCTTCAGCAAGGGGTTGCTCAGTCTGCTGAAGACCCGTGGTCAAGGCACATGTGAGAAAGCAATCAATGAACAACCAAGGTGTTGAGACGGCAACGAAAAACTAATGATTGATGCTTCTCACCTCTCTCCGTTCCTGTCTGTCTGTCCCTATCTATCCCTGTCTCTGTCCCGGTAAAAAAAAAAAAATGAGGACAGTATAAGGAGCCTCTGGGACAACTTCAAGTGTACCAACATTCGCATCATGGGGGTACCAGAGGAGAAGACAGAGAGAGCAAGGAATTGAAAAACCGATGTGAAAAAATAGTGGTAGAAAACTTCCCGAACCTGGTGAATGAAATAGACATACAAGTCCAGGAAGCACAGAGTGTCCCAGACAAGATGAACCCAAAGAATTCCACACCAAGACACATCATAATTGCCTGACCAGGCAGTGAGTGGCGCAGTGGATAGAGCGTCAGACTGGGATGCTGAGGACCAAGGTTCGAGACCCCGAGGTCACCAGCTTGAGCGCAGGCTCATCTGGCTTGAGCAAAGTTCACCAGCTTGGACCCAAGGTCGCTGGCTCCAGCAAGGGGTGGCTTGGTCTGCTGAAGGCCCGTGGTCAAGGCACATATGAGAAAGCAATCAATGAACAACTAAAGTGCAACAACAAAAAAATTGATGCTTCTCATCTCTTTCCATTTCTGTCTGTCTGTCCCTATCTGTCCTTCTCTCTGACTCTCTCTCTGTCTCTGTGAAAAAAAAAAAAAAAAGACACATCATAATTAAAATGCCAAAGGTTAAAGACAAAGAGAGTCTTAAAAGCAGTTATCTACAAGGAAGCTCCCATAAAACTGTCAGCTGATTTCTCAACAGAAATTTTGTAGGCCAGAGGAGGTGGCAAGAAGTATTCAAAGTAACAGAAATCAAGGACCTACAACCAGGATTATTGTACCCAGCAAAGCTATCATTTAGAATTGAAGGAGAGATCAAGAGCTTCCCAGGCAAAAAAAAGCTGAAGGAGTTCATGACAACCAAACCAGTATTATATAGAAATGTTAAAGGGTCTTCTTTAAGAAGAAGCAGAAGAAGGAGAAGAAGAAAAACATGAATAATAAAATGGCAATAAGTACACGTGTATGAACAATTGAATCTAAAAAACAAAATTACAAGCAAAAACAAAACAGACCCATAGTTACAGAGAACATTTTGATGGTTATCAGATGGGGGGGGGTGTTTGGGGGATGGGTGGTAAAAGGTGAAGGGACTAAGAAGTACAGATTGGTTGTTACTGAACAGTAATGGGGTGTAAAATACAGCATAGGGAATATAGTCAATATTTTAATAACTATGTATGGTGTCAGATGGGTGTGACATTTATTGGGATAATCACTTAGCAAGTGATATAATGTCTAATCACTGAGTTTTACACCTGAAACTAATATAATATTGCATGTCAACTGTAACTGAAAAATAAAAACATGATTTAAAAAAAGAAAACCTAACAAATAAATGCAATATGGGATCCTGGGAAAAGGGACCTACGTGGGAAAACTGGAGAAACTTAAATGAGGTCTGCACATTAGTTAGGAATGGCATGTAATGGTGCTTTCCTGCCTTTCATGGTTGTACTGCCATAAAGTAAGATGTTAATGTTAGGGGAAACTGAGGAAAGTGTGTAGAGGAACTCTTTGTACTATTTTTGCAACTTTTCTCTAAGACTAAAAGTATTTCACAATAATAAATCAAAAAGTAGTGGTATGTTTCCTAGCGCCTTCCAAAGACAAGAACGTGTTTTTTTTTGTTGTTTGTTTTACAGGGACAGAGAGAGAGTCAGAGAGAGGGATAGATAGGGGCAGGCAGAGAGGAACGGAGAGAGATGAGAAGCATCAATCATTAGTTTTTTTTTTCATTGCCGTTGAGACACCATAGTTGTTCATTGATTGCTTTTTCACTTGTGCCTTGACCACGGGCCTTCAGCAGACCGAGCAACCCCTTGCTAGAGCCAGGAACCTTGGGTCCAAGCTGGTGAGCTTTTTGCTCAAGCCAGATGGGCCCGCGCTTAAGCTGGCGAGCTCGGGGTCTCAAACCTGGTTCTTCCGCATCTCAGTCCGACGCTCTATCCACTGTGCCACCGCCTGGTCAGGCGCAACAACGTTTTTTAAAAAGTAGTATCTTTATGAGCTCAAGGATTTAAATATATTTCATTTGTTTTACTCCATTACAGTTAAAATTGTTCCATCTTTGGCCTGTGGGAACATAATTAGGGTGAACTTTGAGTTCTTTCACTCTGGCTCCTTGAGTCCCCAATGTTAGGTCATCAAAGGAAGGATGCACAGGCCTGATGAGTTTGTAAGTTTATTTATGCATCTGCAAAACATACAGGCTGAGCCTGACCAGGCGGTGGCGCAGTGGATAGAGCGTTGGACTGGAATGCGGAGAACCCAGGTTCGAGACCCCAAGGTCGCCAGCTTGAGCACAGGGCCCATCTGGCTTAAGCAAAGGCTTGTCAGCTTGGACCCAAGGTCGCTGGCTCCAGCAAGGGGTTGCTCGGTCTGCTGAAGGCCCGTGGTCAGGGCACATGTGAGAAAGCAATCAATGAACAACTAAGGTGTCAAAATGAAAAACTAATGATTGATGCTTCTCATCTCTCTCCGTTCTTGTCTCTCTGTCCCTATCTATCCCTCTCTCTGACTCTCTCTCTCTGTCTCTTTAAAAAAAAAAACAAACATACAGGCTGAGACTCTACTGGCATCAGAGGAGAGCTGCAGGAAGGGGGAGTCTGATATAGGAACTGCTGCAGGCATCTGCTGAAATGGGGGTTGGTGCACCTGGACATGCTCAGATGACCATATCCTGGTTTGTGGCCTTGGTCATAGGCTGTCTCCCTTTTTCCAATCCTCAGGCCCCTGAAGGCCTTGTTCCAAGGACACTTCCCAGATCCTCCTGGGGTGAAGGGGAGGTAGAGGTTTGGTGAGGGAGATGCTTAATGAGGAAGTTGCCCCAATGGGAGGTTGGGTGAGGGGAGTTCAAGTTTAAAGGGGTCCTGTACCCAAACCTAATACCCATGACCTCAATAGTATGATAGTTTCCTTGTTTTCCAATGTGTAAAAGTATTTATTCATGTCAAGCTCCAGATCTGGAGTCAGCCCTTTATACAGGGATTTCTGGTTTCTTTTAGTGGGCAATGGTCTTTAGAAAACATAATATGGGTGCTAGTGGTGCTGATTTTTACTGTATTATTCATTGTTTGGGGATATTTTCTCTTTATTTTTTTATTTATTTTGACAGAGACAGGGAGAGAGTCAGAGATAGGGACAGCTAGGGACAGACAGGAAAGGAGAAAGATGAGAAGCATCAATTCTTTGTTGCTGCACCTTAGTTATTCAATGATTGCTTTCTTATATGTGCCTTGACCAGGGGACTACAGAGGAGCGAGTGACCCTTTGCTCAAGCCCGGGATCTTGGGCCTAAGCCAGTGACCTTAGTTAGGCTTCAAGCCAGATAAGCCCGTGCTTAAGCCACCAATGTCAGGGTTTCGAACCTGAGTCCTCTGTGTCCCAGTTAGATGCTCTATCCACTGCGCCACTGCCTGGTCGGGATGTTTGGGAACATTTTCAATGGACAGAGCTAGGAAATATGTTTTGTTAATTTTAAAGATAAAATGCACTGGACATTTGTACTGATATTTCCAATTCATGCACAGGACTGACTATAGGGTTTTTACTGAATGTCATCGATCTTACATCTGTATTTTCTTTCAACTATGTAAAAATTGTTTCTTTTCAATACCAACATAATCCCTTATGTAATTCACACACAAAAGTCTTTATCAATTTGCTATTACCACCTACAATATGATTTCTGAAAAGAAGTATACACATATATACACATACACATTTGAACTTATTTATGTCCTAAAATATATTATATTTAACTAAGGACTATATATATATATTATATTTACATTCAGACTACTTATTTTAAAGTCACTTCAGGATGGAGGAGTTAGTAAAGGGTAGAGGGGGTCAAATACACGGTGAAGGAAGATGGTTTAACTTTGGGTGGTGGGCGCACAATGCAACATACAGATCATGTGTCATGGAAACAGATACTTGAACCCTGGATAATCTTTTACCCAATGTCACCCCAGTAAATTTGATTTAAAAAGTCACTTGGAATAATTTCTTTCTGTATAGTTATACCACCAACTAATACATTAGATTATTTTGTTTCATATTTTTTTTGTTTTTAGGGACAATCACAATGTGAATTTTGCTTTTAAACTATGTAAAATATTTACTGGTTCCAAATTCACATTTACAGAATAAATAGTAGTATATTCAAAGAAATCTAGCTTCTATCCCTACCTCTTTTATACTATCCCCTCACTTAGCTTACAGATAGGCATTAAAAAAATGTTTTATCTTTCCATTTTGTTTTAATGTAAGCATAAGTATATGCATATGAATCCATAAGAAAATTAGATGCATTTTCTTGGAAAATGGAAAGAGATATACCTATTTTTTTCACCTTGCTTTTCTACTGAAAATCCTGGAGATTATTCCATAGAAATATAATGACACCATTTGTTTTCTGCCTACAGCTGCATAGTTCTTCATTAGTTTATTCAGCCAGTCTCTTGTCGATGGCTTTACAAATAATGTTAGTGTTGAGGGTTTTTGTTGACCTTGCAGTCTTAGCGGAGGGGTCGGGGGGTGAGGCTGTTTGGGCAGCAGGGTTCCTCTCCCCCGGTCAGGGGTTTATGCTGCACGTTCCAGAATGGGACTCCCACTCTTCCGGAACTGTAGTTGTAGGTGGATCCTGGTTCTTGGATACTTGGGAGCAAGAGGTCCTGAAATTGTGATTCTCATGGCATTATCCTGAGCTGGGGGTTCTTGTTGGTATTACCAGGCAGTTTTCCTGAAAAGCAGATGGGAAAGAAGAGAAGATAGTGCGAGACAGTGATCAACCCATGCCAAAAGCATTTAAACCCCCAAGTGCCTGGTTTCCCTTTGGGAAAGTTCGATCTGGGCATTCTGCCTTCTTGCATTTCTCGTGTCAGCACTGTAGTGGGGGTTATCAATGTCATTAGAACATTAGTAATACTTTTTCTGATAAGTCTCTCCCTACTTTTTGTCTTCATCTTAACTTCTTTCTCCTCATATTGTCCCTGAATCATGTTATCATCTAGCTTTTTTCTGCTCTGGCATAAATTATTTTTGGGGTAAATCACACTGCCCTGTTTGCATTCTACTTCTCTGCCTGCTTGTTGGTCTCTTTTTTCTCTCCCTATCTCTTAAAGTTGGTGTTCCCAAGGATCTATTCTTGGCCTTTTTCTATAACCTTTTATGAGTCCTTGATGTTTTTAGAATTAGCTTTTCAATGAAAGCTATGAACTTACTCTTTCCTCAGAAAAAAATGTTTCTACCTATATACAAAGTTGTGCATTTATTTTCAGACAATTCATGGACATCCCTCCATTAGCTCAAGTTTAAGGATACCTTCTCTCACACACTCTGGGCTTCCTCTCCCAGAGCCACCATTGCCATTTAATCACAAATAACTCCTAAATCCGTATCTCATGCCCAGGCCTCTTCTCTGATCTCCACATGCCTCTAGGGCATCCCTCCCAGGTGGTCTATAGATCTATAGAACATGTCTATACCTGAGACATGATCTCAGCTTCCACAGATCTGCCCCTCTGTCCATGTCAGAGCGGGTAGCTGTATCATTTAGTTTGCTGTCCAAGCCACAACCCAGGAGATATTTTTGATTTCTTCCTATCACTCTCCACATCTAATCAATGACTTTTAAATGGGAGCAAGACCCTTTTCTTTTGTCCATGCCACAGCCCTAGTTCCGGCCACCATCATCTCTCACCTGGATGGCTAGAGCATCTTAACTGGTCTCTGGCCCTAGAATCAACCTCTCTCTGCCTGGTTATCTACTTTTGCATAGTGGCTAGTGAAATCTCTCTAAATTGCAAGTCTGACCATGTCACTCTTCTGTCGCTAACTTTTTTACTTTTTAAAAATTTATTTACTCATTTTTTAGAGAGAGAGATAGAAGGGGGAGGAGCAGAAAGCATCAACTCTCATATGTACCTTGACGAGGCAAGCCCAGGGTTTTGAACTGGCGACTTCAGCATTCCAGGTCAACGCTTTATCCACTGCACCATCACAGGTCAGGATGTTGCTAACTTTTCACAGGCTTCCCATTGCCCCACTGAAAAGTTGTGGCATGATACAAAATGCCTCTCAATTTCTCTCCCTTGTGATTGCTTGCTCACCAGGGTTTCCAACATCCATATCTACTTTTTCCAGGATCTCTGTATTGGTAGGAGTCAAGGCGAGATCTGATACAAAACTTAATTTTGCAACCATAAGCCATTAAAACAGATCCAAGATCACTGAATAGAACAGAACTGAACCTGGAAAATAGGGACCAGATCACAGACACATACTGAGGAGCTTGTATGTACAGGAAGTTCTGAAGGACATACAGAGATGAGTGAGACGGGTTGTGCCCTAGGGCCTTACAGTTCATAAAGCAGTGGACAAAAGGGGCATGTTCCAAATGAACTCTTCAACAGATTAGTTAGCTGTCTACCACGTACTAGGCTTTGTAACGTAAAGGAAAATACAATTAAATGTTGGAAGAAAGGGAAAGTACTATGGGGATGCAGTGGGGATAGAGAACTTCCATTGAGGTGGATTAGTGAAGTCTTTGTGGGAGAGCAGGGTTGGAAGACTTGAAGGTTGGGTAGGGAATGGTCCAGAAGGGAAGGGGTCAGGGCTCTGGGGAACCTCCAGGCAGAGGGAGCTAAAGAAGCAAAGGTGTGTACTGTGACCTTAGCAGTGAACCACACCTGGGGGGTCCTGTTCTCACCTGGGCTCCAGCCACCAGCTCCTGAGGAGAGTTTGGGGGGCTGAAGAATAGCTTCATTTGCATTTCTATACATTTGCATAATGAAACCCTAAAATGGTTCTGAGGTGTCGTGGATGTTACCACCAAATATGGTTGCTGCATGTTTCACAGATGGAACAAGTGGAGTTCAGAGGAATTAAGTAAAGCTTTCAAACAGTTAAAGTACTTTCTGTGCACTAGGCAATCATAGGAATATAGGAATGCATAAATTTAGTTTTCTGCCATTACAGAAGCAGAGTTACTGGCTTTGGGAGTTCAGAAGAATAATGAATCCTTTTTAGCTTAGAGGTGAGGTGGTAGTCAAGAAAGGCTTCTTGGAGGAGGTATGATTTCAGCAGAATCCTAAAGTAAGGGTAGCATTTGCATATCTGGGAAGGCAGAAGGGGAAATTCCAGGTGTGGGCAAAGCACAGGGCATATTCGGGGGGCAGTGAAGACTAAATGTGTTCCAGAAAGGGGCATGCAAGGAGGTTAATCTGTGGAAATTAGGGTGGCGGAGAGGTAGAGGCCAGATGTTGGCCTTAAGTAATTCAGTGTCTCATCCTTGCCACCTACTCTCTGTCCCACCAGGACCAGCTACTCTTCTGTGATGACTGTGACCGTGGCTACCACATGTACTGTTTAAATCCCCCTGTGGCTGAGCCCCCAGAAGGTAATGGTGATGAGGTCAACAATCACAACAACAGCTACCACTACCACTTATTGCGCCCTCACTATGGTGCAGGCCTTGTGCTAAGGGCTTTACATATCTTGTCTCATTTAATCATCACAACCTTATGAGGTAGGTACGACCACTACCATTTTACAGGTGAAGAAACTGAGGCACAGTTCAACCAGCTGAAATTTCAACTTGAGGACTGAAGAGATGTTTCCCAGGCATATGCCTAAGGTGGTGGGAGGTGTGAGCTTCCAGGGGAACTGGTCCAGGCCGGGGATGCTGGTTAAGAGGTGTGAAGCAGGAGGGAGGGTCTTCACAACAGTCCAGCCAATCATCCCTGAGCACTTTCTGCATCTGGGAGCACTTCCTCTGCTGAGCTGTAAACTCCAGCACATTTTCAGGACTGAGCCCCATCTTTGAATTGTGAAAGTCAAAAGAAAACTGGACTTTCAAGAAGTTAGAGCCCAGGGGTGGGTCCTGAGGGTTAGGAGAGGTGCTGCTGATAATGCCATCTTGTTTCTTGTAGGAAGCTGGAGCTGCCACTTATGCTGGGAACTGCTCAAAGAAAAAGCTTCAGCCTTTGGCTGTCAAGCCTAGGGCCCTAGGTCACAGCAGGTGACTTACTGCTGGAGAGGCTGAACCAGAGCCCAGTTCAAACCAGATCAAGCCCCTATACCCAGTGTCCAGACAGACCGACTGTAATGAAACGGCAATCACAGTGGGCGTGGACACGTGGAACCAGGAGGGCGAGGATCTATCCAGCTCCCCAGCAGGCTTCTGCACTGGGCAAGCCCCGCCTTGTTTCTACCAGAAGGATCTTGCACTTATAGAGAACAACCCCAGCCCCGCCCTGTGGAACCCTCTCACACTTACCCTCTCACTGGTCCCCATTTTAAGAGATGGCATTTTGTGACCACTGATCAGTTACTCCTGTGTAGTTTGGTATTTTTTATCTCTTGTGTTCTAAGAGATCTTCTCACAGCCTCCTGCCTCCAGCTTAGGCTCTTTATCCCCAAATCAGCAGAGAAACAAAGGGCTAGAAAGAAGTTGGTATTTATTAGAAGTCTCCCTGGAAACTTTGAGACTCAGTGCCTGAAGGCTGTCTTGACAGTGAGATCCCTCCATGTTCCCTGGTCTCAGTGAAGAGGAAGAGCTGCTGTCTGGACCCCCGGCAGATATCTGGTGGCATCCATAGCCCAGTGGTCTCTTGATGGGTGTGGGGAGGGAAGCGGAGGCATGGAGGGGTGGGGGAAAACATTCTGAAGGTAGTTTTGAGGCCCCGCAATAGCCGATAAGTAATTGTTATCCATCAGGAGTGGCTTTACAAGGGACCAGGCGGTGTGGTTCCTTCACCTTCAGAATTGGGGCCTTCTTGAGGTGAGACATACGCACCCTCTGGGTCTGGAGCACTCCCCGGTGGGAATCAAGGACCAGGAAGGTGAGTGAAGAAGGCTGCCCAGTCAAAGATCTAAATGTTGGTAAAAGGACTACAGCGCTGAGAAAAGCTTCAGTACTGATGTGACACTACGTGCCCAAGTCATTTCTTCCTTCCACAAAGTGTATGTCTGCCATTGTCTACTGCAATCTGACTGGAGGTTTTAGGATGGGGGAGAGATGATTGTTACCTAAACAACTAACTGGGGGATGCAATGACTTATGATCAAGGTGGCAGCCCTGTAGAGCCCTCAGCCTGAGGGCTGCTTTTGTCTTCTAAGCTCCCCAGTATGTGCTGGATGCTTGTGTCCGTGCTTTTTTTTTTTTTTTTAAATGTATTGAGAAGAAAGGTGAGAACACTCAGATTTTGAGATGTCTGTGTTGGAGGTCAACCCCGTGGGCTTGAGTGGATTGGGCTGTCTTTGAATCTCAGTAGCAGTGGCAACAGCAGCAGCACACAGTAACTCACATATTTTCTGGAAAAATCATTTGCCCAAAGGGCAGGTGTCGGTGAGCGGGACCCTCGCGCATGCTCAGCTTCCCTGAAACCAGCTCCATCTCTGTGGTCCAGCTGCTCACAACAAAGGCCGAGGTTATTTTTAGCCCTTCAGCTCCTGAAGAAGCCCCTGGAGACTTGGAGACTGGGGCTAGTTGGGCCACTTCTGCCGCTGCGGTGTTCACTCTGTGACTTGGCAAGAGCCCTCCTCCCCGGCTAATTGCTCTTGGCCTGAGGACCCAGGGCAGCCTGGCTAGGAGCTGTGTTGGTCTCCTTAGTTCTTTGCGGAATGACCTGTGGCAAGAGATGGGGGTCACACTCCTGCAGGGGCCTGTGGCATTGAAGTGAGTTAGACGCATACGTAATGATCTCATTTCAAGGGCCCTGTCCAGATGGGATTTCATCTTCCTCATAAGTCAGACCCACCCCCATGCTGGTTGGTGAACCTGTTTTGATGCTGGAGGCCCCGGGAGGCTTGGGAAGCTGCCGTGTTGTTTACTCAGGAGGGTCACTTCAGAGGGACACATTTCTTCTCCCGACTACTCTGGCTCTCTGTCCCACCCACCCCCAAAACCAAAGTCGGGTGTCTTCAAAGGCCTATTATTCATTTTGAAAATTACTTCAACTTAATTTTAGGGAAAAAGTTACCAAAATGTTCCCAAATGCTGTTATGGCTTAAAAGTTAAAATAGCAAATTAGAAACCAAGAACTGTGGCCCTACTACTTGACAGGTCTTCTTTGGAGGGTGTGCAGATCTGTTCCCCATCTCAACACAGATGATGGGGGAGGCCCTGTCCTAGCTTCAGCCATGCCAGCTGCTCACAGGAGCAGTGAGGGGTGAGGATCCTATAACCTGCCTCAGTGGCGGGGGTGGCCAGGGATCTGGAAGGGCCGTTAGGAAGGCCCAGGGTTCCCTTCCCAGTTTCATTTCCTGCAGGATGGGCCCAACTCCTTCTTTGTTGTAGAGCTTTGTCCTCATCTGAAATGTGGGGTTAGCGAAGCCAGCCTGTGGGATGGCAGAGTACTCAAGCAGACACAGTCCTATTTGTCACCTTCTGTATTGAAAAAAAGGTGTTGGTAAACTTCATATTGGTCTTTTTTTGAGCCCCACAGAATGAGCCAGAATCATATGGATAATTAGGGTTTTAGTTTTGCCTCTGACATTGAGTAGCTCTGTGACCTTGGGCAAGTCACTTAACATCTCAAATCCTGAGTTTTCTACCCGTACAATGGAGATAATATGCCCTGCCTATTTCATAGCAACACTGGAAGACCTAAAAAGTATAATGTTATATAAATAAGCACTGGGAGCAGGACTCCAAATGATTTCTGTGCCCCTTTCTAGTGTGAGTTAGCCAAGCTTACACGCCTTCCTAGAATTTCCATCTCTAACAAAGGGGGTTTATGTTTTAAGGGCTGTGCTGCTTATGGTCAGGGCCACTAGCCCAAAGCTATGACAAGGAAACCATGGCTGCATGGGTCTGTGCTGGCAGGTGAGGGATTTACCCTGGGTCTGGGGACTGCAGAATGAAGTTACTCAAAAGACTCCCTTCTAAAAGATGAGTGTAGCCTGGAACTGGAAGCTAGCTTCTGGAGGGGCATATAATTCAGTCCAGTGGAACATTCACTTAAAATTTTAAGCCTAGTTCAACTACTTTCTAGCTGGTTGACATTGGGGAAATGACTTGACCTCTCTGAGCCCCATTTGCTACATCTGTAATGTGGATAGGTATGGCCTGTCCAGCAGGGTTGTTACAGGAGTTCGAGATCATGCAGGTAAAGATCTGGCATGAGGCCTGGTGTGAAGGTCCCCACACCACAGTAGCCCTTGTCATTGTGTCCAGAGGCCTCCAAGTGAGATAATGATGCTGTTGACTTCCAGCTCAGATCTTTGTTTTACTCTGATGCTGCTCCAGCCAACCAGAGAGGAGGTGAGGCTGCAGGATCCAAGCCGGAAGTTGAAACCCTCTGTTTCCTGTAGGTATTTTTGAAACTTTGCTTTTTGGGGCCTGCAACAAGCACAGTGCAGGCAGCGTTGTGAGGAAACAGACAAGGCTCCTGCTAGATTTACATTCAAGCTTTCCTCTCAACTCCCCACTGACTCACCGCAGGCACCTAAGGCAGGAGCCAGCAGGTCCCAGGGCTCCCTGCGGCCTGTCATCGCCCCAGGGCAGGCAGGCAGCCTGTAGAGAGGAGCTTCTCCCCAGGCTCAGCTCCGTCTCTCCAAACCAGCTCGCAAGTGGGTGGGCGGGAGGGAGGCCAGATTCCTTCAGAGCCCGGAAGATAACAGGTTTAAGGTGGGGGAGGGTTAGGGTTTCACAGCCGTGTTTCATGACGCCCTGGAGAGTTACTCACGGTACGTTTTAGTCTGTGGGTTTCCAACAGAGCACCGTGCCTTTCTGGCCTACCCCTTATAAAGTTCAGATATTTTAAGGAAGAAAAACGAGATGATTATTATTTTTCAAGGAGGGCAAGCTTAGGGGACAGACCTGTGCTCTTCTGTGTCAGGGCTCAGAAAAGAGGTTTTCTCTGGTCCATGTGTGGGGGGTGGGGAGCTCTGAGGGCCACCTTCCTGCCCACTGGCCCCTCTAAGCCTGTTAGGCAAGTGCTGGGCCAGCAGCCTCCTTTCCTCTCTTCCTGACCCTCAGCCCCGCGCCGCTGCTGCCCACTTAAGGCCTCCTCAGAGCTTCCCTGTGTCCACCCCAGGACAAGCGATGACTGGTCCAGGGCCATGCTCACACTCAGTGAAGGTGCTGTGCCATGCTGGCCCCTTCCCGAGCTGTGCGTTGGCCATCTGTAGCAGGTTCACATCTCTGCAGGGGGATCAGGGAGGGGGCACATGAGGAGGGGGCCAGAAATGTGATTTCCACTTAGGAAGAAATCCTGGAGCTAAAAAACTGGAGGGCGTGGGAGGAAGAATTAGTGCAACACTTTTTTCCCCCTCAGGCCTGTGATCCTGGAGAACGTGATTTTTTAAAAGGCCAAACTTTTGCCCATCTCTGGATACCAAGCCAGATTCATCCTTCTTGAGGTCCCTGTCCTACAGCTTCCTCTTGGTTGGGGGGCTTCTGAGGGCCAACTGGGCAGGAGCAGTGCCCCTCAGCGGTTTGGAGGGGGGAAGTACAGGGTACAGTGTGTCCCCTGACTGGGTCCCTGTGGATTATCCCACTCCCATGGGAAATATGCCTCCTTTCTGAGATGAGCTGCCCTGGTCCCTCCTGGTCTGGCTGGTGGGGAAGGAGATGGCAACAAAGTCTGAGCTGGGTGCCCCCTGGCAGCCTTGGGGAGTAGATGGTCCCTTCCTAAGATGGCTAGAGATTCTGGGGTGGGGTGGGGGTCAGCTGAGGTAACAGTTCCAAGCGGGAGGCAGGAAGGAGAAGGGTAGAGGAAGATGCCTGTGCAGCTGCTCGCACTGGGAGGGTGAACAGAGCCCCAGACAGATGGAGTGGGAAGTCCCTTCGAGCATCTCTGCTCCCAGGAAGGCGCGCTGTGTGGCAGCCTCCCCATGCGTCCATCCCTTGCTGCTGGGAGAGGGACCCAAAGGCAGGACCTCCAGGAAGCTGAGGGGGTGAGGCCAGGGCCTTGCCTGGTCTCCATCCAGTTGCTTTCCCACAAGGAACGGTCCCCGTGTGAGGGGGGAAATTTGAAGTGGGGAGGTTCCCAGGGAAGGCTTTTTCTGGGCTGAGTGAGCCCGGCCATGTCCCTCAGATGACTGAGACCTGAGGTAGCTAGCTCCCCAGGGACCCGTGAGGCTGTGAGGTGAGTAAGGGGGTCAGAGGGCACAGGAATGCTTCTTGGTCCCAGTCTCTTTGTTCCCAAGCCCTCCCTCCCTTTGCTCCAGTGCCTTGATAGAGGGTCAGGTCACTCCAGGGTTTCCCCCCTCTTAGGCCCCACCAGGAGAAGGAAGTATTTGTGCTGATGGTGACATTTCCCAGGGCAGGCCAGAGGAAGGCAGGAACCAGGGCTGGCAGGCAGCCAGAGCCCTCTTTGACAAAGATATAATTACAAAGAGTGACCTCTAGCCCATGCAGTGAGCAGTGGCCATTCAGGACAGCACCAACCCAGGCAAATAATCGCAGCTGGAGTGGGGCGGGGTGGGAAAGCGGGGGAGTGGTCCCTGTAGGAAATGGAGGAGGTCCATGAGCCCCTGGCATCAACTGTGTCCAGTTTGCTTGCCTCTCTGGTCTGTAGCTTCCACCGATGTCATTAATGTTGATGGTGTGAACAGGGACACACACATACTCCTTAATGAACTGAAGAAACCTATGTGTTGCTTCAGGATGAGGAGAACCTGCCATCACCAGGAGCTTCCAGACAAGATGGGCTTTCCTGTGCAGTCCTCCTGGGCCAGCTCCTGAGGGGTCAGCCCCAGCCCCGCCCACAGAGGGGTCTAGAGAACCTCTGTTTGGAAACCACTGGCTGCAGGGACTCGTGCCTCTCTCCCCTTCCTTGCTGCAGCTTTGGGGAAGACCTTGGGTAGTAGTGGGGACTTGGACAAAAAAGGTCTTGGTTCTGCTTTCTATTGAAGGGATACAAAGACTTTATGGGTAGAATTTGGGGTGGTTTGTGTTGACCTTGCCTTCTTGTGTTTATTCTCCAACGGAGACCTTGGTTCTCCTCTTCTTGTCCTGCCTGTGCCCTCCCTCCCTTCCTGCCATGGCGGTGTGGTGGTGGGAAGACACGGCACAGAGGAGGAAGCAAGCAAACCCCCTGCACATTTTCACCACGTAGTTGAAGAGACCTAAATTAGATACTAGAAAGAAAGAAGAGACGCTGCTGGATAACATGAGTGAGAGCATGGCCATATAGAACGCAAATGTAGATCTCAGAGCAGGGGAGGTAGGGAGCAGGTGGCTGGAGAGGTGGGTAGGAGGGAGTCCTGCCTCACTGGTGCATCTGGCTCTCGCGGTGTTTGGGAAAGCAACAAAGTCAGGCTTTGGCAATAAAGGGTCAGATGCGTAGGGAGTGTTTGCGCTTCCGGTCAGGAAACGGAGGGGTGTCCATCCTAGTTGGCCACCACTCGTCTGCCACATTTGCCCACTCTGGGCATTTCCCCCCAGAGGAAAATGAGCACATTCCTCTCCTGCCATGAGGGCTTGCTTGGCAGGCTGGCACTGGCTAACACTTGGCAGGGCACAGGCTATGTGTGGGGCAATGTTCTGGATCCCAAAGGGGACAGAGAAGTAAACCAAATCCTGGCCCAACCTTCAAATTGCTTTTAGTCCTAAAATTACCCTCTCCCAAGGCGTCCTAATCATATGTCTGGCAGAGTGCCATCAGGGAAGGCATATGTGTATCTAGGTCTCTGTTCAGGACGCATGTTCGTCAGTGAGTGGGTTAGAGCAGCTGGTTATTTCCACACACTTGACCTCAGCCTAGTTGCTTTTATGTTTTCCCAAGCACTGACTGCCTTGGAAGATGAGCATCCTTAACAGGAAGACAAACACTTGCGAGATGATGAAGGCACCTGGGTTGGAGGGTGTCACCAGCCCAAGGGGATCAGCCTGGTCCTCTAAATGCCGGTTCTGGACTCCTGCATTTAGAGGGGCGGGGGCAGGCACGTGCCACTTGCAGGGCCTGATCAGAGGCGGAAAGTGACCCACACAATGCCTAGTCCCACTAGTGGAGATGGGCATGGTGGCACTGGTCCTCCTGCACGGATTGGGTGGGCTCTCAGGGGGTCCCCAGTCAGCTGCCTCAGCTGCGCAGGGCGTGCCGGCATGCTGAAGGGGTGTGTGGGTGTGGGGCAAGGAAGCCCAGAGGCAGTTCCAGTAAACCTGTGCCCACCTTTGGCTAGGTGCTTGGCTGATGCTAGCTAGCTTCATGCTTCACTAGACTCTCCATTGTCTGTATTGACAGCGTTGAGAATAAACCGTTTGTCCCCTCTCCCCTCTTCTCTGTGTACATGTCACAGCCAGATTTCAGCTTCTAGTTATTCCCCGAAGAAGCCGCACCACGCTTGCTTTCAGGCTAAATGCTTGGGGGAGGGCATGTGACTGCCCGCGTGCTGGTGCCCGCTCAGAGCTGGCCTAAACAGCCTTTGGCTTCTCTGGGGGAGGCTCTTTGGAGTCCCTGGACAGAGCATCGCTGCCAGCAGGCAGAATTTTGATGATCTCTGTGGAGAGAGTTGGATCAGGGAAACAAGGATTTCATGATACTTGGCTGTGAGTCTGGTTTTAAAGTGCTAGAGAACCCGAAATGCATTCTGGGGTTTGATCCACCCATCCATTTGAAAGCGCATGGGCAACGTTCCTTTGAACCAAGCCTCCTTTGAATGACTTGGCTTCACTTGTTCCCCTGTGCTGACAGGAAGAGACAGAGAAAGGCCATCTGACTGAAATCCTATCCAGGCCAGACTGGCAGCACGTCCCCAGGCAGCCAGCTGGGACCCTGAACCCCCAGACCCCCGAGCTCCCTGCGGGATGGACTCTGCTGTCCCGTGGGCGGAGCTCCGAGAGGTCCCCTACCCACCTCCATCTGAGTGTCCTCTCAGGTGGAGAATCCAGTCTGCTCAGACTCCGACCCAACTGGCTGACCCACTGGACCAAGTAGGAAATAGAGACCTAGAGGAAAACCTGTCCTGTTCATGTCACTCTGCCCTCGGAGCAAGAGCCAGGACTAGTCCTCACCAGGTCTGCTCCCCACTTTCCACATGTGTTTAGACTGAGCGCAGCTTTAAAGCCCAGTTTCCATAACATTCCCTTTGAGAGCCAAGAAATGGGGCATCTCTGCCAGGAAGCCCAAAGAACTGGATTTTCCCCTAGCCATCTGAAGTGCCACCGTGTTTCTCCGCAGGGAGAGGCTGGTTCTGACGGCTTTGGTGAGGGCTGCTGCGACATGAACCCGGGGTTCCTCTGGGTAGGCTCTGGGCCCTGGGGCAGAGAGGATGAAGAGGGTCCTTGGAAGAAGACATGCGTGAGGGCCACGTGAGGAAGCACATGCCTGTGAAGGCCTGGGGAGCCCTGTGGTCAAGTCAGAGTGTGAGGATCAGAGAAGGGTTAGTTTAGTCTTCACTGTCCTGTCCCAGCTGGTGAACAGACCCTGGTGGCTCCCAGCCTCCGCCACTGCCCCCAGCTGCTGTGGGCTGTGGTTGGAAAGGAGACCCTGAGAAATGTCCCAGCGATCTCTGATGACCATGTCTCCATTTACACCTCTGGACCTGTAGATATAACACAAACCTGAGATTTTGTCCTCCAGGTGTGGGCACAGGAGTGGGAAGCCATTTCATCAGTACATCCCCTTCATTCCAAACTTTCTTCTTGTCTCTTTTACCCCATGCTCCAACTCTTTCTGAAACTCTTAGTCATAAAGGAATGGCCAGGAGTGTGCCCTATGGCCATAGACATGCTTGCGTATGAGGGTCTACCTTTTACACTTACTCCCTTGAACTCCCTCCCCATTGGACCTTCGGCTCTATCACCACGTTGCCTCCTGCTGATTGAACTACTTAGAGTTTTTGCCTTGAGCTGCTCCGGGGGACTTTAGCCAGGACTGAGGCAGACGCAGCATTCACGAGGCTGGAGAGAAGGGTACAGACTTGGGAAGCTGTGTGTAACGGTCTGAAGAAGATATTCCCACTGGCTTCTCTAAAAAGCAACCACAGCCACAGACAGACAGAAGTCCCCATACCCTACCCCGCCAACTCTGACGTGTGATGTGATCGTGGTCTCAGTCTGTAGGTGCGTGCACCGCTGCTCCTCTCTCCGGGGCTGCTCCTTTCTCCTCTGTGTCCAGTTCCCACTCTTGTGGCTCCTGGTGTGGAAAGTGCTGTGATGTTTCTGCCCTGTCCAAGGATGTACCGAGGTTTCTCCGTGTTTCAGTCTTGGAGGCGAGGCCCTGTCACATCTCCCGCTGTCCTGGGAGGAGGCGCAGGTCCTGTGACTTCCCGGGGAGCTGATGTTCTGTGAGAGTCTCCGGGAAGATCTCCAGGTTGGAAACAGCCCACATCTGGATTTGGATTCACGAACGAGAGCTTGCGGGAAGCAGAGGCAACTGCTTCATTCAGAGGGCCGGCGGGAAGGGCAGCCCCTGACCCAGGACCCCTCCCTCTCCCCCTGCCTTTGCCCTGTCCTGGCCGGCTTCTGGGAATGGGGCCTGAAGAGGCCAAGACCTGGAGGGAGGCATCAGCAGCCTTATCTTTCGAACCCTGGACATCCCAGCCCCTCTGTGGAGCCCTGCACGTTCACCAAGACTAAGTCACAGGCCCGTCCCTTCTTTGCTGTGGTTTGTATCATGTTCTGTGGTTGGTAAGCAGTGTTGATGACCTATGTAGTGACTCTTTTTTGTCTGCAATTTAGAGAATGTATAAACAAATAAAAGACTTTAAAACTTGGAAACTTTTGGTTATTGCCCCCTCCCCCACCTTCAGTCTTTAACACATCAATTGCAAGATCCTATGAAAGAGCCTTGCCTTTTTCTTCTTCCTTCCTTCCTTCCTTCCTTCCTTCCTTCCTTCCTTCCTTCCTTCCTTCCTTCCTTCCTTCCTTCCTTCCTTCCTTCCTTCCTTCCTCTCTCTCTCTCTCTCTCCCCTTCCTCCCTTCCTTCTTCCCTCCCTCTCTTCCTTCCTTCCTTCCCTCCCTTCTTTCCTTCTTTCTTTTCTCCCTCCCTCCCTCCCTCCTTCCCTCCTTTCTTTTCTTTTTTCCCTTTTTATGTTGGGGTGCACAGTGAGACTACACATGTCAGTGCATTGAAGTGTGGGTGTGTGTGAGCACCGCATGCGTGTGCCAGGCTCAGAGACACGCTGGTGCTTACATGTTGTGCAAGGAGACTCCAGGAACAACACATTCCAGGTGTCAGGTGCTCCTGGTGTTGGCACTGTGACCCCAACATCCACAGTGAGCCCTGTCACGGCAGCTTAATGGGCGCTGTGGGCTGCTCAGCCAAGAGTTTTATCTAAGGAGACCGTCTGGGAAGATAGCAGGGCATTCTGGAGAGAACTCCTGGGACTTCCAGGGGAGGGGAGGGCACTGACTCGGAGGTGATTCACAGTGGAGGTGAGCCATGGTGGTGGGGGAGAGAGACCTCAGGCTCAGGACCCGTCAAGAAGGTGGCTGAGTCATCCCTCTCCTTTCCTCTCCGTCAGAAACCACCTTCCAGAAAGGGCAGTGAGATGGCGCCCAGGCGAGGAGCAGAGGGCTTAGGAAAACACATCTGCTGTGACAGTCCCTGAGCCAAACTAGCAACCACCCTAAAGGAACAGCCTCCAGGTGCAGGGCTTTCAGGGGCCACGCAGGAATGGGCTCCCCAAGGCTGCAAGCTAGGAGTCAATTCTCCAAAAACAAATTTAAGTTAAATAAGTAGAAGAAGCTTCCTCTATGTGCTAGGCACTGGGAATGCAGCTGAGAGGACAAGGCCCCACCCCTCCTGGGGCTCGCAAATCAGACAGGTAACAACAGCACAGCGGCGGTGGACAGGGTCAGTGTGGAAACCTGGGGAGCTGGGCCCAGAGCAGGGACTTCTGGTCTCAGGCCGCGTGCTTTCAGCTGCACCCCACCCGTGCGTTTCAGGAGACATAGGTAGATGTGTCCTGGGGAAATCAGGTCACTTTTGGTCCCTCTCTTTGCGCTCCTCTGCTCAGTAGTCATTGTGGACCTTCATGGTCTTTTTTGACACATAATACAGGGTTGTTATTTCTAGCACAGGGGCCACTGATTGTTGCTGCAGACATGGGTCATTGAGCAGGCTGTGGAGCCAGCGCTGTGGAGGGGGTGCCCTCTCCACCCAGGGCCCGGGCAGAGAGGCCAGGTGGGAACTCAGCTGGCAACACTGAGCTGCTCCTTCCCGCAGCAGGGGACTTGGGCTCCTGAAAAAGTCCAGGCCGGAAAAGTGGGTGCAGACGCCCACGTGCAGGCCTGTCATCTGCAGGGAGGGCTGTGATGTTTCTGCTTTGACCTCGGGGCGCCCAGCTTTGCATCCCTGTCACCCTAGCAGTTGCTGAGAGGGCCTTGGGGGAGGCAAGGGATGCACGGAGAGGCGGGGCCTGGGAAAAGTCATCCAACATGGACCAGAAACTGATGTGTTCTTCAGGAGGCTCCGGGACAGGGGTGGAGGGGGACACTGGAGGAACCCAAACTATGTTCAGACAAACCCAGACCTGGAATAGATTTCCTTTGTTTTTCCCTTGGGGAGAGGAAAAAGAGGGGGGCATGAAGGAGGGGCCAGTGGGATAACACCGTGCTAGAGTCTCAGGGAGCGGCGTTGTGGCAGAGACACACTGATTCCCTCTTGGGAAAGTGGGAAGGACACTGGGAGAGGAGCAGGAAGGGCTTGTATTACGTACGAGGGCCGTTTTGAATGTTTGTAGATACAGGCACACATTTCTATAAAGCCAGCCCTAGACTCGGGCAGGTGTTGGTAGGGAGCCAGCCGGCACAGGTGGATTTGCATGCTTGTGTCCAGGGATGTCCTCATGTCTCCTCACGCCCACCCAGACTCACCTACGTCAGTGGCCCTGGGGCATCTGACAAAGCCCCTCTCCACAGTGAAGCCAGATGTTCAGGTTGTTCTATAGCACTAGTTTTCCAAGCGGGTTCTGCAGAGGTCTGGGCCGATGAGAGGGACTTTGGGGATGCTTGGAGGCCTTGGGGGACAGACAACCTTCAACTGAAACCGTTGACCAACACAGCTCTGATCTTACCTTTCATACAGTGCTGGTTCTACTGCTTAAAACAAACAACCACCCCCAAAACAACAATTTTAAACCATTTGGGGGGCTACACAGTGAGAGGGGATCAAGGGGTGTCCCTGAGGCTGCATGCAGAAAGCAGTGGATGATGCATGGCCCCCTGGGACCCCTGACACTGCCAGGTACAAATGGACCCGGTCTCTGCTCCTAGCTTTCTCCAAAGGGGGCCTGACTGCACCCCTCCCCCCAAGGCTTCTCCCCTGGGGTTTCTCTGAAGCAGAGGAGAGGAGCACCCAGGCCATGACCAGGAGGTTTCATGTCCTCCTCCTTTGGGGTCCCGCAGGCTGCAGTGCTTACTGCCTCCTTCCCCACCCTGCCCCTCCGCCCCCACACCCAGTCTTCCAAGGTGTTCTGCTGTCACCACCATCACAAGCCTCAGCCCACCAGTGCTTTACTGGGGCCAAGACAACAGTGTGCTCCCCAGGCTGGTGGGGCTGAGAACATTCTGGCTAAACTTTAGGTAATTAGCATTGTTAATGCTGTTCTGTGATATTACAACTGTGAGCCTCATTAAAGTGTTCTCCAGGGGAGGCAAGCCGAGATTCAGGTGTCAGCTCTGCTCCGCTCCACCGGCGCCCGCCTGCCATCTTCCAGCCTCCGTTCAGAAGCCTGGTTCATTTCCAGCCTTCCGCCCCCTCCCACCCGGTCTGCTGGCATCTGGGCCGGGCCTGCCTTTCTCAGCTGGGACCCACTCCTTCCTGCCCCCTCTCCAGCACAGAGAGAGGTCTGGTGCCTGCTCTCTCGCCCTTCCACCCAGGGAGAAGTGTGCCCCCAGGAGGGAGGGGAATGGCTGCTGCTGGGCCCTGGGCCCCGACTCAGCTTTGAAAGAAAGGGTTCTCACCTGGGTCAGGAACCCGAGCTCACACTCCAAGTACTGGGACTTTTTACCCAGGGCTGTTCCTTCCTTCCCACCTCCCCAAGAAAAAGCCCAAAATTCAATGTCCCCCGCCACACTCCCTACGCCCTGGCTGGATTTCCCAGGCTTGACTGGCATCTGCTGCCTCGGCCCCTCCTCAGAAAGAAACCCGAGTCCCTTTGGCTTTAATTTCTGGGATTCCTGATTCCTGAGAGGGGAGGCTGGGGACAGACTATTTGCCAAACAGAGAAATATGAACCGCTCTTCAACCCCCTTGAAACCTTGAGGAAAATAATGCCAGTCCCTCTAGGGACTAAACATAGGCTCAACCCCAAACAGAGGGAAAACACAATTCTGGAGGGCCTCCCGGGGGCTGGGGGTTGAGGAGGGCCCAGTAGGGGCCCATACCCTTAGCCATCAACCCTTTCTACTCCTCTCACACCGCTAGGTCCTCTGTGTCCACAGAGAGGCTCAGAGAGGTCATGGAAACATTTCTGATGAACACAGCTTGGCTGTCTACGGTGGGCTGCAGACTTGGAGAACACAGAGAGCTCAGTATCTGCATTAGAACCTCCGGAGGGAAACACTGGGCCCACGCGGGCACTAGCAGGTACACAGTGATGGCGTAGAATGGTCCCGAGTGCATGCAGGCAGGGAACATACTCAGCAGGGCCAGGTGTGTTGGAGCAGAGCCTTGAGGGACGAGGGCTTCGATAGCAGTGACCTGGGGTTTGGGGTGGTCTTTCCAACCAGAGAAGGCACTGTGAGCAGTGGCCCCCTCCTTTATTCCAGGGCTGGCCTGTAACTCGGGTCTTGGGCACCAGGGCCTGGGCTGCATCCCAGATCTAGGGCTAATTCTTTCACGGAGCCCTAGTCGCCATCATGACTTCCCCAAGGGCCTTCTTCTGACGCCAAGAGCTGGTGTCAGAGACGTTGGGAACCTTTAGCTGGTGAGAGATGAGCCAGTAACTCTCCTGCCATTGTGTCTGATGTGTGGGATTAATCATTGTCACCTTTACTCCTTCTCCCCACCCTCCTTGCATCCTCCGAAAGGTAGCTCCTTAAGCTATTAACCTTTATATAAATCCTGCTTCTTACGACCCTCATTTTCCACAACTACTCATAGATTCTCCAACCCCCCACCCTGTCTTTAGTCAGTGGGTCCGAACTGTGTCCTAGCTAGAATGTCACAGTCCTCTGTGCCCCCACATGTGTGCACCCACACCTTCTTTCTACCTGTAAGTACTGTTAAGGTTCCACTCAGCCTCTCTCCTTGAGGAGTCATGTCTGACTTGCCCAGGGGGCACCTCTCTTTCCACGGACCCCCGCCAGGTTTGGCACAGTCCCCTGTTATGGCAACAGGCACTCCTGCCCCATCTGTCAGTGTTCTTGCTGACCTGCCCCATCGGGCTGATCTCTCAGAAGGCACAGACTCTTGTCTGGTTCACTGTAGAGGCCACACTGCCTTGGTACATGTTCAGTGACTGGATGGCTAGCTGGATGGACACATGAGAGAGTGAGGGAGTGAATGAATGAAGGAATAAATGAATGAGTAAATCAGAGGTGGGGTGGGGCATGGAGCATAAGTTAGTCTTTGTTCCTCTGGGGCAAGGCCTTGGCAAGATCAGCAGTAGATCAGTGGCCATGGGGGGCCCTGGCCCCTGTCAGGGGAGGTGGCTCTGTTGGGTAGGCAGGACAAGGTGGGACTTAAAACCCCGGCCCTTCAAGTCCCGCTGCATTATCAGCAGGGTCTATATAGTAAGTGGGCCGCTGTGTGTTCCTCTTAAAGGAAATCCACTTGGTACTTAAAGAAGTAATAAATTAGGAAAATGATCTCCATGTTTCTCTGGGGCAAAAAGACCAGCTTTCTCTTTAAGGCTCACAAAGGACCCTGAAAAACTACGTTATTAGATTAGTCCCTAAATAGACAACCACAGGCTCAGGCCATTGCGCAGAGTCCCGGAGAGTGTGGGACAGGGACTCGCAGCTGGTGGTTTATTATTGCCCTGGGACCTGAAAGGAATAGGTAAGAAGCGAGGTCCATCTTCCTCCAACTAGATCTAACTTTGGAGGGGTTGGGGTGACCTTTCAGTTGTGCCTTTCTTTTGTCATAAAATCATTAACTTTCCTCTAGCTATGCCATTGTAAAAATATACGCCGCACTCCTGTATGCTTTTAATTATGTCTTGAGGCCGAAATTATTACTCCTGGGAATGCAGATTCAATCCCACAATGGAAATCAGTAAGGAAATATATTTCTATCCAAAAGTCTTTGGACTCTAACACTTGGGGACCCAGCTGCCCACTTGGGGGTAGGCACCAGGAACACTTGTCTGGCCTGGGCGCACACTAAGGCTGCAGGGAGGGGATCTGGGCGAATGCTGGCACTGCCCCCCCAGGTGACTGTCTTTGTGCACATTACATGACTCTGGGAGCCTCAGTTGCCTCATCTGTGAAATGGGGCTAATGACACCCACTTGGTAGAGTTGCTGTGAAGATGCCATGAGTACAGTGCCCCGCACCTGTGGTCTCCCTTCCTCTTCCTTCTCCTACTGCTTTTTCTCTCACCATTTAAGGACAGATGTGGCAATAACTTGATTCCAAGAGAAGAGGTGAATAAGATCCTGCCCTCCAGGCATGAGTTTCCTTAAGAAACTAAGGTGACACAATAAGGCTGAGAAAAGTATGTGGCTTGGGAGTCAGAGAGACGTGGCTTTGCCTCTTTGTCTCTTAGTGGAGATAATTACATCTGCCTTATATCTTTCCTTTGTTGGGAGATTAAATGTGACAATTAGGTAAAGATCTTGGCCCTGTTCCTGACACACAACAGGCACCCACTATATAGCCGTATGGCCTCATATTGTTGAGTTTACCCATGGAAACGAGGGGAATGTGGCAAAGGCTGCAAGAGCTGTCAGATAATGTACCACGAGAGTTCGGGCCGAAGAGGACTTCCAACTGGAGAGGAAGCTAGGCAGGCTTCAGAGAGGAGGTGGCATTTGAACTAATTTGGACATTATTAGATAATGGGAGGAGGTAAAGGAGAGAGTTTTTCCAGGTATGTGTGTAGAAACAAGAAAATGTGGCTAGTCGTCCAGGCGGGCCAGTGTGGCAGCTGTCCTAGGAGATGAGGCAGGGACCTGGGCCTGGGTTTCACCTAGAAAGCCATCAGTGAGGGAACAGAGTTGGGAGCTGCTGATGGGTCCCGAGTAAAGGGGTGTGAGCTGCACTGTGCAGGTGGATTGAGGAAGAGCCCCTGGCTCTTGGACTGGGGCCCTGTTACCCAGAGCCTGCTGATAGTCACAGGCCAGACTTGCTGGACCAAGTCTAATACCAAGGGTGGGTTGCGGGCAGGCTGCAGACCACAGTTCCCAAACCAGGGCTTGAGGGTTCAGAAGGAGGGGCTGGAGGCTGCTCTCTACCTCTCTAAGGACCCATTTGTCTACCTCCTTTCCTCTCCTCTCTTCCTCCTCACTTCAATCACGCAGCTGAGCAGGCTGTGGGGAGGGCTAAAGACCAGCATGGGGCACTGTGCAGGGAGTTGAGCCCTCATCAGCGGTAGGGGAGAGTAAGAAAGCTGGGATACTGGTGTGGCTGGGGAGGGTGGCCACATGTCTCCTTTGGAGTCTCGAGAACAGGTGCAGCTAGCATGGTGTAGAGGGCCTGGACCTCGGGTCCTAGACTCAAAATGTGAGCGTGGTCCAGACCTCTGGATAGCCTTTCTCTAGTCCATGAATGAGCTTCCAACCTGTCTGTACAATTGTCTGTGTGTGCGTGTGTCTGTGTGTGTCTTCCTGGTTCGCCTCAGATTCTCAAAGGGGTCTGTGACATTCCAAAAGCTTCAATACCCCTTGTCAATGTAACTCCTTTATTTTCTGGGCAAGGAAACTGAGCCCTAGGAAGGGAGAGTGACTCACTGGGTACCACAAATAGTTAACTGCCATCCAGGGCAAACTACAAGGAAAGGGTGTCTGTCAGGAGAGGAGGGGTGCAGGGAGCTGGCCTGGGAGTGGAAACAGGAGAGGGGGGTGGAGGGCGAGAAAGGAAAGCCCAGAATTGCCCAGGGATTAACCATCTGTGTATTCTGTAGCCTCTCCCCCACCCCACCCCCGGGTTACCTGATCCCCTTCCCCAGGTATTGTTCAGGTACTTTCCCAGGAACGGACTGGGCTGGGCTGGGTCAGTGAGGGTGGTCAGAGGGGGGAGGAGAGGGACAGAGATAGAAAGCAGTACCAAGTTGAGAATGTGTGTGTGTGTGTGTGTGTGTGTGAGAGAGAGAGAGAGAGAGAGAGAGAGATCATGTAGATGGTAGAGAGTGAGCCTGGGGCCATATAAAGTGGGCAAGCCCCCTTCTTGGCTCAGGAAGTTCACCCAAGGCCTTGGGGCTGGGACAGAGGTGGAGCCAGGCTGAGGGCCTCCACCGGGATTTCCTTGAGGGCAGTTTGCCTGAGTATGACTTGAGGACTGAATGTGTATTAGCTCACAGGGCTCGGAGGCTGGGCTTGGAGCTGGCAGTTGAAATTCTTCCCAGCCTCCCACAGCCTCGCCATTTCTTCCTGCTCTGCTCTCACCAGGCGGTCATCACTAGCTGTGAACTCACAGGTTCTGGCAGCAGGGAGGGACCTTATGGACCAGCAAGCCCAGTGGTTCTCAAACCTGCTCTGATGGGCCTCGGGGACTCTGCAAGATGAACAGGTACGGGAGGGGCTGACAGGCCCCTCTCCCAACAGCGCTGTGGTCACCAGAGCAGCGCAGCTGTCACCAGTGGGCGGTCCACCTAAGATTTTGCTGGGGAAGGAGTTCCTTGGCTTTGAACACCTGTTTGATTCCCTCCTCCCCTGAATTTATAGAAGGGAAGCCAAGGCTGAGACTTAAGTGAGAGGGAGCCTAGGAGCTAAGTTGGGTCTCAGGTCAGGCCTCCCAAGTCCAGGCGGATGTCCGTTCTCTTCTTTCTCCCCGGGACCACTGAGGGAAGGAGAAGCCTCACAAGAGGAGAAGGAATTGCCCGTGTAGTTTGTGAGGCTGGGGAAAGGAGATGTGGCGCCTGGGCAAGGTGGTGGCACTCCTGTGCAGGGTGGGGAGGAGAGGCAGGGGAGGCAGGGAGACCCCAGCTCCAGACTCTGGAGATTTAAGCCTTCACTCCACCAGCCTAGGGGTGTTAATGATTCTGTGTCCTTGTCGGCTTGGTGGGAATCTCTGGCAAGCCCGTCTCCTTCTCTCTTCCAAGGCTGAGTAGACACATGAAAGCTGGCCCCAGCCGCTGAGCTGGGTGCTCCAAGCAGAGGTGGCATCTGGACAGCTGTGAAGACCTCATTTGCATATATGCAAATGAATCCTGGCTCCTCTCTTTCCCAGCATCATCCAGGCAGACCCAGGTGCTGTTGGAAGAGTCCCAAACCCCACATCAAAATTAGCTTCTTGAATGGGTTTTTGGTCTCCCAATGTGAAATTTCCTTTGAACTCTCCAAGACTACGAGACCTTGCCCAGTCCCCAACTCCACCCCTGCCAGTCAGGTTAGCTCCCCAGACCCTAAGAATTAGAGCCGAAGAAACAGATTTTGAGACAGCCAGGGGTGGTAGGCACAGTGTAACTATGGCAGCCAAGCGGTTCTAGCGACTGCTCCTGGCTCTGCCATTGGTGCAGTGTTGCCCAGGATGAGCCACCTGATGGTCTGTCTACAGTGCCCCCGATGGGTAAACACAGAGAGGGGCTGAGGTCCCTTCCAGCTCCAGCAGTCTGCAGATGTTTGTGAACCCCATACATGAAGGCTTTTTGGTTATAGATAACAGACACCCATTCAAGGCCACTATATCAAAATAGGGACAGATTAGGAGGACACGAGGGTGTCTCAAGAACATGTAGGTGGCAATGGATTCAGAAGGAGAGGAAAAGGAGGGTGAGGAGAGATGCCTGGTCCCTCCATCTCTTCTCTCAGCTCCTTTCTGGGCAACTAGTTTAATTCTCTCTTCCTCAAGACCGATGTTCTCTGCTCCTCAGTGTACTCAATGATGCAAAAATGAATAACCTACAACACCAAGTCCAGGGAAAGTGACCCGCAGAGACTGAGTCAAATGTCTGTCAGGGGTCCAATTCCAGACTCCCCAGAGGGAGAACACCTATCTGTTTGGCTTGAGTCAGGTACCCACGCGTGGTCCAGTCAGCCATGGCCAGAGGATCAGGGACACAGGAGAAACATGGCTGCCTGAGGTCTGTAGCCTGACTCAGGGAGAACATTCTGAGTCCTGGGCACACACCCAAAGAGTCTACTACATCTTACCAAGTTCAAGGTGCTGAATTATAGTGAGAGCTACTGAGGTTTAACAATGAGACAGACACTGGGCTAAGCATATTTTAACAACCCAATGAATTAGATGCTGTTATCACATTTAATCCTCATAACTCTCCCTTGAGGTGGACTCCATTATTCTACCCACTTTACAGATAGGGAATCTGAGGATTGGTGAGGATAAGTAACTTGCTTAAGCTCAGCAAAGCTGGGATTCTCATTTGAGGTTTTCTGTGCAATCATTTTATCTTCTCCAAATTAATACCTTCTATTCAGTAGGATGAAGTGCTGTAAGTTGTGACAAGTGCTTAGTGGAGTGCTTGGCATAAGGGAAGCACTCATTTATGATGAAATTGCCCTTTGGCCTGTGCTTGAAGTCCTATTCGGAACTGGTATTCAGGATCTTCAATAGCAGTCAATTCTCCTTCTAGGCAGCTCTATTAAAATGCTCTTTGTTTCCTGAACTTTGGACTGCCTGAAATTGGACTCTCAGTAACTTCTACCTACCAGCCCTAACTCTGCCTATTAGGGGCTGTAGTAGACAGAATCATGGCACCTCAAAGACGTCTACACCCCAATCCTCAGAAGACATGTTATAGAACAAGGGAGAGTTAAGGTTGCAAATGGAATTAAGGTTGAAAATCAGACAACCTTAAAATAGAGATTAATCTGGATTATACATGTAGGTCCAGCATAATCATAAAGGTCCTTAAAAGATAGAAGGAAGCATAAGAGTCTGCTTCAGAGTGATGTGAGGTGGAAAGGACTCGACCAGCCATGCTGGCTTTGAGGATGGAGGAAGGGGCTAAGAGCCAAGAAATGCAGACAGCCTTTAGAAACTGGAGATGGCAAGAGGGTAGATTTTCCCCTAGACCTTCCAGAAAGAAATGCAGCCTGCTGACACCTTGATTTTAGGACCTCTAATTGTCAGAACCGAAAGATAAGGCACAGTGTTTGTTATAGCAGCAATGAAAAAGGAATACAGGGGCACTCGAAGCAAATCAGGTTCTTGAACCCAGTATTCTGTTCCCCTGAGTGTCTTCTCACCCAGGGTGTATAACCCTGGTTCTTTCAAGGGCTCCTCAAATGGATGTTTTAGAGCAGGAGTAGTCAACCATTTTATACCTACTGCCCACTTTTGTATCTCTGTTAGTAGTAAAATTTTCTAACCACCCACCAGTTCCACATTAATGGTGATTTATAAAGTAGGGAAGTAACTTTATAAAATTTATAAAGCAGAGTTACAGCAAGTTAAAGCATATAATAATAATTACATAAGTACTTTATGTCGGATTTTTGCTAAGCTTGGCAGAATAAATCTTTATAAAACAACTTACTATAGTTAAATCTATCTTTTTATTTATGCTTTAGTTGCTCTGCTACCGCCCACCATGAAAGCTGGAATGCCCACTAGTGGGCAGTAGGGACTGGGTTGACTACCACTGTTTTAGAGAGTTCAAGCCATATCAGGACCAAGGAGAGATCATTATGTTTGACAATTATTGGTTTACTGGTAGCTTCCCATAAAATTCAGCAACCTAAGTGTTGGGCAGATAAAATATAATATGATCACTTTCTTAAAGATGGAGCTGCCCACATGGAAGCCCGTCACCCAGGTGATATTATTTGCCCTTATGCTTGGGATGGGTGCGGGGAAAGGCTGTAATGTAAGCAGGCCGGGTCATTATAGCTTAAGGCTTTGTTTTAAGAGTAAGCTTTTCCCCACGCCCTTGACTGATTGGATGATGTGGGGTGGTGCATTCTCCTGAGGAATCCCATTGTGCCTCAGATGGGTGGCTTTGTATTGGAGACTTTCTTGTTTGTGTAATTGGATTGGAGGTTTTGATTTTGTACTATAAAGTGGGACAGACCGGGAGCTTATTCTCTCTTGGTTCCTGAGGTATTAGAGAGGAGAGCAGATTAAGGCCACGTGGAGGCCAGGAGAAGCAGCCAAGATGGCAGAGTGCTGAGGAAGAAGGCAGTTTGAGCAGAATTTGTGCAGGAGGAAGTGGGGAACAGAGGTGAATAAGTCTGGTGAGCTAGAAACCTTTGATTTTAGGAAACTCGGATAAGTCAGTAGCTTTGTGAGCACTGAATGAGTGGGTTTTGGAGCCCAGTGTGTGTTTTTGCTTGCCCGCTGGGTGCAAGCTAGAATTAAAGCTGATGGCTCACCAGTTCTTGGCTCCGGTGTTTCATTACCGACTGTTTGAACCCAATGTGAACCTGCACGGGTCAGGCGGCTGTGATCCTGACCTCGACTACTGGCTTTACACTAAGCAGCGCAGAGTGGGTGCAGTCTCGGCTGTAGGGGTCTGCATTCGTATGGTGGCAATGATGATGGAGAAGTGCAAAGGCAGGAATCATTGATCACTTCTCAGCCACTCCCAGCACCCTGCTAAATATCAGAGTAACCTTTAAAGGAGGTAGAGGCCATCAATTAAATAAACAGATGCCCTGATGGGAAATAGAAGTGCAAGCACAGGCCCCATCTCATAGTGTACTCATGGCGAATCAGCTTCATTCGCTCGGTGGGCTGTTCTCCACCTACATTAAAGAAAAAGGAGGAAACCCACCACCACCATGTGAGAACCGTCCTGAGAACCACTAAATATTGAAAACTAGGTTACTAAAAACGGTTTCACAGCTTTTTCCCGGGGTTAACATTTAAACAAACAAAACAAAACAAAACCCACACAAGGTTGCCTATGAGTCTGTCTAGAACAACGTAGCCAATACCTTTGGAGAAGGAGGCGGATGGATTAGAAGACCTTTGGACATTTCCTGTGGTCTTTTAGTTCTAGGATCCAAATGCTGTGATTGTGTCTGTATACTCACACTCATGATTAAACTATATATATACACAGATGTATGTGTGTGTGTGTGTGTGTGTGTGTGTGTGTGTATATATATATATATATATATATATATATATATATATATATATTGCTTAATACAGATAGAAAAATATACTGGACCATAGTTGCAGTGACCTGAGGGTGTGTATAACATATTCAGCAGAACTTGTCCAGGGATTAATACTGCTAAGGTCAGCATGGTCATTTTGGGCACACCAGGGGTAATCTTTCATAAGGGTTCACCGCTCTTCCATATCTCAGTTCATCTATAATGGACTGGCAGAGAGAGATGGTTATTAGAAAATAAAATGCACTGAAAGAGTCCCCCCATGAATCATTTATGGAAGGCACCATGCTTAGCAAAGACTTTGAAAATATGGCCGTTCAGGGCACCTCAGTCACTATTTCTGGATGGCTTTCAAGCATGACGACTGACCACAGAAATGGGCCCAGGCACACTGGAAGAATTTAAGCCTTCGGGGTGGAAGGAGAAATGTGTGGGCAGATTCTGAGCCCAGGAGGACGGCCTTAAGAAGCCACCATGGGGTGGTTCCCATACTGCGAGGGGCCTCTAGCCTCACTCTCCTTCCTATTCCCACTAGAGGCTGGAGGAGGCTGTCAGCTGAAGGGGCAATTAATTCGACAGAGCTGAAGTTTGGACAATGGACTTTTAAATATGCAAACAGTCCAGGAGAGAGAGGAAGTGGTTTCTTCTCAGCACAGCCGGTGAAAGATAGTGTGATGTTATCAAGGCTTTTGGGTAACCAGAAAAAGTTTTTTAATCCTCACTCTGCCCACACTCCCAGTATCAGAGCTGTGATAGCCTAATGACAGGGGCCTCAGGGGTCCAAAGAAGGAGAGAATTGGTGCTCTCAGGTCAACTATAAATAGAACTTGTTAAGATCTTTCTAGAAGGCTAGGGGAAGCAATCAGCTAACTAAAGAACTGAGCAGGAGTCGGCCCAAGGGTACAGCCTGACCTAGGCTTTTTGTTTCTTTTACAATCTATTGGGAGGGGAAATGTATTTGCTTCCCACAGGGTTGTTTAAATCAGGGTGGACCTCCTGCAGCGGAGGTCATGGCGGCGGAAGAGGAAGCGGAGGCTGCACCTGGGGTGACCTGCTTTCAAACTTTGATCCACTGTGTTCAAGTTGTTGGTCCTGGGTAGGTCTCTTTAGCTGCTCTGGGTTCCTCTGTAAAGTGAGGGTCAAGATACTTACTTCACAAAATTCTACCTTGTTGTACATATTAATAGAGATAGGAAAAAAAAAAAGGCTTGTGGAAGGACAAACTACTCTCCTGGGGGAATTAGGAGATCTTCATCCTGGCCTGCCTCCAGCCCTAACCTGGTCCATCATTACAGAACAAGGGGGTACACTGAGTGCCCCCACACTCCCTGAGTGCCACTGCTTCCCGGGTCCCTCTTGTAAGGCCAGTATCCAAGGCCACCATCACAGCTGCCTGACCCATGCAGGTTCCCATTAGATTTGGACAGTCGGTAATGAAACAACGGAGCCAAGAACTGGTGAGCCATCAGCTTTAATCCTAGCTTGCACCCTGCGAGCAAGTAAAAACACACACTGGGCTCCAAAACCCACTCATTTAGTGCTCACAAAGCTACTGACTTATCCGAGTTTCCTAGCTTCAAAGGTTTCTAGCTCACCAGACTTATTCACCTCTGTTCCCCATCTCCTTCTCCAGCACAAACTGGCTTCTTCCTCAGCATGCTGCTATCTTGGCTGCTTCTCCTGGCCTCCATGTGGCCTTACTCTGCTCTCCTCTCTACTACTAACCCCAGGAACCAAGGGAGCAAGCTCCTGGTCTGCCCCAATTTATAGTGTAAAATCCAAACCTTTAATCCAATCTACAAACAAGGAAGTCTCTGATACAAAGTCCCTTATCTGAGGCATAATGGGAGGATTCCTCATGAGAGTGCACCACCCACATCATACATCAGTCAAGGGTGTGGGGAAAAGCTTATTCTTAAAACTTGCACATGGGCAGAGCCATCTTTAACAAAATGAGCATAATATATTTTATCTACCCAACACCTCTCCTGGGAGTTCTGATTCAGAAGAGGTGGGATGGGCCCAGGCATTTGTTTCTTGTCACTGGAGATATTTGGGAGACCCTGGATTAGATTACTGTCTTCTGAACATACCAGATCATAAGGGTTCCCGGGTGGATACAAGAATGCAGGCATCCAGCACCTCCAGTAAAGAGGCCTAGAGAACTGCGTTTGTACATGAGCATAGCAGGTGATTCATATAATCAGGTATGCCGGGCAAACACGAACTAAAATTATCTTGAGGCTCAAAGTTGATGACTAATCTATTCCGAGCTGCTGTTCAGCTAAGATGCACAGGTCTGGTCATATTGTCAGTCAACACAGGAAACACTTCCACCCAGTTGATAAATGGATGGCGCCCCCACCTCTCCCTAGGGCACCAACTCAGCCTCCTAGCTTGGTTCCTCTCCTAGGATCCTCTCCCACCTCTGCACAATGCAGTCATCAAGGGGTTAACAGCCACACGGGGTGGTCTCTGGCCAGAAACTCTTCTGGCTGATGGGCACCTGTGCCATGTAGCTGTCGAGGATTTCAGTGTTACCCTGCTTGCCCTGATTAAGACAATAATCAAGTCCTAGACTGTTAAACCTCAGGAGGAGAAGCTGAAATTGAAAACAATGCATGGGCTTCCTAATTTTTCCTGCTTTGATGTGGTCTTAGTAGCAAGCTCTTCTTTTGTGTGTGGTGGTGGGTCATCTTATACTTTTTTTTGTGTGGTGGTGGGTCATCTTATACTTTCTTCTGAATGCCTGGTAGACTCTTGATTGCAAGAAGTTGCCCCTGGGCTCATCTCAACACAGTAGGAGATTGTTTACTAGCAATGACATGTCCTCCCAGGGATCACAACCTCTGAAATGTCCCCACAATGGCCCACTGTCCAGCTCCGCCCAGATCGTGGGGACCGGAACATCAGCACGTCACCCACTGCTGTCTCAGGCTGGCTGATCAACCCATCAGCATACACGACACGCCACTGCAAACGGTTCTTAGACATTACTCTGGGTAAAAATGTTTTAAAAAATTATTTTAGGACCATTGTATGGCCAGGAGGCGCCATTGTGGCCATTCACATGCAGGTTCCCACTGGATTCGGGCAGACGGTAAAGAAATGGTGGAGTCGGAGGATGGTGGGCCATTCTGTTTATTGGGTGTCTCACCAAGACAGGCAAACCACAAGAGAAGACAAGGGAAAAGCAGAAAACCTGCTTTTCCCATGGAGGACAAGGGATCAGGGAGGCCCCTGCAATGGTGATAGCAGGAATGGAGAGAGCAAGCTCCCAGTCTGCCCCACTTTATAGTGTAGAAATCTAAACCTTTAATCCAATCTACAACAAGAGAGTCTCTGATACAAAGTCACTCATCTGAGGCATAATGGGAGGATTCCTCAAGAGAGTGCACCACCCTACATCAAAAAGGGTGGGAAAGGCTAAGCCTTGGGCTATAACAACCCGGCCTGCTTACAGCCTGTCCCCCACACCCAATGCAAACTATAAGCGAGCAAACATATATATCATATTTACAAACTTATTTGACCAACAACCATCTTTCCAAAAAATGTCTCTGGCCTACAAATGCTTGTATTCTAACGAGGTATTTCTGGTGACAACATGTGGAATAAATGGGGGCAGGACAGCAGCGGAACTCCGGCAACGAAAAGAGCGGACCCTAGAGTCAGGCTGGTGGGGGAGCCATCTCCTTTTCCACTTGCGACCTGGAGCAAATTGCTACTTACCCTTTTGAAGCCGCTGTCTCATCATCTGTAAAATTCTGGTAATGAGGAGACTGCATTAATCTCACAGGGGCTTTGGGAGAGCTAAGTGAGGTTTTGTGAGTAAATGGAGAACACTGGCCTATAGACAGAGCTAGATAATAATTGTTACCTGAAGGCAAACTTTTTCTGTAAAGAGCCACATAGCCGATATTTCAGGCTTTATGGGTTACATGGTCTCTGTCACAACAATTCAACTTTGTTGTTGGGCTGTGGACGCAGCCATAAACAATACTGTACTCAAAGGACATGGCTGTTGCAATTAAATTTGATTCACATTAACAGATGGCAGGCGAGATTGGACCCACGTGCCAAAGTTCCTTGATGCTTGCTTTAAAGCAGTGGTTCTTAACCTTTTTTGAGGTACCGGACACACCAGTTTCATATGCGCATTCACTGAACCCTTCTTTAGTGATAAATAAAATATGATTTTCTTTTTCCCAAATTCAAGACATAGGTATATGTTTTTTTACTGGTGCACATAATGAGCCGTGCATGAACATCACCTTGCTCAAAGAACAAAACCAACAAAGTGCATGAACTCACAACAAATTACGGCATTACTTTATTCTGGCCTCCGCGGCAGAGGTTTCTCTGAACCCCTGAGACCGACTCATTGAAACCCTAGGGTTCGATAGAACCCAGGTTAAGAACCACTGCTTTAAAGAAAGACAGGTACTGCACGGGAAGGCAAGAACAGCTCAATCACCAGGCTTCCCTGGGTCTTGGAATATCGTTCAGGAATTGGAAGGCCATCCTATAGGGCTGGATAGCTTATTGCCTCCTCAGCAGCAAGAATTCTTGCTGTTTTGACATTTTGGAGATCCAGCTCTTGTTTCCACTCCGCTGCTCCTGCCACTGCCAGTCAACCAGCTCGCCCTTTGTTGCCAACATCTTTTCTTCATCTCATAGCTTCCTCTTTCTCTAGTTTCTGCTCACTCATGCATCTGCACAGTGGTTTCTCTGGGTGCCTTTTGGCTTCTACCCCCACTGTTTCCTCATTCTTGCCCTGTATTGGGGAGTAACTTGTTGGTCTGATTAATCCCCACTGTCCTGTTTGGGTAGAGATTTTGTTCCAGATAGGTGATGGTTCATTTTATATGTTGACTGAGCCATGGTGACCAGATATTTTGTCAGACATACTGAGTGTGTCAGTAGGATGTTTTTGGATGAGATTAACTTTTTTTTTTTAATTTTTATTTTATTCATTTTAGAGAGGAGACACAGAGTGAGAGAGAGAGAGAGAGAGAGAAAGAGAGAAAGGGGGGAGGAGCTGGAAGCATCAACTCCCATATGTGCCTTGACCAGACCAGTGCAGGGTTTTGAACTGGCGACCTCAGTGTTCCCAGGTCGATGCTTTATCCACTGCGCCACCACAGGTCAGGCTGGATGAGATTAAGTTTTGAGCAGAGATTGAGTAAAGCAGATTGCCTTCCCTAATGTGGGTGGGTCTCATCTAATCAGTTGAAGATCTGAATAGAACAAACAGGCTGAGTAAGTAGGGAAGTTCACCTGCCTGACTACTTGCCCTGGCACAGCAGTCTGTTCCTGCCTCTGGCCTGGCAATTACACCATTAGCTCTCCTGAGACTCAGGCCTTTAGACTCAGACTATAACTGTACCACTGGCTCTCCTGGGTTTCTACCTTTGCAACTGCATATCTGGGACTTCTCAGCCTCCACAATTGCATGAGCCAATTTTTTAATAATAAATCTCTATCATCTATCTATCTACCTCTTATCAGTTTTGTCTCTCTGGAGAACTCTGCCTAATACAAGATCTCTTTCTAGGCCTCTGGCCTATACACATGCTGGGAGCCCTGGCAATAAACAGCATGTTGGAGATGAGGGTCATGAGGTCCAGGATCTGCTTTTCTCAGCAAAAGGCTGTGGGAAGGAGTCCCTTAGAAGGGGGCTGGATTCTGGGGCTTGGCCCACCTAACACATTGTCCTCCTCTGTTGGTTTCCTGGCATCATTCAAAGAGCCATCAGCCAAGGGTCCCATAGCCTCTCACATTGTAGTCCCCATTAGAGTCCCCATCCAACTCTTTAACAATATAGGAAGGCAGCCTGGTATGGTGGAAGGGGGATGGGCTCTACAAACAGACAATGCCCAAGAGCAAGTCACTCTACTTCTATGAGTCTCAGTGTCTCCTCTGCTAAATGGGATAGTGGCATTACCTTGTGTGACAGTGGCAAGGATGAAATGAGACCTGTGTGTAAAACTTACCAGCACGTGTAAAGTGCTAACCGAAACATTAGTTTTATTTTTTTCCTTCTCTTGCCCCCGAATCAAAATTCTATCCTAGGGTTAGTTTCCTTTAATGCTGCTGGTAGAGCTGCTAGATCTTTCTGGACATCCTTTTTTTGAGAATGTCCAGGTCCTGAGAATGGTAATGAAGGCTTGACTGGCCATACACCTTCCTTTGCAGGGTTTTCTGTATTCATGATGTGCCTTACTTTCTCTGGGATCTCCTCGCCTGTCCTTTGAGCACTCGCTTTAGCCAGCCTATAGTTCTGCACGAAGGACTGAGACCGAGGGCAGCGGTGGAGGAAGTGCTCTTTGATGTTGGAGAAGCAGCGGACCCCCCGGCAGAAGAACTGGCGTGGACTTTGAACAGTCCAGGCCCCTGAGATGTGAACATAAAGCAATGTTATTTTCATTTCCATCGTCCCTTTCAATGTATTCAAGTAAGAAAGGTCTTCCCTTCCCCTTGGACGAAAACTCATGCAATTCCATGACTCTTCTGTGCCCTCTTAGGTAATTAAAAGTCCTGCAGTCATCTAAGTCACCAGACATTATCTCAACCTAGAGTTAGAATGCCCAGGGCCATGCAATAACCCAAACTCCCCAACCCTGGGCTCCTGCAGGCAGGAAGCCTGTGGTTGGTGAAGGGGTTTCTTCTTTCTTTCTCAGTTCCTCCTCTTGTTCCCCAGCCAGAATTCAGATCCCTTTTGAGTTGGAGCAGGCAGAAGAGAGGACAGGAGAGGACCAGAGAGGCTCTTACTTGATGGGCAGCAGAGAAGGTGGCCATTCTCTCTTGACGTGGTTGTGTCTGCAGGAGCCTCTCCATCACTCGGACCCTCCCCTCAGCTCTGCCGTTCAGGATGGTCACTCTCCTCCAGCTCGTTACAGCATTCTTCTCACAGCTCACAGGAACTGGGGACTATTTCAGACAAGGCTCAATGTCACCACACTGACTTTCTCTTGCATGATTGACTCAGATCTGGTCCAACAGGTGTCCCTGCCCAGGCACACTGGGAGTTGGTAGATCAGTCCCAAAGCTGCAGAAATATCTCCTTCCAGCCAGCCCATCTCTCCTTGACTTTTCAATTTCCAGGCTAATCTAACAACACAGGTCCACTGTAGTCCCCACCCCACCAATCACAGCAGCACATACCAAGCTCTCTGAAACCCCTTTCACTAGATTTGGGATGAGGGGCAAGGATCTCTCACTCACCTTCCTGGAAGAGGTGAAGCTCACAGCACATCAGCAGATTTCTTTCCAAATAAATCTCTACAAACCCTCTCCACCTTACTCTAAAAGTGAGACCATTTTATGCTCTCATCGTCGGTATAGGTAAGTCTGAATTCTGTCATAAATTTTTGGATCTTATCTTGAAAATTTTCAGCTTCTTCTGACACCAAATTGGAATCTCACGCCCGTTGCATCACGGCGCCTCTGGTGAAACTTCCAATTGACCATCTTGTTACATTGACTTTGTCTTGATGCAATTGCAGGTGGAGACAGAGGCTGCCAAGAAACTTCTGATGCTTGAAATACAAATCATTGTGCATCCATGTCCACGTCATGCATATCTTATTGTCGACAGTCTCTTGGGAGCCAGCAAATTTGGCGATGATCATCAAAAGTCTTGGGGAATGGACTTGGCCGGAGAACACTCAGGTAACTGCTCAGCCTTCCCTGGGAGAGCATTGTCAGAGAAAGCTCAGGGTGCTCTTTATTTTTCTTCCTGTTGGTTTTTTCAGTTCTCCGTGGAAAGACTGATGAAACCTAGTTCTCCAGGACTCCTGTGTGATTGGATGGCAAATATCCCAGGTGTTTGCTGCTACTCATCCTTGTCTCAGATACTAAGACGACTCTCTCACTTCCTGGGGCTGGGGAGGAGGAGGCGAACTGGCTTCCCAGGGCCTCTGTTCGATTTAGGTGGCAGAAGGAGAAAGTGGGCATTAAAGAGAAGGGAGGAGGAACAGGAGGGGATACCCATCTCTTCGGGCTAGAGGTATCCATTTGCTAGAGCTCTGGGCATGTGTTCCATCTGCTTTCACAGGGGGGTGTTTATCTACACGACAAGTCGGCTGGCACCCTCCACTTCCAACACCCATGCCTCCTCTGCAGGACACCGGGCACAGTGGGCACAGGATGCCGAGCGAGTGACTGAGGCCAGCCGCTCCATTAGAAGCAGTCACCAGAGGACCTCATTTACATTTAGGCCCTTTAATGCCACACGTGTTCACTGAGGGCTGTTTAGGTGTCAGCAGTGCACACACGTGTGACAGAGTTATTTTGGTCTGAAGCCAATGAGAAGATCAAATTTAGTTCTCCAGACCAAAATGCTTTAATATGCTTATTATGAAAAAATATATTGGGAGAAAAGGAAAGATAAGATGAAAAAAATCACCCATAATTTCACCACCAAGATAATAACTGCTAATATTTTCTTAAATCTTTCTACTTTCATGCATATTATTTTAAATAATTGAATTCACTTTCATGTTCAATTTTGTTTCATCTCATTTCCAATATCATTTAAAATTGGTTCCTAATCTTTATATAACATTTTTATTCTGTCTATATAAGTAATGGATGCTCATTGAGGAAAAGTGGAAGAGTTTAAGAGGCTAAATAGCATCACGTAACTCCTGCCCAGATATGCTACCATATTTCCTTCAAGTCTTTTATTCTATGAATTTATTTGTAGATGCTGTACAATATTGGCAATCATATATTACCTACAACACTTGATTTTATTTATTTTTTATTTAGTTTTACAGGGACAGAGAGAGAGTCAGACAAAGGGATAGATAGGGGCAGACAGACAGGAACGGAAAGAGGTGAGAAGCATCAATCATTAGTTTCTCGTTGCCCTTGCGACACCATAGTTGCTCATTGATTACTTTCTCACATGTGCCTCGACCGTGGGCCTTCAGCAGACCAAGCAACCCCTTGCTGGAGCCAGCGACCTTGGGTCCAAGCTGGTGAGCCCTGCTCCAAGCTGGTGAGCCCCTGCTCAAGCCAGATGGGCCCACGCTCAAGCTGGTGAGCTCGGGGTCTCGAACCTGGGTTTTCCGCATCCCAATCCGACGCTCCATCCACTGCGCCACCGCCTGGTCAGGCTAATTTTTTTTTGACAGAGACAGAGAGAGTCAGAGAGAGGGGCAGATAGAGACAGAGAGACAGGGAGGGAGAGAGATGAGATGCATCGATTCTTCCTTGCGACACCTTAGTTGTTCATTGATTGCTTTCTCATATGTGCCTTGACTGTGGGGGTCTACAGCAGAGCCAGTGACACCTTGCTCAAGCCAGTGACCTTGGGCTCAAGCCAGCAACCTTGGCCTTCAAACCAATGATCATGGGGTCATGTCTATGATCCCATGCTCAAGCCAGTGACCCTATTCTCAAGCTGGTGAGCCTGTGTTCAAGCCAGATGAGCCTGCACTCAAGCCTGTAGCCTCGAGGTTTTGAACCTGGGTCCTCCGCATCCCAGTTCAATGCTCTATCCACTGCGCCACCGCCTGGTCAGGCTAAAAAAAGTTTAGTGAAATAACATGTGCACATGTTTAAATAAAAATGCCACATAGAGTTACATAGGATGGACTCTGGCTGGCTGGTTGGCTCAGTTGTAGAGTGTCGGCAGGCATGTGAATATCCCAGGTTTGATTCCCGGTGAGGGCACACAGGGGAAACAACCATCTGCTTCTTCACCCCTCCCTCTCTTGGCTCTCTCTCTCTCTCTTTCTAACTCTCTCTCTCTCTCTCTCTCTCTCCCTCTCTCTCCCTCCTGCAGCCATGGCTCAATTGGAACAAAGTTGGCCCTGGTTGCTGTGGATGGCTCCATGGGCTCCACCTCAGTTGCTAAGAAGAGCTTGGTTGTTGAGCAATAAAGCATCACCCCAGATGGGCAGAGCATCGTCTCCTAGTGGGCTTGCCAGGTGGATCCCTATCAGAGAGCATGGGGGAGTCTGTCTCTGCTTCTCCTCCTCTCATTGAATAAGTAAAAAAAAAAGTTATATAGGATGTAAAACAGTGCTATTGTCCAATCCTCAGACACAGCTACTGTTAGCCATTCTGGCATTTTTCTCCTGGTGTTCATGTCAGCCTATATCTCTGGTTGAGACAGGTCTACTCCTGTCTCCTACTTCTCAATGTTAGACATTATCCACTAGACTTCCTGCTCTTGCGATACGGCTTCTCTGTCCCTGTCCCCTCCATGGTGACAATTTTCCTATTGGTTTACTTTTTACTGTAAGCAACAAACATGTCTTTCTAGTCTTGTTCTATTGACTCTATACAGTTGTTTTGACTCTTCATTTTCTATAGGGGGCTATTAACAAATCCCACAACCTTTTTCAGGTTTCTGCATAGATCAGTTTCTGTCAACAGTACTTTGGCTTCTTCAATGTCAACATTTACATGGTGTTCCACAACAATAATTATGTTTCCTATCTTTCCTATAGGTTCATCTGGAAAATTAAGAATTAGCCATGGTTCATGGCAGAGCTGAGAAGTGCTCCAAGTGTACATTTGCTACCTGAATGGCACTGTCCTGTCTAGGTTTTCATCGTCTATTTTGTCTTTATCAAATTTTCTATTTCACCCCAAGTCTGTGTGGTCTCCCAGAGGCTTGCCCCGAGGGCTCTGTCCTGCTCCAGTCTAGCCTGCCTGCTCCCAGCCAGCAGCCATCCAGCTGACACCCCCTCTCACTCGTTTCCAGCCTCGACCCCACTTTTCAATGGTTTCTGTGCTCTCCTTTATCTGGGCTTCTGTCTGGGAGCAGTACCTCAGGTAACTTCCAAAAGCTTGGTGTGAAGGAGATAAAGTGTTTGACTCCTTGGACATTCCTAGTATTTGGATATGGAGTTTCTGGATTGAGCCTTGATTTTCTTACTTTTTTTTTAACAGAGACATAGAGAGAGACAGTGAGAGGAACAGATGGGGACTGACAGACAGGAAGTAAGAGAGATGAGAAAGAAGAATCAATTCTTCGTGTGGCTCCTTAGTTGTTCATTGACTGTTTTCTCATATATGCCTTGACCGGGGGCCTCCAGCAGAGCGAGTGACCCCTTGCTCAAGCCAGCAACCTTGGGCTCAAGCCAGTGACCTTGGGCTTTAAGCCAGCGACCTTTGGGCTCAAGCCAGTGACCCTGGGCTCAAGTTGGTGAGCCCGCGCTCAAGCCAGATGAGTTCATGCTCAAGCTGGGACCTCGAGGTTTCAAACCTGGGTCTTCCATGTCCCAGTCCAGCTCTCTATCCACTGCATCACCACCTGGTCAGGCACTTTTTCTTTCTTTTCTATTTTGATTTACTTTCTTGGAGAGTTCCTATAATTTTGTCTGGGTCTTTTATATCTATATATCTGTGTGTGTGTGTGTGTGTGTGTGTGTGTGTGTGTGTGTGTGTGTGTGTAAGAATAGAACATAGTGATGCTTTGTTTTGGGTGGTGTAGGGGGTACTTGACTGATTTCTGTGTCACAGCATGGGCAGGACAGACAGACTACTCCACCTACGATGAGCAGTTAGGCCCTCTGCCGTCACATTCTGGCTTTATTCCTTCTGCCCTTCTTCACACTGGCATTTCTGAGTCCCCAGCCTTATTTCTTTGGCCAAATCACCCAGTGACAGTGCTCTAGGTTGAATGACCCATTACCCTGCTGGGTCAGTTCCCACTCTTATATCAGATTTCCAATTTTCCCACATCTTTTGAAATTGGGCCCCTTCCCGCTTTCTTCCCTTTGTTGTCATTGAGTGGGGTCCTGGAGAGAGGCATGCCATTAATGTGCCATCTTTTACTGAAAATCTCTGCATCCATGTTTTTAAACAATAAACTTTATTGAGATATAACTATAATAAGATGCACCACTTTTTTACTTTTTTATTGAATTTATTGGGGTGACATTGATTAATATGAGATGCACCACTTTTAAATGTAGAGTTCACTGAGGTTTAACAAATGCACCACAGTCCCGATACAGAACATTCCCATCTTCGAAGAGTTCCTGTGTGGTCCTTCCCACTCATGACAAGCTCTCCCTCACCCACCTCAAGTAACTAGCACTTTTGCCTTTCCTAAGATTTTATATAAATGGAATAAACAGTCTATACAGTTTTGGGTTTGGCTTCTTTCTCTCGGTGTAGTGTTGTAAGATTCTTCCAGGTTGCTCTGTACGTCAGCACTGTGTTCTTTGTATTGCTGAGTTGTATTCCATCTTATGTGGGTGCCACAGTTTGTTTATCTATTCATTTATTGGTGAATGTTTGGGTGTTGCCAGTTTGTTTATTTTTTAAGATTTTACTTATTGATTTTTTTACAGGCGCTTAGGGGAGTGTGAGAAGTATCAACTTATAGTTGCTTTACTCTAGTTGTTTATTTGTTGCTTGTCATATGTGCCTTGACCCTGCAAGCCCAGGGTTTTGAACCAGTGACCTCAGAGTTCCAGGTGGATGCTTTATCCACTACACTGCGCCTCCACAGGTCAGGCAGGGTATTGCCAGTTTTGCTGAAGAGATGATGAGCTTTATACTCAAGTAGGTCTGGGATCGCTAGATTACATGTAAGAGTATGTTTAAGTCTATGAGAACCTGGCAGACTCTTCTCCAAAGCTGCTGAACTATTTGAAATGCCCACTGGCAAGAAATGAGAGTTCCTGTTCCTCCGCATCTTTGCAATACTTAATGTTACTCCTCTTTTTTGGTGTTAGACAGTTTAGTGAGTGGGTAGCAGTATCTCATTGGTTTAATTTGCATTTTTCTGAAGACTATTGATGTTGAACATCTTTCATGTGCTTATTGTTCATTTCACATTATCTTCCTTTGTGAAGTATCTTCAAGTCCTTTGCTCACTTTGTTGTTGTTTTGTTTTTGCTCACTTTTTTTTATTATTTTTTTACAGGGACAGAGAGAGAGTCAGAGAGAGGGATAGATAGGGACAGACAGACAGGAACGAAGAGAGGTGAGAAGCATCAATCATTAGTTTCTCGTTGCCGTTGCGACACCATAGTTGTTCATTGATTGCTTTCTCACATGTGCCTTGACCACGGGCCTTCAGCAGACCGAGCAACCCCTTGCTGGAGCCAGTGACCTTGGGTCCAAGCTTATGAGCTTTTGCTCAAGCCAGATGGGCCCGCGCTCAAGCTGGTGAACTCGGGGGTCTCAAACCTGGGTCTTCTGCATCCCAGTCCGAGGCTCTATCCACTGCGCCACCACCTGGCCAGGCTTTGCTCACTTTTTAATTGGGTTATTTTCTTCTTTAGGTGTATGATTATTTTGTGTTCTGGAGTCCGGTCTTTTGTGAGATAGTCCCTATGTGTTTTGAACTGTGTCTCCCCACTTTCTGTTGTATTTGTAAGCAATTCTTTATGTAATTATTTTAAAACTTGATATTTAATATTTGTTAATATTCTGCCATACACATGTATTGCTATTTATTTTAATTGTTTTATTGTTGTATATTTATGCTTGCACTTTTGTGATGGCTGTAATAACAGTACAACGCCTACCCTGGTTTGTTCCTTAGGATCGATTCCTAGAAAGCAAAGTTGCAAGGTCAAAAAGTAAACATATTGAGGACTTTTGCTAAACTGCTTCCTGAAAACTGCACCTCAACGCCCAGAGTAGCAGGTGAAAACCCCCCGTTTTATATCATCATTGATAGCTTTGGGTATTCCTGTTTGAAAAAAAAGAATTGGCTAATTTAATAGGTAGAAATGGTAGTTGTTTTAAGCTGCATTTCCTAAATTATTAGTGTGGTTGGACATCTTTCCAAGTGTCCAGTAGTCATTTCTTTTTCCTGTCTCTGAGCATTGTTTATTCCAAACTTTTGTTCACAAATGGTTTTTTTGAGGCACGTTTCCCAGCTCTGCAAAGAAATTGCGGCAGGTGGAAATGTTGGGCACCAGAGTCAGGGGAGGAGGAGAGAGACGCGCGAGCGGCCGAGCAGAAAGTGTGGCGCTGGATTGGGGGGCGTGAGGTATCCTGCCCATGCCTTTCCTGACACAGGGCCGACCAGTGTGTGAAAGCTTCCATTTCCTTTCTGTAAATAGCAGGGACAACACTGTGGGGGTCCCAGAAAAGCAGGGACAAAGGCTTGCCTTCTGCAATTAATTTGTAACTTTGTCGTCGCCTAATGGAGCCTGACAGTGTTATGTAAGGTCATCCGACAGGGTCAAAATGGCTCCCAGGCCAGCAAGTTTTGATAGTAACCTCAACAAAAGAATTGCCAGACCTGACTAACAAGCTTGTCCCTCAGGAGGGGGGAGGGGTGTGGTTCCCAGTAAGGAACATGAACATAAAAGTGCCCCAGGCCACTGGGTGGAAAGAAGGTCACGTGAGTTGTGATGCTCAAATTTCACTGGATATTGCTTCGAACCAATCATGCAGAGCTCTCCACAGATGTTTTGAGCCCAGGAGTGCCTCATAACCTCCCACAGTACATGCCCCCTGTGGAGGTAGGGTCCTCAAGGATGTCTTCCATGAGCCCACGCATGAGCATCCCTCCCAGGTCTTTCTGGGAGTCCCCAGGGCATGTCCCACATGTACTCACAAGGGACAGACCCTTTGACAACATTTATGGGTGTCCCCAGGGCCCCATCCACCAGTTCAAAAACAAGTCTTCCCTGAGTATTTCTGGGAGCTCCTGAGGGTTCTCACAGGGTCTCACAGATAAGAGTTCCCCCAACATTAGTGGGGTCTTTAGGTAGTGTCTCACCTCTGCAGCCCAGCCTGTGCCCCTCCCCCAATATTCCTGTTGGTCCTCAGGAGAGTTGCACTTGAGTTCACAAGCAACGGCTCTCCTTTCCAGTGCAGCCAATGCTTCAGCTTGAGGCTCCCGTGTCCTAGGGCATCTGTCTACCAGACATCTGACCTGGCTCTGCCACCTCTTTATAGGTGATGATGTCCCCTCTAATCAGAGCCTTTGGGATGCCAGAACTGAGGAATGGTTTGAAGCAAAGTGGGGTAGAATCCTTCTTCTCCTCTGTTGGAAGGTGGCCACGCAGGGCTGCCTCTGCCTCAGTGTTCTATGCAATGTTCATTGATGGTTCTTTCTGTTCTTAGTGGGATTCATATAGTTGTGTTGGTGGGCTGGCACAGGAGCCACATGCGAGGGACAGAATTATCCTTTTGACGACAGAGCATTTGTTGCTAGGTTAAGTTTGTCATACCTGGTTGCTTCCAAGGAGAAGCAGCGTTTCCAAGGAAAATCTGCAGGCCTTCTAAGGATGAAGGGATTATTACAAAGTAGGGGGTCGATTTTACTGAAGAGTCAGTCAATCAGCCAGGAGAAATGCCCAACGACAGTCGGAGCAGAAATCCACTTCTGAGCTCACCTGGACCCACTTCATTAGCTCTGAATCCATGGACCAGGCAGCAGAACTTCCACCCTAGCTTGTCCCAAGGACCAAATGTCTCTGTCACCAGTTCTGACCATGCAGCGCATGGTTGCCACCTTGTATTACTCACTTATAGTTTCCGACTGTGTGATGGGTGTGTCTGCTTGGTGGAAAGTGGGTCACTTGGGTTTGGAAATTGATGTGGTTTTCAGTTCTTAGTCTCTCTAGTGTGGGAAGGCATGTGAGAAGGGGTTTGGTGTGTTAGGTGAGCCACTGTGGACATGTCCTACTAGCTTCCCAGAAACACACAGACATGGCTGAACTTCAGTTTATGTTGAAACCCTAGTCAGGAAGAAAGGGCAGTTCTGACACTCTCTGAGAGCTTTGCCCTGGGATGAGGATTCACTCTTCTCATTCCTAGGGCTATTATATCCCCTACTGGTAGATGAACTCCTTAGATTGTCTTGTTTTGGTATTAAATAGTCAGATAACATTACTAATTCTTATTCTCATTGGTTGACTATGTTATTCAGCCATCAATTACTTACTGAATGCCTATTATGGGCTATGCACTGTGATAGTATTTGGGGATATTAAAAAGAATGTAATATAGTTTCTATTCTTAAGGCTGTTTCTGTTTCACGGGGAAGGTGGCCGAGACCTTAGGTCATAATGAGAAAGCTGTGAGTACTGGGATAGAGGAGAGACCGAGATGACCTGGGGTGTGCGTGGAGTGGGGATGGATTTTGTTGACTGTATTGTTTCAGGAGAAAGTGAGCCGCGCAATGAATCCTAAAGGTCAGAGAAGGCGGAGTCAGAAAAGCCTTCTTGGCCAAAGAGCCACATGTCCTAAACAACATTTCGAAACACCAAGTCATGCAGAAAGGCTGAAGCATAGACTTCAGGGATGGGGGTGGGGAGAGGTGAGCACAGAAGCCTCAACAAGAGTCAGTTTGTGAAGGATCTGGATTTCTGTGATCTGACTTTAGATTTCATCCTGAAGAGAATGCAGATTTTAGTCTGAAGATAGCTGTTGAGGATTTAAACAGTGGAGTAACAGACTCAGATTTGTGTCTTAGAAATATAAGACAGCTGTGTGGCAGCCAGGTTGAGTATAAACTGGAGAGGGGAGGGAGAGCAGGCTAAAGACCTAGCCCAAGTGAGAAAGTTTGAGCCTTACACCTGTGTCAAGGCAGAAGAAGAGAAGAGGATGGGTGGGAGAGATGTGTAGAAGATTGACTCCCAGACCATACCTCAAAACTCATGGGATGATGGAGATGAGGCAAAAGAGAGAAGTGGGCTTTGATGTGCTAACCTGGACCTTCAGGACTGAAGGACTTACTCCTCCAGCTACTGGAAGAATTGCCCTTGGCTGAAGGCAGATACTTCGCCTCTTCCTGGAAAGCCCATATCCAGTGACTAGTCAACATTAGGATATAAAAGATACATCCCAGGTCCCTATTCCACCTCCACACAAATCCAAGAGCCATCCCAGCTTCAGAGCATCCTACAGGGTTGGCTGAACTCATGATTGAGACTTTATTGCAGCTCAATGTCTCTTTTTATTTTGATTTTTTTCCAATCCTGCTTTCTTCCCTTCCCTTCCCTTCCACTCCACAGGTGCAATCCCAAGGGCACTTTTCAATACGTGTTCTTATGCTAATCTTCATCTAAGATGCTGCTTCCTGGGAAACCCAAACCTGCAATGGATGATGTCCAACCTCCTGGCTTGTGAGCAGTGCAGACGGTGTCATCATTCACTGATAGGTGGGACATAGAAAAAGGAGGGAGATCATGAGTTCAACTTTGGAAAAGGTGAGCTTAAACTTCCTGAGACTTTCAGGGGGTTGGGACTAAATTTCAAGTGAAATGTGTAGACTGCAAGTTTAGATTTGGGAGTCATTAGTGTTCTGGGGTTAGTTCAGGTCTTGGGTTGGCCCCTATTCCAACCGGAAACATATATCAAATTTCTTGGAAATGGAAATGCAAGGATCCTCGAGTTTCTTCATCTTTGGCATCACATCTAGCTCCTGATTTCAGTCTGAGTTCCTAATTCATTGGGTTGTTTTGATCTTCATTCCTGCATACCTAGAATCTACAGTAATCCTGGGCTTGGTTCAGCCCCATTCTCCAAAATATGTCAGCTCCAGCCTTTCCTATATTTGCCCACTTCATTTTTATTAAAAATGACCCAATTCTCCAAGATCTGGCTTTTCTCCCTATCTCCATGATTCATTGTCATGCCTACTCCTGGTGAGAATCCTGAACATCCCAATGGCAATATTGTTAAGCTAGCTACTGTCAATTCCTGCCTACCTACTCTCTCGGCTATAGGTGGTGGTGCTTCCAACCCATAAGTCTATCAGTTTCCAGCATCCTTCACTGTTGGTTAGAGTTTTACTCTCTATAGTGTCACCCATTATCGGGGTACTACTATCCTGACTTTGAACGTCAATCTGTATCACCCTGGGCCTTTTTTCCTAGCTATTTCCTTGATGCCTGTGTGGTTAGCTGGTTCTTCTTTGTCATTCAGGTTGTAGCTTCAAATATCAGCTTTTTGGGGAGGACCCCCTTAGCCACACAGTCTCCCATAGCCACCTGGGTTTTCTCTATCATATCACCCTATTCTACTTTTCTGCATAGCATGTGTTACTATCTCACATTTTCTTATTTGTTTGTCTCTATGTCTTCTCCCAACTGGAATGTAAGTTTCTAAAAGGGAGAGTCCTTATGGGAATTGTTCACCATTCTGTTCCCAGCACCCAGAATAAAGCCTGGCACATGATAGGTGTTCAATAAACATTGAACAACTGAGTGAATGAACCTGTTTCTTGGCTGCTGTGGCCCCTTATTAGATTGAACACCTCTAGGTATTGCGTCAACTGGAATTAAATCTGAAGTCCTCACATGCTCTGTCTCCAAGTTTCTGGTGTGATCTGAGGCAAAGCCTGCCTGAAATATGACCATTTATGTTCTGGGAATCTGGACTCATCCCCTATCTCCTTGGCCACTAATTCATTTCATCTCTTGGATGATAATTCTTTCTCATTCTGTTTTCTCCTATACTATTGGCTTGATTGGTGATGATTAGCAGAGGGTGGTCCATTTATGTGAAACACCTGCTTCACACCTGTGATCCCATAAGCAGTCAGCACTGGGCCTTAGTGCAGGAAGCCAGTGGGTATCCTTCATAGCTGAGCGGGCTTCCAGAATTTTCTCCAGGAGTCAGGTATAAACTGGCACCATCTGCGTGACCATCTGCATGTCATTTTGCCAACATTTCATCAAACACATTTGCCAGCTTGTGAAAGAGACCTGGGGAGGCCTGGGGGCACCAAGGAGGGAAGATAAATAAACTGACCCAAGAAGAAGGCTGAGCCAGACATAGCAGTTTCCACTTTGCGTGTCAAGTTGTAATTCAATTGGCCTCTCTTCACGTGTTCATGAAACCAGCAAACACCAGCTTAAAAGATTGTGTTCTTGCTTCACTCCCATTATACTCCTCTAAAGAGAGTGGACAGAGGTATCAAAGATTATTTTACCCAATCCAGGGTTGAAAAGCACATCCTGGCACACCAGAGTTCCCGTGGCAGGGGACTAGATGGCATAAAGACTATGAATATGTCCCTAGTCCTTGAATCATAGCCAAGTCATTCATCCAACATGAGTCTGGCTACGCTACATGCTAATAACCAAACGTTACTTGGGTCAGTGATAAGACTCACAGAACCAAGATTCAACTCATTTGATTGCCTAAGTCTAAGGGGAAAAACATCAGTCAAAAGTATAGAGGGAACTCTAAAATGAAGCTGAAGGCACTCCATTTGAAACATCTCTTAGTTTGCAGGTGTAAATTTGCATGTATGATTCTGCCATCTTATTCCCGATTATACTAATGCCAAGCTATTGCCTCTTTGGGCCATTGGGCAATTTGCAACCTTGTTCATTGTTTGTCCTTTCATGAATTCAACCATTTGACACATTGACATGCTTTTCCACTGTTTTGTGCGGTCATAGGCATAGGGGATACAAAGTTGACTTCAACAACAGCCTTGCCTTGAAGGAACCTATAGACAGGCGGGTCCGGAGATGTATGAATAATCATTGCAGTAAGTACATAACAAGGGGCCTTTAACCCAAATTTGGGCAGGGGAGAAAGGGATCAGGAAAGGCTCCTAAGTCAGAAGGAACCTGTGCCCAGCTCTAAGGAAGAATCAAATTTAGCTGAGTACGGCGGGAAGGGGAAGCATGCCAGGCAGAGGCAGCAGGGTGCGCAAAGGCCAGCTTGACCACCGGTGAGGTCAGCAGAACTCGTGGGACCCCTTGAGCAGTTTCAGTGTGGCTGCAGTGGAGATTTGTGGGGTGCAGGGCGCGGATGAGGAGTCTGGACACCATCCTAAGGACACTGAGAGCAACGGGAGGACTGATCAGAGGCATTAGAGAATCATATCGAAATTCCTGGGAGATGATTCTGGGTGTAGTGTTGGAAAATGGATTGGAGGGGGACAGAATTGCACACTGAGGTCCCGGGCAGGTTGTTGTGTTGGGAGCCAGAAACAACTGGAGGGAAGTGGAAGGAGGGTGACTGGGCTGAAGGGCTCTAAGTATAGAATTTGCAATTGTGTGGATGTAGAGGAGGTGGAGCGAAAGGATTACACCCAGACTTTAGCCTTGGGGATAAGGATGGACGGGCATGCTATGAACAAAAGTAAGGGACCTGAAGGAGCAGCAGGTGGGCACACTCCTCGCTCTTTCTGCAGCCTCTGGAGGAGAAGGCCTGGGTCGGCCAAGGGGCTCCGAGGCCTGGGCAGGAAGGTTCATCTACAGGGGACTCTAAAGACCTCTCTCTCTTCTGCCCCCAGAAATCAGATTGCTGTTGAGTCCCCCTGGGAAGCCTGAGGGGGACAGGATGGCCACACTGGGGGATGGGCACCAGACACCACCCATACTGGGATACATAATGAGGCCACCTGCCTATGAACTAAAAAGAAATGTTTACGAGCCAGCCGAGTCTCTGAACCCTGACTCAAACTATGAGAAGGGGACTCCTGGCTTGTACTTGTTCACACGGGGCAGGTGGAAGAGGCAGAGGGCCAGGTGCAGGCTGGTGGCCCAACTGCTTTTCAAGGGCCAGGGAAGTGGATGGTTCTGACTGTGGTACGCTAGAGAGCCGAGTCCTAGCCCTTTGGTGGTGTAGGAAGCTGAAGAGCTACTTGAAAGAGATCATATGCATAGATTACACCAACACAGGCTCCGCTTTCTCTGGAAAGCAATGTCAAAGGCACTTCATTCTCCACCTGCATTTGGCTAATGGCCTGATTACAGCCACACTAATAACCTTCAAACACTCTCAGGAGCAGTCTTGGCTCTGAAAGGTGGCACCCCTCCTCCTTGCCCAATTTCATGCTTCTCTGGGACTGCAATGACAACAGCTGTTTATTCTTCCCAGGGCCAGAGTTACTTGGAGGAGAGGCAGATGGCTGTGGGCTAATTCCTGAAGTGCACTTCTGGGGACCATCAGCTCGGGCTCCCGGGCTAACATCCCACACAGGCTACAGGTCAGAGCAGGAACACTTCCCATGAATATAGATGCTGAGGAAGAAGGCTGATTGCTCTGTTTGGTAGGGCAAATCTGTCGCCCTGGGTGGGGAGGACATTTTTAGCTGAGATACGGGGTCACGGGGAAGGGTTGTCCCCTGAGCGTCAAGGAAGGACGTTTTAAGATTTAGGATGCTGGCTCCTTGGAGAGTGGAGTCACTGTCAGGAGAGGCAGCACAGGGAAGAATTGGTGTGTGCCATACCGTCCTTCCACTCAATTTCCTCTTGCCCTGAAGGCACCTCAATAAGACCTTGGCTGGCAGGGGTGCTACAGGAGGGGGTATATGGTAGCAAATAATGCACACCGACGAGCACCAGAATATCTTCCAGTTCCAAGGAGGTAGGTGTCCTGGCTCCTGCCTTGGGTGATAGTGTTCTCTCAGGTCGTTCTTTGTCCCTGTTTCTTGCTATTATCAATCCCCCCAACCTCTGTGGTTCAGCTCACACCTCACCCACTTACTCCTTGACCTCATTCCTGATGACTCCAGCCCACAATGAGCTGACTTACAAGATCTGAGGAGCTTAGTCCCTGCTGTGACCTTCTGCTGGGTACTTCATCAAATGCTGCCATGCTTGCTCATGGTCCTGCACGTGCCTCTCTCTCTCTCTCTCTCTCTCTCTCACTCTCTCTCTCACACACACACCCTGAGATTGTGAGTACTTTGTGGTCAGCACAACGCCTTTCCCTGCACATGGACAGTCTTTTGTAGCACTTGGTTAGTTCCGAGCAGCCAGCGTTCTGAGGGGTGGGTCTCCAGGACATCTGTGGGGCTGGTCACTGTCACTGGGTATTGTCAGGCTAGGACTGTGGGAATGCCTCTTCACAAGAGAGATGCCAATGATGACTGGTCCATGGACTTCTCTTCCATGTCTCTGGGCATCAGGGCTGGATGCTTCCTCTTCACCTGCCCTTCTGTAGCCCTTTAGTAGGTCTGTGGGAAGGGGGCTGCATACTGAATGGGGTTTGCTGTTTGGTTGGCTGACTTCCCACCTGCTGTAGCACTCTGGCCTAATTGTGATAGTCTTCTGCTAACAATGGTACATGTGGCAGGTGACGGTGATGGCCCAGGACAATGGCTTACCCATTCGGAGGTCTTGAACCATTCAGGAGCTTCCATGACTCTGTGCCTTTGCCGCGGTCATTTCCTTTCCCTGAAAGATTCCTTGACATCCCCTCACTAATGTCCACTTGACAAAAACCTGCTCACCCCTTAACCCTCCACTCGGATGTCTTCAGTCTTCCGTAGTGTCTTCCAACCTTGGCCCCAGCATTCCCAAGTGTTTTACAATTCCTTTCACTGTGGCGCTTTCCACATGAAGCCATGTTAATTTGTGTGCCCAGCCCACTGGCAGATGCCTGCAAACTCTCCCGGGGCAGACTGCACTTTCCCCAGGCTCTAGCCTGACATGCTGTGAGTACGCAATAGACATTTGTGAAATTGGACTGAGTGAATGCTGGTGGCAATGGGGAGACATCAGTATGTTTTAAGCAGAAAATCATTATATTTTGATAGTGCTGAAGGCTTTTGACCCAGGACAGGGATGTTACTACAAATAGTCAAGGTCAAGCTCTGGACTTCAGCTAAGGCAGAGGCAGTAAGAATGTAGCAAAGCGGAATGGACAGGATTTGAGAGCACGTGGGGCATGGAGGCTGGGGGCAGGGCTAGACATTTACTCTGAGGCACGGGCAGGGGGTCCATGGAGTGTCATCAGGGGAGTCTGTCGTGGGAAGAGGAGGATGTGGGTGTCTCCCAGAAGATAATAAACTCCTCCCAGGCAAAAAAAATTTCAAAGACCCTTTTCTTTTCCAAATCAGCAACATGAGTGCCTTTCAAATAAGGGGAATTAAGCTCTAATGCAGGGGTGCTCAATACGTGGATCACGATCTACTGGTCAGTCACAAAGGAAGTGTGGATAGATCGCATGACATTAAAAAGACATTTGTCTTTTGATTGGCATACAGGGTAGCCAATCTGACGTCTGAACTTTTGACACCCTATGCATGCGCGTTAAACCACGCTAACTTGTTCAGTTACATTGCTGCGTAGTTAGCCTTCAATTTATTTAAACTAAATACAACAAAGGGTATAAAAGGAGTGCCGTAGCTGGTCCGAGTAAGAAGCCTAAAACCTACCACTTTCATACAGAATGGGAGGGGATTTTTTTCACTATGTCATATTCTAAGTGCGTTTGCCTCATCTGTCTGTGTGCCATTGCTATTCCAAAGAAGGGAAATGTGGAGCGGCTTTTTCGGACTGTTCATAAAAACTATGACATTAACTTTCCTCTGAAAAGAGAGCTGAGAAGGAGAAAGGTGAAAGAAGAATATACAATATTAAATAGTAATAATAGTATCTTAAATAATGATAATATAAAAGAAATAAATTTATGTTTTGCATTTTTATTGTAGGTAGATCACTTTGACTTGGTCATCTTATAAGTAGCTCGCAAGCTGAAAAAGTGAGGACACCCCTGCTCTAATGGCTGGAGCAGGTAAATTGGCTGTTTGTGTTCTGGGCTGAAGAGAGAAGTAGACAAGCAATGAGTCAGAATCCATGTGTAAGGACATTTCCACCATTTGCTATAAGGACTGGGGCAGTTTAAGGGGCAAGGGTTCTGACCCCTGGAGGGAGAGATGAGACTCTTATCCTCTCCCAATTCCCAGGCCACTCATGCAGCCTCTGTGCCTCACTTAAAGGTGACACACTGACTTCTTTCTCTATTTAAAGTGAGATGTGATTTGGGTTTTGAGAGCAACGTCTATCTGTTACTTACTAGAGCTGATGGCCGGGGTTGGTTCGCCACTGATCCGAGCTCTTTCTGTCTCCTTCAGATCTGGAAATAGCTGCTCTGGGACACGAGGAAGTGATTTTCTCCTTCAGGGGCTGTGCTGGGCTCCTTCCAAGGACACCAGAAAAACCCAAGTCCCCTTTCAGCCTCGAGTGTTAGGCGGTGTTTCCGATGGCACAGGTAGCCAGAGCTCTAGTGTCTGGTTCAGTCAGTTGTATGGTGTCAAAGACACTTCTCCCTGGGTGCATGTCATCACACACATGGCCAGCCTACCTCAGGTTTTTCCAAATTACACCCATCTTGATATTTTCCAGGGACATCTCAGTTATTGCCTTGTTATGCTAAGAAGTAGAGCTTTGCACTAAATGGGTGTACTTTTCAGAGGTGGGTTAAAAATGGTCAGTTACTGAGGTAGGAAGGGTGGGAGACAGAGGTCAGAGGTACTGCTAAGATCTGGCGAATGCTAGGTCCTGCCCGGTGGCTCAGTGGATAGAGCGTCAGCCTGGTGTGCGGACATCCTTGATTCAATTCCCGGTCAGGGCAAACAGGAGAAATGACCATCTGCTTCTCTCCCCTTTTCATTCTCTCCCTCTTTCCTTTCTGCAGCCAGTGGCTCAATTGATTGGTTCCAGCATTGGCCCTGGGCACTGAGGATAGGTCAGCTGATTTGAGCATCGGCCCCAAACAAGGGTTGCTGGGTGGATCCCAGTCAGGGTGCATGTGGGAGTCTGTCTCACTATTTCCCTCTTCTCACTAAAAACAAAAACAAACAAACAAACAAAAAAACAAAAGTGGTGAATGCTACAGGAATGTAGACCCCTGGCCATGTGAACACATACAGAACTCTGTTTCTGCTCTGAGAGATTTTGCTCAAATGTTCCAAACTTAGGCACAGCAGACCACGTGACATATGACATGTCAATCTTTCAGTGTATTTGCTCAGAAAGTTTTCATGTAGATATGAATTTTATGTGGCTACGAATACAGAATCCTGGACAAGAGGAAATTATTGACAGCATTGCCATCACTCCTGAGTTAGCGTTTATGGCTTCAGTATTACTGTCCGGGACAGCCCCCTGTCGGGAACTGCAGGGCAGATGGGCATAAAGATGATTTTAATAAACAAGATGGGGGTTCAGCCTCATTGACCTGGGGGCCCTCGACCTGCAGCCTCATTATTCAGATCATGCCAGTGTTCTAGAAATAAAAGGGAGGAGTTCTCCAAGCAGAAGTCAAAGCCCAGGTATTTCTCCCACCTGGAAGACACAAGGCATCTCAGAGCCTTTGGCTTTCAAACAGGGGCCTGGATTTAGACTTCGGTGTAAATAAACACTACTAATGAAATTTGTTTGATAGCAAATCTCCTCCAAAAATCATCTTTTCTTCCCAAGGTACCCTGAGCAGCTTAGGGCCTGGAAAAGGGCCGTTGGACCCATTATGCTGAGAACCCCAGCTGACGGTGAGGAAGAGGAGAACCAGACTCCAAACCTGGGACCACAGCCTGCCTCTAAGGACCGCGTTGCATCACAAAACTATACTATTTTGAAGACATTGTTGAAAACGCTTCTGTTCCAAATCATTAACATAGACGAAAGGGCTTATGCTTCAAGAAAGCATCTTACGACATTACAGCTGTGTCCTAATCTGTCTGCTATGTTACTGGTGCATGAAAGGAATGCCATTATTGTGTTGGAGACCTGGGTCCCTTTGCTATACAGGAGCATCATTTATTTCATTTCCATTACCATTACAGGATGATGTGATTCAATGAAGACTGCAGGCACTTTTCGGAAGAACGGGTGAGCTTGTTTTGGGAACTCCATGCGAGGTGGGCCCGTGTGTTTAGGTGCCCGTGTTTGCATGGTCAACAGAGACATAACTGTGCTGGTTCTATAGGGCTGGGCATAAGGCTGTAAACAGAAAAAACTAGGGGGATAAAATGTGTGGAAAGCCAGAGGTGACGGGGGACCGCAGACAAAGGAGAACCTTCCTCGACTGCGTTTGCAGAGACCCAACGTGGTTGTGTGAGGCGCTTCACCTTGAACCCCACTGAGGAGTCTGGTGACTGAAAAAGCAAAGGGACATTGGCATCAGACTGTTTCCCTGAGAGGCAGTCCCACCAGATGGCCCTTGAAGAACGGGATAGGGAGCCTTGAGCCGCCCTAGGACGTGTTCCCAGAGAGAAGCGAGAGCAGAAGCCATCGAGCCTGGGGTCTGCTCTGCGCAGCCCACCACAGGCTGCATGGCTTCCACATGCGGCCGGCTCTGATTTCCTGAAGTGATGGAGTTCCTGCAGGAAGGTGCAGCCCAGAGGTGCTTCTCATGCAGTCTGGCTGGAGCGGGAGGCAGACACGCCCTTCCCTATCCCTCTCACTGCTGCCTCGGGCCACTGACCTGAGAACTCTGCCCCGAATCAGTTCTTCATCTGCAAAAGCATCACCAGCTACTTATTCCATCCTCTCCTCGTCCTCAGTGCCCTCCTCTGTGGACCTCCAGGTCGCATCTTCCCATGAGACAGGGACTCTAGTTACTGACTCCCCGGCTCTTCTTTCTTCTTCCATTCCACTTCCTACTGTCATTCCAAGTGACCTCACATTCACCAGGATGACCCTCATCTCCCCCACTCTGACCTACCTGTTCCTCTCCAGTTCAGCGACTCCCATGGCTATGCCCTGGATGCCCCCAAATGACACCACCTCTGAAATAGTAATAAACTCTGAAATGCCCCTTTGGACCACAACCTCCTATCACGTCACCATTTCATAGATTTTATTCCCAGGAAACCTGCTCCTCACCTGCAATCCCTGTCCTCATACCCTTTTGGATGGGTCTTTAATCTACTAATCCTTGAGTCACCAAGGGGCCTTATATTCTACCATAACATCTCATGAATCTGTCCCCTCCCTCCATCCTCACTGCTGGGCCCCGCCCTGGTGTAAGCCATCAAGACGTCTGTCTGTCTTTGGTCTCCAGTGCTGACATCTATTTATCCTTCATGCCCATGCCAGTCCCCCACACTCTGCTTGCTCCAGTCACGGGTTTCCCTCGCTGCTCCCTAAACAGGTCAGCAACTTCCATGTTGCCCCCTTCCTCATTTCCTCTTAGGGAGAGGTAGTTGCTCTTTGCTATGTGCATTCTATTTGTGCCTTTGCGCCTCTGCCTGTGACCCCTGGTTGGTTCCTGTCTAAATCTTCTACCAGAAGGTGTCACTTTTGAGGGCAAGAGCTATGGTTGTTCCACTCTAGAAGCTCAGCAGCTAGCACGGCTGCCATGTGGCCGAGCTCAGTGAGCACTTAGGGACTTACACTTCCCAGGCCGTGTCTTCCAGCAGCCCCGCCCCTGGGTTTTAGCAGTCCTACCCCCCCCCCATCTTCCTTGGGGACATGCACCCCTGCTTCCTGCCAGTTCTTCCTTCCTTGGTGAGCTGATTGCTGGGTGGTCATTCCTATTCTGTCATAACAAGAGGCTGGGCTGTGGAGGGGGCAGGAGGGGCAGCAGGGACTGGGGACTGGCACAGAACACTGTGTGAGTGGATTGGCAGAAGGTCCGTGGGCTTGCCAGCTGGTACCATGTGCAAGAGCCAAAGGGAAAGTTCGTTTCTTCCTGCCCAGTGCTCAGAGCCCTGAGTGCAGTTACGAGCCCGAGTGCCAAAGGCTGAGGAGTGAGGAGTGCCACAGTCGCCTCTGCTTCATGCCTGACCGGGGAGGGGCCATGCGGACATTGCGTGTGTGGGGGGTGGTGTTGCGAGCCACTGGGCATGTCCTGACAGCAAATGCCATGCATCCACAGCAGAGCGAGAGGAAGAGCCCCTGATCCAATTTGTAGTTTATCTTTTGCTTTGATCCCAATGTTTTCCTTTGTTTCTGACTTGATGCATTCCTCCGCAGGCTCAGCGAGTTCACTCTGGCAAGTCTTGCATGAATAGAAGTGTTTAGCTGCTCAGTAGATTAGCTCATAGTCATGTGCATGCATCTGTGTGTGTATGTATGCGTGGGTGTGCACACGTTCATGGATTATCCTTAACCCCTAAAAGGAAGAATCTTCCTTCCAGGTTGCTTTGTGCGGTGGCAAGCAGAGAGCCAGTGAAGGGGGTTGGAGCTGGTTTAGGGAAGGTCTGGGTGCAGCCCCACCGCAGTGCACAGACCTTTGCCCTGCAGGGAACAGAGGTAGACATTCTGGTTGACAAAGAAGTGGTTAGGACTTTATCTGGACTTCATTCAAACTCTCTTCCCATGCAGTTTTCAGGCTGAAAAAAACCCCCCAAAATTAGTCCAGTGGTTCCCATCTGAGTGTGTCTCAGAATCACCTAGAGTTACTCCCCAGGCAGTTTTATTGAGATTTAGTTGACATAGAACAGTGTATCAGTTTAAGGTGTACCACATAGACATTTAATATATGTTGAAATAAATACCACAATAAGTTCAGTTAACATCCATCAGCTTACATAGTTACAATTCCTTTTCTTGTCATGAGAACTTTTAAGACTTACCTCTTAGTAACTTTCAAATACACAATATAGTATTGTTAGCACCACACATAAGTGAGATCATATAGTATATTTGTCTTTGTCTGACTTATTTAGCATAATGTCTTCAAGGTCCACCCACATTGTCTCAAATCTCAGAATTTCCTTCTTTTTATGGCTGAACAATTTTCCACCATATATGTCATATTTTCTTTATTCATTCGTCTGTTGATGGACACTTAGTTTGTTTTCACGCCTTGGCTATGGTAAATAACATGGCATTGAACATAGTGGTGCAGATATCTCTCTGAAATAGTGACTTAGTTTCCTTTGGATATGTACCCAGAAATAGAATTGCTGGATTATATGGTAGTCCTATTTTTAATTTTTTGAGAAACCTCCCTACTGTTTTCCATAGTGGCTGCACCAATTTACACACCCATCAACAATGCACAAGGGTTCCCTCTTCTCCACTTCCTAGACAGCACTTGTTATTTCTTGTCTTTTTGGTAATAGTCATTCTAATGGGTGTGAGGTGATATCTTATTGTGGTTTTAATTTGCACTTTCCTGATGATTAGTGATGTTAAGCATTTTTTCATGTACTTGTTGGCTATCTGTATATCTTTGGAGAAATATCTGTTCAGTTTCTCTACTTATTTTTTATTTTTATTTTTGTTATTGACTTGTATGTATTCTTTATATATTTTGGATATTAACCTCTTATCAGATACATGATTTGTAATATATTTTCCAACTTCAAAGGTTGCTTTTTCATTTTGTTGATGGTTGTCATTGCTGTGTATTACTTGTTTTAAAAAACTTTTCCATTCATAGAGAAAGAGAGAGAGAGAGAGTGAGAAAGTGGAGGAGGGAGAGGGAGGGAGAGAGAGAGAGAGAGAGAAAGAGAGAGGCATCAAATCATAGTTCCATTTAGTTGTTCCATTTAGTTGTATACTTAGATTGCTTCTTGTATGTGCCATGATCTGGATTGAACCCTCAACCTCAGTGTGCTGGGATGACACTTTGTCCACTGAGCAACCCAGCCAGGGCTGATAGTAGCACTTATTAATATGAAAATTCCTGGGGTCCTTCTGGAGATGGGGCTTGGCACTCTGTATTTAACATTAGGCTGGACTACCAAGAACTGCCTAAGGCCTCAGAGCTAATGAAGGAAGATCCAAGACTAGATCCTGAGTCTTCTGATTCCATCAAGGGCATTTCCTCTTACAGCCCGAATGTCCCTGGGGCTTAAAGCTGTGGAAAACAAGGCTCAGAGTGAATACAGGAGAGTATATTGAACGAATCTCTTATTCTGCAGATCCACCTAATTAAATTAGTTCCCAAAAAGGGGGGCTCAAGGGGCTTGAATTCCAGAGTGGGCAAAGATGGCTACAATGGACCATTTGCCCTGCAATGACCTACCTCCTGCTGGCACTGTCTTTGACACTAGGAAGCATTCCAAAGTCCTCTGTGGCTGCCTTTACCTACTACTCTCTCACAAGACCTGCCCTGTTCTCTTGGTGACTTGGAAAACTAGGCTTGGATTTCTTCTTGGTCTGTAGCTCTCCTCCAATGGTGGGATTCAAATAATTTAACAGCCAGTTCTCTGCCCGAATGACCGTTTTAAGTATAAAAATACAATATACCGAAAGGTAGTTTAATATTTCATGCATTTAATACTTAAATAAGAACAATAAAAGAGATACACAAAACTAGGTTATAAGAGTTTTAAAATATTAATGAAAAAATATTAAATAATACTTGACAAAAAACAATAAAGTTTTTAAGATATTTCCATATTGCTTCTTGATTGGCATCCTCACTTCCACTTTTTATCACCTGTGGTTGGAGTGAACATTACTGCAGGCGCTTAGAATACGCTGTTGTGCAGATGAATGTTAAGAAAGAGTAAAGAATGTGAATTTGTCATTTCCACATTGGGCGGCTGCCCAGGCGCCCACCTAAGAGAGAACCCTGATTACAAGCGCCATTTTGACAACTGGTTCGCCAAATTCAACAAAAAATTAGGTATCGGTTCTGCCAAACCGGTGCAAATCGGCTGAATCCCACCTCTGTTCTCCTCTCACCTTTCTCCCCTCCTTCTCTCTCTCCATCCATCCTTTCTCCTCTTTCTCCTCCTCTTTTTTCCTCTTTCTCTCTCTTTCTCTCTCTCAGCACAGGCAGCAGCCGTCTGGAGATCGCTCCATAGCTCCTGCCAGGTGGCTCCAGGCAGAAATATAATTCATATACTATACAGTTCACTCATTTAAATGTGTAAGTCAGTGTATTTAGTATATTCTCACTTCGCCACCCCTAAAGGAAACCCCATACCCATTAGCAGTGACTACCACGTCCCCCTTCCCAGCCCTGGACAACCACTAATCTACTTCCTGTCTCTCTAGAGCGACTCATTCTGGACGTTCCATTTAAATTCCATCTAAATCACACAGTATACGATCTCCTGGGACTGACTTCTTTCACTTATCATGTTTTCAAGGTTCATCCTTGAGAATGTTGTACTTTGTGTCAGTGCTTCACCCCTTGTTATAGCTAAATAATATTCCAACGTATGGATGGATCACATTTTATTTATGTTTTTGTCAGGTGACAGACACTTGGGTTATTTCCCCCCCTCCTGTTGTAGGTAAGCCTTGATTGCTGTTGGCACATCAGTGGGAGGGATTTACCCCCAGGCCAATCTGCTACAAGGACTGGCTGCAATGACCTTAGAGGATCAGCTGTGCAGGCGCCCACCCCACAGAGCAGGCCGGTGTTTTCAGCAGTGCTCTGGTGCCCATTGAGTTTGTCTCTTGAGGGTGTCTCTTGTGGAGGTGGTTGGTGGCACTGAGACGTGGTCTGAAGCTGTCCGCTGAGTGTGTTGCCTCTGGGGCCACCCATTAGGTGCAAAACAAGGTCCACTGCCACTTGTTTTCTGCCTGGAGCCACCTGGCAGGAGCTACGGAGTGATCTGCAGATGGCTGCTACCTGTGCTGGGCTTGGAGGTGTCCAGGTAAGGCCAAACAGAGAACCAAGGCCAGCTGCTGGTAGTGCTGGGCCTGGGGCCACTTAGCAAGAGGTATGGGGCATGCTGAGTCCAGAGGCTGCTTGTTTGAGAGATCTTAGGAAAGTCTGATTCACGAGCCAAGACAGGCCAAAGCTGCTAGAAACAACTTGGGTGGGCCTGCACTTTGGGTGGGCAGTCTCAAGGATTCACTAGGGCGGGGGAACAGTGTGACCCAGGTTGATGGAGACTCAGATATGATGCCTGCCTGCTGGCTCTGTTGGGGTGAGGCTCAGAAAGGGAAACATGGCCTCTGCCAACACTTGTGTGAGAGAAAGCTGCCCCTCCGGCTATTGCTCTAATGCTGGACAATTCAGTTCCTCCCCAACTGTCTCTGGTGCCTTTCAAGCTGCTGCCCCAGCACTGGAGCCCAGAGGAAGTGAGTTTGAGTAAGTGCATGCACGGGCCCTCTAAGAGGAGCTGCCTAGGATTTTAGCAGCCCTCTGCCTCCCTCAGCCTCAATCTCCACTGATTTTTACAGCCAGAAGTTATGGGGAATCTCCACAGTGGAGATATCCCTCTTGATTTTTATCTGCCACATGTGGGTGAAACCAGCCCTTTTCACCCTTCTACCAGTTTCAGCGTGGCTTCTTCTTTAAACCCCTAGTTGTAGGACTTCCATTAAGCCAGGTTGCAGGTGGTTCTGAATGATGGTTGTTCTGCAGTTTAGCTGTGATTTCGATGTGGTTGTGGGAGGATGTGAGTACCGTATTTACCTATGCCGCCCTCTTGATCCTGTTATGAAGAGTTCTCTATAGACTGTATTGCAGGTACAAGTAACTGTCAGCTCTATGCTTCTCAAATATTTTCTCTCAATCTGAGTGTTGTGTTTTTCACTTTATTTTTTTCTTAAGTGAGAAGTGGGGAGATAGAGAGTCAGACTCCAGCATGCACACTGAGCGGGATCCACCCAGCATGCCCATTATGGGACAATGCTCTGCCCATCTGGGGTTGTTGCTCTGTTGCTCAGCAACCAAGCTATTTTTAGCACCCAAGGTGAGGCCATGGAGCCATCCTAAGCACCTGGAGCCAACTTGCTCCAACTGAGCCATGGCTGTGGGAGAAGAAGAAAGACAGATAGAGAGAAGGGAGAGGGGGAGGGGTGGAGAAGCAGATGATTATTTCTCCTGTGTGCCCTGACCAGGAATCAAACCTGAGACATTCACACGCTGGGCATATGTTCTACTACTGAGCCAACTGGCCAGGACCTGTTTCTTTCACTTTTTCACAGAAGTTTTTAATTTTGGTAAAGTTCAATTTATTTTTATTGTTGTTGCTTGTATCTTTTTCTGTTATATGTGAGAAACTATTGCCTAATCCAACATCATGAGATTTATCTATATATTTTCTTCTAAGAATTTTATAGTATATTAGTATCTTTGATTCATTTTGGTAATTTTTGTATATAGTGTGAGGTAGGGGTCCAATTTCATTTCATTTCATTTCCAGTACCATTTGTTGTACAGTTCTCTCCCTCATTAAATTGTTTTGGTACTCTTGTTAAAAGTCAATTGAGTAACCCTGGCCAGTTGGCTCAGTGGATACAATGTCGGCCTGGGGTATGGATGTCCTGGGTTTGGTCCACGGTTTGATCCCAGGTTCAATCCTGGTCAGGACACACAAGAGGAGCTATCATCTGCTTTTCCTTCTCCTCCTTTGCTTCCTCTTCCAGCGTCAGTGGTTCAATTGGTTCAAGCATTGGCCTGGGGCACTGAGGATAGCTCCATTGATTTGAGCACAGGCCCCAGATGGGAGTTGTTGGGTGGATCCTGGTTGGGGAGCATATGGGAGTCTATCTTCCCTCCTCTTCCTTAAAAAAAAAAACACTGGGGCACAATTTTTTAAAATTTGAAGTTTTAGAACTTTTTCTATATATTGCTACATCACTGATTCCAAATCTGAAATTTGTTTTTTGATGCATGCTCTAGTTTTTATGCAATTTTAATTTCTTTTTGTTACAGTTAATGGCATTCATTGGTTTTTAAATTGGAGTTAAAGGGCAACGACTCTTGGATTGAACATAACCACAAGGCAATCAATGCTTTACAAACATGACTTTTATGTAATTGTAGTTGTTTTTAAATGTTAAAAATTATTATCTGATAAAAACACCCTCTTATTTTGTTTTAAGATTGAATCATGGCTTCTTCAAGTAGGTGTAAATGTAAGAATAGTCCTGACACCTTCTGTTATATATGTGACTGTTATACACTTCAACGTCAAAGACGCAATATTTCACCATTTGTGACACGTGCATATATTGCCTATTTTCAAGTTCCCCTTGGCAATCAAGACAAGAATTGGGCTCCTCATATTGTGTGTCATCATTGTGAGGAAATACTTCATGACTGGACAAAAGGAAAATGCAAAGGAATGCCTTTTGGTATTCCCATGGTTTGGTGTGAACCTAATGATCACAGCAGTGACTGTTATTTCTGTCTGATCCATACAAAGGGCATCGGCAAGAAAAAATGGCATATGATTGCATATCCTAATATTCCTTCAGTAATACAACCTATCCCACACTCTGAGACACTCCTGGTTCCAGTTTTCAATGGTTTTATTTCTTCTAAGGACAAAGAAAGTGAACATGGTGATCAAGTGTATTTTGATAAGATGCATGAGGAAACAGTTGTAGAATCTGAAGGGTCTTCTTCTGATGCCAAGCAGTCATTAACCCCTCAGCAGTTTAGCCAACCCAAATAGAATGACTTAGTAAGAGATTTGGGCCTATCAAAGAAAGCAGCTGAGTTATTAGCCTCTAGGCTTCAAGAAAAGAATGTACTTCATCAGTCAGCTAAAGTATCCCATTTCAGGAAGTGTGAACAAAATTTTGTGGACTTTTTTTCCAAAGACAAACACTTTGTTTATTGTCATGATATTAGTAGTCTTCTCAGTCAGTTAGGTGTTACCACTTACGGTCCATGTACAGAATGACAGTTATTTCTTGACAGCTCTAAACAGAGTCTGAAATGTGTTCTCCTACACAATGGTAATGGTTATGCAGCAGTTCCAATTAGTTATTCAGCTCATCTGCAAGAAGATTATAATGACATAAAAACTGTCCTCATCTTTCTGAAGTATGAGGAGCATAACTGGATTATTTGTGTGGATCTTAAAATGGTAAATTTCCTGCTAGGACAACAGAGAGGTTTCATGAAGTATCCTTGCTTTCTTTGTTTGTGGGATAGCCGAGCTTGGAAGAAACACTGGACACAGAAGGAGTGGCTGAAACTTGAAGCTCTGGAAGTAGGGAAGCAAAATATTGTGAATGAACTTGTAGTTAATCGAGACAGGATCATTTTTACCCCACTTCACATCAAACTTGGCTTAATGAAACAGTTTGTTCAGGCTATGAATAGAGAAAGTGAATGCTTTCAACATATTATTTCTGCTTTTCCTGCCTTCTCTTTTGAGAAGATAAAAGCAGGTGTATTTGATAGACTCAAATTCGAACCCTCATACGTGATGAAGAATTTGCCAGGAAGATGAATAAAGAGGAGAAAGCAGCATGGCAGTCTTCTGTGGCAGTTACAAAGAACTTCCTTGGCAACAAAAAAGCAGAAAACTATGAACTTCTTGTTCAAAGGATGCTGTTGGCTTTCCGTGACATTGGATGTAACATGAGCATTAAGATTCACTTCCTGAACAGTCACCTTGATAAGTTTCCCAAAAATCTTGGAGCTGTTAGTGATGAGCAGACTACTGTTGGAGCATCAAACGAGATTGTCCTCAACAAGTTCACAAACGCAAGAGCTACAAATGCAAATTTTTTCCTGAATAGAATTTAAATAAGTTTTGTGCAAATTTTATGATTAAAATAAGTGTTTTAATATGTTCTATTTCAAAATTTTAGACAAATTCTGATGCAGTCATATCTTTTAGTATATTAGTGTATTAGTGTATTTACTGCATTATATAAATTACTATAGTTTCACAAAGATGATGCCCAAGAAGACATTCTACTTTATTATGTTAAACTTGAAAAATTTACAATAAGATAAAAACCTAAAATCTTGAATTGCAAAAGAACTGTAGCTTAAAGAGAAAAACTAATGTCAGATTTGAGATCAGCACACTCGAATTAAGTAAGAACAAGTGTTTTTGTGGATGCAACAAAAATTTTGTTCCCCAGTGAAATCAGTTGAGCATAAAGGTATTGTTCTAGATGTCTATCCTTAAACTACAATGTGTCCGTAAAGTCATGGTGCACTTTAGACCATGTGACCAGTCAAAAGTGCACCATGACTTTACGGACACACTGTATCACAATTATTGTAGCTTTCTAGTAGGTTTTGAAATTGGGATTGTCTGCTTTCTTTGTCCTCCTTTCAGCACACACAGCAAGGGCTGGGATGTGGCTTGAGTGGAAGGGTTGACTGGATGGGTTGCGGACATACAAGGAGAAGTAGGGCTGTGGGAATTACAGAGGACCAGGATTCAGTTCAGGTGACCTAGTCTTTAACCTTTGCACTGCTATAGCACTATGTAACCTCATGTAGGTCACTTGATATTTCTGGGTTTCTGTTTTCTATTTTGTAGAATGAAGGCTCTAGGCTGGTTGATTGTTAAAGGAATTTTCAATTCTAATAGTCTGGAGGCATGGGGCATTCCATTTCCATAGCCAAAATCTTCATCATAGAAACCTTGATTGTATTGCAAAGAATTCAGTAGACCTTCACTCGCTTGGAACTTAGGTATGAGACAGGAAGTGTACAAGATGATACTGCATTATCTTGTCTTACCAGATAGCAGTGAACCTATCGAAGACTGCCAAGGTCGTGTCTCAAAGACTCAAGAGTCAGCTAATAGGGGTTCTTACTGGCTCCAAATGGAACACTTTGGAGATCAGTAAGATAATAAATGTGCTAAATTGAAATACACTAAATACATTTAAGTTTATGAGTATATAATAATCTTTCAGAAACCCCAAATATTTGCAACTTCTGGATTTCGAGATCTCTGAGAGAACCCCCAGGGCGCCTCTTTCTGTTGGCCTGGTTTTCACAGCTGGCCCACTCTGCCCTAGATGCCTCTGCCCTCAGTGTCTGTTCCAGCACTTTGCTTCCAGGTAGCTTTTAATGCTTCACTGTTCTGTGTTCCTCTGTTTGGAGAAAGCGTGGGGGAGCTCCAGAGTCCCTGGTAGGGCTGTGCCAAGCCCTCCTTGCTAACAATAAATAATGCCTCACTCTGCTATGCAGCATTGCTTCCCTTTGTTTCCCAGTAAGTAGCTTCTGTAGGGTGACTAATCATGCGTTTTTTTTTTTTCAGAGTGCTGATTCTGTGGTCCTGTGCTTTCTCAAACAGAAGTTCATGGATTTTGGGGGTTTAAGAAGATGACCTTTTATGCAAGGGGTGTGGCCAAAGGCCCTGAAGGGTGGGTGGTCGTGAGGACCTGGACTCCAGGCCCTGCTCCTCCACCTCTTCTCTGCCTTCCCCTGGGTCTCAGTTTCTTTAAGTGTATAAACAAAACACAGAGAAGTATACTGCTGACATGTGCAGCAATATGCACTGTGTTAAGCGAGAGAGGCTAGACCCCAAAAGCCACATACTGTGCGATTCCCTTTATGTGACTTTTTGAAAAACGCAGAATGATAGGGTCAGAAAACAGATCAATAGCTGTCTGGAACAAGCAGACAGGGAGAGGGGATTAACCATACAGGGACACCAGGCGACTTTCAGATGGTAGCATTACTCTCTGTCCTGATTTTTGGTATAAGTTGATCAAAATTCATAACACTGCATCTAAAAAGGGTGACATTTACTGTATGTAAATTATAGCTCAATAAACAAACAACATGGAAACACCCATATTCACTATTGGACCAGAAAATCTCTAAGGTCCCTCTCAGTGATAATATTCACAGAGTCTCTACTGAGGGTAAGGTCATGGAGCAAGAAATGTAGGGAACGATATCTAGGGCCTTGTCTCATATTTAAACTTTCCTGCCATGATTCCTCCTACTCCGCCCCAACTAAGTCTTTCCATGATGTGAAGGGAGAAAGAAGTTAAATAGGCTTTATCTGTTTGATTGGCCATTTTAGGAACGAAGTATACATGTTATCTGTGAGCGTGTTAGACATTCTGAGAGGACAGGCTGTGCCCAGCCCTTCATCCTAGGTCTGAGGTTTGAGTTAGTGGTCTGAAGTAGAATGTAATTTTTCCCCTTCTTTTCCAAGTGAGAGGAAGGGAGATAGAGAGACAGACTCCCGCGTGCGCCCTGACCAAGATTTATTTGGAAATTTGGAAACCCCCATCTGGGACCGATGCTCTGCCCACCTGATATATATATAAATTTTTAGCACCTGAGGCAGAGGTTCCATGGAACCATCCTCAGCACCCGGGGCTGATGCACTTGAACCAATCGAGTCATGGCTGTGGGAGAGGAAGAGAGAGAGCGAGAGAAGGGGGCAGGGGAGCAGTGGAGAAACAGATGGTCACTTTTCCTGTGTGCCCTGACCCGGAATCGAAACTGGGACATACATACACCAGGCCAATGCTCTACCACTAAGCCAACCAGCCAGTGCCAGAATGTAATATTTATTTATTTTAAAATTTCCCACTTACTGACTTTGAGAGAGAAAGAGAGAGAGAGAGAGAGAGAGAGAGAGAGAGAGAAGCATCAACTTGTTCCATTTAGTAGTGTACTCATTGGTTGCCTCTCACACATGCCCTGACTAGGGATCAAACCCTGATCTTGGTGAGCCTGGATGATGCTTCATCCACTGAGCCACCTGGCCAGAGCCTGAAATGTAATGTTTTTGAACAAGAGCTCAGAATCCGAGTCCTGGTGAAGCAGCCCGGGAGCTATATCAGACAGTGGGAATCCACATAGATGGACAGTGCAGACTTATTCAGGGTCTGGAGGAGGAGCCCCTGGCCTTCTGTTCTGCTGTTTACTGAGGCCTAATGCAGGATTATTGATGGAGGCCATGCAAGTGACAGACAGTAAGGGAACCAGGCCCCAGCTGGGGAGAGGAAAGCAAAGGGCTTGTCATAGCAAGAGAGGCTGCTACTTTCATAGATAGAGCCCACAGCCTCCTCCTGGCACTCAGGGTTGGTTGGTCTTGGGGGCAAGCTGTCCAGTGGGGCTTTATAAATGTGTTCCACCTTTGTCACCCCTCAGTGCGTCTCTCAGGGACACCAACAGCTAAAGCCCAGCACCGTTTCATGAGCACTTACTTTGTGCCAGGCAGCGGCTAAGCCCTCTGTATTAATTTGCAATGAATTTAAGATTTCAAAATTTTATTCCTCTTTTACAAATGAGGAAACTAGTGCTCAGACTGAGGTGTATGGCTCAACCTGCCCTTCAGAAGCTGGTTTTGTCTGCCTAAATAAGCCAGACCTGGCTGGGCTAGCTCCACGGCTCCCAGGAGACTAAGCCCACGTCACTGAGGGACGGGGAGCTCTGTTCCAGGTGGAGCTCAAGCCGAGCTATTCTCCCCCACCCCCAAAGCCTCTCCTTGGCCAGGGAGGCCTGCCCCTGTGTGTGCGGGGGCTGGGACAGATCCTGTGGCTCCCACCACAGGTGCTAAAGGAGCCCCAGTAAGGAGAGGCGGGAGTTCATGTGGGTGCTTCGGCTCAGGAGGGGGAGTTGAGAGAGCTCTGTGGTCTGGTGGAGATACGCCCCTCAGAGGGCTTCTTGAATGCTTCTCTAAGCCACAGAGTTTGGAGGCTGCCACAACCCGGGGAAAGTCCCAGAATCACAGATGCCCATCAGAGGCCCTGATGGTCCCTTGGAGACTGGGACCAATGAGTAATTGGAAGCTGGCAGCAAGGGAAGGGACAGACTCATGCTCTTTATGCTAGAGGTCCCCAAAAGCATGTGCAGAGAGAGAAAATAGGGTGGATTTCAGACCGTCTCAGTGGGCACAGCTTTTAGCACTATAACAGCAGCCTCAAGTCCCCACCTCTGCCCTGGACCTGAAGCAGATCTCTGTTTTTGATGGCTAGCAGGATTGTGTGTGTACACAGTGACAGCTTGCTAAACAAAGATTCTGGAAATAAGCCAGGTGGCTTGAATGGGTAGGAGGAGTTCCAGGTTCCCTGGAGGTGGGGGCCATGATTGAGGAAGACAGGGAAACATGGATATTTTGTGGTGAGCCAGGACCTGAGAGTGGGGTATACTGAAGACCTGACATTTCAGGTGTTGTTACAGGTGTAACCTTGGTCTTGACCTTGTGGGGCAGGATGTCCTGCTCTGGGAGATGGCCTAGGGGTTGGAAGACAAGTTAGCTTCTGTGCAAATGTGACTGAAGAGTCATTTCCATGCCTCTGAGGTCATTTCTGCTTTCAGGAGCAAAATTTCTGCTACTGAAGCAAGCTGCTAGGTGCCAGCCCAATTCTTAGAAGGACAGAAGTAGCGTGTTTTCTATTTACTGTGTTCTCTTCCTCCTCTTGAGCCTGACTTCAGGCTCTTGAAGACCCATTGCTTTGGCACTAGCAGGAAATGAGACTCTCGCTCAGGAAACCAAGACCCCGTGTAAGGAGCACCGTCTGTTTGCAGCAGACTTTGATCCTGGGACTTTATTTAAGAGCAGCAGAGAGCTATCTGGCCACTGCTGCTGTCCGTTAGGCCACTGGGATTTGCGGCTGGGCACAGACAACGGGGCATAGAGACTACCCAGCCAAGGAGACCCTGGCAGAGTCAAGGGCTTCAGACTTCTGGTGATGCAATGGTCCCAACCTACCAGGATGAGTCCCACACCCCAGAGGTCTGGCTTCCTTGAGCTGTTCGGCACCCTGCCTGGGAGCAATTCCCCTTACTCATAGGTCATGTGTGTGCATGCGTGCATGTACTTAATGGGGCAGGGTGAGCAGTGGGAGATGGGGATAGGTGGTAGATTTTCAGGTACACCCTGCCCAGTGATCCCCCAAACCAAGGAGCCACACAAAGTTAGCTGGATTATAGTGGGTTCAAGTAATTTATTTTTAGATTGTACCAGCATGTTTGGTTCTGGGGTCCAATCCCCAAATTCCAGAAAAATAAACTAATAAGAACCACATGCACTACGAGAAGGCCATTCCGACGTGTCTGTGATCATGCGGTGAGTGGGCAGAGAATATAGACCAGGATTCCTAGGAGGGGACAGGGCCTCTCTTCCCAGTCAGATGGCAGCCCCTGGCTCAGAGCCCTCGTTGGGGAAGGAAGAGGACTGAGGCTGGGTCATGTGGACCCTGTCCCTTTATGGCCCTGGGCCTTTTATTGCTACATTTGCTACGTTGCTACTTTTTGGCCCCTGGGTTGTGCCCAGGGAATGCCTATCACCGGGCAGTACTAATGAGTAGGCTGCTGGCATCTGCTGTTGCCATGGTTACATGAGAACAAGCCTCTCTTCAGAGGGTCCCATGGTGAGTTATCAGGGATTCATTTGGCCACTATTGGACTGTGTGGCACATGGTCCTTGCTACATCCTCAACTCGGCCAACCCCTTGGACACCGGTCGCACATTATCTCCTCCACTCCAGGGTTTTCTAGCTCCTGGACCTTGCTGGAACACCTCCCTTCGATACATTTTTGTAAGACCTAAACACAACAGCCCTCATTCCTTTCCAGCTTCTAGAAAGGCTTCCTAGTGGTATCTCTTAAAGTCCATGCATTTGAAGCACAATGGGAGGGATGCATTTTAGGAAGAACATCAGCTTTCACAACCAGCGGCCATCTGGGTGGCAGGCTCCTGGTTCAGCGTCCTCTTGGTGAGGTAGTTTGAGCACACCAGCAATCTGCCAGGGGACGAGCCCCTAGAACATGTCCCTAGGTGTTCACTGGTCCAAGAAGCAACTCAGAGTGGTGAGAGTTCTCTTCTGGGTGCTGGCCTGTACATGACCTTGGCAGTGGTGGGCCTGGAGCATGGCCAGCTGACTGCATTGTTGGGCTTGGCCCTTCTGCTCTCGGGGTATAGCAGTACCTACCCAGCAGATCAAAGCATTCCTTTATGGAAGGACAGGAGCCCTCTCCCTGGTAGGGCAGCTCCTCTGGCTTCTACTGGGCATTCACTTGTGCCAACCTACAGTCTCTCTTCCCTTGTAGGCACATATTCAACACTTGGTGTCTGTCTTGATGGGTGGGTAGTCACGTCTAAGCCTGTCCTGATGCTTTGGCCATGGGGCTGCCAACATACTTGACCATGTGCCCTTAGTGGGAAGAGTCCCAGGCCCAGAGACTGTGTCTGTCAAGGGAGCTAAGGAAGCTTCTGGAGGCAGGATCACATGCATTGTTGCAGAACTGCCTTCAAAAGTCTAATCTGATCTGAATTGTTGGCTGTGTAGACCAAACCAATGAGGAACTGGCCAAGACCAGATTTTCCAACTGCATTTTCATTCTAAGGTCTGCACAGTAGACTGACCTTGGACTGGCCACCTCAGGCAGGGCAACCCCGTTCCACTCTTTATTGTTAGATGTGATCTACTAGGAGCACATGGTAGTGGTCACAGGACTGAGTATGCCTGGCTGGGAGGTGAAATGAGAGGGTTATTGCTCTGGGTTTGAATCCATCTAAAGTGCCCTTAACTCTATTGAGCCTGTTGAGCGGTCCTCCCCTCTGGATGTCCCCAGAGGTATTGAGAAGCTTTCAACCTGTTCTATCTTAAGGCTTTATACCACTTCCAGGGTGGGCTAAGTCTTAGGCCAGGATTACTCAGGAATAGAAGCCAGGGGACTGGGAAGTCAGCCCTGGCCTGTCCGCAGCCAGGGGAAAAGCAGGAAGCCTCTGGGCCCGTGCCCTGAGTAACTGAGGGCACAGAGGCACCTGCTGTTCTGGAACTTTCTTTATCCACATACCCTATGATGTCAGCACAGCCTGGGGACCAGTGGCAGGGAGGAGCTTCCTCTGCGCAATGCTGTGTGCAGAGGAACTTTAACTGCAATTTGGTTCTGAAACAGGAGGTCTGTGTGAAAAGCAAGATAAAAAGAGGGGATGGAAGGGAGTAGCACTCAAAAGATCCCGTAAAAATAGACAGGGCTTCATTTTACTTATTAGCCATATCTGCCAAGTGCCAGGCTCTGTGCTGAGGTTGTGTGGAACCTGTAAAACCACCTTTTGAGACACCCTGAGACCTCAACATATGTCATCTAGTTTGTACCTCAAAGAGAGAGCAACTACTGCCAGTGGGGGAAACTGAGACATGGTGGTCAAGAACCCACAGGGGCATAATTGTAACCAAGACTCCTACTGCCCACAGTGGCCCCACTGTGACAGCTGGTGCTCCGGGAACAGGGCTTGGTAGAATCAGACCTATGGCATGGCATAAGGGTGGGGGTTGAAAAGCAGGTCATGGAGCACCCAAGAGGCAGGGTCTGCAAACGAGCTTATGTGCCTTTGGTCACCAGCTGGTGAATTGGCCTATACGAGTAAAGAAATGTCAGTGATCCCTTCTTGGCTTCTATGTTTGATGTTTATATATTCCCATGGGAGATTTTTCACGTAGGGCCAAAAATAGATCAAAGGAGGATAGTTATAGTGGGTAGAGAAGTGTCTGAATTCAGAAACACATTGCTTAATACTGCTCTAGCCGTGGGCTCAGGGGAACTTCATGATAATGACGATGGTGAGAGCAGTAGCTACCATTTGCTAAGCACCTACTATGCATCAGGCACCTGACTCGGTGCTCTACATACATGACCTCATAGCCAAGTTGGCAGATGGGCATTTTGACACACACACACACACACACACACACACACACACACACACACACACAATAATGTGGATCTTTTGCCGGTATTCACAGGTGTTGTTTTCTGTCTGTTTCTTCCTTTGACAACTGGTATTGTTTAGCAGGTACCTTTGCTGGGCTGTCAGAGGCCATCTGGCCCTGGCCTGGTCCTTCTGTTGTAGACTTCCCTCCAGCTTCACATACCACCAGAACCTGGCCCAGCAGGAGCCTGGCCACACCCACCAGGGTGCCACAGTGTGGGGGCTGCTAGCCCTGTGCCCCAGTACCACCCGGTGCTGGGGACCCTTCCACCTTCCACCTGGAGGGGAGGATCCCAAGGGCCCCTGAGTTCATGGCCATGTTTATTTGGAGTAAAACGTGAGGGAACAAACCAAGGAACAGGGGCAAAAACCAATAAATTCTGAAGTTATAAATTTTTAAAGAGACAGTCAGAACCTGTTCGGTTACAAGCTCTTTCATCTACACTGGTGCTCCTTCTGGTGTTGGGCTCTGGAGACATCGGACGGGACCAGAGGGCACCCAGCAGGCCTGCAGAGACCTCTTCAGGAGCTGGCCTGTATGGGGGTTGACAGAACTTGCAGAGATCCCCACGCCGGCTCAGTGCTGATGACGTGATTAAGATGTGTTGCATGAGAGCAGGTGGCCACAAAGACGGGGGAGGCGGCAGGCGATGGGGACACAGTGGCTATAACTGTGGTGGTGGCTTTGGGTGCACCAGAGAGACAGTGGGGGTGGGGCGTAACACGGGATGTGCTCGGGGCCAGCTGGTCCTTCTTGCGTTTGCTGGACTGCATGATCCCCAGACAGTGGGAAGAGTGACGATAAGAATATATCTCAAGTGATGGTCAAACACCCCACAAGTCGTTCTCCCCTGAATGAGTTAGGGACAAGGACCTGTTAAGAGAATGGGGTGTCGGCGCACAACTGTACAAGGACAGGAGGGTTGTAAACAGGGGCCGCTGCTGGGCCAACCTCAGGCTCTGGGGACTTTCTCTCAGGTCCCCCCATTCACCCACTGAGTCTCCACACGGTCACCCTTCATCGCCCTCACTCTTTCTCTTTCACAGTGACCAGGTCGCCCTGTACGGAGACTCTGTCTGCAGATGTGGAGCGCCGCCGCCCGCTTGCGTAGTCCTCAGGCCCTGGCCCTGCGCTGGGAACGGTCAGGACGACTGCATCAGGCCGGTGAGGCGCTTGCCCGCCAGGGACTTTCCCTGCAGAGACAGGTGACAGAGAGGCACACACAGGTACACACACACACACACACACACACACACACACACACACACACACACGGGACAGAGACAGAGAGCCAGATAGGTGAATTAATTGTTGCACAAGCCATGGAGGCCAAATGACTTAGCGAACCGACCCCTTTGATCTCTGGGTTTGGAAGCCTGAGCTGCAGACATCGGGAACAACCAGGAGTCTGGGGCAGGTCAGGGAGGGAGGGAACGCTGCTGGTACTTTTTCAGGGGGTGTGAGAATTTTACTTACCCCAAACCAGGAATTTCAACTCTTAAGTAGAGCATCTCTTGATGCCTGTGGGCTATCCCTGAACTTGATTTTATTCAAGCAAGGAAGGAAAAGGTGGATTGGGGAGTAGCAAGATCAGGGAGGGTGGGCTGACCCAAACAGATGCAGGCTAGGGGTCTGGGCGGCTAGAAACTAATGAATGAATGAGTAGTCATAAGAATGCATAAGTCCCAGGCACCCCATCTGAAGTGCAGGTGAGACACACAGCCTTTGGGTCCTCTTGATGACCCCATTCCGAACAATGAAAGTGGTATTTGCCACGGGTGGCTCAGAGAACAGGTGAACAGGGGCCCCCGTGGGCCCGGACCGCATGCTCCTGTCGTCTCCTAGATCCTCGGCTCCCTCTCTGCAGGACTGAGGACCTCCATACCAGGAATTCTACACGCCCTTCCCTTAAAATCTGTGTTGTGTTTCTTCCTGAAAGGCAAGAAAATGAACTGGGCCGCGAGGCCTGGTGCATGAGGCACAGAAGGCCTGAGCGAGTCCAGTTGTTCACATGCCTGGGAGGAGGTGACGGTGTCCACGTCCCGCTACCCTCTCCAGAAATCCATAGCATCGGACAGGGGCCTAGAGGAGAGTGGCTGGACCCCAGCCGATTGATTGTGGTGTCTGAGAGAGCACCTGGAGCCTGTCCTATTATTGACAGGGAGTTGGTGACACCATCACCATCCATGAAGGGCAGCACACAGTGGCTCGTCAGACTGAGTGACCCTGTTTGCAGGGGCCAGTCGTTCCTCCTGTTCATTTCCAAGCGGGGTGGGTGAGGGCTCAGCGTGTTTACTGGGCTTGGCTGCGTGGAAGCTGGATGTAATTAAAAAAATTGATCAGGCTTGTGAAGCCTGGTGGGGTACTCAATAAACCTGCTGATTGATGCATTGATGGATAATGGGCATAGCTAACAAACAAACGACATGGGCTGTGACTTTGCTGGATGCAGCACAATGTGTCATCTGGCTTAGGGCTCCATGGAGGGACATGGCAGCTTGACTTTGAGAATTGTGATGGCGTGGATGGGAGCTTGTCCAGGACGGGAACTGCTCTCAGGAGCTATTGGGAAGTCTGCATCTACCTCCTCCTGCTCTTTCTTTCCTTCCTTTCACTAGCGTGACTTTTTCTCACTCCTCATTTTCACTAGTGAGACAGACTTTTCATTTCCCCCCCATCTTAAAATACACACACACACACACACACACACACACACACACACACACAATCTCCCTATCACCCACCTTATCTGAATCTTCAAATATACTAAAATTAGCCTACAGCAGCATACATTCATATGAGGCTAAGGATTTTTAAAAATCAGATTAAAAAAAAAAATCCTAGAGGGATACAGTGGCAGCCTTTGCAAACCACTAAGAGCAAGGTGGCTGCTCCCCTGTGTAGAGTGGGTTGGGTGCAACGCTAGCTCTCAGAAGGCAAGGGCTGACCATCCAAGGCTCCCTCCAGCCCTGGATGCTGAGGCACACTCAGCCTGCTCTCCTTGACTGCCCTCTCTTGGATGGAGCTCCAGGCATTTGTCATTCACTTGGTTCACCTGGGATTGTGCCTTCTCAAAGCAGGCCCGAAGGCAGAGAGCATGGTTTTGTTTGCGTGTGTGTGGTCCTCTCTGGGGAAATATGAGGCTGATGAGTCTAGGGACCCCATGGCTCAAGAGCTGTAACAACCTTCCCCACCCCGTTTACTGGTGTCCAGCCCTGCTCATATGAAAGGCACCTAGGAATCTTTCCCTCTTCTTGGTGCTTCTCATCGCTGCGGTAACCACACACCAAAATACCAGCTCCCACTCACTTCTATCCCTCCTCCACCCAGGCCGCAAATTACACATTATGTCCCCAAATACATATGTTCCAGTTTTGTCACACAGAGCATTTGGGGCTCTGATTTAGCTGGTGAGTGTGAAAATAAAATATTACTAAAGCTTCTCTATAACAGTCTGTCCAATGGTGTATGTTAATAGCCCAGAGACAAAAGAAGGTGAATTTCGCCAGGCATCCAAAGCCTCATTACAGCTTCTTCCTCATTAGTGAGGTCATTTTGGCTGGAGATGGGGCTGTGGGTTGAGGGAGGTTGGAGACTCTATTTCTGGAGGGTTATATGACTGTCTATTTGTTTTAGCTGAATTTGACCCTGAAGACCCCCATCCTCCATAACTCCCATTTCTATAGAGTGGGCTGGGCTGGGCTTGGAGGCTCTAATTAATCTCTTCCTGCCTAAATCCTGGAGCTAGCATCACTGCTATGACTCCAAGGACCTGTGGCCAGCCCATCAATCCTGCCCCTCCCCTTCCCCTCCACTGCTTCTATTTCTCCGGACTTCAGGGGCAGGGGGTGCAGATGGCCAGCCTAGAGAACACGCCCTGAGATCGTTCCAATCTCTCAGCAATCCAGGTGGTGCTCTGTGGCATTCTCTCTCCCTTTCCCCACTTCTGTACTCATGCATTTACCGAATGCCAGTTCCTCCTAAAGGAGGTCGTGAGGGTTCAGGTTGGCTTGGTGGAGGGGGAGGTGAGCACAGCTCAGCCCAGCTGCAATCTGTCTTCTGTGCAGTGACCTCCCGGGTGAGGCTGGAAGGTGGTTACTCATGCAGGACGCAGGCAGAGCTAGATGCCTGGCCTCGGGCTTCGGGGAAGAAATTCTGCAATCACTCTGGCTCAGCAGCTGCCTCCCTTCTGAAGAACTGATATTCCTGTAGTTCCCAGGGATCAAAGTGAAATCTGACAGCAGAGGCTACCTGTGATTCGAGAGGAGCTGCCCCAAGGTCTGTGCTGCTAGGGGCTTGCTGGGAGCTCCCGGAGCTACCTGCTCAGCCCAGAGAGAGAGTGAACTCCTACCCACACCCTCTAGGGCTCTTCCTTCTCCTCTTCACCTCGGTCCCTGCCTCCAGTTTGGGTGATTCTGTAGGAAACAGTCAAGAAGGAAGGAGTAGTTTTGCCTCTGCCTGCCATCTAGCATAGTTACAGGGAGAGCCTGTTTATTCAGGGTCTGAATGTGTGATGTTCCTCAGTGCCGGTCAGTTGGGAACAGATCATGGTGCCAGGAAACTGCAGCCAGCTCAGCCTGAGGCCTTGGCATAGCTGAGCGAAGCAGCTGAAGGTGGTGGGAAATGCTATTAGCAGGCAGCCTTTGTCCAAGTGAAAAAATATACAGTGATTGAGGACTGAGCTGCAGAAGGTGCATTCCAGAGACATCAAAAGCTTTGCATACAGACAAAGCACTTTTCACCTTCGAGACCTTGGGCAAAGTTTAATCCATTGGAATTTGGGATCCTTCGGTTTCATGTGCTGGGCTCGCAAACACCCACACGTTCCATTCCCACCCTGGCTAATCATTTTAGCTCTGTGGCCATCTTGACGGCTAGAAGCCTGCAAGAAGGTGGTTATGGAATCCTTTGTTTCTAAAAGGAAAGGCACAAAAGGAATAAGCTCCCTTTGGGGCAGTGCTTTAAGGTAAATCAACATGCTGATTGACATGCTGTGGCTCTGGGCATTGCACCTGCAGATACTAATCAACAAGCATGCACGGTTCCCAAGACCTGTCACTACTTACCTGGAAGACTGATGCTAAACTCTTTGGCTGAGACAGGGGCTGTGGCTCAGTTAGTAGCCCTGAGGTCAGATGGTATATTAGGGGGAGCAAAGCCAAGCACTATGGGCGTAAGCAGGACCCTTTACAATGCTAAGTGGGGTGGGGGAAGTAAAGACATCTGAGCTGCTGATGGGATTATCTTGCTGATTTGCCCAGTTGGTTTAGGACCAAAGGTACAGCTCTCGAGTCTATCAAGTCTAAATCTATGCCACTATGGGAATAGAAATTGACTGCCATTGCCTCTGGGAAAGAGGGTGAAATTGACAGGATTGGGGCACGAGGGAACTTTCCAGAGTGATGGGGTATAGGTTACACTGGTTCGTACATTTGTCAAATTCATTGACCTACACATTTCAGATGTGTTCCTTTTGCTATACGTAGTTTTACCTCAAAAGAAATAAATTAGAAAAAAAATCCTAGTCATCACATTTTGTTTTGAAAGTCTTCACTCCTTACTTTTTCAGTCGCTGTCCCAGGAGCCTTTTACCTAAACTCAATGTTCTCCCTTCAGGATAGGAGGAGCCCGGGTCCTCCTGTTAGGGGATCTAGAATTTGCAACAGAACGCATTGGGAACACTATTTCTAGTCTCCATTGATTCCTACTGATCACCCTGTTGTGACACACAGGCATTTTCATCCTTGCTAATAAAAAATGGTGTTTTGCTGAAGAGGGTTCGCCAAGTGACTTCAGCAGATGAGAAGTGGGAGGCCCCAGAGATGAGCTGTCCTCCCAAGGAGACTGAAGGTCATTGAGGAGTAGACGACGCTCAAGTTTATGAATGATGAGCACGTGTGGAATCACAGCCCTGGGGGAACGTGCTGAGAAGAGAAGTCAGGAGAGCTATGAGCCAAGTGGAAAGGTGAGGGCACTGACATGGGTTTGGCAGGAGGGAGAGAAGCCAGGGACCCGCCTAACTTCATTAGGAGACTTCCCTGGAGGTTGGTGCCCCTGGTGCCCCTTCTCTACTGAGCAAAGCAAAAGAAATGATTTCAAAGGAGAGCATAATGGACTTTTGTGGCGGCTCCTTTCTCAATGATGTTTAAAATTGGGAAGAGTGCCACTTGCTCGGGATAGTTTAGAGGTCTGAGGGACGCTGGCAGGGATGGTAGAAAAATCCATACTTAATATCGAATAGTTTCAAAAAGCTTTCAACTCTTGATCTCTTGTCACCCTCTATTAGACTTTGTGAGGCAGGGCGGGCTGATGAAATGGGAAAACCAGGTGATGGGACAAGCCAACAATTGCACGCTGCTGACCCTCAGCGCAGCTGGCCCAGAGCAGTATGGGGCGCAGGTGCGACTGTGTCCGGCTTTCTCACTCTCCAACAGTGAGGGGCAGGAGCCCAGTGGCCAGATCCATTCCCGGGGTCCGTGTTACTTGCCAAGCTTTCTGATCTGTATGAGCTAAATGGCATTTTATTTGGTTTAAAAATATTCTCTATTAGACTTTTTTAAAAGTAAGATACCACAAACATAAAATAACATCCAAATTAAAAAAAAAATCAAGAGATAGGTGAAAATTAAATTAATAAAATAGGTCACAAGCTAAAGAATTAATATACATTCATGCACATTTAAACCTGTTAAAAAATAAGGACTATGGTTAAAATAAAAATAATAGATTCTTCTGCAACAACCAACCATCTTATCTATAGTATTATGTTATAAACAACCAAGGTTTGCCGAATAAACAAGCAGGTTTTCCCGTTCTGTGGAATCTGCCAGCAGTCACGTCTTCTGAAAGCAATTCTCACATGATGTCCCTGGGACCACAGCAGGTTCAGACGCCTTGCTCTAGCCTGTATTGTCAACTACCAGTGCTTTTCATTTTTCCTTTAATTTAAAAATTTTTTTTTTTTAATTTAGAAAAGGTGAGTTGCCAGCCCTTTTATCTGAACTAAATTTGAAAGGACCAGCCTATCCCCTCAGCTCCCCAGGACTGTCTCTTTGAATTTTTTATTCCTGCCCAGTGGGGCTGCATCAATGTCTCAAGTGTCCTCCTCTTCAACTCACCCAGACCTTGGTGATGGCAGGGTGGGGATGGTCTCTGTATAGAGATACAGGTTAGCTGCCAAGAACAAGGTGCTAACAGTCACCAGTGATTGAACATTAAGCAGCCATTGTGTGCCAAGCACACTAGACATGTCACCGACACTTGTGTTAATGTCTACACCACCCTTGCCACTTAGGTATTACATTATCCACACTGGACAGACGAAGACACAGTCTCAAATAGAGCTTGAGTTGCTTGCCTGAGAGCATACAGCTAGTCAGTGGCAGAGCTGAGTGGGCTGGCCTTCATGACCCCTATGCCTTCTACTTTGCACTTGCCCATCATTCTAAAAAAAGGAGGCAGATGGCAATGCTCAGGGACTAAGAACTCCTCCATGTCCACCCATACCACACCAGTGATGGCTGCTGGACAGGCCAGGTAAAGCCACCACTTGTGTTTGTGGCCCTGTGTTATTGGTGCCAATGCCTCTGGGATCCCCATAGCAACCGTTCCGGGGAGAAGAGAAGCAGGTGTGATGTTTACCTTTCTAAGAGGGGCTGGCAGAGCTGTTTTACTCCAAGTAGAACCAAGTGCCTAAATTGGGGTGTCTCAGCCAGGCTGGGGAAGCCCTCCCTGGCTGTTGTTCCCGGCATCTCCAACTGCTGTCTCCCACCATCCTCGTCACTAACAGGGCTCTCTGCAAAGGCTGACCTCTGCCTGTTAGTTTTGGTGAGTGGTGGGAGACCTTCCTTCCTGGTCTCCAGCAGTGCAGGGACAAATCTGGAACCCGGCAGGCATGCCAGGAGTGACAAAGGCTCAGCAGCTGTGCCCCACTCTGGTGGCACAATGCCCAGCACAGACACCCCAGCCTCTGTTCCAAGTTGCGCACTCCCACTTTCCTGCTGCTGTTTCTCATTGTGCAGGAGAAATGCCCCCTTTTTACTACCGGATCTCTCGCATCCCCTTCCTCTAGTTCCGACTGAACAATGCCGGTGCTCTTTCTACGCTCTGCCTGCAGGAAGTCCAAGTCGGACTCAGGGGCGGAGCGGAGGCGGGCAATCGCTCACAGGTCCCTCAGCAGCATGCCTTCTGGTAGCCGTGCAATGCCTGCTTCTTCCTCTCCTCCTCCTTCCTAAATCTACTTTGGCATCTCAGTTCTGGTTTGCTCCAAATTAGGCAAAGGTCAAAAGATGCAAAGAAACAGACACATGGCTGTGTTGCTATTGGCAACAACTTGAATGCTACATTTTTCCAACTAAGAAGTTCAAATGACCCCTGACTATGGCTACCAGGGTGAGTGCCACAGTAGTTCAGAGGACAAGATAGCAGGAGAAATCACTTGCTTGGCAGTGTGAGATTCTGCCAAAGACTCTAAATTCACCCTCCTTAGGTAAGCACTTCTCATCCACAAACATGTTCACCCAAACATACCATTGGGGGAGGGGGATCCTTGGTTAAGCCTGCTGCCACAGCAGAGATTTGAAGTCACAGGCAGTCAACATGCTGACCACCCCACCACCACCCAGAAGCATAATCTTTCCATGAGCGTCCATTTCCATTCGGACACATATGCAAAGAGAGCCGGCCCCTTTCTCTTTCCTCCCTACCACCGGGAATGCAGCTTGGCACGCATTTACCAGACATGTATTTCTAACCTGAAAAAGTGCAGCAGGTCAAGTGGCATTTTAGAAGAAATCTCTGGATAGAAACTTGGGCTGATGGAATTCCTAGCCATGGAGAACCTTCCTACTTCCCTACAGGTCCTTTTCACGTGTTGCTGCAATGCTTTTGGTCCCTGTGGGACGGTGGGTGGGTGGTTGCCCAGCCTTCTTCCCTATGGAGGGGCAGGCAGAGCTGCTTACTCTAATTAGAACCAACTACACCGAATGCGAGATTGCCAGGCTTCCCACAGGACTTGGCTGTGGGCCGCGAAGGAAGGGTTATGGGAACTTCTGCCATGGAAGCTGTATCTGGGAGACGAAGCCTAAGGATGCCGCTGTCGGATTTAAAAGCATCTTCAAAGGATGTGGACCTTTCTGCTAGGGGTCCAGGAGAAGTGAGTTCAAGGACCAATACCTAAGGACGTTATTTGTAACACTGTCTTTGGGGCAAGGGATTCAGTGTCATCGCTGGACCCTTCAGCTCCTTGTTTCTTAAAAAGAACATACTATGGGTGCAAACAAACGGGCAGGGAAAATGCGGACACCAAAAAACTGGGTGCCGCCCCAACTGACCATGGAGCGAGGGGGTGAAAACAGGAGTGGTGGGCGGAGACGAAGCCACGGACAAACAGATCCATCTCTTCCGAATCCTGGAACACCTTCTGTGCAGAAGGATCCCAGAGAAGGTTAGAGAGTGCGGACGCCGGGGTCACTCACCCACTGCTGGAAGGAAGCCACCTCGGGGGTGAAATGCAGCGGCCATTCTGACTCTGCGCCAGCAGCACTAGGCAATTGTGTTTTTAGGAAGGGAAGTGAAGAATAACTTATCCAGCTGAAACCATGAAGACCTGTGGCTTTAGGGGAGCCCCTGCCCAGACACACACACAGCTGCAGCGGACATGCAATCCATGCACACAGGACATTCAGGTCTGCAGCGTATGTTATACACGTACCATACACTGAACACGGAGGCATCCATCAGGCAGGTAGTGCAGGCATCCGCGTATACAGCTGTGCACACGCCCATGTGCACGTGTGCACCACAGCCACTTACATAAGCATCTCATGCAAGGTGCAGAAGCAATTCATGTGAATGGCAGTAGAGCTCTAACATTGGGCCCCTAAGATGCCAATCTTTGACAAACACTGTGAGCTGAAAGCATTTACCTTAAGATACATATATAAAACCTGAATTCTCTCCAGGAAAAAGCCATTAGTGTCAGTGGAAATGTCCTCCCAGCTTCTGTTTCTGTCAATACTATCAGCAGTAGGAGCGTGCACTTCAGGGGTCTGGTTTACTGGGATTTCCAAGCATCTCCTGTCACCTGCTCCTGACTCCTCTAACAACCCCACCTTGTAGTTCATAATTAAAAAGAAATAGAAGCCTTTGTCTCTCTGGCAGATGGAGTAAGTAGGCTTGGCGAGGCCATGTTGCTCAGGGTGGCCCTAGGCAGGCAGAGGGCTGGGAGCAGCTGGTCCCGGGGAGCGAGGCTTCTGCTGTGCTGAGCACTGCATCTGGAGGACTGGGCTCCATGCTCTTATCATGGGGAGACCTATTCCTGATCTGTGTCTGGAAGCAGGGGGGGTCTGGGGTCCTGCACCTCAACAGGGGGGCAAATGCCTGATCCTGACACGGCATGCAACGTTCAGGTGGCCCTCCCCACCTCCTGCCACCACACTGCGGGGACCCCACGGCTCCCACAGCTGCCAGGAAGTGCTTAGGGGCCCGGGAAATTGATCACAGGGCAGACGCTGGCTTGCTGGGCACCACAGTTCCTCCATTCTCAGGGACAGCAGAGAAACTGGCTCTCTGGATCAACTTTAAAAATAAGTCCACAATAATTACTGGTATTTGGTGAGTCATTCATTGAGCTGGTCACTGTAATAAATAAATGTGCTTTGCACACATTGTCACAGATGAGATACCCACCCACCCATCCTGAACTACATGATACCTACCTTGCAGAATATTCTTGGAAATCAAATAAGGTCATAAGAGCTAAGCATGGGATACAGACCATCATAAGAATAAAAATAATAATACAAAAAAACTATGCTTGAGCATACACACTACAAACACTGTGCTAGGCACTTTATGTATATTTTCCCATTTAATCATTTACTATTCTCTCTCCTTCACAGAGGAGAAAACAGCTGCCCAAGTCACCCAGCTAAATGGTGAGGCTGGAGTAGAGGCGAAGTACTTCTCAGGCCAAGCCCAGCATGATGCAGACACCCACAGTATAAAACAACGATTCCCAAGAAATGGAAGCCAACGAACTGTCACCCCCTCATTTAATGCCAACAGCCACTCTGGGTGGTAGGCTTTGGTATACCCACCAGGCAAGTGAGTAACTGCTGGGGTCTTACTACAATGTCAGGTGGAGAAACAGGATTCAACCAGGGCTGCCCATCTCTAACTCAGTCACCTGTCTGTATACTGGTGGGTGCGAAAGGGGCGTTGTTTTCAGTGGGCAAAGCCAGAAGGTCACCCTCAGTAGGGACTGAGAATTCAGTTGGGGGAAACATTGCTGCCAGGTTTTTGACAATATTTAACCCCAACTGGTTGGTGGTGCTCAGTCACACCCCACATGGCTGGTGACTGACAGATTCAGGAGAGTCTGGATGGCTCAGGGCAGGTAGCCATGAAGGGCCAACCGGAGCCGCTGCCAGGGCAAGAGGTGCTCACTGTGCGTCATCTGTGTGGTCCTGGGCAGAATGGGAAAGAAGAGGGCCCTGTCACCAAACCTGAGCAAAGCGGCTGAAGGGCCGTTTGGGGGCTCTGGTGGCCACCACCCCACCTGCACCCCTTCCTGGAGATCCTTCTGATAATGCCCTGTAGATCTAGAAACAACTCAGGAAAGCTATGATTGAGGGCTGGCAAATGGTGGGGTCTGCAGCTGTCATTACGAAGGAAACCTCCACCCAGCCTATGACCTCTGGGTGATGATCGCTCACAAATGCTAATGATCGACTCCGTCACATATTTAGAATTATGGATGCCCTGGAAACTTCCAGCATCCTCTAGGAGAGAGAACCCATCAGGATTTCCCCACTGGTTTTGCTGCACATTACAAGGTTGGGTTGGGTTTTTTATTGGCTGCTCTATCTCCATTTCTCAACTTAATCTGCAATCCCTCGATCCTTGCTCAGTGGTCCATCTTTCCCCATTAGGCATGAGGGTTCAGATGCACCCTGCTCTCACTGCTTGAGAAAGGCAAGGGGAGGGGGGAAAGTGCTCTCCAACTCTATGAAAAAGTAGGGGTGTCCCCTGAATCCCCACATCTCTCTCCCCTACTTCTTAGATCCAGGCACCAATCCTTTCCTGACAGTTTTAAAGGAGTGTTTGAGAGAATACAGTAACAATTGACTCTGAGTTTTCTTTAGCTTTAAAATGTCTTACTAAAACTTTACTGACATTATCTAGATCACCATGTTTAATGAAAGACCTCAAAGAATTTGAAAAGCAAAAGATGAGGAGAGGAAAAAAGCCAAAAGCTATAATCACCCTAATTATACAATCCCATGATGAGCTGAGAGCAGCCCTGGTGAGGCCTGAGAGAGAGAGAGTGTCTTTGGAATCGGGTTGGTCCTTAGGACTGCTGGGAAGAGCGTGTGACCTGAGAGCCCTTCCCTTCCTGAGTTGGGTTGAAGAAGAATCGCTAAGTCAGGGCCCAGGAGAGGGGGCCCAGGGAGGACAGTGTCTCCCTGGTCTAAGGCCTTGGGGGCATGTTCTGCTCCTGGCCAGCCAGAGATGCTTTTGGTGGCAACGTGCCCACCTGCAATCTGCAACTGGCTTTATCACCTTATCTGCTTTCAACAAAACGCCTTTTCTGGATGGGAGTAATGGCAGGCCATGCCTTTTCCAATGCAGAGCCACGGCGCCTGTGCACACGCCCACCCAGCTGTGCTCAGTCGGACTGTGCCACAGCCGCGCAGTCTCCCTGTGCCAACGGGCACTGTGTCTTCTGCTCACTGACCTCCATTCAGGCATTCGGGGGGAGAGCCCTGTTGTCCAGATCTCAGCTGCAGCAGCAGTAGTCGGCTTAAAAATAAAAACCCCCAAACTAAAACCCTCAAACAGGCAAGGATGAGATGTGGAGAGCAGTAATTCTACTCCTGGACAGTCTCGCTTGCTTTGTGTTTTGTCCCCTGGCTTTTCACCCTCGAGGCAGTGTCTCTTCTGACTTTTGGATCCCTCTCCTCCAGTCTCAGCAAACTTCCTCCTTAGGACCCATTCTACTTTTCCAGGGCTTGTTTATAAGCCAGAGAATAAAATGGGGGAGGATCCATTCAACAGAGACTTACTGCCTTGGATCCCAGTTGGAAGAGATGATGGAACCCAGTGCAGAAACCTGCTCTACAACATCCTTAGCCATTCAGCTTCTGAGCGTTTCCAGGGAGCTCACTGTCCCTCGGGGTGACATAGTCCACTGTTGCGAAGCTGCTACTGTTAGACTCCGCTTCAGTGGAGTGACCCTCCCCAATCTTCTCCCCATTTGTTCTAGCTTTGTCTGGAATAATCCAGAAATGTTTGCTCACTCTGGAAGACAAACAAGTACATCTCACGACAGTTACGGAGTCTCCTTAGGGGCTAAACTTTATCTGCTTCACTCTGATGCTCCAGTTATTTCTTCTGAACTTCCTCTTGATTGCTGAAGTTCCTGATAAAGTGTGGAGGCTTAGAACCAAGGCTCAACGTGATAGAGCAACACAGGAAGCCGTGAAATGCTTCTCTGTTTTTTGACCATGTCATGTTTGTCATCGAAGCTTAAAGTTGTTTTTAAAAAACTGAATGCATCCTGCTTTTGCTTATATTAAGCTTGCGGTCAACTACAACCTGAGAATATTTTTTAACTTGAATTTCAGTGAAGGATTCACATGTCAACCTATAGTTGTGAGACTGAATTATTATATTTTTAAACATAAATTTTATCTAGTTAAGTTTTATCTTGTTGTTTTTGACCCATCATTCCACCTCAAGGGGATACTTTTCAAATATAATTTCATTATCTATGAAATCAGCAATACCTTCCAGGTTTGGGTCTTGGAATAGGATGGGCAGGCATGTTTTGTCTCTACATCCAAGTCTTCAGAAAGCACGCTGGACAGGACAGGGCTGTGGCTGAACCCTTGTGGCCACAACCAGAAACTGTCTTTTCCATTGACATAGATCTATGGATGTGTGCTCTTACCAGCCATTGAGACACTGTGGATATATTGCTTTACCTAATTATGGGCAAACATAGAGGGACTAAAGGTGAGGGGCAGAGGGGCAGAAATGGATTTTATTTTCAACTTTATTGCACTAATATCAGGTCACAAATAACTATTTTTTTGAAGCAGAGGATGAAGGTATGATCATTATCCTTCTATAGTTACCCAGGCTGATGGGAGGGGTGGAAAGTTGCTGCCAAATATTATACCAGCAAAGTTCATTCCTGTTTGGGGCTGTGGTACCATTACTCAGGCCAAAATAATTTGACTGTGACTAAGGGCCATGGAAGAACCACTGCGATGTGTCCCCTACAACTGCCGGGTGGCCAACACTCCCAACCCTGTCTGCCTTCCCGTCCATTAAGGAACTGCTGAACTGACACCCAAGGGTCTTTCTCTCCTTGGCCTTTGGGTAACATTACCAACCTGAAAATCCTACTGCTCTGAGCTCCTCTCATTGTCCCATTCACCGTTCTGCTTAATGGCAACGTTTTACAAACTGTTCCTATGTACAGATTTGTATCCTGTCCTCCTCCCAGAATGCCATGTTTCCCAAACTCAATTACAACCAAAGATACTCATGTGCTGCTTTCAAAAGGGGAAGACTGAGTAGTTCTCATCAGGAGCTCATTTTGGAAGGAATGGCATGGTGGTCTCCCTTCTCAGCCTTCGAAGTCCTTAGACCTTGGGCTCTCTGACTTCTAACTCTCCAGTCTGGACACAGGCAGAGTTGGGTCTCTCCTCCCTGACCTTGACTTTGGCTGTTTCAAAGCCTAACGAATGCCTGGCGGTTTCTCTGTCCTGCCCCTTGGGTGGTGCCATTGTCCCCTGGCAGGACGGGTAAGGCTTCCGTCCTCTGTAGAAGTGGGCGTCCTTTCCCCCAAGTGGTCTGCCCTTCCCGAGGTTCTTCCTGCTGAGGGCCCTGGAGTCACCTTCACTCTCTGTCTTCTCACTGGACAGATGGGAGCCCGGAGCTGTCAGAAGTCCGACTAGACGAGTGACAGGGAACAGGCTGAAATCCCACAGCCCCCTAAGCCACTTCTAAAGTGAGAGCTCCTTCTAGAAGGATGTCTTTCCTGAGTGGGGGATGGGAGGAAGGCTCTGTTATGGCAAAGGGCTGCAGGTCACCTCCCGAAATAGCTTCCTGCCTGGCGCACACGCACACAGCTTGCCCCCAGCCTGCCTTACAGAGACTGGCAGGGGATGCGATTTGGATCCGAGTCAGTGGCTGTAAACACACAGCTGTGCCTTTCTGCCTCAGAGGACCTTGGTTTTCACATGACTGCTCAGCACACGGGGACCTGGGGGGGTGGGGCAGAGAGGGCCTGGGTGGGGGGAGAGGAGGCAGGGGGCTGCCCCGCAGAGCCTTGCTCACCCTAAGTGTCCCCGCGGGTGGGGGGGCTGAGTCACTGCTGCGTTTTTTTTCTCTAAGTGGTACTCCATGGGGAGCACGCCTTTGACTGCTTTTGGTTGACAGGTTGAACCATCAACTGCAACAGCTGGCGAGGGGGGAGGGAGGACGGTCCTTTTCCCCCAAAAGTGGCAGGGCCTAGGGCTGAGTAACTCAAAAATGACAATCACTGTCCCTTTCTGATGAACAAAAGCCTCCCTCCTCCCCAGAGCTGCGGAAGAACCTTCATCCCTGCTGTGCTGGATCATCCCTCCGTCTTCTCTGCATCCCACCAGCCAAGCTGATTCGGCTATCTTATGTTTCCTAGTTTGTTTATAAAAAATAGACATTTTCAGTTACAAACCTATAATGTTAAATATGCTTTCTCAAACTTTACTTAGAGCCAAGATGGAGAGGGGTAGAGCCCGGAGGAGACTTAACATACCACTGACTGTAACCAGGACTGCCCAGGCTGGCTAACTTCTTTTTGCCCAGTACTAAGAGAGGACAGGGACAAGCTGGCCCAGAGTTCTCCAGGGAACCGGGAAGTGTGCTGACAGGTGGGTGGCAAGGGGATGCTGAGGTCCTCAAGTGCTCATATTTCATTCTTTCCTATGCCCCACAATGCACCACGATGCAGCAGCACCCACAGCTCAACCTCCACCTCCCGACGCACCAGGCTGGGTGTCCATCTCAGGAGGGAGGGGACTGAAGAACTGGCAACGTTGCCCTCCTGAGCAGTGCAGTGGTGGGTGCGAGCCTGTGCCTTAGGTAGCCTGAAACATCTTAGTTCTGGTGCTTTGTCCTCAAATGCCCTGGCTGAGGGCTATTCTAGCCATGGCTTATTTCCTGGCCTCAGCGGCTGGTGGGCACTTCCTGGGCAGCAAGGCAGCTCCTCTCTCATTCAGAGAATGATTAATTAGCACAGGTCAGAAAATGGAGGATGGAGAGAAGCACAGACATCTAGACATTACCAGTTGGAAAAGCCCAAGCCATTATATAAAAGAGAAAACCAGTGCTCAGAGTGGGCTAGAGATTTGCCTGAGGCCACACAGCTAGTAGGTTAAGGCTAGAAACAGGAGTCACCCTGCATGAGGACTGCCAAGGAGTCCCCGAGAGTCCCAGGAGAAGTCCTCCCTGCCCCAACGAGGAAGACTTTCATGCTTCCCCTCACAAATACTGCTATGGAAGTCCACTTCCATCACCAGGCAGGCTGGGGGTCACTGCTGGACCTCAGGTCTCTCATATGGAAGACCCTGGTGGTCTAGTCTGTGGCCCAGTGTTCCCAAAGGGGCCCAAGGACTATTTGCAATCAAACTCAACCCTGCATAAAGATTTTTAGCCAATCATCTCTTGTTGAGGTCTGGAAAGTATATTTTTTCAACTGAAGTCGAAGCCCTCTGTAGGCTCTGCTGGGTCTAGGTATTTGAGAACTCATTCCAACAGAGTGCATGGCTGTTCCCTGTGGTTGGGGGAGGGGACAGCAATGTCCTCTGTCCTCTGGGAGGGAGCTGCTAATGCCAGCTTGGCTGAACACCCTGGGTATCTGCCCTCTGCCTCGCCTCCCAGGAGCCTCAGTCGTCCACTTCTGGTTCAGCACCTGGGCCTGGAGTGGAGGCTTCTCACAGAGCTAGATGGAAGGGTGTGTGTGGGGTGAGCTGCTGGCTTTTTAGCTCTCATTAGCTTTTCCTAGGCTTTTAGCTGGGGAGAGAGGAAAGAGAGGGCGAGCAAGTGGGGCTGGGGGAGGGGTGACAGCTGCCTCCCAGAGCTTCCTGGTCGCTGACTGGCTGCTGCATTCCTTGGCAGGCAGGACAGAATGCCTGTCACAGAGATGCCACTTGGCACATGCCAAGCCTCGCTCAGCCCCTGGCCCTTGCTGTTTCAATTCCAAGGAACACCTTGACAAAGCTCAACTGTGATGTTCTGTTAGGAGGGGGTGAGCACACCTGGTCCTTGTCCTCATTGCCGCTCTCCCCTGTGGCCTCTGTATTGCTGGCTCGAGCACCAGGGTCTCCGTTTCCCATATTTGGAGCCCAAGGCTACACTGACGAGGTTCTCAAGGGAGCAGTCAGGATTTAGTTGAGCTCCCAGGAAAAGGTGTCCTGGGAGGCTGATGCCAGCATTACTTGAAGCTGCCACTTCTCCTGACTTAAGCGCCATCACTTCGTGGAACTGTACACAGGAGCAGAGCACTTTCTCCAGCCTCTCCTGCCCAGGTTCCAGTTCTCATTGGCTGACTTTGGCCACTATCCCAAAAGGGACAATCTAATTATTGCTGTTGAGTCTTGGCTAAAGGCCCTTTGCTTCCTCTGCCTCCTCCCATGCCCACCCTCCCGCCCCCCACAGCAGAGTCAGCTCCTGGTGAGGCCCTCCCCCCATGATGGTAGACTGGAAATAATGAGCATGCATAAGAGAGAATGGGGCGAGCCTTGCAACCTCCCCTGTCAACTGCAAAGTCAGGAAGACCCCAGGGAATAGCAGACTGGTCTTTAGTTTGAGAACCTTCCTTCTCCTTCAGTCAGCAATGCCTAGAACTTTCCCACAAAGAACCTGAAGAGGGGATGGCAGGTGATGCAAAGGCAACCCACAATGATGGGCCAGACGTTTCTTGCTGTGGCTTCACGTTTTACAGCCACCGGGAAAGGAAGCTTCCCAGCACACAGGCCAGGGAGAGACCGGCTCCATTCATTTGACCAGAGGCCATGCATGTTGGAGGCCCCCTTTGAGAAGCTGCTATGTGTTACAGCTCTTCCTGAGACTGGGGTTCCTCGGACTAGGACCACCACGTACAGTGGGGTGAGTCATTCACCGCACAAGGACAGCTGAGGGTCGTGTAGGAGCTAAAATCCAGTCTGTGCTTTGCTTGGCCAGCTGTGCATGTATGGGGCTGGGCTCATCAGAGGGAGTCCTGTTTTCTGCTTTGATAAAAGCATAATAGGGGTTAGTTGTGCCATGCTGTAACTGTTTGTTATGTGTGGTTCTGAACCTGGGCCTTCCCTGTCAAATAAGCAGGACTTTATGCGGGTATGGTAGCTCCAGTCCACCAAACTACACAATGTTCAACACAACAGATCCTTAGGCATTTGCTTTGTATGTACAAATTCTGGGTGACTCAGAGGGAAACTTGTACCAGAAGGAGAAGCTCACACAGCATTGCCTCTTTTGGGGGTTGCCAGGCCCCTTCTGTACCCAGACAAGCATGACCCTAGCCACTTCCATGAACTTCAGGATCTCACATAAGAGGGGGCATCTGTCACCTGAGATTTGGAAAGAACAATTTGCTTTCTCCCAATGTTTCTCCTTGACCAAGGCATAGGGGAAATTTTGGATTCAGATTTAGTCTTGATAAGACGCTAGCTAACTGAGCAAACCAACTACCTAGATCAATATTTCTTACCACCAACTAGTCCTAAATAGCAGCTGATCTCACATCTTTGATCCACAAGCTGCCCAGCTTCACTCCTTCATTTTCCCATTGTTAGCCTCACGACATGGGTGGTCTTTTCATGTGTCTTTCCCAGCACCATGAGAATGCTATTGAACTAGACTTCTGTTGAGTTTTATAGTTCCTAGCATGCAGCAGATGAAATATTCATGTAGACCTTTTATAGAAATCAAGCTCTTTATGCATATCATATCTAGAAAAATGGCTATCCAATTGCAAGGCATATTGGTTGGTTGGTTAATTCTATTTGATTAAAATCCTGAGCTGTTGAGACCCAATTCTTGGGATCCAGCCTCAAATGCCCTGAGAATTGCCATTGTTCTACAGTCATGGGTTATTCCCTCAGACTCAGCCCCTCTTGTGGGGATGTGGAGTTATCCTAAGAGCACAAGGAGCAGGCATGGATGAGTGCAAATCCGTCTCCATTTCTACCACTGGAACTGAAACATCAAATGCATCACCCACTAGGGTCTTCATAAAAGGAAATTTAGGGTATTCTTTTTTAAAGTTCGGGTCTTTTATCACATAGATGCTAAGAATTTCAAGAGCGCAGGAGATTTTCTCCTCCATCAGCTGGCCCTGAAACCACCCCTGTAAATTCTCTCATGTGCATACTACAGATACGGGGAAGGTGCCTGGTACTGTCTTGTTCCAAATGCCTTGTTAGCAGACCTTGGAGAACCACTGAACCAACACCACTTCTGGGAAGAAGGGACATCAATAAATGCTCTTCACAGTTTCATCAAGATCATTCTTGCCTTTTCCAATACCCACTTCTCATGAAATGCAGCCTGGAGATACTTTAATGTCTCGTCTGAGTACCAGTCTCCTTCTCTCACACCCTTGGCTCACAGGGTCAGCTGGAAGGGCCTTCACGGGCCCTTTGTACTGACAGCCTAAGTTGCCTCACTATTCATGCTGGGCTTGTTGACAAAATTTCTAAATATCCTTTATCCACACATCCAGGCCTCAAAAGATAGAAGAATGAGTTCCTACCACTCTCTATCAGACCATCGGAAATGGAGGGACTTCTATAGGCCTCGCCTTTGACAACGTTGGCACCTTCTTGGGGTGGGCAGCCACGTGGCCATGGCAAACCCATCATGAAGACAGACAGGAGACTGGCAGGGCTTAGATTCTGCAAGTCCCGACTTCTCACAAGGGAAGACCAAGGAAGAGAAAAGATGAGCACCCATATTTTAATTGCCACCTACTAGGACCACTATGATGTTTACAGATAGCAAGTTCAAAGTGATGTTTAAATTCAGTTAAAGTGTATCTAGCTATAATAGGTAAACAACTAGGTTACTTTCAACCCAGAATGCTTAGAGTTTTTATGTTTAAAGGATGAAATAAAGATACTAATCACACAGTAGTCAGGTTTTACGGGGACTTTCCTCTTAAACAGAATGGGAAAAAGGCAAGTTGGCATGAGTGGGCTTCTACTCTTAGGAAGAGAAGTGTGGCCAGTTCAATTTGTGGGATCCCTGCTCTCTAGCCGCCATGTTGGTTCCCTCTACTTTGAAATTAATAGTGACGTCTGGGGACCATGAACTCAGTGGAGATGGGCCTGTGCTGTGCTGTAGACCAGAGTACAGAATCTCTGCCGTGCACCGGCGGGAAGACCTATTCATTTAGCCCTCTCACCTTTTACCATGGGGTCTCCTATGTGCCACTCTGCTGGTCTCCACCCCATACAAACTGAGTGTGCATGGAGTAAGGCCACTTCTCTACAGGGACAGTGAACCTGTAGCCCATCTTGACTCCTGAAGTCTTTGTCCCCAGGAGCACAGGGACAGCACCGGGGCCTGTTTCTCCCTCCACCCCAGGGCATCCTGCCCTCCTCTTCCTGTGACACTGTACAAATGAGGCTCACGAGGTAGGAAACTCATGCAAAGGCCACTAACACACAGCAGCTAGACCACATCGCCACAACCCATGCAGCACGGCCACCGCCTGCGCACGCCAAAGCTGCCTACGCAGCAGCAGCCGCGACCCGCTCCCCATGACTGCCAGAGATTACAGAAGGAAATTTGGAATTTCTTTCTTTCTTTCTTTCTTTTTTTTTAGATGAGCTACGGTTCTGAGCCAATTTATTTCATGAGACAGTTTGGTGGCCTTTGCCCCGGGCTGCTGCAGAAGATGCACCAACCGCGCAGCCCCCCGGGCGGCGGGTCTGTCCTCTGTGCCCGGCACAGAAGGTCAAAGGCGCAGCTCGAGGCTGGGCGGCCGCCGTGTGTGCACCTTCTGCAGAGGGAGCCGCTCGGTCTTTTGCAAATCCATCTCTAGAAGTGAAGCTGCAGACACTTGCAAAAGAAAAGGGATGTGTTGGGGGGGAGGGGGAGAAGCACTGGACTCCCTCCCACCCTGAAGGAAAGGACGGAGAAAACCAGAGAAACGAAATCAACGTGAGGGAACAGAACCGGCTGAACTTACCACACTGCGAGTGAACTTTTCTAAGGAGGTTCTACGACCTTGCTCACTTTCTGGCTTTAGGAAAAAACAAACAAACAAACAAACAAAAAAATGGTAGGGAGAAAAATACAGAAAAAAAACCTTCAGCTTCAACGTGGTTTCTCAACAGCACAGCGGCAGCTAATGAACGGAGAAGCAAAAGGCGCAGAAAACGGGGAAAGAGAAGCGGCTAGTGCTGGGTGCGCGGGTCAGTGGGAGACAGAGAACAGAAGCCCACAGAAAATGGCACCGCCTCCTTGGAGCGGTGAGGAGAGGAGCCTGCGCTTCTCTGGGGCCAAGGTTTCTGCCTCCGGGCTCAGGGCGGGAGCTGGGCAGCCCTGCGTGGCCCACAGTCAGCTGCTGCAGCTGCCCGCTCACTGCTTTCCATTGGTACTGCCCATGTGCAGGAGCCCCTAGCGTTGTGTCCCTGAGCCCAGGGGCCGGACATAGAACAGGTGAGCTCTCAGAGCCCACGGGGTGTGTGTGGGATGCTATGGGATGCCATGAAGGGTCTGAGGGTCTGGGTTTTAACTTTGTGTGTCTCCTGCCCAGATGCAGCTATAAGATTTGCTGACTTCAGTGACTCCTCATGGCTCCCTAATGGCCCTCAGTCTGTGTTCTTAGAGTTTTTTGCAAAGTGTCTTGGGCTTCAGAAGGAGTATTCTGGAAAAAAATGTTCTCTTGGTACCCAGGCAGGCAACCCCTTCCAACGTTTGCTCATGACAGGCTGCAGGAGGCTCGGGAACCTTTCTGGGAGCTCTTAGCCGAGGGCCCCTAATAGGGACAAGAGACGGCAAAGACCTTGAATAAGCTCTAGGGCCGTGATGGCGAACCTATGACACGTGTGTCAGCACTGACACACGTAGCCATTTTTGATGACACGCGGCCGCATGTGGCCGCATACCAGAGAAGTATGGGGACGCATGTCAAGAAGGACGTTTCATCCTTGGCTCCTGCACGGCCAGGAGCAGTAGCCGACGATAAAACATTTGCTGTAGTGTAGACACTCTGTGCTGGAGGTCTGTAGGCCAAAACAACAGAACTCCGGCACAGAGCATCTAGTTCTGGAACTTTGGTTAGGCTGTTTTTCTCCAAGTGACACACCACCCGAGTTATCCTCATTTTTGGGGGGCGAATTTTGACACACCCAGCTCAAAAGATTGCCCATCACTGCTCTAGGGCAAGTCGCTTACTACTACCAGAGGAGGAGAGGGTATGGAATGCAACTGACCCATTCCCCGACTTTCCTGCTTATTCAAGGGGTTTGGGGAGAGAATTACCCCAATACCTGCTAGTTTATCTAAGAGCCCTGGCCCAGGGCCCTGAGCCTAAGACTAGGAAATCTGGAGAGAATACACACTCATAAGGAAATGCACACACACACACACACACACACACAGCAAATAATAGAAATTAAGGAGCTGAAGAAGGAGCCAGGTGTTGGTGGGTGTGCAGAATGAGCCGAAGCAGGGGGTGGAGGGTGCTGGTGGCCACCTGTGCGTGTAGACAGGTCAGAGGGCTCCCTGGTAGGTGTACCCCACTCCCTCAGCTGGCTGCCTGAAGACAGACAGGACACCGCAGCAGGAAAACACAACATAGACTACCCAGCACTGTAGACCCAGGCTAGTCTCTCTCCTTGTACAAGGGACCAAAGGACCCATGCTTGGCCCAGAGTGCCACACCAAAACTCTCTAGGGACAACAGAACTCAGCAGGCAGCCTGGTGGCATACATTTGGCTTGAGTCAGGCCAGTCCCACCCAGGCCCTTCAGCTGGCATTCTGGGCCTGTCATTCCTGTGCTCTGACTCCTGAGCTGCTGCTCACACTGGCTGGACCCAGTCAGGTTGCTTTGACCTGCAGCGTTCCTCCAAGCTGCCCTAGAAAATCACTGTCACTGGTACTTAATTGTACCGGAGGAGCCGTCAAAATGCAGCTCACTTGCACCTTGGGAAGCTGGTACATCAAAGTGACTAATCTTGTCTTTGGAAATACTAGCATGGAAGGTGAGTTGGGGGTGCGGGATCTGGGCTGTGCCTCCAGATTCCATCAGAGGCTTTTCTCAGCAGTGAAACGAGCCCCATGCCGATCCCCTCTCTAGCAGGAGGCTGTGACTCTCACATACCTTTATGCCCCGGACATTGACGCCACATGATAAGCCCATCCCTGAAATCAGAAGTGCTCTATGCCTACCGAAAAATGCAGTGTCACAAATCCAGTCTACACCTGGAGACTCACAGGTTGAAATGGGGGTGGGGGTTGTGGGGGGGAGGGGAGTAAGTTTTGTCACCGTTTTTTGGGAATCAATGTCTGGCTATTGAAAGGGTGTCGGTAAGAGCTTTGTCACAAAAAATCCCTTAATTTGGGGGCTGGTAGGGTAATTTTAACTTATTTCATTTGTAACATTTTACAAGGAGGCCCTGGGTTCCTTCCTCACTCTAGTGACCTCCTCTGAGAAGGTCCTCTTATGGGAGAACCTGTAGGCACAGGGCTGTCAGCCCACTCCCTGACCTGGGCTGCATTTTCCCTTTGTGCTCAAACCCACGGGAGACTCAACAGCCTCTCACTTCTTCTGGGTGTGCAGACAGGCCCAGAGGTGCTAGACTGCTGGAGTCTGCATTTCCCCACATTGTGATCAGTTCAGGGTCCTGAGCCACAAGAAATGAGAAACTCTTTGCCATTCTTCCATGAGATTTGCCCTGGAGATAACCAAAGTTTCTATAACCTTCCTTGAAAAAATGGGTATCAGAGACATTTGTGGGAGTATCAGCTCCCTCCTCAGAGCCCCTCCACTACCATCCTCTTGCCAGACAACTGGCCAATATTCACACCTCCACTACCATCCTCTTGCCAGACAACTGGCCAATATTCACACCTCCCCTCATGTTTAGTGCCACCTGATAAAAAGGGATGCAGCCAACCAAGAAAGTGGGGTTTCTGACAGTCTGGGTACCCCAGAAATCCTTTACAGTTCCCCAGACTATCGGGGTGTCCCTGAGGGTAGGAGAGCAGAATATACAGGCTTGTCGAGATTCTGGAGTGAGGTGGCACCAACCAGATATGCAGACTGGCTCCTGGCACAGAGGGTGACAGTACGCAGAGAGAGAAGGGCGGCGTGGCTGAGAGGACATGTAGATGGACAACCACATGCTCGGGCCTGGGGTTGGAAGGCTGAGAGGGGAGAGGAAAGGATAAAGATGCTTATGTTCCTCCAGTGGTATGGCACGGAAGTCGTGGGATTTGGTGCAAGGAGAGACACACTTAACCACACGTGGACCTCAGATGAGAGTGGAACAGTGCAGAGAGGGCTTGCAGGCCTACCGGAACCGTGAACCATCTCTCTTGCCTCCCTTTGCCAAGACCCCATGCCCCTCCCGGCTCTTCCTTCTCTCCTCCCAGGAATCCAGCTGAGTTCATTCCTGCTTTGGTCATCCCTGTAGGCTGAGGGTCCCCATGCCCCCAAATCCAGGTGCCAAAGGTTGCCAGAAACCATGACATAATTCTAAGTGGAGGAGAGAGAAGGAGCTGGGATGTGGTTACTTCTTGGTTAAAAGAGAACAGGAGCACATGGGGAGGGAGAGGGGGAGAAGGAATAATCCAAGCAACAACACGGGCACCAGATGGCCCCCTTGAAACCTGTAAGTTTTCTATCTTTTGAGGGGCCACCCCAAATCCTCGCCTCCTACTCATCTCTGAGCCGGTCAGCGAAGAGACAGCCTGTGGGGCGAGGCCTGGACTCTGTGGTGAGAGGTCCTCTTTGGTTCCTAAGGGACTCACTGGTGTCACTGCCAGCCCGGTACTCCTGTACTGAGCCACTGTGGCCCTAGTGTTTGGTCACACTCCCTGCTGTGGGCAGATGGAAGTAATGAGCACATGGAGACAGGACGTGACACCGTGGACCTCGGGGTGGTGACACCTCTCACTGTCTTGCATTGGAGTGGGAGCAGAGAGAGAAGGGAAGAAGATAAGAGAAAGTAAATAAAACCCCCAGGGATGACGTTCTCATTTTACACCAGCAGCAAGCAGCAGGCAGGGATCGACAGCGCTAAGGAAGGCAAGCCTGCACTTCCCACAGATACCTTCTTCTTGGCCAGCAGCAAGTCCTGGTAAGCGTTGGACCGGAGGAAGCGGGCATAGCTGTCACTTTTCATCAGCTTGTAAATGTGTTCCTGGGAAGGAAGGAGGCAGAAGACACAAGAAGAAACTGTCAACTGATGCTAAAGGGAATTACCACCCAGCAGCCACAGTTTTGGGAAAGAACAAATAAACTGAAGATACCCATGTGCACCCAGGGACACTTCCACCGTGTTTGTTTTGTCTGTGTGCCCTCCAGAAACACCAAGCAAAACATATTCTATCCTTAGAGTAAAAGGCGTTGGAGGATCAGGTCCTGGGTGCCGTGTTAGGACGCAGTATTGCTTAGTGATTAAACCACAGGCGGAGCAACAAGAAGGGACAAACTATTGATGCACCGACCACTTGGGTGAATCTCAGGGAATTACAATGAGTGAAAAAGCCCCAGAAGGGCTACATACTGTATGAGTTCATTGATGTAACATTCTTGAAATGACAAATTATAGAAATAGACAACAGATGAGTGGTTACCGGAGGTTAGGGATGGAAGAAGGATGGATGGGTGGAGGTAGGTGTGGTTAAACTAAGACAATAGAAAGGATTCTCGTGGTGATGGAATAGCTCTGTATCTTGACACAGCTTACACGTGTGGTAGAGTTGTCCAGAACTAAACACACACATTACACACGACTACAAGTAAAATTAGGAAATCTGATAAACTCAGTGGTGTAACAATGTCAAGTACATGGCTCTGACCTTGTACTCTGGTTTGGCAGACATTACCATTAGGGGAAACTGGACAAATGGTATATCTCTACATTATTTCTTTCAACTGCAGGTGAATCCAGGAGCATCTCAAAATAAAAAGTTTAATTAAAAACACAAAAAACTGCACATGCAATGATACAATACAATTGGGTCAGCTGTGTATGTCAAGGCATCCTGGAAGGGTGCCCTTGGAACCAGATCATAGGGTACACGGGTAGATAAGCTAGGCCTGAGGCTCACGTCCAGGAGGGCAGGTGCTGTGGCGTGCTGTCTTCTCCTCTCCTGGGCCCGTGGAGGTATGTACATTCTGTCTTTGGCAATAAATTTCACCCTTGACAGCCAGCTAATCCCTATAGCCCCCTGGTCCCTTCCTGAAAGATCTGTCCTCACTAAGGGCACAGAAAGCCCGGTACGTTAAAAGAGGGTTTGTCCATCGAAAAAGGGTTATTTACTGGTTGAAATGGAATACTGGTCAGCTGCACAGGAAGGTCTGGTTGTCCCAGGAGAAGGCCTGTGAGGAGGGGTGGGGGATGGCTAGGCAGAGCTGGCCCGGTACAGAAGCATCTTCCCCGAGGTACACTCAACGGCGCATCCCGTGAGGCTGTACAAGAGCCCCAGTGCTCATGAGAGCGGACAGCTGCTCAGGACTGGTCACTGACAACCTCTTCCTTGGGTGCTCTTCCCAGGGGAGGGGCGGGCGGGAGGCGCAGTGTAGACATACCTGGCCAGACTGCTGACACATCTCAGACCAAGCTGGGGCATGACAGGGGCTTACCAAGACCCTCTCTTTACCCACCACAAAAGAGTGAAAGAAGAAAGCAAGAAACCTTATGGCCGCATGTGAATCCCTCTCCGCCCACCTTCCGTTGGAGCATGGCAGACCTGTTTCAGCATCAGCTTCAGTCTTCCTCATAGTTGCAAAAGCAGGGCACAGCTCCCTCATGGGAACGGGCCCACAGCAAGGGGCCAAGCAAAGTTCAACAGTAGCTGGCGTCTGAGACGACTTTGATAGTCCAGATGTGTTCTGATTTAATGCATTTAGTGAGAACATGTCTCACTAAGTGTTTTTGTACAAATTTCAGACAAAAAATCCAGCCCACTCTAGTTTTAAGTTCCTCCAGGGAACAATATGTTTTGATCTCCTATATGCATTGCATCCAACACAGGGTCAAATGTTAGTGGGACTTACATTGTTTCTTGGTTCACTGAAATGCTTGTTGGAATTTAACATTCAGCAAGTTTGCAAGCTCAATACTCATTTTGGTTTACGGCCGGATCAATTCCTGCTCTATGTAGGGAAGGAGAGTGTGTGGGGGGGGTCACAGTCAGCCCCCAGGAATTCCATCTGTGGGCATCTCGGCTGCCCCTAATGGTCTCAGAGCCCAGCCTGAGAGACACCATTGCTTTTGTTTGCATTTTTTTTTGTCTCTTTATATCGTTCTAACATTTAAATCTTTGATACAGATGTTAACCCAGAGTACCGACGACTCACTGTCTCCTTACTCTTGTCTCAGGCATCCCTTGTGTCTGGCCAACACAGCCAGGTGAAGGTGACCCCTGAATCATCTGGAGAGGCCTATCAGTCACACCTGGATCCTCTCTAAATCCCAGTCCAAGGCGACAAGTCCCTGCTTCTTGTTCTGACTTCTCAATGTGATCTAAATTCCCAGCTACGCCTTACAAAATACTTGGTACCAAGAGGAGAAAGGAAGCCTCTCCTAGCCCAGCCCCTCAGGTCTTGACAACAAACACCTCCCCCAATCCAGCGATTTCCTCCAGCCTCATCAGGGGCGGGAAGAGCCTACTAGTCCATGAAAAGACCTAACTTGTCAATTGAAAAAGAACAGGATGAAGCAGATGCTAATCATTTCATCACAACCACGTGTCAGCAGTTATTTGCTATGCGTCTAGAAGGTGCCAGGCACTGTGTCAGTCAGGCACTGGGATGACAGCCTGAAGAGACAGACAAGGTCCCTACTGGTGTAAAGCATAGATTCCACCAGGCATGACCGCCTCATGGAGCTCTTCGACTGCTGCTACCGAAGTCGTCTCAGACCTTGGCCACTGTTTAATTTTGCGTGGCTCCTTGCAGTGGGCCTGTTCTCATTATTAGTAGAGCTGCGCCCTGCTTTTGTAAATATGGGGGGCATAGTTGAGCTAAAGGCTACAAATGGAATGCTGTGAGTGGGTGTAAAGGAGTGTGAATGGTGTGCTGTTCTCTCCTTTCCTGGGCCAACCCTGCTGGGCGGGGAAATTGCTGTCTTTTAACCAGAAGGGTCCTCAACAGGTCGGAAGGTCTTAGCAGATAGAAATGGGAGTTGAGGCTGGGGCAGTCTGGTCATGCTGCTGTATACTTTGGTCAAGCAGAGCATAAAGGACAATCCAGGGGTAAGGAGGAGGGAGCAGCAGACAATGGTGGTCTACTCTCTGCGAGGGGAGTGGTGAAAGTGGGTCAGAGGGGCAGTTTGGGCCCCACTGTCATCCTCCCCAGGTCATATGGCCAGCTACCAAGCCAGAACCAAACCAAGATGGCGATGGCACCGGAGTGAGCACATGATGCATTGCAGGTGGGTTGCATAAGGTGATCTTACACTGCCCAGCCAGTTGCCAGCCCTTGGCCGTCACTAGGACAGCCTCAAATTACGCTATGGGGGAACAACCACCAAAAAGCAACAATAGCAGATGCAAGGCATGGCCTGAGAAAAGCAGAATCAAGAACCTCTGCCGGTCTCCTGTGCCCCCTGCAGGGCCATGACTTCAGGCCCCTCTGGTCTGGGCCTTCGTTTCCCACAGTCTGCGGATCCCGGGTTCTTCTACCCTCCGCCCCTCCCCCAAGCAAAGAACTGGAGCCTTTGATGTAGCCAGTTACGGAACGCTGTTCCTTCCTCCTTGCCAGCTTTGTCTTGGAAACACAAAGACAGTAAACAGGGGTGGGTGAATGGAGCGCTGAGGTTTTTCTGGGAATGAGAATTAAGATAGGACTCAGGGTCTTTGGCCAGTTCCCAAATGCAATGAGTTTATCACTGCCAGGGACAGCAAGTGTACAAAGCTCTTGGCAGTGACCTCTATTGATTTATGGGGGATTCTGGTTTGTTTCGCCCTGCTCTGCAGACAACCAATCTTAAAGGGAAATGTATATCGAGAATCTACAAAGAGCAAGGGAGCCACTGATAAAACCAGCCAGCCCCTCCAGAATTCCTGACGGCTAGAGAGGAAGAAGTTCACTCTTTTCCTCTTTGCTTTTTTTTCCCTGCTCTTATCTTTCTCCCTCCCTCTTTCTCTTCCTCTCTGTCCTTTCTTCTCTCTCCCCCTTTCTTCTCTTGTTACTTCCCTCCCCCCACTTCCTCCCTTATTCTTTCTCTCTCTTCCTTAAAAAGAGATGTTTGAGTTGGCTGTAAACACGCAGAACGACCAGGGTGCATGTCTGCCTTCCTGACACGGGGGCAGCACCACTCCAGGGTGAGGGTGGTTCTCTGTAGGTTGAGAAATGGATGCTCCTGGGCTCTGAGTCATTTTGTCGTTCTGGCCACCTTAGCTGCATTTCCCAGAGGGGAATCTCTTCTCCACCCTGTTTCCCTCCTGGGGCCTGGCCCTGGGAGGCTGGCAGTGGGGGAGGACCACAACCAACTGGCATCTGTAGGGTCCACAGCAAAAGTGGGAGCCAGAGGGAGTGAGCAGTGCAAGCTGTCTCAGAATGGCATCTGTCACAGGTCACTGTTTTGCTGGGACAGTCCTCACTTGGGAACCTCCTTTAGTTTTAGACAAAACACAGTGGCCCTCACAAGCGGTGGGAAGGTGATGAGACAGATGCCTGAGGTTTTGAACCCGCAGCGTGCTGGAGCAGCTGCACTACCTGGGAATACCCCGATGTCTCCTCTTTGCTGTGGGTTCCTAAAACAGCTCCCATCTCACTTCCCAGCTTCAGAACACCCTCCGGGACTGGGGAGCACGCAGCTGGAGTGTCGCACAGCTGCCAAGAGCCCTTCTTGTGGCTGTCAGGTGTCCTATTTTTTTTTCTGCAGATGGATGTGCCTTGTCTCTGCCCTCCATCCTCGAGCTTCCTGGCACAACACGCAGGAGGAAGGTGAGGCTGGGGGGCAGATGTCGCTGTGAGGGGTGCTGGAAGGGGAACTGGGCTGAATGAAGTCCAAGGCTTAGATTCAGGTCCTAATCTGGCTTTTTAAAATTAAATTTATTTATTAATTTGAGAGACAGAGGAATGGAAGGGGAGAGAAAGGGAGATCAATCTATTCATATATGTGCTCTGACCAGGGATAAAATCTACAATCTTTGTGTATCGGGACAATGTTCTAACCAACTGAGTCACATGGCCAGGGCCTGACTGCCTCTTTCCAGCTCTGTCCATCACACAATTAAACAAGGAAACATTAGTGGAAGCACTATAGAAACTTTATATGTGTAAGGTAATAATAATCACTGGCCTTCATGGTGTGACTGTCCTTGCCAGAGATGGCATGGAGATGAGACTGCTGTCTGGAGATTCCAGGGTGAGAAGGAAAGTCAGCAGAGTCCAGCTATGCATTTTTATTGTTGCTGCTCTTTGTTCAGAGCAAACCCATTTTATAGACGAGGATACGAAAACTATAAGAGGTTAAGTGACTTGCTCAAGTACAGAGCTAGAATTTGAACCCAGAACTGTATGACCCCAAATCTCACAATCTTCCCTTGCAACATGGTGCTTTTCAATGTTCTTGAGTTGGGGTCTCGAGGGGAGTTAGTGTTGCATGGCGGAAACAAAGTCCTCAACGTGCGTTCAGCAACAACGCAAAGGGCCTCCTCTCGAGTCCTAGTCTGAGCTATCCTAGTAGTTGGTGCAGCCGCTGCTCACTATTCCCTTTCGGGGACCACTGGATACCACCATTGTCAGTGACACAAGCTCTGGCTTCTCAACTCACAGGTCATGTACAACTTGTCTTTCATACTGGAAGGAAAGTCCCAACCTGGCCATGCTCTGGGGGCTGCCTGGGGATCTTGGGAAGTCATAGGCGGCAAGTCTGTCTTGTTTGTTTGTTTGTTTTTCCAGAGACAGAGAGAGAGTCAGAGAGAGGGATAGACAGACAGGAACGGAGAGAGGTGAGAAGCATCAATCATTAGTTATTTTTTAGTTGCCGTTGCGACACCATAGTTGTTCATTGATTACTTTCTCACATGTGCCTTGACCGCGGGCCTTCAGCAGACCGAGCAACCCCTTGCTGGAGCCAGCGACCTTGGGTCCAAGCTGGCGAGCTTTTGCTCAAGCCAGAATGGCCCGCGCTCAAGCTGGCGACCTCGGGGTCTCGAACCTGGGTCTTCCGCATCCCAGTCCGACGCTCTATCCACTGCGCCACCGCCTGGTGAGGCAGCAAGCCTGTCTTAAAGCAAGTCACCTAAAAGATCCTTGAGTCTCACTTTTTAAGAGACTCTTGACTACCTTACACCCAAGGTCTTCAGACCTAAGGCATGGCTAGCTGAAGCCTAAGGTAAATGAACATTTTTTCCAAGATAGGTCCTGCAGGGGGACAGGGGGTGGCGCTACACAGTGGTCAAGATGTGGCATGGACCTTGAGCCAGTGCCTGCTTAATAAACACAGGAGAGGCAACCGGAAAGATGCCATGGCAGTGTGGACACCCACGTAAGTCAGACACAGTAGCTCCTTGTCCTCATGAATGCAGCTTTGGATGACCATCCTGGGTACACGTGGATCTTAAAAGAGAAGCTGCCATTTGGGTTTCTTGGTCCACGGGGGACCATTTCCGTGTAATGCAGCATTCTAATCATAGGAGAGTATGGCAGTAAATTATGGCTTGCTGCTACCCTGTGTAGCATCCATATAAACATGTCCAATTTAACTGAAAGGGCTTCGTACACTGATGCTGCTCAACCCCTCCCCCTAGATAAGAGTGATTCAAAGACAGCTTTACATATTGCCTTTTACCTACCTAAACACCAGGGGTATTAACTGCGGTGTTTTCCTTTTCTTCTTCAAGGTTATGGGCTTGGTACAAGAAATCTATGCTCTGAAGCCTCAACAAAGACAGTTTGAAATTTGGTTCCCTGCTGCCTTCTCTCCAGAAACGACCAGTCTGTGCGCTAATAAATAGGACCTGACCACAAACAACTGATTCGTTCTTTTCAAAATGCATCCCTCCCTCTGCGGTTCATCTCTCCAAAATAAAACCACCCACAGGATGAAATGAGTGACTCCGGAGCAAGCAGAGCCACGACATTATTAAAATATGTCTGGCATGGGAAGTCTACCAGGAAACGCCCTCCAATCGAGGATTAGTACCAGGAAACTTGGTGCAGTCTCGTGATACTGGCACACAAGGCCGCCACCTCCACCAGTGGAGCAAAGATGAAGAGCGCTCATCAGGCTGACGACCTCGATTTCTGAGTCAGTGAGGTTACCTGTAAACCCACGCTCCGCTGGGCTCTGGTGTTTAAACAGAGCGAGTGTCAGAAGCCCTGTGTTCTTTAAGCAAGTTGTTTTTAAATATCTAAGTTTGGGTAATCATAAAACTTTTGATTTAGGGCTTCTTGTCTGCTCAAGGTGGGTGTAGACTTGAGGGTGTATTTGTTTTTTAGCTCTGGCATTGTCCGGACCTCACGTTGGCCTCGAGGTTGTTCTCTGATCATTCCATGCACAGATCATGGCCAAGGAGAGTTCTGGTAATGTAGACTGAGGTCAGCTTAAGGGAAGGGACCCTCCTAGGTATCGGTCTGTTGCCAGAGCCTAGAACATCGGTACCTTATGGATATTCCAAATTTTGCTGAATTGGCACATTGTAGAAATTTAATTTAACCTGTACTGATTGATCATCTACTGTATGTGCTCTCTACGGTGGTTTGGCAAGGTTTTTCAAAGTGAAAAAGCAAGGGACAAATTGACCCCCATGTTTAAATGATGGCTGAGAGTGTTATAATTCTGGGTTGAGCTGTCAAAGAAAAATTTTTTTAGACCTAACCAGGTACAGAACATTACTGTAGTGTTGCAGGGACTTATAAAAGTAACAGAATACCAAATGCCTACTCCCATCAAAGAACTTTTATATCCAGAGGTGCTGGAGGCTCAGATACTGCAGGTACAGGGCACGGTGGGGCATCTCAGCACCTACCGTGGGTCAGGGAAATAGCGGGGCTTGGACAGCTAGGGAGCCTCTGTGAGAACCTGTAGGGAACAAAGCTAACTGGCCGGGTTGGTCCACTCCATTCAACTGTCAATCCATTTGATGAACAGATTTCCAATCCAATCCAAGCCAATCTCAATGAAATGTTTTCTTAGGACTGTTTTGTTTTGTTTATAAGGAATGAGGTGCTCTTAGACAAGCTGTGCCTAATGGCAAAAAGCCACTGGGGCCTTCTATTTCCTTTGCAATTTCCCTCAGCATAAGACTTCATAGTCCACTGGGCAAGGTCTCCCGACTTAAATGGATAGAGAATTGACTGGACCCAGTGACACAGTTCTTGGAACATCCTTGGATACTCTGAGACTTTTTAAAATGGGGGCGAGGCAGCCACTGCACCAGTTAGCTAACTTTCACCTCCCTCCTATCCCTGGGGAGGCTCTGGGAAGAGGTGAATGCCCTGAGAGGAAGCCTTCAGTTCTCAGGGCTTCCTGTGATTTCAGTCTATCCTGCAAAACCCACCAGCAAAGCTTTGGACCGCATGCCCCGAGATGCAGAGGTCTCTTGGCTGTACTCACTCTGCCCACCACCATCTGATTCACCCTCTTCTAGCTCAAAGCCTTCAAAGCTTTGCTACTGTCTTCAGGGTGAAAAGTACATATTCCTTAGGATTACACTCCAGGCCCCACAAATTGGGTTCGTATATACTTTTCCTACATGCCGCCCCACCCCCTCCTTCAAGAGCAGGCATCTGCTTGGGAGAACTTTCTGATCTAGCTTGTGATTTCGAGACCTTAGGAAATACTAAAGCCATTAAGTTTTGTGACTACCCATGTACACATATCTAGCTCTTTTTACTTATTCAAAGAATTTCCTGGGCTATTAGCTCATCTGATTTCTCAAAAACCCTTAGAAGGTTGAAGAGAAGACATTATTTTCATTTTACAGGTGAGGACACCAAGCACAAAGGAGAAAGTTGTTGCCTGAGCCCACACAGCGCTAGGGGGCAGTGCAGGTCCTCGATGTCCCACAGCTGAGAGCGGAGATTCCACTCCCTGGCACAAAGGACTGAGTCCTTTAAAAAAAAAAATCATGGCCCATTTTGTTTTTCTCCTCATCACAAGGCTTTTATTTTCTATGAAATTGGAACAACACAGCAAACAGCTGAGGGCTACGGTCACAGCCCACAGACCTTTATGGAAGATTTGGTCTTGGACCAAATTAAAAATAAATAAATAAAGCCAAATGGATCAGCAAAACACAAGTGTAAACGCTGGGCCCGTGCTGACACGGTATCTTGTGAAATATTTCCACGGGAAGCAAACCCAGGCAATTAACTTTGCTATAACAATGCATGTGGTCAAGTGCAAACCAAATTCGCAGACAGAGCCTGTACCCCACACCCAGTCCCCACTTCAAATGAATCCATAAATCTGGCCGGGCCTTCCTCTGGCTGTTGAGTCCTACTAACAGGGCACATGCTCACACTTCCACCACCATTCTGAGAACTGTAGGGAACCTCTGAGAACCACTGTGACCAGCTGAGGAGCCCACCCAGAGCTCCTGATCCCAGGTGGGTAAGTGTCATCATTCCCACTTTGCAGATGGGCAAACAGAGAAGAGAAAGTTAGAAGAATTTAAATGTATCACCTCAGATAAAGTATATGGCAGAAGCAGGGTCAGAGCTTGCTCCTCAGCTCCAGGCTTTTATCTGGAAAGATCTGAATCCCAGCTGGGTAGCTGGTGCAGGACACAGTGCTGGCCAGGAAGGGTAAGGCGGGGTGGGGTGGGGTATATGTCTTGGTGCCTTCTCCTTGGTTCACTCTGTAACTCTTGGCATTATTAGAGCCATGTTCTCACCAACTGAGCTAACCAGACTCTCCACTGTACGAAGAACTTAGAGATGCTGAGGGTACCCTCATGTCTAGTCTACCTCAAGAGTGAGCTAGAATGTAGTTGGAGGTACCTGAAAAGTGGCAGAGCACTACACTAGTGAAGGCTGTGTATTCAGAAACTTGTCAAGGCACAACTAGCCCACTTCCCAGGGCTGCCCACCAAATTCTTCTTGAATTAGGAACAGCACAAATGTCAAAAAGAGAGGACTGATTTACTAAACTATGGTGCTTCCACACAATGGAAGCTGTGCAACAATGAAAGGACCAGGCGAGGATCATATTGTTGCTGCTAGCGTTGGCATTGTGATCTTGAGACTGCTCTGTGGTGACACAGGATAAAGCTAATGAACAATTATAGAAAGTACTAAAGCAATCATTCTTTGTATCCTTGAGAACCAGGATACTCAGCATAGACAAAGGAGGCACAGGTGTAAGAAAGAAGAGGTTAAATAAAATCCCCTGTAGTTTTCAATTTGAATAGAAAGTACCAGTATGAACACAGGGAGTATTTTTATCATAAACAGCAACCACATATTTGCTAGCTCTGTCCACTGAAGAGGCCTAGAAGTGATTACCACACAGGAACAATGAGCACCCCTAAGTGCCCAGATTATGGTCTCTAAAAACCGCTGCCCTCTAAGAAAAACCTGGACTTCTTGGAGGGATGGCTGATTCCAAATTTGGGGCAGAGCCTGGAATGTCTTTGCTTCCTTGTTATTTGTATGACGTTGAACTACTAGGGTCACATGAGAAGGAGCCAACTGGCTAGAGACAGCACAATGCAACCATCAATAAAAACAAGGAACAAAAGAGATTAAAACACATCAATTAGGGTTAAATCCTCGGATTTAAAAATCTACTAAAAATACAACAACAAAACAATCCTAATTGGCCACCACTGGGTGATGATAGTAAACCACTTATTATTTTGAAAACTGGCAAATAAAGAAACATTTATCCTACCCATCCTATATTACTAGGTAATCAAATAATAAAATTTCAGTTAATAAAAGAAGAAAGAGGTTGACCAGGCGGTGGCGCAGTGGATAGAGTGTCAGACTGGGATGCGGAAGACCCAGGTTCGAGACCCTGAGGTCGCCAGCTTGAGCGTGGGCCCATCTGGCTTGAGCAAAAGCTCACCAGCTTGGACCCTAGGTCGCTGGCTCCAGCATTGCTCGGTCTGCTGAAGGCCCGCAGTCAAGGCACATGTGAGAAAGCAATCAATGAACAACGAAGGTGTCCCAACGGCAACGAAAAACTAATGATTGATGCTTCTCACCTCTCTCCGTTCCTGTCTGTCTGTCCCAATCTATCCCTTTGTCTGACTCTCTCTCTGTCCCTGTAAAAAACAAAAAAACCCAAAAAACAAAAAAACCAAAAAAAACCTCTCACTGGCTCTTGGAGGTGAGTTTAAAAAAATAAAAGAAGAAAGAATATGAAGAAGAATAATAAGATTAGAACACTACCAATTTATAGCCCCTAATTAACCAGTGGATATAAGCCATGAACACCAGCAGCTGCTAATGTCACAAAATGAGAGACAACCAGACAGTATAATCTTCTCACAAAAGAGCACACTGCAACCTACAAGGTAGTGTTGCCCACAAAAATCAAACGTAAATATGATTAAATACCTAAATCAAGCTACCTGTTCATAAGAAATACAGATGGTAGAAGAATATGTTAAATAGCACCACAAGGCAGCAATCAGAAAAATCAGACTGTGGAACTCTCTAAGGACAAAGACTCCAATTTCTTCATCAGATAATTTGCAGGGTGGCCGGAAGAGAAGTGCCAGAGACCTGCTGATCAGAGGCGCTCCCAAGACATGGCATTTCTCCTGGACTGTGCGGCCCTTATTTGAATTCTAATTTTATGTAAGAGTCAGAAAAAGGCATTTATGGAACTGTTAGAAATTCGAACACTTGCCTGACATTTGATGATATTAAGAGATCACTGTTAATTTGTTACGATGTGATAATGGTATTGTGGTAATGAAAGGATAGGGGCCGTTTCTTTTAGGAATACATACCCAAGTCTTTATAGATAAAATTATACAATGTCTTGGCATATGTGTGTGTGTGTGTGTGTGTGTAAATACATGTATGTTTAAATTTGCTTTCAAATAACCCAGTGGTAGGAGAAAAAGTAAAGGGGAACACAGATAGAATGTGGTCAGTTTTGTGTGGATGCTCACTGAGGCCGGAGGAAGGTTCTTAAAGAGGTGTTGGCTCTGTTCTTTCCACTTTCTAACATTTACAAGCTCATAATAAAACATTAAAATCAATCCTTCCTAATGTCATGCTTGAAAAGATAACACCAGGCTTAGTGCGTCACAGTTCTGACCAGTTGTAGCTCCTTGTTAATGTTTTAGGAATGATGAAGAGGTGAGCTTTGTGCTTTAGGCCATTCCCCTAAGGAGCTTCTCCATCCCTCACAGTGTCTCCACCCCTGTCCCCACCAGGATATGTCAATCTGTGCTCAAGGGCATCCATACCTACAGGGGCACAAATCTGTCGTAACAAAATAAAAGACTTCTCATGACAAACGATTTTGCTTAGAAGCTGCAAAGGGTATGAGGGACGGGATTTCATGCCAAGACACTGAACGGCATGGAATAAAATCATCCTGGTACAGGCATGCAGTGGATGGAGTTCATGGCCAGGGTGAAAGAAAAGATAATTAGATTGTTGAGGTTGGTGGGCGTTTCCAAACTGAAGTTCTAAGCAAATGACAAGGCAAATCTGGATGACAAGGAACACTGGCTGTGTGTTCACACCATTATCTGTATCAATGCCTCAGTTTTCTAAAGTACAGAATAGAGTAGTCCCCCCACCCCCATTTATCCACGGGGGGATACGTTTCAAGACCCTTTAGTGGGTGCCCGAAACCATGGATAGTAACCAACCCTAGTCAACCTCCTCAGCTTTGTTGGGAATACAGCAGCCCCTTCTTCATCTGCAAACACAGCCTCTCCAGTAACTTTCATGTTTCCAGTTCAAACCTATTTCTGAATCTGTGTAACCACCCTCACTTGCAATAAATGGCTTGGTGTCATTCATTTCAGGGGATCCCTTGCTGACATCTGCGCATAGACTCATGCTTTCCGGCACAACACATTGATTGCCATCAGTTGGAACACGTTCTCTGTTCGTGTCTTCCACCCACAGATTTAAAGCCGTTTCCCTCTTAACTAAGCACTTATCACGCACGGTGGCTGTAACGTTTGCAGCTAGAGGCACCGCAGCAAAATGAGCATGCATTTCTTTTCCCTTCTCCACAATTTCACGGATAGAAGATTCATTCTTACCGCAGATCTTAGCAACCTCAGCATACAATGATTTTTCTTTCCTGATTAAGTGGAGAACTTTTACCTTGAAAAAAAAAAAAAAGCATTGTGGCTTCCTCTTTGGCACGTCTGAATTGCCGACATGGCTACTCTTGTGCTTTGGGGTCATTATCAAGTGAAACAAGGGTGACTTGAACAAAAGCGCTGTGATACCATGACAGTCGATTTGATAACCGAGGACAGCTACTACGGGACTAATGCACGACGGGAAGGGGATCTACAGTGTGGATACGTGGACAAAGGGGTGACTCATGTCCTGGATGGGACGGGGCGGAGTGGTGTGAGCTTCATCATGCTACTCAGAACAACACACAATTGAAAATTTATGAATTGTTTATTTCTGAAATTTACCACTATTTTACGACTGCAGTTGACCAACGGTCTAAGAGGAACTGTGGAAAGTGAAATTGAAGATTAGGGGGAGACCACTGTAAGTGGTGACTCTTTGAGGAGCACTTCTATACTCCAGGCTCCTGTGCAATGTGATCAGGTGTCACAAAGAATGACAAAGCCCCTGCCCTCAGGGGATTATAGGCGAGTTAGGGAAAATGAGGAGAAAACGGGCAATTTCGCCAATGGATGAAGTGCCTGGGGGGGGGGGCTCTAGGGCTTAAGGAAGCCTCCAGGAAGGACCCCCCCAGGAGGGACCCCCAGTCCTGCCTGGCACAGCGTGGGCGCAGGTGCAGGTGCGGGGAAGCTGGTGGAAGGAACAGAAGCCATGGGAGCCAGCCTAACCTGCAAGCAAGGGTTGGGAAGTACCCCTTCCAACAATACGCATCCAATCTTCCTGGCCCTTAGGTCTGTCTCCTCCTGCCATCCTACACCTGGGGACAGGGCTGAAAGTTTGGCTCTCATCTCAGCTGTCTTCATTTCTCTCACCTGTGGGGTCCCCTGGGGGGCCTGAGGACTTCGCCTTCCCACAGACATCACAGTAGTCCCCAGATTTGTAGTTTTACTTTCTGCAGTTTTTTTTTTTTTTTTTTTTTTTTTTTTTTTTTTTTTTTACCATTGGTCATCCGTGGCCTGAAAATATTACATGGGAAATCCCAGAGATAAACAATCCCGAGGTGTTAAATTGCCAGTGTTCTGAGCAGCATGAGGCAATCTCACTCTGTCCCACCTGCGACACGAATCCTCTCTTCGTCCACGCTGTAGATGCTCCCCGCCCGGTAGTCACTTAGCTGTCTCAGTTATCAGATGGACTGTCCCAGTATTGCATGCTTGTGTTCAAGTCCCCCTTGTTTCACTTAATAGTGGCCCTGGAGCGAAAGAGCAGTGTTGCTGGCCATCCGGACATGTCAGAGACAAACTGCAAAGGGCTTCCTTTAAATGAAAAGGTGAAAGTTCTCACCTAAAAAGAGAGAACAAAGAAGGTTGTTATGCTGAGGTTGCTAAACTCTGCGGGGAAGAATGAACCTTCTGTCATGAAATTGTGAAAAAGGAAAAAGAAAGAATGATCGTTTTGCTGCCACACCTCAAACTGTGAAAGTTACAGCCACCGGGTGTGCTCAGTGCTTGGCTAAGATGGAAAGGCATCCACCTTGTGGGTGGGAGACACGAACAGGACACGTGTTCCCGCTGATGGCCATGCGTTGAGCCTATGCAGAGACTTCAGCGAGGAAGCCTCTAACACAGTGGTTCTTAACCTGGGTTCTATCGAACCCTAGGGGTTCGATGAGTCGGACTCAGGGGTTCGGAGAAGCCTCTGCCGCGGAGGCCAGAATAAAGTAATACCGTAATTTGTTGTGAGTTCATGCACTTTGTTGGTTTTGTTCTTTGAGCAAGGTGATGTTCATGCACGGCTCATTTTGTGCACCAGTAAAAAAACATATACCTATGTCTTGAATTTGGAAAAAAAATCATATTTTATTTATCACTAAAGAAGGGTTCGGTGAATGCACATATGAAACTGGTGGGTTCGGCACCTCAAAAAAGGTTAAGAACCACTGCTCTAAAATGAGTGACACCAAGCCAGTAAGGGATGGTTACACAGATTCAGTGATGGGTTGGACTGAAAATATAGAAACTACGAGAGAGCGAGAGCGAGAGCGAGAGCGAGAGAGAGAGCACACAGTCACATAACTTTTAGTATAGTATATTGTTATATAATTGTCCTATTTCATTATTAATTATTGTTAATCTTACTGTATCTAATTTATAAATTAAACTACATCATAGGCATGTATGTATAGGAGAAAACAGTATATATAGAATTTGTTACTGAGGTTTCAGACATCCACTGGGGGTCTTGGAACATATCCCTTGTGGATAAGTGGGGGGGGGGCTACTGCAGTTGGAATCACTATGGACTAAGGAAGTGGTTATGAGTGTGGGCTGCATGGTTAGGTGTGGGCTTGGCCCATGGCCCGGTCAGTTCTATACCCACTTTGATGGATTCTACTACCGATTTACTATGGGACTTCAGATTTTGTAAAACCCTTTGAGGTCTTTCCTGGAAAAGATAATGCAGAGAAACTGTAAATTTCTATTTTGATGTAATAATGTAACTAATCTAAGAAAACGCTCCCCCCCTGGAATTTCCTTGTGCACCTACCTGGAATGGTTTCCATTGATGGCCTTACAAATAATAAAACCTGGAGCCCTCACTGCTACACACAAGGCCTTGAACTCGTGTTAAAGGGTGGGGTGGTGGAGCAGACACATGGACACCTTTTGCTAGAACCATTTGAGTAGTTGAGCAAACCTGGGCATCTTCATATGTGTATCTCCCTCCATCTTTGACGTTTTGACTGGTTATCTCGTAGCTGTGGGAATCCAGGTTGATTGCACTTGGGGCCCCTGGAGACAGGAACTCTTGCCAGATTTCTTCCACCCTCTTGGCCACATCCTGTAGGGGCTGTTTCTTGAGATCTTGGACAGCCAACCAGAACCTGAAGTAGAAGTGCAAAGACAGTTCAGGGGGCTTAGCCTCTGGACTCTACTGGGCATGGTCCCAAAACTGACACCCATGAGATCCTTTCTGCTGCATCCTCCTGGCTTGCCTGCTGCCACTACCCAGGTCACAAAGACCGTAAGAACTGCTGAGCATACAGATGGCGCTCTGCTCTTGTGGAGAATCAGAGAGATATGCGCTAGATGGTCACTGTGCTCCAGTCACCCAGAAGAGACTTCTACACCAAGGTTTCTCGGCCACCGCACTGTCATTGTTTTGGGCTGGATAATTATTGTGGGGCCTGCCCTGTACATTGTAGAATGCTTAGCGGCAACCCTGGCCTCTCCCCTTCAGGTAGGTGCCAATGGCAAACACTCCCCAAGCTGTGACAAACAAACATGTTTCCAGGCATTATCAAATGCCCCCTGGGAGGTAAACTCATTTGTGGTTGACAACCCCTGCTCTACATAGATGCCATGAAACAGACGAAAGTGAGTTCCTTTGTCCCATCGGTTGGGATCAGTGAGAGGTACTGGCATGAAGGAAAGGTCACAGAAACAAAGTGAGTCTTGGAATCATAGAGAACATCTGAGCTGGAAGGACCCAGCTACGCATGCTACAGAAGCGCTGATTCCCAATGTCAGTATCCAACATGGTGTCTGCACATAGTAGGCACTTGATAAATGGCTGTGGATGGAAGATGATCTCTTCAGGAACACAGCTGATGGGCATGTGTGGGCAGCCTCTGCCAAAGGACTCTCCAGAAGCTCTGGAGAGAAAAACCTCTGGTTCACATCCACATGCCCCTCTCCTCAACCCCTCAGTGTCACACTGGCAGTGGCGCTGGCTGGGGGTGAGCTCCTTTCTGCTGAGGGCAGCAACCGGAGCCAAAGCTTCCCCAGGTCCTGAGGATGGCTTCCAAGGCAGCGCTGGGGTGGGGGCAGGAGGGGTCATTTCAGCAGGGCCCAGGTGTGGGTGCCCTATGAACAAGACAGGCCAGTTTCCCTGTCAATGAGACAGGAGGACAGGTCCCTGGCCATGTGATTCCCACAGCCTCAGGAATCACACACAGTCAAGCCAACGAAAGGGCAGGAACTAGAGAACTTGAAACACAACATGGTGGAAAGTGCATTCAATCTGTCATCAAGTTTCACCCAAAGTAAGATGTACTTTTTTTTTTTTTTTTTTAAAGGTTAAGCATGTTTTTCTGTTGCCTTTCAGAGACTTGTCTTTGGAGTGAAGTGTGTAGCCCAAAGGTACCACCCAGTGGCCAACTGCAGTACTGCGGCTCCATTTCCGCAAGGAGAGAGAACCGTGTTTGCGCGCTGGTGGGCTCCAACTAACTCTTCTCTTGATTTGCCATCTGGGATTCTAATAATTGCCTTGAAGAAACCCTCATGGTTCCCTTGGTGGTTGTGAAGAGCACACGGGAAAGGAAGAGAAAGAGACTTAAGGACTTCACTCAACCGGGAGATGAGGAGGCATGGTTCTGTCCCTAAGCTGACTATGCTGCTGTCTTGGAATCTTATCTTTCCTGGTGTCTCTTTCCTCACCTGTGAAATGGGTACAAAGAGGGTGGAGGGATAACGCGATGTGCGTTTGAAGAACTTCCCATTCAGGAGTAAGTTCCAAACGTGCATTCGGTCCCGTGGGTGGGAGCCGTGGAGGGATCAGTGTGGTGGTCACATGCTCAATATACTGGGCCAGTATGATCCCTCAAACGTCACCTCTCTCTTCTCCATTGGCCTGGGCAGAAGCTGCCCGGGGCTCTTGCCACTGCTGCCCCCTCCCCTTCAACACCAACTCTCCTCCTTTCTGCCGCAGGTCTTCAGTGCTCGCGTCCCCCAACTGCCCAGGAAAGGAGAATAGTAATGGTTTCCTAACCGGAGTCCCGGTGGTGGAGGTTGGGGTTGAAAGGAGCTGTAAACCTCCTCACTGTGCGGGTGGACCTTTAAAACTCATAGGGGAGTGGGTCTCCTCCCTCCCCCAGACCCATTCCCTGTGCCACAGGTCTCTCTGCTCCCCCCTCCGCTGTGCCATCCAGCGAAGGAGGTGTCAGAACGTCAGAGGGGGGAGGTGGTCCCCTGGTGATGGCAGTCCGTCCTTTTTCACCTGGAGGACAGCGCTGGACAAGCAGGTAACGTTTAGAAAACCAGCTCTAAAGGAGAAGCTGGTGTCGGCTTTCCAAAGGACTGGAAGGAGGGTGAATGGGCAGCTCACGGGAGACCAGTGAGTCCCGGCAGCCCCGGGCTGAGCACATGGGAGAGGGCCCTCTCTCGGGGAGTCCCCTCCGGCCATGTTCCCGGGCTGGCAGCCACTTCTCTGGACCAGCGTCCTTTGTCCTTCGAGTCCTACCAGACCTTCAGTCTCTCACAGAAACGGGTGACACCCCAGGGGTTTCCTGCTCCCTCAGTCAGCCTCTCCCTGCTGTCATCCTTTTTCTAGTCTGCTCTGACGGGGAGCCATTGAGCCTGTCTGGGAAGGCCCTGAGGACCCAGCAGCTTCTGAGCGTGGCGGTCTCCCCATGGTTCCTGAGACCTCGGGGTCCCTTTTGCAGAATGATTTAGGCGCTACATCAATGCATGTCACCCAGCTGGGTACAGAGAAGGTCTGTAGCGGATGTACATGGACATTTCAGAAACAAATTCAATAAACTTTTACATTAAAAATTAAAAAATTCCTTTTGTCAGTAAGAATGTAAAAAAAGTGCGAGGAGAAACAATGGCACACTGGAGGAGAAGGGAGGTGACGGAGGATGAGGAGCAGGAAGAGGAGGGGGGAGAGGAGGAGGGAAAGGAGGGGGGAGAGGAGGGGGAGGGGGATGCCATTCCCCAGGCAGCCGTTTTCTCTCCCCAATGCACGGACACCCTCTCGGCCTTCTGTCTACCTTGCAGATGAACTGCCTTGCTCCTCTCAGGTGACAGCAGAAACGCTGTCACAATGGCGTCCTGACATCCCATATGTGTTTAGCATTACCGGCTTCGAAGGACCTCTGTGTTGATTAGAAATTCAGAACAGGCTCTGGTTTGTGTTTGCCATCTGTGAGCCCACAGGCCTGAGCTGCGGCTCTGAGCCTGGCCGCCTGGCCAGTCTCTCCCCTAAAGAGCCTCACAAGCTCCCCGCCACACATGTACCGTGGCTGGGAGGCCCGCCGAGGCCGGTGCAGCTTCTGTCCTTATCAGAAGCCTGCAGGTACCCCCACCCCAACCCCCTGATGCCAGCAGCCGCCTCGAATCCAGCCAGCCTGCACTAAGCCCCCGTGGCATGTGGCAGAAGGGCTGTCGTGACTGGCAGGCCACTAGGACTCACTGCTATCAGGAAGACCACCTGTCCTGCCTGGCCCAAGTTATCAGAGCACAGGCAGGCGGCCCGTGTGCTGGCATGTGACCTGTGTCCACGGCTCAGGAATGCAGGCTGGGCTTTGTGGGGAGGCAGCTTGGGTTCAGACGCCACCAGGCTGAGCAGCAGGGGACTGGACGGGCTGGCAGTCTGGGGCTGGCTCCCTCGAGCTCGGGATGCTGATGGGAAATGGGCTTTGCTCCTCACGGCTGGCAGGGACAAGGGAAACCATTCTCCATCCTGCCAGCAGGTCTGGGCAGCCCCTCCATTCCTAGCTTACACAGCATTCCATAAACTAGGATTTTCATGGGTTACACGAATCTAGCTTTTAGTTCATTTGCAGAGAAAAAGCAAACTCCATGCCAAAGAAAGGGTTTCTGTGCCCTCTGCTGGTCAACAGGGACTCCGGAACGAGGGAGCGTGCTGGCCTCAGGCTCTGGTTGGGCTGAAACCTTCTGGTGCCAACATCTATGAAGCCACCAGCACCATGCCACAGAAGCTGAGTTATGTTCTCTGGGCAGTGGTTGAAATGTCACAGACTGTCACGGCACAGTGTGAGTTGCCTCTGTTCCAATTATTCATGTGTTTGGTTAGTGGTGAACCCCACTGGGTCTGGTGAAACTTCTGAGGTCTTTCTAGGACTCGGGGCGACTGTCGGAGAGGGGGCTCTCGACGCAAACCTGGCGGCTCCCCTGTGCTCTGTTTAATTGCCTCTCTCCTCGGCTGCCACAGTATGGAACCAGGATAATCAATTTGCAGGTTAGAAGAACAACCCTGCTCTCTGGAGGCAGCGCAGCTCATAAAAAATGTACGGGGGATGCTCTTTGCCGTGGGTTTTGATTTTTAACTCGTGCCCTGCCATGTGGCAGAAGGTCTCAAGCCAGAAAGGACAAAGATTTGTGCAGAGGACAAATCAGAGAGATGGAGATCTTCCTGCCATCGTCTGGGAGAATACACGGAGCAGGGAGAAGGGCGGCCTCAGATAACTCCCGGGAAGTCCCTGCTTCAGAACTGGGAGGTGTCCCCCTTGTGGAGAAGAAGACCTGCCCTCCAAAGTCCCCAAGCAGACAGCTGTCTCCAGGGGCCCACCTGGCCCAAACGGAACCTGGGCTCAGCTCTGAGTGCCACAGACAGTATACCGTCTGCAGCACAATGCTCAGGCCATCCTCACATCACACAGGCTCATCCCATCAAAACATGAGCAAAGGGGTCTTCGACTTACATTGTATTATCATAGACCTCTTTCCTTAAAGGAGCCAGGGTAACCCTTTGCTGTTGTCACAGCAATATTTTATGTCTCTTTGGAGCTCATCTGTTCTGCATTCTGAAGCTCTGGTATAAATTCAACCATTTGGCTACTTCACTGGCACTCCAGGTGCTATTCAAAGATATAAGGATCTTAGTACCCCCCCACTGGAGCGATGCGGGGAGCTCAGGAAGACAGGCGTATTCACACGTGCTCACACACGCTCACACACGCTCACACACACTCCTTCACGCTGAGTGAATGGATCAGAGGCCCTTCGCAATGTGTCCAGTTCCGTTCTGGTCAGTTTCTCCCTCTCTTTTCCTCCCATTGCTCCTATGCCAGTTGCTGGGGAATCTTTACCAATTCCAAAAGGGACAATCCCAGCAAGGCCAGCACAACAGATGGGCAGGACCCGCGAGTAGTGCCACACAGCACAGCCCCAGGGCCGCCACCCACATGGACCACAGTGGAGGCACACCCGGACAGGGGGTGAAAAGTACTCAGCTCCGAGTCCGCAGGACTGAGGTCATGGCAGGCGCTAAGCCAACCTCTGCGGCTAAAGGAACGAACACCCAGGGGAAGGGAGAAAACACCTGGTTGTGAATGACTGAAGTGTCCTAAAGTTGTGTGATTTTAAACTGAGCTTTGCCCCCTATATTCAATTACGCTGAATATCATAAAAGTGGAATTGGGACCTCAGGGGAAGATTTTAGAAGCTCCTGGGCTATTCTATATTTTCTTTATCCTCACTCCTGACAAGTCTCACAGGGGACCTTCTGAGCCTGGATGTATGCCTTTATGTGTAGATTAGTCACGGCACACTCACGTTCACACGCACTTTTTCCTCCGGACTAAATGCAGCCCTCCTGGCACGGGAAGAAGTTGCTGGCAGAGACTCAGGGATAATGGCAGGCTGAGGCGCTGAGCACCTGCCAGGGACACACTGTGCCGTGCGCTCCGGGCCTTACATGTGGCATGTATTTTATGAAGCTAGTCGGAACGGTTTTGTGGGTGTGGCTACACTTACGAGCAGGCAAAGCAGTGCTGAGGCAGCAGGTGTGCTTGCTCCCGGGCCCCTCACAGTGACCGGGACTCTGTGGCCACTCTTCAGGTCTCTGTAATGGTGCAGCTGGCAGAGGGGTCATAGACAACTCATGGGCTGTGACCTAGTCAGGTGAAGGAGGCCTGTACCACTGCATCTTGAGGACATGTGGGGGACAGGATGACTGTCCCCAAAGGGAGATGGGAAGGACTTCCGGGGTGGCTCATGGGGACCAAGCTGAGATTGGGACCTGGGGCTGAACTGGCCACATAGAAAGGCTGTCTGGACGCCTCCTGTTGGTCACAGAGGGCGTGGCTTCCCAGCAGGACCCACATCCAGGCACAGCCTGCGGGGCTGGTCTGAACTCCTCCCTACTGAAGTTTAGAAGTCAAGCCTTTGGTTACAAATTCTGATTAGGGACTGAAGCAAAGCTCTGAGGTGTGTTTAGCATATAACACCTCAGCACAAAGAAGGAATTTTTGTGTCATAACCTGAAACCAGATATCCAACCTTGTCTGGTTTACACAAAGCACATGGCTGCCTAGAAAGACATGGAGACATTGGCATCTACACATCCTCCTGACTTTATGGCTGGAGGGTCCCCAGCCACGCCTTGGCTCACAGCGTCATCCAGTTCAGAATATGCCCTCTCCCTTTTACATTTATCAGTATCCAGCGCATTCTCCTACTCGGGCTTACATCCATCTCTCCCGTTAAAAACTCTTTTAAAATGGTTTGCAGAGTTTCTACTTGTTTATAGTCATTAAAGATTTTAATAGTTCCTCGTGTTTTTCTCTCAAGGACCTACAAGGTTGTTGTGGGCGAAGATATCATGCCTCTTGACTTCCTTGCGTCTACGTCCCTTGGCAAGGTTTTGTGGGCCTTGGTATGCCACAGGTGCGTAAAAAACGTCACCTGGTTGATAGATCGGGCTGATGCGGTCTCAATTCCAAATAAAGAATATGGACTTTGCCCATGAACCCCGGAGGAGACGGTTTATACCCACAGTATACGCTCTGACTTCTAAAAGTTCAAAAACATTTTAAAAAGTTAATAAAGCCACTCTTTGGAAAAAAAATGTCATTGGAAGATGGAAATTAACCGGCATATATAAAGAGAACCTGGTACCAAGAAACAACAAGAACAACAGAGTTTCATCTTCCCCAGTGAGAAGTCACCTGTTGGCTAAGATCACTAACAGGTCTTAGGTAAGTTACCTGTTCCACAGGTCTCTGCTTCTAAGTCGAATACAATGAAAGCCCAAATAAACGACGAGTTCTTAATTTTTCATTACTATGGGCCCTTTTCTTTATAATGTACCCCCTTTCCTGCTTCTCTCAATGGACCTCATGTTTTGAAAGCTTTTTTCCCCTACTGAACAGTAATTGTTGATACATGAATATATTTTCCCTTACCTTGATAAGTCATATGTCCCACTGGCATCAGGTGGCCACAAGAGCCACTGCTTGAGTTGATGGAATCCCCCGCCCCCAGAGAAAAGCATGTTTTAATGAGCTTTCACAGTGATATCTGTAGTTATTAAGTGATAGTTGCTCTTGCTTTTTGAAATTCTGAAATGAGGCCTACAACCCCTTTCTCTTCTGGTTGGCTTGTCAACTATTCAGGACCCCTGACTTGGGACATTCTGAAGGAGTGGGCGTCTGAGCTGGCTTTCACTGTGACATTCCACAGCTCTAGGGATTCAGGTAAAGGGTAGTGTCATCAGATCCATTTGACTGTCCTGTTTCCGATAACTGGACGAATGTCATCTGCACTTAAAGAACAATAAATGCTGGTGTTGGCAGGTGCTAAGGTAAAGTTTGTTCATCACCATTTCAACCTTTGCCAGATAAGCTGGAATTTGAGTTTGAACTATAACATGTTATTGAAGAAACAAAAGTAGAAACAGAGGCTAATTATACAAATCTCCACACACGCTCTGCACACAGCTAGAACCTTTGAGAGATTTACCTGAGGTTTTCTGAACTGAATTCGGACTCCAGGAATCGCAGAAATTGGTCCCGCCCCATCTGGTCCTTCAGCATCTCATCGAAAGAGAAGGCCCATCTCTTTACTCGCTGCTGGCTGGGCTCTTTGCTTTTGGGGAGGAACAAAAGTTTAAAAAATGATCAACACCAGGCAAAAATCTGTGCCATATTCTATCCAGCAACTCAAATCTATTTTGCTTCCCTACACCAAAGGGAAATTTTGCAAATTTAAGTGATAGATTCTATAAAAACCCGCACAAACTCTACAGGCAGACTTCCATACACCAACATCAGCCAATGGTAAAAAGTCTCTCAAAGGAAGGCATTTAGGTTATGGTCATCAGGAGGTGTGCCAAGTGGCTCTTGTTTACAGAAAATACAACTGCACTGATTGGCTTCCCTGGACCACTCCTGTCAGTCACAGGCCCAACTCTTGACTCCATCATGTTTTACTTTTAAACTGAGGATGCCTTGTGAATCCAACCTTTCATCAGAGGTATAGCCCCCACTTCTCACCCCTTCCTCAATCCACAGGGGAGAGACAGAGTCCTGTTTAGAGCCAAATGAAAACTGTTCAGAAATGAAACAACTCATCCAGGAGAAAACATACTCACTTGTCTAGAAGCAGGGTCTTGTGCCTGCCTTCACAATGTGTGTGATGTTCTAGGCATTTTACATCTGTTTACTCACTGAGTCCTCACAACTACTCTGTAAAACAGGGATGAGCATTATCCCCACTTGACAGATGGAGAAACTGAGGCTTAGTGATAATTTGCCCAAGGACACTCTAGGAAGTGAGGGAGCCAAGACTCAAGTCCAGACAGTGAGGCTCCAGAACGTGGTTCCTAACTGCTGTCCTGCGTCACATCCTCAGACCAATGCAGTGGGCGGGGGTGGGGGGGTGGTCTTATTCTTTTGGTTTGGGAAGATGCAAATATTTCCTTCACCTTCTGTCTTTCCAGTGACACTTCACCTGCTGTATTTATTCCCCTGACCCTTCAAGCAGGAATAGGATCCTAGTTCACAAGTCACATGCTGTAATTGCTCATTCAAGGCGTGGTCTACGGACCTTCAGGGGAAGGGCTGGCCCCATCTCGACATGTGGAATCAGAATCCACAGTTTAAAAATATCCCTGGGTGATTTAAGTGCACATTAAACTCTGAGAGGTATTGGTCTAGCAATACTTATTTTTCCTCTTTTTAAAAACTGACACATATGTCTTATTATTTCTAACAGATACTAAGTAAATAAAATCGTTTCCTTGTGTTACAGAGTTGACATGTTCTCAATATTTATCTCTGAAAATCACACTTAGTAAAGCAGAACAAAAGCATGTGTGCTGAAAGGTTTGGAAAAACAAATAGCTCTAGACCAGTGCTGCCCGATAGAACCTTCTGGGGTGATGGACATATTCTACACCTGTGCTCTCCAATATGGTAGCTACTAACCACATGTGGCTCGTTAGAACTTGAAATGTGGATAGTGTGACCGAGAAACTGAATATTTAATTTTAAATAAGCAAAGTTTAAATTTAAGTGGCCACATGGAACTAGAGGCTACTGTATTGGAAAGCACAGGTCTGGACTTAACTGATTCAAGCCCAACCCTTCTCTTTCTGCACCGCTAGGGCTTACCAGTGCGGCAGGAGCGTCTCCTCCTGAGACCGTGTGCATGGGCTTGGGTGGCTCTTGTACACAGCTCTGCACCTGCAGGCTCAGCCCAGTGGAGTCACAGTACAAGACTAAGTCCACCGGGTTAGACAAGGCGCCAGGCCGAGCTCTCTCTACAATGAGCCAAGAAGACGGGTCCTGGATTCTCTCCAACTCAAGCTACAGAACCAGTCCCACTCACTAGAGCTCCAGGAGACAAAAAGTACTGTTTATACCCCCCCCCCCCCCCCGCCCTGGTCGAGGCTAGCAGCAAATGTAAGCCCCAGAGAGCCACAGGATAGCATCTATTTCTGCCAGGGTCACGCTGTCACCTGGGATAGGCTCCACGATCTGCTCTGTCAGCCAAGGTGGCAGGGCTCTGCAGAGACAGTGCTGGTGGCAGCTGCACCCCAATGAAAGGCTGTGCCCGGAGAGCCAGGGGTGGAAAGTCCCTCAGTGTTTGTAGTGATAGTCTCTTGGATCACTACCGGTGCCACTACTTTCTGGTACCCAAGCTAAGAGTCCACATTCCATCCACCAGGTTCATTGGTGGTAGCAGCGATGGGAGAAGGGCCTTTTAGTGGGTGGGCCAGAAATCTTGGGGTGTCATTGTAGATGGAGGATCAGAGGCCTAGGACAGAGATTGGGACAGGTCTGGACTTAATTGAATCAAGCCCAACCCTTCTATTTCTGTACCACTAGAAAGCTGCAAGGTCAGCCTTCAGCAGAAACAAGGTTTGGAGAGACAGGACACCCTGGTATGGTAGTTTCCTAGGGTTACCATAACAAAGAACCAACAAACTAGGTGGCTTAAATAGTAGAAAATTATTGTCTACAGTTCTGGAGGGTGGAAGTCTAAGGTCAAGGTATTGGCAGGGCCATGATCTCTCTGAAGGCTCTTGGGGGAAAACCTGTTCCTTGCCTTTCTCTTAGCTTCTGGTGCTGCCAGCCACACACGGCCTGCCCTGGCGTGCACAGGCATCCCTCCCATCTCTGTCTCCATGGTCACACGGGGTTCTCCCTGTGTGTTTGTGCCTCTGTTTTCTCTTCTTACAAAGACACCAGTCATATTGGAGCAGGAGCCCACCCTGTTCCAGTATGACCTCATCTTAACTGATTGCATCCACAACAGCCTTATTTTCATACAAAGTCACGTTCTTAGGTTCTGGAAAGGGCAAGAATTTTTGGGTGACATGATTTAACCTAGAACATCTGGGGTCCCTCAACTATCCATTTGTCACAATCAGTCCTTTTTCTATACCTGGATGCTCCACCCCTGCTCCTTTATTTCTGGTACATTTGGCCATTGGAATCTATTGTATTAATAGCTCTTTGGATAAAACTCTATATGTACGTCGCCTGCATTAGTTGAATATTTCCAAGCATCATCCCCTTTAAGGTTTGAGATCCAATCTGAATATGCTGCTACTTCTGAAAGGTCTCTGCAGTTATAAAAATAATCCTATAATCTAAAATATCTCTGGACATTCATCCCCAGATGACTGGTCCGATGACTTTCCCTTGGCCCAACTTAAAAAGATAATCCCCGGAACTGACGACCCCTTTTGTTTCCATCCATTGTGTAGAAACGTGTCCTTATGACATGTTTTTATTATAGTTCTGTAGCATCATTTGGCCTTTGAGGGTTTATGTCATTGTCTCTCCAGCTGTCGTGTGAGCTCTTTGAGGCAGGGACCATGTCTTGTGTGCCTTCATAGTCACCATAGTGCTTCTCACACAGCAAGTTCAGCACTAAGAGGAAACCAATGAGAAAATGTGTATAGTGAAGTGGGTGAGGTGTCCTTATCCTGACAGCATTTTTCAATTGCTAGCTGGACATCTTAATTTAACTCTCTTGGGTGCTCTGTGCCAACTGATTTCACCAAATTCCTGACCCCAGTGGGCAACACCATAACACACAAAGACAGGCGTCTCCTCCAGGAGTCTATTTCATTTCTGCTGACCTACCAATACAGAACACAGCACGTAGTAGGTTCTCAAAATAGATTTGTTGCATTTAACTGCAACTAAGAAAAAATATGGCTTAGTTTACTGGTCATCTCTAGCCTTTGTTTCATGGACAGCAACCATCTCTAGGCTGAATTGGGATGTTGGCACTGACCCCCAACTGTGCACCTCCAAAAACAGGGTCCTAGGCACTGTCAGCACTCGAGTGGGCGAGAGTGTCCGACCAGGGGAAGACACAGGCCTCCACACTTCCCTTCATCCCCACTGATGTGTAAATAAGCTGATTCTGCTCGAAGGTGCGCAGAGCGCTGCAGGTGTTAGGTTGGGCATTAAGATTGGTGTAGAAGCCTGAACAGTAAGAGCAGAACCAGAGCACTAGTTGTACAGCAGGTAGCACTCTCCTGGGGACAAAGTGCTGACAGGTTGGAATAAACCAACGGGTCAGGTGAGCACCACCTCCCCAAGCCATGGCATGCTTCTTTGCTGACTTTCAAGATAGGAGGAGGAAATCCAGCGTTACCGTGGTGAATTAAGTTCACGTACTTAACTCTCCTCTTTTCACAAACACCAATAGAGTGGCCAAAGGAATAGTCACTTCTCCACCTATCCTCCATCTGACCTATATTTTTTGAATGCTACTGTGTGCCAGAGCTGGGTCTAGGTGCTAAAACAATTTTAAGTCCTATTCAGAAAGAGAACCAGGAAGGAGGGTATGATATAGAATGACTGGGTGGATGGGGTGGCCACTCAACTGAGTGGTCACAGAAGACCTTCCTAAGGAAGGGACGCCAGTGCTGAGTGAGACTTGAATGAGAGAGAAGCCAGCCATGTGAGGATCTGGCAAAGTAGTCCAGGAATAGGGATCAGGCAAGAGTCTGGCGTTCAGTGAAATAAAAAGAAAGGAAGGAAGGAAGGAAGGAAAGAAGGAAGGAAGGAAGGAAAGAAGGAAAGAAGGAAGGAAGCAGGGAGGGAGGGAGGGAGGGAAAGAAGGAAGAACCCATAGTATGTAGAACAGTGGTTCTTAACTTTTTTTGAGGTACCGAACCCACCAGTTTCATATGCGCATTCATCAAACCCCTCTTTAATGATAAATAAAATATGATTTTTTCCCCCAAATTCAAGACATAGGTATATGTTTTATTTACTGGTGCACAAAATGAGCCGTGCATGAACATCACCTTGCTCAAAGAACAAAACCAACAAAGTGCATGAACTCACAACAAATTACGGTATTACTTTATTCTGGCCTCCGCGGCAGAGGCTTCTCCAAACCCCTGAGACCAACTCATTGAACCCCTAGGGCTCGATAGAACCCAGGTTAAGAACCACTGTTCTAGCAACTTACTAGCTATCTGAAGTACATACACGCAGAAAGAACACTGAATGTGTTGACTCCATTCTTAGATAAACACGTGCACTGTTGAGCCTGCCCAGCTTCCCAACCTTTGGAGTCAGCTTAGACCCCACCAGCCTTGCTTCCTGTTCCATGTCGATATTTGTACAGTGCTTACATTTTATCACAGCCAACTGCTCTGAAAACCCAGATTTGCAGAGATATGGTATCACTGGAGGGACCGGAATGTGACCTAATGTTGAAAACAGTGAACGACCCTAACTCGTTGTTTATACAGCATCTGACATACGTCACATCATTGTGTTTCCCTCAAAGATTTAGACTGTCCTGTGGTAACCCTGTGAGGTCCCTGCAGTGGCTCGGGGTACCCTGGTGCAGTCTGGGAACCAGGGCATTGGACTATAAACAAAGCCCTTTCTAGAAAATGATGACTGGGTTGGGGACGAGAGATCTTCTTCATTATGTAAGTCTGACTAGTTTAAATGCTCTCTAATGCGCACTTATGACCTTTATTTCCTTTGTTAAGGTTTTTCCATTTCAAGAAAAGAATCCGGAAGAAGAGCCAGAGTGAAAGCAAATGAGAGAGATGTGAAGAAACGAGAAACAGAGGGGCGTGTGGCCGCACACCACACCAGATCTGTCCGTGTGGTTCCTCCTGTAATTGGGCACAGGCCCAAGTCCCTTGGGCTTCGGTTCCTCTGTTGCTAAGCAGGCACCCTAGCTTTCCTGATGGCTGTAAAGCTACTGGATGGAGTCACCCCTGTCAGAGATTCTGGAGCCCTCTGCCTGGGGTCCAATCCTAACTCTGCTACCTACTGGCTGCGTGACCTCGAGCAAGTCCAGTAACTCCTTGGTGCCTCAGTTTCCTCATCTGTTCAATGGTGAGACCAAGTATGTTTACTTGTTGTGGGATTCCATGTAAGACACTCACTAAGTGGACAGTTCCGAGTAAGTGCTGGCTGTTATTATTACTGATTCTGCTGTCTTGTGTGTGTGTGTGTGTGTGTGTGTGTGTAAAACAACCACAACAAAGTGGCCAACAGACTCTTTTCCTCTGGCAATCAGAGCTAGGAAATGCGAGGGGCTGTCCCTGTCATCGTGACATCCAAAGGGTCAGACAGAGCTCAGAGGGAAGGTGCAATGGATCCATGTAGAGACCAAACTATACTGCGATAAAATATCCCCTAATTTTTGTGAGCAGTATATAAGGAGGTAGAAATGACGAGTTAGCAGAACCCAGTGAGGAGGTGACTTGAGGGGTTTCTTTCCGAGTAATAGTCAAATTAAGATTGGGGATAATGTCATTTCATGAACTCATTAATTTTTTCCACATTTATCCCACTCTCAGACATTTAAAAATTATTATTATCATTATTATTTTTTACCTCATCTCTATGTCCCATAAAGCGATGTCATCACTGACCCAGGGATTGGATGGCTCAACGGGTGTTACCAAAGGATCGTAGTCCGCATACTGTTCCGTGTAAGCAATCAAGCTGCAGGAGGGAAGCAGAGCAAAGCAGGCCACTGACTTTCTGTTAAAACATTTATTCTGTTTTACGTGAACATTGTATCAGTCTTAACATAACTCTAAATTAAAGGGGAATAAAATGACCACCACGCCCACTCTTGTCAGATGGAACAGTTTTATTTGCCCGTGTCCCCTTCTCATTTGAACATATTTTGCATTACTGCAATCATCATATACCAGAGGAATGTTGTATCTTTTTCCCACTCACTGTCTTTCTGAACCTTCTCTGTCTCCCTCCCCAGTTATGCTTGCCTTACTGATACACTGGTCCAAACCTGCCTGCGTACTGCTCTCTGGCATGGACCACAGATCTCAAGACATCCGGGACTCACAGAGGGTGCTGCAGTTCCTCCAGGCTGCCAGCCCAGCATTCCCAGCTGGAGGACTTTCTTATTGTAAAGGTTTTTAAATCCTTGCGGACCACAGGAGTTAATATAGTATGTTTCCAAAAGGCAATGTAGTTTTTCTAGTTATAATTCAAATAATTTTTGTAAGCAAAATTTTACCAAAATGTATGCAGTTAAAACAATAAAATAGTACTAAATGACTTCATGGACAAAAAAAGCAATAGAAATGTTTTTATCCCCCCCCCCCCCCATTCCTTCTCACAGAGGCATCCATTTCTTACCCTTCTGTTTCTTTTAACATTTACCTGTATATTTCTAAATTACATGTTCTTATAGCTGTTCTTGCTGATCAATTTTAGATGAGGATTTAACTTTCTATTCACCAGTCTCTAACTCCCCCCATCATTTACTCCCATGATACTCCAAATAAACTATATAACCATTTTTGTTAAATCAATAGTCAGTGCCCATGTTACTGAACTACATAAAAATTGTTCGCTGCTGAGCTAAGTGGCATTTTACTTTTTTCAAATGTTCCTCAAACCTATAAAACATCTAGCAAATAATTTTTCCATATTTTAAACACATCAGATAATCAATCAGTTCTGTGTTCCTGTCTCCAAAGTTTTGAGTCCTTTGGCTCTAATCTGGACTGTTTACTCTATAGGCTTGATGCAAAATCATCATCCTGGGACTTCCTTTTTCTGACTATTGGTTTTACTCCCTGCCTGTATTGAAGCACATCCTTTAATAGTTTCCTAAGAATGGCTTTACTTTATCTTTATACTTGACTATCAGAACTGCAGAATTTTGAAGGCATTGCTCTACTTTTTTTTTTTTTTTTTTTTTTTGTTATTTAGTGTTACTATTGAGAAGTCTGGATCCATTTTTATTCTAACAGTTTCTTTCCTCTCTGGGAGCTCAGAATCTTCTCTTTATTGCTTGTAGTGCTCTGAAATTTTACCAAGGGCCTTGCTAGTTATTTTTGTTCACTGTGCTGGGTACACTGTGCAATATACTTCCCATAAATATTATTTGTTTGCTAAGGTTATGCCATCAATTTTTCCTTTCTGTAATGCTTTTTAGTTAAATATCGGACATCTTGAATTGATTGATAATTAATTTTCCCTCCCAGTTTTCATCTTTCTGTCTTTTTGTTTGACAGTTCTTCCAACCGTTCTCTTTCCTTATTTTTTTAATTTGACCATTTTCTTAAGTTTCCAGAGTTCATGTGTGTTTATCATCGTATCTATTTCTTGTTTTATGGTTGGAATATCTTCTCATATTTCTGAGGATACTGATTCAATGTTTTTATTTTCAGGTTCTTCTATTTCTTGAGTAGTTTTCAATTCCTTCAAGATCCTTTTTTTTTTACACCTCTTCACATCGGGGTTTTCCTTGAGTGTCTGGAAAATCTCTGACATCCATCTGTGCTTGAGTGAGGTACCAAAACCACTTGTAGGCTCTGTGTATGTGTGGACAGGACCTGCCCATTGATGGCTTCATCGTTGGGTCACTGGGAAGCTTGCCAGTCTCTTCACTGGAGCTCCCAGCGGGGGACCAGGTGTCTTTCCTCCAGAATATTTATTTTTCTGTAGGGTGGGATAGGCACACTTTTTCTGGAAGACCCAGATAATAAATATGTTAGGTTTTGTGGGCCGGGTGGTATCTGTTGCAACTACTCAGCTCTTCTTTTGTAGCACAAAAGCTGCCATAGACAATTCTTGAATGAATGCATGTGACTCTGTTCTATTGAAACTTTATTTGGAAAAGCAGGAGTGGAGTGGATTTGGCCCACAGGTTTTAGCTTGCCAATTTCTTGCCTTTGAGCATAGACATCTAGCTCCAGGAGGGCTGAGAACAGGACAGAGCGGGGCTGAGGGTCCCACAGTTCAGTATGTAATTCTTTGGATAATTCTTTTGTTTTCAGCTGGCCCTTTGTAATATGATATGCCTAAGGTCTGAGTCAATATGGCTCAATTTCTCCAGAAAATAAACTGCCTATCCCTTATGGTGGTAGTTACTGGGAAAAGATGGTCTCCTAGTAGAGCAGGGATCTAGCAATCCAAAGGCCCCAGAGACAGACTTTAAGCATCCTGATGGGATCAGCCCCCTGCCTCATTCTTGCCTTCCATTGTGCCTGGGTCCTTTAAGAGCCAAGGTCACATTTTATTGGGTCCTAACAGATTGGTTATAATGATCCTTACTCTGTTCTCAACCATTTCTTTTTAATTAAAAATTTTCTAGCATACAGAAAGGTATAAAAGTAAAAAAGGTAAAAAGGAAAGGTATAAAAAGGTAAGAATTATCACCCTTGAACTCATCACATAATCAAAAGAGTAAAACATTACAAATAGAGAGAGAGGCCTGAGGTTAAGCTCCCCAGTTCCTTAGGCTTCCAATTTTCAACAAATTTCTTGAAACAATGAATTCAATAATTTGTTGGCTTTGAGTTTATACCATTTTAATTCATTTACTACTCTGTTGCTTTTCAGGAGGGAGAGAAGAGAAACATATGTCCACAATATTGGCTTGAGTACATTTATTGTAATTTATATAATCATTTCCTTTCTATTAGACACAGACTTCTAGTTTCTTTAGCATACATAGTGCTTTCGTAGAATATCATTTTTCACACTGGAGTTTCCATCTTTTGGGTTATTTATTTAGAATTGACAACTACAGTAGTATTATTGGGCCAAAGGTATGAATATTTTTATGCTTATTGATCCACTTAAGGGAGGGAAAAAAATAAACCCTTTTCCCAAGCATTGCCAACTTGATGTTATGTTTCCTCTGCAAGTGAAAATTCAGGGCTGTTACTCCTGAGACCGAGTCACAAAGGGCAAGCACGGGGCAATTAGCTTACTGCTGAAAATGTGAAAAAAATCAGCCAGCAATTTCATCTCGTTGCTAGTCAAAGTGTGGTTCACAAACCAGCAGCACGAGCGTTCCCCGGGAGCTTATAAGAAATGCAGAATCTCAGTCCCCACCCTGGACCCACCGAGTTAGAATCAGGCTATTCCTGAGTGGCACTGCTGTCCTCCCCAGAGTTCAACTCTGGAACCCGTCGTATTCTGTGAGCCAATCCATGCTCTTTTTAGCTGACCCAGGTTCCAGCTGAGGTTCTACTGCTTGGAACCAAACTAGTACAGCTGAAACAGGGATGAGGGTGTTGGGAATGTGAAGGCCAAGGTCATCAAGGCGTCCTTTGTAACACTGGCCAGAGAGGTTCCTCTCCCCTGGAACATGGACTTCCTTGCAGCGCACAGACAGCAAGATGGACAAGCTGCTTGATAAAAAGGCCAGGCAGGCAGTGGGGGAGGTAGTAATGGTTGAGACAAAATACTGTTTGAGTCCAAAGTCAATATCAGTTACTATAGAAAGACTTGAGGTAGGACAGGGAAAGCACAAAGAGGAACACGGAAAGAGCTTTCCAGAATGCCTGACACACAGCCTCACACAAGCAGCAATGCCCCACAGAGACGCAGGTGTCAGTGGCTTAACAGCAGAATGGGGAGGTGTCACAGACTGAACAGTGGCCCCCCCAAATTTTGTATGTTGAAGTCCCAATCCCCAATGTGACTTTTTTTTTTTGAAGACAGGGTCTTCAAGTAGGTAATTAAGGTTAAATGAGGTCATAAGAGCCTAATCTGATAGAACTGTCCTTTTAAGAAGAGGAGGAGACGCCAGAGCTCTCTCCTCCATGTGCGCACAGAAGGAAGGCTATGTGAGACGCAGTGAGGAGGTGGCCGTCTGTAAGCCAGGAAGAGAGGCCTCACCAGGAACCGGCCCTGCTGGCACCTTGATCGTGAACTTCCCACCTCTAGAACTATGAGAAAATAAACACCTGTTGTGTAAGTCATCCAGTCTCTGGTATTTAGTTATGGTAGCCTATACTGATTAATACAGAAGATGAAAGATAAAACATAGGAAATCCAGAGGAAGTCTATTAGAAATAATATTTCTCATCAAGTGATTTTAACAATCTTGTCCCCTTAACCCTGTTGCCTTCTGAATAGTATATGGTTTTGTTATTTTCAAGTGTCATTAGGAGATGCTGATATAATAGCCACTGGCAAATGTGCTACCCACCATCATCAAGTGCTTTGAAACAGTTCTTGGGTGGAGGTGTGGAGCTGGCTGATTTGTCCACAGACTGCAGCCCACCTCCTTGGAGTAAGTGGCAGAACTTTGCAACATGGTGGTGAGGTCATTCAGTCATTCAGCTGACACTATCAGCATCTATTGGTGTCATGTCATGAAATAGCAAACAGCTCTCTGTATCACAGGAAGATGCTAGTGCTGAGCTAAGCAGTCATAGTTTCTAACTACATTAACCAGTCATAGGTTATTATATATATGTATATTATATAAGGGGGTTATTATATATACATTACATATATAATGGAGGCTATTACTACAGAATCTTTCCAACTTAGATTGCTAATTACATCTAGCTCTGATAAACTTGGAGAAGGAAATAATAAAAGGAAATTTACCAAAACTTTTAGTCTAAACACTTGAAAAATTCTGAGAACTTTTAGATTTCATCCTCTCTCCCTAACAACAACAGAAAAAGGACTCATAATTTTGCTACAAATTGTATAGACCGTGACAAAAAAGAAAGTGTGACAGGTGAGTTAGAGGAAGGGACGCTATCTATTGTGGATTGAGGGGTGCTTGGAAAGAAATCTGTGAGGTAATAGAAAGTATAAATAATTGGCCTTTGACCCCAACCCTTGACACAGGGTTCCTGAAACCGCTGGCATTTTCTCAGAGATAGGAGTGTCTTATGTTCAAATGAGGTAACTCTTGGTCAGCTCCTAGATGGGCCCTGGCCACAGAAAGATCAGGCTAGGATTAGGAGCTTGGGATTTTCAGCCGTATCCCCCGTTCTCTTGAGAAGGGAGAAGGGATGGAAATGGAGCTCAGACTTGATTGAGCCTATGTGAGGGAGCCTCTGTAAAGTCCCAACAGTATGGGGCTCAGAGAACTTCCAGGTTGGTGGACACAGCCAGCCGTGTACGGGGAGGGTGGTATATGCCACCCAGCTCCACAGGGGCGGAAGGTCCTGCACGTGGGACCCTCCCAGACCTTGCCTTATGAATCCCTTCATCTGGCTGTTTACCTGTTTCCTTCAATAAACTGGTGAACGTAAGTGAGGGTTTCTCTAAGTTCTGTGAGCAGCTTTAGCAAACGAATCCAAACTGAGAAGTGGGTTGTGGGAACCCCCGGTTTGCCACCAAGCTGGACAGGTGTTGTGGGTAACCTGGAGACCGACTACTTGCACTTGGCAGCTGATGTGAGGGGCAGTCTCGTGGGACTGAGCCCTTCACTTGTGGCCGCCGACACTCTCTCCAGGTAGAGAGTGTCAGAATTGAGTTAAAGTGTAGGACACTGGCTGGTGTCACAGAATAGTTTGGTGTCAGAAAAGTTTTGATTGTGGTAGTAGTACAAGAGCAGAGGAAACACAATGGAGGGGAAGAGTGAGTTTTTCCTACCCAGAATTCCAAGAGTGAAGTATGTATATGGGATTTGATCTACAGAGCGGGTGAGAGAAAACTGGGGAGATACTGTTAGGCCCCTGGAAACATGGCCAGTGAAGGATGGCCTGCAGTGATTAGGCAAGGGGAAAAGAGGCACGGAATGCAAAGCATTATGGGATCATGACCATCATTCCATTGTAGAAATACAATAAAAATGTGCTTTAGTGCCCATTAGGAAATCAGGGTCTCTAAATGGGAAGGGACCTGGGAACAGCATGTGGAAAGGAGTGGATGGGAGGGTATGTTAGTGCCCCCCTTTGCAGTTTCTAAATGATGATGCATCGAAGGAAACGGACAGGAAGAGGATCCGACTAGGGAGGGAAGTGAAGAGCCGAGCTGCATCGCGGAGACAGAGGGAGAAAGTTTAATTCTCATTAATTCATTGATTTATTAGTCTAATTTGTTTTTCGCATTGTAGAAGGTGGGGGAGGAGAGAGAATGCATAGAACTCCTTAATCTCAGGTCACTTGGAGAGAATGTAATCAATAGAGCCTCTCAGAATGAGTGAAGGGATGTGAAGACGAACTTGGCCCCTATGCCAGGTCAGGTATTTTAGCCCTTCCAGGTCATAATCTGAATACAGTCACCCTAGCTATAATGATACCTCTGATCTTTTCTTTCTGCCACCTAAGATGGACTGGGAGAAAAGAGAAGCAAGGACCCCACGGTGTCCAGAATCGCGTAAAAGCAAAGCTGTAATGACCTCTTTGGCTCCTTTCTTTCCTCCCCGCAAACTATCATTAGACATTAACTATCATTAAACATTAGACACGGACTGCTATCACCCTAGCAGGCTTTTAATGGACCCTTCGGGCATGTAGTTCCTTCCTGTTTTATCTCATTTTATAAATTACATTTCATGATCATGGAGGGTCAGGAGGCAGAGGGAGCAGCGGTGATCTCAAGATGGGCAAGAGGATGATAAAAAAGCAACTCATCTATAAGCTGGGATGCACAAGCGGCTCTCAGGGCAGGGTGAAGACGGGCCGAGCAGAGGAGCAGCTATACAATGCCACAGCCCGATCTCTCCGTGCATGGCAGGGTGGTGTGACTCCCACAGTGACCTGCTCAGTGCCTGTTCAGGTGAGGAGAAGTCTCTGGGAACACCCAGCAAAACGCAGAGACTTTCCAGAACATTTGGATTAAAATGTAGATTTTTGCATTTTCAAAGTCAGTTAGTCAAGTGCTGTGGGGGTTGGATGAATAAAAAAGGGGCTGCTGGAGGATTCTTGCAAAGAGGAGTAAGACCTCTTTCACTGGGCAACTTAAACTGGTGAGAGAACATAGGTGAGACAGTGACCAAAGGGCCACTTTCCGCAGTGAGAAACTCTACACCTCAGGGCTCACTGTCTGTCATGCAGAAGAGCATGCCTCTCAGAGAAGAGGTGTGTATTAGGATCAAGGCTAAGAAACTTGGTGATTTGAGTTCCTTGTGTGATAAATCAACGTAAAAACACCTGAAGTCTGTTACCACAGCCCTTTAATCTGGTTTGGGCTTGTGTCTTGCTTTGGCCAATAAAATGCAGCAGAAGTGACTGAGTGCCAGTTCTAAACCTCAAGATGCCAGACATACTTCTGCTCTTTCTCTTGGAATCCTGCTATCCCCATATGAACAAGGTCAGACTAGACTGCTGGAGGATGAGAGAACATGTGAGGAAAGCCCAGCTGTCCCAGCTGAGGTCATTCTAAACCAGCTGAAGCCAAACATATGAGAGAGCCCAGTCAAGATCACCAAGCTGCCTACCCAACAGATGATTGCATGCCTACCCAACACATGATTGCATGCAGACATCAGGGGAGCCCAACAGAGGCAGCTGGTACACAGACACACGAGCAGCAGTAATTTACCTGTTTTTTTGAAGCTGCTATGTTTTTGAGGTGGTTTGTTACCCAGCAATAGCTAACTGATACACCTGGTCTGCCACAGCTTGGAAATGGGAATTGGTAAGGGAGGAAGACGGGCTACTGGAGACAAGTATGCTAATAGGAACAAGAAAATAAGCCAACAACTAAAAAAGCAGAAACAGGGATTCAAAGTACATAGTGGTCTGGGGCTGATTAGGGAAAGGGGACCAGTTTGTGGCACTTTATAAGACCCTGACCACTGACAGAGTTTTAGAGTATAAGTGCAGTATAAGAACATTGACCCTGATTCATCCAATAATATTAAATGAAATGTGAGTCCTTTCTTTAGGAAGGCAAGTGCAAGAACCATACTGAAGACAGATTCTCACTTAAAATAGAAAAAAAAAAAAAAAGCTTAAGGTGTTGAGCATTCTTTATCTGGAGAATTCATCTCTGTGTGTAAGCACTGTACTTCCCAGAGCAAAAATTAGGTAACATCTCAGACTGGCTTTTGTACTGTTTCCAGATGTAAATGGCATCCTTGGGAAATGTAGTTTGGCTGCCATGATGTTGGCATCTTGGGAACATTTAACCGCTCCTGGGGACAATGGGATGGAACAGTTGAAGCTGAGACGACCCGAGAAAACCTGAGCAGAAGAGTAGCCTCTTCATGCTTGGCCCTGCCTGCCCCCAAAACACATTATTGGCGCCAGAGGAGGCAGCCAAGGGGTCAGACATGCAGATGGAAGGCCAGCCTTAGGCAGTACACAAGGCCCTCTGTTTAGGAGATGGGGAAGAAAGAAGGAGGAAAGAACCACGTCAGCACAGAACTGTCACCTGAAGGTCTAGCCTTACTCCTTGTCCTGCCCATTTTCCTCTGAACACCGTGCACCCAGTTCTTTCTATCTCATGCATTTGAATTTGCTCCTTTTCCAAAGCACCATTTAGTACCACACTGTAAAATAGTCATCATTCATATCTACTATATGTATACTAAGCTCCTGCCATGGATTAACACATTAACCCTGTAAGTTAAGTGCTACAGCTCTCTCCCACTTAAAGAAGCAGGATCCAAACACAGTGGCTGCTCCCATAGCTACCCCCTAAATCCTTCTGTTCTGCCCATTAGCTTGCAAAGTTTGCTTTTTCCCTCCCTGACTGCGCCTGGTGGCACCCTTTGCAACCCTGACTCTTGCCCTTTTAGAACTGGACTTTCACACTCACCAGCCTTCCCACCTCTCCCAACATCAGTGCTCAGGGAACCAAGTGAAAAAACGGGGCGGGGACCGGTTCCCAGCAGGTATGAGGTCCTTTCTTTGCTTGATGCTGCCTGGCTAATTACCAGGGCTCCCAGGAGCAGGGCCAGGAACCCGATGTGGCTGGGGGATGTGTGCGCCCGCCTGAGACAGCTCCGCTCTCCGCTGGTGCGCAGTGCAGCGGCACCCAAGGCCAGCTGCCCGCGCCCCACCCGGCAGAGACGCTGACAGAGCAAGGCTCAGGGCTGTTTTATCTCCTGCGAACACCCACGCCCCTCCCACCTCCCCTCAATCTGGGAGTTTCCTTGTGGTCCTAATGAAAAACTCTTGTGTCACATTGAAAAGTTGCCAGTTATTGCTGCTGGAAATAAGAGACCCGGGAAAGCTTCACGCTGGGGAGGGAGGTGTGGCCGGCAGGAATAATCTCTTCAAGGTGAGCGGCCTCTCAGTCATAAAGTGGCACCAGGTGGGGCCCTCCCTGACAGCTTGGAAACAAACAAATAATGGGCCCTTCCAGGCTCCCCTCCCCCACCTCCGCTGTCTCCCTATCTCTCTTCCCTTCTCAGCACTCCGGGCCGGCCCGGTGGGCTCTCTCAGGCTGACTGGTTCAGGCTCTTCCTTCACACCCCAAGGATAAGACGTCAGGGGTCCCTTCTGAGGCGAGCTTTCAGGTCAGTCTAAGTGGTGGACAAGGGCTTCACCAACTCCTTAGAGACCTGCTCAGTCCACTTGCACATTATTCAAAATGCAGGTTCCTTAGACCTACCTGGAACCACTGAGTCCAATTCTGCAGAACGAGGGTTTAGGACTCTCCATTGTTCATTCCCCTCCCCAACCTGGATTATCATGCTCAAAACCACTTGACCCCGCAGCAAACTGAGAGGCAGTATATACCCTTGGAGGGCCAGGCATTGTGATGCTCACAGTGTACCAGGACAGCCATTCCTGTCCCTAATTCACAGAGAAAAACGCTCGTAGCTCCTCACACCAATGGAATCGAGGTCATCCCAGCTGTCACTCACTGGTATTCTTCTGGGACAGAGGCACTCACAGTGAGACTTGAAAAACAATTTTAGAGCCGGGTACTGCAAAGCTGCATGCTATGCTAGTGAGGGAGGTGGTCCCACAGCCAACAGTTAGCTGGAACTGGGACTCCAGAGCAGTTGTCCTGTAGTAAGCTGAGCTCCGGCCAGGGCCACCTTCTGGAACGTTTGTTTGCATCCGTTAGTCTCAATGGGGTCGATTCTGCCTTCCCAGGGGACAGCTGGCATTGTCCGCAGACATGTTTGGTTGTCATAACTGTGGGGTGGGGTTTTGGCATTTAGTGGAACAAGGTCAGAGATGTTGCTAAATATCCTCTGATGCACAGGACAGCCTTCTGCAACAAAGGAGTATTCAGCTCAGAAGGACAATAGTGACACTTGAGGAACCCTAGGATATAAGTATACGAGATGCCATCAAAGGCATGAACCCAGATCGAGGGGCATCCTTGGCCACCTGAAGACCGAGGTTTAGGCTTTTGGAGTAAGATTTTCTCCGCTTCAATTTGTTATTTATTTAAAAGGAAAGGACCAGCAGAGAAAGGCTCACAGGTTCAACCCACACCCAGTTCTTCTTGGGAGCTGGGCTTAAAGACTCATTCCACTCTGATAGCTAATAAATACGAGGACCCAACTTATGCCCTTGATCCCTCAGCTATTGGTCATCACTTGAATACATTAAAAAAACCACACACAAAACCCACAAAAAAACCCGTTCAATTTGCCAGCTGCCTGATCAGATTTATTCCATAGATGCCCCGGGTGGTCTCCCCTCTTCACCTAGAGTTCAAAAACAGACCATTTAGTTGACAAAATTGAGTTTCCCACGAGTTAACGGCGCAGAACCAGCTCCTGGTGCAGATTGCTGCGGCGGCGGAAGCCGGGCTGGAGGTGCCGGCTCTTTTCTTTCCCGGTGATTGGATGCAGTTCAGTGGATGATGGTGTGTGGAGGCGGAACGCCTCCCGACGGTCCATACCCTCCTGTTTGCATGGCGAGTGCACAATTTCCTTCCCCCTATAAAGTGAATCTGGGCGTTTTATAGCTGAAAAGGGAGCCATTCTATTTAAATTAATTGAGGGGCTGAAGGCAAAAGTGTGTTATGTAGCTTTTATGGATATTTGACCTTGATCAGCAAGGTCCTGTGCTCCCCACCCCCACTCCCCTGAAAAGCTTTAGCAACAGGACACTTCTTGGTATCACTCAGGGGAGGTCTGTTGTCTTAGTTGTACTCACTTGGGCCCCGTGGTTTTTTCCTTTCACCCATCAGTTAAAGAAATGCCTACGGCAAGCCTCTTGGCAGCCACAACTCTGTAACATTTCTCTTTTGTTAAATTGGAAAAAAGTGGTAATTTTATTGAGGGGAAACATACCTTTCTGCCACTTTCGACATTTTTAAACAATGTCTGTCAATCTGTGCATTCAAAAACGTTATCTGGGGAAAGACAGAACAGAGGTATTAAGAACAAACTAGAATTGTTTCCTCTCTTCTACCCCAGGAACCCAAATCTTGTACTTCCACGGAGATCTTAACACCCACTCTGGGCAGACTCTAGCCCTCCAGTTCTGCACTCCAGCAACCATTTTTTTTTGCCCTTTTGAAGATCCCCGCTGACATTAGGATTCCCAATTATCCTTCATAGTATGTTTTCCAGCACTGTGTTAGAGCCTCGGTCTTGATTCCCAAAAGGGATTGCAAATTGAGAGGCAGTATATACTCTACAAAGCTTAGCAATGGCATGGGCAGGTAACACACACACCATCAGACCTGGTTTGACTAATTTCCAGCGATCTTTCTCTGTACACCTTTCTCATCTGCATCACACCCACGTGCTCCCGTTACTTGACTTGAATCATCAAATAGCTATTTTACATACATCTGTTTCTTTTTTCCCACCCAATTATAAACTTGTCAAGGGCAGGCACCTAGCAGTTTACTCCTTGGGGTGCCCCCATCAGCAGAAAATAAAGCATAATGTAAGGAAGAGACTCTGCAGTTGCTACATTAGCCGTTAAATCCTCATCAGGTAAGATAACTTTGAACCAAACAATGCTGAAATGGCTTTGGAAGTAGGGCTTACTTCATTCGTAAACTTTTCTTTTGGACCACAGCAACCAGTTGGTGGTCCTGGACTGGCTTACTCTGGAAGCACATTATAATTTTCAGGACCCTGTGACGAGTCCCTCCCTGCTCCAGCTCCTGTGGGAGACCTGACAATAAAGGCCGCCTTGCAGCATTGGGGTAACTCATTTCTGTCCTTCTCTCATAACTGCTGGGGGAACGTGGTAGAGAATTTTTCTTCTCATACTGCCATGGGTTGTTCATACATGGTGCTCAAAGTCACCCACAGCTGGTTCCACTGCGCTTCCCAGGAACTGAAAGCTCACTCAACTTCCAGAGGTGAATGTGGAAAGGGTTATCAAATTGGCCACATCTCCTCCTGGGAGGGGAGGAGTCAATCACCTGTTTCCGGATATCCTCTTTCGTAGTTTTTCTGATTGGCTGACTGGGTATGTGCACAGGGCTCTGCGACTGGGACTCTTCTGTCACACCATACACTGACTAGGGAAGAAGCAAGAAGGTAGAATTACGCACCCTCAGAGGTGAAGGGGACCTTAGAGGTGAGCTATCTCCCCCACCCACCTGATGCTTCCAGTCCCCTCTGTGACATCCCAACAACAAACGGGGAGCCTCTGCTTGAACTTGTCCATGATGGGAACTGTCTCAGAGGCAGCCCTGTCCTGTCTGGGTTCCCATTGCTAAAACATGCTTCCTTTTATTGAGCTGAAATGGGACTCCTTGTACACCAGTATTTCCCCAAACATGGCCCATAGAGCCTCTGCAAGGAATTATCTGGGAGTACTTGGTAAGGATGCTCACTGCCAAGCCCTACATGGATCTGCTGAGTCAGAATCTTTGTGGGTGGGGCTTACGAATCTGTACTTTTATCAAAAGCCCCAGGTGATTCTGAGACACAAAATAGTTCAAGGACAATTGCTGAAGATTATGCACAAAGGTCCCCGCTAGCTTTTCCGTTGGCCTACAGGTGACAAGCCCATCTGGTGTACACTTGAGATGGCAGGGTTCCAGATGCTTTGCTTTTATGCTACACAGTTTTCTGGCCTCAGTTTCTCCACCTGCCCACTGTTACGGCTACTTTTTAAGCCGTTCCTTGTGTTAGAGACAGATGAAAGACAACCTTTGCTTTGGAAAAGAAACAAAAGGGTATAAAATGTATAGTTGAAATCAAGAAGGGCTCACAGAAATTCTGGAATAAAATTCTAATATAATTAGGGGGGGCCTTAAAGATTAAATGAGGCCATTTTAAGGTTAACATTATATGATATAATACAGTGGGCATCACTACCTCAGTGAAGACTAAAATGTGTATGTAGATTCAAGAAGTTGCTATATATGTCATGTCATACATATTATGAGAAATAAGAGAGGATTGGTTGTCGGGGGATACCTCCCTAAGCTTTTGAAATTAGCAGTGTTGAGGACAGGCATGTTCTCCCACAGAATGATCCCGGGCACTGTTGTGAGGGTGGGATGTACTGACCTGGGGTAGAATGAGTGTGGCACCCTTGGATATGCTGTGCTCACTGCTCCTTCTGTACAGTGAAACGCAAGTGATCATCAGCTCATTCACAGTTGGACAAGACTGTGATTTGAGTTGGCATGACCTAGCTATACTACAAGACTTTCAATGTACTACACTTACTTTCACCTGTGGGATTTCCATACTTTTTGTTCCTTACTTTTCTTTCTTCCTCATCTCTTCCCCATCTCTTCCCCATAGCCAACCGCCGTTTGCCCTTGAGAACCACCGCACACTTGAGCTAGCTTTGGAAGCCTGTGGAAAGCCCCGGTCTGGCACCCCCTCCTGGCGCTCCTGGACCATCCTGCACCTCCCTAACGCAGCGGTCTGGCGCCCCCTCCGGGCGCTCCTGGACCATCCTGCACCTCCCTAACGCCGCGCTCCGGGCACTGCTGCCTGTTGGCTTGTTTCGTCTTCCACCAGGCTGTGGGCTTTGTGAAGACTGCGTTTCAGCAGCCAGAAGCATGCTAAGCCCACAGGAGCCACTCCACAAATATTTGTAGAATAAATGATTAAATGGTTTCAAAGGACGAAATGGGGTAGAATGAACATATAGCAAATTATTGTTTGAACAGTAGCAGAAATGAAAGGGCCAGGCACATCAAGACTTTCCAATTCAGCTAAGCCAGCGAACCTTTTTAATCTTTTGCGGGTTCTTCAAACGTCGACATTTTCTGATATCCATTTCTGTGGTGTTCACACAGCCTGGCTGAGGGGGAAAAAAAAAAGCTCCATAAAATTACTGAGTGAAAATCACTTTTCCAGTTCAGTCCAGGCGACACCATCATAACCAATCGCTGACTTTCCATTACGTATAATTCATGATTATCTCCATTTTGCCATTTACATTTCTTTTCTTTTTACAAAGATGTAGATGTGTTCCTCTATAAAGTTCTCATGAAACATAAAAGCTTATATTATCTCAGGATGGTACGTAGAGCGTCCCGGGCGCAGCTTATAAGAGCAAACTTACGGTTCCAAGTGGTAAGCTTGCTTTAGTCAATCTTTGTTTTCTCACAGATCTAACCAACTAAAGACACTCCAATGTCAGGATGGGGAATCATTTCTTTAGTTTTGCTCTTAACCAGTGCTTTAGGGTGGGGTGGGGGGCTGAATGAGTTTATTCATTTTAGTTCCATTTCATGAGAGAAATGCAAGATTTTTAAAAACAACGTGAAATTATAAATACAGTCAAACATCATTATTCATGGGTTTTGTATTTGTGAATTTGCCCACCTGCTAAAACTTACAAATAAGTTTATGAATACTTGCTGTGCATTCATGGCCATTTGTGGACACTTACAGAGCAACAAAACATCTGAGTTGTTCTGTATGCACGTTCCCAGCTGAGGCTGAACAAGGTGATGCCTGGCCCTCTTGTTTCAACTTTTCATACTATACATAAGTGTCCTTTTCAAGGTCCATTTGGTGCCGCTCTTTGCATATTTCTGTTTTGTTGGTGATTTTGTTGTTTAAATGGCCCCCAAGCATGTGCTGAAGTGCTGTCTAGTGTTACTGAGTTCAGGAGGCTGTGATGTGCCTTACAGAGAATATGTGTGTCACATAAGCTTCGTTCTGGCATGAGACATAGTGCTGTTGGCTATGAGTTCAATGTTAACGAACCAACAATGTATATTAAGGTGTCTTTACATAGAAACACATCCTAACCACGGTTATGCCTCGATCACCTGATGCAGGGGTTCAGCATTCGCTGACTCAGTGTTCACGGCCACTTTATGGGATGTGCCCGTGAATAACAAAAATTGGCTGCATTCGAAATAGAATATTGTAACATTTAGAGTCAACCACTAGTAAATATGGAAATTGCTTATTTTGGAACTATAAACTTCTGGGGCCCATAGGTCCCAGCTGAAATTCCCACAGCTCCCCTATTTCCAATTCTCTATTTGCATGGATGGATAATTTATAAAAGGGAGAACTGACATACATTCCAGAAAACCTACTGAGATTATATGAACGAATGGCAAAACCATTGCACAAAACTTAGCAATTTTCTTAAGAATGAGACATCTGCTGGCTAAAGATAGTCATTTCTTCCAAGCGAAAGAAGTGGCAAAATAAGAAAGCCCGGAGATCCAAGTGGAGCTGTCTCACCACTGGCCTGTGGACATCCCAAAAGGCCCGTTCTTGACTGTCCAAAATTTTTCTTTCTGTCTTGTCCTTTTTCCGATCAATCCTGAAAGAGCAAAGGAAGGGGATCAAATGCTTTCGTCTCCTGGTTCCTCTGTTTTGAAGAGCTGACAGCATGCAGGACGATGACGCCTGTGTGGTCCCTGCTCTGTGCAGAGCTATAAATATGGTGGACAAGTCTCTCCAGGAAACCTCAAGAATTCCACACATGGGGAGAGAACTTGCTTTCGGCTAGACCAGCAATTTTCAACCGGTGTGCTGTAATCATTTTTAAAACCTGCAACACCTGATTATCTAGTCAGGGGCACTGACCTCTTTTTCTTTAGATTGTCAAATAAAAAAATGACAACAGCCACCACAACAATAGCCATCCAGTGTGAATTATTCAAAATCATACCTATTATTTTTTGTCAAATCAGCAAAAAATATATTTCTTTGGAGCTCCCCAGAATTTTTAGTAATTAGTTTATGTGTGCCATGAGATGAAAAAGGTTGAAAATCGCTGGGTTAGACGGCACGTTACTGTACCTGTATAATGAACGTGGTGGGCCGTAGGACAGCACGGGACCGCAAGTGTCCATCGGAATGACTAAGAACTGAATCATCCACTGACATGCCCCCTCTACCCCATCAAAGCGGAGGTCATGTACTCGGATTCCAGGAAGAAATAACCAACCATAGACTTGCAGCATTTCATCCTCAAATTTGAGTTTGCTTTCGATTCAGAGTCAGTAGAAATGTCTTCAAAATGCTGCAGCTTTGTGTTTTAAGAGCCACTTAAGCTATCTGGCTTTCTAAAAGCAGAGTGCTAACACTAGCCTGTGACATGATTCAGAAGGCAAGTGTCACGGGCCTCAGCTGGGGGAGGCACAGATTGCAAGGGGGAAATTGCAGGTGACAAAGACGTAGTCTATGTTCAGATCAGGGACGTAGATAAGAGGCTTTAAAAGGAAAAGGCCTGTTTTACTTCATATTATCTCTCCGAGTAAAAATAGTAGCTCAGAGTAGCTGCCGTGTGACTCCTGGCTGTCGGCTCCCTTGGGAGCACTGTAGTTTACTGGACTGAAATAAAGCCATTATCATCCGGTGACTTTTGTGATAATTACTGTGTATTTAAATGGCCCACAATTGTAATGTAATCACAGAGTTAATAAAAAAACTTAATCAAGAAATACCACATACGGACAGTGACAATCTCCCCTCCTTCTATATAACATGCGATGCCGTGTGACTCTGAAAGTACAAATCAGCGGCCCCCTCTGCTTCCCTTGTCACCCACTGACCCACCCTCCTGTTTCCTCCATCCTCAGCAGGGGGCCAGCTCCTCCTGCTGCAGCTCAGCACCCAGTGCCTGGGGGCCCTGCTCCCTCGGGCGCTGCTGGGAGCACAGGTGTGGACAGCAGGTGGCAGAAAGGCAGAGACTGCAGAGGGAGGGTGAGAGTCATGGCCCCGTGCAGGCCACTGGACCCAATGAGCTCAGGTCATTTTCAACCACGCCTGTGATCAGTGCCCACCTACAGAGCCTGAGACTCGGCCCTAGGCGGTGGCCTGCAGCACTGCCCAGAGAATGCAAAGGAGGTCCTCTGAAGACCCCCCAGGGGGTTCTCTTCTCAGGTCCAAGTGTTGCCGAGAGAAAAAGTACTCATCTTCTCCCTGCTCAGCCTCCCTTTCCCTCCGCTCCTCTGACCCATTTATTTTATTAACCCTTCTGGCCAAACCATAGTCCACAGTTGGAAAGGACAAGATGGGACCCAATCTGAGTAAGTCCATGTCCCAGAATTAAACAGATCTGGTCAACCATGTTTGTGGGCTGGGGGACACTCACTGCCCACTTCTGTTTCTTGAGAGAGGCGGAATTTCCACTATACTCACTGAGAGGGGAAAATGTGGATAAAACACTCCAACTTCCCTCCCCCACTTTCATTTCTTGTCTTCCAGGGAGGGAAGAGTGATTTAACTTATTGGAGGATTTGAGAGAAGAAACTGAACACCTATTGTCTGTATGAAGTAAGCTTACTGGGATCAACTCTGCCCTGGTCGGGGCGCCTGCAGATACCCAGCTCTGCCTGGGATGGGTAATTTTAGTTCCAGGGTAAAGATCTATGGCCACAGACCCAAAGTCATGTGCTATATCTAGCTTTTATCAATAATAATCTGACATTTTGGACTTCAAATATCTAACTTCTTTCTGTGCCTTATTTTTGATTGGTTCTGAACCTCTGGGGGAGGGGCTGTTTGTTGGCCTCCTGAAAACTCCACCTTGTTTTCCTATGAAGATGAAATATCCAGATCTATAGGTAAAGTCAGTCTGATGATTTTCAGCCTCTGAGCACAGAAGAATTGAACATCTCCTTGGGGAATAGATACATCTTCATATAACCAAAGTTCTACACGTGGGAGGGGCCTAACTGTATACTGGACCACACATGTTTGAAATTATTTTAGAGTGCCATTGGTTACAAAGATGACCTTGATTTCCTTTTAGTTGTTCTCATGAGAGATGACAGTGACAAACCACAGCTGGCCAGCTGTGGAAGGAAACCTCAGTTTGGCAATCCCACACTCACACCACCTCCAAATTACAGACATTTTTTTCTCCTCACAAGGGTCTCTATTAAGTCCACCTACTTTACTTGTGCTTCTGCTTGCATGAAGATGAATTCCCACTTCCTTGCAAAGGCCCTCTGGAGTCTGGCTAAGTTTTCCTAATGAGAAGTAAAAGTGAACAAGAAGGCATTAATTATCTTAGGTTTGTACATCAACATCTATGCTTATGATAGGGCAGCCATCTATTTTGGCTACTCCCAACAAAATAGCAGGGCCCCGTTTCCATCCACGGAACATGAACCCAGTTTGACTTTGCACCAGACCCTTCTATACAGAGCAGAACTATTAATATTCATTTACCCATCCATCAGGTCTAAAGTCTCCGGGGTTTACCTGATTCCTCTCTTCTTGTGTATTTTAGAAGAACACAACACACGCAGCACTTGTCATAAAGGCTACTGGAGATTGGGAGAATGGTTTGTGGCTGGCACGCAGGATTTGGGGAAGGGAAAAGGGGCTCTCCACAACCTACTGGACATCTCCAAGAGCAAAACTAAGAACGGGTTTCTCAAGACTTGTCTCCCAGCAGGTGTCTTCGAAGGGGGCAGGTAAATAGAACCCAGGGGACTTGACATTAGTATCTTTGAAAATCCAGATACAATAATGGGGAAAAAAAGGAATATCTATGTTTGTGATGTTCATGAAAGGAAGAACCCAAAACAGAAAGAAATAAAAGGTTGCCTTGAGAGGAAGGGAGAAACAGCCTTTTTTCTAAGTGTGTAGGCTCACGTGGTGGTACAGTAGGACAGTAAGGAGGGGCATCTGACACGTCCCCTAATGATCTGCCTAATTCTGATGGAATGCGAGGCTGGAGCCTACATTATGCTATGTATTTTCATAGAGCTCATGCCAACACTAATTGATTACTCTCATTAGTGGGTTATTAATATAAAAGGAGCTTCAGTTGAAGATCAACACATGAAAACTCAGTCATTATTAAGGCTTGATGTATAAGGCTCTCAAAAACACTGTTCTTTTGGTTCTCCCATTGTTTATAGGAAGCAAAGCTGGTAATGCCTCAAAGCCAGTCAACTGGGGAGTGGTTATATCAATTACGATGCAGTCATGCCATGGAATATTAGGCATGCATTAAAAATGATAATATAGATTATTATTACTGACATGAAAAAATTCCCAGCATACTCACAGTATAAGATTGGGGAAAGAAGAGGCTTACACAGTGTTTATGGTATGATTCTTCTCTTTGTAAAGAGAAATGTACGCACAGAAAAAGCTTCAGGGAGAAGGATTGCAGGTTATTCTCTCTCCTTTCTTTGCTGTTTGAATTTTTGTTTTTATGAAGGGCCCATGTAATAATAAAATTACTGTAATTTGAAACAAAATACTTTATTTATTTATTTACTTTTTGTCTCAAGTTTTCTTGATATTGGCTCTGTTACATGGGAATGAGTATGAGTATTTCATCACTGCAGAAAGTTCCACCCAACAGTGCAACTCTACAATATTCAGGGCAGAGCTGAGCCTGGGATTTCCTCTTTGGTGAAGTGTCTGTTTTAAATTCTTTGCTCATTTTTAAGTTGAATTGCTTTCTTATTGCTGAGTTTTGAGACTCCTTTATATAAAGATGTAATTTTATTGTGGTGGTCAGAGGAGCTGAGAACAAAGGAGGGGAAATAGAGAAGACTTTCTTTCCACAATCTAAAAAGGATTGGGGAGTAAAACAGGGAAAAATGTTAGCTAAAACACTTGTTGCAGATAGGTTTGTACTCTCTTCCCACACTGACCCTGTAAAATAATCATACTTACTGCTTCGTAGTCTGCCAATTCCAGCCTTGCTTTATTCTGCATTGTCCTCTTACAGAGATAGATGGCTAAGGAAAGAAGAAAAATTACAACCCAGAAAAAACCAAAGTAGTGAAATCACAGGTCGGGTCATCCATCCATCCATCCATCCATCCATCCATCCATCCATCCATCCATCCACCATCCATTCCAGCCATCCATCTACCATCCATTCCAGCCATCCATCTACCATCCATTCCAGCTGGCTAAATGCTCAGCACTGTGCTGTGAAGAATATCCTTCTATGTGGAAACATATCCATGATACCACATCTCTAGGACTCTTTCTGCAGGTCAAGATCAGATGAGGACCCCATCTTCTAATCCCAACAACTCCCCTCCATCCTCCTCACTCTCTTTCTCCCTAAACATCTCCTATCAGGATGATCCTTCTCAAATATAACCATGTTACTCTCCTGCCTACCCAGCCTGCATTGACTCCTCAGTGACCTCAGAAGAAAGGCTGTGTTCCTTAGAGTAGCATGTTTGATTCTTTAAGATCCAGTCTGCTTGTCTCTTCCCTTCCTCACTCAGGCATGGGAAGCTACCAAATGTCTTTTAGCTCTACTCCTCTGCGTTGTGTCTGCTCCATGGAAACCCCTTCCCTTTTCTTTCTTCTTTCCCTCTTTCTATCTGGCAATCTCCTACTAATCTTTGAAGACCCGGCTTGGTGTTCCAGATAGTTTGGTGTCACATCTATTTATTTTCAACCTTGGAACCTGACTGTAGTATAATTGTGGGTTTACTAGACTGTGCCCTGCTCTAGGCTGAAGGCTCTTCAAGGGCAGAGACTGTGTCTTACTCAGCATGAATCCCTGTGTCTAGCACCAGGGCCCGGACTGTCAGTGAAGTAAATGAACAGTGGAACAGGAAGACAATTTAGGTCTCTCTGACCAAGCTAAGAAAGGGTTCATGGTCTTCATCATTCCTCTTCCTACCTCTGCTCCTTCAGTATCTCCCTCCTTCTCCAGGACCAAGTGGACCAATCCAGGGAAGACAGGAAATGAATGAACAATAGAATAACCAGAAGAGAAGAGTAGAGAGGACCTATCTGTTGTTTGACAACTGAAGTACACTAGGATGTCTAGTCACCTCCTTGCTGAATTAACCAACTTCCCAATGTGGTCAGAAACATTTTCTTATGTCACCCTAGGCTGTGTTGGAACGCTGTGGTTAGTAGTCTACTCTGGTATGCCCAACTTCTGCTCACACCAGTCAAGTTGCATGTGGATGAGTCAATTGTTTATGACTCAAATCTGTTTATGTAAGGCACACCTGTTATTTTAATAATGCAAGTGCACTAAATATTCTACACACTGATGCAACTAATGTGAAAAGAGAGTTGTTTCTATGAAGTTGAATGGTTTGTAACAACTTCACAAAGGAGAATTGGCTAAGACAATTGCTGATGAAATAACTGAATAAATGAGAAAATTGTAATAAACATTTTTAGAGAGGTAAACATACAGGTTGCTTCAAAAGTGTTTATAAATTCTTGATGTACTTTAAAGATGCAGAAACTGGATGATTATTTTGAGTATGATTCATTGAAGGAAAAATAAAGCCCTCAAATTATTGGGACCCTTAGAAGGCTGCTAAATGGATATTCCTTTGTATTTCTTACACAATTGGAAGGTCACTAAGGTGTGTATAGATTATTTTTCATGTTTCTCTACCAACTATTTCAATGAACCAAACAGCTCCAGTTCTCTGTTGTGTCTGACAAAGATACCTCTTTTGGTCTCTTGGACCACCAGGTAGGCAGCCTGTGGAATTGGGGGCACCCTGAGGCTGGAAGCCTGGCACGTCACCAGCCCCAGCAGGCCTGGCCTGGATGACCCAGGAGCAGTGCAGGTCATAAGATGGCAGCTACTTCGACAAGGCTGCCTCAGATGGTATTTTGTATTGGTCAAATGTAAAACTCAGGAAAGTCTAAGTCAGACTGGGGCTTTATTTAGGCAGAATTTTCTTGAAAAAATTTACAACCCATCTGGGTCAAAATGGCCCTGCTCAGTTATGAAGTACAAAGTGCCATGCTGGGAACGAACAGCCGGTACCATTCCTGATGACTGTGAGTTCCACGGGTGCGTGCCTTCAGCCCACTTCCTGTGGCTAATGTCACATGTTAGGCATGCTGTTCACCAAAACTAGGGAGGCATGATGCAGCTGTTGAAGGAACCTCTTCTTGGCACTGATCTTCTCTGGGCTTGTCTGCACTACCATGTGCTCTAATATCTAACTAATCAAATGACCTCCGGGAACAACAGTCAGTCCTACAACCGGGAACCTGGGGACTTGCTTTAAGCTCAGATGTTGGTCTTTCTTGGATACTTAATTTCTCATTGAACAACCTTTGTCTTCTTACCCTCATACCCGGTGTTTCCACCTCTCTGGCATCTCAAGTGGATGACCCACTGCCATCACAGGCTCACCGTGTGTCACCATGACAAAAAGAGAACTTGTCACAGAGAGCAAACTGATGGTTGGCAGGGGGAAGGGAGCTCGGGGGGTTGGGTATAAGAGGTGAAGGGACTGAGAAGTACAAATTGGTAGTTACAACACAGCCACGAGATGTAAAGTACAGCATAGGGAATATAGTCAATAATATTGTGAAACCTATGTATGGTGCCAGGTGGGCACTGGAAATATCGGGGGGTCACTTTGTAAACTACAAGACTGTCTAACCACTATGCTGTACACCTGAAACTAATACAAAATAATATTAAAAGTAAACTAGTTGAAATATAAAATAAAGATGCAAATAGTAAAACAAAACAAAATACATTAAAAATTTATAAACAGCCTGACCAGGCAGTGGCACAGTGGATAGAGTGTCAGACTGGGACATGGAGGACCCAGATTTGAGACCCCAAGGCGCAGGCTTGAGCGTGGGCTCATCTGGTTTGAGCAAGGCTCACCAGCTTGAGCCCAAGGTCGCTGGCTTGAGTGTGGGATCATAGACATGACCCCATGGTCGCTGGCTTGAGCCCAAAGGTCACTGGATTAAAACTCAAGGTCGCTTGTTTGAGCCCAAGGTCCCTGGCTTCAGCAAGGGGTCACTTGGTCTGTTGTAGCCCCCAGGTCAAGGCCCATATGAGAAAGCAATCAATGAACAACTAAGGTGCCACAACCAAGAATTGATGCTCCTTATTTCTTTCCCTTCTTCTCTGTCTGTCCCTTTCTGTCCCTCTCTCTATCTCTGTCACACACACACACACACGCACACACACACACACACACACACAATTATAAACAGAATGGATTAATATTTTACATGTGTAATTAAACATTAAAAAAGGTACTATTTTAATGTACTTTAAAAAACAGACTTCTTTATCAAAATATCTTTACTAGTGACATAATTATTTATTCCAATCTCCTAAACTAGGGAACATATAAGGCATAGATTTATCTATTTTCCTCCTACCCTCTAATTACTTTTTAGAACAATGGCATTTTAGCATTGAAAGTAACATCGGCAACCATCAGGTATGGACCATTCATCAACAGATGGGAAAACTAAAGGCTAAGAAAGGTGAATTGATTTACTCAGTGGGCTAGTTAGTGGTGGAGGTGAAAATAGAATTAAGGTCTAGTTCAGAGCTTTTTTCACTGTGGCATTTATTGCCTCATTTCCATATTCATTTTCCAATTTAAAAATTTACTGAATGTCTCTTATGTGCCAAGCACTGTTTTAGGTGCTGGAGAAATCATCATAATAGCAGCTACCACTTACATGGAGCTCACTGAATGTCAGGCACTGTTCTAGGGGCCTTCCAAATGTTCACTTACTTAATCCTTAACATAAGCCTATGAAGTAGGTTCTGTTATTTATAGATGAGAAAACCTTTTCAGGTCATTTTCCATTAATGGGGCTCCATTATGGCTCCCTAAGATCGCTGAATCCATTCTAAATGTCTCTGCTTGACAAGGAAGGCTTTTTTATATGCATCATAGCATTTTTAATTTCTTTTTATTTTATTCATTTTAGAGAGGAGACACAGAGTGAGAGAGAGAAGGAGAGAGAGAGAGAAAGGGGGGAGGAGCTGGAAGCATCAACTCCCATATGTGCCTTGACCGAACCAGTGCAGGGTTTTGAACTGGCGACCTCAGTGTTCCCAGGTCGACGCTTTATCCACTGCGCTACCACAGGTCAGGCGCATCATAGCATTTTTAAATTTTTATTTATTGGTTTTAGAGAGAGAGAAAGGGGGAGAGAGAGAAACATCAGTTTCTCTCATTGATGCATTCATTGGTTGATTCTTGTATGTGCCCTGATTGGGGATTGAACCTGTGACCTTGGGGAATGGGGGGAATGGCTCTAACCAACTAAGATACCCAGCCAGGGCTTGTAGGCATTTTTATAAGCCTACCTCTTCCAAACTATTCAACCTTCTCAGACATTCTTCACCAACGTAAAACCTTTGAATACTGAGATCAGACTCCTCACTATGCCCTTCTTACTCCATCACGCTGCCTCCCTGGAATGCTTGGAGGGCAAGACTGTGACTCACTCAAATCGGTGACAGAGCAATTGACACAGAGAAGGAGATCAGTAAATGTTTGTTGAATGAATGAAAGTTTCTGGTTCTTTGTCAATCCAAACCATGCCTATTCTTAATTCTTAGCTTCAGCTTCATATCCTTCCTGGCAAGAGGGCCACACACAACCAGTAATATCAAACATTACTTACTGTAGGAGTAACAGTGCTAACCCCCACCATGGTTTCATTGACTCCTTACCACATGCCACACACCACACCTTGCTTGCATTCTATTTAATTCTAACCAAACAACACTAGGAGACAAGAGCTATTATTTTTCTGCTCTTAATATGGGATGTCTGAGACACAGAGAGGTTAAGTAACTTACTAAGATCACACAGCTAGTGGAGCTGGTCAATGCTGGGCCCAATGTGCTGAATTTCTCCTTGGTAAATACTTATTTTCTGACTAAACTGCTTTGGAAATGCTGGTGAGTAATTTTTTGAATCCTGCACCCTGACTTCTCCATTTGATTTGCCAAAGTTGTGGCATAGGAATTAAAAATAATTTTGCTTAAATGAGAGCTGATATAAATTGTTATTTCTATCCCTGTTTATGCTGCATAACTAAGGTTCTAAAATGGAGAAGACCCGTAGAGAAGGGGAAATAAGGCCTGTTGCAATCGGCATCGAATGGTGTGTGCTTTATAGTCAAGTAAATATTTTAATTTTTCTTGGGCCCAGCTATCTGCACCCCCCACCCTCCCACCCTCATTGTTGCCTGGACACATACTGGTTTCCACATTCACAGGGGCACACGGCTGCTGCAAGAGACTGAGCTACAATTATTCAAATTCCAAGTTGGGCTTTTGTTAGCAAAATTTCAGCCCCTGAAACACTTGTTTTAGGAGCAGCCAAATGTAGCTCCCAATCTGAGCCAGAAGCCTCACTGGATTCACTTAACACATCATTTAGGAAACAACTCAGTTCCAGAGGGACCCACATGGTGCCTGCAAATGCTGATGAGACAGCAGAGGGGCCGTCCTCTGAATAAGGACCATTTTCCAGGCTCAAAAACAGAATATTTGTAACCTTATTAGGCAATGACTTGTTCACATTCTATCCCTAGGACTGGTTCCGATCAAATGTGTGATCACCCAGCTGCAGCTGCCTCTATCTTCTTGTGCAAACAATTCAAGAGCCCGGGAGAAGCAGAGGTCTCAAGTGTCCCAGGGCCAAAGAGGACCATTGCGGACTGCTCAGCAGCTCAGTCAGTAATGAGGACGCTGTGCAAAGGGGCAGGGGCTGCCGCGATGAAGCCATGCACGGGACCATGAGAGAAGCGTGAGCCTCAGAGCCACTCAGATTTGAGTTCAAATTCTACTGCCTCTCCTGAGTGTCTGATAAGCACCTTTAATAAAGAACTGGAACCATCAGCAAATACAAAACACCAGCTATGCCTCAGGCATGCCCTGGGGGATGTGGGAATGAACAAGGTGGACCAACCCACCCACATGGGGCTTCAAGACAAGTAGAACACAGTGCAGTACGTGTGAGGATGTGGCCTCTCTGGGCCTCAGGCTCTTTATCTGAAGGAGAGGGGCAATATCACTTCTGTAGAGGGTTGGCACATAGAAATATTAAACAGTCTCCACAAGAGTGTATGGTAAGAGTCTAGCAGAACTCTCTCTTTATAAAGGAAACTCCCTGCTTTCCCAGCTCCCAACATCTACTCTTTATTTTCCTAGTCCAGGGTATCTTCTGTATACCCCGCTCTGGTCTGTCTTCATTTTCCCTTAAATTCCAACTGTCAAAACCACCCCTGAGTTATTAATACGTCTTAATAAGTCTTCGAGACTAGAACAGGTCAGGGGGAGATGGCCTGTTGCTTTAGTCCTCCCAGGAAGGAACGGTCAACAGCCACTGCCCTATAGTGTTGCTGTGAGACCCTAGTTTTCCCCGGCCCCACAGAATGAACATACTGGCCACCTGTGATGGCCTTCTTCCCTCCTCCATTTCCTTCCAACGGCTGCATCGCTCGGTGTGCTCAGACCTTCTTTATTACGTGGGTCGGGATGTTGATTACATGTCAACTGTATGACAAAGAACCTCCTCCCCATGCACACTGGTCACCAGACACCAAGCATCCATCTTCCGCGCTCCCAGGACTAACACTCAGTGTGTGCTGTGGCTTCACTGCTCACCGTAGTCGGTGTTCTCAGGCTCCCAGCAGTTCGATGGCCAGAAGTACGGAGCCTGCAAAAGAGCAGAGATGTCGGGACTCAGCAGCATGCCAGCATTGCCCTCCCATGCCTAGGGGTTAGGGTCAGCCCTCCTCTGCACCCAGTGAGGACTCTTCCCTAGGACAGGCTGCTCTCTCTCCTTCATGATGACACCACAGCCCAACCCCTATCCTGCTCTTAATGCATCCGAGGCCAGTCAACATTTTGATCAAGGTGCTGAGAAGTGAATCTAGGCGAGCAAAATAAATGAGAAACTTGGTTTATAGGGCAAGAATTTCTTACCCCAAGACAATAAAAGCCTAACTACAGAAGTCAGACTGGCATGGTTTAGTGGGTACAAGCCCCAAGTTCCTAAATTGTGTCTCCCTTTCTCCAAGTTCATATGATAAAGCCTTAATCCCCAGTGTGACTGTATTTGGAGTAAAGAAATAATTAAGGTTAAATGAGACTCTTAGGATGGGACTCTGATCCCATAGAATTAGTGTCCTTATAAGAGGAAACAGCAGATCCCTCCCCCCCCCTCTCAAACACAACAAGAAGCAGTTGTCTAAAAGCCAGGATGAGCATGCTCATCATAAATCAAAATCTACCGGCACCTTGATCCTGAACTTCCAGCCTCCAGAACTATGAGAAATGAATGCCTGTTGCTTAAGCCACCCAGACTGTGGTATTTTGTTATGGCAGCCTGAACAGACTAAGATACACTTTGGCCCTGTGTAAAAAACTCTGTTTCCAAATCCTTTGGTTTTGACCTTGACATAATCCCTTATCCTCTGACCCGGATCTAGGGCAGGATTGAGAAAAGGAGTGGAAATGGGTGTGAAGGTTTAATAGGTAGTGAATAGAAATGTCACACCAGGATGCAGTAGAAAGATCAAGGACTTTGATCTATCAGTCAGCTATCAGGCTGACTTAGGTTCAAATCAAGGCTGTCTCTTAGATTTACTAACTGCCCCGTTAATTCTCTGAACACTTCAGTTTTCCCATTTGTACAGTGGGTGATATTTGTCTCTTCCCTCCCAGAAGTTTGTTCTTCAGAATAAATGAGGAACTTTTTATAAACTGTATTATTTGCGTGGAGCAACAAGTGGCCCAGACAGAAGTTTTCTTGGTTTTCCCAGACCTGGTGGGCAGTAAGGGTTGCTTCCTTACATACGCTCAGGGTTTGCATGTGGTTCTGATGCGAGAACAGAGGATGACGGGAAGAAATGTTCTCTAGGAGGAGAAGCAGGCAGGCCTACCTGGAAACGATAAAAGGTGCTATCGTCCTTCATGCTGAGCACATGGTCCGAGATGGGAAAGATGTAGCCCTGGGCAGCTATAAGGCTTCCCAAGTGTATTGCTTCAACTGCAGAGACAGGGCACAAGAGAGAGCAGCAATTAGGAAGCTATCAGAGTGCAGGGCTACTTGGCTGAAATGTAAGCTGTGAGAACAGAAAGGCAACCGGAAGTCAGCTCATCACCCTAGACAAATGCATGACTGATGGATGGATGGATGGATGGATGGATGGATGGATAACTTTATGATACGATTGCATCGGGCTGGGGGGAGACGGCAATGGTTGGGAAGGGCTGCCACATGCCTGGGACTCCTCTGGGTCCCAGCTCTGAAAATCTGACATTGCTTTAACTCCTCCTCACCCCCCAAAGACTTGCAGAGAAAGTGCTCTCGGTTAAGACCATCAGTTTTGGCATAGATAAACCCACACTTAATTGAGATTATTTCACATAAAGTGCTTAGCAGTGTCTGGTGCTGGGGACGAGCTCAGTGAGTGTCGGCAGGACAGATTCACATTCTTATTCTCATCAGTTCTTGTCATCGCAGCAATGAGCACTCAGCCTTACCGCCCTGGAGACTTTGGACTCACACTGCATTCCTCAATGCCACAGTCCCTTCTCTTAGGGACACAAGGCACAATCTCATTTCTGTGATGAGCAGTGTAGCGGGCAATGGTGCAGGGAGGCCAAGCTGATAAAAATATTTATATTTTTGCCATAATCAACATGTTGTTTTGTTACTTTAGCACCAACCACAAACAGATAAATCATTAAGAATTTATATTTATTCTGAGTAGAGCTAAGAAAAATAACAAGTTTAAATAATTCTAGCATGCATGATAATATAAAAGTTAACCTTCACAAATATGAAAGTACTCTTATTGATAAAAATTGATTTTTGGATGTGGAAATTATTGAGACAAAGAGGAGTCTCTAGGAATTATTAATTTGACAAGCTCTAATTTTTTTTGTGTGTGTGACAGAGAGAGGGACAGATAGGGATAGACAGACAGGAAGGGAGAAAGAAGAGAAGCATCAATTCTTTGTTATGGCACCTTAGTTGTTTATTGATTGCTTTCTCATATGTGCCTTGACTGGGGGGCTACAGCAGACTGAGTGACCCCTTGCTCGAGCCAGCGACCTTGGGCTCAAGCTGGTGAGCTTTGCTCAAATCAGATGAGCCCGCACTCAAGCTGGTGACCTCGGGACCTCGAACCTGGGTCCTCTATGTCCTAGTCCGATGCTTTATCCACTGCACCACCACCTGGTCAGGCAAGCGCTAAAAATTTTTAAAGTGACTTGTTTTGGCTTTATATGCTAACTTTTCAAGAGGCTGCATAGAATCCAGGCATTTTGTTTATTTAGACCCGCCTGTCCTCCTTCGGAAGGAATGGACACTTGTAACTGGTGGAATAAAAAAGAACAGTTTTATTTTCCTTGCTTAGTGATAGCCAGTTTGTGCTTTAAAGTCTATATGGCTTTAAAAATCATGGGTCCAGCAAACACGAATATTTCCATCACCTGAAGCTGCTCCCTCCCAGGAAGGGGAGAACACTGTCCACTAAGAAGGGGACTCTCCTGTCACCAGTCTAGGAACTAGAACTCACACTTCATTCTTTGAGCAAAGGGGCTTTTGCTTAGAAGTGTGACAGAGGGGAAGAAGGAAGGGAGAGAGGGGTGGAAGTTAGACACGTCCAGCTTCCCAGGGCCCGAGTTGGCCTAATTTCCACCCTTCTATTCCTGGGTGGTGAATTGTTCTGAACTCCTGCTCAGCCACTGCTCAGAGGCCCAAACAGTTCCCAGTGCCTGGATATTCTCTTGGGGCATCAGAGTATAACAGACCTCCACAGACATGGCCTTTGCATTCCGGACCTTTCACAGGACCTTCTCATACTAGGGCCAGGGAAGATTCCTGACTACTACTAGCTGGGCCAGGGTTCTCAGAATACTATTACTGACCACTACTATTAGTACTACTGCTGCTACTACTACTAACAACAACAACAATAAAATATGGCAGTAATATAATGACTTAGAAGGCAAGGAAAACAGTGCTCTTGGAAAAGAAGAGGCCGCCAAGAAGAAAGGCGGTCTTTAGTTTAGCGTCATAACCAAAAACCATGTTGACTTTAAATACATGTAACTAAGTGGGGAGAGACTCATTCAGTCCAATATCTATTAGTGGACAATCAGAAGTCCAGGCTGCATAACACATAGGCTAGTTGTTTCGGGCTGTTTCTTTAAAAGTATTAACACATGTAGTTTTCCCCTGTGGATAAAGAATTAAGAATTTTCACGAGTCATGAGAGTGGCCATTAATCAAGGCGGAGAAAAAGGCTACTGTCACTTTCATGAATGACCTGCTTTTCTGGCACTCAGGTTTCTGGCAACTGCATTTAATCAAACTCTAGGTAAATTGTATTGTTTGGTAGTCAATAGTATATTAGGAGCATCAGATTAAAATATAGGAATGCCTGAGCTGACATACTGACCCCAGCAAAACAATCATAGTTGAAAGCCAGACACCTAGAAAGGGCACCTGAAAAAAATCTTTAAAAAGCATAGTATTTGGAGGCCATTTAATTTGGGGCAAATAGGTCTAACCCATAAGACCCTCAGAATACACGTGTGGGTATTCATAAATATGAAATATAGACAGAAAGAATACTCAGTTAAGAAGGAGAGTGAATAATAAATTCCGAAAAGTATTAACTAACAACGCATAGGTAACAAGCTATATTTTATCTAGAATTTCCACTTTTCTGGAACTCCCCACTTTCTAATTATGCCATGCAAACAAATTTTACTGCTTATTTGCTGGTGGGAGGACAGATTTTGAAAACTGTTTTATTGGCCAGAGTATTGTTGTTGTTTTTCTGGTAAAAATTTCCTAATTGAAATGCACAATTAAAGTTGAAAAAAAAATCATTCCTTCACTTCTTACAGAAGCAGAAAACAGAAGGCATCTTAGCAAATAATTAAACATCTTAATTGTGGATCAGGCAATCTAATTTTAATAGCCGGCTCTAGAAGGCTGTTCAGTGACAGTGCTACAACTTATCTTTAATTGCTGTGGCTAACGAGACTTCATCTCATTTCACACATTATTATATTGGGCTCTTTGGCATTCTCAATGGTTGCTCATTTTCTCAAAGGGTGATTTAAATTTAAAGATAGACATTCAGTGGAGAAAAATAAATTAATTTTATCCGTAAGTACAGTGATTCCACATCTTGGAATTCACATTGATAAGCCCAGTTCTCAGGAGGGTAGGAGAATCCAGTCTGGAACCTTGTTAGGCGTTATTTACTGATGACATGGGGGGATAAACTCAGGGTTGACAGTCAAGTACCTGGGTCTTCGATGGAAAGGTTCTTCATAAGCCATTGCACAATGTCAGTACCTGCAATGATAAAACAATTCGACTGAAGACCTCATAAGTGTTAAGCCCTGTGGCAGAGGAAATATGGTTAACTAAGAGACTCCTAATTCCAATTAGCACACACCTGGAGACCTAGGTAATACTGATGCTTTTCTATCCTAACAAACTCTTTACACCCATTGGTTTATGTGGTTTACGTCTGATGACACAGAATGATCTTGTGTCCACATTTCTAGGAGGCACTGGTAGGGGACTTCCTGAGAATACAGATTTTGATGACTTCCCCAAGACAGGCTGGTGAAGTTTTATCACACCTGGCCCTCAGACCATTTCCTGTGGGATGAGGCCTCTTCAGTTCCCTCCTCATAATGACGAGGGCAGACCAGGTTCCTGAAGAAATCTGTAATTTCTTCTGGCATGGGCCCACGCTGAAAGAAAGCCTCCCTGGGGTCTGTGAGAGACACTTCTATATATTCACCTATTACATGGGCAACAGCTAGATGATACTTCCAGCCTTTGCTGCAGTTTGGTATGGGCTGAGTTCTGACGGTAGAAATGAGGGGTGCCACTTCTAGCCCCAGACCATAAACACTCCCACGTGGCCCTCCATAGCTCCACACTCTGTTGTTTCCCATCTGTTGGCTGAACGGTCAGGACTTCCAGGGCCCAGGCATGGGTGGGGCTACGTGAGAAGGAGCCTGGGGTTCTGAACAACCGTGAAAACAGATGCCCATTTTGGGCTCCGACCTGATGGAAAATTTGTCACGTTAAGCCTCAGAAATCTGGGGCTTACCTGTTTTGGCATCTAGTGTTCTCTTAACTAATCTAAAATCTTGAGAGTCAGAGGGGTCTTTTTAAAGCTTATTCACTCCAACGCCAGCCAATACACGAGCCCCATCGCAACACCGACAAGAGGTGCTGTAATCTCCACTTAGAAAGATCCTGGAACCTCAGAGCTCACAGATCCCCTCCTAGTCAGCCTGTCCCAGTTAAACTGTCTTGGACTTCTTTGAGCAGAAACTTGACATACGCTGTGACTACTCTCTTTTGCTCTAGTTTGGCATTCTGACGCTAGAAAACCAAACCTAGACCTTCTCTCTCTATGAGACAGTTCTTCAAATATTTGGACAGTTCATCTGATGCACTGTCATCGTCTCCTTGAGTTTCTCCTCCATGTGCAACGTGCCTGGGTCCCTCAGCTGTTCCCTTGTGTGACAGGCCCTGGAGTCCCTTACCACAATGGTCACAATTCTCTCCTGTTTGCCTCCCTTTGAAAATGTGGCACCTAGAACCAATGTTTCTTAGGGTCACACAATTCACATGGGAGTAGAGAAGCCCAGTTTTCTGAAGAATTCTGAACTTCTGATCAATCCACCTTTGTCACCCCCAAATCTTACTTTAAACCAGTGCAGACCTTCGAAGGTGGCTTTGCCACTTCAGGATGGGATGTGTGATGGAAAACAGCCCCAAATGACCACATTTCTAGCTATCTGAGTCCTGGCATGAGTCTCAATGGGAGGGTGAGGACCTACGAGTAGCCCTCCTGGGATGGAGTCCCACCTGAAAGACTGGAGAGCTAGCAGAGGAGTGAAATATTATGTTCATTAAAAGATCTACTGTCCTTTACCTAAAAATAAAAGTTTCCAGAAGTTTGACTGGTTGCCAGAGGGGAGACCAGGCCAGGCCTGAATGCCTATACATTTTGTTTCTCTTGGGCTCTTTGAAGGTCAATGAACCCTGCACAATAAACTGCCAGGGTCCCATCCTTCTCTTTCTATGAGCCCCTGACCCCTGGCCCCAGACCAGCCCTCACCAGCATGGCCCTGTAAGGCCCCCACACTTAAACCTCAAAAGCAAGACTTCTAAGTTTGCCCCCATCCTTGCTTCGGGCTGACATCTATGAGCTAAACTTTCTATTCAAAACTCTCCTACTCATTCACATTCTTTGAGAGAAAGGGAGAGCATGTCTGTGTGTGCTTGTGCGTATGGTGTTCATTTCCTCCAAACGATACAAGTTCAACATTTGTCCTCGGAAATGAAGAACAAAGCAGAGATCAAATAAGAACCGTAATCCCAAGTTGGAGGTGGGGGAGAGACTCTAACCCGTTTTTTCCTCCAAAGAAAAATAGTTCTTTTTTTGTGTGGGTTGCCTGGAAACGGGGAGGTTTCCAGCATCAGCAACAGCTCTCCCCGGGGCGGGTGGATTATCTTTCTGCTGAGCTGGCTGAACCGTTATTTATCACCTGCCAAGACTGATTACTCACCCTGGGACAATGACAGCCCTTCCTTTCCCCTGTTAATTACTGTCATCATTAATATCCATGTCACTAATTAGTATTCATTCACATTGAAACTCCTTCCTCACTGTCATATCCGTTCCCCCTCGGTCCCACCCCAGCCGGCAGCACTATTGTCTGGGTTTCTCCCCTCTTTTGGCTTAGTGGGCTCAGTGTCTAGCCTAATTGTCTCCCCAGACCACCAGAGCCCCATCTGCATTCACAGAACTGAAGGATCCCGTTTAAATACTCTTTTTTGGCAAAAAAGGGGAAGTCACAGAGGCCCTTTTCCTTTTCCTTCATCACTGTGGGGACCACAGGCCTCAGTTCCTCTTCCCAATCACAGCCACTATGACAGTCAGTGCCTTCACCTGGGGACTGGTGCGACTGTCCTCAGGCCCAGGTTCAGAGATGGGCTGCCACCCCTGCTGTCCTGGGCCACTGCCCTTGTCAGCAGAGGCACCGCTCTCCCTGCTGTCCCTCACACGCTGCTGGCACGGCATGGGGACGTCAGCAATCAGACAGTGCCTAGGGCTGTGGACACTCCTTCCATAGGAGTAGGGGAGTCTAGGCATCCGACGACTAATCCAGAAGGGGCTGGCCTCCAGCCTGGTGGCAGAAAGTAAATCATTGCATGTTCAACCCCAGGAGCAAGTAAGGAACAAAAATCTTACTATTGTGTCCATTAAAAGATATATAATTATTACCCTGTAGAATCAGACAAGACTAGTCCAAATACCTCTCAGGAGAAAGCATTTTTCTCTTTTTTCTTCCTTTCTCCTTTCCTCTCTCCCCTGATCATTCTTTCCTTCTTATTCTAAAACAAATTTCGAGAAAATTATTTCTCTGGTCTATCCAAAATTAATCATTGCCCTTGGTAATCCCTATTGGGTTCTGGTTCTTATTTTAGGCTGCCCTGCCAAGGACTTAAATCAAAATGAAAACGTTAGGAACAAATGTGGGATGGTTACCCGTTATTCCCAATGATCCTAAAACACTTGGCTTAAAGTTTTCTTTTTAAGGCAAATTTATCAACATATATTCCAGGGATATCCATGAAATACACCAGAGGGCCCCTGGAAGACTTCTCCACAGTGCGAGAGGTTCGGTAGTGTATTTATGTACAAGTTTATAACACACAGCGGTGCCTTCTATTTCTATATGTGTTGTATGTATGTATTCAATTATATCATTTATATATATAATGTTTATTGAAAAAGTGTTTGGACACAACTCAAAAGTAGGGGAGTGAATACATAAATTATGGCTCATCGTTCAGTAACTATTTATTGAATACCTATTGTATTAAGTAAAGCATATTGAGAACAGTATATATTGTAAAATGACATTTTTATATTTGTATTTCTATATAATTGTATTTCTATCTGTATATTTGTATTTCTATATTTGTATTGACTTTAAATACATGTAACTATATATTTACTATATTTGTATTTCTATTTTACTACCTAATATGTATAGATATATACAGATATGGAGAAGAAAAGTTCTGGATATTTAAACTGTTCACTATAGGCTGTCTTGGGGAGCGGGGAGAGCCACATTATAGGAAATTCCCATCATTCACATTTCCTTATTATTGGCATTCATAGAAGACTAATACTATATATTACTTTTGCACTAAGAGAAATACTTTTCCTTTTGAGGAGCAGTGAGGGAAGAGTTGGCCTCTGAGACAGAGGTGGAGAATCCAGGTTGCAGACACAGAGTGGAGAGGGTACGGAAACACCTCCAGGCCCCAGGGTCTTCTGCTCCCCAGGGAAGGGGCAGAGGAGAGTGAGGGCAGAACTCACAAAGCAGCCTTTTTCCTGAGGAGTAACAAGTGGGAGGCGTTCCCATAGGTCTCAAATTAGTCACTATCTCTAGTCACCTGACCAGGCCCAGAGCCCCAGATTGGGTACCAGGCTGTTTACCACAGTCCTGAACTCAGGGTGACAGCCTGTGCCTCTCCTTCATGTCACTTACTGTTCCCTTGTTCAGAGTGAGACTCAGTGATCTCTTCCTGGCCACTTCCCAAGTCGTATCAGCTGTAGATCTATGTAAATCGGATTTGAGGAAGCTGGTAAGCTCTTCCAATATTGTAAAGAGTTCCCTTTCAGGTTTTGGGGAGATCCTTATTATAAAAGGATTCCATTCTGGGCTTTGTCTTAAGCTGCCCTGAAGATTTAGGGATACATGGAACTTCCTCCCAAAAGAGTCAGAGCACAGGCAGGTCCTACAAGAAACTTTCCCCCATTCTTCCCAAGATATTGTTTCACTCTGCGCCCAGATTAGATGATGGGAACTTGAAAATAGACAGGTTCCAGTCACCTGCAAATTTCAAGTTACCTGAAACTTAGTAGCTTATATATCACAGTACTGATAACTGAAGCAATTGATAACTTACTCATCAACCCTGCCCACTGGAGAAAGTCTCTTCCCTGTGGGTGAACTGTCTCCGGAGCCCAAGAAAAGATAAGATGGCTCCAGCTGTGAGCAATCTCATGGCTCTCCTCTGTCAAGGTCATGGCTCAGTCTGACAGTGGATCCTCACATACGTGCTGAGGTCTCAGCTGCACCTGCGAGTGCAGAAGGCAGCTTTATGCTCCCTTTTCTTTTCATGTAGGTGCCACGTGCAGGGCAATGCTCGTGAAGGGGGAGTGACACTCCCGAGTGCCCACTGTGTACCCGGCCAGAGCTGTGCACTTGACCCTGCTGTCACATATCCTCTTGACAATAATTGTCTAAAATATAATAATTATTATATCCATTTTAAAAATTAGGCCCAGAGAGGCCCAGGGTCACATACAAGTACCTATTCGAGTGAAGGCTGACATCCAGACAATCTCATGCCAAATGTTATTTCTGTCCCACCATTCCGCCTCTCTTATTCTGAATTACTTTCGGACTACTATACGGAAGAATAACTGGAAAACTGATATTCTGCTTTCATTTTTTCCTCTGAAGCAGAAACATTAATTTAGTGATAATAATAATTGCTACTACATTCTATATATTTTATTTTATTGCTACCATATGCTACTTAGCTAATCATTTATTAAGCACTTTCTATATTCAAAGCGTTGTAAGAATTCCTTGTTGTAGATAAATTGAAGGGTACTCTAAGTAGGACAGTCTTTATAGTTTTAGACCTTCCTTTTATGCCTTAGTTTAAAAAAAAATATTTTTTTAAATGCAACAATTAAGCTAGCAGAAAAAGCAAGAGGAACTGTTAAACTGGGCTTTGGAGGCGGGCACAGTGACCAGCTGGCCGGGAGGCAGAGGAAGAACAGGAGGAGGGACTAGTGTGAAAAAAGATCTAGTGGCATTTTTGAGGTGTCTAGTTCAGCCCATGGGCTTGAGGTTTTTTTTCAAGGAAAAGCATGACAAAGTTAACAGGTACACACTTGCTTATCAACTACACACAGCCACAAGGTGCAGTGTTCACATAGTCAGACAGACCTGGGTTCGATTCACGCTATATCCGTTATAAGCTGTGTGACCCTGAGCGGGTTCCTTGACCACCCCCCCCTAATCTCCATTTCTTCATGAGTCAACTGAGTGAAGAAAATACTGACAGGATAAAACAAGATCACATAGACCAGGGGCAGTCAACCTTTTTATACCTACTGCCCACTTTTGTATCTCTGTTAGTAGTAAAATTTTCTAACCGCCCACCGGTTCCACAGTAATGGTGATTTATAAAGTAGGGAAGTAACTTTACTTTATAAAATTTATAAAGCAGAGTTACAGCAAGTTAAAGCATATAATAATAATTACTTACCAAGTACTTTATGTTGGATTTTCGCTAAGTTTGGCAGAATAAATCTTTATAAAACAACTTATTATAGTTAAGTCTATCTTTTTATTTATACTTTGGTTGCTCCGCTACCGCCCACCATGAAAGTTGGAACACCCACTAGTGTGCGGTAGGGATCAGGTTGACTAGATCAGGTTGACTACCACTGACATAGACAAAGCCCTCGCCACAAGCCTGGCCCGTGGTTTTGCTGAGATGAGACTGTTTATTATTGGGTCACATTTCTCCTCTTGGCCTTTGTTTCCTCATCTGAAAATGAGGACAGTGATAACTGGACCTGCCGTGTAGATTCTGAGGGGCCAAGGAAAGGCTGCAAGTGCCATGCTAGCACAGTGCTTGCTACAGAATTCACACACATTAGCTACTGGGACAGCCCATGTGTTAGGAACCTTGTGTTGGAGCCAAGTGTCTAACTGAGTCATTGGCATGGTGGGGAGAAATAGTAGCAACTTAAAATTCTTGTGGTATTTGCCTGTTTTTCCATGTTAGGTCTTAGAGACTCTCAAATGTCTTCTGGTGGTTTTAGGAAGGGTTCTGCTGATGGACAGCTTGTCAGATAGAAGGAGAAACACAGGAAGGAGCGGCAGCAGGGAAACGAGGAACCTGATGGGGCCTTGCTGAGGGAGCAGGACCCACTCCTGGCAGCTTCTCTGGCCCTGCTCTTCTACTTTCCATTCTTGCTTCTCTGGAGTCCATGTCCCAGGAATGGACAGTAGAAAGCAAAACAGGTGCCCTCACTCCACTGTCACTCAGCTGAGTGTAACAAATTCTGCCTCACATCATTCTGGTTCTCTGACCTCCTTACATCCCCTTCTCCCTCTTTTCTCTCCTCTTCTGCCCCATGGACCACCTTTCCACTCCCAGGATGCACCCGCTCTCCATCCCTCTGCAGGGCCTTTGCACACACTATTCCCCCACCTCCACCCCTACCCCCACCCGGGGCTGGGAGTGCACTCCCCTTTCTCCAGTCCACCACTCCCCTCCTGACTCCTGCCATACTTTGGCTCTGACTTCTCAGGACAGCCTTCACTGTTCTCCACACCAGGTCCGCATCTTCTGACTTTCATTTGCAGAATGGGGTTCCTTCTCTCTGGAGCACTTACTTCGGTTTGGAATTGGACATTCACGATGTGATTATTTGATCAGTGTCTGCCTGCTCTCCATACTAGTTTCCTGATGCTGCCATAATGAAGTCATAAAGTGACTTAAACAAGGGAAATGTGTTGTCCCACAGTTACTGAGGCCTGAAGTCTGAGATCCAGGCATCAGCAGGGTTGGTTCATCTAATGGCTGTGACAGAAAGTCTGTTCCAGGCCTCTCTTAGCTTCTGGTGTTTTGCTGGCAGGTTTTGGTGCTCCTGGGCTTGTAGATACATCACCCTGTCTCTGCCATTATCTTTCATGGCCTTCACACGGTGTGCACGCCTCTGAATCCAAGTTTCTTTTTTTTTATAAGGACACCCAGTCCTCCTGGATCGGGGCCCACCCCAACTAGCTCATCTTAACTCATCACAGGTGCAATGACCCTATGTTCAAATAAGGTCACATATTCTGAGGTTTTAGAGGTTAGGACTTCAACACATGTATTTTTAGAAAGACATAGTTCAACCCATAACAGTTGCTAAACTACAGCTCTAAGAGTACAGGTCTCTGTGAGGCCGTTCTATTTCTGGCACCAACAGAGCCCTGGCAGAGAGCTGGGGTTTTACAAATACTTACTGATCAATGGTTACAGTCAAACAGACATCATGCAGTATGTACTCATCCACCTGTACATATTCACTACATTAAAAAAATGTCTCAATTTTTGGGGGCCCATGAAAACTTCATCACAGACCAGCACCAACCTTAGATGGACATTTGCAACCACTGCTTTAGATAAAAGGTTCAGGGTTTTTATCCACTGACATTGTTTTCTTTCAAAATACACTTTTTGGGCCGGGGGGGGGGGGCAAAAAGAAATCTCAACAAATAAAGGCATTAAAACATATTAGGCAGCTACCCAGACTGTCTGTTTTCCCTCATTCAACTCTGGCTGTCACCTGACGAGAAAAGCCACTAAAAGGAAAGGTGAGGTCTTCAAGTCTCTGCTCCAGGGCAGCAAGACACTGTCCCCTTCCCCCCTCCCAGCAGTTAGTCAGCCTTTTGTCCCTGCTGCTGCTGCTGGCTCCTTGGCTTCCCCCTGCAGAGTGTAAGCTGCCTTGTGACTGGCTGTGGTTGTGTGTGATTCTCACTTCTGAACAGAACGTTTTCTGCAGCTGACTTGGTTTTGAACAGGTTGAAGGAATTAAATCTGGAATATGGTTTTGAACCCAGAGACACCAGACATCACCGCCTTACCCCGTCCTAAGCCTGGCCCCGCCAGGGCCACCTCCCTGGGATCCTCTTGCAGGACCGGCCAAGCGGCCTGCTGCCCTCCGCAGGCATGTGGCAACTGCGCCCCCAGCGCCCGCGGCCCACACAGCAGGGAAGACACCGGCCGATGGAAAGCCCCGGTGGGGCCTTTCTTCTCGCTCCATCCCCTGCGCTTCCGCCTTCTCTGAAATGTAAAGCTTCCGTCCACATTATGAAAAATAATAGGGGGCAGGAGACCAGGCGAGGTTATTACCAACTCATAAATCAACCAGAGGCTCTGAGGGTTGTGGTGAGGCGTCCGGGATGGGCTCCCCTGGACTGTTATCTCACCCCAGCCCCGCGATTGATTCATAACCTCATAACCCTCCTGCATCCCAATCCCACGTCTTCTATCTAATTGTCAGCAGCTGAGTACATGATTTGCAAGAGGATGTGGGCAGCAGCAGATGTGGGGGTGGGGGAGAGATTAGTTTTGTCAATCAAAAGCGTCCTGGGCGAGGTGCAGAGCGCTGGGGATTTAGGTCAGTGATCAGCTTATTAAGGAAAAGGCTGACTGTGGCCACGCTGCTGGGGCCACAGCGCGGGGAGCGGAGGAAGGTCGTGGCGACAGTGGGTGCAGCCTCTGTTCCCCCAGCGGGGCAGCCGCTGATGACTGCCTTCTACTCCAGCCAAAGGCAGAAATGAAAGATAAATAAGCAGAGCTGAGGCCCTGGGGAGAAGTGATCTAGGGCCGGGTGTCCAGTGGAATCAGAGAGCATTATAAATGTTTTGAAGGCTGCTGGGTGTTCCCCGGAGGGCTGGAGGGGGGGATCCTGTGGCCGGAAGGCATCAGGGCTTTATATAGCCTTCTCGTGTTGTTTAGTGGTCACTTTATTTGTGCAGATTTGAGTCTAAAAACATGGTTCATGGACACTTTATATTTAAATTAATCTGCGGGGCTAATAAGACTTTCTTGGGGATAGCAGGAGAGGAGAATCAAGAGGTAGTCTTTATGACACCCAGGCCTGCAGGCTGCAGTCGCTTGCCTGGGAACGTCACCTGCCTCCTAACCACACTACGAGGGCAATAATATGGATACATGTCCATAGCGTGCTTGAGGGCTTCCGTCGGCCAAGTGAGCTGGATGTCTGTGCACACCCTGGGACAGGCGAGGCGTGCACAGTAGGGAGAGTGAGCAGGCCAGGTAGCAAGCTGAGTCTGGGACACCAGGTCTTAAGGCAAAGATTTTATTGATGCTGCACTAATTCCAGTTCCAGTTCTCTGGAGCTTCATCTTGGTGAAATGAACTTAAGTTTTTGTAATCACTTAGACCTGGGTTCAAATCCCGGCTCTGCCACTTGTGAGCACATCAACTCGGATGACTCAGTCATCCTGAGCCCCAGTTTACCCACCTGCAAAATGGGGCCAATCACAGAATCTACCCTAGATTCTGTTAGAAGCATAAAAATGAGGACATGGAGGTAGACACTTAGTGCAGTCCCTGGCCCTGACTGGGCCCAGCACTGAGTGCTGGTTATTCTCCTTCCCTTCCCTTGCCACTTCCAACTGAGGCACACCCTCCCTCTGCCCACACTGGAATTTTGCATGGAGCTGATCTCCTGGGCCCCAACATGGAATTAGGTCTTCCTCCCTGCCTGTCTCCGGGAACAGTTAGGAGCTCATTCTAGTCTGGCTCTTTCAAGTTTCTCTGTTTCATTCAGAGAGAGGATCTCATCCTTTCAAGTGTCAGTCTGGGATCTTCTTTGTCATTGATCTGCTCCCAGATCAATTTCCAGTTCATTATACAAAAGATCAGAAAAACTCCAAAGAACTCGAGATCTCCCCTTCTCCATCCCAGCTACAGCCACACCCTTAGCCTGGCTTTTCCCTCGGGAGTGGCCAGGAGGCAGGTGGCCTGATTGTGAATCCAGGTCCCCCACTTACCAGTTCTGTGACCTCAGGGATGTGCCTTTCCCTCCCTCAGCTCCAGTTGCCATAAGACATGAGCCAAGCACAGCCCGAGAGCATGGACAGGAGGGTGATGCTGGCAGAAGATTCAGTCCTGTGTCCTTCAGCACACAGCGGTGATTAGTAAATGTGGACTTTATCACCATCATGCCATTATTCCAAGTGGAACATATCTATTCATTTACCTGTAATGATGAATAAACTGGCCCAGCTCTTAAACAAAGAGGTGCACTAGTGTGGGCTTCCAGGGCTCTGATTGGGGTATTTGCGGGGCACAATGTGACCACAGACAAGGAATGGTCAGTTCCAGCCGACTCGATGTCAGGAAAAGGTTCACAGAGAGGGAGGTTCTTAGGGTTAATGGGAAGCAGTGAGAAGAGACAGATGGAGGAGGGAAGTATTAGATGTAGAGTCAAGGACTCTAACAGAGCAGCCACACTAAGAACACAGTGTGACATTGAACATTTATATCCAGATCAAGGAGAGGGCTGGACAGCAAGCCTCTGAGAATGGTAAAGGGTCCTAGGAGAGCAAAAGTCACCAGCATGCACTGGCTCCACCTGTGTGCACAGCACAGTGCTGATCTCAGCAGGGGCTGAGATCCAAGCATGACTCAGAGAAAGAACCAGGCTCAAGCGCTAAAGAAAAATGAGCTCAGAGCTGCTGAGCAATGATCTCATGCTTTCCCGGCAGCAGGAGGCTGCCCTATCCCTCCATCCCTGTTCTCATTCTGGGGCTCCTGGCCCCAGTCAGCTGTGAACCCTCCCTGCAGTCTGCCCCCAGCGGGTGGTGCACTGCTGAGCCAGTCCCCAGCCTCTGCTTCTCCTCTGCTGTGGGTCACTGTCCTGGAAGGGCTTGTGTGCAGGACAGCAGCGCACCACTGTCTCCCCAGCTCTCCATCTTTCAGGGGTGGATTAGAGGCTTTGGGATTCTCTCGGGTCTGCTGACACCTTGCCTCTCCAGGGCCCCTCCCCTTGACCCCACCCTGAACAACAACCTCAAATGCTGAGGGCAGAGGGATGGGCGGGCTGAGGGTACAGAGTTGTCAACAACCACAAGACAGAAGTGGTGGCAGGCGTGACAGGAGCCCGTCCGAGGCCTGTGTGTCCTGCCCCTGCTGAGGACTGGCGAGGGTCCTGGATAACCAGAGGCAGGCAGGATGGCACTCTCTGTCTCGGTCTTCAGTGAGTAACCAGGACACTGTCCACACTGCCCGCCTCCCCTGCCCCACTGGCTCCTGAAATCTCTAATCCGTTCCTTCTTGGGCACTTACATAAGGGGTCAGGTTCTGGCTTTGGAGGACTTGTGAGAAATGGGTAGCCAGCCACCTGAGATGGAGGGGAGCTGGGGGGCGGGTCCCCAAGTCATACCTCCACACCTGTCTCTCTGGCTTCTGCAGGCTGGCTCTCAGATCAATAATGCACCCCATGAGGGGACAGAGAGGGGGGACACAATGGCCTGCAGTGGCCGGCTTCCTCCTCATCACTTCCCACTCTCATCCCAGCTCCCCTCTCTTCTAGATAGACAATCACGTTCCTGACCCCACCCTGCACCATCTGTGACTGTCTTAATCCTTATTAACACACCAGCCACACACACATGTACATTCACACCATCCACACCATCCCCATGCACAAAATCAACTCACACACATTCACACCTGCAATCTATCACACATGCACATGCACACACAAACCATTTCATACTGCACAGACATCTAATTGTTTCTTTAATATATTCCCGTCCTTAAAATCTGAAACGTGACAAAAAGGAGCTTAGGTTCAGAACAAACTTGGAGGAAAGAACTGCTTTTATCTGTTAGAAACCTAAGTAACACAGAGCATAAGCCAGATCTCAATAGTTCTCATGCACCCCACGACTACGAGTCCGTTTGCTAGGAACCTTGACTGCCCGCACGCAGTAGCCAGAGCAAAACAAGGGGACGGATTCAGCCAGGAAAGGGAGTGATGAGCACGTTCACCTTCGAGGTGCAGAACATGTCTTCTGTTTCAAGCGTCTCAGTGGTAGTCAACCTTGTCCCTGCCGCCCACTAGGGGGCGTTCCAGCTTTCATGGTGGGCGGTAGCGGAGCAACCAAAGTATAAATAAAAAGATTTAATTATAGTAAGTTGTTTTATAAAGATTTATTCTGCCAAGCTTGGCGAAAATCTGACATAAAATACTTTTGGTAAGTAATTATTATTATATGCCTTAACTTGCTGTAACTCTGCTTTATAAATTTTATAAAGTAAAGTTACTTCCCTACTTTATAAATCACCGCTACTGTGGAACTGGTGGGCAGTTAGAAAATTTTACTACTAACAGAGATACAAAAGTGGGCGGTAGGTATAAAAAGGTTGACTACCCCTGGTCTAGATGATTTTGGTCCTCTGTGGCTAAGGGGCGGTCTTGGAACTGAGGGGCAGAGGATGTGACGCCAGACGGGAAGTGGAAGTCAAGAGAGGAGAGCATGCGTGCTACAGCACAGGCAGGCACACTGACTGTAGAGAGCATGGTCATGTGTCTGCTGTGTCTGTGAGGTCCCGACGGGAGCAGTGGGACCCTATCAACACCACAGGTGGGGGGAGCGCACTGAAGGCGCTGTGGATGAGTGTGGTCAGGTGAAGGCATTGGGGAAGAGCAAGGAGCTAGAGCATCCGCTGGAGAGGTTTCCACCACTCGGCCCCATGGTGGGAGGAGGGAGCAGTGCCTGGAGCCCAGAGGAGGTGGGTGTTCTAGGAGAGGGTGGTCGGACAGGAGCCACTGTGTCCAGTAGAACACAACCACTATCAGACCAAGGTCTACCAGGGAGTAAGTACTGTGAGCGCTTCTCTGATCTGCTGGTGCCACCCAGTGAGCCTGCTGATGCAGCCCGCAGTGACAGCTTTAAGGGAGCAGAGCCAGGAGAGGTGGGCGGAGGGTGGCTCTGGAGGGACAGATGGAGAGGTGCCAGTGCAGGCGTGGAGGAGAAACACCATCCACTGCGCAGGCCTAAACACAAAGCCTTGTTCAGGGGAGGTTTACTATTTAGCATGGTCTACTTCAAGGGAAGTCAGGGCTGGAGGGTTTTGCTCTGACGTTCTGCTCTGATTCTTTTTTCTTTATTGAGAGAGACAGGAGCACTGAGCTGCTCCTATATGTGCCCTGCCTAGGGAATCAAACCAGCAACCGCCGTACTCTGGGCTGATGCTCCAACCAACTGAGCTATCCGGCCAGGGTAATTTTTAGAAAGACAGAGAGAGGAAGAGAGAGAGAGAGAGAGAGGAAGGGAGAGAGAAAGGAGGAGGAAGGGAAACATTCATTTGTTATTCCACTTAGTCGTGCATTTTTTGGTTGTTCCCATGTGTGCCCTGACTGGGGATCAAACCCCAACCTTGTTGTTTCGGGACGATGCTCTTAACCAACTGAGCTAACCGGCCAGGGCCAGGATTCTGATTCTTTACACCTATAGGGAGATGCGGTGCTCACAAGGGCTCCGTACATACCCGCTCCCAGGTGACGGTCACAATACCCCTGAGACTTAGCACAGGGACTGCCACTTCACACCTGGGGAAACCAGGGCTGGGGGAGCTTAGTCGTTTCTTCATTTATTCATTCCAAAAGCATTTGTTAAGCTTCTACTGTGCCCAATGCTTCTCCTTCTGGTGGGCGCAGTCTCAGCCCTGTCTGAGCTCACACCCGCATGGAGAAGTTATACAAGTAACCAGTCAGTCACATGAAACCAAGGAAAACCATGCAATAATGAACATAAAATGGGGCAAAGAAGAGAAGGGGGCAGGGCCTATGGAGATCAGGAGGGAAGCTGGATGACATTTACATGGAAGCCTGAACAGCAAGAAGGATGCTGTTGGGTATTTGGAGGAAGTGCATCCTCAACAGAGTGACAGTGATGCTAAAGCCCCCAAGATGGGGACAGGCAGAAGGAAGGCATATGTAACTGGAGACTGAAGACCAAGGACAGTCTGAGACGAGCCTGCCAAGGTTGGGGTCACGCCCCCTTGGGGAGCCTCTGGAGGGCTTTGAGAAGGGGAGGGGTCTGCAGGGCATTTTGAAAAGGTCATGTGGGCTGCTGGGTGGAGAAGGGGTGGTGGAGGGACAGGAGGAGAAGCAGAGGGACCAACCGGGAGCCATTGTGGGTGGGCTGGAGGGACTGAATGCAGGCTGGGCTCAGTGGTGGCAGTGAGACTGAGAGAAGTGAGTGGGCTCTGGGTCTACATCGGAAGCACGGCCCCTGCTTCTCTCAAAGGGACGGACATGGAGTGTGAGAACAAGAGGGGGCAGGACTGGCTCCAGGGACTCTAGCTTAACTGGATGCACGGTGGGGCTTCGGGTCACTGGGGGGGGGGGGAAGCAGGTGGGGGCGGGAACCTGGTTCACTTGTTGGCCATGTTTTCTCTGAGATACATACACAGTGCATAGTAGCCATCCAAGTGCCGGCGGACATGTGAGTCTGGAATTTTGGGCAGAGAGCAGGGTGGAGATAGTAACTTAGAGTCACTGATGTGTAGGAACGTACCTCCAGCAGTGAGGCTGGGTGAGGTCACCGAGGAGAAGATGTAGAAAGAGAAGAGAGGGGTGCTGGAATCAAGCCCTCGGCCTGTAGACGGTGCAGTTGGCAGGGGACTCTGTTCTTCCTCAGCCTGGAATGCCCTCCATCACCCTGAGTGTCCAGGCCTCTCTCTTCTGTGACTTAGCTTATGATCACAGTGCTCCACCCCCTCCCTCAGGAGGCGGCGAGAGAAATGGGCCCTCCCAGCGCCCGCTGTTAGCACCGCTGCACCTTTTCCTGCTCCTGTCTCGATCCAGGAAAAACATCTACCTGTACCACTGCTTTCGGCACCTGACAGCTCTGCCCAAGGACCAAAGGGACCGCTAAGGACTTCCGTGTTCTCTTCTGACTTATAACAAGCTTACACTTGCTTTCTGGCTTTGCTGTCACTTAGTTACAGCAGATGCCCTGACCGCACGTTGTGTGGCTCTGAAGCCGGCCTGTGGCTGGGCACTGCTGGGCGGACACAGTCAGCAGCCTGGGGCGTGACTTTAAGCTCCAGGTCCCACCCAAGTCAGAAGACTTCAGGAGGGGCAGTTGTCAGGAGCTAGGCGTATTTCTAATGTGCAAACCTCACTTCAACTCCACACCAGAGGAGAGGCTGGCTTTTGTTCTGAGAACACTCTGAACTATTCCCAAATGGAGAACCCAATAACTAGGAAAAAGAATAAATATAAAACCCATTGCAAGTTTCTTCTTTTTTTAATGAGAGAGAAAGACAGACAGACAGGAAGGGAGACAGATGGGGAGCATCAAGTCATGGCTGCAGAACTTTAGTTGTTTACTGATTGCTTTCTCATATGTGCCTTGACTGGTGGTGGTGGTGGGGTCCAGCCAAGCCAGTGACCCCTTGCTCAAGCCAGCAACCTCTGGGCTCAAGCCAGTGACCATGGAGTCATGTCTATGACCCCACACTCAAGCAAGTGGCCCTGCACTGCTGGTGAGCCCATGATCAAGCTGGTGAGTCTGTGCTCAAGCCAGCGACCTCGGGCTCTCGAACCTGGGTCCGTAGCATCCCAGTCCAACACTCGATCCACTGCACCACCACCTTCTCAGGCGCGAGTTTATTCTTTCTGGCTCTGTTTCCTCCCCATGGCCCCTGCCCCGGGGGCTGGCTACATCCAAAATGGATTAGATTTGGGGCTGTGGACGACTAAAGACATTGCTGGGATTCATGCAGAGAGGACAACAGGACCCAGACAGTGAATGAGGAAAGAGCTGTGTGAGGAAACCCCAGCGCAGGGTAGCTGCTGTAGGGATCACAGTTAGCTCATGACTCCTGGGAAAAGGAAAACAAAACAATAAAGCTGTAGCACTCACATCTTGGCCTGTCTGCCTCTCCATTAGTGCCTATGAGGGGGTCCTTAACGAGAGAGGCTCTCCCCCACCTCTGTCTCCTCAGCTCTGCCTCCCTGACTCACTGTAATGGGCACATCACAGATTTTAAATAAACATCTGATCAACATATTAAGGAATGTTGATCAAAATTGATAATTTGCATTTTTAGTATAGCTAATAACTACGCTGATTTTTCTTCCAAATATTGGTTTTGATGGAGTTGGTTACTTCTTGGGGCTACTTCTGAATCTTGAGAGTAAGACAGACCAGATCTTTGGTGTGGAAAGTTATCTTGTTATTTGTTATTGCAGATGATAATGTATGTTAAATAAAGGGGGTTAGCCCTGGCTGGTTGGCTCAGTGGATAGAGCGTTAGCCTGGTATACGGATGTCCCAGGTTTGATCCCCAGTCAGGGCACACATGAAAAGCAACCATCTGCTTCTCTACCCCCACCCCCCACTTCTCTCTTTCTCTCTCCCCACGCTATAGCCATGGCTTAATTGGAGCAAATTGGCTCCAGGCGCTGAGGATGGCTTCATGGCCTCAGGTGCTAAGAAGAGCTCAGTTGCTGAGCAATGGAGCAACACTCCAGATTGGCAGAGCATTGCCCCCTAGTGGGTTTGCTGGGTGGATCCCAAGTGGGGCACATGCGGGAGTCTGTCTCTCTGCCTTCCCTCCTCCCACTGAATAAAAGAAAAGGGGGGGGATTAATGCATGGCTTTATTTTAAGTTATTCAGGACTAGAACTCCCTGCTTGCCCTGGTTCTCCTGGTGGTACTACAGTCAAATGTGGTCAAAGCTCTGAAGTATCACTGAAAGCCCAGATTAATATTGAGGTTGCGCAGCTCCGCCTGCAGGAAGAGCTAAAGACTAGTGTCTGGTCAACACATGATAAAAACACTGTTCATCTTTCCAAAACTCTTTCTCAGCGATGGCTATATTCACGCTGACCAAAGCGTAGTAGTCTGGGAGACTCAGATTTGGAATTTATTAAGAAAAGAGTTGTGTAGAGTTTTGAGGGATTGGGATTAGGTTCAGCAGCACATTAACAGAAAAACAAAACACGACAAAAGAACAGTGGCCTAAACTAGGTAGAAATGTATTCGGTAGAAGAAGTCTGGAGGTGGCCATATGGGGACCTCGGGAACCCAGGCTTCATTGTTTCTCTTCCACCCTCCTAGTGCTTGGCTTCCACCCCCAAGGTCAACTTATGGTTCAGAATGTCTGCGGAAGCACCAGCCATCACATCCCAGCCTCAGGCAGCAGGAGGAGGGAGAGGCAGAAACACTGGAGAGTACCTTTCTCAAGAGAGACACCTTCCTTTAAACATAGTCTCCAAAGACCCATCCCCTACTCGTACACTGTGATATGCCGAGTAGTGTCTCCAAAGATGTCCGGGTTCTATTCCCTGGAACTGTGCCCACGTACCTTACTCAACAAAAGGAGCTATGGTGACATTAAGGCCCTCGAGAGGGAGAGGAGTATTCAGGTAAGACCAGTGCCACCACAAGGATCTTTGTAAGAGAGAGGTAGGAATGAGGGACAGGGAGAAAGAGAGAGAGAGAGAGAGAGAGAGAGAGAGAGAGAGAGAGAGAGAGAAAGAGGAGGAGAAGGAGGGGAAAGAAGAAGGGGCAAAGGAGAGGTGGGGGTGAGGAGAGAGCACCAGCTAGCTGCTGACTTTGAAGGTGGAGGAAAGGCCCATGACCCAGGGGAGGCAGGCCACCTCTAGAAGCTAGAAAAGGTTAGGAAACAGATCCTGCCCTAGAGCCTCCAAAAGAAACATAGTTCTGGTTTGATTTTAGATAAGACCAATTTCAGCCTTCTGACCTCTAGAATTATAAGGTAATATGTTGTTATTGCATTGTGTTAAGCTGCTAGATTTATGGTAATTTGCTGTAGCAGCAATAAGGAAAACATAGCTACTTTCTTATCTCCTTAAGATAAGTCTCTACAAGTGAAATTTCTGGGTCATGTTCAAGTCTCAGAACCTATTGCACAACTGGATTTGAGTTCATGCTGAAATGGATTCTCCTTACCCCCGGGGGTGGGGACACTCTTGTTTCTGTTTCTGTACCCTAATCTGCACCAGAGATCTGCGGTTGCTCCTCATTGCTCGTCTGATTGGGAGAAAATGATAGCTCGTTAAGAAAACGACTATGCTTTTATAAGTGGGATTTAAATGATTCTAATACTTTTATTGACCATTTGTATTTCTCCTATTGGGATACCCATCTTTTTACATTGATTAGTGGGAATTTATTAAGTATTAAGGATATATATATATACATACATATATATATATATATATATATATATATATATATATATATATATATATGACACTTTCTCCGAAATTTGTGTCATATGACGTCCCCCTGTCATTTGTTATTCACATTTAAGATGCTTTTAGTGGTAGAGTTTTTAAATATTTTATGTTCAATATTACCAAGTCTTTGTTTTACAGCTTCTGCCATTGGTGCCAGGCTTGCAATATTGTCAGGACATTTTAAGGGATGAGTTTTTGTTGAATTCATTTCTCTATTCATTCAACCAATACCTACTGAATGCTTCTGATGTGCCAGGCACTGTCCTAAGCACTGGAGCATCATCTAAAGCATGGACCTAAACGCAGAATAAGAACGTTGGTCACTAAAGGGGCTATGGTTTGAAATAACTACGAACTCAAAACACACCAGCTATGGCTCTGGCCAGTTGGCTCAGTGGTAGAGCATTGGCCCAGTATGTGGATGTCCTGGGTTTGTTTCCTGCTCAGGGTACACAGAAGAAATGACCATCTGCTTCTCCTACTCTCCCCATCCCCTCTTCGCTCTCTTTCTCTCTCTCTCTTGCCCTCCCACAGCCATGGATGGCTCTATTGGTTCAAGCACATAGGCGCAGGGCACGGAGGATGGCTCTGTGGAGCCTCCGCTTCAGGTGCTAAAAATAGCTCAGTTGCATGCATGGCCCCAAATGGGCAAAGCATTGGCCCCAGACGGGGTTGCAGGGTAGATCCAAGTTGGGTCGCATGAAAGAGTGTTTATCTTCCTTCCTCTTACTTAGAAAAGAAGAAAACACACACACAGAGACACAAACACACATTTGGCTAGATTGAAAGACCCCAGAAGAGCTGGACACTGAGCAGAGATGTGAGCGACGCCACCCAGGTCTCAGGACATTTTACAGTGAATGAAATCTACACGAGCATGTCGATGCTAAGGAAATAGCAATGTAAAGTTCCATGAATGTGAGGCTTCAAATGACAATAAAAAAAGAATTAACAGCCTTTGTTCTACATCAGCCCCAATGGAGCAATCATCATTGATATAACTTTTCATTTCATTAGTAAGTTAAATGCAGATATTATCTATCCCTCAGGACTCTTTTTAGACTATCTGAGTCAAAGAAGCCAAGCAGGAGAAGAATTGCCCTTCTTTTGCGGGTTTTCCCAGAGAAAGGCTTGTAAGCGAGAAATAGCATCTCAGGCTATTGCCCCTTGGCAGGACCCTATCAACTCTAGAGACGTGGAAATGTCCTGAGGCTTGCTGACTGCACACTGAACAAGCTTCTGATTACGGTATTTATTTGTTTCTTTTACTTCTTTCTAGCCCACATTTTTCTTTTGACTGAAACATAAGACATCCCCAGAAAACACACCTTAAAATTAGTGCCCGGTAAGAACCGTACAGGACCCACGCCTGCAACATGTGAGACATGCTAGCAAAGGCTGAACAGGACAGGATACTCAGCCTGCCCTTATGGCCCTAGGAGAGGAGACATGGGCTTGTCTACATACAGGCCAAGAGCCAGGCCTTTCCAGGAAAACCCCCACATAGGTGACAACCCAAGGAGACCCCTGCACCTCCATTTACTGAACTACTACCTGAAATGCCACCTGTAGAGATTCATCACCGGAGTCAATATCCCAGGAGAGGGACAGGGTCTAGTTTTGCTCATCTGAATCCCTACCTGGCGCTGGATGAATGGATGGATGGGAGTGAAGCTCTCAACTGGCCTGTGGATTCCTGGTGATGGTGGCAGGGGCAGGAACCTGACTTATGATTTGTATGTGATAAATGATTTTGGAATGAACATGTTGTATGTAACCAGTTAACTCTATCTCAGCTTACATCTTAGAAATAGAGACTAGCCATTTGCTTTTGAGAGGCAAGCCAGCCTGAGCCATGAAGCCCGTGCATGAGGGACAGGGAAATATTACATAGGAGAGATGTGGGTGGAAAAGAAAAGGTCCTGTAAACAGGACGAATTTCTGCCTATTTCACAATCTTGTCTAGAACCAGCCCTGACACTGACAGTTCCTGAAAGAATCTTTCCAGAATCATGTTCCTCCTTCCACATGTTGCTGAAGGACCATCTTCTGGAGGTCAGATGAATTTAGAGTGTCATAAGAGCGGGTTCTTCCTGGAGGCTGTGTGGGAGGGTCCATCCTGCCTCTCCAACCCCCTGGCGACTCCTGGCCATCCTCGGCATTCCTTGGCCGGGAGATGCACCACTCCAATCTGTGCCTCTGTCTTCATGTGGCTGTCTTCTCTGGGTCCACTTCCTGTTCCTAATAAGTGAGTCCACTTGTATTTGACCTCCCACACCTATTGAAGGGCAACTTCCTCTGTGTGATATTAGCTTACTTGTGGGAATTCTGAGTTTTGGAGACGCCACTTTATTTCTCTGTACTGGCTACAAGATATGTCTGTGCAGCCTTTGATTTAGTTTAAAATACAAACTATGACATTCTCCATTTTATTATCCGATAAATCTTATCCTGTTCTTGCTCTAGTTCCCAGCCCATCCTGCCACTCCTCATCTCTATACTGACTTTCACACCATCTGGCCAGATCACCCCTCTCTCCCCTGTCCCATTCCTTCCACTCACCCCCCACTTTTTTTTTTAATTCAGTGAAAGGAGGGGAGGCAGAGAGACAGACTCCTACATATGTCCTGCCCAGGATTCACCCAGCAAGTCCACAAGGGGGTGATGCTCTGCCCATCTGGGGCGTTGCTCCATTGCTCAGCAACTGAGCTCTTCATAGTGCCTGAGGCAGAGGCCATGGAGCCATCCTCAGTGCCCAGAGCCAACTCACTCCAATCTAGTCATGGCTGCAGGAGGGAGAGAGAGAGAGAGAGAGAGAGAGAGAGAGGGAGGGAGAGAGAAGTGAGAGGGGGAGGGGTAGAGAAGCAGATGGTTGCTTCTCATGTGTGTCCTGACCAGGAATTGAACCTGAGACATCCACATGCTGGGCTGATACTCTACCACTGAGCTAACCGGCCAGGGTACCCCACACTTTCAAACAGTGGCAATATCAACCAGCCCATGCATGATATTTCCTACCCTTTTCCTGGTTTGACAAGGAAAAAGCAATTCTTTCCAAGTTTGAAAACAGAGTATCAGTACAATAGAATCTAACTGTACTTTTATTTTGGGGGGGCAGAGACAGCCTATTGGTTTAAACAGAAATTATTTGGGGGTGAATCCAGGTCCTTGCTGAAAGCTGGAATTCCTGCCATGAGTTTTCAACTGCGGCTGAGGTGCAATGCACATTGTCACCACACGGAGGCGCTGTTGCTCTTGAAAGTGACAATGCTTCAACAGGCAGCGGTGCGTCTCCAGTTAAGAAAAAGAAAAGTGCCAGAATTGTGATTTTTATTTCTTACTTCTTTTAAGTGAATAATTATCGGTGTTTTAAATTAATTTCTTAGTTCTAGAGGTGGAGATATGAAGCCTGTTTAATGTTGTGTATAGTGTTTTCCAAAGGCTAATAATAATAAGGAAGGCCAAAGGAAACCTTTGGTTATAGCTACAGCTACTTGTGCAGGTTTACCACGAGTTTAAAAGTGCTCCCGGACCTTCAGGTTATGCGTACTAAATTAACATGCTAGTTGTGGCGGTCCAAAAGATAAGCAGAAAAAACATCAGAGGGCAGGAAAGCAAAGTTTTAGATTTATTAAAGGGCAGTGGGAGGGGGAAGCAGAGTTAGCTGGAGCTGACAGGAACCCCCTTATACCAGGCCTTGCAAATTATGCAGCACTGATGGCTGGTTGTTAAAGACGTGCAATTAAGCCGGTAGTTCCAGAATTTGGGAGACTATGAATCAGAATCCTCGATCCTTCAAAGTGTTTGCAGAAAACTATAATTCCCCCAATCCTCAGCTTCTCACAGTATTCGCCGGGTGCACAGCCCTGCCTGCAGACAGGTGTAGTGTTTGGCTAACACTGACTTCAAATACTTAAATCCAACAAAACGTAGCTGGAGACCCCACAGAGAATAGAGTTATAAAAAATGAAGTTCTTCTGGCATTGTGAGATCCTCATCACCCTCATGCTTGTACCCTTTGAGGAATGCAAGAAAAATAAAGGGGGGTGGTGGGTGCAAGCCCTGAGTCTGAGACTCAGTTCTGCCACCCTCTCTTGCATCGTGCAGATTACTCACCCTATGTCTCGGGTCCATTGTCTGTAAATGGAGGAAGTTGCCTAAGCTGCCTTCTGAGCCCATTCTGATTCTGACTAACAGTCTTTCTTTCTGCCACTGGGTCCTCTGGTGACAGCCTTCCAGACCATCTCTGTCTTATACCCCCAGGTGGCCAAACTGGACCATTTACTGTGCCCTGAACAAACCCTCTTTTTCCTATTTGCCCACTTTTGCTCAACCACCCCTTCCTGGAAGGTCTCTCCTCCCTCCACCCCATTTCCAAGTTTTACTACTATTTCAAGTCCCAGGGCAAAGGCCACTTCCTCAGGGAAGCCTTCCCTGATACTCTGGGTGCAGTCAGTCTCCCCGTTCTTCATGAATTGGCAGCATTTTAACTATCCTGCTCCCTTAGCATCTACCACTTTATCTCTCATGCTATTGATTTCTAGAACCTTTTCGTGCTACCTGGGTCTTCAGGGCCATGATTTGCATATGAGCCATCCATCCCACAGGGTCCGGCCCAGAGACCAGCACACAGCAGGAATCCAGAAAATGACCAATTTAATTAACAACCAGGAGTGCACAAACCATTGTATTGTGTGTCAAGGATTTGAACTTGACTTAAACATGCTGATATTCAGCTGACAGGACTTGGTCCCTGGTGTCCTCACATCGCCTCTCTCCTGCAGCACAGGCAGGACTGCAAAGTGGTTAGTGCTCAGACTCTGGAGCCAGACTATCTGAGTTCATAGCCTGGCCCTCCCACATCCAAGCTGCACAAACTCGGGCAAGTCACACAACTTCTCTGTGTGTGTTTTGCCTCATGGACACAGTGGAGATAACAACAGGCAGCCACTTTCCAAGGGCGCCCTGAGGATAAAATGAGTTATAGCTCGGGGGATGCACTTGCAGAAGCACCCAATGCAAAGCAAGCTCTGGTAAGTGCTAGCTTTGAATAGTATTTGTATTATTAATTACAATACAAACACCTCAGGACTTCTTGCCAATTAGCAGTATCTTTCTTTCTTAGTAAGAAAAAATACTGCTTTGTGTAGATCCCTGTGCCTGCTCCTGCCTCTGGTGAGTTTCACTGGCACCTTCTGCGGCGGGCTGGGAAATGCCAGCCAAGCCAGCCACTCCCCGGGTGGGCTCCAGCTTTGCGTCTTCAGAGCAGCGTTTGGCAAAGGCCTTGAGTGCATGGAAAGCAGATTAACTCACTCTCGCTGCAGCCTGCCACCAGCCATTTGCTAAATTGCACAATTTGATAATGACGAGTGTTCTCTCGCCTCCTCCCCCTGGCCAGTCCAGGCGCCAGCCTTGCTTCTTATCTGGATGGTGTTTTGGCTGTAATTCACCTGATCTCTTGTGACATGCACCCTCTCAGCAGATTTGTGCCTTTATCTGCTGGGATGCAAGGACAGAGAAGACAGCACAAGATGAGAAAGAACAAGCCAGCAGAATGAATGTGCTTCAAGTCACCTTCTGTGAAGGGAGGCCTGGGACATCCTCTCTCTCAGGCTTAGAGCTCAGCCCTGGGGAACCTTCTATCCTGGGTCCACTCAGTCTGTAGCCTGGCTGTACCATTATTTCCGAAAAAATAACCAACCAACCAACCAAAGAAACAAACCACCAACCACATTTTCCTATCTTTCTGACCCTGCTCTAATTTCCTTCTGCCCCCCCCCCCAACCCATTTCCTGGCAAAGAAGTTTACTGGGAAGGTGGACGTCGGCACTGAAGGGGGAGGCTGTCTGCCCCACGTGCCCCACGCACCTGGATCCTGGAAACTGGGCAGCGGCTTCCACGTGGACGTGCAGCCTGGAGACAGGTGGCAAGGGGTGGAGGACATGAGAAAGGACGGTGGACACAGGGGTAGCCACACCCATCTTCCAGGCTCCAAGCTCTCATCCATCCTCCAGCCACATTCATCCAAAAGCCCCGTCTTAGAGCTGCCAATCAAAATCCTGAGTACCAAAGGATGTGAAGTTATGCCGCCCCCTTGCTCCTTATTACAGACGTGGAAACTGAGGCCCAGACATCTGAGAAAGAGTAACAGTGAGCACCTACGTACATGGGTCTGATGATGCAACGGGGTGTTCCCCGTGCTCTCCGCACATTAACTCATTTAAGCGTCGTGACAACTCTACAAGGTACTATTTTAGGAGTATTTTGTTGGTGAGGAAACTGAGGTACAGCTCTTCTAAATAACGTGTCCAAGATCATCTGGCCCATGAGAGTCAGAACCAACATTTGAGCCCAGAACCAGCTTCGGAGTCCGAGCTCTCCACCAGTGACCCAGCATCCAGAAGTGATTTACTTGTATCTGCACTATTATAGTGCCGGAGGGTCTAGAAGCATTTCTTGTCTTCAAATCGAGGCTCTCTATTGGCTGGAAAAAAAAATAAACAAACTCAAGATCTTCAGCCTGGCTTTCTGCCCCTTCTAAATTGAATGCCAAGCCCCCTTCCCAGGCTCCTCTGCGGCCTTTTCCCAAATGCGCTCGCCCCCAGTGCTCAGTGGGCTGAGTGAGGGGGTGGCTGAGACAGGCAAGCAAAGGCCTGAACCAGCCCAGGCCTGCCGGCCAGCAGGCCCCCAGTAGACTGGGATGCTTGAATATGACACAATCAGTAGCTCAATAAATCTATCCAGCTCTCTCAGAGCCTGGTGCTTATCACATCACCCAGCTAGCAGGGAGCGTTCCCGAAACCAGACACTGGCGGTCCACAATCCATTTCTTCCCTTCACGCGATGTCATGCTCAGGGTGCAGTGCTGACCAGTGCCCGCAGGGTGAAGGTCCCCTGCCCTCCTATGCAGCTACAGTAGTAGTAACAGTGACGGAAATAGTGATGTGAGCACTACTAACATTTACTGAATGTTTCCCACGTGCCAGGCGCTATTTCGAGCAATTTATATGTATGTACCACTTAGCCAGTTAACGAGCACTGTGGGGGTGCTTATACTGCCCCCATACAGTACTTTTTCAGCTAAGGCTCTGAGAAATTAAGAGCCACAGAGCTGATGTCAGAGGTGGGGTTTGAACCCAGACACATGCTCTCTAGCTGCCTCAGAGAGCTCAAAGAGAGAGGCACTTGCTTCTTCCTGAGCCTGAGTCAGGGGTGGGGGAGGGACCAACTTCCTGCTCGCAGTGGGCAGCTACTGACCCGGTCACATCAGTGCCAGCCCAACGTCAGGCCCCTGCTGCTTCTCCCTTAGAGCAGTTCTGTAGTTTTACCAGAAGTCCTAAGATAGTAGGCAGAATGTCTCGAGTTTAACTCTTGGGGGTGGGGGAGGGAGAGGTTCCGAATGGACTGAAACACTTTGAGAAATTAAAGTTAAGACAATCCACTTCACTTATAAATACGATGCTTTATGAGTTTTAGGCTTCAGACACAGTACTGGCATATTTGCAAAACTGGTCCCGTTCAGGCTGAAAGAGGTGACAAGAAGGAAAGGAGGCGTGCTTTAGTGCCTGTTGCCAGGGCTTGGGATCCGCCAGGAGCAGGAATATTCAGCCCAGTGTTTCTCGGAATCAAGGAATGGAGCCAGAGCTCTGCACACGGACACACTCTCATGATTCCTCCAGTGTCGACGATGTTGTTTTTAATTCAATGTTACTAACGTGAAACGAGGAATACACTCTTTACTCTTTTAGTTCCTATACACTTAGACAAACAAAGGAGGACGTCCACACAGAGAGAGGCCGATCGGTACAATTCTAATTATAAAGCATCGGCTCTGTGACACACGTTGCCTACTGACACGAAAGTGCCACTGTTGTGCTTCTTAGGTTGAAACCACGGGCAGATGCCATTGTCGTAGGTTGTAAATAACATGGGAAAAAAAGAGTAGTTTCCATGTTTCATTTGTGTTGACTTGAATCCTTGAACTCTGAATAAGATGAACCCTCTTCCCCGGAGTCTCTAATATTATTCTTGTTATTATTTTTTACAATGTACTAGTGTTTGCAGAACTAATCTAAGTGTACCCTGAACTCCATGACTTAAAATTTTTTTATTTCATCAATATAAGGGTCATTTTGTATTTCCTGCTAACTTGGTAACTCCCAAGATAGGACCCAAAGACGTTTGCCTACAAAGTAAACCAGATCCTCTGCTACCGGGCGGACACCCGGTGATGACTCAATTCCCCCGCCATTTTTATCCTTCCAAATTACTGGGAAAATTCCGTTTGTTCCACCCGCTGTGACTTCATTTCGCAGAAATGTAGCAATTGCCTACTATGATGCCCTTTTCTGTCCTTTATTATTAGACTGTGACACTCCGAGTAGTACATGACTCTGATGTACTATGACATTTCCATGATGCCAAATTGATTTATTAACTACTCTAAGAAACTATACTCGTGGTCTATAAAAGTGCCACTGTACTGTGAAATATCATGCCAGGGAAGTCTTGCTTTTTCACCTGGTGATAGATTCCAACACGGCAGAGAATGAGCACAAGGCGCATGTTGTCAACTGAATGACAGCCTGGTACGCCTTGCAAATATTTAAAGTTAAATGATGTTACTGGAGATGATGTCTAGGTTAACAACAAACAGGACTGGGAACCCAGGCACTGAAATTTCACGGCAGTACTGAGTTACAAGGTGATCATTTCGGTTATGTATATGTACAATCTTCATAAACATTGAGAAAATTATCATAAAAATTGGAGACAGCCCTGGCCAGTTGGCTCAGTGGTATAGAATTGACCTGGCGTGTGGAAGTCCTGGGTTCGATTTCTGGCCAGGGCACACAGGAGAAGCGTCCATCTGCTTCTCTGCCTTTCCCCTTCGTCTTCCTATCTCTCTCTTCCCCTCCTGCAGCCAAGGCTCCATTGGAGCAAAGTTGGCCCAGGTGCTGAGGATGGCTCCAAGGCTTCTGTCTCAGGCACTAGAATGGCTCTGGCTGCAATGGAGCATCGCCCCAGATGGGCAGAGCATCGCCCCCTGGTGGGCTTGCCAGGTGGGTCCTGGTCGGGTACATGCAGGAGTCTGTCTCTCTGCCTCCCTGCTTCTCACTTCAGGAAAAAGAAAAAAATTGAAGACAATTACCAGAAAAAATAAAAGCACAACATTAAAAAGGTAGAATTTGCAAATCCTCAAGCCATCTGAGAAGCACCAGGGTTCTGGGGATTCTAGTATAAACAGCCTCGTTCAATCTGAAACTGCTTAGTGCACGTAAGTCTTCACGTGAGAACAACAAAAAAGCGCTCTTCAACATTTTCTTTAAAGAGTATTATTAATTGGATCAATGAGCAAGAGTCAGTTTATTAAAACTTAATTTAAATACAACTTTTTTGGGGTAAAGCAAGAAGAGCCAATTCCTGGGCTAGTGGAGTAGAGGAGAAGATTTTCCATCTTTGGGATGTCAGAAAGCAAAGCGAACCCAGTGGTTTAGTAGTTGACGGTATTTAGCCCAAGGGTCTACCTTCCCGTTTAACACAGACTGCAACAAATACTATTAATTTGGCGACGGTGTTCCTAATCTGAGAGGCCATGATATGGTTCCGCCATAACAGCAATGAGCTGTTTTCCTTGAGCTTCAACTCCTGGGGGAAACTTTAAAGTCATTGTGTTGGAAAGGTATTGACATCCGTGTTTCACATAAGGTCAGAGTGTGAAAGGAAGTGATGTTTCCTGACAAAGGGGGCTGGCTACCCCACCTCTCTGCCTTGAATAGCACTGACCATGAAAGTGGCAGTTACAGAATACAGCTCAAATTAGAGGGACAGGGAACAGCAATACCAGAGTGTTCCGGAGCAAGACTTTCCATGGATATTAACTGCAATACAGTTCTCGGCAGAAGTGCTAAGCAAAGACTAGGAAGGTCACACACACACACACACACACACACACACACACACACACACACACAATATGTAGGCACTTGAGCATGGGTCAATGCTGTGTGGGACATCCAGTAGAGGACCCAAATCATTCCAGAAGTGTTGATGCTCTATGGAATGACTTAAAGGTGGTCATTGGTTTTTAAGAGGGGAAGACCTTAGCACTTGGCATTAGAACCTATAATACAATACGACATGTTACAATACAAATCAATATAATTAATTATAAACAGAGTGTAACAATGTCAATGTATCTAAAGAAAATTGTATGTAGTTTTCATTACCAAATGTGACTTTCTTCCCTCTCCTGACTTATTTTCATAAAGTTTGAGTTAATGTTACATGCAGATATCTGAACAACGTGGACCAGTTTGACCATGAAATCAAGACAGGGTGCCACTGTGGGCGAAGCTAAAGAGGCAGCTGCTGCCTGCCCACCACCTGCCTCACCAAATACACCTTTAAGGAAGCCTATTTTCCCACATCTGTTACCTGTAACCAACAGACACCTTTGCCTGGTGGTTGGTTTGCGAGTGTTGGCCCTGAAATACTCAGGTCAACACTCGTATATAGCTGCACATCAACTACAAGGAGAGAAGAGACATTGTCACATGCAGAGAAAACACAACAATGGAACCGTCACGATGGATGGAGCTTTTGGGACAAATCTTTGGGACAAATCTGATGGCTGGTGATAGAATTAACGCCACCTGTACCCCCGTCATAAACGACTGACAGCCTCTGTACGGTCTCGGTCCACAGCCACCAACCCCCCTAGCCCACTGCCCCCACCTGGGTTTGCACAGCAATAGACACACAGGTGCGACCAAGCGCTGAGCAAAAGTCCTGCTAAGTATCAGTGGCTCCTGCAGTCAAGCGCCTCTTTCCCGGGCCTTTGGATCCACTAAAACGACCCCTTTCCTCCCCCCTCTCACTACTGTCTACAGCAGGGGTCCCCAAACGTTTTACACAGGAGGCCAGTTCACTGTCCCTCAGACCGTTGGAGGGCCGCCACATACAGTAGTCCATACACTGACCACCAATGAAAGAGGTGCACCCCTTCCGGAAGTGCGGCGGGGAGCCGGATAAATGGCCTCAGGGGGCTGCATGCGGCCCGCGAGCTGGCCGTAGTTTGGGGACCTCTGGTCTACACTGACATAAATTCTGGATTCAGGCATCCCCAGAAACCTGAGGATACCTTGAAAAGAAGGGGGCCATGTTGCATAGAAAACAGAAGCTCTGAAAAGCAGAGGCGATACTAATTTTTGAGGAGGGACAAGGCAGTGACCACAGTCGGAAGCGAAGGCTGACAGCATTTCAGGAAGTAGGAGTTACATCCCACCACCAAAGCGAGTTCCTCCAGCGGAGGGGGCAGGCCAGGAGACCTAATAGAACACAGAGCTTTGGGCATCACAAAACTCTGGCCGCTGGGAGCTGTGTGCAATGACACGAGGCTGCACAGGGTAGAGGTGGCCAGTCTGTCATCGTGTCTAAGCTCTCAACAGCCCACCTAAGGGAACAGCGCTGCTTTAATCAGAAGGAAGGTAAGGCTTTGGTGACAGCCACCACTGGTGGAGCCAGTCTCTGAATCCAGTTCTTCTGAGAGTGAGTTCTTTACACTTCGCTGTGTTGCCATCATTTCAGAAGTTTAAATAGCTAAACAAATGCAAGGGACAGTTTGCTGTACTGCTAAGAGTAGAACGACTAGCCACTTTTTCAGGGAAAGGGAAAGGTGAAAAGATATTGTGGGAAGGTCTTCTTTCCTCACGTTTCACACTGCCTCCCATGCTCCCTCAAGATTTATAGGCTCACGAGTGAGCGGACGGCGGGGGGGCGGGGGTGGCAGTAAAGCCCTCGCAGGATAAACTCCAGCCCCCCCCCGATGGTGTCACCCACCTATCCCTTACGTTCTTACTATAGTGACCCCATCTCAAAAACTGCGATTCTATATTTTTGATGGGAATACATTTCTGTCATAACATTCTGCATTCTTCTTTTAAATTTCTTTTTTTTTTCTTCAATTACAGTTTACATTCAATATTATTTTGTATTGGTTTCAGGTGTCCCCAACCACTATGGGTTGTGTAACCCCGGCTAGTTTCCGGGGGAGTTCCAGTACCCACCTGGCACCCATGTAGTTATTACAGCATTACTGACTCTATCCTGTGCTGTATGTTACATCCTGCGACCATTCTGTAACTACGGACAGACGTCTCCATCCTTCCCCCTTTTCACCCAGCCCCTTATCATGATCTTAAAACCAGTTTCCCTGCAACCTCCCCTCACCTGGCTCTGCATGCCTCAAATTCCTGTGGACCCTTCAAGTTCTCTTCTCCTCTGGGGTCCCCACTTTCTCCCGCCGTTCCTCTTCTCTGTTACAGATCTCCTGGCCTCACCCTGCTGGTCCCACCCCGCCTTCCGTGAGACACTGAGATTTGTCATTCAAATGAAGACATCACCATATAAACAGCACTTCCGATGTGCTCCCGCTATGTCAGGACACAGAGGACTGTCACCTGTCTTAATTTAGACTTGGTAGTTCTGCTGGTGGCTTTCACTGCCGGCCGTGGCAGCCCTGTCATGCTTTTGGCCTTCATTCTGGCCCATCGTTAGCATCTGATAGAGAAACTGGCTCTGCTCACCATAAAAACCCATTACCTAACATTTCATTTAATTTGGTCCATCAGTTGAGATCTTTTAAAATTCTGTCCTGTGGCTTATTTGTCATGCTTGCCCTGTGGGGCCACATGGAGAGTCCAGAGGCAGGCTGGGCTGCTGGCCGTGACTCTGCCTTCCCAAGGACAGCTCACTCGGGTCCCGGTTAGCAGGAGAGGGACCTGAGGGGTGACTGCCATTCTCCGGAGCTAGCTTCTGAAATTCACTGGCCGTGCTGGTCCAAGATAGAAGGGAAGTTCTGGCTCTGGTTCCATCCAGAGCGTATCTGACAGATCCCACCAAACACCTTCCCTCAGGCTTCCACGCCCTTCCTCCACCCACCCAGCATCTCCACCCTTCCATGGCATAAGGCTCTCTGGCATCTGAAGGGGGTTGTTTAGAATTACTTTCCATTTCTGGCTTTGAATCATTCACAACTTTGATATGTACACGCTTCTTGTCTCTAGTCAAGTCCTCTATAAAAACTCGAACAGGACTGGGTCCCAGAGAGGACCCTGAGCCCGTGTCTCTTAGTGCCATGTACGCATCACTGCTAGCTAACATTCATCGTGCGTTACTCCTCGGTCCGGTGTAGGTCCACCCCTACTGAGCTCCAACGTTTCTCCAGCGACATTCTCAGCCAGACTATGAGAGGCGCCATCAAGAATCCCCCTGAAGTAAACATACCTGAGGTCTTTAACCTTCCTTTCCATTCTAGTGCTTTTGTTACAGATTTAATAATAGACTATTTTGCCTCTGTCTAGAAATCAAACAAAATCTTTTTCAGCCCACTTAGATAAAATTCATACAGGCTCACAGACCGAGCCAGCTAGAAGCGGTCAAGTGTTGGTTCACTGTCTTGACCATTTCAGGCTTCATTTTGCCTTTGATCGGTTTATTCTGTTCTTTTCAGTAGGATCATGAAAAGATACATTAAAGCAGATACTGAATCAATCTGCTTCCTCATTGGCAAGCTCTATAATAACCCAGCCTCTTTTAGGAGTAAGTATTGCTGTTCCCTCTTTGTCCTTTCTGCCGGTTATTGTCTACCTGTCCCTCCAGAAACATCACCCTTCTCCACCCTGCTCTGAGCAGAGACAAGGACGGCCCTGGATAGACTAAAGCACTGGATGCCTTGTCTTCTGGTGTCTGGGGTTAGTCCAGGGGAGGTAACCCCAGAGGGAGGAGGGAGAGGAAAGACAAGGGGGGGTGTCAGCTCACTCTCTGTCCAGTTGGCTGGGACTGGCTGGGGTCCACCACCGAGTGCTGCTGTTTCTGTCTATGTGCCTTTCCACGTAATTACTCTCATCACGTTCCACTTTGCTATCGGAACTCTCTTGTTATTTTCCTCTCTTTGCTCTTGTCCTCTCGTTATTTCCCCCTATCTACTCATACCTTTTAAAAATCTTTTAATTAAAATCGTAAGTATCCCCAGTGAACCATCTGTTTCCTCTGAGACCTTTAATTCATCCTTCTTGTCACTCCAAATCTGTGTCGTGTGTACGTGTGTGTGTGACAGAGACAGAGAGACGAGAGAGGGACAGATAGGGACAGACAGGAAGGGAGAGTGATAAGCATCAATTCTTCGTTGTGGCACCTTAGTTGTTCATTGATTGATTTCTCATATGTGCCTTGACCAGGGGGCTACAGCAGACCGAGTGACCCCTTGCTCAAGCCAGCGACCTTGGGCTCAAGCTGGTGAGCCTTGCTCAAGCCAGTGACCTCGGGGTTTCGAACCTGGGTCCATCGCGTCCCAGTCCGACGCTTTATCCAACGCACCACTGCCTGGTCAGACCAGATCTGTGTCTTTTGTTGTTGTCCTTGACCTCTGGATAGTTCACAAAACTCTGATCTTTTTCCGCGTTAGCCTGTCGGAACAGTATTCACTCACCTTTAGATGCTTTATGTTTATTTCTCCTTATTTTCTTTGCGTTGTTAGATGTATCCTTTTACTACCGAGCTCTTCAGAAAGCTCCCTATGTACTTTGGATTTATTCAGGTATCTTCCATTTTCCTTCTCATTAGCATCACTTGGGAATCCCCAAACTGCCACAGGAGCTCAAGGTCAGAAGGGACCTGGGAGTTCCCGTAGTCAACCTTGTCTCATTCTATATCCCCCTTACTTGAGCAACATCTCACACATATGAAACCACTGTCAATTTTGCTCTTTATTTCTAGTAACAAAGTGGTTTAGACACCCTCACCGATGGTGCGGTGTGCCGCAACGAGTCTTGTGAACCTACCAATTACTGAAGACTCGCCCATCTGCATTAAAACTCTTGGGGAGAGCGAGCCAGGGCTGGGAAAAAGATGGAGCGGAAATGATTCTTTAGGAGTTGATCCAACATAAGCAGAAAAGGAAGATTTAGTTAGCATATCTCTCCCTTCATTATGGTTTGATTTTTATATCAGGGATCTGTGTTCTTGATTGAATTTTAAAGTAAAGAGTAAGATTTTGGGTAAAGATAAGACAGCAAAGATCGATCCTAACATTTCTATAACTTAATGGTAATTAATAAAATGAACAATGACAACATCAAAATAGTAAAAAGGAATCAGAATTTTTATCACCAGGGACCAAATAGGGAAAGGGACATAACACAGAGTGCCACACACTTTGAAATCAGCAGTCAAGGACCTTCTACAGAGAAGCGGAGAAAGGCTCAGCTATAACTAACTGTTCACGCCTCATTCTTAGCTCCTTGAAAAGCAAACCTGGGACTTAGCATGGTGGGGAAACTTTCCTTGTGAATCTGGAAAGGAAATAACTTTTTCTTTTTCTAAAGAGGCAGAAGTGGAGAGGGATGCAGGGAGAAATAAAGGTAAGAAGTAAAGGATAGAACTTCTAATGATAAAAATGAATTTATAGTATCATCCCATTTTAATAAAAGTGTGTTTTGGCTATCTCTCGAGTGTGCTGAACTTCCACTTATATATGCATCAACTAAATTCCAATATAGAAACTATTCTGAGCACTTAGGAGACTTATGGCTGGGGAACAGAATCAGCATAGTTATCAAAAATGTAATTTTTCTTTTCTTGATTAAATTATAAGAACCATGATGGGTGAGAATTTTATCTGCTCTGTCTATAGCATATAGCTCCAGGCCCAGCACCTTGAAAATGGTTTGCCCAAAGTAGACTCTCAATAAACACTTGTTGAACGAAAGAATAAAAATGAACTGTGAAAATTGGGAGGTGGGGGAATGGAGAAACAGGAAGTGTTAATATCTTTCTTTCATAGCCGGGAAATAGATAGTATATAAAACTAAACTGTGTAATAAAAATACTAGACTTCAGTGACTTTTTTATTATTTTATTATTATTATTTGTATTTTTCCAAAGTTAGAAGCGGGGAGGCAGTCAGACAGACTCCCGCATGTGCCCAACAGGGATCCACCCAGCATACCCACCAGGGGGCGATGCTCTGCCCATCTGGGGCATTGCTCCATTGTGACTGGAGCCATTCTAGCACCTGAGGAGGAGGCCATGGAGCCGTCCTCAGTGCCCGGGCCAACTTTGCTCCAATGGAGCCTTGGCTGCGAGAGGGAAAAAAGAGATAGAAAGAAGAGGGGGAAGGGTGGAGAAGCAGATGGGCGCTTCACCTGTGTGCCCTGACCAGGAATCAAACCCAGGACTTCCACACACTAGGCCGATGGCCTACTGCTGAGCCAACCGGCCAGGGCCAGACTTCAGTGACTTTTATTATCTCTTTTGTTAAGGCATCTTTAAGGAAATACTTGGTTGGGTAGTAAAGAAACACTTACACGAGGTTCAGAATTCCTCCAGTGTTAACTCAGTTTCTCTTATTCTCTGTAAAACTGATCTGAATATATATATATAAAATTTTAAAAGGCACTAGAGTATGATCTCAATTTCATAGTGTGTCTCTCTAGCCAGTGAGCTAGCTTCTTTTTCTTTCTCTGTGTCTAGGTGTATGAATTATATATATATATATATATAATATGTGCATGTAATATATGCACATGTATAGGGTGGGGCAAAAGTAGGGTTACAGTTGTTTGTATGGAAAATGACAGTAATTAATAGATAATACATGAATAAACTGTTTCATATACTCACAACTGTAAACCTACATTTGCCTAAGCCTGTATGGTTATTTTAGAAATGACACTGTAATTTTTCTTTGAATTTTTAAGGAATAAAGCGAGGAATTAGTAAAAGTAGATACTTGTATATCATGTTATTGCCCCCAACTGAAAATGTCCAATAACTTTTTGTTTCTTTTAAAAGAAATAATTGACCACAATTACGGGGACAGAGTGTCGGTTGGATGTTGCCTTGCTTATTTACAAAAGCCTTCTTAATCCAATTTACCATGTATTTTCCCCCACTGCATGTCTGTTGTGCTGTGCACATTGTCACAGAATCTCCTGGCTCAAGTCTATTTTAGACTGAGCACGTGACCACTTGCTAGTTAAGATGGCTCCATTTCAGGAGGCCTAATTATTGGCTATTACGACTCTCCTGTAATTTATAGAGTAATTCCAAAATGCATCCCACTGAACAATATGTTCCGAGATGTGTCTACTTTCCTTTCTCTTTCTTGTGCTGTGGACAGGGTGAACTAACAGACTGAGACTGCCAGGAAGCATGACGACTGCAGGGTCACGTGCCTCTGTCTTCACACTTGAGGAGTTTGAGTGAATGACCGAGCATTAGACTCACCACCTGTCTTCTTTAAATAACATGAATTTTCTAAACCATCCCATTCTCACGACACAGCAAAGAATGTAGTTTTAATTTATGTGTCTTTATTTTTAATACGGCAGGACATACAGTGGAAACGAACGGGTTTAGGAGTCAGGAGACTTGGGTGCTATTCCTTGTATGCGCGGCTGGTCAACACACCAAACTTCTCTGCAATTTACCTTATTACCTGAGAATAAGAGGATTAGACTAGATCCCTGGTTCTTGATCCTGCTTGCACATTGGAATCACCTGGGGAGTCTTACCAACTAGTGATACCCCCTTCCAAATATATCCAGGAGCTTGGACATGGCTGTAAAGCTCTGCTGGTCATTCTCACATACAGTCAGGATCAAGCACCATAGGGCTACTCAACCACCGAACTACCCTTTTCCTCACATCTCATCTCCCATCATAATATCTTGCTGCGGGCTCAGTCCTGGCTCTTCAACACTCTGAGAAAAGTGGGGGCCAAACTATGGCGGAGTCTCATGTGTGTGTGGCTTGGAGATCCTTAGGTAGGAGAAGACAGATAAACACCCTACCAATCTAAGCAGATGCACTAAGGATAAAATGACATCAGACTATTTATACTGACACGTCGTGTAGGGCTTGGTATCATCTTCGGAAGCCTGCCACTTTTGATTTGATTTGGCCATTAAGAGAGTCTCTTTTCCCTCCACTTGCTCTAATTGGGATGGTGGAGGTTTGCACCACTGCCAAATGGACTTGCAATGTTATTAGCAGCTGCCTCCCAACCTCTGCCCTTTGGCAGCTCACCCGGGACTTCCAAATTTTTCCAGTAAAACTGGTGTGCAGAGTGGAGAGGCTACGTCACCTGCAAGGGCTCAGTTGCCCAGGAGACTCGGGGAGCTGCCAGAGAGAATGTGGAAGACTTTGCACACCCATTCCCCACACCGGCAGCCAGGCTGCCTGGAAAGCTTTGGAAAGTGCCAGCTTGGCTGGACTGTACCACCTTCCCCAGACCCCCTTCCCTGGTGGGTCTAGTTAGGGCGGACCACAGAGACACTGGTGAGAGAATGGACAGTGGAAGGGAAAGGGCAGCTGGTCTGTAGCTCACACAGGTCGCTCACCTTGTTGGGGGTCCAACAGCCAGGCCTGCAACTGTCCCACGTTCTCCTGGCTCCTGGGCCAGGTGTGTGCTTATCTCTGTGATGATGGATCCCACGTGTCCTACAGGACAACCACATCAAGGGAAGCTGGGAAAACTGAGGTGGGTTTCCGTTGGTCTTTATGGGTCTCTGCTTGTCCTCGCCGTCCCTGCCTTACCTCCTCCTTCCCTTACTGACTACCTGTCCTGTGGACTCTGGGCTCCAATGTTAGGTGCTCAGATGTGAAGCCTTACTGCTTAACTAGCAGCTACAGTTTAATGATGTCAAACGCCTGTAATGAATATATAAATATAGACAAGAGTGGGCAAAAGTAGGTTTGCAGTTGTGAGCATGCGAGTTTATTCTTGAATAATTAGCATTGTATTATTTGTCTTCTTATTCTCCTTGTTATTATTGTTAATATTTCATATCCTTACTTATGATTTATCTTTTAGGTCATGATGGCTGGTAATTCACCCTCTTTTGCCCACCCCTTTACATTCATATGTATACTTACAATGATATTTGTTCTAATTATGTAGATGAATAAATATACACATTTGATCCTATGTCCTAGTGGTTCTGCTTCTCTGATTGAACCCTGAGGGACCTTCTCAAAATTCCTGTCTCAACATCTCACTTCTCTGAAAAACCTTCAGTGGTTTCCCACTGCTTCCAAGACCAGAGTCCCATCCCCCCGAGCCTCACACTACACCACACCCTGCCTTCTCTGCTCCACCGCCATGATCATCTAGCGCCATGCGGGTGCATGTGCCGTCCCCTCTGCTCGGCTCTCTCTCCAGCTGTCTTTACCTGGATAACATTTTACCTGGCAACTCATCTTCACATCTGGCCTGACTCGCCTGTGGTGACCTTTTATATCACTGTGTACCTCTCCTCTGAGTGTCACTGCATGCACTGTTGTTCATTTATTTGTAGGATTCCTTGTCTAATGTTTTTCTCTTCCTTTGGGTTCTAAGTTCCAGGAGGGCAGGGAGGCCTACTATTGCTCTCTGCTGTATTTTCCCTATACCCTCTATCTTGATTGGTGTGCAATTAACTTTTCTTTTTGGCACAAGACGTATCAGTGGGATAATTGAATAAATAAAAGATGCTAGACCAGTGGTTCTTAACCTTTTTTGAGGTACTGAAACCACCAGTTTCATATGTGCATTCACCGAACCCTTCTTTAGTGATAAATAAAATACGATTTTTTTCCCCCCAAATTCAAACCATAGGTATATGTTTTTTTACTGGTGCACAAAATGAACCATGCATGAACATCACCTTGCTCAAAGAACAAAACTAACAAAGTGCATGAACTCACAACAAATTACGGTATTACTTTATTCTGGCCTCCGCGGCAGAGGCTTCTCAGAACCCCTGAGACTGACTCATCGAACCCCTAAGGTTCGATAGAACCCAGGTTAAGAACCACTGTGCTAGACAGATGAAGATGGAGGAGGAGCAGTAGGAAATGACCAGGGGATGAGATGTAAAGGAAGTCAAGGCTGGAGATCAGGTGGGCCTGCCTGGGGTCCATCAGAGTCAGCCACTGTGGACAAGTCTGTCCCAACAGCAGTTAGGGGTCATGATTTTTTCCAACAAGAGATGAGGTATTCCAATGCAAGATGAATACTTATTGTGAAAGAGACAACGCTTTCCTTTTCTGCTAATGATTTTTCAAAGTCACAACAGCTGATATTCTTAACTATTGAAACAATCACAATGCAGCGTTCAACTTCTTTTTTTCTTGCAGTCTGAGTTTCTTTAAAGTAAGAGTAGAATTTGGAAATGTATCATTCCCTTCAGAGTAAATTAATGAGTCACTGTGGAAGAAAAAAACCAATTAACATATTCATGAATATGGTTCAGTCTTCACCTTTTCATTCAAGGGCAATTTATATTAGAAAAGTTTCTCCTTTTGTAATCCCCATACTGATGGTGTATGAAGGAGACTTGACTTAGGGTGGTGAACACACAATACAATATACAGGTGATGTATTATAGAACTGTACACCTGAAACCTATATAACTTTATTAAGCAATGTCCCTCCAATAAATTCAGTAAAAAATTAATGAAGAAAAAGAATAAAAAAAGAGAAAGGCTTTCAAGACTGATTTCAATTGTTTATCCATGAACTAGCACTTGCTGAGGCATGTTCAAATCTCTGCTTCCAACCTAGCGCTTCATCCTCCTGAGCCTAGGACACAACTCTAGAGCACGAGGTCTGATTGGAAGGTTCTAGAAGACCCGTGACCCCCAAAAGAAGTAGAAAACTTGTTCTTAGTTCTGGATTCCAGCACGAGCCATGAGACCTTGAAGAACTCACTTAACCAACTTCTCTGAGTCAGCTGACCAAACGATCACAGAGGGCCTCAGAAGGCTGCTACATGGTGATCGTGAGGTTTACCCTTCTGGTCAGCAATCACGGGGAACGGCTTTACCAGACAAGTACAACCACTTTCCGGAAGACTAGGGTCATAGCTACATTTATGATATTACTACTTCTCTTGAGCTTTCCGGAAACATTATTTTCCCCTCGAAACATGTTACTTCTGAACATTTTCCATATAAACATTTAAAACCTAAATATAACAAAAAATTTATTTGCATGAAAGTATCCCAGAACTTTCATTTTACGTGACAATTACGGTTTATAACTTAAAATTTTCATAATGGTCCCAACGTCCTCTTCCTTATCTCCATGAAACCTCGTCACATCCACACTCAGCACTCCTCCAGACCCCACGGTAGCCTATGTGAATTTCCAGGAAGAACTGGACTCCTTACACTGTTCTGTTTCATTTGGCATTCATCCATTTTAAGAACCTGTTTATTTGTTATAGATTTTTTTTTTTTTTTTGCAGTTTCCCTACATTCCACCGTTCCTACCACCTGCTGTTGAGTCTTTGCCTACATCCATCTGTGTATTCAGTGCGTGCTCTCCCCGGACTCTAACTTTCAATTCTTGTTTGACTTTTAGTATTTATTTGAGGATGTGCAATTGAATCAGAACAATTTATGAAAATGAATTCAAATGACTCATTTAATTAATGTGACTCCAAAATTTTTATTCACATGGGATAGTCTTCAACTTCATTAATTTACACAAAGCATTTAAAATTGAATATAAGCTGCCCAAACAGCTCTATTGTGAGATTTTTTACCCTCCTTGAGTCTTAAAAAACAGCTTGTTCCTAAATGACTAAGGAAACCCAAACTACCCATAATTATTGGTGGATCTTGGGAAGTAAAAATTTCCCCTGCTACACTTCTGTCATCCAGTGTATCCTGCTCTTCACCCCGGAAGCAGCCAAGACTACCTTACTTACTGCCTCAGAAAGAGGGGACCCAGCAGGACCAGGGGACCAAAAGTCAGCCTTCCCCATCTGAGTCTCAAAAGCTCATTCACTCTCTGGGGGCCGCCCTGGCCAAGGAGTCTATGTGAGGAATGGTGGCAAAGGAGAGAGGGGAAGGCAGCTGAAGGGCCAGGCACCCCTGGGGGCTCAGGTACCCAGTGTACAGTTGACAGAACAAAGATTTGGGCATCTGGGACACAAATGACTTGTACCCCTCCACCTCTCAAGGGCAATGCAGGCAGGAAGATTCCATAGCTCTTCACACCCAGCTCCACAACCTGAGTTCCTAGCTTGGTGCAGGAGCAGAAATAATGTGTCCAGTAGGTTGACCCAAGATGCCCAGCAGACTTTCTCACAGCTAAGAGGGTAAATAAGTCTTTTATGCACTTCCAGAAAAAACAACAGTGAAGCACATGAAATACCAAGAACAATACTACTGGTAACACGAACAACAGGGGACCATTACAAGATATATGTAGCTTTTACTGTGAGCAGACACTATTTTAAATATTTGTATATATTAACTCATTTAATCCTCCCATTAACCTATGAAGTAGGTGCTATTATTATTAATAGCTGTAACTTATAGGTGAGAAAACTGAAGCACAGAGAGGTTAAGTAAAATGGCCAGGTCACACAGCCAGTGAGGAGCAGGGTTGGGATGCAAACCCAAGGAGTCTAGCTCCACAGTCAAAACTGAAGAGACCTCAGAGCCAGAACAGAGAATGCAGCAGTGACGTGTGTGGACTAGATACCAGGTGGGACGAGACCGTCTAAGGGACACCACTGTGCAGAGCCTTTGCTGGGTTTATATTGTGCTGTCCCTCTGCTCAGTGACTTTGCTCATATGCAAATGCTTCCCAGTGCTTTGGGAAAATCCCCCAGATATCATTTACTATAAAAGTAGGTCACCATCAGCCTGACCTGTGGTGGTGCAGTGGATAAAGCGTCGACCTGGAAACACTGAGGTCGCCAGTTCAAAACCCTGCACTGGTCTGGTCAAGGCACATATGGGAGTTGATGCTTCCAGCTCCTCCCCCCTTTCTCTCTTTCTCTCTCTCTCTCTCAGTCTGTGTCTCCTCTCTAAAAAAAATGAATAAAATAAAAATTAAAAAAAAAAAAAAGTAGGTCACCATCAGATATTATTCTGCAAATACTTCCATATGGAAGGAAGTGAGACCAAAAGATAAGGCGTACCATCTATGTCGAGACTGGAAATAGAAGGCAGGCAACGGCTGCTGCCCAAGATGCCAGTGACCCCCTCTCCACCTACTCCCTGTGCACCCGCACCCCCAGGACCTACACTAAGAAGATGCCAGGACGGTTCTCTTAACAGTTGTTAACAGCCTGACATGCCTAAGGTTCGCCAAGCCCCGGCAAGAATGAGATCTTTCAGAACATTCGAGAGGGGCTTCTTGGTGGCAAAAATGAAAGGTTAACTTGTGACCAAAGCTTTCTCCGCCCTCACTTATGATTAAAGTGTACTAGATTGAAAATAGGTGTCGGCCATGTTAACAAGTTAAAGGGCAGTTTGGGAAACGTTCTGCCTTCCCACTTGTCCCATTGGAATCCTTTGCTCAGCATTCTGTTGAAGCTCAAAGCCAGACCTAAACCAGGAGAGAGGAGGTGGGGAGGATCCTGATGGACCCTGGGTGAAAATCTTGGCCCCATCGCCAACCAGCCTGGAGTCCCCCGCAGGGTGAGTCAGTCCCCCCCTCTCTCCAGTTACCTCTCTATGCTTTAGTTTTCTCACCTATAAGTTACAGCTATTAATAATAATAGTACCTACTTCATAGGTTAATGGGAGGATTAAATGAGTTAATATATACAAATATTTAAAATAGTGTCTGCTCACAGTAAAAGCTACATATATCTTGTAATGGTCCCCTGTTGTTCGTGTTACCAGTAGTATTGTTCTTGGTATTTCATGTGCCCCCCCAACTACGCTTCACCTCATTGTTTGGAGTATTAAATAAGAAAACACATACTATAAGTACTGGTTAACCAAGAGCGAGCTCCCAACGACATGGTTCCTTGCTATGTGATTTAAGGACTAGATCCCAACTCTTTCACAAGGAACACCGAGGAGACGTGGCTACCAAGGGCGGAAACGCCCCCACGTGTGCTCGCCATCTGCTCATGGCAATGTACAGCAGCTGTCCTCAAAGAGCTTTCCTTACGTTATCACCAAAAGGATTCTGAAAAGCTAGGCAGCTTGTTTCGTAGATTTAACATAAACTCGAAATGTTAAAAATGATGTTGACGTGGCCACAAGGATATAATTTCAGATGCATGTGACACCCAAGCTTTTAATGTATTTTTGATAAAACCTTGGAGATGCAAAGCCTTCAGCTTACGGAAAAGGACCGCAATGTAAGCAAATGAGATGCGAGCGCGAGCTCAGGCAGACCAAGCTTAGGGAAATATGTGGAAGTTGAACATTTCCTTAAAGCTATCCAAACCAAGTCCAGTCCCATCAAAGGACACCCCCTCATCTTCCTCTGAGTTCTAGAGTGCTCCCCTGCCCAACAGCCCGGGGAACTACAAGGAAAGGCGGGTCCTTTGGCTCTGACATACCACTTCTCACCCTCTCCTTATTCACAATAAGTAATCGGTTTAGTAAAATGAGACACCTGCAAAAAGGACAATTTAGGAGACCATTAAATTATACCACTCAGTAGCATAACTGGTTATTTTCTTTTTTTACTTTTAAAACAAAAAAAATGACAAAAATAAAATTTCACTTCTAAAGTATTTTCTAAAATTTAGTAAATATTTTATGCATACATTGAAACATATTTACCAAACAAAAAGTATGACACCCTGCAGTTTTTACTGTTTTCAATTTCAAATATGAAATTTAAGTAGGAATATAAACTCCAAGTGGTCACACATAATTGAAATAACCTAAGTTCTACTTCTTTGTCTATTTATTTTTTAAGTGAAGGAGAGAGAGAGGAACAGACAGACAAGAAGGAAGAGAGATGAGATACATCAACTTGTAGTTGTGGCACTTTAGTTGTTCATTGATTGCTTTCTCATACATGCCTTGACCAGGGGTCTCCAGCTGAGCCAGTGACCCCTTGCTCAAGCCAGCTACCTTGGGCTCAAACCTGCGACCATGGAGTCATGTCTATGATCCCATGCTCAAGCTGGCAACCCTGCACTCAAGCTGGATGAGCCAGCGCTCAAGCTGGCAACCTTGGGATTTCAAACCTGGGTCTTCAGTGTCCCAGGTTGACACTCTATCCACTGTGCCACTGCATGGTCAGGGTCTGTTTTTCATCTTTACAATCACTGTGCTATCAGTGTGTACTCTATGGTATAAATAATGCCATATTGGTTTGAACCATGATTTGTTCCTAATTCTAAACTTTTAAGCATTTACTCTCAAAATGAGAGCATGTTGCTAAGTGTGTGGGAGATCCCCTATAACTATTGGCTTTCTGAATTAACTTCCATGTAGAATATGAAGTTATTAAGGACAGGTAATTAAGATGTGCTAATTTTAGGCGTGCGCGCACACACACACACACACACACACATATTATAACTCAATAAAAACCGTGGCAATTAAGAACTCTTAGATCAACAAAATAATTTTGGGGGAGGAGTATTTTAACACCAACATTACTTATAATTGCATGGTGTTAACATAAAGCAGATTGCCTTTTATTCAGTTTTCTTACTACTCTAAAATTCCCTATAGATATGTCCCAACCCCTTGCATTTGGAGTGGATGGCTCCCACAGCCATGCCTTGGGTTCTCCAAGGATAAAATGACTTTCTTTGGGAAGGAGTAAACTAGAAGGAATGAGGTGAGAGAACTTGGCAACGAAGATGAAGTTATCTGCTTTATTTCCTCCTCAGTCTTGCTTAGAGCAGGACCTGTGATCCATCAAGGGAGGGTGTCAGCTCCAGGCAGGAACATGGCCCATTTGAGGCTGTTAATAAGGGACTAGGGGGTAATTGGATAATAACCAGGGAGCAGTCAGGTGGGTCATGCTGCAGGTTTGTTTACAGAAGCTTGAAATGAGGGGGAAGCACACAAGACCCAAAGAGAGCCTGCTGGAAAACACATGAGCTTGAGTAGTTTTCAATGGTCTCCTGTCTGTTAAAAGCCCAAAGTTTGATTTATGAGGCAGGGTATAACCCAAAAAGCACAGCAAAGCCAAATTCATCTTCTAAAAGGGAACATGTTTATTTAGTTCCATCTCATAATATGTTTTTATTTTATGTTCCTTTAAAATCTCTCCCTCTCTCCTCTCCCATCCACACATATCCAACACACGTCCACATATACTCATGTGCATGGATACATAATTTTTACATGGTTGTAATTAACTATATGTACTATATACAGTTATAAACTCCAAAAAAATTGCATTGTGAAATATATCAATATAAACATAAAAGGAATGTCTACCAATGGATGAACGGATAAAGAAAATGTGGTATATATGTACAATGGAGTATTTGTTCAGTCATAAAAATGAAGAAAATCCTGACATTTCCGACAACATGGATGGACCGAGACGGCATTATGCTGAGTGAAATAAGTGAGACACAGAGAGAAAAATACTATATAATCTCATTATACGTGGAATCTTAAAACAACAACAGTGAACAAAAACCAAAAACAATAAACTCATTGACACAGAGAACAGACTGGTGATCAGCAGAGGTGGGGAGATGGGGGTGAAGTGGTGAAGGGGGTTAAAAGGTACAAACTTGTAGTTAATGTATAAAATCAATAAGTCACTGGATCTAATGTATAGTATGGTGACAATACTTAATAATACTGTATTGTATATTTGAAAATTGCTATACCTTAAAAATTTTCATCACAAGAAAAAATTGTAACTAGGTGCGGTGATGTTAACTAGACTTACATAATCTCACAATATATTCAAATATTGAATCATTATGTTGTACATCTGAAGCAAATATGCCAATTATAGCTCGATAAAAATACATACATACACAAAAGTTGTGAAGTATAGATGTATTTAAAGTATAGACATCACCATGTAATTCTAAACAATACTGGTGTTAAATATACAGGGCAGGGAAAAAGTAGGTTTACAGTTATTTGTAGGGAAAATAATACAATAATTAATAAGCAATAATATAAGAATAAACTGTTTCACACACTCACGACTGTAACCCTACTTCTGCCCCACCCTGTACAATGATAATTAAATGATATCCCTAGACCTACAATCCAGTTAAAGTGATTCCAGTACCTGTGCCCTGCCTTGCAGGGTTCCTGGCATTTTATGAGAGCTAGTTCTGTTCTTCGAGTCTCTATTTTCTTTACCCCACAAGAGCTATGATCTCCTTCCCAGCGCCAGTGTTTATAGATTTAGCTTTTTATTATTTTGTTTCGGATATTTTTCATATATGTTTCTGAAGCCAACAGGGCTGTAATTTCCCTATCCCACACTGGCACTGTCTTGTTTGGATATTAAGGCTGAATTACTCTCATAGAATGAATTGGAGAATGACCTGTCATTTTTTCTATTGTTTTTAAAAGTTCTTCTAAGATTGAACATATTTGTTTATTGAATGTTTGTAGAACCAAGATGCAAAACCTTGGTAACTTATTTGTGAGGATATTTTAAAACATTCATTTAAAAAAGTTATATTTCTAATACCCTCTCATTTCTTTAAAAATATTAGGTTAAATGTGTGAAATTGCAGATGTTGCCCAGTTTTGACCTATCTATCTGACAGAAGTGGCAGTTTCATATGGTCTGACCTAACAATTAGCCTGTACGTGTAGATAATAGTTTCAACATTTGCAGTCTTTACGGCCGTGATGGCGAACCTATGACATGCGTGTCATCACTGACACGCCTGGCCACTTTCGATGACACGCAGCCGCATGAGGCTGCATACCAGAGAAATATGGACCGCATGCTGATAAGGACGTTTCATCCTCAGCTCCTGCACAGCCAGGTGCAGTAGCCGAGGATAAAACATTTGCTGTAGTGTAGACACTCTGTGCCGGAGGTCTGTAGGCCAAAACAACAGAACTCCGGCAGAGCGTCTAGTTCTGGGACTTCCGGTTAGGCCGTTTTTCTCGAAGTGACACACCACCCGAGTTATGCTCGTTTTTTTTTTTTGGCGAATTTTGACACACCAACCTCAAAAGATTGCCCATCACTGCTTTACGGGTTGGATTTAGCTGGTTGTTCTCTCTGCTGACTTTCATTCATGTAGTTATGTTTTCTTACATTTCTAGCAATTTTTGTTTTTCCTGGGAATTTTTGAGGTCCATATTTAAAGTATGCTTCTCCGGAGATGAGATGGAATTCTGCCAGGTACCGTAGGGCATGCATGACTGAAATGGAGACTTTGATCTTTTTGCTTGGTTCTTTTGGACCACACAGGGTTTGGGAAGACACCAGACCAGCAAGGGGAGATTTAGGATTTGGGATTAGCAATTATTTAGGGAGACATATCTTTTTCTCCTTTTTTTTCACTCTAATAATAGTCAAGACTAAAGCAAGTGTTCCTTTCACCCCCCTTTTGGAGGCCCTTTACCATCTGGTTTACCCAGGGATGGCTCGGAAGTGACTGTCTCCCTCCCAGTGCTGCAGCGTGACACCCACATGCGCCAACTCTGCAAACCCAGGTTCTGGGCTGCCGGGGCTGACGCATGTCCTCAGAGAAAGGACTCATCCAGCTGACTTCTCTGGGTTCTCACTCCCCAGGTTACAGCCTCTAGAGATGTCCCGTACTCCCCCACCAGTTCTGTGTTCTGTACCAAAGGGTGTTCTTTGGGCATCTGGTTGGCCATCTGAGCACACACTGAAGCCCCAGGTTACTTTGGTCACTAAATACTTTATCTCAGGGGTCCCCAAACTTTTTACACAGGGGGCCAGTTCACTGTCCCTCAGACCGTTGGAGGGCCGGACTATAAAAAAACTATGAACAAATCCCTATGCACACTGCACATATCTTATTTTAAAGTAAAAAAACAAAATGAGAACAAATACATATTTAAAATAAAGAACAAGTAAATTTAAATCAACAAACTGACCAGTATTTCAATGGGAACTATGGGTGCGGATGCATCCTGTGCTCCTCTCACTGACCACCAATGAAAGAGGTACCCCTTCCGGAATTGTGGCGGGGGCCGGATAAATGGCCTCAGGGGGCCATGGGCCGTAGTTTGGGGACCCCTGCTTTATCCAATTTATTGAGCAATATAAGCTCAGTGAGGTACTGACATGAAATGACTTTACTTGTCCCTAATTACTGTCTTTAAATATGAAAAGTCCAATCTCCTTTGCCCTCGCGTGCTTTTTTTTACTCTTTAGCTTTTTGGTCACTTGTAGTTAGTTCAGTTTAAAATATAAATCCCAACTTAACTCTGTTGTTTTCCCTCCAACAAACCCTTTCCAGAGGGTCTTGGGCCAAACAGAGTGAGCTCTGCTTCATTTGTCCTTCTCCACCTCTTCTTCCATCTCTGCTGAGATCCTTCCTTGAGCCTCCAGGGGTCACAGGGATTCTGGGGGTTGGTGTTCCCTATCTTTCTCCTTGGGCATCATGCTGAACTCTGATCCCTATTTGCTAGCCTTCCTCACTTGGTTTGGAGGGAAGAAATACGTGGACTTATGAAGTGTTGTTTAGAAAACAGTGAGTGATGCTGTATGGTACCCTCTTTGGACTCCCCAGCCCACCCTCCACCCCAGCGGTTTGCTTATATCCATCTGGACAAAGAGGGGAATGTTTTTGACAATGTTGATAGTCAAGTGTTAGCTATGATGAATTCAACAAATGTTGCTGTCATCATTAATTCTCAGGAAAAAAATACCCTAGGGGCATATTACCTAAAGAATAGAATATACTGGGGTAGAACTCTGCAGAAGATCCTGCGTCAATATTATTCTTGGATCTAGAAAATGATGTCTTAAAACCCAAAACTAGATTAAGTTTTATAGTCCAAGTTTTATATAAAAGTAGCTTCAGATTTCCTCTGGTTGCAACTGAGGGTAGAATTAGGCTTTATTTCTGCAGAACATGCCTTGTGAAAGTCAATATTGTTTAAGAAAGAAAGCCTTCATAGATGACACACTGACAACTTCTAAATTTGACTTAAAATTTTTAAATATGTAATACATGCCATAATTATTTTGAAATGTCAGTAAAAAATGTTTTGTGTTGCCATAAATTATAGCCTTATCTGGTACCACTGTACTCAGTAGAACAAAATGACAAAATTAACTTTATAAGGAGCTAGGCTGAAAATTAATGGTCTCCACGTTTACAATCTTTGCACAGACATCTTATTAGCAACATGATTTTGCTAGAGTCTTCCTACCAGCAATACATGCAGCCATTTTAATGTGTAGAATTCTTTGAGACAACAGTTAATCTAACAAAATCAGTATCATTGTTGCTAACCCACAACTCTTTGTTACAGGGCACAGTGACCATAATAGTTTTCTGATTTATTTTTTCTTTAAAACGTCTCAGTAACCCCTGGCCAATGACAATCTGGACTTCAGTCTCTTCTTAAATTTTATCACATTCTGAAACAGACTTTTTAATAGAAGTGTTTAAAAAGAAATTCTAAAGCACAAATTAGAGAGTTGTATGGTATATTTTCACTTCTAATAAATGAGCTGTCTTTTCCTTCTTTTATTCCACTTAGCATTTCTTCTCAAAGGGAAAAGAAGCAGACAAGAAAAATGGGGAAAAGATGAATGAGTCTGACATTTAGAGTAAGATTTTAATGGCACAAAGGCCAAGAATATGAGAATTACGCCTTTTGCTTTCACGACATAACTTGACAGGATTTCAGATGTTGTTACTAAAATGAACTTCATTAGAAGAAAGTAAAAATGCATGCACTTGAAGAAAATGTTTTACAGTAGAGTTGTACTTGTTAAGGCAAACACAGCCTAGTCAATATTTACTTCAGCTTTGTTTTTTTCAGAGTTGGCCCCTCAGAGGCTATATCCTTATTTTGATTAGTATCAGCTGTACTACAAATGTTTCTGGAAACCCTCTTTGGAATTAAACTTATGAAGTTTATAAGCTCAATGAGAAAACCAGTTTCATTTATTCAAAGGCATACCTTCTTTTTTCAAAAAATTTCTTATTTTATTTTGTGACAGAGACAAAATGAGAGACAGAGAGGGACAGGAAGGGAGAGATGAGAAGCATCAATTCTTTGTTGCAGCTCCTTAGTCGCCTTAGTTGTTCATTGATTGCTTTCTTATATGTGCCTTGACTGGGGGGGGGGACTACCGCAGGGCCAGTAACACCTGGCTCAAGCCAGCGACCATGGGGGTCATGTTGATGATCCCATGCTTAAGCCAGCAACCCTGTGCTCAAGCTGGTGAGCCCATGCTCAAGCCAGATGAGCTCGTGCTCAAGCCAGTGACCTTGGGGTTTCAAATGTGGGTCTTCTGCATCCCAGTCCAATGCTCTATCCCTTGTGCCACTGCCTGGTCAGGCCAGAGGCATATTTTCTTTAAACTCACAATGGCACTTTGCATCAGTAATGGGCATTTCCTAAACCTTATTTGCTAACCCGACTTCAAATTACTTTTTATATTTAAAAAAGAAAACTAAAAAATCATAAAATATTATGTATAAATATGTACTGTTTGATATTTTAAGGAGACATTCACATTACCATAAAAAAAGTTAAAATAATTTCCTAACGCTCCAGGAGTTCCTTTAATATATTATCCTAATCACAACACACTCTTTGTCCTTTAGAGGTAAGTGGTGGTCACTGCTATATTTTTCTGGTCACTTTTACCACCTATTATATATCCTTCAATACCATCATTCCATGGTTTGTTTTTGAATTTGATATAAATGGAATCATACAACATATAATCTTCTTCATTTGCTTTTTAAATTTTTCTCAATATCTTGTTTATGTGACACAAGCTATGGCCTGTCACCTATTTTTATCAGTACAGTTTCATAGAAACACAGCCACTACCATCATGATTTTATCTATGGCTGTTTTTGTAGTGTAAGGGCTGAGTTGAATAATAATTGCAACAGAGACTGTATGGCTCACACTGCCCACCATATTTGCCACTTAGCTTTAACAGGAAGTTTTCTAACTCCTGATGTAAATATATTATTTGACTCACTATGCTAATATTCTGTTTAAAAATTTTGCAGTGATTTTCATGAGAGACACTGGACTTGTTTTTCTTTTCTTGTAATGTCTTGGTCTATTTTTGGTATCAGGATAATCTTAGTTTCATAAAGTGATCTGGGTAGTATTCTCACCTCGTCAATGTAGGACTACTCCTCCTTCCTTTAAATCTTTGATGGAATTTACCCAGGAAGCCAATCTGGACTATACAGTTTCATTCGGGGGCAAATTATTAACTATGAATTCAATTCCTTTAAACAGGTATAGAATTATTCAATTTTAAAATTCTTTATATGTCAATTTTGATCATTTCTTATTCATTTTTATTGAATTTATTGGGGTGAGATTGGTTAATAAAATTCTATAGGTTTCAAGTGTACAGTTCTATAATACATCATCTGTATATTGCATTGTATGTTCACCCCTTAAATTAAAATCTCCTTCTATCAGCATTTATCCCTGCTTCACCCTCCTCTACCTCCCCCTACCTGCTTTCCCTTTGGTCCTCACTATATTATTGTCTGTGTCTCTGAGGTTTTGTGGATTTTTTTGTTTGTTTAAGTTCTTCACCTTTTTCACCCAGTCCCCCAACACCCATCTCCTCTGACAGGGGTTAGTCTCTTCTCTGTACTTGTATATATAAGTCTACTTCTATTTTGTTTGTTTACTTTGTTCATTAGATTTAACATATAAGTGAAATCATATGGTATTGGTTTTTCTCTGACTGGCTTATTTCACTTAGCAAAATACTTTCCAGGTCCATTCATACTGTTACAAAGGGTAAGATTTCCTTTTTTTTTTTAACAGCCAAGTAGTAGTCTATTGTGTAAATGTACCATAGAGTTTTATATCCACTCATCTACTGATGAGCATTTGGGCTGTTTCCAAATCTTGGCTATTGTAAATTACACTACAACGAACATTGGAGTGAGTATATTCTTTCAAATTAGTGTTTCTGGTTTCTTCTGATAAATTCCCAGAAGTGGAATAGCTGGGTCATAAGACAGTTCCATTTTAATTTTTTGAGGTAACTCCACATTGCTTCTCACAGTGGCTGCACCAATCTCCTTTAGAACAGAGATTTTCACTGGTGTGCCGCAGGAATTTTTACAACATGCAATGCCTGACTATTTAGTCAGAGGTACTGACCTCTTTACCCTTGGATTGTCAAGTAAAAAACGACAACAGTCAACACAACAGTAGCCATCAGTGTGAATGAATCAAAATTATACCTATTTCTTTGTCAGATCGGCAAAAAATAAAATAAAATATTATTTTGGTGTTCTGTAGAATTTTAGTAATTACTATAGTTTACGTGTGCCATGAGATGAAAAAGGTTGAAAATTGCTGGTTTAGAGAGATCGGTGGAGGCTGCTGATTGGGAGCAAAGGCTGCCATGTTGGCTGATTACTCTTCTGCAGACACAGCCTCCACCAGCACCATAACAGAGTAGCTAGCTACAAATTCATGGATTTCAGCCTTGGGTTTGGTACCCGACAGTCTCAATGATCTAGATGTTTTCTGTATGCAGCTCTACATTCGTGGAGAGAGCAACTTTAGGAAGGTAAAGAGGAATGAGGATTTCCTGAAAGAGTATCCCAGGATTTTCCTCTTGAGAAGGTGGGTGGGGGTGAAGACTTCAGGGCTGCCAGCACTCTGACTGTGGGTCAGAACCTACTGCTCATGGGACTGGCTACAGTTGTGGCTCCACACAGCAACATTGCAGCTGGATTCTGTGTTAGTCTGTGGCTGGTGAGTGTCCGGTGGGGCAGACTGAAGTTCTGGTGTGCTGGCTGACATTACCAGATATTTCCTGTGTTTGAACTGCTCACTGTTCCTTGTGTCACGGCAGGCGCTGGCTGGGTGCCTTGTTTGATACCTTGAGCAGGTAGACCATGAGATTTATATTCTGTCCTGGAGTTTGACTGGTGTTAGGGGTCACTGCAACCTCAGCTTGATCTGTGCCGGCAGTTTAGGACCTAATCTTCCTACAGAGTAGCCACTGAGCGAGTGACTGGCCCATGCAGCGGTGGTTAGGCAGAAGGTGAGTTTGTTGGCAAAATGCATTCTAACTGGACAGAACAGTCTGCGGATGTTCCTTGTGTATGAACCTTGTGAGGACTCTATCATATTGAAAGCGTTGTTTCTCGGCTTTCCCCACTGACTAGCAACAGTTAGCTTGTTCTGGGGCTGTTGTCAGCTACCACTCATCTATTTGCGTTTCAGATTTCAGTATTTTGTTGTTAACGATACCTGGGTGGGGAAACAACTCCCTGGGGCTCTTTCACATATCTGCACATCTTGACAGTGGTGAGGTATGAGTTGCCTCTTGTATTGGACAATCTTTTCAAGACTATTTAATCCAAGGATGTTTACTGTCCATGTTAGATCGTTATAATAATGGCCTCCAAATTGGAGATTACATCTTTTAAAAAATCCATTATTATGATTTTTGTGGGGGTTTTGGAAGAGAAAAGATGAATGTATTCAACCCATCAAGTTAAGTGGGTAACTTGGACCCAATTTGGAATGAGTCACCCTATGCCACACATCCAGTCACCAAGTCCCATCCACCCCACGGTCTACCTTTTGTTCGGGTGTCTTCAGTCCTACTGCTCTTGTTTCACAGTGGTCCCCGGAGGCAGAGGTGCTGCCCTTGACTAGCTGTGTGTGACCTTGAAAAAGTGATTTAGGCTTTTGTAGTTTCCTCAGTTATAAAATGGAGATAAGAGCATTTCCTATTTTGTAGGATTTTTGTGAAGACTAAATGAGGTGCAGCTCTAAAGCTATGGTTTCAGACAATGCTGTGTTTGTTGTTAAAACAGCTCTCCTTATTTTCTGCTTAGACCCTCTCATCTAAAGATTCCTTAACTAGTCTCTGTACTCCCTGTCACCTCCTGCTTCTTCCTTCATCCACTTCTAAGACACAGATGTGATTTTTCTCCCATTTAAACCCTCTGATGGCAGCCCATTGCCATTGGGATCAAGTCTGCAAGCAGAGCTCCTTTATAAACTGTTGTTAAGGTTAAGTCTCATATCCTTCTAGTCCCTGTGGCTGTCCCACCAACGTGCTCCTCTCCTCCAACACATACACACACAAAGGTGGCTGAAGTTCCAAATACATAAACAAGATCATTTATTGACATCTGGTATATTTTTCATGCATTTTGGCTTATGAAAACATTCTATTTTCTCCACCTGCAGTGACTTCTCTAGTATTCTACTCATGTGTAAAGCCGAGTTCTGAAGTTATTTCCTGGGTCATATACTTATAATAAAGGCTTCTCCTGAATTATGTGTTCCTAGGTCAACCTGACATTGCTATTGCTACACCAGGAGGTGGAGTTGGTTTCTTCACCCTCTTCAATCAAGGCTGGTTTTGGGATTTGCTTTAAAGAACAGATTATGGTGAATTTGACATTGTATGAGTTCTGGAGCCTAAACTTTAAGAAGTCTTGTGGTTTTCGTCCTTTCCCTCTTGGCCCTCTGAGACCATCAGGCTGTAAAAAAGCCCCCTCTTCCCTACTGGGGGCTACAAGGCGACTCGGAGGGGAACTGAAACCCCAGCTAAAACTAAGCACTGCTGCCAAATAAGTGAGTGCAACCTTGTGGCCTCCACTGAACCATCAGATGACTGGGGATTCATGGCTGAGACCAGCAGAAGAACTGCCTGGATCGTGGTGAAATTGTGATCATGAGAAATGAGACATCACTATGATTTGTGGTGGTGGGTTATGCAGCAACAGATGACTGATACATATCCTCAGAGAAATGTTCTGGACATACTCAGGAAAAACTCATGTTTCTCCCCTCTGGGCTCCATGTTCTATTATAGCACATAGCTCATATAATTATTATTCTACCTATTTCAGTCTGTTTCTCTCACTAAACCAGTGGTTCTTAACCTGGGTTCTATCGAACCCTAGGGGTTTGATGAGTCGGTCTCAGGGGTTCGGAGAAGCCTCTGCCGCGGAGGCCAGAATAAAGTAATACTGTAATTTGTTGTGAGTTCATGCACTTTGTTGGTTTTGTTCTTTGAGCAAGGTGATGTTCATGAATGGCTCATTTTGTGCACCAGTAAGAAAACATATGCCTATGTCTTGAATTTGGAAAAAAAAAATCATATTCTATTTATCACTAAAGAAGGGTTCGGTGAATGCGCATATGAAACTGATGGTTTCGGTACCTCAAAAAAGGTTAAAAACCACTGCACTAAACTAATAGCTTTTAAAAGTAGAGATCGGGGTTCTATTCATCTTTATGTATCCTGTGACTATTGTAGGCCTGGTACATAACACCTGTTGACATTTATTCCCCAGCTCATATACTACCGTTTCCTAAAACGCTTTCATTTGACCTCTGGAACTCATTGTCAATCATAAGTACACATTTTTATGTGCTCAACCTTTCAGTTAATATTCCTTCATCTTCTTGTTCTTCCTCAGTGGCTGAGCTTCCCTGCCCCTCTTAGATGGTGGTGTCTGTCTCCCCTCTTATATCTTACACACCATGGGATTTGAAGGCAGGTAAGTGATCTTATTTATGGCTTAAGCTTCCTATAGCTTCTTTTAGACCATCTTCCCTCCCTCCTTCTTCTTTAAGAAAACACTCAGCTTTGATTCCCATGACATCATATTAAACCCTCTAGACCTCTTGTTGTGAAAGTCATTTATTAATCCTTGGGCCCTCTGCCTTTCATTCTATAGAGATTGTAACCACAGATCCACACCCACCCCCTCTACCCCCAGTAGTGATCTTAATATCCAGATAGCTCAGTCTTCCAAAACCATAGCTTCTTAGTTCCTTGACCTTCTCTTTTCCAAAGTTCTTGATCTCCATCCTATCTCAGTCACTTATTGCCATGGTCAGACCTTTCTTCTTGTCACCCTACACTTTCCACTAACCAATCACTACCTCCTATATTTTTAGCTCTCTTACTCACCTCCAACTCTAAAACTCCTTGGCCACTGGTCCTACAATGTATTGAAATACTACTCATCACTCTTCCTCACCCATCTCATGGGCTCGCTTCCCTCCTTATTTAATCATTTTGCTTGTTCTTCTGCCTCTTTCTTGATTTATCATACTCTCATATTTGCTGTAGCCTTTATTAAGTCCAACTTTCTCCTTGATATGTGCCCAAATCTAGGTAGCTAAATGTGTCTGGGGCCTCATTTAAGAAATGCCTTTCTTTAAATTAATAAATATTAATAATTTAAAGAGAATCCTTAATGCTACCTACCACTCAGCACTCTATTTCCCTAGCTAATTAATCTCTTTATTCTCCTAGATGACTATTTTATAGCTTCTAATTTCTCCCCAGGCCTTCAACATTTTACCTTCTTTGCTTCCCCTATTACTAAAAACATAGAAATAATTAGAAGAAAACCTCTGAGCTCCTGCTACATTCCCATGCTTATTTGAACCCCTGTCCATCTACTACGGTTTTCCTTCTCTTTCTAGGAATAAGTTGTACATCTTCCGAGCCAAGGCTACCCACCTATCTCTGCTTTATAGTCAATCTCTTACCTCCTTGCTTATGTCACTCCTTGAGTTTTCCTATTTCTCCTGTGCCGCTCTTCCTTCTTGAGTGAGCCAGTCTTGCCATTATAAGCATATTGCCACTTCCATATGATTTGAAATCCTGTTAAGTCCTGACCCCATTTACCCATTAGAGACTACTGCATTTCTTCTTTTTAAGAAAAATTCCTTCAAAGATTAATTGTACTCACCACCTTAAATTGCTCTCTTCCCATTCTTACTTGAATCAGTTCCAATAAGGCTTTTTGCCCTCAATGCTTCATACCGTGTGCACTTATCAAGGTCAGCAATGAATTTGATGTTGCTAAATTCAATGATTGATTCTCAGTCCTTACAGTGCTTGATTTTTTAACAGATCAACTCCACTCTTTCTTGAAAGTCTGGCTTCCAAGAAAACACACACTCCGGATTTTTCTCCTAGTTGCCAACTACTCCACTCCTCAACTTCTTTTTGCTGATTCATGTCACCACCCCACCATCACAATCAGGACACAGAACAGTTCTATCACCTCTTAATATTCCCTAGGACTATTTCTCTGTAGTCACACTCTCCTCCCAACCCCCAGTCGCTGGAGACAATGGAATCCATTCCCCATCAGTGTGTAGTTTTTGTTTTTTAAAGTGTCATATAAACAAAATCATATAATATCCAGCCTTTTGAGACAGGCTTCTTTCATTCAGAAAGTGCACCCACCAGTAAATAGTTCACTCCTTTTTATTGGTGAATGAGCACACAAAACACACAACCCCATGCCTCCCTCCCCACAGTAATGCCGATAAAACATTTTTGAAACAACTTCTTTTAGGAGTTCAAGTATAGTGAGTTAAACAACTTAAAAGCATTTTGTAGAATTTGAACATCAGACTTTCTTAAAGCTTGTTTAAAACTAAAGAAATTTCTTTCACATTTCTGAGCTTGTGTGCACTGTAGGGCCAGTAGTTGCCGCCATCATAGCCAGGCACATGCAGGTTCCCCTTAGATTTGAACAGATGGTAAAGAAACAGTGGAGCTGAAAAATGGTGGGCCATCCCTTTATCCTAGCCTCGCACCTGGCCAGCGAGTACAAATAAGCACACGGGGCACCAAAACACACTCACACATTCTCTGGTTCCACAACCAGGATAATCTCTCCCAGTTTTTCTTAGAATCAAAGGCCCCCCACTAGACTCAGTCCCCTCTGGTTCCCATCTCCTTCTCTCTGTACACACTGGCTTCTCCTTCAGCACCCTGCCCTCTTGGCTGTTTCTTTTCTTCAGCACACTTCCTCCCTGCTCTCATTCTTCAAAAAAAACATGGTTTCCTTCTTCTTCTTAAAACTTCTTGGCACGAAAACCCCTCTTCCAGCACACATTAGCATAGCAAAGCCCCTTCCCAAGCAGGAAGGTAATTAGCAGTTTCACCTGGGCAGCATCATTCACGTGGACAGTGGCATTTTTAACAAAGTGAGCACAAAAATCACATTTTACAAACTTATTTGCCCAACATGCACCCTGTAGGCCAGACTGCCGATGGGCTCGCCTGTGCGTTCACATCCTTGTCATTTCCTGGAAGCCTTAACCCACCTACAGAAGGGCGGCTCAGGCACAGTAAGACCATTCTTAGTTATCGGCAAAGTGTAGCCGCTTCCTAGACACCAGGACCAGAACTCAACTTTAAGAAGCATGTGCAAGGTATCATCTTTGCTAGTCACAGATTCTTAGCCACCCCCCAGGTCACAGTCAAGGCTACACAATTCTTTAGTAGCCTTTCCCTGTTGCCACCTAAAGGGAAGAAGCATGTTTACCTGTGACAACACTGGGGATTTTGGAGAGGAAGCTCTTGACTGTTCTGATGGGCACACCCCCCGTCTTGTCATCTTGCATCTTTGTCACGATGTCCTCAATCTGAAAGAGGTTAGAAAAATGTTGTTGTCTTTCACAAAGTCATAGTAAATGATACCTTTATAAATAGCCAAAATGTGACAATGTAGATACCAACAACAGATATCAGGAAAAGCCTCTGCCTGGTCAGTCAATAAACACAGGAGCAGTATCTGCTGTAGAACATGTGTTAGGGGGTTATATACCATAGCATAAAGCTGGTCTATAAGAGTAACCCTCAGCTCAGCAAGCTAAGGAGGCAGAAATACACAGGATTCTTGATGGGATCCAACATATAATTCAATACATATGTGGTACAGTTCCTCCTCTTTCTCAAACTGGATTCACATATACGTTCAACCATATGAAATTGCCATAGTCAACTTAAAAAATGCAAATTGCCTATAGGTCAACCTGACATATCAACATCTTGCTAGTTAGAAAGTGTATACAGGGCTGCCTTTGGGATCAGAGAAAGATCCAGCCAGAGTCACATAGGAGAAGGAGAAAGACTATAAATCAAGACATGGAAAGCTCCGATCTGGAGAAGCTAGAGTACAAGACTCAGTGGCTGGGAGCGGTGGTGTGAGGGCGGCCACCTTGAGCCAGGGCAAAGGTAGAGCAAGGACAGAACTCCCTCCTTTAGGACTACGGAAGACCACACTCTCAGGAGAAAGATCATGGTGGGCTATGACCTGGAGCCAGGTGAAATCTTGCAGACAGAACTGGATACTATGTACATATACTGAGAACAGAACAGAGAGAGGAGATGGACTACCAAGGAAGTAGGTGCCTCTATTGGGAACCAGTTAGTAGCTAAGAATTTACGAGACTGGGCAGAAATCTTTAGAGTAGGGTGCAAAAGAATCTGTAACAAGGACATAGACATTCTTGTTTGGGGAGTCAAGTTGGGGGTGGGGGAGGGCAACTGGAACAGGGGAAAAGATAATGCTAGTTTTCTCACACATTTTGTTCTCTTGAGCAGTAGAGCATTTTTGAAATACCAGGATGGGTTTTCTGAGTGCTTCCATAATAGATTCACATAATTTTAAGTCTAGAAATTTAAAGCTGTAGCTGATCTAGTCTAGCATACTAGCAATACAATTTGAAGGTAAGTTGGGTTTCTCAGTTACATGACTAATAGCTTCTTTGAGATAAATAGATAACTTGAGAGAGACAGAGCTAGGATATGGCATAACAATAACAATGATATATAATAGGCAAATATATTAAAATTTTATCACATACTAGGTACTCTTTTAAGTATTGTACACATATTATTCTACTTAACCTGCATGATTAGTCTATAAACTAGATTCTATTGTTATTCTTATTTTCAGATAAAATAACTAAGATTTACGAGTTGTATCAATCAGGGTAGACTCAGTTAAGCTGTGGTACCAAATAACCCTCAAAAATCACAACAGCTGAATGAAACCAAGTTTATTTCTCTCTAATTCTCCAAGTCTATTGCAGGTCACCAGGGGGACTCTGCTCATTGTAGTTATGCTGGGACTCAGGCTGATGAAGCAGCCACCATCTTGAAAGTTGATGGTCACATGGTAGAGGGACAAAAGAAAATTCTGGAGAACCTTGCACTGGTTATTAAATGTGATAGCCCAGAAGTTACACAGAATACATTTACTCATAATTCTTTGGCCTGAACTAGTTACACAGCTCCATCCAACCACAAAAGGAGCCAGGGGGTACAGTCTTCTGGGTACCAGGAGGAGAGGGAAACTGACCACTTGTGAGTAGCATCAGGAACCACAAGAGAGGTCCAACCACCTTCCCAAGGTCATACAGCTACCCAGCTGTGAATTGGAGTTTGAACCCAGCCATAGAACCCAGAGCCCAGGCTTGCAACCTTTGGGTTGCTCTGCCACCCAATACGACTCCCATAAAACCAGCTAAGCAGGAGACCATTTTCCCCTGGATATTTCTTGGTTTTCCTGAGAGGTGCTACTAGTGAGAGAGAATTTGGAATGTTTGATCCCTTAGGCAGTGGATGAATATATCATGCTAGGAAGCAGGTTATTCTCTAAAGATCTGAATTCCATTAAATGACAGGGAAGGAAAGATTTTCTTTCATATTCATGTTAATCACTTATCTAGTACCCTGCCTTCTCTCCTCTAAACTCAACAGAAGAATTTAGAGTAGTTTTAGTGTTTCTGATAGTCAAGGAAAGTAATTGCTAGAAAAATGGACATTTTTCAAAGTAATCTATTCTTTGATCTAGTGTGCTCCCTGAAACAGAACATACAAGTTACACTACTGCTTCTTTTGAAATGGCCTGAAAATCAGTATTTCAATTCAGTTAAAACCCTAACATGTCATTAGATGGTAATAATTTCTATTCTCTGCTGATGCGAGCTGGCTCTAAAGACTCACTGTGCACAGGGAGTCTCCATGCTTATCACACCACTGATCTTTACCATTATTATATAAGTTTTGGATGCATCACATTATAATTCATTATATAAATTTTGGGTGTACAACATTAAAATTCAACATCTGAGTAAAGTACAATGTGATCATCTAAGACCTATCGTCTTATGTTGGCTCACAATGTACAATGAGGTATATCGCTCATTAGAGGTTGCAGCTAGATTAAAGGGTCAATCCCCTTAATTGACCAGGGATTACATTCCAGCAATAGTTTACCACATTCTTCTTATAGAAGAATGTTTCATTGGTCCCCAGTTTTTTTTTTTTTTTTAACAGGGACAGAGAGAGAGTCAGAGAGAGGGATAGATAGGGACAGACAGACAGGAACGGAGAGAGGTGAGAAGCATCAATCATTAGTTTTTCGTTGCTGTTGCGACACCTTAGTTGTTCATTGATTGCTTTCTCACATGTGCCTTGACCGCGGGCCTTCTGCAGACTGAGTCACCCCTTGCTGGAGCCAGTGACCTTGGGTCCAAGTTGGCGAGCTTTTGCTCAAGCCAGATAGGCCCGCACTCAAGCTGGCGAGCTTGGGGTCTTGAACCTGGGTCTTCCGACTCCCAGTTCGACGCTCTATCCACTGCGCCACCGCCTGGTCAGGCGGTCCCCAGTTCTTGACTCCTCCGTATTATTAATATACACCTAAATCCTGGCCCTGGTCTCATGGAGGGCAGAGGGTCTGATCCTTGACTTTCTGGCTTGGTCATGTGACTTGCCTGGCTAATGAGATGTTATTGAACATGATATGAATGGAGGCTTTCAATATACCTGCATGTTTTCTCTTGCCCTCCTGCATCAAATAGCTGTTATTCCAAACAAGGTGAGAGACATCTGGAGTAGAAGGAACCTACCATTAGCTAGATCAGTCAAACCTCAGCTGACCTGCAGACTCATGAGCAAGTTGTATGGCGCGTAGTTTGGGGTCGTGTTCTATGCAGCAAAATTGTCGTGGTTGCTGCCTGATACAACAGGGCTCTGACAAAATGCATTTATTAAAAATTTCTGAAGCTGTGACAAATACTTGGTAATGAGAATGAATGAGCCTGACCAGGTGGTGGCGCAGTGGATAGAGCATCAGACTGGGATGTGGTGGGCCCAGGTTTGAACTCCGAGGTCGCCAGCTTGAGTGTGGGCTCATCTGGTTTGAGCAAAGCTCACCAGCTTGAGCCCAACGTTGATGGCTTGAGCAAGGGGTCACTCAGTCTGCTGTAGCCCCTCGGTCAAGGCACATATGAGAAAGCAATAAATGAACAACTAAGGTGCCGCAACAAAGACTTGATGCGTCTCATCTCTCTTCCTTCCTGTCTGCCTGTCCCTAGCTGTCCCTCTCTCTGTCTGTCTCTGTCACACACACACACACACACACACACACACACACACACACACACAAAGAATCAATGAATCTTAGAAGTAAGATATCCTAGAATCTAACCCATTTTAGAAATGGAAATGTAGAAATTCCATCTACATTATTCATTATCTACTTAAATATTTTTATGGTCTGTTCTATTCCACAGCCTACTCTACCTCTGTGTCAGGCAAATTTGTGAGAGCTGAGTTTGAGTCTGGAGTAGGGTCCACTACAACAGCAGCTATAATACTGTGTCTGAATTTTTTTGCCATGTACTATGGAGAAACACTAAGAGTACAGACCGACCAAAACCTCAAAAGTGAGCTCCCAGGAGTTTATATGAATTATAATGACAAACATTTTCAGGACACCTACATTATGATCAATACTGTCTTAAGTATTTTCAATAAACTAATTTATTTCTCAGTCTTAAAAGTTATTTAATAAACATTGAAATTGAGGCTCAGAAAGATCGATTTATCACTAGCTCACAAAGCTAGTAAATGGTAAAGCCAGAATTCTTACCCAAGTCTTCCTGACTCCAATGCCCAAGCTCTGTCTATCAAATCAAAGATTTATCTTTTTATCCTAAACCAGTGCCTGCCAACATGCTTTTTCAGATACAAGCACTTAATAGTGTTTGCATTGAAGGGAAAGTTTAGTTTAGTCCTAAGGGGGTAGAGGAGGAAACAGAAATTGATCTAGGTAATCAGATTATCAACCATTTCAGGATTGATTTGGTCCAATGACTGATGAGCTCAGCATTCTCTCTCTTTGTCCCAAGGGCTTAGTTGAATTTATCCTCTACTGGCGGCAGATCACATCTTCTGGGTTGGGAATAGGGAAGTTAGGTATACTTATGTTTTATTTTCTTATTTTAAATTCTTTAGGCCCTGGCCGGTTGGCTTAGTGGTGGAGCGTCGGTCTGGCGTGTGGATATCCTGGGTTCGATTCCTGGCCAGGGCACACAGGAGAAGCACCCATCTGCTTCTCCACCCTTTCCCCTCTCCCTTCTCTCTATTTCTCTCTTCCCTTCCCACAGCCAAGGCTCCATTGGAGCAAAGTTGGCCTGGGTGCTGAGGATGGCTCCATGGCCTCCACCTCAGGTGCTAGAATGGCTCCAGTTGCAATGGAGCAACGCCCCAGATGGGCAGAGCATAGCCCCCTGCTGGGCTTGCCGGGTGGATCTCAGTCAGGTGCATGTGGGAGTCTGTCTCTCTGCCTCCCTGCTTCTCACTTCAGAAAAATACAAAAAAAAAAATCTTTAAAAATATTTTTCCATTAATTTGAAAGAGAGAGAGAGAGAAGCATCAACTTGTTGTTTTGCTTAGTTGTTTCATTTAGTTGTGCACTCATTGATTGTTCCTTGTATGTGCCCTGATTGGGGGTTGAGCCCATAACCTCTGGTGCACTGGGTCAATGCTTTATCCACTGAACCACCTAGCCAGGGCTACTTATATTTTCTTGACTATTCAGGTCTATCTTAACTTCCGACACCTTTTGTTCCAGAATAAGAGCAACATCAATTGCCTGACATTCTTTGATATGAAGTTCAGTGTCATTGGGGAGCATGTTGGACCTAAGTTTCACTGTGCCAATCAATTAGCAGGTGGCCCTTACCTGACATCTGACAGCTAAGTGATGCAGAGAAGCCACTTGGCCAGCTTGGCTGGTTCTGCCCGAGTGGGTAACAACAACCAGGATACCCTGTTCTAAGGAGGTCAAAGCTCCGCACTGATATGCAGGTAAAACACTTTTCTAAACAGCAAGAAAAATCGCAATCATTATACCATAGGGTGGGTTTTCTTTGAAAAGAGTAGTAGTATGAGATGGCAGAGATAATTCACTGAACTAGCCATGGGGTATAAGAGAGAATGAGCAGAAGCAATCCTGTCTTTTCAAACTAAAGCCACAGCAGGACAGCAAGACAGTGGGTCTGAGGCCGGACAGAAATGCTAGCCGAGCTTTACTGACTTGCTGTGTTGACCTTGGAGAAGATACTGAACCTCTCAGCACTGCACTTCCCCCATCTCCGCAGTGACGGGGTTGGTTGCTAAACTAAGTTTTTTTGTTCTAAAACACAAGGGACTTGTTTGACTTGACAAATGCAAATCTGTGTCTGGGAGAAAAGGGCAGGACAGGCAACCAGGCCTGGGGTCCCCATTCCCCATGTGACCCACCTTCCTGGTGGATCCATGCAGAACGCTTCCCTGGGTTAAGAGGTACAAGGTGGGGAAAGGGTGCTGGGCAGGACCAGGGAGTTCTAACATTTTGAGAAATCATTTTGGACACACAGCCTCAGAATCCAGACCGAGACATGACCCTAAGAGACTCTGCCACTGGTCCTCCTGGGTCAGCCCCACGCCTGTTCATCTCTGCTCACGGAGATGGCATGCCTAACACCAATGACAAAGGGTCAACATCAGCTTTGTTGCTGAAAACTAATTATTCAATGAACTAATTTATTTAGCTCCTCCAGTTTCTTACTCAGTGAAAGATTAAAAAAATTTTAAGAATTGGCAAACTATGTTGTTATCATTATAAAAAAAAATCCAGCACAACTTTAGCAAAGAAGGCAGAGTATGCCTCAGGCATGAAGGTCTTTTTTATTGAAGTGTTTCATCTTGGCTTTGCAGTCCGTTGCCTATTTCTAGTTACTAATGACTGTTAGCTCAGCTCCTGCATTTCATTAAAGACCCCTCCTGCTTTGGTATCTGTGAATGAGCGAAACCGACTGTTCGGGTACATCTTATCAGCCCAGAGGCAGAAATCAGAACTGGCAAATGATAATCATATTTCTTAATCCAGAATGTGCATGCTTCACTGAGCATGCTCTGTCCCATATGGGTTCCGTAAGACTGGGCCATTTCTCATTTTTATTTTTAAAAAGACTGCACATTGCTGGTCTCAATTGTTCAACATAGTCAGCTTCACTTACGGTTTTAGTGGACATTTATTGAGCACCTACCCAAGATAGAGGATGGCATCCTGCTGGTTGGCCTAGGAGTTGCCAGTGGGCCCCGTGCCTTGGAAATCAACAAAATTATTTCTTTCTGGAGTGATGCCCATTCGTGTGTCAGCTCCCAGATGGTGGCGCGGCTGCCCAGGTTGGCTTTGCCCCATGCAGTGATGTGACCAGGCACCGAGGATATGATGAGGAATGTGCCTGGTGGCATTGTTTTAGTTTCTACGGCTATAAACGTAGGTAATAGACAGACGCTGTTCCCCTTCATCATGAACTAACATTTTTTCAGAAAGATTCAGGGATGTAGGCTCACAGTTAAGGATGTGTTGGAGATGGCAGAGCCATGTATGAGTTCTAACGAAGCTAGAAGGTGAAATACTAAGGAGGACCACTTTCAGAGGTACATGGAAGGGGAATCAGCAAGGACTCCCCCCCCCATTTTCATCAATCCACTCAGATAACTGTGATTTCAATGGCAGGAGGGAAATGTTGATTCCTTGTGCTAACTGTGACAATGATTGAAATTCCAGTTAATTTGTTTTCATCCAAACTTACTTTTAAATCATTATGTATGTCAAGAATGCTTTTGATAGAAAGTATGTATATATATATTTGATAGAAAATATGTGTGTGTGTGTGTGTGTGTGTGTGTGTGTGTGTGTGTGTATGCAATCTCCAAACCCGGGGGGTTTATCTTTCTCATGTAACAAGCAATCAGTATATAAATGGCCATTTGCATTACTGTAGTTACTCAATTCTATGTAAAACATCATCTTGGACTTTCCCTTGTGGTTGCCAGATAGCTGCCCCAGCTTCAGGCATCACTAAAAAGAAGAAAGGTGAAAAGGAGTGGGGAGTGTTGGTATAGCTACACTTGTTTGTGTTATCCGGAAAAGTATATTTTCTCCCAGAAGATCCCAACAGATTTCTGGTCTAGTCTCACTGATCGGAACAGGGTCACATGGCTACATGTAGCTGTAGAGGAAGCAGGGAAGAGGGTATTTAGCTTATCCAGGATCTATACCACATGGAAGCACGGGAAGAGGAGATTGAAAATGGGGTTGGCTTAACCAAATAACACTGTCTAGTACAGTGGTTCTTAACCTGGGTTCTATCGAACCCTAGGGGTTCGATGAGTCGGTCTCAGGGGTTTGGAGAAGCCTCTGCCACGGAGGCCAGAATAAAGTAATACCGTCATTTGTTGTGAGTTCATGCACTTTATTGGTTTTGTTCTTTGAGCAAGGTGATGTTCATGCACGGCTCATTTTGTGCACCAGTAAAAAAACATATACCTATGTCTTGAATTTGGAAAAAAAAATCATATTTTATTTATCACTAAAGAAGGGTTTGGTGAATGCTCATATGAAACTGGTGGTTTTGGTACCTCAGAAAAGGTTAAGAACCACTGGTCTAGTATAAAGACCCAGTATTAAAGGATGTTCCTAAAGGGTAGTTGGTCAGGCCTTGATTCCTCTCTGACCTGTTCTCCACACTGCAGCATGTGAGATACTCCATGAAAAATATGATTATTTAATTCCCCTGCTTAAAATCTGTCTGTGGCTTCTCAGTGTTTATTTTGTTATAAGCTCTTATAGAACTCTCTATCCTTCCTTTATGTCAATTTTCACTTTAATTTGTTCTTGCATTTTTCATTAGACTGTTTTTCTTGCCACTTAATCCTAATGGTCAGTGTTCAGTAAATGTTTATTAAATGAATGCTGCAATGAATGAATGAATGAATAATATGAGTGCTCTATTCTTAAAGAATTTTATCTTGGATTCCAGCATTGAATGGGATGCTTAATGTATTAGAATCTTAGGGGTGGTGATACCTGTCCTTTGGTATTTACATTTTTAAGACCATTCTGCTTTGGAAATGGGTTAAATAAACAGAAATCTCAAGAGTCCATAAACCTTAGCAACAATGTTCAAGGAATTGCTCCACCTGCACTCACATGCCAGCTGAGCTTGGAGCCAGTTCCTCAAAGTACCATGCATGACATTCATTACCTAGGGCAGTGCCAGGGGTAGATGGATGGAGCATCGTTATTTGTTTTGTCTCATGAAGGTTTATTTTTATGGTTTTAATATGACCATATGTAGTGTTTCAGAAATTACTTTTATGGAAAACATTTTCCCCCATTTAACTGAGAGAAAAGCAGGCAAGAATGACGTTCTAGGTCAGTGAACAAATGGCTTCTTGACGATGCTTTAGGGGAAATTCTTTTCCCCTGAGCCTGGCTGGACTACCCAAGCCTGAGAAAGCACCATTTCTCTTTCATGAGAATCTACTGTTTGCTCGGGAACATGAGTGGAGCAGGTCCTTGGAGCAAACCACAGAATAAGGAATCTCTGACCGCAGAAGGCCAGCGACAGTGCAAAGGAGGAAAATAAACACTGACCAATGAAACACTCCAGCAAGATCAGAGACCCTAAAATCTCTTTCTTATAATCATCTCATATTACCTTAATTTGAGTATGCCATCTGTTGTTTATTGAGAACCATCCTCCCATTACAGATAAACATACTGATACTTAGAGAAGGTAAATTGTCCAAGGCCAAATGAGACTGGTGAATAATGAGATTACTGGAGGCACACCCAGGCAGCCTTGCTGCAGAGTTGGCTCCTGGGATCACTACACCAGCTGCCAGCACTCCTCCGGGGATGGCCTCGGTTCACCGAAGGCTTTAGCTGAGTGGAAGAAGAGGCAGAAGATGGGGCCACATCCTATGGTACAAAATTTAATACACAGCGTAAAAGGCAGAAGAATGCCCCCCCCCAAAGATGCCCACATCCTAGTCTGGGGAGCTGTGAATGTGTTTATCTTACATGGCAAAGGGACTTTGCAGATGCCATTAATGTTAAGGACCTTGAGGTGGGGTGATTATCCTGACGGGCTCAGTCTCACCTCATGAGTCCTTGAAGAATGAGGATTTTTCCCAGCTGCAGTCAGAGACGTGACCATAGAGAAAGGATCAGGGAGGTGGGACTTTGAAGAAGGAGGGAGGGTTTATAAACTAAGAAATGTGGTTGGCATCTAGAAGCCAGTAAAAGTAAGGAAAACGATGGTCCCCTAGAGCCTGCAGAAAGGCATGCAGTTCTGCCAGCCTCCCAATTCTGGTCCACAGAGACCCATTTCAGACTTCTGTCCTCCAGGACTGGAACTGGCACAGGGTATAACCCTGAGGTCAATACATAGATAGCTATGGAGCGGTCTCTTCTCCCCCCAGCCCACCTTCAATAGGAATCCTCACCCTCTTCGAAATACTGTATTGTATTCAGCCATTCAACTTGTGGTAACTTGTTATAACAGTCACAGAAGACTAATACATACAATGACCTCTTACTCATGAGTAACTATTTGGAAAATTAGTATTCTGCATTGCTTCCAAAACAGATTCATATTTTCTCCTCTTGGGGAAAAAGTGGGTGAACTTTCTCTAACCCTACTGCTCTCTGTTCTTTCTAAGCAGCTTCACGGCTGAACCACTGGTCATCTGGGAGTTGTGGAAGACTGCTTGGGGGAAGAAGTCAGGGATAAGGACAGGAGAGATATCTGTCTGTAACCTGAAGTAATTGTTTCATGGCATTTCCTATGCTTCAAGCACTGGTCTATCTGGGACCAATTAGATGGGTGGCTCAGATGTTATTTCCAGGAGCTTCTTAAACGGGTCACAGTAGCTCATTAATTCACTCTAATACCACATTCTACATACAGAAAAGCAAATATCCTTTTCATTTCACATCTCAAATTTTACCTTGCCACATTCTTTAACCTAGCCCGCCAAGAAGAATTGTACAAGGAATACCACGTGGCAATGTAGCTCAAATAACTAGACAGGCACCTGTAAAATGCTCCAGGTTTGAACACGAGGCCTTTCATATTAATTCCTACAGAGATATTCCAGTTTCAATGTGTATTTCACCTTCCCCTTACTGCTGGAGAGAGGTTGGCATCTTTGTTTCCAAAGAAAAACTGGTCCATTCAGTATTGTGGTGTGCTCAATGGGAACTGGGTCTGGAGCAGGTCTGCCCAGAGCTGGCATGTTGTGTGTGGGTTCTCAACTCCGTGCAGGAAAGATTTCACAACATAAGTCCAGGTGATTTTAAGAGTACTTTTATCAGAGCTGGGGACAGTGAAACAAGGAAGGGCTTAGCATAGAAGAAGCAACAGGGAGAGCTTAGTCAGTACTCCGCTTCGACTGTCTGTAAAGTCAGAGAAAAGTGGGCCTTGGAGGCAGGTTCAGGGGGTTAGTCAGGAACAAGCAGCCACTGCCCACTGCTCCCCTGGTTGCAAGTCTTGTGAGGTCCCTTAGAGTGTAGGAGAGAAAACTAAAGATTCACACATGAGAGGGAAGAAAGGTGTGGGCAGGGTCCAGGGAGCGAGCCCTTCATCTTAAGGTTTTTATTTCTCTTCTGGAGGGGGGGTGGTGGGGGCAGGAATCCTAGGGGCTTCCAGGAAAGTGTCTTAAAAGAATACTCATTAGTTTTCCAGGTGTGTCCTTCGATATGTTGATTCACCAAAAAGAGCAGATGGGCCCTGGCTGGGTGGCTCAGTGTGTGAAGAGTTGACCCGGCATGCAGAAGTTGTGGGTTTGACTCCTAGTCAGCCCCGGTTAGGGCAGATATGAGAAGCGATTAATGAGTATACAACTAAATGGAACAACTAAATGAAATAATGAGTTGATGCTTCTTGCTCTCTCTCTTGCCCCTCACCCCCTTTCAAATCAATGGAAAAATGTTTTAAAAAATGACTGCAATAGGTGAGTTTGGGATTATTCCCTGGTCAGCTTCACTGCTTTCCTTTTTTATCTTGGGTCTGCCTGACTCTAATCGGGTTGTTTGTTCCCCTGACTTCATCTGTCCTTGTGCTTGGCTGGCACTAAAGGCACTAACTGGGTCTCTGTCCTCTATCTCCCTGACCAGGGACATTTAAGCTGTTTGTTCTCTGGTCAGAGAGGAGAGGCGCAGAGCATTTGCTCTCAAGTGCCCTTGGTTAGGGAAGATAAGGTTTTGTGATTCACTAGCTGGCTGTACATTACTAAGACTCTTTGGCCTTGTTTAATGATCTTGTGTCAGTTTTCCCATTCCATTTGCCAAGGAATTTTCCTAACCTCTTACTCCACAGCCTCACTGGAATAGTGCCGTGTTTTACTCCTGGTAGGGGGAGCAAGGAACGTAAGACTGGGTCCTGCTCCTGACCCCAAGGACCTTCCTGATCCCACGATCCCTCATCCTTTCTGACTCATTTCCTTCCGGACTCTTCCTCAACACCGTCTGCTACTCCAAGCTGAACAACTGAGCTGGCAACTGGAGTGAAATTTCAAGCTTGGAATACTTTATGTAAATTATCTCCTCCTCAAAAAACCCTCTGTGGACTCCTGCTGCCACAAAATAAAAGCCAAGTTTCTGACAATCAAATTCAAGGTCCCTTCATGACTTGGTGTCACCATACCTTTCCAGCCTAACTTCCTGTTTCAGTGGGGATGTTGCGGTCTACCCCACAGAGCCATGAGGAGGAGGAAGAGAGGAAAAGGTTGTATGTAGAGCACCTGGTCTACATGAAAAGGACCTGCGCCTTGCCCTCCTTGTGGGCTAAGATGTTGCAGGGAACCAGGAGGTGGAGAGGAGAGATGAGATGTGGAAAACTATTGGATTTCAAAGGGTGCACTGATCCCAGACTTCTAGTCTCCAGAACTCTAAGGCAATAAATGTCTGTAATATTTGGTTACAGTAGCCCTAGAGAATGAATACACCTCTCATGACTTTACAGATTATAGAAATTGTCTTCCAAGTCTTTCTGTTCAATGGGTAATAAAAATGATTTCCTCTCTCAGTCCCTTCCTCTCTTCTTTCTCTTTCCCTCCACCACTCTCTCTTCCCCCTCTCTCTCTTATTATTTTTTATTTAAGTGAGAGAAGGGGATACAGAGAAATGGATTCCCGTATGCACTCCAACCATGATCCACCCTGCAACCTGCATCTAGGGCCATGCTCCTAACTAGGGTATTTTTAGTGCCTGAGGTGGAGGCTCCACAGAGCCATCCTCAGAACCCAGGACCAACATGCTCAAGTCAATTGAGCCATGGTTGTGGGAGGAGAATAGAGAAAAAGGGAAGGGAAAGGAGGCGGGAGGAGAAACAGACGGTCTCTTCTCCTGTGTGTCCATACTCAGAATTGAACCCAGGACTTCCACACACTGGGTCAATGCTCTACCACTGAGCCAACCAGCCAGGGCCTTTCTCTCGATGATGACTAATTATTTCCAGATGAGACAGTGTTGTACATCCAAATTGATGAATTTGATGTCTTGTGTATTGTCTTCTTCCCAGGAAGCCAAACACATGCTACTTCAAAACTCTGGCTTTCTACAGGTTGAGACTATGTCTAACACTAGGACTGGGGATGAATACCAGATTCACAGGCTAGATTCAAAACCAGGAGGGGCAGGAAGGAATAAATGTAAACTCTTACACGTAGGGTGCAAATACATAGATAGAACACCACACAGACAGTTTGAGAGAGAAATGTTGTAGCAGCACAAATAAGATATTCTGCATTTGAATTAGCTGAAAACTTATAATATAATGTTAAAAAAAAAGTTAATTTGATCTTAGGATGCATTAGCAGAAAGAGTGGCATAAATGAGGGAGGTGGGAGGGCCCGCATCTGCTCTGATGAGGCCATGCTTAGGAATACCAAGTTCCCTTCTGGCACCAGACTTAAGGGGACAGCCACACACTGTAGTGAGCACAAAAGCATGTGACCTAGATTCTTTTTGTCTTAAAATGCAGCTAAGTCCGTGTGGAAGGGAAACTTGTTGACCTATCAGCCTAGTCCTCCCTAGGATGAATTCGTTCATCAGATGAACTAACGTAACTCTCACCAGGGAGCCCAGAGAAAGGAGCACCTACAGGACTGGGGACAGTGGGAGGTGGGGGGTGGAGTCTAAGGCAGGCAGGCTCAGGTGAGGGGCGACAGGTGAAAGGGGTGTGAGTGGCAGGGGGATAAACTGGCCCCTTTAGAGCCAGGCTCATGCCGAACCCCACCTTTCTTCAGGGGCAATTGGTCCTGTATGCTGGGGGCTCAGCATGAACCTCTGGTGGGGGGGTCTGACATGGTTGGGGATTTCCAGTTCTGAGATTGCCAGACCCGGGAGGGTGGAGAAACACAGAATGGGGGTGCCATGAAGATCTCACCTCAAAAAGCCCTCAGAGCCTGACCAGGCGGTGGCGCAGTGGATAGAGCATCGGACTGGGATGCGGAAGACCCAGGTTCTAGACCCCGAGGTTGCCAGCTTGAGCGTGGGCCCATCTGGCTTGAGCAAAAGCTCATCAGCTTGGACACAAGGTCGCTGGCTCCAGCAAGGGGTTGCTGGGTCTGCTGAAGGCCCGCGGTCAAGGCACATGTGAGAAAGCAATCAATGAGCAACTAAGGTGTTGCGACGGCAACGAAAAACTAATGATTGATGCTTCTCACCTCTCTTTGTCCCTGTCTGTGTGTCCCTATCTATCCCTCTCTCTGACAGTCTCTCTGTCTCTGAAAAAAAAAAAAAAAAAGCCCTCAGAGTGGCTTTTCTCTGTGTGCTTTACCTTTGCTTTGTCACAAGGAAATAGCTTCCCTTCTGAGGGCTCAGACACCTCTCTCCATTTCTGCAGGATATACGTAAGAATGACATTTCTCATTTCCCTGAAATCCAAGCACCTCTCTGAGTGCTATTTGGGTTTCTGGGTGTTTTCAGGACAATCCAGACCTTCACTGCTCCCCGCTCCAGGTTCCAAGGTCAAATGGTGATTCCACGGGGGAGGAGGGTAAGAGAGAAGTGCTCCCCAACCACCTACCCAGTGGCTTAACCCCTGAGCCACCCGTCTTGCCTTTCCGCAGGTTAGCGTAGGGTTCAGATGATGTAGACGGCAGCTCTTTCAAAAGCTGACAGCAGCTGTACTTGGTCCAGCACTCACCCAGGCCCAATGCCCCTGGCAGGGGCTCAGCATGAGTCTCAGGGGGTGGGGATGCTGGCATGCTGGGGGTGCTTTCTATGACTGAGCCTCATGCAGAAGGACAGCACCATTAAAGTATGGGTTAGCTCTCTCAAAAATGTCTTTTTTGTCCCTAAGAGGCCTCCCTTTGGACCCCAGTTACATGCTGGCTTCAGACATTCTCCATGGGTATCCAGGAGCCTGGGGAGCCAGGGGGCGGAGGGGTTGGGGAGGGGAGGCGGAGAAGGCAGGAAAGTGCACAACCTGCGTCTGTGATAATGCGTGTGCAGTGAGGAGAGAGAACTCCCGTTTGATAATAACTTCTGACAGTTAAAAAGCCTTTGCCAACATGTAGGTCATTTGGGGATGCAGAGATTTGATGGGAATAGAAATCTGGAGTGTGTGTGTGTTGTGTGTGTGTACTTGTTACCTTGCAGTGCTGGAAATAAAACTGAGCCAGTTGGTGTTTAGATTTCAGTGGCTTCTTCAGCAGGGAGGAAATGAGGGTTCTTTGAGGGGGTGTGATAGCAAAGGTGCTGGCCTCCCTAAGGTCTCTGAGCACTTTGAGAAGGGCCCTTTTCCACCATCTCTAGCATTTGGCGTGGTGCTCCGCTGGGGCCCAAACTAAAGTCCTTTGGGGTTTGAGTCCCAACACTAGCTGAAGAAAAGACAGTGTACGCAGTGAGCGGCTGGGAGAAAAATCTAGCCATGTAGTGAGCGGCTGGGAGAAAAATGATTCTGATGATGAAAATTGTCAATGAGGCAAATACAGCAGTGGGGATGTGTCCAGGGGACAGAAAGAAGCCACAGAGCTGCTGAGAGTCCTGAGCATTTGCAGAAGCATGCATGGCAATGTCCCCCATCTGCTGGAAGTCAGCATTCTTCCAATGACACACCAGTTAGGCCCCCCCCCCTTTATGGTCTCCCCCCAAGCTGGCTGTCCTATCCCATGGTGCAGGCAGGAGCTGCTTGCATTCCTAACTGTCTGTTCAGAGTTGGAAAAGCTCAGGGACAAAGCATCAACAAAGACCTCTATTCACTCAATTTCATGATACTAAGAAAGTTCTTTCCCCCTAAATTATAATTTGCTATGAATAGCAGTCAGATTCCTGTACATCGTCCAAGGATATCCCACTCACATCAGGGGCGGATGGGGTGAGGGGCTGAGACCCACAATAGGGTGGAGCCCCCCACAGACCAGGAGGTGGTGAGATGGCCACCCACAGTGAGATGCTGCTGTGAAGAGCCCAGACGGAGGACACAGCTGGGGCTCTTCACACCATGGGGATGGCACTTGTTTAACCAATAAAGCACCCCACAGAAGTCAGCCTTGCCCCTCCCTAGTCAGGCAACCATGGGCAAGTCTGTGCCTCAGTTTCCTTCTGCTAATAAAAGGGTTTCGATGGCTCTGTAATCCTCCTCGGCTGCTACAATCTCTGAGACTCTGTCCTCCCAATCCACAGCTTGTCCCATGTCCCCAGGACACACAGGGAATGCCATTCTCCCTGAGGAAGACTCCTTCCCTGGATCCTGTCTTTCTCTTGCCACAGCCGCTGCCCCTTCCTCGACAGGAGACGGGTGACACTCAGCTGAAGAGGTGAGTCTGAGCTGGGACGGCTTCTGGTTGCTGCTTCTCCGTAGTCTGGTGCTTGCAGAAAGTGTGGCTCATTTCTGCTCCTTGCCCCGGGGATAAAGGAACCAGGATCCTGCCCCACAAGGGTAGGCTTGTGGTTTCCAGCGATGGCTGAGGAGGTGTGCCACCACTCTGGGGTTTCAAATCAGTATGTCCAGTGTCGCTGTCCCCTAACCCCCAACCCCATTCATTCATCTGTCACCTGCTAATAAAGGTGTTATTTGGATCTTCATATCTCTCATCCTCTCTCTCATTTGTTCCAAATTCAGAGGGATCCTGGGAGTGTTATTAAATGGCCCCTCTAAATGCCCCACAACCACCCTGGTGATCACAGCTTGAGGGCAAACCTACCGCCTGGATGGAAATCACCAACTCTCTTTTTTTTTGGCAAAGATTTCAGGACTCTGCAAAACTCCACAGTAGTTTGCAAGCCATCTGGAGCCAGTAGAAGCTTAGTGCAAGTTGTTCTCACGGAGACGGGTGCGGCCACAGCGCACAGTGTCTGCCACAGCTTCCCTAGCCCGGCCCGTGGAAGCTTGTGGCTGCCAAAGGCACCTCTGGAGCAGGCCAGGCTGAACCGTGTCTAGCGGACCACAGAGCCAGGGTCCACTCTTAAATAATTCACAGGTCGCATCTGGGTATGTAAACACAGCCTGGTCTAATGTGGGCTGACAGGTGATTTCATGCATCATTTAACTCTTTGCATTGCCGAGGAATGCAACAGAGATTAGATAATCAGAATAATTTCATATTTGTAAGTGGCTTTCTATCCCCTCGCCACGGAACAAAATATTGCAAACTAACTGTAAAAGAAGCATTCATCTGGGTGGCCCATGGAGAAAACCCAAACTGGGACTTTGTTACAATAATAATTGAATACAACTTCCCTTTCTCTAATCTGCGCGGGGTAAGCAGCCTTAAAGAGAAGTTTTTAGAGGCCAGTGGGAAGTACCACCCGCCCTCTGCTCCAAAGCCCCCAGAAGCAGTGAAAGAAAAGAAGAGAAAGAGTGAGTGGAAAGGAGAGACAGAGAACAAAACCAGGGTTGTAGACCTTGACCTTGGAGCCTTGGTCTGTGAGGAACCTGGAGGCTGCACGTCAGGAGTCCCTGCCTGACACTCAGGAAATGCAGCTCTGCAGGCTGTCTGGCCCCACGGCTGTCTCCAATGACTGAGCCATCCTACTCGGCCCTCTGTAATGACAATTTACCTGGCCAGTCCAGTGAGCAGAGCAGAGGGCACAAACAAGCCCCTCATGTTTGTTCTCAGACTGCAAGTGAAATATGACAACCGGCTAGCATCAGAAAGAAAAGGGCCCCAGTGCCAAGAGCCAACAGCAATATAGCAGCTATCCAGTACAGGTGCAGTGGGGAAAGGTAACAGGTGGGCCCATATCCCTTCTTGAGTCTTCTGACCTTCGCTTTTGGCCAGGTGGTCTCTTCTCTGTGTCTAGCAGAATCCTGGGCCAGCTGGCGGCCGCAGGCATATCCCTCTGCACACTGACCCTCCGTATGGACTCAGCTACAAGCCGTTGCTGGCCCGGGCTGGCAGCTCTGTCTGCATCGTCTATGATAAATTAATTAATTGGGAGCAAAGGCAGCCTTGCTCCAAAGCCCCTGTAGACCACTGGCCTTTGGAAAGAGTGCAGACCAACAGAAGCACTCTTGTAGTCTGGAAAGATGAGGCACCAAACACTCTTAAAATGTTATTGCAGCCTGACCAGGTGGTGGCGCAGTGGATAGAGCGTCGGACTGGGATGCTGAAGACCCAGGCTCGAGACCCCAAGCTCGCCAGCTTGAGCGCGGGCCCATCTGGTTTGAGCAAAAAGCTCACCAGCTTGGACCCAAGGTCGCTGGCTCCAGCAAGGGGTTGCTCGGTCTGCTGAAGGCCCGTGGTCAAGGCACATGTGAGAAAGCAATCAATGAACAACTAAGGTGTTGTGACGGCAACGAAAAAACTAATGATTGATGCTTCTCACCTCTCTTCGTTCCTGTCTGTCTGTCCCTATCTATCCATCTCTCTGACTCTCAAAAAAAATGTTGTTGCAGAAAAATATCTTTGTAGGTGTTTAGTTGTAAGCTGAGACAGAACCCCTGTCTCCACTGTCTGGCCAGGGGTCTCTAGGTCCCATGGAGGACTGCTGGGAGAGGGTTCAGGGTTGATTCTGACAAGCACGCAATATGAACTTTGGCTGTGGGCCCTGTGGATCCGGAATTAAATATCCTGTCGCTAATGTGGGTTTTTAAACCCCATCACTTAGCTGAGGTATACGAAAAGTTCATGCTCTTGCACATGAATCAAACTCAGAGAGAAACATGGCAAAAGCCTTGATTTTCAACCTGCCAACAACCTCTCTGGCATGGGAAAGGAAAAACATGCCAAGAAGGTATCCATCCTCCCTTGGGTGCCTGTTTCCTCCAGTTCGTGAGTGATCTGAGTGCTGCTGTCCAGAGGGACGCACACAAGTTCTCAGATGCTTCCGTCGCACTTCCACCTGTCCTGACAGCAGAGGGCGCAGTGAGGAACGCAAGGTTATAGACAGGACAAGGAAAGAAGAGAAGGCTTGGAAAACCTGTTCTTTTGCAGAAATGTTGTTCCTTCCAGGGGGCCACCCTCACACCTGCTGGCTGTGTGTTAAGCGCACATAGTAGGCATTGAATGCATTCGTTGTCATGGACAAAGGCTGGTGGGGAGAAATGGGCCGGAAAGTTTAAAACCATTGCCATTTATTTATGACAACTTGGATGGACCTTGAGAACATTATTCCAAGTGAAATAAGTAAATCAGAAAAAGCTAAGAACTATATGATTTTGCATATCAGTGGGATATAAAACTGAGACTTATGGACATGGTTACCTCAGGGAGAAGATGGGGGGAGGGGAGAAAAGAGGGACAATATACGGTGACGGAAAATGATTTGACTTTGGGTGGTGGGCATACAGAACGCAACCAACAGCTTAAATGCTATACAGATATTCACTGAAACCCTATGTACTCTTGTTGATCAATGCCATCCCATTAAATTTAATTTCAAAACAAACCAAAAAACCAAACCCCACTGTCCGGGTTGGGATGCCAGTGGCAGATTCCAGCAAGGCTCCTGATGCTGGAGAAACCTTTGCACCTGCAACGTCAGTCCTTCACTAACATTTACTGTCCACCTGCTGTGTCTGATGCTGTGGAGGCCACACGTGTACATGATGCCAGCAAGTTGCTGATAGTTCACCATGCAGGAGTCTTTATGCCATTTGGAAGTTTGATTCTGACGCCTCACACCTCTGACAGGAAGTTGGATAGTGCAAAGTGGTGAGGAGAAAGGCAGTTCTTAAGACCCCATTTAGAGGACAGTCCTGTATGCCCCTCCCCCCTTAGCGCTGCCCACTTTGCACCACAGGTGCCCACTGCCATCCTGGCAGTCCCTGCTTGCCCCAAGACCCCTCACTTCAATTCCCCACTTGATTTGCTCTTTCCCGAAAGGGCTCCCACGCTATGGGTTTAGCCAATCCACTAGTGACATTGAAACGAACCTATCCCAAGACCTGTAATTCTAGGACCCTCCTCTTTTCCTAAAACAAAACAAAACAAAGAAAACCTGTGTATTTCTAACTTGTTGTTACTTGCCTTCCTTATCAAAGAATTTGCACAGGGACCTTCTGGCCACCTGATGCCAGTTAAGTCTGCCCAGGAGGGCATCTGCTGGAAGCTGCCCCTGGGTTTGTTTTTGTTTTTAATACCCCTCTGACCAGGCAATGCTGCGTCTGCTGGCATGCTGCTTGATAGCTGCAGTGTGAGGGTCCCAAGAGACCCGGCACACGGCGTGATTGGAGGTTTTCCTTGTTTATTGTTCCTCACCAATATCTCACTGTATTATTACCATTGGGGGCAGGAAGCACCATGGAGCATGCACCCCTCCCTGCATGTGCATGTGTTTATGTGCATGCATGTGTGTGCGTTTGTGTGCACATGCATAGAAGGGAGTGTGAGCAAGCAAAAGAATTCTTATTAAAACTTTCCAACAAATAAAGTAACAAATAAGTGTGTGTGTGTTGTTTATAGTTTACTTTTTTTTTTGGAGTCATAGAAAAATGTAAAATGTCTTTGCTTTTTGTTACTTCTTAAATCTCAACCCAGTTTTCCTTGTTCCCAACAACCCTTGGACCCTCTGGAGCCTTTGGGTGGTGTACACTGTGTAGGATTGGTTGTCACCATGCTCTGCACTGTGTAGGACTGGCCGTCACCATGCTGGTGTCTCTCCTCCTTGGTTCTGTCTACAGTGAGTCAACTCAGCCACTGGGTCTCTGGGGATCACTTCATTAGTCCTGCTTACCTTCTTCACTTCTTACCACTAACTGGCTTGGTACTCTAGTCATTTGAGACCTTGTTTCATCTCCCTGTTCATTTGTAAGGACTTTGAAGGTAGGGAAATCTGTTGCTCTTTGCATATAGTTTCTGTTTAATACTCTTTCAAACATATTTGTTCAGCACCTAGTATGTATCTGCTGCTTTTCTAGACAGACTTTAATTAACCCACACAGCACCTCTGTAAAGCAGTTATTTCCATTTTAAACTGATGCTATCAAAGGACAGAGAAGTAGTAAATCATCGCCAGTGATAAACAGCTGCTAAGTTGCAGACAGTAGTGGCAGGGGCAGGTTTGACCTGAGGCATCTGAAATCCAAGACTAGTACATAATTGTGCTTCCACTGCTATAGTCCTTTCAGTCATATTCTAGTTGTGCCACTGACTGGTTCACACCCTGACTTGCCTCTTGAAATAGAAGTATGATGTGGCCCTGGCTGGTTAGCTCAGTAGTAGAGCATTGGCCCAGTGTGTGGATGTCGCAAGTTTGATTCCCAGTCAGGGCACACAGGAGAAGCCACCGTCTGCTTTTCCACCCTTCCCCCTCTCCCTACTCTCTTTCTATCTCTCTCTTTTTCTCCTGCAGCCATAGCTCAGTTGGAGCAAGTTGGCCCCGGGAGCTGATGATGGCTCCATGGCCTTGCCTCAGGTGCTAAAATAGTTCAGTTGCCAAGCAACAGATCAATGACCCCAGATGGGCAGAGCATCGCCTGGTAGGGGGCTTGCTGAGTGGATCCCGGGAGGGGTGCATGCGGCAGTCTGTCTCTCTGCCTCCCTGCTTCTCACTTAAGAAAAAGAATAATAAATAAAACATAAAAGTGTGACATTCACAACAGGGAAAGAGAATATGCCTGACTGGTGTTGTAGACTGCTCACCCTCTGATTTAATTATGCTAAGGAAGTAAGTTGTAATACTTAGCTGCAGCTTACTTTAATTGTTGGAGAAAAGAGTGGATGACATTTACTGAGCAACTATAGTACATGTAATTGCCAGGTACTGGGCTGGCTGCTTCCTCATGATTGTCTCGTGTAGCTCTGGTCACAATCTGGGGATTAGGGTCACCCCTGCTCTGTAGAGACAGAAAGTGCGGTATAGTTTGCTCAAAGTTACAAAGCTGGAAACAGCAGATGTAGGATTTAAATTAGCATCTCAATTAATTTAAATTAACTTCTTATTCAAGAACACATAGACATGATACAACATTTAACAGATAGAAAGGGAACACATTAAGAAGTACGTCTACCTCTCACCACTATCCCCAGCCAAGTCCCTTTTCAAGAGGCAAACACTGTCACCAGGCTCATGGGTATACTTACAGTGAAATTCACATACAACATACATTTCGTATATAACGATCATCATTACTGTCACTAGTCTGTAGTAATGACAGTGTGTCCTACAGCACTGTCAGCACATTATTTTCCTGGAGATCATATCCTTAAACGATATAGTATTCCTTGGTGTAGCTTGACCAGATCTTTGAGGTAATGAGTCTATATTGATTGCCATTCAGTTTATGATCTTTTGTTCTTACAATGTGGAAAAGAATATTTAATTTATTTTTTCTCCCAACCTGCAGACTTTATTCAGGTTTTACCCATTGTCCTCATGTGTTCTCTGTAGTAAGAGTTTTTTGGGTCCATGATCCAATCTAAGGTCTCCTGCTGTGTTTCAGTTGTCAGGTCTTGTTGGGCCTTCCCACAGCAGGATCAGTGCCAGTCTTTCTTTGTCCTCTCAACTTGGACATTTCGAAGAGATGGGGCCAATTATTTTGTAGAATGTCCCTCGATTTGTGTTTGTCTGACACATCATTAGATTCAGATTCTGCGTAGGCGGCAGGAATCCTGCAGAAGTGATGCTGTGTTCTTCTCATTGATCCCATCAGGTGGCAGGCGATTGTTTCCATATTGGTGATGTTAAATTTGATCACCAAGTCCTGGATCTGTCCTCCAAGTTTCTCTACTGTAAAGTTAGTGCTTTTCCCTTTGTAATAAATAACCTGTGGGGAGATTATGTGAAGTTATGTGAAAAGCCTGATCCTTAGAGTAGTAGTACATTGATGGCTCTAGCCTGAATCAAATTACTATGATTACCGAATAGTGACTTTTAGACTCTTTCATTCCCTTCTGCATTTATCAGTTAATGTTTTATTGATAACACCTTTTCTTCTCTCTTATTTGTTTACTTCTGTCCACATGGATGCATGGATTCTGATTTATGGGTTATAATCCATTATCATAGTTACCATAGTTATTTTGATGCTCTGGTTGTCTCAGAGTTGGCCAGGAGGAGCTCCTTCCACCTGGCCTCTGTGCCTGTCATTCTCTGAGCACATTCTTACATCTGGAACAAGATGGCTCAGGCTTACTCTCCCCTTTTGCTAAGGGACCCTTGTTCTTTTTAGTGGGGAATGATGTATTAGAACCCGAGATCCAGAAGCTAAGTGTGCTTATTGCCCCTGAAGTGTAAGGCAATGAATATTCATAAGCACACACAACTGCACACAAATGCAATGTAGAATAAAATTCCAAGAAATGAAATTTCTGAGTCATAAGGTACATACCACAATATTTTGATAAATATTGGCAATTTGTTCCTAATACACATCCACAATTTGTTCCTAATACACAATCCACAGTCCCATCAAAAATCTATGAGGGAAACTTATTTCCCTACAATGTTGCCAGCAATGTCTAAAATCTAAATAAAGCTTGCTGGTTCTTGTCAATCTGAAATATGGTACGTTTTTGGAAAATTGGCATCTCTCATGAGTTCTAATGTTACAATTCTCTCATTCTCTAAGTAAGAGCTCTCAATTTTTAACTGTTTGCATTATAAGTATTTCCTTTTGGGAAGCACCTACTTACATGTATTCATTGTCCTTTTTATTTCTATTCCTTTTATAAGCAGCTTATTATGGTATAAGTGGTATACAAAATATCCGACATATTGAATGAATACAATTTGATGAGTTTAGAGATATGCCTCTAACCTGTGAAACGAGCATCACATCAAGGTAATAAACACCTCCATCACCTCCAAAGGATCCCTCCTGCTTCTTGTCATTCTTCTATTCTTCTGTGTATGTGTGTGTGGTGAGAACATTTAACACGAGATTTACCCTCTTAACACATTTTTGAATGTATAATATAGAATTAAATATAATTTTTAATATGTAAGTGGATCTTTGCAAATTATTTTTCTCAGTAAGTCATTTTTCCTTTTATTTTATGGTATGTTCTACAATGCAGAAATGTTTTTTGTAGTAGATAAGATTTATTAATATTTTAACTTCTGGTTTTTGTATTGCAGTCAAAAATAAAAAAGGCTTCTTCCTATCTGGCTAGTAAAAATTTCCCATTTCCTTCCTAGTGTCTTGTGACTTTATTTTTTAATATTTAAGTAGTTGGATCATCTGGCATTTACTTTGGGTCAGTTTTGAGGATGGAATCCAGCTTCATTATTTTTTCCCCCAAGAGATATCTAATTGTTCAATAGCATTTTTTAAATAATCTTTTTCCCACTGATAAGTCACACTTCGGTTATCATATATTGTCCACTGTATCTCTTTTGTAAAATTGAATGTTTTTTGGTGACGCTGGTTGACAAAATTATACAGGTTTCAGGTGCACAATTCTACAACACATCTTCTGAACACTGTATTGTGTGTTCACCCCCCAAGTCAAGTCTCCACCCATCACCAGTTATCCCTCCCATACGCTCCTCCAATTCCTGCCTGTCCCCCAGCGATCACCACACTGTTGTCTGTATCCATGAGCTTTTTCTCTCTCATTCAGTGATCATCCTGGCTGGTCAGGTTTGGTATTCCATCCATCCATCCATCCATCCATCCATCCATCCATCCATCCACTCATCCATCCATCCGTCCGTTCATCCATCCATCCATCCATCCATCCATCCATCCGTCCGTCCGTCCGTCCGTCCGTCCGTCCGTCCGTCCGTCCGTCCATCCATCCATCCATCCATCCATCCATCCATCCATCCACTCATCCATCCATCCGTCCGTTCATCCATCCATCCATCCATCCATCCATCCATCCATCCATCCATCCATCATCTTCTACCTAATTATTTTTAAACTTCTGTAGCTTTACAATATATTTTAATGAGAAGGGCCAATTCACACTCATTTTTTTTATTGTTGTTTTTGTTAAAATTTTTAGGCTGTGCTTGCTTATTTTTATTGGAGCTTTAGAATCAGCCTGACTTCTTCTAAGAACACCTATTGCATTACATTTATAGTTTAGTTCAGATAAGACATCTTTCGGGTAAACAGGGTATCTTTCCATTTGCTTAAATCATCTCTTATTCTCCTCAGTAGCATTAAAAAGTTTTATTTGTACACATTTGGCACATGTCTTGATATATTTATTCCCATTGTAGACGAAATATTTTTAGTTACATTTTTCTATCTGACGTCTGTTTGTAGATGGAAGGCTATTAGAAGCAGTATCTTTGTGTTCCATCACCTTAATGAATTTCCTTATTGTTTTAATACTTTTTCATTTGCTTTTGTGTTTTATAGTATATAATCACATCACCTGCCTATAGTGATAGTTTTAACCCCTCATTCCAATTTTCGTGTTCACTCCAGTCTCTCTTCTATTTGGTCCGTGCACTACCTCCTTTGGCATCATCTGCTACTACAGATGAAGGTTAGGTGGGTTACAAAGATGCTTCTGTTTGCAATACTCTTGCCAGTATTCAAAGGCTTGCTGGCTTTATCCTTTAGGGTACGTCTGCTCCGGAGTGTCAGTTTTGGAGATGTGTTTCTGCTCGCTTTGTCACAATCTCCAGGCTGGTCACAGCCACCTTCTCTTAGCTCTTCCTGAACTCCTGCTGCAATGCACTTGGCTAGCCCTACATCACATGTTGTCATTCATGGAGACAGAATCTCCTGGCTTTGCGGAAAATGGAGTGTGTGCTTTCACTCTTGTTTTTCTGTTTAGAATTTTCAAGAGGAAAATAAGAAGGGCTTTCTTTCTGATGACATTTTGAAAATTAAAGTGGGCCATGCTGTTTTTTCCTGCTCCAGAGTTTATAGCAGACTGCTGCCATAGGTCTTCTTTCCAGGTTAGCCTGTGGAACAGCTGTTTTACAAATCAATACAACACAGGGAGGCGGAGTCAGAAGAAAAGCAATCGAGTGCTGAATTCTAAGTCTCTAGGAGTGTCAAGAGACAGTTGGCTACAATGATTAGGTAACATACCTGAGGTTTTTGACAATGGAGTAGAGAAAAGGGCAAACATATACATTGTCACCATTCACAAGGTCCCAGAGAAGTTTCTCTAGGATGAAAAATCATAGACCCTTAAGAAAAAGATTGATTTAATTCTGGGAGGATAGTAATGTTAGGTTAAGTTAAAAAGAGACCATAACAGCTGAGTCCAGAGAGAAAATATTGGAACACTTGTATCTTGTTACATATTTTGTAAAAGTCCTCTCAATCTGTAAGTCTTTTATTATTATTATTATTATTAACTAAGAGGCGAGGAGGCAGATACAGACTCCTGCATGCACCCTGACCAGGATCCACCCAGCAAGCCCCCTACCAGGTGATGCTCTGCCCATCTGGGCCACTACTCCATTGCTCAGCAACCAAGCTATTTTAGTGCCTGAGGAAAGGCCATGGAGCCATATTCAGCACCCAGGGCCAACTTTGCTCAAATCATTTGAGCCATGGCTGAGAGAGAAGAAGAAAGAGAGAGATAGAGAGAGAGAAAGAGGTGGAGGGGGAGGGATGGAGAAGCAGATGGCTGCTTATCCTGTGTGCCCTGACTATGAATCAAACTTGGAACATCCACATACTGGTGGCCTCTCTACCACTGAGCCAACTGGCTAAGGCCTCAATCTGTAATTCTTGAGCAATCCTATTATTATTATGAATGATATCACCAACTGAGTGCTCATTAATGTCTGGCCCAGTGCCAAATGTAACCCAAATCCCTATGATGTAGAGCTATTATTATCCCCAGTGAAACTTAGCAAGTTTAACTAACTCTCTTGAGGTCACAGAATCAATAAGTGCCACAGTCAGCACTCAAACTCAGGTCTGCTTGACCAGTATATCTTTTACTTTAATCCCAATGAGTCATCAATGACCTAATTTACACAATCACTTCAATGGAGGTTGCATGCAGTCTAAATCTAAAAGCAACACATCCATATAATCTTATGTGACCTTTCTCAGTTATCTATACCCAGTGAACAACTTATGTGCTAGGAGCGATCTGATAGCCACTTTCAGAATTGCAGTTTTACTGATTTATCTTTGAGGGTAGGGAGGAGGGCAGGGAGACAGAATGCCAATTAATGGCTTCCTAAATACAGTAAGGAGTTATTATTTCTTTTATAAAGCAACAAATCTAATATTAGGCAGTCCAGAGCTAGTGCAACTGGTCCAGCTCTACCTATTTGGAGGAAGAGAAGCTTTCCCGGGGAAGTCTGCTACACGTCATTGAATAGAACTGTGTTTCCACTAAGCTGAGCCACGGGAAGGCTGGGACCTCAAGGTTTCTGACCTCTGTGGAAGAAGTAGACAAGATAGAAGAGGTTGTAACAAGGGTGAAGAGAGCAATCGGTTGGCTCTCCCACATTGCCTGGGAAAACTTAAGAGGTGGAAGAACTTGAATCCTTCCCAACTGTGATCTTGAACAACTTACATGACCTCTCAGAGTCTTCGTTATTCATCTGGAAAAACAGTGCTAAGCACTGCACTAGGCTGGGTGAGAATTTAATGGTCTGATGTTTATAAAATTGCCTAACCCGGTGCCTAGCACATAAACAGCAGTTTTTAAACATTACCACTAGGTTTAATAACATTCTAATCTGTTGAAACTCTTAATTAACTTAGGAGTATCAACCACCCTAGCTAAAAATAAAAGATTCTCCAGGGAAATGTAAGGGGATTTATTATGTCAACACTGAATTACAGTTTTCTCTAGGGAAGCTATTATTCAGTTCACCTACAGATTTCATGATTTATTCAATGTTTCAGCTACTGACTAAACATTTAGCAGGTCCTATACTTCCAAGTTCTTGCTGGAAACATTTAAAGAAAATACACAGAAATTCCTCACACAACATTCCCCAGCTCAAAAGGAAAAAGCTGGCAATAATGTTATTTCAAGTTTCTTCAAGAGAAATGTATTTACATTTCCAGATTCTGTTATTTCTCTACTGTAGACTGAATTACACAGCTCTGCTTCCCCGCTGTGGTAACTGCATTTGGTGATTACAGTGGAGAAATTCCATCTTGGCTTTTGTTTCTCATTTGTCAAACTGATATGAATGCATGTTTATGACTCTGGTCCTGCTTTAGCAAAGTGAGTTTAATAAATTACTAAAGGCATCCAACTGTGATCTTCAAATGTAAATAGTTCCTACCAACAAACAAGTCGGTTGTGAGGGTGGGAGGAGGGGCAGCTTAAGGCTGGCAGGGCACAGAATGTGTTTCCAAATGCAGTAGTCCCTGCTCCCATTTATACGTGGTTTTCCTTTCTGTGGTTTTGGTTACCTTCAATCAAACAAGACCTGAAAGTATTAGATGGAAAATTCCAGAAACGAGCAACTCAGAAATTTTAATTTGCATGCAGTTCTGAGCAGCATGATAGAATCTTATGTCTTCCCTTCTGGGACATGACTCATCCCTTTGTTCTGCGTCTCTACTCTCTGTATACACTGCCCGCCTGTTAGTCACTTGGTAGTCTGTGTTATCACAACTGTGCTGGTATCACACTGCTGATGTTCAAGTACCCCTTATTTATTTAGTAGGGCCCCCAAACAGAGGAGTGGTGATGCTGGCAATTTGGATATGCCAAAGAGAATCCATAAAGTGCTTCCTTTTCTTGAAAAGGTGAAAGCTCTCTACCTAATAAGGTATTTTATCATCTCACATCATCACAAGAAGATGGGTGAGTACAGGACTGTAAGAGATTTTGAGACAGAGAAAGATCAAGAGAGAGAGAGCGATTGTGACATTCATATAATGTTTATTACAGGGCATTATGATAATTGTTCTATTTTATTATTAGTTGTTACTCTCTTACTGTGCCTAATTTATAAGTTAAACTACCATAGTTACGTATGTAGAGGAAAACACATAGCATATATAGGGTAGTCTCTGTGGTTTCGGGCATCCACTGGGGGTCTTGGAACATATCCCTGTGGATAAGAGCAGGCTATTTATACATTACACCTACTAATTCTGTGAAACTGCAAACACACAGAATTTCTTATAGGAGGAACAGACTCTCTGTATGCCACATCTCTCTCCGTTTTACATACCTTGAAGGAGATTGTCTGGGGAGCCTTAAGGCAAGGCACAGTCAATGCATCCCCTGTTTCTAAATTTCCATAATATGGAGTGACTTCTATCTGCTCATCTCAGCAGGAAGTGGTCGAGTCAGATAGTGATGAATACATTTTTAAAGGAAGAACAGTATGGCAGAGTGGTAAAATCACTCAACTCAGGATTGAAAGGCTTGGGTTCAGTCTCTGTCCTTGCCATTTCCTGTGTCACTAGGGCCGACGCTGTTGTATGCTTTACCCAAAAGGTGTCTCAACACCCTTCTCTCTCACCACCTGTATAAAGGTTGGACAGCAAAACACCCACTTAGTATTACAGCTAAGAACTTCCATGTGACGTAGTTCTGGCAAGTGAGACATAAGCAGAAGTCTGAAAGCCAGAGGATGCCTAAGAAAGTTTAACCTTCAAGAGAAAAGGAAACAGTATGGCTTTTCTTTTCTTCATCTTTTGACCATGGCTGGTCATGATGCCTGAAGCCAAAGCAACCATCTTGTGACCTTGAAGGAAAGCCAAGTGCACAGCAGGAAGGAAACAGATTTGCGAGCTGTCCAACCCCTGTGGCAGCGCTCTGCTTCTAAGCCTCTTGTTAGGAGGACCTCTTGCCTCCACATACAGACAGTAATTAGTTTTCTACTACCTGGAGCCGAAACATTCCCAGCTGACACAGTAACTATGGAAAGTTACTTTATTTTCTCCTCTACAAAATTAAGTTCTCAGTAGCACACCCAGAGACATATATCCTGTGAACTGTGAATAAAATAATGCACAACAAAATGCTTTGTCAATTATAAGGTCGAGAACAAGGGAACCAAGCTTTCAGAAAATGTTTGGTTGCTTTATTTCAACTAATCTGTGTCAACTGTGCTTGGACATATGGTAGTGAAATGGTACCCTGTGTGCAGGGCAGGCTCTTAAACTTCTTTAAATATTTTCATTTTCTTTTGTTCTTTCCTTTTGCCTCAGTTCACCTCCTTCATCCTCCCCCATATATCCATATTTATATTCTCTAGTCTCTTTCTATGCATCACTATGCTGGTCGTTCTTTGTTTTCCTGGGCTGCGTTTCCAAGAGCTTAGGAAATATAAATACAGGGATGGGCAGGTTGTGTAGATAAGTGATGGTCTCAGTCCTATCACCTGGCTCCCTGATCCTGGGGCCAAAAAGGGAGAAGCAGAGTAATCATCAAAGAGAACCATCCTAGGAAGCAGCTTATGAGAGAAATTGCAGTAGGAAGTTTAAGAGTGAAACCAACTCTCCCTAGGGATGTAGAACTATAAAGAAAAGGAGAGAGAAAGAAAAGAAAGAAGAAAAGAAAGAAAAGCATGCAATCTTTACTGAGTGTCTGGTAGGTGTCAGGCTGCCACTGTGCCAGGCCAGCTTGAAGTATGACCTTTGCTGTGGCACTGGATCCCAGGTGTGGAAGGACCCCATGCTTGGCTTAATGCTGTGCTGTTGCCATCTTGAAATCATGAATGATGTTTGAACAAGAAACCCTGCATTTTCATTTTGTACTGGGCCCTGCGAAATTAGCTAGCCTCTTTTGACTGTGGTGTTTGTGTCATTTTGACCCATAACTTCCTTCTGAAGGAGATACTGTAACACCACCCAGGTGAAGAAACTGAGGCACAAGGTACTGAATGAAGAAGGTTGCTCGAGATCACACCCAGTGAGTAAGGGGCAGAGTGGGAATTCAAACACAAGTTGCTACAGCTCCAAGGTCATTCCAGCTCCAAGGTCGTTCTTCTGTAAGGCTGAATTCCCTCAGCGGGGATGGCTAAACTCTGCAAATGTCAGGGTAGCAGGAATGTGAGGCTCCATAAAAAGCAAAATCTCCAAAGCCAAAGAATATGTGCATAGAACTGATCTTCGAGTTCAGTTGGGTTCCTCTGCTTCGTAAGGGAGGAGGTCACTGGGGGGGGGGGGTTCGAGGAAACATCCCAAATGCTTGCTCTGCCATCTACAGAGTGCTATTATGTGCCAGGGTCTCTTCTGAGCCCTTTGACGTTCAATCCTCATAATCATCTCTTGGCCATCAGAGTGTAATTTATCACCCTACCTGGACACATGAGGAAATGCTGTCTAAACATTTAGAATTTTGTAAACATGTTCCCATCTGTGCTTTGCTTTACCCATGCCACCATGTGTAGGTCAGTGGAAGCAGGTATTATTAGCTTCATGTGACAAATTAATTAATTCCCAGAAATGGTTAGACAATTGCACAAAGAAACATATTCAGTTAGTGGGCAGAGCTAAAACTGAGACCTAGCCCTTTCATCTTCCACAGATTCCCCTCCCACTAAAACCCGGGAAGCCCAAAAGGCAAAAAACCCAAAAAGCACAAAACCTTAATTGGCGGCTTGATAACTTTCTTCACTAATGTTTCTTGGCAAAACGATGAATGATAATAGAACGCAGGAGGATTTATTCCAGAGTTTTTTAAGGGGTGCATTTGTCTCAAAGCTATGGAACAATATTTGCGGGGAAAATGAGGGCTGAGGGCCAAAAAGCTATCACCCAAACAAAGCAAGTCTATAATCTCATATAGCAGTTTACTACTGAACACCAACAGGCACCCCCTAGGGAAACTCTGCAGGGGCCATCCCTGCACACGCAGGCAGCACGGGCAAACTGGACCCATACCTCCAGGCTGTCCCCAGGAGCCAGTGCCCTTGTATGGGCATCACATGGTACCCAAGAACAGTTGCTTCTTTTTTCAATTACTGGAAATCCTAGGGCTGGAGTTTTCTGCTGGGACCTCTTCAGAATGCTGCCTAAAGAAAATGAAGAAATCGATCTTGACCCTTGTAAGCTTTTGATTTAGCAAGGGAACTGAGAGCAGAACTCTTTGCAGTTTCCTACTGCATCGCCGAAGGTCATTCTTCCTTTTCCCATCAGAAGCAATGACTTTCCTTACCACAGGCTCTAAAACCAAAGCACATTTTCATACGCAAACTAACTGTGCGTATCAACGACTGTAATAAAGCCCAACAGTGGGCTTTTGGAGGGACAATGAGAGGACCACTTGGAAGACGGGGCACGTTCCAGAGACGCTTTTCACCACCGTCCTTAGAAACAAAGAGGAAGAGGAAAGAGACAAACCACATAAACAAAACACGGGAAACTGCCGGATCACCAGGAAATGTCTATCCTGGGCTTGCCCAGAATAAGTTTATGCCAGATTCATTTGAGTGAGAAAAATGGAACAGCTACAATAATATTTTCTCCTCTATTAAAAAAAAAAAAAAAAAGCTCTCTTGACCTTCAGGAGCAGGATTATCCCACTTTGATGTGAGTGCATTAAACATTAACAATCTTACCATGTTAGTCTCTCCCAGACCAAAGCTCATTAGCATTTAGTCTTGACATTGGTTCTTGCTGGTGAATTATTTAAAAAATGTAATAGTCTCAGATTGTGTGATAAAAGTCACATAGCCACATAATGGAGATTATTAAAGGCCTTTGAAGATGTGAAATAAGCAGGAAGTAGTACATGAAGCTCTTAGTCTCTCTTTTGCTTTTATTAAAACATTTTTTGAAGCGAAGGTCTGTTCCTTTTGTGATAAACTTCTGAGCAAGGCTCGGAACATGTTACATGCATATCCCTTGTGGGACATCAGGTAAAGAGTTGGGCTTCCCCTCCCCCCACAGTGGTTAGCTAAAATGAGCACACAGGTCACTCCCTTACTTACTAGGATACTTCTAAGACAAGCTGGTTAGGTGCCTGGGACACAGCAGGGTCCTATTTCCATATTCCATCAAACAAAATATCTGTTTTAATTTCTGGAAACGGGGAAGTAGACATCTGATTGTTTCCTTCTAAAATTACCCAGGCCCCTGTAAATTCTGAATTCTTTAATATGAAATCTGACCATGGTGGGAGGAGCCAGTCAGAAGAATCCCTGAAGGGTCTAGTTGCTAACATTCCCTGAAGCAGCCCAAGCAGCCCGTGTCTTGCAAAGCTCAGGGGAGGGTAACTGTGGACACAGGGAAGAAGCTGGTGTGTGTAAATTATGCATACAGCTGTAAAGGTGGACATGTCCCGTGTCATGGCCCCAGGTCTCTCTGTGGAATCCTCAAGAAGAGGATTTGCTTCAGAAAGGGTACTCTGTGGAAATGATTCACTCCCTTGCATCTTGTCAAAACTTGGTAGAATAAGAAGGTGGGAGGACAGTCGTAATTTCTCTTTCTCCGCCCCTTGTCCCTCTAAGCTAACAATACACATCAGCCTCCTTCGTCCGGACTGAGAAGTAGTAGAAGGCAGAGAAAGCCATGCTCAGGAAGGAACAGCTGATGTTTGGGAGTGAAGGTCAAGAGCCCAGGAATCAGCCCACTCCAGAAAGATCAAGCTCAGTATTTCATCCCCAGGGGTGGTCTCTGAAAATGAACAGTGTAACCTTTGGCTTCCTGCAGAACAGAGGAGAGAAAGGAACCCTCCGTAGTACTGGCTGCCGCCACCACTGCAGGTCCATCTCCGGTACCAGGCGTCCCCTCCGGCAGCCAGGAAGAGAAAAGAGCCCAGCCTCCGGGGGCAGCAGTCCTGGCCCCCCCACTAGACCCTGCACCTGTCTCTGCTCAGCAGTGCACAGTGGCTTCGGGAACACTGGGGCAGAGAAGGTGCTGGAGGGTCATCAATAATGGATGACCAATGTGCCGTGAAGAACCAGCCGAGAGGAGGGAACAAGGAGGCAGAATGAGAAACACTGACCTCTCAGAGCACAGACACAGGCGTTCGTGTACCAATGTGTGTGTGTGTGTGTGTGTGTGGGGTAGGAATGACAGTGCCAGAAAATTAAGGCTGGGACAACCTGACAGTCCCAATATCCAGGCAATGTCTCCAATTACCAAGCTGTTCTTTGAGTTAAACACTGATAATATAATGGTGGCCAATCATAGAAAAGACGATACAGGTGGCTCTCTTCTGCACAGACGATGGCCAGAGATTTAAGGGAATGGTCTGTTGCCATCATCACCAGTGATTTTTCTTCAACAGGGCATATAGTTCAAGAGGACTTGCTGCTGCTCTCTGTGCATGTGTTCCTTCAAGTGCATGAATTAATAATAAAACAATATTTACCCAGTAACCAACCTAAAGTTCACTATACTGCATGAGGACCAGGTTAAGGGAACTTTTCTAAACCAAGGGCAAACATGCAAGCTGCCAACTTCAATTATATTGAAAGACTAGAAAGGCCATTAAGTCATCTCCCGTTGGGACACAAATGTTTTCCCTTGTTCACTATCCATTTAGTCATTCATTCATTGAACAGACATTTATAAAGAGCCAAATACGAGCCAGCTAGTGTGCTAGGTTTTAGGGGCCAAATCGAGGTTGTCGGCCTTGATAGACTTTTTGCCTATAATGCCTTATAGCCTAAGGAGTCAAGAAATCTGAGTTCTCACCTCCATTTCCCTGTGCCTACTCTCACTCTGGCCTCTGCAGATGTTGATAGGGAGGTACCAGCCAGCTGATGACAGGTCCTCCTTCCGCCCCGAAAACAGCTTGAGCTCCATATAAGTGACTTTCTGTCGACTTGTAAAGGCTGTATGGATGAATCTCTGGGGTGAAGGGACTGAGTGAGAGTAAACACATAACACAATACATGGAGAAGCTAAAAATAGAAACTTAAAATCAAGAGGCCATTCCACACCAGATAAAACCAATCGCCCATCTCAAAGAAACCAAGCACTAACACTAAGGTTACTCACTCTATCATCCCTATGGAGAGAGGCTTTTTAGAGACCAGACGCTGAGGTTAAATGCAAAAGGTTAAATGAAATGACTTGAAGACTGATATCATTTTGTCTGCATTGAAATGATCAGGGTTCAAATGTTCCAACCTCTCCAGCTGCAGGTGACACTTTCCTTTCTGTTTTGTTCCTTCTATAACAATTTAAAGGTCAATATTGCACTCTCTTTTTAGATAGTACTGAATATGAATATGTGCACTTTTTTTGCTGGATTTATATATTACTCATGGCTAAGTGCTCTACATAAGAATCTCATTGAACCAGAGGTTGACCCTCATCTCAGTCCAGGAAAATCAAGTCCCCCTCTCTCCAACACGGGGTTGGGACAACAGGCAATAGACTAGGTGGGTGGTTGGAGGTGAGAGGGCCAATGCCTTTGAGCCACGGTGGGGATGGACCATGTTTGAGTAGAAGTGGGTGAGAAAATAAAGGAATGAAATGAGGCAAGAATGAGGGGGAACATATGTGGTTTCACGAGAGGGAACAGACGCCACCTCCTATGTCACATAGCCTGCTGTGTCTTATCGTCTGTCCTCTCCTTTCTTTTTAGACCTTCCCTTGACTTGGGGGAATGAATGGGTTTCTGTTCCTTGCAGTCAAATGGTCCTTGGAGTAATTGTGTCTAAAAAAAGATATAGTGAGACCTTTCTTTTGAAAACAAAGCCCGCCAATAAAAGCAAAGCACTCGGCACTACTGTACTCAGGTGGCACCGTTTGCAAATCAAGTGCGATGCTTAATTTTATGGGTCAAGTTGACTGGGCCATGAAGTGCCCAGCAATTTGGTCAGACATTATTCTGTGTAACCTTTGAATCAGTAGATTGAATAAAGCAGATCATTTTCTCTAATGTAGGTGGGCCTCATCCAATCAGTGGAAGGCCTGAATAGAACAAAAAGCCTGACCCTCTTATGCGTGAGAGGAAATATTTCCTGCTTTCAGACTCAAAACAAAACATTGGCTCATCCGAGGTCTTGCGCCTGCTGGCCTTCAGACTATAACTGAAAGATGCACCAGCTCTCCTGGTCCTCAGGCTTTTGGACTTGATGGGAGCTACACAGTTGGTTCTCCTGCGTCTTCTGCTTGCTGACTCACACTGCAGATCTTGGGACGAGCCAGCCTCTATAACTGTGTGAGCCAATTCCTTATAATAAATCTCTGTTTGTTTATACACATTCTATTGGTTCTGTGTCTCTGGAGAACCCTAATACATTAGGCAAGGTGCTCCTTCTGGTTCGACACAGCCTCGGAGCAGGTAGTAACTTTGTGCAAATTGCAACAAGAGCCCCTTGTGGTAAGAGGCGGGGAGAAGCAGAGGATGGGTTGGATTTCCAGTCTGACTTTCCCTCTTGCCCCAGCACCGCCATGCAGGGACCAGCCTGCATGTCTGCAGGCCTGCAACAGCTGAGCCCAAGGCTGCAAACAGGGGCCTGTGGGCCACATCCTGCCTGCTACCTGTTTCTCTAGGTAAGTTGACTGGAACACAGCCACGCCCACCTGTGTACTATTATCTGTGACTGCTTTTGCACAAGCAGAGTTGAGAGTAGCTGCAACAAAGACCATATGGCTCACAAACTGAAAATATTTATCTGGCCTTTCATGAGAAAAGTTCACTAACCCTTGGCTGAGCCCATGTCTGATACTCATTTTCTTTAGATCCATACTCCTAAGTAATGACAGGAACCTGCCACTTGGCACAGAATATACAACTCAAGTGTTGGAACCGACTGAGTGCTTGGGCCACTTGGTTAACATTTGCTTACAAACACAATGCAGTGCTGGGATCCTCCCCTCACGCCCTGAAAAAGATTGAGCAGTGTGCTCTCAAGAAGGGTAAATCAGGTCTACCGATGAGAATATGTGTGGTTCTGCTTCTATTTAAAGGACGGTGGGTGAGGAGCAAACACAAGCAAAGCTCTAGCCCAGCAGAAGAAACTGGCAAAGCCTCACCCCGATCACAGTCTGAGGAACACCGTGCACCAGTTCTCAGTGTTTGGAAAATAGACCTCATCTGTAGCTTTACTCTTTTTCTGTGCTGCCTTAGTAATCTTCAACATACAGAGGGATCATGCACAATAACAGAGGACAGAAACATAGTATTTCTGAATTTGTTATATGGTCATGGCTTAGAATGAGCCAAAATAGATGGTGGGCGGGTAGGTTCTGATGGGAATATCTAGAAAACACCTGTTTGATGTGACTATGGACCTGCTTTTGTTTAGAGTTTCTTTAAGAGGGATGAAAGAAATAATAAGCCCAAAGAAACTCTTTCTTTGTGGGGGCGGGGAGAAAGAATGAGTTGAAGTGGGATGAAATTTGACAGATGCTGAATAACCACAATAAAAATATCACCCGAGAAAAACCACTATGCTCCAAGAACAGAGAGAAAGAGCATTTCATGCGAGACTAAGAGCTGCCAGCACAGTGGCGTGTTCAGGAGACGCCACAATATCCTCAGTCCATTAGCTTGGTCAGGGTTTCGTATCAACTCTAGCAGGACAACAGGGGTGTGTGTCTTTCTCCCCAGTTCAGGAGGTGATGACACTCAAATCCTAGTGGACTTTTGCAAAGTAATCTCTTACTTTGAGAGTCCCTCCCTCCCGTGAAATGGGATGGTTCACTTTTATGCTCCTAAGTAGCTAATCAGTAATAGATTGCTTTGGTAACATTATACGGAGTGAAATAAGTAAAACAGAAAAAAACTGAGAACAGCATGATTTCATACATAGGTGGGACATAAAAGTGAGACTATGAGACATGGACAAGAGTGTGGTGGTTACGGGGTGGGGGGAGGGAGAAGAGGCTGGGATAGGGAGGAGGGGAGGGGCACAGGGAAAACCAGATAGAAGGTGACAGAGGACAATTTGACTTTGGGTGATGGGTATGCAACATAATTGAATGATAAGATAACCTGGAGATGTTTTCTTTGAACATATGTACCCTGATTTATTGGTGTCACCCCATTAAAATTAATATAAAAAAAAAGAATGCTTTGGGTTCAGACCATCCTGCAGAAGGAATTCCTAAACAAGAGGTGGATGGAAGCAAGCAAGGTCTGAGAGCCTTGTAGTTTTGCAAATGGGCTGTAGAGGGCACTGTTAAAACAGTATGATGAGGAAAATAAAAGCAAATTGAATGTGTGTTTGCGGGGGGGGGGGGGGGGGGGCGAGAAAGGTTTGTTTTAATACCGGCACCAACTCCTTTCCCTCTAGTCTGCAGCTCTGAATAATTCTTATATGGGGTTCCTCAGCCATTTTAATTCCACTTTCTTTGCCTAGGCTCAGGCTTCGTTCCGTCTGCTTGGCTCTTCCCGGCAGTGGGGCATGTAGCTGTCACCCGTCCTCTGTGTGCGTGGTTGGGGAAAGTGAAGTGTTATGACATCTGAGATACAGATTCCAGCCACTGTGCCAGAGGAGAGGGGAGCAGGGCAGACGACAGGCAGTCAGAGGTGACCAGACAGAGGTGTCAAATCTGGGCTTGTGACTCGAATATAAATTTCCCAAATACAAGACTCGAATCCCTGGTAGGGATTAACTTAATTCTGTGCTGTCAAGAAAAGTCAATAAATGGGAGAAAGCAGGATCTGCCTCTCATGGTGCCAGGACCTCCACGCATAGCTTCTTCTGCTCAGCACGGTCTGAATTATGCTGCTCTGTCGTGTGGGTTCAGTCAAGTTGTGTTGCTCATGCTCCTTAGATTTGTTCCTTCGGAATGTGCAACATAACACCAGATTAAAAAAAAAACCACATCACCTTGACATATATAAACACACACACATACCAGTGTTTGTGTGTATGTGTGTACAGCTAGACATTCATGTACAACTATATCAGGGTTAGCAATAGAATGCATTTTGGGGCCTTAGATGAAAATCATAGAAAAATGATCAGCACTGGCCCTGACCAGATGGCTCAGCAATAGAGTGTTGGCCTAGTGTGTGGAAATCTCAGGTCCGATTCCTGGTCAGGAACATAGGAGAGGTGACCATCAGCCTCTCCAACCCTCCCCCTTCTCTCTCTCTCTCTCTTCTCTCTCTCTGTCTTCCCCTTCCACAGCCAGGACTCGAATTATTCAAGCAAGTTGGCCCCAGGCACTGAGGATGGCTCCATGGCCTCACCTCAAGCACTAAAATAGCTCAGATGCTGAGCAACAGAGCAGTGGCCCCAGATGGGCAGAGCATCACTTTGTATGGGGCTTGCCAGGTGGATCCTGGTTGGGGCGCATGTAGGAATCTGTCTGTCTGTCTCCCTGCCTCTCATTTAATGGAAGGAAGGAAAGAAGGAAGGAAGGAAGGAAGGAAGGAAGGAAGGAAGGAAGGAAGGAAGGAAGGAAGATCAGTTCGCAAACTTAAAAAAAAAAAGCATCTGCTCTTTCTTTTAGTGACTTTCCGATTATCTGCCTTACTTGGCCCTGTCCCGTCATGCACTCCACAACTAGTACTGATGAGCTCAGCACTGACTTTTGCTTTTTCAAACCTGCAACTGTGAAGTGACAAGGGCGCTAAAAGAAATTCTTTCTTAGAACGAGATTTCAGTCAGCCTCACCCGTCACATCTTCGGAGAAGCTAATCTGCTCACCTTTCCCGTGGTATCTTTCTAGCTCATCAGAAAGTTTGGCCTGCTGTTCTCAATTCAACAAATGCTTTTCAACACTGGGTTTGTGCAAAGAAGTCTAATAGATATTGAAATTCAGTGGGGAGAAAAGATGTACATACTCATACACAACTGAAAAAACGCATGCTGGGTTGCAGGTATAAGAGGAGTCCTTTAGAAGCATTATAACAAGAACAATGAACTAATCCCAGGGAGAGAAGGATATGGATTTGAACACAGCCATGAATAAAATTTTCTAAGGTGAGGAAGAGAGAAAAAGCAGTTCGGATTAAACGATGGTCTGGGAACAGGGCAGAGACAAGCAACTGTGCCCTGAGGCTTGCCTACTAAACTTGTGGCAAGATATGGGAGATTGGCACAGGAAGGTTACAGAGGAATGCCTTGCCAAGGGCTTGAGCTTAATAATAGAAGAAATGAGAAGTTAAAAAATTGGACCTGGGAGATGAATTGAAAGAATGTGGCCCTGGGTTGGCCAGGGCAGATGGGGAGGGGGAGTGTGAGCTGGAGCACAGGCAGGGGTGAGGACGGGGTTGAGAGGCCTTATGGTCATCTGGGAGAGCAGAGAGTGGAGGAAAAGTCACACAACTGCACCTCCATATCTTGTTCCTTGAGATGCTGGCTTCCTAGAGTCTTCAGAATGAAGGAACCTTCTGCATTGGAAACATGCCAGGTGCAAATCCTCCGCCCCTTGCACGTGTTTAGTGGGGCAGGCGATGAACTAGCGTGAGGATGCGGGACGATAGGTGCAAACCTAACGTTTCCACTAAGACCCTCGATGAGGACCGAGGGCCAAATGAGCATAGTTTCTCCCACTCCATGCCTGGTTTCCCTTGCTTCTGCAGCAACAGAAGCGACACTGATGTATCAGCACATCAGCCCTCAAAGGTGTCAACTGGAATGGAGTTTCCTCTGAGTCTAAGAACTTTTTAAAGTCTGAGACTCAAAGGTATTTACTGAGCAAGGGTCAGTTCCAAGGGGCTTCCAAAATCCCTTAACCCGTAGCTGTAGAAAGGAATGGAGTTGGGGGAATAAGGGGGGCCTGCGGGAGGTCTGAAGCCAATGCAGGCATTGGGGAATTGTTGGGAATGGGGAGGGCAGAACAGAGCTGCCTGAAAATCCAGTGGCCCGATGAAGGTGAGGGAGGAGTGGCCAGGGAGGGGATGTGGCAACGATGTTGTCTTCCTGAGAATGAACCCAGTGGGCGAACAGGGTGCCTGTGATATGCTGTGCATAACCCTTGAGTCAGAGATCAGTCCAAATTTAGCCTTTAGGCTGCTGCCAAATTCTTTACAAGGAGTCACTTCCTTCTTTCCTCATTTTAAGGGAGATGTATCTTCCTCCGATTTCTCCATTCCCCCCCTTTTTTTATTTGCGATTTCCCACACCGAGATGAAAAGTTCATTTCTTTTGGAACAAAAAGTTCCATTTAGCTTGATGGTGAAGAATAAACGCATTTCAATGCCAGTTTTCTTCGTTCTTAATGTTTTTGGTATTTAATCTGAGGAGTGGCAGGAAAAAACAACAGTTCTGACAAGAAGCAACCAAGAACTTTCGGCAAATCCATTAATTAGGGTCATGTTTCACTTCTCATCATCAACTAAACATCTGCCTAAATAGGTTTCCCCAGCATATAGAGCCATAACCATCTGTCCGCATGAGGCAATGTACCCTACTTAACTTTTAGAAGTATGTGAGAACAGCAGGCTTTTGTGTCGGAAGGGGACTTTGGCTGCACAGAGTACTGGACATGGATTCAGAAGACATGGGTTGTCTCATCTTTGACACCTGGTGACAGACAGGTCTCAGGCGAGTGGCCTCTGCTTCAGTATCTGTAAAAGGGAACTGGTAACTATTTCCCAGGATGCAAGTGAGTATGCAACTTCTATGACATTAGGCATTGAGAAATTAAACAATAATTTCCTGAGGAACGTCTGCTAAGGGTAGGGGTGCGTAACACTACTTAGCTGTGTTGTCCAGGGTATGACATTCGTGCTTCTGTGGAATGGGCAAGTCATCGACACGGGGGGTTCTAAGCAATAAAGGACTCATCCTGACAAGTTAACAACATCACCACAACAGATAGGGGGTGGGGGGCAGGAGAGAGAGAGAGAGAGAATGCTAAGCCCATAGGAGCACATGGGAGCCAAAGAAAAGGGGGAGGGAGGAGAGAACATGATTCAGGTTAAGAAATCTGGCCTCAGCCACCACTTTTCAGATCATGTGAGTAGAGGCCAACCACTAGACAGTAAGAGACACAAAAACGAAGCCCAATTCCTTGGTATAGAGAGTTTAAAGACTGGTGTGAGAAAACACTGTATAACCCTTTCGAGTTTATTACATATACATCAGTTAGAACCCTCACTTCAAAATGGGGGTTAAATTACTCAGAAGAGCCCTTTGCCATCTTCATAGCATCACAACTTTAAGGACTCCCCTAGATTTGGCATTTATAAATACCTAGGCCAAGTGACCCTCACCTAAGTCTTGGAATCAACATTCAGGTACCCAGAGTGAGACAAGCCAGGGAACCTTTAAAAAGTCTGTCTTAGCTACTCATTTACTGATGGGCACTTGGGTTGCTCCTGTATCTTGGTTATTGTAAAGAATGCTGCAATGAACATAAGCTTGTATGGACCTTTTTGAATTAATGCTTTGAATTTCTTTGAATATATACCCAGAAGTGGGATTGCTGGGTCATAAGGTAGCATGGGTTTGGGCAGAGCAGGTGGCCGTTGCTACCTGTGTTCCATTTTCCAACCCCTCTCCTCGTGGCATGCTACAGACGTGGCAGTCCCAACTCTGATAGAACCATATATTAAGGGCGTTTCAAATGGTTTAAGGAACACTGTTACCTGGAAATGGTAACACATTACTATCTGTCATAAATCGATGCTGACTACTGTCACCTAGTTATCAAGCCGTGGAAAGTGCTGTGTGAAGGTTAAGCTTGTCTAATGGAGGGAGCACAACGGAACCATCCTGCTATCCCGTCCATCTCTCACGGATGCCAAGACTCAAAGGTCCGCACCACAGCCAGGATCCTAGCAGTTCTTTACTCTTACTGATGTTCCAGAAGGTCCTCATTTTTTGTCATTTGGCCCATTTCAAGTCTGAAATGCCTGAGTGATCCAGGGCACAATAACCTTCAATTTTTAAAAATTGATTGATCTTAGAGAGACAGAGAGAAGAAGGGGCAGGGGGAGAGAGAGAGAGATTCATTTGTTGTTCCACTTAGTTGTGCATCCATTGGTCGCATCCCATGTGTGCCCTGACTGGGAATCGAACCTGCAACCTTGGTGTTTTGGGATGACACTCTAACCAACTGAGCTAACCAACCAGGGCGGGGGCACAATAATTTTTTAAAAGAGAGAAACATCTGGAAGTGCCCTATAAGTGATGATTCCTTTATAATGGCCATAGTGACATTAAAAACAAAACAAAATACAAATAAGATAATTTCAGTCCTGCTTAAAATCTTCCAACTGCTTCTCCTGTATTTTGGATAAAATTCAAATCCCTCCCTGTGGGCTACAAGCACTGAAGAATTTGGTTCTTCTCCACCTTTCCAGATGCAGGCTTTACATTGTCTCACTCACCAACTTCCAGACACTCTTCTTCCTATTCCTTTTTAAACATTTTTTTATTCATTGATTTTAGTGATAGAGGAAGCGGGGCAGAGAGAGATAGAGAGACACAGAGAGAATGGGAGAGAGAGATGGCAACATCAATCTGTTCCTATATGTGCCCTGACCGGGGATAGAACTGGCAACCTCTGAGCTTCAGGCTGATGCTATAACCTAAGCATACCAAGCTCATTCTGTTGCTCCAGGGCCTTTGCACTTGCAGTCCCTCTCCTACAATGGGCTTCCTGCAGAGTTTTGCAGATCTACCTGCTCAGGCCCTGTCTCAAAGTCACCTCCTCACAGAGGCCTTGTCCAACTAACCTGAAAAAGAGGCCCCCTCCTCCTCTAGTCCCTCGATCCCACCACCCTCTTATTTTCTTTATTGCAATTCTGCTCTAGTAGTAGACACCCAATACTATTTGAATTCATAAAATAAATGAGCTCCCAGTGGTTTCTCTTGCCTTAAGAATCTTATTTTACTTCACTTTTTAGCTTGCTACATATGCCTTACTCTGCATTAATATAGCAGTAACTAACTCTGTATTCATAGCAACCAAGAACTTTCAGCAAATCTATTAATTAGGGTCATGTTTATCATTCTTGTCATCAACTAAACATCTGCCTCAATAGGTTTTTCAGTATAAAAAACTCATTACCATCTGTCCACATGAGATAATGTACTCTACTTAAGTTTTATGAGTATGTGAGAACTGCAGATTTTTATTTCCTTTTGGAAGAGGGCTTTGGCTGCATAAGGAGAGTTGGACGTGGAGACAGAAGATCTGGGCTCAGTCTCATCTTTGACACCTAGCAGCAGAGAGGTCTCAAGCAAGTGGCCTTTGGTTCAACCTCTCTAAATGGGAACTGGTAACTACTCCCCAGGACGCAAGCAAATGTGCAACTTCTATGATACTGGACATTGAGAGACTAAACAATCAATTATTTATTAATTTGTTTTGATCTGTCTCTTTTTACTACACTGGAAGCTTTATGAGAGCAAGGACATAGTGTCTCTCTTTATAACTGTGTCCCCAGTGCAGGGAAGAGTGTCTGGCAGATAGGTGGTGCCAACGATATGTGTTGAGTAACTAACTACATTAGCAGTTGGTTGTCACAGTTGTTCTGGAAGATAAATACATCCTCTTCACTTGACATGTGGAGAGCCTGGCCAATATGGCCAGTCTGAGTCTTGATGACTGCAACATGCGCATCCTTTGTACCATGATGCGATGGTTAATTTTATGGGTCAACTTGACTGAGCCATGGGGTGCTCAGATGTTTGGTCAAATGTTACTCTGCGCATTGCTGTAAGGGTGTTCTTGGATGAGTTCACCATGGAAAGCAAGAGACGGCATAAAGCAGATTGTTCTCCTGGATGTGGGTTAGCCTCATCCTATCAGTTGAAGTTCTGAACAGAACAAAATGCTGACCATCCCCTGAATAAGAGAGAATTCCTCCTGCCTGACTGCCATTGAACTGGGACATTGTTTTATTTTTTTCCCTCGCTTTCAGACTTGAACTAAAAAATTGGCTGTTTTGGGGTCTCCAGCCTACTGACCATTTGATGGGAACTGTGCCATTGGCTCTCTTCGATGTGCAGCTTGCTGACTGACTCTGTGACTCTTGGAGGTTGTCAGCCCCCATAACTGCATGAGCAAATTTTGTATACCCCCCCAAACACACACCTTTCTTTCTTCCTCTCTCTCACTGTGTGTCCTACTGGTTCTGTTCTGAGGAGAACCCAGACCAGTCTAATACATATGAATGAGATGGAGAGAATCAGGAGCTTTAATCTCCAGATACTACATATACAGCCTGTTTCAGGGGTCATTTGTGCTGTTTCCTTTGCCTTGCAGAGTTTTAATTCTAAAAGAGTGTCATTTGGTTCCTGTCTCCACTCTCCATTGTAACAGAAACACACTCATCTACTCTGGTGTTCGCTGTAATGTTTTAACCCTCCAGTTCTGAATTTATCCACTGCCTTCAGGATATGTTTTTTGCCCTCAAAAAACATAAGATCCTTTCCTTTATGGGCCTTGGATCAGGGTAATATCTGCAGTGTTCAGGATGGGAGGGCAAAGGAGAGAGTGCTGACTTCCCAAACCCTTCCTCAAATAATTTAGGACAGGAATCATATGTTAACTATTTTAAGGGGCACCAAATACATCTCTCAGGGGCACTTCTAGTAGTATAAAAACATCAGTGAGTCCAGGAAAGAAATGTAGCTAGTTCCCACCGGTTTTCTCTTGCCCCAAGAATTTTGTTTGATCCCTCACTTGGTAGCTTGCTACATAAAGATGCCCCACTCTGCGTCAATACACGCTGACCACTCTGTTCCCCACCTTCTCTATTTTATACTCCTGTACTTACTTTAGGCCCCCACACGCCCATCCTCGCACCTTCCTCACTCTGCACCAATATCCCATCACCGCAGCCCTTCCTTCATTTGTACCCATAGCCAAGGATATAGTTTTTCACCAACAAATGGAAGGCCAAAGGACATAGGTCCATTTCTGGGCCATTCATGGCCTGACTGCCATCTTCCCTGACCCAAGATATATTTCTCTTTAGAGACTGGTGGCTTTGTAGGGTGTCAGTGTGAGTATGCTCAACTACAGACCCCCAAATTCCTTGCTCTTTATCTTTCTGACTAACAGGGACCATGGAAGAACTCCATGTGTGGAATTTAGAGGGCAGAGGGGAAGTAGTAGCTGTACTAGCATGTCCTATGGACCCATCAATGGCACGACAAATCCTCCTCCTGCTTCAAGTCTGACTTCCTCTTTTGCTACTATCCAAGAGTAAATTCTATGCTTTCAAATGGTTCATATACCATTTAAATGTGCCATATACTTTATCTAATCATAGAAGTAGATCCATCATATTCATGGACCCAGAGATTATGCAGGGCAAGATGAAGGGACCCCCTTACAGTTCTGTCTACTCAACTCATGACAACTGGAAATCAACGGGCAAGACTCGCTGCTGTGCCTTGTTCCTGGTACAGGAGGCAGTTAATTGCTTTCATTAACAGGATTCCTCCTCTATTCTTCTTCCACTTATTATTTAGGCAAAAAACATTCAATTTTCCATTAATGATTAGGTAACACAGATTACAGCTTTATAGAAATGACAAATTTCTCTTTTCCTTGAAAAATTTTAATTATTATGCCAATTAGTCACAAAATTAATATTTACTAAAAACATGTTTAGAAAATCAGAATAGTAGAAATAGTAACTGACCCTCCAAGTACAGCTATCACACAAGATACACAAGCATTGTGTTAATTGTAGTATGAAATAAATACAATAATAGACATTGACCTGCCCAGGGTTGATTTATGGTGGTGGCTTCTAGTATTCATTGGTACCAACTTCCATTCTGGTGGTCTAGGGTGTTTTCTGTGAGAAGGAAATGAATGTATGTTTGTTAATTAACTAATGAAGTGGCTAATCCTGAGCAGGAACAAGGTAAACTGCGTTAGTTTCCTGCTGCTGATACACTAAGTCAGCACAAAGTAACTGGCATAAAGTAACACACATTTGTCCTTGTGCAGTTTTGGAGGTCAGAAGTCTAAAATGGGGCTCTGGCTGGTTGGCTCAGTGGTAGAGTATCAGCCCGGTGTGTGGATGTCTCAGGTTCGATTCCTTGTCAGGGTACATAGGAGAAGTGCCCATCTGCTTCTTCACCCCTCCCCCTCTCGCTTCTCTCTCTCTCTCTCTCTCTCTCTCCCTCTCTTCCCCTCATACAGCCATGGCTCAATTGGAGTGAGTTGGCCCTTGATACTGAGGATGAATTCATGGCCTCCATCTCAGGTGCTAAGAAGAGCTTAGTTGCTGAGCAACAGAGCAATACCCCAGATGGGCAGAGCATATCCCCCTAGTTGGCTTGCCGGGTGGATCCTGGTCAGGGTGCATGCAGGAGTCTGTCCCTGCCTCTCCTCCTCTCACTGAATAAAAAAATAAAAGAAAAGAAAAAAGTATAAAATGCCTTCATTTTTTCTGGTGGTTCTAGACAAGAATTCATTTTCTTGCTCTTTTTGGCTTTAGAGGTTGCCTGAATTCTTTGGCTCTTGGCCCCTTCATTCTTCAAAACCAGTAGTAGTATCACTCTGACCTCTTCTCCCATCATTACAGTCCCGTCTCTGACTCTGACACTCCCATCACTCTCTTATTGATTATACTGGACCCATGCAGATAATCTGGGGTAATCTCCCTATTTTAAGATACTTAATTGACACCTGCAAAGTTGATATATACACAGGTTCTGGGCATTTGGTCATGCACATTACTGAGGACCATTATTCTGTCTCCTAAATAAGCCTTGGGCCTGGAGACAAATCCCTGTGGCCTTTGGGTTCACTCTTGGAGGCAAGGGGAGGTCTGGAGTGATACCAGGGGTGGGCATTGAGCTGCCTGAATCATGTGGTCACTAATGGCAGAAAGCAGAATCCCCAAGCCTTGGATGCAGCAATAATGGGCATAGGTTTGAGAGCTCATAGACATGCACCTGAGTGCCAATCACACTGGTGCATGGTGAGATGAATCAGGACTGACCTAAGAGACTCATGTGCAGCATGATCCTCTTTAGTTCAGTGGGGAAAGGTGTTTCTGGGCCCAGTATAGACTGGTGCTAGAGCTGTTCCTAATCCATTGTCTTGGCTACTGCTGGTTTGCCTGGGTGAAATGACCCTCTGGTAGAGTCCTAACTGGGCATGCCATAGGAAGCAATGGCCCCCTTCCTCAGATCTCCAGGAACAGTGTGGACATTACCATCAATTGTCCTAGTCCAATATTAGCACTGTGTTTCGGTGAGGACAGACTGCCTTTCAGTAGCAAATGAATGGTTCTAAATCATCTATACACCTGAGCAGCACATTTTCATATACACACCTGATAAAATTTCACTTCTTGCTGCACATACCAGGGTCAAGAACATCTTTTCTACATCTGCTTAAGCTGAATTAATGATAGCTTTTGCGAATGGATGCAACTCCTGGTGCTTACCGCAACAAATGCTTTCAGGTCTGCCTGCAGCCACCCAAATTTATTTTGAATAACTATGAAGGTGACATTTCCTAGGTGTTGTTTAGGCTGGCTCTGGGGATAAAGGTTACCATGCCAGATTGTCCTGGAGGCATTAGAAGTTGGGAAGTGAAACTAATGCCTTCAAAAGGCAGGGGTGTTTATCAGCTGCTGGGAACCCTATTTTCTCTCACCCCTTATTACTTTAAATGTTAATAGGGTCCTTGCACTATTCAACAGCTTACCAATGCTGGCTGCTCAGTGTCGTTTATTTTCTATGTATACACCACTTGCTGTCTCCGTTATCTATACTCATGCTGGGTTAGCTATTTACCCAATTTAATGTCTCACTGGAAACCTTCCTCTCAGTCGTGATTAAAGGGAAAATACAGTGAGACGTAGAGGTGATCCAGGTACTTGCATATGTAGAGTTCTTTGATTAAAGAGAAAAAGGTTATGAGGGAAGGGGTTGTCTCATGACCCACATACGTATTATTTCTTTTTAGGCTCAGGTTTCTTACCCATAATGCAAGCTTTGAAAGCCTGAGTCAACCTTCTCACATCACTCTAGGACGCTCGCTTTCAATTACATGTGGACCTCATACATCTCCAAGTTGACTTTCTTCAAGATGTGTCTCAACTTTAGAGCTATGATTTTAGCTCTAATTCATCTCATTTGCTGGCTTCACTGTTTTGGCATAATTTCCAATTTGGGAAAGAAAGACTGGGGATGGAAAGTGCGTGTTACAGTCATCAGGGACAGGAGGATGGGGCTGGACCCAGGAGGGAGGAAAACGGGTACAGACACTGAGATGTATAGAGACAACGTGTGGACACTATTCCCAGACCCTGTGGCTGCAATGATGGCAGCGTATTTTTGACAGGCCAGTCCTCCTCCACTTTCAGTACTTTCCCACTGAGGAGTCAAGGAGGGCTGGAGGCTGAAGGGGGGCCTGAGAATATCTAATCCACCGCCTCTGTTCTACAGAGAGCAAAATGGGAGCCCAGAATGGTCCACTGATTCAGCAATTTGCTTACAGAAGAGAACCTAACATCTAAGTCTGTTGATAACGAGGCAAGAGCGTTTCTATATAACATCCTTTTTCCCACCAGTGAGTAATCTCAATTGCATTGGGGATGGTGATATGAGGGCACTCTTGGCAAAGGTCAGGTAACCTTCCTCTGTCTTGAGCTCAGAGCACATATCCCTACCCATGGTTTGAATGAGAGTGTGACAGGAAGAATCATACTCCACCCCTCCATATGTCTACATCCTAATCCTAATCCCTAGCACCTGTGAATATGCTAGGTCACATGGCAAACAAAAATAATGCCGCATATGGATATCAGGTTGTTGATCAGCTATCATTAAAATAGGAAGGTTATTTTAGATTATGCAGGTGAACTCAATGTAATTACAGGAGTCATTAAAGATGGGAGGAGGCAAAAAAGGTCAGTGATGCCATGTGAGAGGGACTGACTCACTGTTGCTGGCTTTGATGAAGGAAGGGGACTACGAGCCACGAGGTACGGGCAGCCTTCAGAAACTGGAAAAGGCAAGAAAACTGATTCTCCTAGAGCTTCTAGAAAGCCCACACCCTGTTAACACCTCGTTCTCAACTCAATGAGACCCATGTCAGACTTCTGACCTTCTGAACTATATACCACAAGAAGTGTGTATTTTTTTAAGGGACCAAGTTTGCAGTAATTTGTTATAACAGCCATAGAAAATACAAAATTGGAATGACTCCACACAAATCCATCACATGTTAAAATGCTGTGCTCTTATGTGGAAGCGGTGGCACCGTCTCTAACCAGCTCCTTTGGACTACTGACCAGTTGTGACCCTGGTCATGTCTATAATGGAAACAAGGGGAATGGGTACAACAGTTCATCACTCTCTCCAAAGCAGAACCTCTCCTGCCCCTGTCCTGTCCAATGCATTGTGGACACCCCCTTCTCTCGTACCTGAAGGGAAGACAGGGACTTTTCAACCACAACTTCCTAATCTATCATCTAGTATAATACTTGGCATGCCGTAGGTGCTCAATAAATGCGTAGCTGAAATACATACCTAAAGAGAACGCCCTATGTCTTCTTGCAGTTCTCAAGGAAATACGTACACAGCACATAAATGAGAGAATAGCATCCCACTTAACCTTTGGTGTACTCTAACTGTTCACTGTGGCTCTAGGAGGGCTGAGGCTGATTAAAGGTGGAAGCCATGGCCTCTGATGTATTATGAAACTAACAATTCATCTTCCCCACCTGCCAGACAACAGAGGAAGATGTATTTGAAGGCCTGGTTGACAGGCAGTGTTGGGAGTCCAAACTCTGGTTGCAACAATGAAACAGCTGATCACAGTAAACGAATTCATTCTCTTTCTCTGAAAGCCTGGCACAAGGCCTACCCCTGGAACAGCTTTTGTTTAAGGCTCAACTATTGCCACCAACCAAGCCAAAATGTGTAGTCATTGTGTGCGTCTGGTCTCATGCTAATAGTGGCGGTGTCCTCGGGTGACACCTGAAAGGCTGGATAGTTGACAATGAACAAACAACGTGTCAGAGTCTGCCAGTTGTCTTCTCTCCCACCCTTCTCGTTGGTGGATGCCGGGATTCTGCCATATCATTTCCTCTCTCTCTATTTTTCTCCCTGCCCTGGAGGACTCCATGTGTTCTGGCTGTCACCCCATTTCATTCTTTTTCATGAACCAGCACCATGGGCACGAGCCTCATTTGAGATGACAACTGACTGTAAGAAAAGTTGCATGGGGCCTGACATCTTGGAAACAAGAGAATTCTGAGTGCAGAGAGGGGAGGGGTGGCACAGGCAACCTCATCGAACTCATCCCTATTCACCAGTTCTCCAATTCTAGCCCCTCTTCCAGGAAAACCCTGAAGATTTCTGCTGCATGGTTCTCTCTGAACAGCATTAACTTTTTTGGGGGTGGGGGCATGTGGATTATGCTGCTACAAATTCTAGCCTATTATTTTTCCTCCTTCCAAACTGTAAAGTTCCTGAGGGCAGGACATATATACCCTTTATATTTTCACCCTCTAATTTCCCTGCAAAGTAGTTTGCACACTAAGGACAAAGATCATATTTGCTGAATTAAATTAAAGCTATATAGCACTTTACTGAGATAAAATGGGGGTGAGGAAGAGCCCAAGTGTGAGCTCTTTTTAATATGTACTTTCTCTATAAAATTAAGGAATTGCTTATTTGGAGGGAAAAAATATTCTGTCCTATTGTAGAACATCAATTATAAAAACATATTAAAATATTATACATTTTTCAAAATCTCATAACACTGGGAAACGATTTTTTTTCATTTTCTTTTGCATGAAGTTTTAGAACTTTTTCTATATATTCCTGCATTGCTGATTCCAAATCTAAAATCCACTTTTTGGTGCATGCTCTAGTTTTTATGCAATTTTAATTTCTTTTTGTTACAGTTAATGGCATGCATTGGTTTTTAAATTAGAGCTAAAGGGCAACGACTCTTGGATTGAACATAACCACAAGGCAATTAATGTTTTACAAACATCACTTTGACATAATTGTAGTTGTTTTTAAATGTAAAAAATTATTATCTGATAAAAACACCCTCTTATTTTGTTTTAAGATTGAATCATGGCTTCTTCAAGTAGGCGTAAATGTAAGAATACTCCTGACACCTTCTATTATATATGTGGCTGTTACACACTTCAACGTCAAAGGCGCAGTATTTCATCATTTGTGACACGTGCATATATTGCTTATTTTCAAGTTCCCCTTGGTGATCAAGACAAGAATTGGGCTCCTCATATTTTGTGTCATCATTGTGAGGAAATGCTTTGTGACTGGACAAAAGAAAAACGCAAAGAAATGCCTTTTGATATTCTCATGGTTTGGCGTGAACCTAAGGACCACAGCAGTGACTGTTATTTCTGTCTGATCCATACAAAGGGCATCGGCAAGAAAAAACGGCATATGATCACATATCCTAATATTCCTTCAGCAATACGACCTATCCCACACTCTGAGACACTCCCGGTTCCAGTTTTCAATGGTTTAATTTCTTCTAAGGACGAAGAAAGTGAACATGCTGATCAACTGTATTTTGATAAGATGCATGAGGAAATATTGTAGAATCTAAAGGGCCTTCTTCTGATGCCAAGCAGTCATTAACCCCTCAGCAGTTTAGACAACCCGAATTAAATGACTTAGTAGAGATTTGTACCTATCAAAGAAAGCAGCTGAATTATTAGCCTCAAGACTTCAAGAAAAGAATGTACTTCACCAGTCAACTAAAGTATCCCATTTCAGGAAGCGTGAACAAATTTTTGTGGATTTTTTTCCCGAAGACAAACACTTTGTTTACTGTCATGATATCAGTAGTCTCAGCCAGCTAGGTGTTAGTTATCACTTACAGTCCAACAGAATGGCGGCTATTTCTTGACAGCTCTAAACGAAGTCTGAAATGTGTTCTCCTACACAACAGTAATGTTTATGCAGTGGTTCCAATTGGTTATTCAACTCATCTGCGAGATTATAATGACATAAATACTTTGACTTTCTGAAGTATGAGGAGCATAAATGGATCATTTTTGTAGATCTTAAAATGGCCAATTTCCTGCTAGGACAACAGAGAGGTTTCCCAAAGTATCCTTGCTTTCTGTGTTTGTGGGACAGCTGAGCTTGGGAGAAACACTGGACACAGAAGGAGTGTCCGAAATGTGAAGCTCTGGAAGTGGGGATGCAAATATTGTGAATGAACCTGTAGTTATTCGAGACAGGATCATTATTCTCCCACTTCACATCAAACTTGGCTTAATGAAGCAGTTTGTTCAGGCTTTGAAGAGAGAAAGCGAATGCTTTCAACATATTATTTCTGCTTTTCCTGCCTTGTCTTTCGAGAAGATAAAAGCACTTGTATTCGATGGACCTCAAATTCAAACCTTCATACATGACGAAGAATTTGCCAGGAAGATGAATAAGGAAGAGAAAGCACATGGCAGTTTTTTTTTGGCAGTTACAAAGAATTTCCCTGGCAACAAAAAAGCAGAAAACTATGAACTTCTGGTGCAAAGGATGCTGTTGGCTTTCCGCGACATTGGATGTAACATAAGTGTTAAGATTCACTTCCTGAACAGTCACCTTGATAAGTTTCCCAAAAATCTTAGAGCTGTTAGTGATGAGCAGACTACTGCTGGAGCATCAAACAAGATTGTCTTCAATAAGTATACAAACGCAAGAGCTACAAACGCAAATTTTTGTCTGAATAGAATTTAAATAAGTTTTGCGCAAATTTTATGATTAAAATAAGTATTTTAATATGTTCTATTTTGAAATTGTAGACAAATTCTGAGGCAATCATATCTTTTAGTGTATTAGTGTATTTACTGCATTATATAAATATTATATTTTCACAAAGATGATGCCCAAGAAGACATTCTACTTCATTATGTTAAACTAAATGTTGAAAATTTTACAATAAGATAAAAACCTAAAATCTTGAATTGCTAAAAGACTGTAGCTTACAGAGAAAAACTAATGTCAGATTTGAGATCAGCACACTCAAATTAGGTAACAACAAGTGTTTTTGTAAATGTAACAAAAATTTTGTTCCCCAGTGAAGATAAATCAACAAATTCTTACTTATATACATATGATGTCAGTGACATTAAAACACCTGTCCTAATTTATCATTTAAAATCTAGAAACAAGATCACAGTCATTGGAGATCCATTAAGCTTTAAAACATTTTTTAATATCTGAAATACCTCACTGTATTGAGGCTGTGGGTATAGGACACTGAAGAGTATTTCCTTTCCCATACACACTGTTCCCTAATCATATGTAACAAACAGCCCCTCAAGGTTGAACAAGTCATGTTGATCAAGTCAAGTCAACACTCACCCCTTCATTTAAGATGGATCTCAAACTTAAAATCTCATACCAATTCACAGAACCCTGTGATTTCCAGCATGAAGATTTCTAGTCTATTTCTAATATTTCTTGATAGCTTTTATGGTTAATCTACAGCAGGGGTGCTCAATATGTCGATTGTGATCTACTGGTCGATCGTGAAGAAAGTGTGAGTAGATCGCATGACATTAAAAAGACATTTGTCTTTTGATTGGCATACCGGGTAGCCAATCTGACATCTGAACTTTTGACACCCTACGCATGGGCGTTAAACCACGCTAACTTGTTCAGTTACATTGCTGCGTAGTTAGCCTTCAATTTATTTAAACTAAATACAACAAAGGGTATAAAAATGAGTGCTGTAGCTGGTCCGAGTAAGAAGCCTAAAACCTACCACTTTCATACAGAATGGGAGGGGATTTTTTTCACTATGTCATATTCTAAGTGCGTTTGCCTCATCTGTCTGTGTGCCATTGCTATTCCAAAGAAGGGAAATGTGGAGCGGCTTTTTCAGACTGTTCATAAAAACTATGACATTGACTTTCCTCTGAAAAGAGAGCTGAGAAGGAGAAAGGTGAAAGAAGAATACACAATATTAAATAGTAATAATAGTAACTTAAATAATGATAATATAGAAGAAATAAATTTATGTTTTGCATTTTTATTGTAGGTAGATCATTTTGACTTGGTCATCTTATAAGTAGCTCGCAAGCTGAAAAAGTGTGGGCACCCCTGATCTACAGTATATGTAAAGCTAACTATACCAAACAGAAATATCTACTGATTAGAGTGACTGTGAATAAAGCCATACATGCACCAAAGTGGAGTGACCTCTGATGTTGGCAACAAGGGCTAAGCTCTTAGAACTAATTTATCAAACAGACTTCAAACTAAGGGAGAGCTCAGCGCACAATGCAATTTTGTCTTTAATTGTTTCAACAAAGTGTATTGACATGGAACTGAGGATAAGACTTTACATCTAGGACTCAGGAAATAAATCAAGTAGAAAAAAGCTTAAGCCTTCGATACACATCTAGAAGAAGCCCACACAAACTAAACAGCAGGTTGTTTGATTTAAGTCAGTGGACCAAATGATATCATTTTAGAAGTGAAAAGAAAGGTAATGATTGCCTACCAACTTGCATATTTTATAGACAGAAAAGTTAAGGACCAAAAAGATGACATCCCTAACCCAAGGATGCCTCATATCTGGGAAACCCATACTCTCTGACACAGAAACAATTTTGTATCACAAAATCAGCCTTTGTAATCATAGAATAACAAAGTCCAGATGGATTTCAGAAACCAGGGACCAATTTTCTTTCCTAAAACATTAAAATGCAGCCTGACCAGGCGGTGGTGCAGTGGATAGAGCATCGGACTGGGATGCGGAAGACCCAGGTTCGAGACCCCGAGGTCGCCAGCTTGAGCGCAGGCCCATCTGACCTGAGCAAAAGCTCGCCAGCTTGGACCCGAGGTCGCTGGCTCCAGCAAGGGGGTGCTCGGTCTGCTGAAGGCCCGCGGTCAAGGCACATGTGAGAAAGCAATCAATGAACAACTATGGTGTTGCAATGACAACAAAAAATGAAAAACTAATGATTGATGTTAAAACATTAAAATGCATTCTTCAGCTAGTTCCTAAAATGACCTATTTCCTAAGAATGTAATCATACAAATACCACAGCAGCATCATGGGAATCTGGAAAGAGCAGAGAGGCATGGGTTTCAAGTCCTAAAATGGAATAATTCATTCATTCAAATTTACTGAGCATCTACTATGTGTCAGGCACTCTGAGTGGTACTAGGGACCCTACCCTGAATAACACAGACAGAAGTCATGCCCTCATGGAACTTACAGTCTAGTAGAAGACAGACAATAAATACATGAGTAAAATACGCAGCATGTCAGATTAGGAATAGTACTGTGGAAAAAATAAAGCAGGTATAGGAAATAAGGAATGCTAGGTGTGGTCAGAGGGGCTGAAAAAAGTTCTTGCATAGGATAGTTGTTGTAAATGTATCATTTCAGCAAAGACACGAAAGAGGTTAGGGAGTAGTAAATTATGCAGTTCACTAGGCAGAAGGAACAGCAGGTGCAAAGGCCTTGAATAGTTCAAAGACTGCAAGGAAACCAGTGTGACTGGAGCAGAGTGAGGAAGCACGGGTGGGGACGGCGGCTAAGGCCAGAGGGACCGCGGGGGTTAGGAGGCAGACTGTAGCTCCTGTGGGGACTTCTGTTTTGATTCAGAATGAAATTGGATTTCCAGCCACAAGTGTGATATGACTGTGGGTTTGTGTATTGGAAACTGACTTTAGTGGAGCGAGAGCAGAAGCTGGGAGACCAGGTAGAAGGATGTTGCAATGGTCCGGGGCAGAGATGGTGGCTTGGGACCGGATGGGAAAGGCAGAGGTGAAAGGGTCTGGATATATTTTAAAGGAAGCCCACAGGGATTCACTGCTGAACTAGAAGTAGAACACAAGAGAAGCAGAATCACGCCCAGGTGTCTGACATGCACGTCTGCAGAGATGGCATTGACACAGAATGAAAAAGGCTGGAGGAGTGTGTGCAGGCGGGAAGATCAGCTCTAATTTTCTGGTGTACATCACTGGGCAAGTCACTTCACCTCTCTCCTCTGTATTCAGTAATATCTATTTACTTTACAGTTTTGTTGTATGCAAGCAAGGTAACATGCACGGTGGCATCTTTCCCGACCCGACGGAAAGCATGTAACAGGGAAGTTGCAGCAGCCTGTGGGAGAGGTTCCGCCACGGCTGCTCCGCCCACCCCTCCTCCCTCTCCACCACCCTTCTTCACCTAAAATCTTTCTCTCTCTGAGCCAAGGGTGAATGAGTCCCTGCTGCAAGGTCTCTGAGCAGTCACGGGGAACCTATAGTAACTGGTGAATGAAAGCCTATTTCGGGTGAAAGTGACTGAAAATTCACACGTCACAGAGCTGGTGCTCAGCACACGCACACAGTCTTAGTCTCCTTGGTCTGGAATGGAGAGTGGGAGGAGGTAAGAAAAATACCCTGGGCTGTGCTAGTCCGTTCCCACCCACGAGAGAAAGTTCACTGCCTCTCAAACCACTTAGGAAAAAAATTACTATGGAAGTAAAAAATATATAGCATAGGAGAGGGAATGAAAATTCCCAATACCATATCTTTGGAAAAACTCACATTCAACTTCATGGAGTTGGATGACAAAAAATATATTCGTTGCTAATGCTCATAATGGTTAGTGTCTTCCTCCCTTGTCACATCAGCACCCAAACTCACATTCAGGTATCAGCTTGTCATTCTTACGTTAATAAGAGAGGGCCACCCAAGGGACCAGTGGTGTTACAGAGGGTGTGCTCACCCAGAACAGGAGAGGGCTATTCTGAATGTCTCTTACAATGTTCTGGATACAAGAACAGTCTGCAAGACAAACCTAAGTGCCAGAAAATGTTAATATGTAAAATATAAATACTTTAAAAACCATTTGTAGAATAATTACCAGGAAATCATAACTTGTAAAAGTTAAGTCCGATCCTTTGGATAAATGTTCCCATGTGTGTATGCAAGTATGTGTAAACGTGTTAATGTCACTGAATCATCTGGGCTCTGGAAACTAATGATAATGACAGAAATAATCATATTCCATGCCTCAGGCTAGAAATTAATTGGCTATGGGGACAAAAGTACTTTTTTTTCCCCTGCTTATATTAAGAATCACTAATATACAGTGGGCTGAAAGAAGAGATTCAATATTAGGAATATTCTAACAACAGAAGTCTTTCATTCTTTTTCCCAGTTCAAGTAATTAGTTTCTTCTCTGACTTTTAGTAAGTCATTTGCTTCATGGAGTTGAATGACAAAACATATATTCATTGCTAATGCTCATAATGGTTCGTATCTTCCTCCCTTGTCACATCAGCACCCAATCAGCTCACGGGTGACATAAAAACTGGAGGCAGCCTGGATCTGGCCTGCAGGCTACAGTTTGCTGGCCTCCTGACCCGGGAGGTAAATGAGCCTTCACTTCACTCAGCCTGACAGAGACAGCTGCTCCCTGGCTCAGCCCTGACACGGTTGAGTCCTGGGTAGAAAGAAAAGTGCCTCATATCCCCTAGCCTGACACCTGGGAAGGAATCCAAAAATGACTATCAGCTTAATTCTGAGCCCAGAGTGATGAAATAGAGCATTGTTCACAGTGGCCAAGACATGGAAATAACCGAAATGCTCTTCAATAGAGGATTGGATAAAGATGTGGTACATATATACTATGGAATACTACTCAGCCATAAGAAATGATGACATAGTATTATTTATGACAACATGGATGGACCTAGATAACATTATACTGAGTGAAATAAGTAAATCAGAAAAAGCTAAGAACTGTATGATTCCATACATAGGTGGGACACAAAATTGAGATTCATAGAATGGATAAGAGTGCAGTAGTCACCAGGGGGAGGGGAAAGGAAGAAAATGAGGGGGTGGTGGGAGGGGAGGGGCATAAAGAGAAACAAATATAGGGTGACGGAGGATGATTTGATTTTGGGTAGTGGGTATACAACATAATCAACTGTCCGAGTGATGTGGAGATGTTTTCTCTAAATCTATGTACTCTAGTTGACCAATGTCACCCTGTCAAATGTAATTGTCTAAATAAAAAATATAATAAAAGTGAACCTCAAATTCTCCTAATAAAATAAGAAGAGGTATCTACAAATTGTTTCCTAATGTCTTGCCATCTCTTTGAGAAAGTAGTCAAATGGGGAAACTTTCTTTCCTGCAAATGTTTTCATTTCAATGATTATTTCTTTCTTTCTTTTTTTTTTTTTTACAGGGACAGAGAGAGAGAGTCAGAGAGAGGGATAGATAGGGACAGACAGACAGAAACAGAGAGAGGTGAGGAGCATTAATCATTAGTTTTTCGTTGCCGTTGCAACACCTTAGTTGTTCATTGATTGCTTTCTCACATGTGCCTTGACTGCGGGCCTTCAGCAGACTGAGCAACCCCTTGCTGGAGCCAGCAACCTTGGGTCCAAGCTGGCGAGCTTTTTGCTCAAGCCAGATGGGCCCACGCTCAAGCTGGTGAGCTTGGGGTCTCGAACCTGGGTCTTCCGCATCCCAGTCCAATGCTCTATCCACTGTGCCACTGCCTGGTCAGGCTCAATGATTATTTCTTAAACCTTGCCCTAAGTACCAAAAATGTACGAGATGATCTAATTTGGAGAAAGCAGCACAACTCGGCTATAACACTGCTAAAAGTTAAGGTTTAGTGTCTCTTCCTTTAAAATGAGGAGGGCTTTGAAACTTGACCTTCAGAATATGGCAGAAGTGACTCTACGCCCAGGCTTAGGAGACCTGTGGCTTCCACTTCCTTTCTCTCAAAACACTCATTTTTGAGGAAGCCAGCTGTCATGCAAGAAGTCTAAGACTATCAGAGGTAAATTTGGTGTTCCAGTGGCCATGCCAGCTGAACATGCCTTCCAGCCATCCCCACTAAGGAACCAGACATGTGAGTGAAGCCATCTAGGATCCTCCAGATTACCCATCTGCCAACTGAAATCACCAAGTAACCTCGACTGACACCACAAGGAGCAAATGAATCTCCCAGATGAGTTCTGCCGGAACATGGCCCCCACAACCATGCTATATGACATGATAAAATGTTTACTGTTTTAAGGCACTAAATTTTGGGGTAGTTGTTACATGGCATAAGTAAGCAAAACAACATATATGAAGAGATGTACTCACCCCCCCATCCAGAAAAAAAAAAGTGATATGATTGACATTCAGAGAAGGAAAAAGTCAGTATGGGCTGGTGTAGCTAGCAAAAGCTATAGGAAGAAAAGTCACTGGAGGCTGGTCTTCCTCATCCTCAAGTTCCCTAAGCATGCAGCAGAAAATGCTCTATTTGAACCACTAGGCCTGTGGCTGAACCAGGTAGAAGCATAACATGGAAAGAGAGAGAGGGTCAATGGGCTCGGCCCCCAAACCCTACCCTGCTGACCAAGTTTCTTGGCTTGCCAGTTAGTTTTCTGATGCCTCATTCATGCAAAGATGCAGCCCTGTGCTACCAACCTAACCAACCCCCTTTTTAAACACCACTCATTTTATCAACACCAGAGCGTTTTCCAGATTCGGACATTTCATCTGCACTTGGTCAACCTTAACAGAGAATTTGAAAAGTAAAATTCCATAATTCTAATAATATATGTGATCATGTGGATTTACCAGAAGTTTCTAAGCCACCTACCCCAGCTCCCTCCTGGCAGGCCTCAGAGGTGTGTCAAAGCCATTCACCACAGTTGCCCAGCACCAGAATGCAGTGTTGAGAAGTTCTCGAAAACATGGCCTGTTGAAGTACATCGAAGACTCTTTGAGCTGACTGATGGGATAACTGAGACATCATGATGGTTAAGTGGTTGACACAAGCCAGCAGGAGCATTAGCAAGACTGAAATTAATTCTGCCTTCTGCATTTTCCTGGGAGAGACCAAGTATCGTAAACTTGAAAGTTCTCTTAAACTTCATGATTTCAAGCAGTAAGCTAATTTATTTTTGGATGCTTGAATTGCTTTCAGTCCCGGTAAGTGTTCTCTAATTTCTGCGCTCAGAGACAAAGGGTTTGGAAAATCATTTTGTGAAAACCCCACAAGGGTTGAAATGGAGAGTCGTGAACAAGTTTCCTGTTGATCTCACTTCACTGGGTAACAACCTTTTGCAGGGAGAGTGCTTTCCTCTAATGAATCAGTGAAAACTCCATCTCAGGTATTGTGGCTTTCTAACTCTTTGTGCACCAAGAAGTTCTCAAAGGACCCATCGGAACCAGGTGCTATGAAAGACATCTAAGACATCGGCATGCAGCCTGCTCCTCCTCACGGTCATCTACCCATGCAGGTCCACTTAAAACTCAACATTGGAAAGGCTGTTTTCTCTGCTCTAAGTTCAAACGCTTCTTAAGTTTTCAATTTCATGGAGGTCAGTCAGAGCAACTGAAACTCCAACAAAAGTCATCACGAGCACCTCTACTGTATGAGCGAATACAGGCCCAGGGCCTCTTGTTCACAGCTTTGTAACACAAAGAGCCCTGAAAACAAATCTCATCACTCATTTGGTGACCAGACTTGATGTGAGGTGAGGCTGCTATAGACGTTCATTATTCCCACCTAGTGTGAATGTTCACATGTTGCTCGCAGAAATAGCATGAGCTGGATCTCTGGGTAGGGCCCCAGCTCCTGCTGAGAGTGTAGGTATACAGTGTATGCACAGGGTGACCTTTCTAAAATTAGAAATATACCCGAACCCAAGACTTTCAGCTGAGTGATCAGGCACTTGCACCCACATGAGTGGGGCTGCCCTAAGGGTGCAGAGGGGCCAGAGAAAGGAGGGGCTGGAGGGGCAGGGCGGAGACAAAGGGCACCCTGTTATCAGCCGGCAGGTAGCAAAGGCAGTAGGACCAAATCTACCGACAGTGACAAGGCTCTGTAATCTGCAGGGTCCACAGAGAGACACCTGCAAAGGTCAACATGACACCCACTGGCTTTCCAAAGGATTCTAAGGGCCTTAAAATAGAATCTCTTAGGAGTATGCAAAAGATGAACTAGTTTGAACCTTCTCTGAACCATCAATGATAAAATTACAGAAGTTACGGTACAAATAGGTTGTCTTAGCTCAGAAACTTAGAAGGGAAAGACAGACCTATCTCACAGTTTAACCTGCCCACAACCTTCTCTGTTTGAAAACTAGTTCTCCCCCTCCTGCCGGGGCTGTCAGTCCACAGCACAGAGGTGCAGGCTGCCGGCAAGTATCCCCACTCCATACAGGGATGGCCAGAGTTGTCATCTGGGAGACAGTGTCTCTATTTTTAAAGCTGCAAATGCTAAGGATCAGGTCAGCCTGGAGCTCCCTTAGGCCATCAATGCCACCACAGTGAGAGGACCCCCTTGAGGAGGAAGTCAATACAATGTAACCTAGAGCTGGGGAAGAGAACAGAGACCTGGTGATAATGACAACTGGAACCCCGGATCCAGCTGTGGCTGACATATTTCAGTCTTGGCCATCTGCTATGTGAGCCAAAAAATAAAAACGCCCAGTTTTGCTTCAGCCAGTTTGCATTGGGTTTCAGTCACAACCCCACAGGCAATTGGCTCTGGAAGTCTCCTAAATATGATTATATATTTTCAGAAATGTCAACTTTAAGAAAACTTTAAACAAATCTCTTCCTTCCTCCCTATTAGGGAATGAATTATGTCCTCCCTAACAAATTCATATGTTGAACCCCTAATCCTCGATGTGACTGTATTTGGAGATAGAACCTGTAGGGAAGTAATTAAAGTTAAATGAGGTCAAAGAGTGAGGCCCTCATCCAATGTGCCTGGTATCCCCATAAGAAGAGGAAGACAGAAGTCTGCCCCCCCACTTGCCTTGAGAAGAGGCCGTGTGAGGACACAGAGAGAAGGTGGCCATCTACAAGCCAGGAAGGGATACCCCATCAGGAATCAACCTCGGTGGCCTCCTTATCTTGGACTTTCAGTCTCCAGAACTGTGAGAAAATAAATTGCTGTTGTATAAGTCACCCTGTCTGTGGTATTCTGTCATGGCAGCCTGACCAGGCCCCTGTTACACTCTCTGTGAAGGTTTGGAGGGAGCCAGGACCACCATCTGTCACATTGTGAGGGTCACCCTCAGTCCTATACTCTCTGCCACCAACACCCCCAAAATGAGAATAAGCAGGAAATTAGAGCCTGCCTTGTACAAACTATGAACACTGGAAGGCACCAGTGACTCTAACTCAATAAAGGAAGCAATCCAAGATGTTTTAGGCTGAGTTCTTCATATCTCCTACCAAACGTGACATTACAGCGATTTCACAATCTCATTTGAAATCACCATGATGGAAGATCAAAATCCAAATGTAGTTTGGAACCACTATGTATCACGAGTCAAAATTATCTCTAAAATACATAGATTTACCTTTGGCACTGATTGACTAAGATAATTTGCTCTAATTTAACTGTAAGAGAAAATACATTTTCAAGCAAAGCTTAGAAGAATGTAATAATTTTCACTTTTTGGCTACAAGAGTTCAATTTTGAATAAGAAGCACCCACTAAAAACTGGTTATTAGATATGGAAGACAGTAAGAGAAGGAGCCTCTTACATGGAAAGATTCATATTAGAATCTCATCAAGTAATGTCTCAGTGTTCCATGGAGTGGGACTTGGTTTATTGAATGGTGGGAATTTCGGGGTCTGGTTTCATTTTCTTCCCATCAATACCTTTGGCATTGACTCTGTTGAATCTCCCTTCCCCGCAGCTGAACAGCCAGCCTCTCAGGCAGGCACCACCGTTTTCAGTCACTTTTATTATAAGAAAAGTCTTATTTGTGGAAGCTAAGGCTTCATTTCGTTAAAGGTCTGGTGAGCTCATATCAAAACTTCAATCAGCCAATTCAAAGTTTCTCACTCGCTGACCTGCTGTCTCCTCTCTCATGACCTGTAGTGTGTGGGGGGGTGGCCTTTCCTTTCACTTTCCCCCACCTCCCACTGCTCCCCTAACTCTCACTGCCCCTCCACCTCTCACTGCACCCCCCATCACGATGCTGCTAGGAGCTCCTCCAGGGTGAACAGAAGGGGCAGTGACCTCAGTGGAGAAGGTGTTGAATATCTTTTCATATCAGTGTGTGCTGTTCTATCCTGACTCTCAAAGTCGTGAAGCATGTAGTCACAGGTCACTACTTTCATGGGGTGCATTTTAGGTTCTTCAGAGGTCACACATGGAATTGTCCAGACCCACTTTCCTAACATGGTTGAAGAACCACTTGATTGGACATTTGTGGCACCCCCCACCCTCCTCCAAACATGTGCACGCGCACGCGCACGCACACATGCACACACACACACACACACACACACACACCCTACCTCAGCATATACTTACTACCTGGGTCATCACCTTACCCAAAATGGCTACCTTCCAGGCAAGAAATCAGCAATAACTGCTCAAACTCTTGGCCTTTCCCAGTGTTGCCTGACTCAAGGAGAACATACACATCTTTCTGTGTCGCATGCTGGAAGCTGAGCTTGCCACTGCTGACACCTCTCTCCTTGCCTACCACTTTCAGGGGCTGATTCAGCAATTTCCCAACTACCAAATTCTCTGTGTTGGAGGCAGGCCCCTGTCTCCATTCACATACCCTGAACTCTTCTCTGTGCTCCACTCTGGTGGGCCGGAAGCAGTTCAGCAGGCATCCACCTGGAGAGATGCTCACCTCCCATTGTTGCCATGACGACACTCTTTAGACTAGAGCTCCTCCCCTTTGTCCCTCCGCCTCCTCTCCATGGCAATGGAAGAGGAAATGCCCCAGCACTCTTCACAAGGCCCAAGACTCTTTATGAGACGACTTTTCTTCAGTCTCCATCTGAGTCACTAGTCATCTCCACTGTAAGCTAGAGCTATGAGGGGGGCTGGTAGTCTCTAGACAGATTTGACATCTTTTGTTCAATGCTCCCTAGCCATGTCTAGAACTTGCTTTAGAAATTAGATAATCAATACTCATTTTCAACTTTGGAGTATTAATTCCTTCTGATGATGGGAGAAGTCCCATTCAACACCATCATTTCAAATTATGCTTCTGGAAATTTAGCTACTCAGTACTGAAAACATCTGACCAAATTCAATGAGTCTAGAAGCCAGAAGTAGAGCATGACTAAAACACCAACCTTACAGGGGTTCCGCTCTCACTGTAATGACTATTACAACCACATAACAGAGCCTCTTAGCCATACTTTGTACATGTAAAGGCATACAGAAATCATGTTTTGCTATCATATTGGCTTTCTGATTAAACTACATAGCTATATAAATATTTAAATAAAACATTCTTAAATTTTTATTTGATTAAAGAGCAAATGGCACAGACTCTCTGGTTAAGCTCCTTGCTAGGAGCTGAAAACTTTGGGAGATTTATGACTTTGCAAAGATTGTTTTAATTAGCTATTTGAAACTCTTATCCAATAACCATTTCCTCGCTCAGTGACCCGACTGCAGAATCCTAACAACAACAATACTCTCCACTTCCCTGCGACACAGTGATGGGTTGGGGTCAGCATTTCCCCTACACTCTCAATCAATCCTTTCTGGGGTAAAACATACTGCTGAGCCTACAACGAGGATGTACTATGATGAGTAAGAGTCACTAAATCAGATGCCTAAGTTAGCGAGCAGGTAATGTAGTGGAGAAAGTAAACAGCAGGGAGTTGTAGGGACTGTGGTTGAACCTGACTTCACACTCTACACATGGAAAAAGGAGGCAGCTGCTGCCCGGTGCCAAGTACCTTTCCCATGCAGTTCCACCATTACCCAATCATCTGATTTTTTTTTTATTGTAAATTTGAAATGTTGTTTATTGTAATCTCTAGTGGTTTTTTAAAACATTGGATCAACGTTTTTAGACATCAAGCCAAAATGAAACCAAACCCCCATCAATGCTGACATCTGTGAGCTGTCAGTTTGTGACCTTTCTTTGTGACAGTTATTGTTGGGTGAGTTATGCACAGTCCTCTCGATGCGGACCCTTGAGGGCAGTCTCCTGCACTTCCGGTGTTTGGAAGAGGAGTGTGTCCCTAAGTTCCTCGTTTGTTGTTGAGCTTGTGAACATTGTAAGTAAAGAAAATGATCAAGCTTTAATTTTCTCCTTGGTTCCAGAAAGCACAGGTGCACATTTGTGGCCTACTCTTAGCAAGCAGATCTGGACAGAAGATATCATTTCTTGGTCCCATTTTATATCTTTGTCCTCTTTTTCTTTTTTATTTATTTTTAATTTATGTCATATTGCTGTGTTTTATACAAACCTATGGGGCCACTTTAAATCCTCTTTGGAACAAAGCAAGTAAAATGATCTTCACTACCACCTCTGGGAAATAGACATTATTGATCCCATTTAACAGGTGAATATAGATCGAGGCTCCACAAGGTTAACTGTCTTCATAATTAATCAACATTTGAATTGAGAGGTGTGAAGAGCTAACGTCTCTCTTCCGGCTCAAAGTCATGGGCTATCTTGGTTATTATTTTCAGAAGAAAGTGAGAGAGACAAAAACATCGATCTGCTCCTGTGTGTGTCCTGACCAGGGATCAAACCCACAACCTCTGTTGGTACCTAGTTGATGCTCTAACCAACTGAGCCATCCGACCAGGGCTATATTGTGTATTGAAAACAATGTAGTCAGGCCCCGGCTGGTTGGCTCAGTGGTAAAGCATTGACCTAGTGTGTGTAAGTCCTGGGTTCGATTCCTGGCCAGGGCACACAGGAGAAGCGCCCATCTGCTTCTCCCCCTCCCCCCTCTCTTTTCGCTCTGTCTCTTTCTTCTCCTCCTGCACCCAAGTCTCCATTGGAGCAAAGTTCTGCACGGGTGCTGAGAACAGCTCCATGGCCTCCGCCTCAGGTGCTAAAATGGCTCTGGTTGCAACAGAGCAATGCTCCAAATGGACAGAGCATCGCCCACTGGTGGGCATGCCAGGTAGATCCCGTCAGGTGCATGCGGGAGTCTGTCTCTCTGCCTTTCCATTTCTCACTTCAGAAAAATACAAAAACAAACAAACAAAAACACCAATGTAGTCACATAATGAGGATCTCAAACTCAGATACAGCCCAGACTTACAGACTGTAGGTGATGGAGAGGGCCTTGCCCAAAGCTACTACACTGTGAAGGGGCATAATAACCTAGAACTCAACAGGATCACAACACAAATGGTGCCCCCTGGAGTTGTGCCGCCCATGCCCCTTCTGAAGGCAGTCAATCCACTGAACTAACAATGACAACAACAAACTAAGGGCTGAACTGGAGCCCCAGTTTGAGAACCAGGCTATAAAGTCTGGCCAAACTATAGAACACAATTGAAATGAGCCCTGTGAAGAGAAAGTGGTGCTTCCTGCGGCAAGTCCTAGAGAGGCCCTCGCCGCAATGCTGTCCCCTAAAATCAGTCAGGCCGGGGCAGCTTTGTGAGTGAGGGAACACACAGAAGTCCTCTGGATTTTCCTGTAACCAAATCCCCGGGCAGCGCTCCGAAATGAATCTGCTGCGCACAAACCTCTGTTCTTTGCCTGGAATTGGATTAGAGAATGGTTCCAATGCATTTGGATTAAATTATAACTGTAAGAGCACAAGATGTTCCCAGGTCTTAAGAAATTAGTAGTTCAATTTCAGTGCTGTGCTCACTCTTTGTTTCTTTTCTTATAAACAACACGAGAGCAGTGGTTTTTAAACATTTTAAGCAGCAGAATTCTTTTTTCCCCCCTCAACACTTCATGCAACTCTATAGTGCTCTGTGCTGGGTGACTATTGGGAGGGAGGCTGTGGACGGGACCTGGGGAGGCTGCCCTTCTTGGATCAGAGCTGTTGTAAAGACAGCGTGACCCCTCTTCTCTCTCCTTCAGGGTGGCCAACCCTCAGGCTTCCCCAGCTAATGTCTAATTACTGAGCCTGCTTTAATGGAATCCCAATGTTTAGGGGGACCTCTAAGTTGCAAAGAATTGTCAGGTTCCATAGACCATGACTCAGAAAGCACTCCTTTTCAAGACATACTGTCAATCTTGCAACTGCCTGGGTGAGGATCTATGAGGAACAATATGGCATTACTAGAATAAATAAAAAATACAGTGCCAGCTAATTCCAGTTTCCACAGCAACTTCTAACATCACTGGCAAGACTCCCACTGAAGTAGGAAGCACCTTCATATGAAAATGTTTATAAAAGCACTCCTCTTACTGGTGTCAACCCATCTCTATGACAGGTTTTGGGGGGCACACACATCTTATAGAGTATTGTTACAGGTCTTGCTCCAGTCCCCAAACCTGTAAGTTGACAGCTGCCTGTGGTTATCAGTTAAGTTCAAATGAAATTCTAAAACTGAGTAAAACATAATACTGTTTATGAGAAATAACCGGTTTACTATTTTAAAAGATTTCTGCCCCCCATTGATTTGAATGAGAGAGAGAGAAAGGGGGGGGGGAGAGAGGGGGGGGAGAGAGAGTGACAGAGAGAGAGGGAGAGAAGCATCAACTTGTTCTACTTATTTGTTCCATTTAGTTGTGTGCTCATTGGTTGCTTCTCATACGTCCCCTGACTAGGGGTCAAAGTTGAGGCCTCAGCACATTGGGATGCTGCTTTATTCATTGGGCCACCCAGCCAGGTCCACTTTACTATTTAAATTCTTTTTTAAGTGAGAGAAAAGGAGATAGTGAGACAGACTTCCACATGCACTCCAACAGGGACCTACCCGGTGATCACAGGGTAGGTGTGGAAGGATTTCTGGCAGGCTCAAATTAGAGCATCATTTAAGGCTGGTGGTCAACACATTCCACAGGGGAGCAATTAACAAGAACTGGGATAAGGACAAGGACTGTGGAAGGGACAGCTCTCACACATGCACTGCTGGGAAGAGACAGGGGGCTGTCTGTGTGAAGAGGGGATAAGACAAAGGAAGCCACAGGTGCATGCAGACCATCACACAAAAGGCCGAGACCTGATGGTGGTGAGGAAAGTCTGCTTCTGGTTATGTCATGTGATGACTTCAGTGAACTGACATTGTCATCACCCAGAGAGAATCCAATAATGAACCTTTTCACGCCATGGAAAATGTGGCTCATGTAGAGTCTCTGATTGGTGCTTTTTCGAAGACTAGCCTTGTGACTCAAACTGCTAACAGATTTTATCTGCCACAAATTTACCTTACAAACCATTTCAGATGATATCATACTTTTAAAAATATTCAAAGGCTCAAAAAGTTAACTGACCTATTTATAAAGTATTTGCAGTTGTGTTGGTTCAGTAGAACCAACCTCCTATGCACACACTGATATCACAAAACATCATCTATGTGAATCCTATCATGATGCACAACTCACACATTGTAGCATTAATAATGTAGGACGTCACATGCTGTCCACTGGTATGGTAGTGATAAGGGTTCTTCAAAATGTAATGCCAGACAGACCTGTATCAGTAAAGCTAGGTTCGTTTAGGCGGTGGTGACTAACACCCCACAAGTCGTAGTGGTTTAAAACAATAAGGATTATTCCTTAGTTGAGCTCTATATTCTTCATGGGTCGGCCGGTCCTCAACTTTTCTAACATTCTTTCTCAAGACTCAGTGTGACAGAGTAGCCACCACTTATAGCGCTTTTTAAAACGGCTTGTGTTTCACTAGCCAAAGCAGGTGTCACAGTCCACTTCACTGGCTACCTCCACCTCCAAGGAGCTAAGGAAGTAAAATCCTATTGCACAGCTTGGCATACAGCCCAGGGGGCAGCCACCTGTGTTTGTAAATAAAGTTTTATTAGAACATAGCCACACCCATTGATTTACATATTGTCTTACGGCTGCTTTCGTTATGGAGGTGACAGAGACTGTATGTGGTCCACACGCCTAAAACGCTCTCTGGTTTTCCAGAAAAAAAATGTGCAGATCTCTGGCCTACTGCATTCGTTAGCTTTTACTGGGTTATGTTGTAGTAACAAACAGCCTCCCAATCACAGAGGCTTACCAAAGCAAAGGTTTAGTTTTCATTCATACTGCATGTCAGTTGCAGGCAGGCTATGGCTTTGATGGGGTCTACTTCAAGGGCAGATGGGGTATTCCCTATCACAACACACCATTCATGAAGCAAAGAAAAAGGAACACAGCTGAACCCCACGATGACTCCTAAAGCTTCAGCATCATGTGCACAATTTTACCACTTCTGCTCACAATTTATTGACTTATGAAAGTCACACGGCCCAGGCTGACATCTTGAGTGAGGAAACGCACTGGACACACGGCCCTTCCCGCAGGAGGCATTGTGAGTTCCCTGCCTGGCAGGGACGTGTAGTGCTCTTACAGAGAGGAAGCAGTAACAGAAGCGACAATCTCTCCACCATGTGAGCAGTTTAGGGGACATCACCAGTAGCTGCCACAGGATGCTAACAAGGCACCCTGGCATGCTAGAGTCAGCTCATTCCTGTAAAGAGATCCGGGACCAAGAGTTAACAGACTGGATTTACCACAAATCATTGTCTCTCTCTGAACCTCAGAGTCCTCCTCTGTAGAGTGAGGTAATTGGACTGCAGCGGTACTTTCAATCTTTCCATGCTGTATCAATGCCTTTTGAGTGTCAACCCCTCCCCTCACCATGACTATCGCTCTGCTTTGAGTAATTACAGATCAAGACAAGGCATTTGGCTGAAACCACGACATTCATCAATTACAAGGCACTGTTTACTATATCCAAAGGTAATTTTGAGACAATTACAAATGACAATACTTTTTTCCTGGGATTGCTAATTAACACTTGAGCAGATTTGTACAGGCTAACAGGAAGGAGGAAACAGACACACTTGGCTTTAGAGGCAGTTTTTCTAGAATTACAGACACCTAAATTCATGCCACAGATAGATATAATGGGATTGGCACTAAACTCACTAGCTGGCAATCATCTGTTACTTCATGTGTCTTGTTCAGTAGTGTATTCCGGGGACTTAGTACACAGTTGATACTCATTAAATACTTCTGAACTAACGGATAAAAGGAATCCTGTGTTCCATAATACTTTTAAATATTTTTTATATTGTCTGTCGATCAAGCCATGTATCAGAAAAAGAATGGATGACTTAACATGTGAGTGAATCATTCTGTTTACATTGCAGAGTGAATATAAATTACACGTTTCGCTTACAGATAATGTTCAATGTTTGTATAGATTTGCATTACTGGCAACATCTCCTTAGCCCTCTAGGGATCTCTGGATCACTGGTCCAAAGAAACACAGGTAAATCCATCCTGAAAGAGTAAATCTAGTCTAACACATGCCTTCTAGTACAGTTTGGAGTCCTCCTTCCAGGGACATTGTTCATCCAGCAAGTAAAGTATAATTGAGGAATTGAGCAAAATTCTCACCTTCTACAAGGTTCCCATTGGGGCTAACAATTAGTCTAAAAAGTCATAAAATATTTGTGTTAAACAGGACTTTAATTTAAATCTGCTGGCGAGCCCTAACCTTGGATACAGGCTAATTTAACAAATCATTAAATCCATACACTAAAAACTAGAATCTTTCTTGGTATCTGCTCACATATTTGATGGTGTCATCAGTTCTTAGTCCTTATTATGCATCAGAATCACCTCATTCAAATTTTTTAAAAAAATAGGCGAGGTGCCTGGCCCCTACTACATTCTGTTTCCATTGTCCAGATATAGGCATTTTGTTTTAAAGCTGGCAGGTGATTCTAATGTGTTTCCAAGGTCAAAACCCATAGGCATATATCAATGACTATTTCTTCAAGATTAAATGAAACCATTTAAGTTTGAGAGTCACAATATTTTTTTCTTCTTTCTCAGATTCAGAGAATTTCTTTTATCATAGTCATCCCAGATGAACTCATTTTTAGAGAATTTTGCCAATGTTTTCATGTTGAATAGGGTTTTTTTTTTTTACTACCCGATTTACATGTAAAAGCAAAGGTCACTTCCTTGCAAATTCAAGCTGGAGAGATTCTAGGAGAATATGCATAGAGTGAATTTGTGGGAGAGGTTGTGAGGATCATACAAGGAAACACAGGTGTTTTTGACAGGTGCTTATACATGTCTCCTCACTTAACTTAATGTGTCACCTGTCTGCTCTGCTGTATAAATCCAAAGGCTATAAGAAATACAATTGCAGTCCGATTCTTCATTCCATTCCCATTGCAGAGTGAAGATAAATGTCAGCAAGGTCAGCCCTTCGTCAGGTTTCATTAGAAGGTAAACTTTACGAGGATACAATTGCTGAGTTACAGCTGAAAATCTGATTAGGAGATAATCAAAGGAAAAGAGTTGATTGAAGAAGTAAGAAAAAGATCCCAGAAAGTTCCAGAAGGCATAGTGGAGCACCACTCTTAACATTGAAAATATGACTTTATATCACCCAGAGATGTAGTTAAAATACAGATACTGATTCAGTAGGTCAGGGGCAAGCCCTGAGATTCTACATTTCTAACAGTTGCCATGGTCCAAAGACCAGGCTTTGAGTAGCAAGGCCAAAGAATTAACAGATGAGCTAATTAATCTTTCTGCTGCATTCAGTCGCAACAAATTAATTTGATTTGGAGATAAGCAGCAAAAGACAGAATTTTTAAAACATATTTCTTAAAATATATGTTTTGGTCTTTACTCTCTATTGAGGGCCCTAAAAAGCTTTTGTTTGTGTGGGTTACATCTTTTTTAATTTAATATGTTCAAAATAAAAACGTGGGGATATAAACTTCAGGTACAAACTTTAGTTATAAAATAAATACAGTAAGTCCTCACTTAATGCCATCAATAGGATTCTGGAAAGTACAACCTTAAGCAAAAACAATGCATAATGAAACCAGTTTTATCATATGCTAACAGGAGTTAAGTTCTTATGACACATTTCCATTCATAAAAACATCACTAAATTTCTAAGTAAAGACCCCAAACAGTTCCAGTATTAAACACTGAAATTAATGTGACCTAGATGTATATTTAAGAAAGATGAATAGCCACAAGTAAGATCACTCTTTTCAACCCACTGATTCCATCCAGTTCAGGGTTGTGGTGGCCAGTGCATCTCCCGTAGCTCAGGGCACAGGTGGGACCCAATCTGGGCAGGATGTCCTTCCATTGCAGGGAACAGAATACCCACAGTCATGCCCACACAGACCCGACCATGTAGACACACCAGTTCATCTCGTGTGCACAGCTTTGGGGTGTGGGAGGAAACCAACATTGAATAAAATGTTATTCAAGAACACGCCCTAAGTTATGGGGATGTAATGTACAGCATGGTGACTATAGTTAGCAACACTATTGCATATTTGAAAGTTGCTAAGAGAGTAGATTTTAAAAGCCCTCATCACAAGAAAAAAATTGTAACTAAGGAAGGGGATGGATGTTAACTAGACTATCATGGTGAGTATTTCACAATATATACAAATACTGAGTTGCAATGTTGTACACTTGAAATTAACATAATATTATATGTCAATAATATCTCAATAAAAATTAAAATAATTAAAAACAAAAATTAAATTAAAACTGAGGAATTCAAAATATTTAAAGTTCAACCCATTAAGTGCTAATATAAATAGAATATTTTTAGGACTAATAAGTATACTCTCCCAACAAAAATTGTAGTGAGGACTGTGGCCAGTGGCTCAGTGGTAGAGCGTTGGCCCGGCATGTGGATGTTGTGGGTTTGATTCCTGGCCAGGGAACACTGAAGAGCCAGGGCACACAGAAGAAGTGCACACCTGCTTCTCCACCCTTCCCTCTCTTCTTTCTCTCTATCGCTCTCTTCCCCTCCCGTAGCCAAGGCTCCACTGGAGCAAAGTTGGCCCAGCTGCTGAGGATGGTCCATGGCCTCCACCTCAGGCACTAGAATGGCTCCAGTTGCAATGGAGCAATGCCCCAGATGGGTGCATCCCAGTGGGGGATATGTGGAATCTGTCTCTCTGCCTCCCCATTTCTCACTTCAGAAAAATGCAAAAAATTAAAAAATTAAAAAAAAATGTAATGAGAAGACCACCATTGTCCTGCAATCTTTGCAAATCTCTTTTCTGTTTGCCTTCATGGATCTCAGCTGGACTGTCATATGTGCTCCCACATTTAATCTATTGTGCTATCACATGTCATGTGGCATCTGGAAATAACCACTATACACTTGTGAGAGGAGTGTGAAAAAGGCAAGTATGTCTGGGTAATGTTATAAAAATCATTTGACTTCAGGGACCCCTGACAAGGTCTGTGGGTATCCTAGGGGTCGCTGGATCAACTTTGAGAACTGCTGGCCTAGGGCAAGGGATACAAATAAAGGCAGCTTTCGCTGACAGATCTGAGAGTCTGCTGGTATCTTCAATGAGTTCCTCTTCAGTGTTGCAAAAGTACCTATTTTGGGGGTAAAACCAGAAATTGACTGGGGCTATTTATCTCCAGAGAGGCAGAACCTGTAGAAAATGATTGATTGATTATAATTATGGTGGCTGAGAAGTCACATAGTCTACTATCTGCAAGCTAGAGACCCAGGAAAACTGGTGGAGTGATTCAGACCAAGTTCAAAGATCTGAGATCCAGAGGACATGAAGGTATAAATCTCAGTCCCAGGGCAGGAGAAGATGAAGTGCCTTTTGTTTTATGGAGGCCCTCAGTGGATTAAATGATGCCTGCCCACATTAGGGAGGGTAAGGTACTTTACTGAGTCCATGGATTTGGATACTAATCTCATCCAGAAACACCCTCACAGACATACCCAGAAGTAATGTTTAATCTGGCCACCCCATGACCAGTCAAGTTGACATATAAAATAAGCCATTATAGCTCTGGCTGGTGGCTCAGTGGATAGAGTGCTGGTCCATCATATGAACCTCTAGGTTTGATTCCCAGTCAAGGCACACAGGAGAAGCAACCATCTGCTTCTCCACTGCACCCTTTCCCCCTCCTCTCCCTCTTCTCCTCCCACAGCCAGTGGCTTGATTGGTTTGAGTGTGGCTCTGGGCACTGAAGATAGCTTCGTTGGTCTAAGGGGATCAGCCTCAGGTGCTAAAAATAGCTTGGTACTCGAGCATTGGCCACAGACAGGGTTGCCAGGTGGATCCCGGTCGGGGTGCATGTGGCAGTCTGCCTCACTATCTCCCCTTCTCTAACCTAAAAATAAATAAATAAATAATAAACCATCACACATTTGATGGTGTGTGGCTGATTCTATGTGTATAGGGAATCAAAAGATACATTGAGGAAGTTCTACAAATTAACTTCTAAGTAGAATGCAGTAGTTCTTAAAGGATAAGTCATAAATGCGCTACTTTATTATTATTACTATTAATAAGACTCAACAATCATTGTAGCAACTGTTTAGAACTTAGGAACAACGAGTTTTCTGGGGGGAAATATCAGATCACTGACTTCATTTAGAGTTATTTAATTTTGTGATAAATTAAACATGGTCACAAAAAGCTGAATAATTTTTAGTCGGTTTTATTACTGATTTAGAATTTTCCACAGGCAATGCACTCCATGATTGCCTGTACCTGGGGCTGATGGCACTCATGGTCTCACGTGGGTTCCTCACCACAGGCTTGGACACGGGAGGGAGGAGTATGAGCGTAGGGTGCAGGGTGGGGCAGCTTGCTCTAGGTCCCTTTTAGCTCTCTGTAATGCTGAAGGCCGTGGCCAGGCAGGTTCACATTGGACTGGGCAGATGGTAGAGGAACTGTGGCGCTGGAAAGCATTGGGCCATTCCGGTTTATTACTTTATTTTAGCAGCGGGGTGAGCAAACAGGGAGGGGAAAACTGCTTCTCCCGCCAGCAGGTGAGCAACCAGGAAACTGGCCCCTCGCCATGGTGGGCTAGCAATCCTCACGAAGGAAAAGTACTATAGCCTTATGTAGGCTACACACATGTGGCTCCGCCATGTGCTCACACACTACTCATGCAAAATGCTAGCCAGCAAGCCTAGCACAGCTGTTTTCCCAATATTCCCCCCTCACCTTTTCCCCCATCAGTTACGTTGTGGCTCTAATTGGCTCCTGAGTGCGAGGGAAGGAGCCAGTGGAGTGATTGTTCTGGGAGCCACTTCCCAGTGGAGCCCCAAGGGATGTCACTGCAGCCCGTCCCCTGGAGACAGGGCAAGGTGGGAAATTCAGGTTAAGGAACAGATTGGCTTAGAAAGTAGTGGGAACCGTTATCCACCTGATAACGGTTTTCTCGGGAAGTAGTAAAAGTGGCGCGTTTGCTTAGAGGTAGGGAGGGAGCGTTGACATGAGGGAAGTAATGAAAGTGTGAAACAGAAAAATCTACAAAATTTTTTAAAAAGCTAGCCAAATCATAACAAAAGCATGGATGGGCCCTGCGGTTGTCCTGGATGTGTTAGTTAATAACCTTCCTTGCCTGGTGTTCTCGCTCTGTTGTGATTCCTGGGGTATAGGTATCAATCAGTAACATCTCTCAGGGAATAAACGAGGCGTTTGGAGTCTCAAGTTGGCTCCAAATGTTTCGCTTTTCCTAGACTGTGTGGATTTTTCCGACTTGCTAAATATATCTGCTGTTTCTATCTTCTATATATAATTCGAGTCACTGATTCAGGCCAACACAAATGTTGAGGAATAAAACTCAAAGTAAAGCCCTCACAAACCTTTGGAGAACAACATTCCTGGTTCCTGAGTTCCCAGGCTGGTATTTCTCTAACAGAGTGAATGGCATTCCCTTTTTAGCTTCCTCTAGCTCTAGAAACTTGAAAGTGACTTTGTCTCAGACATAATAGCTGAATCAGTAGCACTGGGTACCAGGGTGAGGAAGATAGGGAAAAAAGGTGATTTTCTTAGAGGAAATGTTTAAACGCCTCTGTGGGGCAGCTGTGTTAGGCTTGCCTGCTGGTGTACCAGCTGCAAGCACTTTGCTTGATTAGTGTGTAAGCACCTGGCAGAGGCACGTGTGCATGGCCTATATAAGGCTACAGGTGCTTGCACTCGACAGAGATATGGGATTGCAGATGGCGATTGCCTGCCTGCCTGCCTGCCTGCCTGCCTGCCTGCCTGCCTGCCTGCCTCTCTGAGAGGCCATTCTTGCTGTTTGTTTGCCTGAGAAGTGGTTTCCCTTGCCCGTGTGCTTGTCTGCCATTGTGAGACTCTATTAAACAAAATGGTCCAACCTTTTCTGGCTACACAGTTTTTTTTATTACCATCTTCCTGAATTCAATGTGAACCTGCCTAGCCTCGGCCACCAGCATTACATCTGGCGTAGTGGACAGGATTTGGATTAGATTGGTACGAAGCTGCCGACACCCTTGAGGGGTAGAATAGAAGAGAGAGGCTGTTCCTGGTGGCTCTCCTGTTGGGGACCATTGGCTGAATGTTTTTTACAATCCTGTGAGAAGAAACTAAGAGCTCTATGCATTAGGCTGTGCAAGTTCAAAAGCTGCAAACCAAGCGGCAGCAATGTCCTGAACTGGAGCGAGTGCTGGAGAAGGAGGCTGAATAGGTTCGTAAGTTGCAGTTTGCCCTGGAAGTCGAATGTTGGCAGGAATAGTTGTTGGAGGAACAATTGCGGGTTCAGCTTCAGGCCTAGAGCCAGCAGCCACAGGAGCCAAAGCAGGCACAGAAGATGGAGCTGCATTCCTGCCAGTGGAGTGGCTCTGAGTCAGCGGGAGCAGGCATTTCTGACATTTCTGAGGGGGAGGCTCAGTCTGCAACTGCCATCTGCAGACTCAGAGCCTGACTGGTGGTCACCAAGAAAGTAAAGACCCAGCAACGAAGAGTCCCTCCGGGGCAGCCACAGCCTCCTCCCCAGGTACTGGAGCACTCTTGTCGTTTGGCCCTACACCTGGGCAGAGCTGATGGAGTTGGGGGTGAAATTCAGGCAGAAACTCCTGGAGTCCCTGGCAGCCTGCTTGGTGCAGCTATGGGATATAGGGGTGGCTGGCATCATGCTCTCCAGAGCAGAGGTGAAGAGGTTGGCCACTGTTGCCACATGCTTCTCCTTGGGGCAGCATCTTCAGAGCTGCCATGATGGCAGGGATGTGGGAGGAGGCCTGAGGCCCTATGTGAACCTAGTTCCCTCTAATGGACGTTTACCTTGGTGATTTGCACAGACAGCTGGGCTGCCTATCATGGGCTGACTTGGACTGCAACCAGAGGGGGGCACTGGCTCCCATGGTGGATGGACATGCTGCCTTTGGACTGTATGAGAGACCTTGATGGGGGGGAGCAGCTCCAGTGGATGCCCTCCTGCACCAGGAAGCTACTCTCACCCAGTTGCAGAGATGCACCAAGGACACTTTTTGGTTTCAGTGGACATGGCCCTGGACTGTATGGGCCCCCCACCTATGATGGGTGGCCTTGTTGGCACTGTTGGGTGGGGAGTTGGAGGTGGGCCTCCAGTTAACTCCTTGGGCAGAGTGCTCAGGGAGAAATTGTGAAAGGCATCTTTGTAATTGTCAGTTTTGGTATGTATGTAATGTACCTATTGAGAGGTGAGCAACCGTAAAGGGGTGGAATGTGGGGCAGCTGTGTTAGGCTTGCCCGTCGGTGTACCAGCTGCAAGCACTTTGCTTGATTAGTGTGTAAGCACCTGGCAGAGGCACGTATGCATAGCCTATATAAGCATAAGTAGAGGTGGATCAAGGTCGGTTGAGGCCCTGGGCACAGAAGAAAATATTGAGCCCCTTACATTAGAAAAAAGTATAAAGTTGGGGTTTTGCAGGGCCCTTCAGAAGTCAGGGCCAAGGGTGCGTGCCCAGTACACCCACAGTTAATTCCGCCTCTCTGTGTGTGTGTGTGTGTGTGTGTATGGCTATGGGTGCTTGCGCTTGAGAGAGAGGAAGGATTGCGAGTGTGCGGATTTCCTGCCTGCCACTGTGAGGGGCCATTTTGCTGTTTGTCTGCCTGAGAGGCGGTTTCCCCTGTCTGTGTGCTCATCAGCCCTTGTGAGAGTCTATTAAATGGAATGGCTCAACCCTTTGTTTTTATCCACATCGAATGTGAACCTGCCTGGCCTCGGCCACCGGCATTACAGCCTCCCCTCTCTAAATAAAAGGAGACAAGGTGGTAAAGAATGCATTTAGCTTTCCCATTACATCTATATGAAGGGGAAGGAGTTTATCTGGTTGAGATGGAGATATTCTCCAACTCAAGTGATTTATTAAGCCTCTAGGACTTGCAAAAGGACCTGGGAAGAGGTGGAAATCAATGAATATATGTGGCAAATAGGCAACGGAGAGCCCAAATGAATCACATTGTCATGTATAATGAGCCTTGGCTTTGAGGTATGTAACCCATTTTCTCACTTGTCATGCCTTTCAATTATGTCTCTCACGCTGCATTATCCGCAAAGCTGCTGGGGGATGTTCAAATCAAGAGCGGCTGCAAAAGTCAAGATCCAAGGAATAGAAACCAGCTTGAATATTATCTGCAGAACAAACTACATCTTAGGTGAATATCAAAACAAGGGGAAGTCAATCTAATTCTCCATCTCTGATATGTATGACTGTTTATTTCAGTGTAACTCGGAAGTTTTAAGCATGTCCCAGGACTGCACCTTAAATAAATGAACTCCAGGTAACTGAAGCAGGATAGTAAGAAGCTAGGGAAATTCCTTGGCAAGTAGAATGGAGAAACTGAGACAAATAGCTGAACAATTTTGTAATGCCAGTGGCCGAGGCCAGGCGGGTCCACACTGGATTCAGGCAGATGTTAGAGAAACTGCGGAGCCAGAAAGCCTTAGGGCCATTCTGTTTAATAGAGTCTCACAATGGCGGATGAGCACACAGGCAGAGAAAACTGCCTCTCAAGCAAACAGCAAAATGGCCCCTCACAGTGGCAGGCAGGCAGCCCACCATCTGCAATCCCCAATCTCTCTCGAGCGCAAGCAGCCACAGCCTGATATAGGCCATACACACATGGCACTGCTACATACCCACGCACCAGTCAGGCAAAGTGTTTGCAACTGGTAACCCCATGAACAAGACTAACATAGCTGCCCCACAAATTTATAGCCAGATGCAGAATGTCACCTCTCTAGAGATAACACCTAGGCCTCAGTTGTATTTTAGCTCCAGGTGCCAGGTGGGTGACAGTCAGGACCAGCTACAATGACTAATGACCCCCTCACCACTGGTGCTAACATGAATATTCCATTGGAACCCTCCCCTAGGACCACCCCTAAAACCCCAATCTTTAAGAACCCTCAAAATAAAGGACCCAGTGCCTTTTCCTTCCCCTTTTCTTCACCCTCCACCCTGTATGTATTTCCCAAACTCTAAGGGTCCCCACGAGACTTGCAACCAGGGGAGCAGTGGGCAGTTGCAGCTCGTCCCGGGCTAGCCCCCTGAACCTGTCTCCAAGGCCCCCTTTTCTCTGACTTTCCAGAGAACCAAAGCAGTCCCCCTAGTCTCTCTCCTGTTGCTTCTTCTATGCTAAGCCCTTCTCTGTTATCACTGTCCCCAGCTTTACTAACTGTACTCTCAAAACCACCTGGACTTGTGTTGTAAAATTTTTCCTGTCTAAAGTCAAGAACCCTCACAGTACCAACTGGCCCCAGGTAGACCTGAAAGTCCAGGTCCCCTGTCCAGCCACAATACTGTGTCGAGCTCCACATTAAAAATTCTTTGAAGCTCAGCAACTACTATCCCATCCTAACCCCAGTACACTGCCCAATTTCTGCCCAATTTTCTTCTAAAAGGAGTTGTCAGTGCCAACCAAATGTATTTATATCTGTGATAAAAATGATCCTTGGAACTTTTTTTCTCTTCCCCTTCTATCCTCCCATAATATCCCTCACTGAAAATTTTTACCTATTAAAAATAGCAAAAAAATGAATTATTACTAATCTCCAGCACAATGCAATGATAAATGGAAATGTATTTATCATTAAGTACATTTATTTGTGATGCTAAGAAAATAGAAAGTGGGGATGAGAGAGTGTGCGGTGAAATAGCTGTAACCCATTGGGCACAGGGACTGTCAAGGAGAAAGCAAGACCAACCCCAGCGGAGTTATGGCTCAGAACTGGCCGAGACTAGCTCCATCCAACATGGGGACCAATCTCACCGCAGGGGAACCCCTAGCTTCATTATACACTTGCTGTAATGCACTGGTATATTAAATGACACACCCAGCTCTATCAAGATTGGAAATGGAAAGCCTATATAAGGACAGAAAATGGCCAGTGAGGCTCTTCCAAGAAGTCTCCAAAGATCTTGAGTATTCCTCCCCCTCATTGACTGCCCTAGCCCTCAATTAAACAAGCCTCAATGAAAGAAGTAAGTCCCACTAGGGAGGGGCTGCTCCGCCTGGGGAGTAACATTTTCTCTGTCCCTCTGCTTCACTACAAAACTCTCTTGCACTTTTAAGTTCTACACAGGCTCAATTTTGAACACTGTTCTGTGTCAAGCCAAGCATGCACAGTGGGTCACAGACGCTCGGATCCCCAGACCCCTGGAATACCTGCATCATCTTGACACACTCAGACCCCTAATGTTGGTATAAAGATGGTTTTAAAAGTGAAAACATTTGAACTACAAAAGATGCAGAAAGAAATCCTATCTGACCTTCCCTTAGGGCAGAGCCTCCAGAAAAGCAGCTGCCATGAACCTTCCTCCGAGGAAGATTCCTGCAAATTCAGCTGCTGGAGATGGACTGCGTGCTTCCAATAGCATCAAAAGCTGAACAGAACCTTCCATATTTCCCCATCAAAGCCCTAACCCACGTCATTCCCAACCCCCTTATATCTAGAAGGTTCTATCTCTTTTATTTCTGGCTATTCGGTGAGTTATTCATTACCGAGCAGCTCGCGTGTGCGCGTATAAATCAGCGATGTCTTTTCTTCTGTCACTCTGTCCGTTGCTAGTTAATTTGCAGGATGCCAACCATTGGATCCAAATTGGAAGAGAAAAGTTTTCCCTCCCAACAGAAGCAAAGTGAAGCTTTGAACAGAAATAGGTCATTATTTGATATTCTGGTGTATTTTGTTCATCAAGTTTCTGACTTCAAAGACTGTTAAGTTAGCAAGTATTATTATTAGATTATTAAGTATACTAAGTGGTATGGCTGCAGTGAGCCAGACACTTTGAAATGCTTCTAATGGACTGGAAATTCATACAATTTCATGGAAAGCAACTTTTCAATATGTAGCAGAGAGCCTTAACAATGTTCATGCCTTTAGGCATAAAATTTCATTTCTAGGCATCTAAGGAGATAATTAGAGATGCTCTCAAATATTTACTTAAAGAGTTCCTCAACACAATACACATTTATCTTTATAAACAACTTAAATGTTTGATAGTAAGAGTTGAAGAAAATGTTAAGGGATAAAATAAAGTCATAAAACTGTGTAATCTAAATTATGCTTGATATATATATATATATATATATATATATATATATATACACACACACACACACACACACACACACACACACACACACACTTGGAAAGGAGTCTAGAAGGAAAAACATCAAAATGCCAATAGTTTTCTTTAATTTGAAGAATATTGATAATTTCCCCCTTCTTAATATATGAGCAAAAACAAACAAAGAAAGAAACAAAAACCCTATGGACCCAGTTAGCAAACATTGTCTAGAGAGCTGGGTCAAGGCACAGGAAAGAAATGAAAGCTTTTTCAGAAATAAAAATATAAAGCACATAATACCATTAACTGGAGTGGAGGTGGGGAGATAGTTGTCAATATACGAATAGATGTGTTTCTATCCATATATGTCCAATACCGTTTCAGTTCCCATTGTACACAAAATCCCATACCAGGCTTTTCTTCTTCTTTTCTTGTACATGAATAAGTTTAATTGTTGGAATTAGCCACAAGTTATCACTGAATGGGTTAAATGTTGAAATACTAAACCACATGGTTAAATGTTGTAGAAATTTCTGCTGCAAACCACAAAGATAACACTTTAGTAAGAAAAAGAAAAGTGATTAAAGGCTCAACTCTCAGACCATTTCCCAGTTTTTCCAATGCAAAGAGTCCTGTGGATAAAATCCCCAAACTCTTAATGTATCGACAAGGAAAGTTAAATATTTATTATTTCTTATTTTAATAGGCAACTTTAAAAATATTCCCTGAGGAACAGCCTACTGCTTTAACTTTATATTGACATAATTAATAACAATAGGAGAGCCAGGAACTGATAATGAGGCTATAAACTTAATTAACAGCAATAGTTATGAAACGAGCGGCACTTTAATAGCCTGAAGAGCCTCTTGAAAGTGTTCCGTTGTTGCTCAGTTTCTGTGCTCTCGATCCAAATGAGAGTCACTTCCTACAGCCAAGAACCAGCATCAGCGCTGCATTTAAACATCAGACCTGCGTTTAAAAAATCCCCCAGGAATGAATTTCGGCAAATCCTTCCACTGGTTAACTTGCAGTTGACTTGCTGTCCGTGGGGGTGGGAGAGGATGAGGGAGATTAGCATGAGGGCTGGAGCTCCAATCACATTAAGAGTAGAGGCAGAAAATCACACCGATATAAAGGATTCCCTCAATCTGAAAACTCCGCAGAAATGGCCATACCCCAGGGACACAGTGGGGAAGGATAGTGGGGGGAGGGGAGGATACACGGACTCTTCTGCCTTTCTGAGATAATCTGTGTTTTACATTGAAATACTTCACCATCTACAGTGAGTGTTATGTTGTGAATTCATGTTAAGCCACCCCCGGGAGTTGTTAGTTAACGATGAAGAGATCTATAGACAGTAATGTCAGCAAGCTTTTGAAAGATCTCAAAGTTCATGCTCCTAGAGGTGGCCTTCTCAAAAGCTTCAACCACCCCTCTCTGAATCTGCGCAAAGAAGTTCAAAGGGATATTAAAAACCATTTTTTCAGTCGGGAAGGGAAGATATGAGAGATGGGTGGATTGACTCAAAGCCTCAAGGTTTGAATGAAGAGGCTATCAGGCATGGCTAGCCCGATGACCTAACACCTTCAGAAGGGCACTGAGGTCTGAAACTCCACCTGGGTCTCTATCTTGAACAGCAAGCTGTTGTTGGACCGAGGTGCCCAAAGAGCCTCCTGGAGGTTACAGAACAGGTTGTCTGAGTGCTTTTGAATTTGCTTGGTAATAAATGTGGCTGTCTTGTAGAATCAGATCTGAGGCTGGTTTTCATTGTCACAGACCAGCTGGTGGGGAGATGGTAGAGAAAGAAAGACTTAGAGTCCTCACGGCTGATTTCTCTCATCAGAGGTAAATGACAGCCACTGACAAGAACTGCCACATTGGCTTAGGTCACTTCTCTGCAGACCCCCTTGAGGCTCCCCTCCACCCCCTCACACAGGGAAGTCCGAGCAGTGGGTGAACAAGGGGATGGAGAAGAGAAGAAACCCCTATATCCTATAACCAGGAGCTTAAATTGTAAGAACCATTAGTTCTCTGTTTTGCCAAAGTACAAACCAGAAACTATTAAAGGCCATAACCATGGTGCAGAGCCAGTGCTTAGGGGAGGAAAAGAAGCGTGTGAAGTGGAACACCCTGAGTTGGCCCTGTGACAGCAGTCAGAACAGCACAGGACTGGGAGGCAGGACAACTAAGGCTCTGGTTTCTCTCACAATTGATGAGCACGTGCCTTAACTTCTCAGCTGCCACTTTGTGGACTGCCTTTGCCTCTGTCCCAGGTAGTTATGAAGCTCATATGAGAACAGACAGGGAAGAAAGCGTCTGTAAAGAGCAATGGGAAACCCAAGACATCATGTACATTTTGTGCCAGGTCACTACATGTTAGTTAATCATGTATTTACTCTGTTTAGACCCTGTGCAAAGCGACATATTCCAGGGGTTTCAAAAGTAAGCAAAAAGACATATACAAGAATGTTTGGAACAACTTTAGCCCCAATCTGGAAACAGTCTAGGTGACCATCCAAAGGGGAATGAAATTGTGGTATATCCATACAAATGAATATTATTCATTATTTAAAAAGGTACTAATTACTAATATATGTGAAAAAGACATGCTGAGTGAAAGGTTATGCCAAATAGCATATACTATATTACTTATCTAAAATAGTATATAGTATATACGATACGAACTGTATGAAGTTCTAGAAGAGGCTAACCAATCCATGAGAAAAATCAGGGCTTTGGTAACCTTTGCACAATTGGCATTACACAGGTGTATGCGTTCATCAAAGCTCAGTTGAATGGAATATTCATAATTTGTGTATGCCACTGAATGTAAGTCTCATCTAAAAAAACACCCCGTAAAACAAACACTGAACTCTAGTTAATAATATGCAAGCTGAAGTGTTCAGTGGTGAAATGTAGTGATTTCTATAACTTACTTTAAAATGCATCAAAAAAAGAATGGATAGATGGATAGATCATGATAAAGGAAATACAGCAAAACATTAATTATAAAACACAGGCGGCTGGTGCGTGAATACGATTCCTTCAGATTTTCTGTTCGCTTGAAAATTATCCTAATAAAATGCTGGAAGGTCCCCGATCACTCTCCTCTTCCCTCCATTTTGCCAAGCAATTTTAAAATATTAAGAAAATGAAAGTGTATAATAAACACAGCTGCTGTAAGAACACATTTTTTTGCAATGCATCATGAAAATTGCATTGCCTATAAATCTTGCTTGCTGTCTTTAATTATTGAAGAAGGTACAAAACTCTCTGGCAGTAAGTAGCTCCATTTGAGCTGGAACAAGATATTTTAATGGGCTTTAAGAAGATTTAGAGAAAATAACCTCACTTTGTGATATAATAAGTGCAGGGCAATTTCTAGAATTTATGTAGCTCTGTATCAAATGGGCATCCCATATGCAATACTGGACATGACTTAAAATTTTGTGGGTTAGTCACAGAATGAAATATGTAGAATACATATGTATATCCAATAACCAGTTATTAACAACTAGCAAATTAGCTGATTACTTTGGGGCCACATAATCATATCCTGGGTTAAGGGTTAAAAAAAGGTAATTATTTTGTGGATTTATTTTCTCTTAAATATTAATGCCTAAAACGCAGGGGATGTCTACCCAGGAAAGTGTTATCACCTTAGGAAGCAACACTGAAAATGAAAATACACTTGCAATAAAAATGATAAAGGAACTAGACATTGTAAATGATTCACCTGGTTCCAGATATCATCTATAAAGATATTAAAAGCAAGGCAAATTGTTTTCTTCCTAGCATCACCGTTTATTGCAATCATCCAGAGGAAGGCCTTCAATATCCTTGTGTCACTGTGTGTCAACAGTTCCAGTCCCCACCAGGCCAGGCTGGTTCTTTAAGAACCCCTCCCTCCCAGAACATGCCCTGAGTAGTCACTTGGTTTTCATTTTGGCTCAGATACTCACAGATTTCCCTCTCCTCCATTGTTTCCCAAACCGAAGTCGGGATGTGGCACAGCATTGTCAGCACCAGACAGACCTGGCAAGTGTCTGGTATCCACCCATCCAATGAGTATTGATTCTGTCTGCCTGCGTCTACAACTCTGCCACGTACTGTCCCAGGTGCTGCGAATATGGTCATAAATCAAATAAAGACCCCACTCTGGCGAGACTGATATTTGAACGGGAGAAATCGGCTATAAACAACTAAATAAATACTACATGGGGCGGCAGTGCCGCTTGGACAGAACCCAGGCGGTGTGACCTGGCTTGCCCAACTATAAAATCAGGCGGACAGTATCTCCTCCCAGGTGGGGGGTGGGGCTGATAGTATGGTGTTTCCTTCCTTTTTTTAATCCTTCCCCACAAATTTGGAAATGGAATATTAAGATTTCTGAAAATCTTACAGTCATCAAAGAAAAATAATGGATACAATGATAAGCAAAGATAGCCCAAAGATCAAACTTACTCCTCAAGGCTGAAGGCTCAGTATCAAAATGTCTGAAGAAAGCATGTATCATCTCAACTGGGTGATGGTCAGTGTTGGGGAGACAGAGAGGGACTGGGACTGGCAGTGCTCTCCTCCCTGTGGCATCCAGCCTCACAGCAGACAGGGCAGTATGGGAGGTCTGTGACCCAGCCCCCACTAAGATGTGACCCAGTAAGATTCCCTGCCCCATCTGGCCAGCACTGCCCCCCACCCCCCATTCAGAAGTAACCTTATGATCTTAAATTGTGTTCTAACGTAAACTTGCCCTAATCAGAGGACAAGTATCTGGTTCACCAGATTTTCTTTCTCACTGCAAAATAACTGGCTGGCCTTCCTGGTTTTATACATCAGTCCCTTATGAGTCAGAATAGTGTGTGTCAGTCTTCTAAACACCCATTCACTCCTGGTTATACAAATCAGAGTTTTGAACCCCTGCAGCTGAGATCCAGACCTCAGGAAATGGTTACTCCTCTGACATGCAGTCACTCTGTGATCCTGTCAGGGCACCAGCCTGTCTTAACTGCTTACCTTTCTTAAAGTGCAAAGTGGAATGAATGGGAAAATTAAAGGCAATGCATGCTAAATGCTCATCAGAACACGGAGCATAGCAGGTGCTCTGTAAAAGATATAAGCCATCCAGCAAAATATAAGGATTCAGCTTTCACCCCTGCTGGACAGTGAATCTTGCTATCAAATGTACCACAACAATGTCTCTCCATCCTTTTAACCAACCCTAAGATATTTGCCACCCCTGAATGCTCTGATTGGAATCTCCCTGCATCACAGACATTCAGAAAAGACTTCTAGTGGTGCTCGTCACACCATCATTACAAAAAGCCATGATCCTGCAGACAGGACTTGCTTTTCACAGAGCCCAGTTTTGCTGACTCTCATGTCACGGGCAGAGAGGATCATGGTACCACCATGCCTCTAGCTTCTAGTCTGTCTCACGCAAGCTTGTGACCTGCTCCCTTACAGCTAACTGGGAAACCACAGAGCTGGGCACCATGCTATCCTTCTAATCACTCTAAAGCTTAATTTATAACTGCTTTGCCAAACATGCACTAAAAACCATTTACTGAGTCTGGATCTATAAGCATTGTGCTAATTATAAGTACACAAAGAACCAACCCAGATCCTCTGGTGTGGATTTCAATGTAAGCAGTATTTCATATTCAGAGGTTGTAGAAGTTGTTTATCTCAATTCATTCTTAATACAGTTTCCACATTTATAAATAATTGTTTAAATCCTACAAGCCTGCATTCCATAAACAACTTATTCACCTCTAACATGCCTGTACTCTATTATTATGGAGATAAATACTGGAGCAGCATATGATAGCCAGAGAATCACAGATGCGCAAGGCCAAGTAGAAAATAAAGGTTATCTAGTGCAGCCCCCAAGAAGTGCTCTCTGTTCTGTATATTCCTCCCAATTGCTGTCCACTTACTTACTTAGACACCTTCCATGACAGTGAACACATCTCTGCAAATACAAGGGCAAAGATTACTGCACTGAAAATGTACACCTGCAACTAATATAATAGTGTATGTTAACTGTAATTGGGCTGGGTCCCTCTGTGGCCTATGCCAATTCTACCTGGTTTGGATTCAATCCTTCAAGCTCTTCTAGGCCACAGCCCATTTGATGGTTCAACATTCAAAGAGCTCTCTGGGCAGCATGCTCTTCAGCACCTGGTGGGACACTGCTGACTTGCAGCCCTCATGGACACTCATGTTGTGTCTGGGTCCCCAAGGGGGGTGTAGGCTGCACACAATACCAGCCTCCGTCTTGCCAGGACCTCTACATTAGTTGATGTCCCTATCTGGGGTCCTTAGCTCCTGTTCTAGCACTTGTCCCTTCCATTCTTCTCATTACTTCCTCCCTGTTTGATTCTTTCCTCCTCTCCTGACTTCCCTCAGACACAATTATCCCCACTGTGCCTGCTAAAACCCTTGACCCATGGTCAATAAAGACCCTAGTCTTCTTACCCATTCCACAGGATAGTACTTCCACACTCTGACCCCACCCCAGACCTGCTCCTTCCCTAAGACATTGCTTCCATGTCAGACTTCTCAGGTGGAGGGTACTAATTCTCCCACATTCCAGCTGATGCAGGGCCAGAGGGAAGACTGTTTTCTAGGTTCTTATATGTTCTATTTTCTGACCAACAGTCTTACAGAAACCTGAAGAAGAAAGAGAACAAGTCATGTGGCTATTAGGAAAAGAATGTTCCAGGAAAAAAAGTAGTATGTGCAAAGGCCCTGTTGTAGGAGCTTCAAAAGCCTACTTGACATTCAGCTTAAACCTATCCTTTATCCCCTCTGCAGCTGTCCTCTACCTCTTTCTTAGTCACACCTCTCACTCAGAAGGATTTTAGAACCTGGATCACAGCCTTTCTCCCCACTTGTATTCATCATGCCCCATACTGAACAAGTTCCATGTCAATGTAGAAAACCCTTCTAGAAATGCTGTTCTTAGGTCCTGGCCCACCTGATCTTTGCAGGTAAGCACTTCGGTAATGCAGCCCCATTGCCATCGCCTGCCCCCATTAGTGCCCATTATTGCTTTTAAATCACAGATTCTTCTTGCCTTGATTATGGTAACAGCTTCCTAACTGTCCTCCTCATGTGACCTCCAAATAACCTCTATAAACAGTCAGTCAGACCATATCATTTCTCGGCTCAAAACTCTCCATTGGCTTGCTACCTTACAGTGAACTCTGGATAATTTATTGTGACCTACCACATCCAACTAGATCTGGCCCCTTGCCACCTACATTTTCAATTTAAAGCAGAGGAAACATTTATTTATAACTTCAAAAGGTTTTAGGATTTGATCTTTTTATCTTATAAAAAAGAATTAAAACATAAAATAATTCAAAAAAAATGAAACAGATTTTGAGTATAAGTTGGCCCAGGGTAGGCAGTCATGCTGATTACAAGTAGGACTTTCTGGACACATAGGGTTGTCACCTTTACATAACAGAGGTGTCTATGGTTAGCATGACAGAAGAACCTCCTCCTCCTGAGCTCATGTCCCATCACTCTCCTCCTCACAGGGAGGAGCAGTCTCCTGCCTCAGGGTCTTTGCATGTACTACATTCTATCCCTGGAACACTGTTTCCCTTCATTCCTTCAGGTTTCTATTTAAATGTCACTTTATCAGAAAGGCTTCATCATAACTCTATCATCCTACCCTAACCAGCCCTGCCTCATCCTATCCCTCTTTATTGCCTAACTCTTATTTTATTTTTCTTCATAGCATTTTGACCACAGGACTGGGTGTTTTTTTGTTTATTGAAGCTGTTTGCTTCTTAGCTGCTATTTCCTCCCACTAATAGAATGTAAGCCACATGAGGGCAGGCAGACTTTGTTCTGTTCACTCCTGTATCTCCAGCACGTAGAATAGTGCCTGGCTCATAAACAGGCTTATTAGATTATCATTGGATGAACAAATAAACTCTAATATACCACACTAACCTCATTCTCTTACTTTCACTAAATCTACTGTTTGACTTTATGGACACTGTCAATTCCTTGATGGTTAAATGAAACCACAACAATGATAACAATTTAAAATCAATGGGGTCCTTAGTTAAGTGCCCAACATAAATATTTTTCATGCATTATTTACTTTAACTGATGTGGTTGATATTCTTATGATTGCCACTCAGTAGCTAAGGAACTAACTTCTCAGTGCAGCCTCGACCCTGAGGTACATCACTCAACAATTCTTTCATAGCAGTGCCCCCTCACCTGCCCCTCAGCCTCCAGTGTCCTCACTTTGAAATTACCCGCAATCTTGAATCAGCTTCACAGTTCACCTTCTCTTCTCCTATAGGCTGGACACTTGGCTCTGCTGAACTGAAGAGCAGAAGAAATAACCAGGTATCATGCAGATCGATTCCCAGTGTTACAGTCTCTGTGACATGTGGTTTTATGTGTCAAGTTATCTAGATATTCAGTCAAACACAAACCTATGAAGATATATTGTGGATGGGGTTAATACCTCCAATCAGGTGACTTTCAGTAAAGGAGATTATTCTCAATAATGCTATTGGGCCTCCTCCAGTCACATTTCCCTGAAGAAGAAATTCTGGTTTAAGACTGTGGCATCTGCTCCTGGCTGGGGGTTTCCGTTCTGCAGGCCTACTCTACAGATTTTGGAATTGCCAACTTCACAATGGCATAAAAAAATTCCTTGAAATAGATCTCTCTTTATGTATGTGTCTGTGCATGTACATATGTGTGTATATACGTATGCACATGTATATCCCTATACATGCATCTTTTGTGTGTCTACATATGCATATCTCCTACTGGTTTCGTTTCTCCAGAGAACCCTGGCTAACAGTCTCAGTCTTAGTTGGGTCTCCAGTATCTCTTGGTAGTTCTTTTCATCGTCCCTGATCAACTACACCTCTCATTCCTCAAAACCCTAAACTAGCTCTTCATACTTCGCTCTCTGCCCTGTTCTCTTTCAGCAGGTGACTTTGTTTTCTATTTTATGGACAATTAAAGCTATTAGTGCTACATGTTTAACAATATGGTAAAGAACTCTCTTCTAAATTCAACTCCACACATATCAGCATCTCTCTGCTTGTCTTTTTCTCTCAACACTGACCGTAATTCCTGGAAGGGACAACTATGGCACTCCATGACATTCTGCATCTCCTCACCACAGAAGATGCCCAACCCAACCAAGCTAAAATGAACATCAGTTGTTTGGTCCAGGCCAGCATTATCCCTTCCTCTGGAAGAATCATTTCTCTGTTTCCATTTGCATCTGTCAAGGCTGTGGACTTAATAAGCCAGTCTCAGGACTAGTAGATGATAAGTAGCTCAGGTTGAATTATTTATAATATCCTACATGCCCATGGGATTGGCATAAGATGTAAATTAGGCCAAACAGAGCTCTTCCCCAGTCAGGTTCATCACTGATGGTGGAGAGGTAAGTCTTATTCCTCATGTATCACTTTGAGCTGTAAAGATATGACTGCAGATCTACCAATGGCCATTTAACCACACCATGAAGGGCATAAGGTCAACACACAGCCAAAAGGTGAGAGGGAGAGAGAGCTCTCTGGTTATATTACTTGAGTTCCAGGAATCTCTGAGGGGAGCTTTATTTATCCCTGGACTTCTCACTTCAATAAGCAAATACACTTATGTTTCTTAAGTTAATTTGATCTTGTATCTGCCACTTACATACCAAAGTCCTAACTACCATAGACACAGATTTCTCCGAAATTTGAAACAAGGAACTGAAGAGGCTCTGTAAGTCATCTGGGGACAGCTAAGGTCAGAATCAGTGTCCTGAAGTGCCACATATTTAACAATGTGATAAAGAGCACTATTGGCTTTAGTCCCTATAAGCAGACAGTCACTCTGGTATGAATGGGGACAACAGCTCGCAGTAGCCAGTGGGACATTGCAATAGCTTACAGTGGGGCATTAGATATCTAGCATCCACCAAGGATATTATTTTCCCCATCAGGGTCAAGATCTGCTTGACCATGAGAACAAGGACAGGAAACCACTGGATGGGGCAGGGGGTATAAGGGAGTTATGGAAGGATTTAAAAATAAGCATAAAGCATGAAAATGTATGGATGTTTTTTAATTCAAAAAATGTTCACGCATCGTAACTGTTTTAAAAGGGCTTGTTTTACAAGATTGTACCGTTAGAGGACATTGGGTACACCAATCCTTTGTGCTATTTCCTATAAATGTATCTACAATAATTTCACATGGAAGGGGAATTGTAAACAAGGAGCGAATGTAGAAGAAGAAAAGTGGAAAAAGTAGGAAAACACCTTAAATTTTCATCCTAATTTAATGGCACCGACAGCCATCAAGTTATCCTAGCTAGAATTTCAGCCTTTCTTGTCTTTTTCACTCTCCCTATCCCAGCTCTTTGCTCCGTCCGTAATCCTATCAATTCTACTGTCAGCATCTCCCTCAACTCAGTTCTATCACTACTATTGCCACATTTCAAGCTCATCTTTTATCACTCACATTATTGCTAAAACTTCATTGTTGATTTCCCTACATCTGACTTCACCTCACTCTACTTCTGCTGAATACCATAATTACCTTTTTCAAATACAAATCTTATCATGTCATGCCTCTGCTTAAAATTCTCCAATGGCTTCTTACTATCAAGAGGATAATGAACACATTTATTAACATGGGACCCTACCTTTCTATTTTTATAGTCATCCTTATAGTTATCTGATATGTTCTTTCTTCCTGATGTCCTTGGGGAAACCTAGTTATTGAGCAAGATTCAGGTCAAATGTTCCTTCTACTGTTCAGCTTTCTTGGTGCCCTCATACAAAACTAGGTGCCCTCTCTAATCCCAGGAAGGACACGTCTTTATCATTATGGTGCATGAATTGTTTTGCCTCCTCCTCAATGAATTACTTGGCACCCAGTAGGTGCTTGCAAATAGTTTGTTGAATGGCTGGTGTTGAGAAGAGGACCAAAGCCTTTAAGATCACTGTCACTCAAAATACCAGGGGTTTGGTGAGCACCTTAATTTGCTCTTTTCTTCACTCTAATATTATATACTGGGATATTTTTCTAAATCTGGAAGAATCTAATATTATTATGAAAGTAAAGTGAGAAGTAAGATTATTGTAAATTTTTCTGTGCCAGTGTGATTGATTGATCACATGCATTCCAATGTTAAGGCATACACGTCTTCATATTTGAGGTCACTTTACAGTCACTTTACAAACACTACTGCAAAAATCAATTCCTTTGAAAGAAATGCTATATATCTAACGGGCAACAATGGGTGGATGCTGTATATTTATTTGGTTGGTCTGATTTATTGGGTGTCCTCTCTAGCAGTGCTTCTCAAACTTTAAAGTGTATAAAAGTTACCTGAGGAGCCTGTTAACATGCAGATTCTGACTCAGGAAGTGTGGGGTGGGACTCACTTCTCTCAGCTCACAAGCTCGCAGGTAGTGCTGATACCGCTGGTCTGTGGACCAAATTTTGAGTACTGAAGTTCTACAAGGCTTATGTAAAGAAAGTGGTAGCTCTGAGCCCCCAAGCATGGTATGAAGCCAAAGCTAGTAGAAAAGTTACCCTTTCTTACCAGAGAATCACACAGACACATCTAGTTTTATGTTATGGTTTAGCTTGTTAAAAGACAGAAGTCATGTTCTTAGACTGGTACACTTTGATATGACATCTAAACTCTAAAACTTTCCTGTCTGATATAATATGCTAAACAAGGATACACCAATTAAAATGCTCCTTTCTTTAAAAATGCTTTTGCAGGCCAATTTATAACTTGCTGTAGGAGCTGCTAAATGCCTAATTAAAAATGAATTCATTGGCATTTTCAGTGTTTCCTTTGAAATTTCAGAGACTGAGGCTGATTACTTTCATGAATGGGGGTGGGCATTGGTATGGATTTGGAGTGCTAGATATTTTTAGAATAAAGTGTAAATTACATCTAAACACCCTTGACTCTGAGGAATTTGATTTTAAGCAAGAAAATTGGACTCCACAAAGCACTTGTTTCTTCTGAGACTTCAAAATTAACCATAACAGCAGCAAGAATCCCAAATGTTAATGATTATAAGCACAGAAAGACATTAGAATTTGTGAAATGAGCCTAATCATCCATTAATGGACACTTACTTAAATAAAGTATATACATCATATTTCAGAATATTAACTACCAGTAAATATGATCAAATCAATGTATTGATTGATACAGACAGATATTTAAGATATATTAAGTGAAAAAAATCAGATTTGATTACACTAAGTCTAGTATAATCCTGTTTTTGTAAAAAAGTATAGAACATATGCGAGAGTAACACTCTAAAGTAAGAGTAATATTAGGTGTTTAGGGTAGTGGTATTATACCACTTTTTTTTCACCAAAGGGAATAGTTTTAAAAAACTCTAATTTATAATGGGCTCAGACTAAGCAGAGGGTCACTTCCACATGTCCCTAGACTAAACTCTGAGATTACAAAATGCAAATGCTAAACACCCACCTTATTTATTGCAGCACAATATAAATAGAGAGGCTAAGTCTGACCAGGAGTCTATTGGCATTAGTGGAGAGCCCTAAATGCATTAAAACTGCCTTCAGTGATGGTTCTGTCCAAGACCCAATGAGTAAATAGGGGGAAGTCAGGGACTTGCAACCCAAGATAGGTAAGCCTTTAATATTCTTGTGGTGAAGCAAGTCGATGTGAATGTCTGGGTCAAGGCCTTGAGAGATGCTGAATTTTTCAGGCTTGCTGTCATCCCTTTGTCCCACACAAACCATGCCCTTTTTCTCCTTGCTGTGTCTGTGTGACAGGTAGCTGCTGGAGTCTGTGGAACAGTTGATGGGTTATTAGGCTCAGAGCAGAGCTTATTAATCTGGGTTCCATGGATCAGATGGGGAAAAGCCTACAAATCACTGCAGAAGTTAAATGTAAAATGTTATCCCTTCATGTACATGTGTTTGTGTATCCATGTCTTTCATTGGCTTCCCAAATTGCAAAGTACCCAGAAAAATATTGTGAATTACAGATGCACAACGTTTTGGAAGTAGAAAAATATTTCAGCATGTCCTTGTTCCCTATATGTATTACGAAAAACACAAAAATATGTTATGCATCAACTCAAATATATATAACTAAAACTAAGACCACATAGAGGGAGAGAATAAAAATGGAGACCTCTAAAGGACAAACCAATCGACTCTCTTATGACCTGTTACAAATTTGACCCCTGCCTCCCTTAGCTTATCTCAGGTGGTTAGGGCAAAATCCTAATAATAAACACAAGTAGAAAGTTCCCCAATACTTTATTACAAACAGCTTGGATGTCTTCGCTGCTGCTAATCTGCCTCTTCTTGCAGGCATCCTCTGTGGCAGTTCTCAGACTTGAGCGAGCCCAGGGATAGTCTGGTATGCTTACTAACAACCCAGATTCCTGGGCTCTATCCCCAGAGTTCTGGAGTATAGGCCGAGGGTTGACATATTTTTATAATCTTCCCAAATGATTGTGCTGCAGGTAGTCTTAGCACCGTATGTGGAGTAAAACTGGCTGGATTAACCCTTCTTTCCATTGCAGGAGCTCCTTTTGCATAGCTTGCCACTTTCCTTCCAGACTTTGGAAGACCTGGCCTTTTAAATTGTCCTTTTCTATTACTAGACTGGGTGGTGTCACCCTGTCTCAACTGTTCCAGTCAAACTTCCCAGGCTGTATCTGCATGAATGGCTTTTAAATGGGTCACCCCTTTCACCTGGAACAATCCACATGTGTTCTAAGTACAGATACCACTTAACGCACAGATTAGAAGCCCAACACAAACATTTCTTTTTATAACTGACAGGGACTAGTGATTATAATGAATAAACACTTTAATTCAATCTATTAGCGGTGACAACCAGAGGTGTGATCAAGACCCAACCAATGACTCTGCTAATTGAGCTTTACCGCTACACTACAGTTTGGTTTTAAATCATTACAAGCCTCTCTTTAAGAGAGTGAGTTACCTGCAACATGTAAAACCAGAAGGCTAGATTTCTATGCTGTTCTGTCACTGACTTCCATGTAAAAACTGGAAAGAGTATCTGTTTGTTTTTTTCCCCCCCAGGATTGCTAGGCTGATCATTTGCTTCCCAAACTCGTTGTCAAGACTAATGAGAAAATTTCATCAACAAATATGTACTCTTGAAGGGAAAGTCTTTATCGAATTCTAAGGGGTTTTAATTAGCATGCAGTTAAACCTCATTAATTTGGATTCCACAAACACAAAATTTGTTACAATTTGTTTAAAACCACAATAAAATTGAACTTTGTGCTAAGAAGAAAGGCCTTTTTAAATAAATGAGAAATAATGGTGTTCAGGAAATATCTAACTGAAACGAGTACTCAGTTTGGAGCTCACAGGAAATGTGACGACTATTTAATCAAGGTGATTTATTCACAGTTGCTCCCTGGTAAACAAAATAAGTACTTAGTGTTTCTCCTTGCCAGTCAGCCTCCCCGACTCAATACATGGGTTATTACAGGCAGACCAGAGCCATATCTTGCAGACGGGAGTGGAGGACTCACATTAACTAAGCTCACAGATGCCCATTCATGAAATCGTGAATGAAAATGTTCTAACTAAAGTGGCAATCAGACCACCAGGCTCATATTAGTAGTATTTATCGCTCTGGTATAAATCACATGGAAATCAAATCTAAACAGCACATGGCTCAGTGTTCATGATAGCTGAATAAGAGCAATTTGTAATAAATTTTAACAGCGCATCTGCAATAGGTACGGAGTGGACGTGGTACCTGCCCGCTTCACTGCCAAACCTCCCTTTCTTACTTCTGTCAGCACTTCTCCCCCCATGGCACTGCAAACAGGGGGGTTTAATGGGATTGACCTCAGCCGATTACTACACAGCATTTCTCTTGCCCAAGTAATTGGGTACAGGGTTGGTATGAGATGTGAGTTGGTCCAATCAGGGACGTGAAAGGATTTTATTTTTTAAGGGGGAAATAGATGCTTTCCATTTACCTCATGACCTGTTCATGACTGTGGCTGAATGCAAGAGTAAGTGCAACTAAACTATGATTAAGTAGATTCTATTCCCCCCCCCTCCCATTCCCAATTAAGTAATAAGAAAGGTAGTAAGTGATCAGGGCTTAAGAAAGTCAAATCTAAAGGCCAATTCTCCTGGCCTTTCCCTCATGAACACACGATGACTTTTGCAGTTCCAGCAATGATGATCACGTCTAGGTAGTAAGAAGGAGGAAGGTACAAGAAAGAAGAGAAACAGTTTGGAAAGCAAAACTTAAAAAAATATTTATCAGCAGACCTACACTTGTGTCTCATTGGTTGTGTCACATGTCCACCCTAGATGCTAGGGAGTTTGAGAAATGTAGTATTTTAGCTGAATCAGGCAAAAACAAAAACGAACAAATAAACAAAACCAGATGTTTCTGTCAGGAAGAAATTAAGGTGTGGAATGTATAAATTATGTAAACTTTTCAGATATAAATTGAAAAATCATGCAATTTCTTTTTGTCATATAAAAAGTATACTAGTAGTAACAGTAATAAAAGAAATATTTTTTCCCAGGTCTGACCTTATGATTAGTAATCTGGGACATACTGGGATCTGACTTCAGATGCAGGAAAGCAATGAGGGGGTCATAGGAGCTGGTAATGAGGAATCAGCGTCCTTTAGAAGCAAGGCAAAGTCTTTCTTCACAGGGTTTTTGGGTATGAGTCAGCTATGAGTCATCTACATCCTCATAAATGTCTCCATCTCAATTTTCAGAGTCCCATTCTTTTTCTCTCAGTACCCTAATTTTCACTTAAGAAACCTAGAAAGTCTGTGAATTCATTTTATATTGTAATTCGACAGGCCACAGGATCACAGCCTATGTTTGATGTTAAACTTCCCTGACCCTATGGCTGTAAAGGAAGATATTCTTTGAGGCCAGTCATAAAAATTCCCCTGTTTTCTGAGCATACAATGAGGTAAGAATTAAAAACCTTGAGTCTGTTTTCTTTCTTTTTTTTTAAAACTCTAAGGTGACCAGACGTCCCGCTTTTGGCGGGACAGTCCCGATTAACAATTTGTCCTGTGTCCTATGGTGTTTTTAAAAAGTCCTGATTTAAAAAAAAATAATACAATACTATTTTTGCATTCTATGAGAATTTCTTTTTACTCCATATAGACCATATTTTTAATCAAGAACCCTTTCCAATCCCCCCCCCCCCCCCCCCGTCAATGGTGTCCCGCTTTACCAATTTTAAAATCTGGTCACCTTACCATTCTAGATAGCCAGTGCAATCACATTAAAAAAAGTATTATATGGAAGGAGCCACTTGAGCCCACCAAGAACCACACTCCAAATCAAGAAAACGTTTCATTCTACATGCCTTCAAACCCAACAAGATCAGATAACTTAATCTCAGGTTCTCATTTCCTTGACAGTCTATTATGTGCCAACATTTCCAGCACCAATTACTATTCTTCGTTGCAGAAACAGATTCCACTTTAATCAGGCTAAGCAGAGCAAGAGCAAGAGCAAGAAAGGATATCAGGTAGTGCACAGTGTCTCGGGGAAGGCCTGGAACCTGGCCTGGATGCATCAGATCCAGGAAGGGTCCTGACAGGAAAACACATTCAACCACAGCACAGACTGACACTGATGCCTACAATGTGACACCAGTGCTACTTGGTTCTCGATCCTAAAAACGGTCACAACCACCTCAGAAAAAAATCATACCAATGTGGAAATAGGTCCACCATTATGCATGGGTGAGGAAGAATGTAGCCCTCACTGCTGTTGATAAACACTTGGGAACATAAGGAGAGTCAGCGTTAGGCTCAAAGCTGATACGGAAGAAGGCTGAGCACAAATAGAAACTGGGTCTTTGAAAATATCATCGAACCCTTGATCAAAGCAAATTCGAAAACCATTCTACCTAGTATTCTACCTTGCATTTTCCAGCGAGGTGAGTGAATGAATTTGTTATTAGTTATGCCATTTGAATTTGGCTCATTTTGCTACAGGGGATCCTAATTGATTTAAGAGCTACACCTACCACACAGACAGACAGGCTGTATTTTTGGGCTAGGAGGGCATTCCTTTTCTTCCACAGTTGTTGAATGAGCACTACCATGTTCTGTCCCATGGGCTGGTTGCTCTCAAAGTTAATTAGCAATAGAACAACTAGAAAATGTTCAGTTGGAAAAAAATAAACAAACATAGACCCCCCCCAACCTAACAACCATATATAAACAACATTCTTGATAGATTCAAGGTTTAAATGCAAATTACATCATAAAGCATTTAAATGAAAAATTGAAGTTTATATAATCTTGGAGATATAACAAAACAGGAGAACTTACATCACAAAGGGAGATATATATACTTGATTATTTAAAAATATAGGAAAGATACTCAAACCAAAAATAAGACAAGCAACAGAATGGGAAAATAGTTGTGTAACACACATATAGATAACTGTGAATCCTAATATACAGTTTTTACAAGTTGATGAGCAAAAATAAGCCACTTAGAAAAACGGACAAAGTATATATATATAAACAGGTAAATGGTAAAAGACTGCACTCAAATATACAATAAATGCAAGAAAATATGCCCAATCTCACTAGTAGTGAGCAATAAAAATATATTTTTTCACAAAGATTTCACAAATATTTAAAAAATGATAACACTCTGTGAAGTTTCAGTGAGCATGACAGACACATTGCTGGTGGGAATACAGTCAGTCCTTGGTATTTGTGCATCCTGTATTTACAAAATTGCGTACTTTGACCCAGAAATACCTTTTCTGCAAATCTATGCCTTCCACCCCGCCCCTCCCAATAAAAGCATTCTTTGTAATGGCAACAAAATAAAACACAACAGGAATAAGGAACTACCTGAATGTTCACTGATGAGGAAATGCTTGAATATCTAAATACATCCATACTCATACCATGGAAAATTATACAACAAAATAAAAGAATTTATAAATTTACACAGACACACATTTCTTCAAAGTCTTTTTCAACTTTCCATCTCAGTTCTTGTTACCTATTGTGCCAGTATTTAGCCTTAGCTGGAGCTGACCATCTATTTTGAGCTTCATTTTCAAGCGCAACCTGACATATATGTGAGTGTGCATTTGTATGTATGTGTATACATACATATATACATACATTTTTTAAGCCTGGGGGTTTTCTATTATGACTTGAGAAAAATTAATTCAAAAATAATGTGTGTAATATAACCCAGATTATAAAAATAAATAACAGAAGTGAAAAGAAAGGAAACCTTTTAATAAGTGTACATATGTTCGTGTGAGGCGCGTGGAGAATGCGGTGAGAGGGTGCTCACCAGGTCACTGGTCTTCCTCTCTCAGGTAGATGAGGCAGGGGTGCCAGGTAAGACTCTATTTTCTGTTCATCATATCTGCACTCTTATTTATAACGCATACATAGTTTTAGTTTTAAAAAATTCGTGTAGCAAAGGCCGGGTCAGCATTTCCCAGGCTGGTGTCTCCTCCCACAGGGTGGGAACCCCAGCTCTGGGCTGCTGTCACTCTTCCCTCTACATACTCTTCTGGTGGGAACACAGCAAATGAGGCTGTTCCAGCTGAATGCAGCCATCATCAGTCCTACTTCCATGAAGTTGCTGCCCTATCACCTTGGAGGGAGTTTTGGGTGTTTGGGAACCCTTTCAGCATCCCTGATTGAGAATCTCTTCCTTTCCCACCAAAGATGGCGAATGGCATCCATTGTGTGTGCGTTTAACCTCATCTAACCCTCGGGGGACATCTTGATTTTCCCTACCTGCAAACTGCTAGGGATAAAGGTCTGCTGTCAGCCCCTGAATTAAATGGATCAGTTTCCTTGCGAGGTTCTTCTCGGGAGAAGCCATCACTGTCAATGAGACCCACGGCCGCAGTGTGTCTGTCTTCTCCATGGCTGAAGGACGGGCTTGGTTGTCTTTACCACAGAATCAACGTTTGCCTTTTCTTCTCCACATTTAGAAAGTATAGGTTTCTTCTCTCCAAAATCAAACATGTTGTCAGTCTACATAATTATCATAAATGACTGTGACCTTGTTGCCCAAAGTAAAATATTCTATATCTCATGAAAGACAAAGAAAGAGGAAAACAAAGAGGGGGGAAAATCAAGGTGGACAGAGATAGAGATAATTAGATGAAAAGTGTGAACTCCAGGATTCTTTTTTTAAAATATATTTTATTTTCTGCCCAAGTGGAAGGTTCCCATTATATCCTACCCAGATGAGCTCAATGCAACTCAAGAACATGTGAAAGAAAAGTAGCTGTTCTGTCCCCGAAATAAAGTGCTCATTTTTAGTGCAAGGCCTGCCAATGTCCCACCCAGAATTGGCTTCACCATCCACAGCTGCCTCTTTGGCACAACGCCGTGACATACACATCAAGATAAAGTCAGTTCAACATAGCATTAAATAATAAAATGGAATGGTGTCAAAAAACAACAAAGTTGGACTTTGATACGAAAAGACTTTATTTTAAAAAGACTATTTCAAAAGGGGAGGGGGGATAGGGCAATAGGCAGACTGCTCCAACCATAAGATCTACAAACATCGCAGAGGGCTTGATTTTTTTTTAATAGGGGGGAATAAATGAGGCTAGGAGGAGCCGAGGGAGGGGGCAAGCGGGTGGCATGATCTGACAGCTGAGCTAGAAGGGTTTCCTCTGCAGCTGGCAGATTCTCGGTAAGGGCCAGTAAGGACGGATTGTTCCAGATTGGAATGCTTGCTTAACTTCTGGGGAAGGGGAGGCCTGTGGATTTAACTAAAGTTTGGTCAAGTCAAAGTAGTAGGCATCTGAGCATTGATGAGACAAGGAATGGGACTTTGGAGGGTTTGTGTCTGGCCGTGTCACAAGTAAAGACAGGAGTCATCCATGCATTTGATGTAAGTCATATGGGGGAGGTGACTCTGCAGAAACAAAAAAGAGTAGGGATATTTTTTAATTGTTATTTTTGGACAGAAGCACAGGGCTCAGGTGAAATTCAACATCTGCAGTTAAGAAAAATTTCCATTTGAACCAAAAATTGCTGCTGTTTAGAAATAAACACTCTCCTACCTAGAACTGTTTTCCATCTAAACTTTAGGCAATGCAGCTACCAAAGTACCTGTATTATGGTTTTAATAATAATCTAAAAGTCTGCCCTTACACCCCTGTCTCGAGATAGTGTTAATGAGAATTTGATTATGATGTGATGTCTTTGGGAAGAAGGGCTGCTTTCCCATTCGATGGTGCTGTTACTTGGAGGGTTTCACAGGACGCTCCATCCTGCTTGGTGGAGCACATCACACAGTGCAGTCGAAATGGGAAAGAGAAGCATTTGGGACTTAACCTCGGTACATTGTGGCTGCGTGGCATCACTCTTTACTCATTTTAGAAGCTCTCAGAAGTAACATCAGAGAGGCATAGAACTAGCATCAAGACCCAGAGAAAGCCTTGAACAGCCATCCTGCCCATTTCACAGCTTCCAAGGGGTCACACAGAGAAGTAGGGTTAAGAGTTAGGAAAGCAGCAAAAAGATGCTGGTCAGATCCCTCCCCCGTCCCCCAAGAAGAAACCTAGTTCACCACAAGCCTAATAAATAAGCCCCTAGGACTAACACAAGAAATTATAAAATAATCCAGGGGAATGCTGGTTTCACCAGCTGTGGTGTCCTCTCCACTCCTCCTCACCTTACTACTTTACCTATGTAATTAAATGCAGCTAGTTTATAGACCTGACAGGTGGGGCTTTCAAGAGGGAAAAACGGTCTGATACCTGTGCACGGTCCTGACTTTGGATGCTCTTAGTCCACTCAGAAAATGATATAAACGATCAAGAAGGATACTAACTGATATCTGCTGAAACTTGGCTACCTACCAACAGGGAAGTTTAATTCTTTTATTCATGCATGAGCCCACAGAGGGAATTATTTTGTGGGTTTGCGTCCAGCTGAGGGACTAGAGGATCACTCCTAGAGGGCGTATACTCATTTGAGGTTTTTCTGTACCCTCCAAAATTAAGAACAGTGATGAACATGTATGGGGAAACAAGCACTGATTACCGATAAAGGAGAGAGAAGACATTATTAATTTATTTTTTACCGGAGAATTTTCAAATGTAACATGCCCGCCAATTTAAAAAATACCTCAACCACATCCAGCTACCCACAGCATCTGCTCACAGCTCCCACTGACAAAAGCACTACCTTCATGGCCCCCACATTAATCATAACACAATCTGCCTCCAGTACCCCATGACCCTTCTTCCTGATGGAATTGTTGGCGGCCAACACACGCAATCAGCATGGTCAGTTTGGCTGAAGTGAGTCTTTGGTTAGGTTAAATGAACAATATAAATATAAGATGAGACAGCCAATCATGGGTATTTAGCATAATTAGCACTGCCATGTCCACAAAGCCTTGCCCAGTGATTCATGCCTTAGAAGTCTTGGTGGCGAGCCCTTAAAATACAATAGATGAAATAATCAGTTTCAATAATTCTCACATACCATTATACAGATACCCAAATGATTAATGACTGCATTTACTTGGTCAGTATACTTCTGTAGATTGCTTTATGAAGAGTAATTACACAAGAAGAGACCAGGGCTGGCCTACAATCTTTATTCCTATGCCTTGAAAAACTAACCTAAAAAAATCAATTGCAAGAGAGAAGATCAGCATAACAATGTAGGTGTTCTCGCCATTTACATGCTCAAGACTGTCCCCAAAGCTGAATGCTACCGTGTAAGGGACAATCCACCAGCAGCCAGGAGAGGGGAGACAGTTTTCTGTGACCTTCAAATTGGCCTGTTCATACACAACGACAACACTTTGCTCACCTAATTTGGGGGCTGAATACAAGCACATCACTTTCTGTAATCTTAAGGGAATTTTGAACAGAAATGTTTTGCAATTAAAATGGCATATTTTTAATGAAATCACCTTTTTCAAAAAAAATCATTTTTAAAGGCTAGCATCTCAGACCCCAAACAACTGTTTTCCTTTAAAAAAGAGGAGTCGTGTACTTTTTATCTGCATTTCATTTTTCTTATAAGGTGCTTAAAGAGAGCTCATATGTTGTTCTTATTGCATTGATAGATAAAATTGCTCACCTATCATGGGAAAGCTCAATTAGGCTTCATGATTAAATGGCATATGTAATATAAAATATTACATACATTGCTTAGCTCCTCATAGGCATTCAATAATGCTATCCCTTCCCTCTATCTTATTAGGTATTTCTGATAGAATCAACAGAATTTTAGGTAGGATAAGCCTGCAGCATTGAGCTGGTATGTTAAACACTCAAGGTGGCCTCTGGGGCATTTTATTCACTCAACAAATACTTAGCATCTAATGTACTCCAGCACTGTGTTGGGAACTGGTGATAACAAGTTAAATATGACCCAGGCCCTTTCTGTACATAGCTTAACATCTAACGAGGAGGAGAATCAGGAGACAGAGTATTTACACTAAGATATGATGTTGGTTAGACACGGGATACATGCCTTGGAACTCTGGGTCACATGTGACAGCAAACCTAACCACAGTGGTTTAACTTTGGCTCAAATGACAGAGGAGTGGAAGTAAGAGCTGTCCAGGTATGGCTCCACAAAGCTCTCCCACGTGCCACCAGGACATCACTTCCCTCTCTTCGCTTCGCTCTGCTCTGCTGGCTTTTATGTTGGCTCCACTCAGAGAGGTTCCTACCTGCAATCCCTGGGCCATAACAGCAAAAAGCCTGGCATATCTTACGCTCACACCTACATGAAAAAGAGGGAGAATGTCTCTCTTTCAATAAAGTAAGTTTCATAGTGACTATCACTGCCTTAAATTGGGTTCTATGTCCTCTCCCGAGCCAATCACATAAGCTAGGGACAGGAGATTAGCCAATCACTTTAGCTAATCAGGAATCTATCTCTAGAGCAGAAGGCAGGACCAATCGCAACCAAACCAGATGGACTGAGTTAAAGAGGGGTGATTCCAATAAGAGTAACTGGAGCCACAGACACAGAGAGCCGTCATCAGAAACCAGGCACTTCTAAACCACTGAGGTGTATTTGTTCTTTCCCTCCAGTGAACGAACGTCCTTTGGAAGCAGACACTATTATCACCCTATTAACAAATGAGGAGCTTGAAGCATAGGTTGCTTAATAACGTGGCTCCAGGTCTCCACACATGATGAACTACTTTGTCAGGAAAAGGGAGAAGGCCTGTTGAAGGGCATAGGCAAGTGCTGCCCAGAACTAAGAGTAAGCACAGGACACTGTGGGAATCAGCCACGAATGGAGGAATGGAAGCTGAAACCCAAAGGAGGAGTGAGAGCAAGCCAGGGTGAGGGGGCAGGCTGACAGAAGGTGGGAGTAAGCGTATTAGCCAAAAATTGCTTGCAGATAAACAGGTGCCAGAAAATTCATATAAAGAAGATAAAACATTATCTTTGTTTCTCTGTTTATTGATTTTATTGGGGTGACACTGGTTACCAAAATCATACAGGATTCAGGTGCACAGTTCTACAGCCCATCGTCTGTGCACTGCATTGTGTGCTCGCCACCCAAGTCAGGTCTCCCTCCATCACCATTGATCCCCTTTACCCTCCTCCACGTCCTACTCCCCTATTCCCCCTGCAGTCATCACTCTGTTGTCCATGTCCATGAGTGTTTTCTCTTTTGCTCAATCCTTCCACTCCCAAAGCAACCCCCAGCCCAGCCCCCCACCTTCCCCAACAGCTGTCACCCTGCTCTCCATCTATGCGTTTGTCTGTTTTTCTTGTTAGTTCATTTCATTCATTAGATTCCATATGGTACTTGTCTTTTTGCATAATGCTCTCCAGGTCCAAAACATGAAGCGAAACCACCTTCTGACACTGTATATACAAGAATAAACTCAAAATGGATTAAAGACTTAAATGTTAAATTTGAAACCATAAGAATTCCAGAAGAAAACATTGGCAGCAAAATCTCAGACAGTTCTCATAGCAATATATTTTTTCTGATATATCTCCTCGGGCAAGGAAAACAAAAGAAAAAATAAACAAATGAGACTACATCCAACTAAAGTTATTGCACAGCAAGGGAAACTATTACCAAAATGAAAAGACAACCCACTGCATACTCACCGATGATACATCTGACTCAGTCTTAATATCCAAAATTACAACAAACTTATAACACTGAACACCAAAAAAACAAACAATCCAGTTAAAAAATGAGCAAAGAACATGGATAGACACTTCTCCAAAGAAGATATACAGATGGCCAATATAAAAAGATGCTCAATGTCACTCAGAGAAATGCAAGTTGAAACCACAATGAGATATCACCTTATATCTGTCAGAATGGCTTTCATCAATAAATCAACAAGTGTTGCTGAGGATGTGGAGAAAAGGGAACCCCATGCACTGGGAATGCAGATTGGTGTAGCCACTGTAGAAAGCAGTATGAAGTTATCTCAAAGAATTAAAAATGGAACTGCCTCATGACCGAGTGATTTCACTTCTGGGAATATATCCAAGGAAACCCAAAACACTAATTCAAAAGAATATATGCACCCCTGTTTCACTGCAGCGTTGTTTACAATAGCCACGATTTAGAAGCAGCTCAAGTTTCCGTCAGTAGATGAGTGGATTAAAAAGCTGTGGTACATTGGCACAATGGAATACTACTCAGTTGTAAAAAAAAGAAAATGAAAATCTTACCCTTTATGACAGCAAGAATGTTATCTTGAGGGCAATGAGTAACGACAAAAGGTTATATTTAAGAGAGTGACAGAGCATAGGTATTGAGTGTGGGCAGTGTGGACAACAGGGATACACAAGACTTAATGCAAGGGACCAGGTAACAAGGTCTTGCATTAAAAGTTTACCTTGCCCAATTTTTATTTCTATGTTCCAGCAACCTCATGTACCTACAAACTCTAAAATTATAACCGTAAGACATACAATTGAATATCTATTGACATGTAAGTGTGTTTCTTGTAACACTTTAGGGACTAATTGAATTTATCATATATTTTAAACTAAAACAAGTAGAGTACAAAATAGTCTATATAAGGAATAATTACATTTTGTATTGCACGTGTAAGAAAAGGTATGGAAGAATATGGTAATTATATCTGGGTGGAGGGATTATAGTGTTCTTTTTTATTTTCTTTGCTTTGAAATAAACATGTTACTTCTATAATAAGTTAAAGGTAACTTTTAAATTGTTGCGTGGAAGTGCCTGACCAGGTGGTGGATCAGTGGATAGAGTATAGGACTGGGACACAGATGACCCAAGTTCGAAACCCTGAGATTGTCAGATTGAGTGTGGGCTCATCCAGCTTGAGCACAGGGTCGCTGGCTTGAGCCTGGGATCATAGACATGGCTTCTTCGTCACTGGCTTGAGCCCAAAGGTTGCTGGCTTGAAGCCCAAGGTCACTGGCTTGAGCAAAGAGTCACTTGCTCTGCTGTAGCCCCCCTGTCAAGGCACATATGAGAAAGCAATCACTGAGCAACTAAGATGTAGCAACGAAGAATTGATGCTTCTCATCTCTCTCCCTTCCTGTCTGTCTGTCCCTATCTGTCCCTTTCTCTGTCTCGGTCAAAAACAAACAAAACAAAATAAAAAAATTGTTGCGTGGGTGTTATAAAAACAATGCTAACTGTAAACAATTCAAACAACATGTCAAGTATATATAGTAAAATGGGAAGCAGCCCTCTCATCCCTTAGAAAATTCTATTCCTTTCCAAGAAGAGTAACCACTATATATATTATGTCATATACATGATTTCATGACATGTAATTGATGACCTGGTCTATTATTGCTGAACATTTAAGTTGTTTCTAATTTTTTTAATTGAAAACAATACTGCAACAAAACTCCTTGTATATATATCCTTTTGTATATGAGCAAAGATGATTTAAGATAAATTTTTCGGGCCAAAGGGTACGTTCATTTAAAATTCTGACGCAAGCAGCCAAATTGACTCCTAAGAGAGGAGTCCCATTTATATTCCCAGCAGCAAACAGTTTATGACTGTTTCATATATTCTCATTAAACCTAGAGGTTATCAATTTAATTTTGGTCAGTGGGCAAACAAATAACATTTTATTCTATAAAACACATTTTGGAAAATATTGTTCAGTAATTATTTTTGCTTTTTGAGTATTAGCCAGTAAACTATTTTTATTTCAAACATTTTTAGTAGTCTTTCCAAAATACTGATAACTGAAAAACAGTACAGAAAGAAGAGAACTAAAACAGGTCCGTTTTAGTTCCCTTCTTTCACTTAAACGGACCATCATCTGAATTAATTTTTAGCTGACTAGTTATGGATCTAAACTGATAGTGTCCAACAGGACTACGGAAGACGTATAAAAGTGAAGCTGGAATGTATAAAGATCTCAGAATATACCAGTAAGCTGGTGTTTGGAATGAAACCCTGATCTGTGTAGGAATTATTTGTGAGAGGGACAAGAACAGAAATATATACTGCCATTTTGGAAATGTTTAAAGAATAATTTTAAAAGCAGCCTGCTTGCTCATTACATAATCCCATGCACAGAGCTCAGAGTAACTATTTCTTATTCACTGCACAGGCCAGCTCATCAGGAAAAAGAAGAGATACATTAAAGAGATGTTTGGGAATTTGCATGAAGAAAGAGAGGAAACCATAATGGAAACAACGATAGCATCCTGGTGGTGAATATGAGCAACTGAGGGAGGAGCAGGCCAATTCCCAGAGGTGGTACAATGAGAACGTGTGAGCCGCCAGGGCAGGTGGCTTCTTTAGGGGAAACTTCACTTTGCATAAAGATTACACTATGAATATTTATGGACCGTATTCTACATCTCCATGGTTCTGACTCTGCTTCTGTCTTCTCTCTGCTCATGCTGTTAGGGGTTCAAAGAGATAACAGTTATTGAACCATCATGGAGAATTCCAGAGGCTATGCAGGAATACATAATCTGGAGTCTAAAGTAGTCAAACCTCATGGCTCAAGGTCATGCATTTAACCTCATGCTGATGAGTAGAAAGTTTGTTAGTGTTCCCCTTGAATATGAGCATAGTTCTTTGAGGTAGATGTCACCCCTGTTTTACAAAGAATAGAAGTGAGGCTTGCTGAGATTTAGATACCTGACCAAAGTCACATAGCCTCTATGGAGTCAGCCTCTAGGGTGGCCTCCAAGGGATGCCCACCCTGCCTGTACTCTCACCCAGTAATCCCCTCCCAATTGTGGCTGGATTTAGTGAGTTACTTCCAAGAAATAGAACAGAAGTAATGGTATGTCACTTCTGAGATTAGATTGTAAAACACACTTGCCATTTTGTGTTTGTGTTTGGGGTTATAAAGATTTGGAAATATAGAGAGAGTGATGAGAGTTGTCCAATATTGTATAAGCACCGAGTGCCACTTAAAAATAGATAAAATAGCATTTTTTTTTAGTTAATAAAGGATTTTAGGTTCTAAAGTTAGCAAAAAAAAAAAAAAATTTCAAAACAAATTTTGACAGAAACACTGTTGTTTCCATCTTGGGACTCAGATTCCTCTCTCTGGGAGGAGCCCGCTGCCATGTTGGGAGTAACCTTGTGACAAGGAACTGATGTATCTGGCCAAGAGCCATCAAGGATCTGAGGTCTGTCAACAGTCACAGAAGGAAGGTTGAAAATATGTCCTCCCTACACAAGCCTTCAGATGTTTTGAGAAGGACCTTGAGCCAGACGTACCCAGGGAAGGCATGCTTAGACGGCTTACCCTCTGCAACTTGGAGATAATAATTTGAGCTGTCAAATTTAGCATAATGTGCTGTGCAGCAATAGATAACTACCCACTGTTAACGGGGAAAGCTGGGATTTAGACGCCATTTTGCCTGTCCCCAGAGTCTGAGGTCTGAATTCACTCTTTATTTATTCATTCACTCAAATACATATGTATTTGTGCCTATGTACCTAGTATTCACCATGCTGGAGACCATACATGGAGTGATGTACTGACAGTCACCTTTTTTTAAACAGGATCCATTCTATATAACGACTTCAGATCATGGGACTGATCTGCCATGTAAGCAGAACTGAGCAGTTGCAGCCATACATGTCTCCATCCACTACCTCTGTTAACCATGCCTGCTCTCCCCTTTCATTCCTTTCAGGGGTCTTTGTCTCTGCTCCCTGTAGAGAAGTGGCTCTTCCAGATTATAGCAAAGCTGGAGGCAAAGACCCTGCAGGGATACCTGGGCACTGGTCTTGCTCTCCCCGAAGAGGAAGAGGCCTTTGGCTACAGAGGCAGGAAAGTCGGTTGCTTGCAAATGTTCAGTGAAACACAGGGCATAGATTGGTTGTGTAGGTTCTTCCCAAAGTCTTTGAAAATAAAGGGGGAGGGATATGGCATAGGTAAGAACTGAGCTTCTTGGAGCCAAAGAGAGGCCTTCCTGCAGGATGAACTCCATGCAGGCCCATGGGGGAATCTGGAGGACCAGCAAAACTTTCTGAAATACTCTATATGTGCTCTCTGCTTGGACGTTTCTCCTCCAAAAAAGAAAGAGATTTTGGAGCTCAGCTAATGTGGCCCTCCCTCTAATACTGCAGTGGGGGTGATGCCTGATCTCTTTCCTTCTCCCCTCCTCATCAGTGGTTTAGGTACCCTTACTCTCCTGTTGGTGAAGATGATCTGCTTCATAAAGGGATTTAGTAGTCCCTAACTTGTATAAGTAAACACATATCAGAACAAGATAAATGTGAAGTACATGAGTGCTAACCATCCATTAGTGAGCTAATAACCATGAGAATACTTGTCGTGAAAGAGGTTAATATTTGATTTTAATTTAAATCTGAATCTGTCTAGATTTTAAACCAATGCCAAACTGTACCAGTGTATCAGTTATTAAGTCATTTATTCATTAGAGATGCACACTGTGGCCAACCTAATCTATATAAGGGTGGGTAATGCCATCATGATCAGGAATGGCACAAGTAGGTAAAAAAGCTCTAGTGTCCTTTTGATTGCTCCCAACAACAATTTCTTTTCTTCCCTCCCCTCCCCTCTCCTCCTTCCCTCCCTCCCTCCCTCCCTCCCTCCCTCCCTCCCTCCCTCCCTCCCTTCCTTCTTTAAGAAAAGTACATTCAGCAATAAAAAGATCCTTTTAGGAGCTGTCCCTAAATCACACCATATCCCCTAGCGCAGGGGTTGGGAACCTATGGCTCACGAACCAGATGTGGCTCTTTTGATGGCTATTATCTGGCTCACAGACAAATCTTTAATAAAAAAATAATGTTAAAAATATAAAACATTCTCATGTATTACAATCCATTCACTTCCTACTGCTCATGTCATGGTTGCGGGTGGCTGGAGCCAATCACAGCTGTCCTCCAGGACAACACCAAATTTTTATTGGATAATGCATAATGTACATGGGTCGTTGTATGGCTCTCATGGAATTACATTTTAAAATACGTGGTGTTCATGGTTCTCTCAGCCAAAACGGTTCCCGACCCCTGCCCTAGCCCCTTGATGATCTCCCTAGGCATGGCTAAGTAAGAGGTCATCTCCAGTCCAGTGTCCTAAACAACCTCTGAGTCTTCTGCTTGTTGTATTAGTCTTAAATAAATCAATCACATTGACAGAATTTTTTTTTTTAAGTCTGATATGCTTGAAGGTTTAGGGCTACTGAGTTGAAGGAGGCATGGATGCTGATCTTCATTCACAGCAACTTCAAGAGCTGAGGCCCTGTGTCACATAGTCATAGTGGGGGACCTGGCCATGTCCAGGGAAGTCCCCATCCTCAGCCTCCCTCTTTGTGCTTCCTCTGTTCTCCCGACCTCCCTAAACTCCGCTAAGTTGCTCAAAATTTTAAGAGTGACCAGAGCTGCTTATTTCATGGTACAGATAAAAAGACTCCAGTGCCAATTACTTTTGGAGGAAATAAGAAATGAGCAAACTAAATGAATTTAAATGGAGATAAAAGGGAGGTGTCGGCACCCTTGGTAATGTGGCTAAGGCCAGAAAGAGTCAAAGGGCACTGCCTCCCAAAGATGTGCGAGATGTCCATGGTGAAGGCGAAGGTGAAGACTCAGGAAGGGACAGTCAACAGAGGGAAACAGGCAGCCAATTCACAACTCAGCCTCAGGCCTGTTCCACCAGGTACGTATCAATGATTAAAGCGGCATCTCACCAGCCTCCAGTTTCCTACCTATTTTAAGAAAGCAGCAATCAATGCTGAGCATAGGCTAGAATCTCTCATTAAAGAAATCAAAGAATCTTACACAAAGCAATGGTCATTTAGAATCTCCTAATTGTGACAACAGAACAGATTAACTAAATCACTTTAGATAATCAAATCACTGAAATGTGCATAAGCTGAAAGCACCATGCATAAATGGTTGTATTTAGAAGGCATGCACCAGGGGCCTGCCAGGTAGGAGAGACTAGGTTCTGGGGGCCATGATGTCTCTATCACAGCCACAGGCAATCTTTATACAGATGGGTGTGACTAACTTTCTATAAAACTTTATTTATATACCTTTTCACCACTCAAAACTTGTATATCATCATATCTAATAAAGGATTTTAGGTTCTAAAGTTAGCAAAACAATAGTCAGAACTGCTTCTTAGAAGAACTCTGAAACACTAATTCAAAAAGATATATCCTTCCCTATGTCCATTGCGCCATTATTTACTATAGCCAAGACATGGAACCAACCTAAATGTCCACCAGTAGATAATTAGATAAAGATGATGTGGTGCATACACACAATGGAATATTACCAGGCCATAAAAAAGAATGGAAGCTAATTATTTGTGATGACATGGATGGACCTAGAGGACACTGCGCTAAGTAAAATAAGTCAGACAGAGAGAGACAAATACCATATGATTTCACTTATGTGTGAAATCTAAAAAACAAAAACAAAATAAATGGACAAACAAAACAGAAACAAACTCAGAGATGCAGAGAACAAACTGATGGTTGCCAGATGGGAGGGGATTGGGGGATTGGGTGAAAAAGGTGAAGGGATAAAGAAATAAAGATTGGCAATTACAAAATAATCACATATATGTAAAGTACAGCATAGGGAATATAGTCAATAATATTTTAACAACTATGTATGGTGCCAGGTGGGTATGAGACTTGTCAGGGGACCATTGCATAAGTTATATAAATGTCTAGTCACTATGCTGTATACCTGAAACTAATATAACATTGAATGTCAATTATAATTGAAAAAAATAATTTAAATGAAGAAACTGTCTCAAGAGGTGGAAGTGATCAACTCCATTAAACGAAGTTGAAAAAACAGAAAAAGAATTACCTCTTGGATTCTAGAATTGCCTGTGGGAATAGTCACCTAGTGAAGGAAGAGCATATGCTCCCCCACCCCAAGTTCCTTCTGAGTAATTCACTCTAATAGCAAAAAAAGCTCACGCCACTGGAATTCTCTCTCACACCAGTAGTTTCTCATAACTTAAATGGAAATGCAAAAGGAAGTCAGTGTATACAACAACGTTGAATAATGCATAGACTCCTTTCAAAGATAATGTCTCCTGGACCTTCAGCATTGTTTTAGATTACTTTTATTGCAATGTTGCTTAAATATGCATTAAGCTAACACAAGTCCATGCAAAGTGCTTCTGCTTATAGCTCTTATACAATTTTGAAACCAAAATAAATGTTAAAAAGTAAATGTAAAACTAGTTTAATAGTCAACTGCATTAAAATAATGCAATGGGTCCTGGTGCTCTGCTGTAATGAAATCAGTTTGCAATGTAAACATGTCACTGCCACAGCCCCAAGCTATGGCAAACCGCCATCACGTCACCACTGGGCTTTATCAGCGTACACACCATTTATATATCAATTCCCCTTCTTTGCCTTCATTGGCCAAGACAGTGTCATGATATTCAGAGAAACAAACAAAATTTCTGAAATTCAGCAGCAGCAGATGATCAAAGTAGATGCACATTCACTGTTTTCCAAGGGAACTCCAAGTCCCTGAGCACACACCTGAGCACCCCAATTAGAGATATTGCTATGAATGCTGGGTTACGTAATCCTAGCTATGTTTGTGTAGTGATTTCCGTCTTCCTTCAAATCTCTCTAGTATTTATTATTTTCACCATTCAGGTAACACTGGCCTTTACTTTATTCTTTCCTCTACCCTGACCACTGCCTCCTGTATACTAGAGATCAAGGCAGGTTCTAACCCAGTTACAACTGTACTACTTCAAGAAAGTCACTTTTCTTCTCTTAGTCTCAGTTTTCCCATCTGCAGACTCCAAGGTCTTTCCTATGTCTTACATCCTCCGTTGCTATGAGCTAAACGAGAGGGAGCTGAACAGAAGCCACTGCTCTTATTCAATTGTACAGAGAGACCAGCAAAGCATGTTACTCATAGTAGAAACCCCATGAATACCTGCTCACTTGAAGAGAAACATCAGAGCAAGAGAATATTACAACTCAAACAGACCCTAGAGGTCATTTAGTCTACTGTGTTTATTTTGTGAATTAATTTACTTGAGTGCCTGCTTGGGGCTGGGCTTTATATAAAATGTTAGAGATATAACAGCAAATACAACAAAGTACTTGCTTTTATGGAGCCTAAATTCCAGTGAGGGGGATAGGTCGGCACGCAATTACATATAAGAGTAAAAATACACATACAGTAACTCCTCACTTAAAGCCAGTGAGTCCTGTGACTTTAAGAAAAAGGACATATAATAAAACCAATTTACCACTGGCAAATTGATATAAACAAGAGTTAAATTCCTACAGCATCTTATCAATGTCATAACAAAATAATGTTGAATGAAGCAATGTCATCCAAGGACTGGCTGTATATATGAAATAAAAAAATAGTAAATGTTTCCATATATGTAAAAAGTGTTTATATTTATATAACTTATATATACTATATAACATATATAATTCTTGAATATAATATACATGTAAATAAAAGTTGCTATGATGATTTCAGAAGTATTGGTGGGCATGCAACCCTGACCTGGGGGACCAAGGAAGGCTTCTGGAAGAACATCACTCAGCAGTGAGTCCTGAGGGACCTCAGTGCTATGGAGACCATAAGGCACATTGGGAAATATGACCCTCTGGGGCCCACACGTGCCCTGAGTTCTGGAGGACACCAACTCATCTCTAGTTGATGGCTGCCAAATGGAGATTTTGGCTCCGGATGTGTCATGTCTTCTTATTTTTCAAGAGAAGCAGGAATATTTGGACTTTTAAGAAAAATAACTGAATTTTAACTCAGCATTCCTCCTTCCACCCCGCAGGGGGCAGGCAATAGTAGTCATCAGCTGCTGCCTAATTACCAGCTAACTAATTAGTGAGGAGGGGAGCTCCCAGGTCCCTGTTGTGTCTTAATAATTAACCCATAAACTGGTTAATCTGTCAGCCCCTTCCCTTGATCTCTCAGCAAAAATCCACAGTGGGCTCTTCCAGTTTCACCAGAGACAATCCTAAAGGTTGTCTTCAATATTTCCTCTCTCCATATTCCCCCGCCATCACTTCTCAAATGCTGTCACTTCTACCTTCTCAAGGTCTCTCCTATCTGACCTCCCCTTTGTATTCTCGCTGTTTCTCCCCTGGTGTGGGCCTCCCCACTTCCTGTCTCAACTACCAAAACACTCTTCCAACTAGGTTTCCCAACCTATCACCTCTTACCCCCCAACCCATCCTCCCTTTTACTCCCCAAAGGATCTACTCGAAACAAGCTACACGCAGTATCTCACTCTTTCTGCTTAATAATCTTGCTGAAATCCCCACTGCATTTGAAATTAGGAACACACCTTGTGTGCGGCATTCAGAGCGCCCCAGATCCACACCTGCTGCACTGCTTTGGAGAACAGGCACACGGAGAAAGCACACCTTTCTGTAACCCTACACAAGGAGCAGTTGACTGGCAGCCACAGACTTACCTGATTACTTGTCACCCAAAACGTAGCCTGTACCAAAGAGCTCCTTGTCCATGTGCCCCAACGCATGCACCACCTTACTTGATGCTTTGAACATGGCTAACTTCTCTCTCCTCTTTACCTCTTCTTTCGCTTATCTTTCTTGCACGCTCATTTTTCTCCTGCCTTCCCAACTGCTCCTTCTGAGTCTCCTTTGCTAATTCCCCATTTTTTCCTCCCCTTGGGGGACCCAGGCACCCTTGGCTCTCTTTTCAATCTCTACACTCATGTCCTTGGAGCTTTCATCTGGTCCTGTGGCTTCAAAGACCTTCTAGGCTCTGATGATACTGAAATTTCCATCGGCAGCTCTGACTTCTCTCTCTAAGGTCTGGATTTGAATATCCAATTACCTACTTGATATTTTCATTAAGAGGCAGCTCAAGCTCAATAGTTGAAAGGCAACAACCTGTTTATACCACCCTAACCTCCAACCTACTTCTCCATCCTGTCTTATTATTTATTCTTTTCAGACATCTCATTAAATAGCATAATCATCTATCTAACTACTCAGGCTAAAAACCTAGGTGACTTCTTAAGCAGATCTGCTTCAACCACCTGAGCTACAATTGCAACTACTTCTCTCCCTGGGTTCCTCCTCTGCTCTATTTTTTTTTCTTTTTACCATATGATGTATCATCCTCTGAATATGCAATATAATTTATTATATTTTACCTTTTCTGTTTGTCTTTTTCCTGCAAAAATGTAAGCTTTTCAAGGGCAGGAATCTTCGACTGTTTTGTTCATTGGTGTAGCCAAGCACGTAGAACAAAGGCTGTCCATAAGAGGTGTTTAATAAATACTCGTGTATGAACCAAGGAATGATGCTCAACTCACTTCTTCCCCTCAGAGCCCACATCTGGCCCAGCAGCAATTGTAAATGGACGGCATCTTCAAAGTACATGAGCATCTGACTCCTTCTCACTAATTCCACTGCTAACACTTATTCCAAGTTACCTTCATCATCTACTTGGATTATTTGAGTAGCCTCTCACCAGACTTCCCAGCCCCACTCCTCTCTAGCCCCCTGGAACCTATTCTTGATGTCACCCAGTAGCCAGAATAATCATTTAAAGCATACATCAGATCACGTCCCTCCCGTGCTCCAATCTCTCCAATGCCTTCCATAACAGATCATGGTCTGCCTACCACCCCTCTTGCTTTGGCCCCAGCCCACATCTCTGGTCTCACTTCCTGCCACTCCTCCTCCTATTCATGCCTTCCATCCGCAGTGGCCTCTTGTCGACTGTTGAACAATCAACCTCACTGGTTGACTCAGATCTTTATACATGCTTTAGTCTATACTTGGCCTGGTAAATTTCCCCTGGACATTCACATGGCTCCCTTTTCTTATCACTCAGGCTTCTGTTCACATGTCACCTTTTTTCTTGATCACCCTGTCTGGCACTTTCCACCACAATCAAGCATAATCTCTATTCTCTCTAATTAATTTTTCTGCATAGCATTTGACTGGAAATAAAACTGACTTGATTACTTGTTCATTGACTGTTTTCTCATGAGAATGTAAACTCCAAGGTCACAGAACCCTTTGGGCTGTTCACCATGTATCCTCAAAGTCTAGGCATGCTGATGAGAACATAGGGGATGCTCAGTGAATATACGTATGTTGACTGAATGAATGGAAACCCAGTCCTCTCTGGGCATGCGCTGTATTAGAGGGATCGCTACTAATGGAATATTTCTGAGGCCTGAACTTTTACCACAGCAGGGTTCAGGCAGAAGTGCAGACGGCAGCCAAGGACATCCACTGTGGCCACATGGAATCACTCAGACCAAGTGCTGGGCCCTTGCACTAATGAATACTTCAATCTGTGCTTCTGCAAAGGTCTGTCAAGTGAACAAGACCGATATGAGACTGTGCCTCTGCGGCCAATTTAACTTAAAGGCTAATAAGAGAGCCAGTTCCAATTATGGTGCAGAGGGTAAAGTGAACCTGGGAGAATGAATAACAGAAAGAAAATTATATTCTTCCAGGAGATGCCTTCTACTGCCACACATTTATTTTATTGCTTTTTATTCACAGCGGCACTTACACCAAACACTCAGCCTCTAAGAGCAAATTGTATGCTTTAAAGGGTTAACAAGAAAGGGAGGTATAGAACTTGGCAAGGTATTAATGCTAAGAAAAGGTTCCTAATCTCTTTTGTCTTTTTGCTGGAAAATGAGAGGGGAACCTCCCCTGGTACCTTCCCCTGATAGAGTGAGCTCAGTGGGGGTAAAAAGGTCACTCAAAGTCACAGAACCCAGACTGAGTTCTTGCTGTGTAGACTCCTGGGCAAGCCAGTCTGAGATTCATATGCCTCCTCTGTAAAGTGATGGCCTCATTTTTCTTCTTACCATCTTATTCCCTCCTCTAAAGGATTTGTTTGAAAAAGCTATGAACAGAGATTATGACACAATGTAATTAATCTATCTCTAACGTCACTGTGAAGATGAGAAAGCACTCCACAAAGGGTGAACAAGGTGGTATTGTTACACCCACAACCAGGAAAAAAACAGTTTTAAATCTCCAGATCCTGATTACGCTTTGGGTGGTAAGCACATGATAGAGTAAACCAGATGTTGTATTATAAAGTTGTATACCTGGAATGTTTATGTTACTTACCAATGATATCCCAATAAATTTAATAAGAATTTTAAAAAATAATAAAGTCTCCAGATCCAATATCATGGGGTTACCCTGGAAGCACTTTAGATAAACACCCATTAGTTAATCATCATCAATAATAAAGCCACTGTGCCATGGAAATCATCAATGCACTTGGTCCTGCTCTTGTGGAACTCAACTGGGCAAGTTAGATCGTGTTGGGCAAATAAGTTTGCAAAATGTGATTTTTATGCTCACTTTGTTAAAAATGGTGCTGCCCACATGAATGATGCTGACAGGTGAAACGGCTAATTACCTTCCTGCTTGGGAAGGGCCATTGTTATGCTAATGTGTGCTGGAGGAGGGGTTTTCACACCATGAATAGTTTGTGAAGAAGCAGGAGGAGAAAGGAGGCCATGTTTCTGCAGAGTGAAGAAGGAGAAGAAGAGGCAGCCAAGATGGCAGAGTGCTGAAGAAGAAGCCAGTTTGTGCAGAGAGTAAGAAGATGGAGAACCAGAGGGGATCGAGGCTGGTGAGGGCCCTTTGATTCTAGGAAAACCCGAATGTGTCAGTAGCTTTGTGAGCACTGAATGAGTGGGTTTTAGAGCCCTATGTGTTTGTTTTTACTCACCTGCCGGGTGCAAGGCTAGAATAAAGATATGGCCCACCAGTTTTTGGCTCCGTAGTTTCATTACCATTTGTCCGAATCTAATGGGAACCTACCTGTACCTGCCTGGTGGCTGTGACGGCCATGACTACTGGGCCTACAGATCGTAATGAACAAACTGACCCAATGCTTATCTACTTGCCAAGTGCTCTCTGGGAAGGGCACTCACTTCCATGAGGACAGAGAGGAGAAGCCTGACCTGAGAGGGACACTGAGCGAGTTCTGAAGGATGAGCAGCAGCCAGCTCTGGAAGGTGTCAGAAGGTTAACAACCATGCAATGGCTTGGGAGGGGAAGAAGCACTGTCGGTTCCAGAAAGGAAAGTGGCCACAAAAGTCATGTGAATGGGCCTGACCAGGCGGTGGCACAGTGAATAGAGCATTGGACTGGGACGTGGAAGAGCCAGGTTCGAAACCCCGAGGTCGCCAGCTTGAGCACAGGCTTGAAACCCAAGGTTGCCAGCTTGAGCGCAGACTCATCCAACTTGAGCAGAGGCTCACCAGCTTGAGCAAGGGGTTGCCGGCTTGAGCGTGGGATCATAGACACGACCCCCTGGTCGCTGGCTTGAGCCCAAAGGTCACTGGCTTGAAGCCCAAGGTCGCTGTCTAGAGCAAGGGTTCACTCGCTCTGCTATAGCACCTCAGTCATGGCACATATAAAAAGACAATCACTGAACAACTAAGGAGCTGCAACAAAAAATTGATGCTTTTCATCTCTCTTCCATTCTGTTTTTCCCTATCTGTCTCTCTCTCTGACACTCTGTCTCTGTCCAAAAAAAAAAAAAAAAAAAAGTCACGTGAATGGAGTCTAACAGGAAGAAGACAGGTACAGTGAGGTCTATGGTGGGTCAAGACCCCCTTTACAAATACAGATATGTAGTAGTGTGCCTACTACATTCTTAGAAAACAATGTATTAAATATTTTTTATATTGAGTACTGACTTTTTGACACTTTTTTACATTTTTACCCTAGCCTTGGCCCTGTTAATCTTAACATTCTTGGGGAGTCATGAAGAGTTTTAAGCAAAAGACCACATAATTGGTTCCCCTGCCCCCTCCTGCTTTATATCTTGTGAAATTCACTGGGAATAACATTGATAACTTTAAAAATATAGTTGTGAGGAGGCTTATCCATGGCAAATGAGAAAACGGTAGCAAAACCATTACGAAAACAAACATATTGCTAGTGATGAGAGAGAAATCTATTATTACCTGATGCCTAGTGGTGGTTTGATAAGTTGACTTTATGGGACAAGCTATGTTTCTAATCTCAAGGATTTAGAGATTTTAGATGAATGAACATAAGGATTGAACAACTAGAAAAGAGGAGCAACCAGGCATCTCTGCATGTTAACAATATAACCCATACTTTGATGGGCCCACAGCCTGTTGGAAATACAGAATCACATCAACAGTAATAAACTATATATCTCCATTTTCTCAGGACCCACACAGGAGCCCCCTAAATATCCCTCCACGTAATTCTAGAACTCCCTGGCCTTTTCACACATATGTCCACAAACACATCTCCTCCAGGAAGCCCCATTAGGTGCCAGGCCCTGGCCCAGGGCCGCCTGTGAAGAATTAGGGTCTGGGGGTGACTCTCCACTGCCCTTGAAGGACCAGAGGGACTGGCCTACTGCAGTTACTCAGGGGGCCTCTTCCTCTGCCGCAGTCACCTCAAGTCATCTGTGAGTGGTCACAGTGGCAGGAGCAGAAGCCGTCCCCTCCATCCACCACACACACAAGGTCTAAGGTGCCTCTCTCCCCACACGACTCACAGAATCAAACCATACTTGAGGGCCACGGAAACCATGAAACCACCAACAAAAAAGCACAAAAATGTGACAAATGCCGTACCAAATGGAGATGTGGCACCAAACCACGTATTTACAGCATGAAGGCTGCAGCAAACCCACAGACGGTCTTGGTCAACTTCTTCGGGGCTGCATGCGAACCTCAGTGGGCAGTGGATTACAGATGTGACATCCGAGAGTAACGAGGACCAGATGTACAGGTGGGCAACGGTAGGTTGACAGTTGTCCACATGGAGAACAGCACCACAGTTAATAAATAGCAAGACAAGAATAAACTGCTTCATGTCCTCACAATTATAAACCTCCTTTTGCCCCACCTGTTTTCTCCCATTTACAGATGGGGAATCTTTGAAGAAAGGGAAAGGAAAGGGGAACAGGAGGGAAGAGGTGAAAAGGGAAGGGAGAGGAAGAGAGCAGAGAAGGTTTGTAAGACCTTTTTATGTTTTGTTTTTATTGAGGGAACATTAGTGAGTGTTTAAAATCAGGAAGTCGTTCCAAATCTTGAACTATCCTTTGACTAAAATTTTAAGCCTGTTCTTCGCTTCTCTTTCCACTGCAGAGACAGAAAAAAGCCGCTAATCTCTGTGTACACACAAGCACTTAAGTCTACTGCCAACTTGGAAGAAATCTAATCTAAGGCACCAAGTCACATTCTTATGGCAGAACTAACAGCCGCCTAGTATTAGTAGAACAGTATTGTTAGGGGGACAAGTCACAGGACAGAAGCACCTTTGTGTCAGCCATGCTCAGCATTTGCAATTGTGCACAGTGGTGTAGTTTCCCAACATAGTGAGGACACATCCAGCAGGTTTCTGGAAGGCAGTGTCCATTTATTTAGGATCAAGATTCTTAATGTGAATTGCACGTTTAAAAAAATTAATACCTATAATTGAATAAGCTAGGACTTTTGCTTCGGCAAATAAAAATCACAAAGCAATACAATGACTTTACATTTTTTTTAGTTTCTGAGGTTTCCTGTTCATTCTCTTTCCTGAGGCCCTTGTTGTGATTATGACGCAAAAAATCCAAATAGCCATTTTTTGGACATTTTCCATTCAGGGCCAAACTGCCCCTTCCAACTGAACGTGCATGATCAATCTTGCTGCGTCTGAGCAGGGTTCTCTCAAGGGCTCAGAAGTAGCTCTGTTGCCCAGGGACAGTCATGAGTCCCATGCCTTTATGCAATTCAGATCCCACAACTGCTTCCACTGACTCGCTGAAGCTGGGACACAAGTGTTCAGATTCTATTCAAATAACACTCATTGCCATAGTAGCTAGGTCTCTGGACAAGTCTGCTATTTTGTACGAGAAAATAGGAAAAAACAATGTGCATGAAATCAAAAAAGGTTGGAGCTAGGCCTGTCAGTGATCCTCTTCTTTGGCAAGCAAAAAGGGAGGCTTAGAGTTGGGTCAAACTGTCCCCCCCAAAAAGGTGTCAGTCATCTGGAATGTTTTTGTTATCCCAGACAGAAATAGGTCACCTCAGCGCACTCCACATTGGCCAATTCAAGCCCTTGTGAAGTAAGAAATAAAAGGCATAGACACTGAGCAGAAGACCTCTCCCCTCCCAGAGGAGACAGACTCAAATTCCTGGAGAAGATTAACACATCAAAGCCACTTACACAAAGCTACCTCCTTCAACCAAGGACAACTTGCAGGCTCGCATGGAGGTGGGGGCTGTATTATGCAGTGATTATGCAAACCTGGCTGTTTTTCCGTTTGTACTAATGCCCAGCAAAATACACTTAGAATACAGGGCAGGAGAGCAGACAGATTTTGTCTACATTGAGAAGGATTCTTAGTCTCTGTCTGGTTCAGCGACAGAGAGAGATGGGATCAGGTGGTGGTGTGTGCGTTGGCCTGGGAAAGAGCAAGGGCAGGAGGAACCCTGACCAACATCTCCAGTCCAGGCTTTGGAGTCAAAAAGCTGGATACTCTCACCAGCTGCCTAAAGGCCAATCCCTTCTTAGAAACCCATGTCTTCCATTTATAGAAAAGAGATAATAACTATACTCAGAAAGATTATATTTTGAGGATGTTGGGAAAGTGGTCAATACCTCAGAAAACTGTGTACAAATGCTAATTTTTATTATTTAGAATTACACATGAAAAATTAGAATTTTTTTCATGTGGTACATTTATATCTTCTTCACAATCCAGTTCAAATACTTCGTACTAAATAGGATGTCAGACCTGTCCTATTCTTCTTTATAGTATTGTCATTTGCGGTATTGTAAAGCCAATAGTCGAGGCCACCATCACAGCAGCCTGACCCACGCTGGTTCGCATTAGATTCGTACAGTCGGTAATAAAACAACGGAGCCAAAAACTGGTGAGCCATCAGCTTTAATTCTAGCTTGCACCTGGCAGGCAAGCAAAAACACACACTGGGCTCCAAAACCCACACATTCAATGCTCACAAAGCTACTGACTTATCCGAGTTTCCTAGCATCAAAGCTTTCCAGCTCACCAGACTTATTCACCTCTGTTTCCCATCTCCTCCTGCACAAACTCTTAACAAACTGGTTTCTTCCTCAGCACTCTGCCATCTCGGCTGCTTCTCCTGGCCTTCACGTGGCCTTACTCTGCTCTCCTCTCTAATACCAACCTCAGGAACTCAGGAACCAAGAGAGAGATCCAACTACTATTCTCTCCCACTTTATAGCAGACTCAAAACCTTTAATCCAATTATACAAACAAGGAAGTCTCTGATACAAAGTCACCCATCTGAGGCATAATGGGATTCCTCCCTACATCACCACCCTACATCATCCAATCAGTCAAGGGTGTGGAGAAGAGCTTACTCTTAAAACAAAGCCTTAAGCTATAACACCCCGGCCTGCATACATTACAACTTTTCCCCCACAGCCATCACAAGCATAAGGGCAAATGATATCACCTGGGTGACGGGCTTCCATGTGGGCAGCACCATCTTTAACAAAGTGAGCATATTATATTTTATCTGCCCAACAGGTATTAACTATTGATACTGGTTGCAATAAATGTGTTATTGAGAGGTCCTGGACATAATCATTAGTGTCATCAACAGTTTTCTATGAGGGCATTTTAATAGGATTAGACCTGTCACCAAATGAAGAATGTCTTTAACAGAAACAGTCAGATAGGAATACACATATAAATACATTTAAGAAAAGTTTACATTCGAGTAAACAGTGCATGTGCCAGTGGAAGAAAGATGGGTCTTCTTGCTCTTAGGCAAATAACAAACTTTGCCAAATAACAGAAAAGCATATTTGACATTTTTGCATCTCCTCCAAAAGAAACTCAAGACGAATTACATAAAGGAATATACTTATGTCGTCCTCTACTGTCTATTGTTTCAAACAAAGCATTTCTAGGCCTGGGGTATCTGTGATAGGCATAGAAAAAAATCATAGTTTACTTGTTGTTGCTGCATAATGAATATAATATATATTCAGGGGAAAGCACAAATGAATTATAAACTCAGAAGCTAGCAGCAATTATATCATTTTAACAGTTTCCCTTAAGTGTGTGTGTTTGTGTGCACGCGCACACACGCAAGTATCTTAAAGAAGGTATTTGTAAGCATCACAGACTCTCGCAGTAAATCATGTGGTTCATTTACTCAATAAATATTTGGGGAGAGCACCATGAGTGATAAAAAGGTAAATGAGGTCTAGTGCCTGCCCATAAGAGGCTTCATGAAAGACAAACAACATCTGACCAGGGCCACAGAGAACGTGTGCAATTGGGCTACGTAGACACAGGATGTAGGAACAACGAGTCTGCTTTAATTAAAAAACTCCTATCAAAATCCAACCTCTGACTCTAATGTTAGGAAGTCTACAGAGGGTACAAACTGGCAGGAAACATTTTAAATGTGTAAACAATCCCATAAATGGTTAGTTGTTTTTTTTTATATCGACCATCTAGAATATCTACCCAGAGAAGACCCAATACATGCAAATATATTTTCCAAGCTGAACAGCCTTTATTCCCAATGCCTACTATACCCCTTAGTCCCCAAGTACATGCAGTCACACAGGGGCAGCTCTGATTCATAGAAGAAGGACAAAATTCCTCACATCTAATTTAAGACACAAGCACACTTGTTTTGATATTTCTTTTCTTCTTTGCTTTTAAACTTCTCTGCAATCTCTTTCTCTGCTTGCTGCGTGCCCCTCTCCATGTTACCAGGTTTAGTGTATTATTTATGTCCTTTAAAGTACACTGTCCACACTCCCATCTCAGTGTAAACTAATGTACTATTTATGTGCCAAATTGGAACTGCATGTCCTGCCTTGAGGTTAAAGATTCATAATTGTTCTTAGTGAATGAATGATATAAAACCATGGAGAACCAGACAGATATAAAAATGTACCTGCAACTATGCCTATATTATTATGATTATTTATAGACCTATAATACAAGTAATAGGCCAGGCCCAGAGTCCATTAATCATACAAATTAGACCAGAGGCCACACTAGGTCTTGGATCTACATGCGGGGGAGGCGTATGCTGTGAATGTAAAAGATAGAAGACAGCTTTGCAGAGACAGAAGCAATTTGGCCATGTTGAGCATTACGATGCAATTACCTAAGCCAGGCTTTCTTTGTCCCCGCAGAAGTGGAGGACTGCCACTGAATACTTTATATCTTGCAGTACTTGGCTTGACCTCATTCTAAGGTTACATAAAGGAAGGCTACCCTACCAGATCAAATAAGAGAATTATTGAACCTGTAATTAATAGTATTTTCGAAATCACAACCACCAAAGCATTTACCTCTGACCTGAGTGGTCTCCATCAAATACTATGGAGCATTTACCATAATAAAAACATCGTTGAAGAAAGTACTAGGTTAAGATGGGCTATGGAAACTGGGCGGGGACCACATTGTCCTTTTGTTCCCTCACACAGGACCTGAACAAGGGACAGTATGAAAAAAATCTTCGACAACATTAACACTAGACGACTGACACAGGTGCTTCAAAACACATTTTGTAAAGTTCTGCTAAACCTTGCTCCTTCTAACCTTAACTGAAAACAGTGCCTGGCAGGTCTCCCCAGGATGGCTCCGCCTTCTTAACCACTAGAAAATCGCTGCTGACCTGATCAACAGTGTCTTGTGCTTCCCTGAGTCATTCCTCGCTTCTTTGAAAACACAGTCCACACTTTAATTGGCTCTCATCTATACCATGTCTCTACTCAACTTTCAATGTGGATGGCTGTTCCTGTGGGGAGAAGGCCCTGCCCGCCATTTCTCTCTCAGTAAATAAAGGGGCACAGTAGGGCTGCACAGTACCCCAGAACCAATCCAGGATTTTAAATTTTGTGGGGTGTTTTTTCCTATTTAACAGAAAAATAAGCTTTATATTTTCTGAAGAAAAGAAATTAGAAAAAAAACCCCATAAACTCAACCTGATATTGTTATGGACAGGACAATTTTCATTCTGAATTGTTAGGAAAAGCCAAATGGAACCATAATGCAAAACAAGGAGCAAAAAGTAACAACTCTCAGTAATTTTCCTTTCTTCTTTTTGTGATAAAATGGTCACTTAACATAATCTGTGAGTATACACACATTTATTACTGACAATCATTGTATTTGTAAAATAACGACAAATTGCTAAAAACACAAATTCATGGTAATGTGAACTACTCTTACATCCTGTGTTAGGCGCATGGAGGGCACTCAAATATCGGTTAGAAAATAAAGGACTTCTCATTGTTAGTAGAACTATCAAAGATACAGCTTGCTTGTATTCAAGGTTATCAAGAACCTGATTATTTAACCATATTGTGAAGATAGTCTCAAGAAAAAACTCCTCTTCCAAATCTGGTGGAAGAGGTGTTCACACCACACAACGTGGGTTGGGACATAGTACATTATGCAGAAGGAATCAGCTTAGTCCGGCTGAGCCATGTTCTATGGCATGCATCGGTTTCCCAAATCCAACACCTGGAGGCTCCAATCCCAGTGGTGTCAAGTCAGCTTTTTATTCTTCAAAGGCAGACACATTGAAGTAATAAGCAATTTGCTCTCTCATAGAGCTGTGAATGAGGACAAAAATGAGTGTCCTGTCAGCACCTTATGGTCAGGAAGGCTCTGGCTTTGAACAGTGTCTGCACAGCAATTATAAGCATCTAGTTCAAAACATCAGGCAACAGAGCCTAAAGTGGCCCTGTGGCATAACCACCCGGCAAAGCAAGTTATTTCATCTGCTACTCACCTAGTCATGAAGGTCAAGGGTGGAAATTCCCATTCTCCACACTGAATTAACCAGAAAAACCCAGCAAAGGCTTTCTAAGATATGAATTATTATTAATAGGGGAAAAATAAATCAGAGTATTTTTAATTAAAGCAGCACTATAGAGACACTAAAGGGATGTATTACTATGTCAAGTTTCCATCCTCCAACCAGACTTTCCAAAATTAAGAGAGCACTTGAGTACAAACAGAGTTAGAGAATTATGAAACAGGAGGTTTCCTGTGCTCTGGCTATCTTGGGTATTTGAAACAGATAGAATGAATTTTTAATTTTTAAAATTGATAATGAATCTATGCCCCGGAGGAATAGATTGGGGGCAGTTCTGAGACAGTACCTCCCACTATACCCAACAGAATACATAGTAACCTGAGACAGACTTTTTAAAAACAGAAGTTAGAAAAGCTATGTATCATGAAGGTTAAGATCAAAGTTGCTCCCTCTTGTCCAAACTTTTATAAAGTTTGGAGTGAGCCACTCAACAAGTGCGTCTATTTTATTCAATTAAATAAACATTGCTTGAGCATCTTTTACATTCAATCTCAACAGCAGCTGCTATATGTAAAATGCCTTTTTCTGGTCCAACCCATGATTTCTGGTTGTGAAGATTTCATTTACTGGAGGACACGTGTTATGTGAGCACTACGCCCAACATGGCAGCTCAAATGAAAGCAGAGATGTAATGCACTGAAGTTTTAGCTGATCACATCAGTTCTTGGCAGTTTTAGTCACTACATAAATAATGTGGAAGAAATGAACTTGGCTTATGATTCTCCCACCAGTGGAAACTCAAACTTCCTTCTTAACCACCCATTTATTTATTCGATTCTGAAAATCCAGGTAATTACCAGTAGAGATGATCTGCAGGAGAACCAACACAGAGAGTGCCTGACCTATCAGAACAAATAAGTTTAAAGCTGTGTTCTTCTGACAGTGATGCTGCACTGGTATTGATCCTCATGTTGCAGTGGTTCATGAACCTGATTGTGCATTAGAATCATCTGGTGCACTCATTAAAACACTGCCCCCCACCCTGCCTCCACTCCCAATGTTTGATTCCTAGGTGATGGTCCCCTGCTGACTCAGGGAGCACATTTTGAGAATCACTGTTATACTAGAGGATTCAATTCACAAATAATCTAAAAGTAGAGCCTCTTCAAAAATGGGGTTAACAGCACAGAGGGGAAGGGGGCCAGCTAGGAGATACAAAGTTGGTGCTGGTAGAGGCCAGTATAAAATAGTTGGCTAAGTATGCCCAAATTCCTTTGTGACCAGAGATATGTTCTATATGTAGCAGGGGCTCAGAGACAGTCTGCCTTTCCTGTCCCTGTTGTGGGGTTGTTACTGCTAATCACCAATGCTGCTGCCTATGCCTGTTAGGAATACCTACTGGTTCAACCAACACTGAACCCACCACGTGCCAGGCACTATTATAAACGGAGCAGTGCTTGCCAGCCAGAGTGGCTGAGTACAAATTGTGGAAAATGAAATCTAGCCTGATAGTCTTTCTTAACCAAGCCAGCTGGATTTGAAAGATCCCAGAAGGCCGACCAGACCTAGGGCCTGCACTCAGATACAGATTAAGCATATATTTCAGCGCTGGAAGAGGAGCAAAGGAGATAAAATTGTAAAACAGGATAAAATATCTTTGCTTGCTATTTTTGGAATAATCTGTTCCAAGGCTAGGGCTATTTGTCTTTTTTCATTTCTCAAAGTAGCATCTTAATTCTATAAGAAACAGTTTGGGGCTAGATTTCTGTTTTATACTTTTCTGATTATTTTTACGACTGAGCTTCTCTTAGCTTTTACCAGATCAGAACAACACGCTGAATTCCATATGACCAAATGTGGAATATAAATGTTTAGAGATTAGATTTACTGGTGTTAATAAATTTAGAGGAGAGACTTTCCCCCAAGACCAGATCATATTGAATCTTTCTTAATCTATAGGATCACTTCAGGACTATATTTAAATCTGAAATGTTAAACTATTTATAGAAATTATAAAGGCCTTTTCCCTTTTAAAAATTCTGCAGTATTACCTGAGATGTTCACTATCATTATCCTGTCTGGTTGCATATTCCTGCAATTTAGGTAATTTGTCACCAGGTAGCAGTGATATGTCAGCATCTCTCAGCCTTGAGTAGGGCTCTTGGTAAAATGACACTGCTCACAAATATTAGGGTATATTTTATTGCTTCATATTCATTTTGAAATATCCCTTAATTTTTGTGAGCAGTTTACTTGCAGTTTTGTCTTTAATTCCATATGAAGGGTTTGTATATACTACAACAGATATCAAGTTAGGAGCCAAGGACAGAAACATAGCCTTGGACTGATAGGGCCCTTACTCTATGTCAAATATAAGTCTTTATTAAAAATAGCTAAACTTCAACAAACCATAAACACAAGCTGTAAAGATATTTTAACGCAGCTCTTAAAAGAAAGAACTAGAACTCTGCGAGGTCTAGAACTTCTCAAGTAGAAGGAAGTTAGGATGAATGGCCTCCAGTAATGTATGCTGATTCCCAGGACTAGGGAAGTCCTAAGAGAAAGGGGTTTCTCTCCCACAGCAGGTTGGGCTCTTTGGGTGGAGGCAGCAGCCTAGGCATCCTAAGTGTGGGTTCCATCCAGTAGGCTGTGGATTTGCAACCCCTTAGGGACCCATCTTATTCTCTAGCTCCTTCCCATCTCAGTGGGAGGGTCATTTCACAGCCCTGGTGAGGAGTCCCAGCAGAAAGGCAGGGCTGAACTGTTTTCTCCAGTCCCTGAGTTGACAGGCTGGGAGGGAAGCAACAAGAGTGTCTTCTAGGAGTTTCTAATTTTTTTTTGTGTGTGTGTGTGATTTGGCCCAAGAAAGAGTAGGAGAGTGAGGTCTGTGCCATGTTTGGGAGCGGGCAGGGGCTGGGCAGCCATGCTGTAGATCAATGTCAGGAAGAGTATCAGATAACTCAGTGTGCAAGGTGCTGGTTGCAGTGGCCATAACAAGTGTTACTTTGTGAAGAGATGAATGATGGAAAGAAAATGGTCTGCCTGCCTATGTCTGTCCTGAGACGTGGTTTTTGGTGAGATGGAACCGCCAGCAGACCAGCCAGGAGCAGTGACTGAGGCAGTGAGAGCTGGGGAGGAAACGGACTAGCACCGGTGGTTGACTTGGCATCAGGCTGCCTCCGGGGTTTGTCCGGCACCCACTCTTCTGCCCCAGCACAAGCCGCCCCCGCATGTGGCGCACAAGAATCTTACTGACCTCGCTGCTCCCAGATACCCTGTTCACTACCTGCGTCCTGGGCAGAAAAATAAAATGAATCATGTATAAAAAACATGCACAGGGATGTTCACAGCAGTTTCATTTAGAAGTACCAGAAGTAGGAAACAGTTCAAATGTTCATCAGTTGGTGAATGAATAAACAAATTGTAGTTAATTCATGCTATAGAATCAGAGACAGCTTTAAAAAGGGAAAAAAAGAACATTACTGATATATACAACACAGAAAGTCTCACACACATTATGTTAAGGAGAAGAAGCCAGACACAAAAGCGTGCCTGTGATGTGACTTCATCTATGTGAAGTTCAAGGATAAAGACAGGCAAAATTATCCACTGAACATGTGGAAAGGATTCTAGGACACAGTGCTAGGTATAGTGCCAAAGTGCTAACTTTTTATGTAGCTCAGTGGTTCTAAACCTTTTTTGAGGTACGGAACCCACCAGTTTCATATGAGCATTCACCGAACTCTTCTTTAGTGATAAATAAAATATGATCTATTTTTCAAAATTTGAAACATAGGTATATGTTTTTTTACTGGTGCACAAAATGAGCCATGCATGAACATCACCTTGCTCAAAGAACAAAACCAACAAAGTGCATGAATTCACAACAAATTACGGTATTACTTTATTCTGGCCTCCGCGGCAGAGGCTTCTCCGAACCCCTGAGACCGACTCATCGAACCCCCAGGGTTCCATAGAACCCAGGTTAAGAACCACTGATATAGCTAAAAAGCATTTTAAAATTACAACTGGTAGTAGTTGCAAAATATCAGAAGAGAGTCAGCAAGGGTACAGCCTGAGTTACACCCACAGATGCTGGGGAGCCCCTCAGTGCCATGTTTCTCAAACAGTAGGTTACATCACATTCTGAGATAAGGAATTCCATTTTGCAGGTCACAAGCTGCATTCTTCCTAGGGAAAAGGAATGGAACAGAATGCAATGCTCCAAAGTATATGACTTATACCAATACTAAGTTTCTTGAAACTTTTACATATATATTTCTAAGATATAATACATAATATGTAATATTATGTAGACAGTATATACATAGAGGAGTGTGTGCGTTCTGGTATAAAAATAAATTTTAAAAACCACAACCTAATTGTTATAGTCCCCCAAAGGTAAGTAAATACCACTCACTAATCCTCAAGGGTATTGTAAGGATAAGCAAACATTTGTAAAATACATTGGCTTCTTCTCCTGGAAGGCAATACTAGCTTACACAGAAGAACCATGACATCATCTTGAAAGGACTGCTGAGTGAGGTTCTATGGAAATCTAAAAGAGCTCAAATACATCTTCAATCATTCTAGTTCTTGATTTTTGCAAACAGCACAGCCCATTAGGGAAGGAGTGAAATTGATTTCCTTGGATGCCCCACCCTGCTCATGAGCTGTTTTCATATCCCTGAGCAGTCTGAATCTTTGTGAAACTTCCAAATTTGAGTTAGCCAGACCCAGAATCACAAACTGCGAGGCCTCAGGGAGCAACCTCAAGGCAGGGGCGAGCTCATCATCACAGAGGAAAGCGGTGAAGAGCAGTTCCGGGAGCCAGAGACCCCGGGTGAGCATCCTAAGAGATGGTTCCTTGCTTTCCTCCTCCACAAATTGGTATAATAATAGTACCCGTCTCCAGGGCTGTGGTAAGGATTGAATGAGAAAATGCACATAAAGTAATCGCGAATAACTCAGATATCAAAATGAAAGTTCCGGCTAACTGACCTCATGGTTAGAGGTTGTTGTACGTTTCCTCTCCCCTGCCGCTAACGATAACAACAGTGAGCCTGAGATGCTCTCTCAGGCTGTGAAGCCTTACAACAAAAACCAGAGAGCACGTTACCTTCTTCCCGATTCAGAAAGAGCTATCTCCCCCTTAAAAATAAGGGGACCAATCGTCCTCCTGTAGGGAGGACAGTCCTTTTGTAAGTTCCGTCCTTCCTCAAAAAGTGTCCTCCATGTCACATGTCCTCCTTTTTGATATTGAAAGACTAATCTGTAAATGTTCGTATTCGATCGATGCAGAGTTGATCCATTGTGTGTGATGTGATGTATTTGTATCTGAGTACTTTTTTCTTACAATTATTATTAAAAATTAATAGGCATGTAAGCATAATTACAATATAAAATATTATAAATGTTATGCATTTATCTTATGATAGTGTATTATTGTTGCAATGAATAAAATGTTTCTTTTATTTACAATATTGTTTTCTTCAGTTTATTTTTGTCCTTTTCATTGTAAAAAAGTTGGTCACCTTATTCAGAAGAATCTCTTCACATACCACTCCTAAGGTATTTTAGCTGAGATGTGAGGGAAAGCTATATAAAATTTAGTAAAACACCCATCCCAGTGGTACCTAATCTCTTCAGCACCTTGATGGGACCCTGTGTTGAGAAACACTAGTCAATTGCTAGTGTAGACCACCTGTCAAAAGTTTCAAAGAATCTTCTTTTCTCTACCACTAGACTGCTGGTTCTTGTATATTATATTCTTCTGCTTGGATTTTTGCAACAAATGGAAGTTGTCATTTCTGTCTACAATGACTGGCTGGGGAAAAAATAATGATGAAGGGATGTACGTTGAGCTTCTTTCTTTTCTCTTCAGCATGTGTGCACATGTATGCACAGGAGTGTGTATTCCTCATGTGTGTCTATATGTGTGCATGTATGTGTATGCCCATATGAATCTAATTAAGAAAAATAATGAGGCTTGTATATACTCGTGCTTTAATAATTTAGTTATATGCATAATGTGAGCAAATAAGAAAAACTTACCTAGATTTCTTAAATAAAATGTATAAATACAGGGAATTCTGTTGAAGGTTTTAAAATATTGACTTTGCACAATCCAACACAAATCGCTACTCAGACACACACACACCCAATGAACTCAGCCATCTTGTGAATATCTTGTATCTGTAGGGAATAAAAAAATCAGTAAATCTCTTATTAACACCGTATAACCTTAGAGGTTGATCCTGAGGGTTTTTCCTGCCTGTCATAGGTACAACAGATTGTTCTTGGTTGGACTTGACTCTATCTTAGGAATGAATAAAATACTTTATGGGTATACTAGTCAGGGAAGGCCTACTTATGTAGCAAATAACTCACAAATCTCAGTGGTATTAGTAATAAAATTTCACTTCTAATACATGTACCAATCTAAGGTGGCTACTCCCAGAGGCAGCTCTCCTGGGTGGCTGTCCTAGGAGCCACAAGGCTGGGACCCATGCTTCGTTCATCTAGTGCCGTGATGCCGAACCTATGACACGCGCATCAGTAGCCATTTTTGATGACATGTGGCCTCATGCAGCAGCATACCAGAGAAGTATGGGGCCACATGCCGAGAAGGACATTTCATCCTTGGCTCTTGCATGGTGCAGTAGCCGAGGATAAAACATTTGCTGTAGTGTAGACACTCTGTGCCGGAGGTCTGTAGGCCAAAACATTTTTGTTATTTAAACTATAAATATCATGAAATTATGTTTTTTTCTTGAAGTGACACACCACCCGAGTCATGGCAGATTTTGACACACCAAGCTCAAAAGATTGCCCATCACTTATCTAGTGGCTCTATCATCCCCTAGGGCAGTATTTCTCAAATGGTATTGTGCATAGGTATCACCCGGGAGTCTTGTTAAAATGCAAATTCTGAATCTGTTCCCTGGGTATTCTGCATCCACAGGCAGGAGAAGAAACGATTGTTTGGGCAGGATTACATCACTTTCACTAACATCCATTGGCCAGTATCAGTCACACAGCCACACCCAATGACAAGGGAGGCTGGGTAATGCAATTTAGCTTTGTGTTCAGAAGGTAAAGCAGTTTTATTAATAGTTAGCCGTTCTCTGCCACAATAAGAAGCAATAAACTAAAGAGATTTCAAATACCTAAATCATTAATCCTTCCTACTCATAAAGTTCAATTAAATTTATTCTGGAGCAAGAGCCTAAATAAGCCATTGTTTCTGTTGCAACTCTAAAGCCATGGTTTAAAGTATTTATTATGAATTGTTAAAGCTGTCACAAAGAAATACACTGTAAACATGACCTTCTTAAGTAAGTCATAAGAGACTGTCTAGAGTTTCTTCCTCTAGAGCAGTGGTTCTTAACCTGGGTTCTATCGAACCCTAGGGTTTCGATGAGTCGGTCTCAGGGGTTCGGAGAAGCCTCTGCCGCGGAGGCCAGAATAAAGTAATAATGTAATTTGTTGTGAGTTCATGCACTTTGTTAGTTTTGTTCTTTGAGCAAGGTGATGTTCATGCACGGCTCATTTTGTGCACCAGTAAAAAACATATACCTATGTCTTGAATTTGGAAAAAAAATAATATTTTATTTATCACTAAAGAAGGGTTCGGTGAATGCTCATATGAAACTGGTGGATTCAGTACCTCAAAAAAGGTTAAGAACCACTGCTTGAGAGACTGGATAAGTAAATTTTCTTCTTAGAAAATATCTGTATTGTAATTCAACAGAGTTTATGTTAACCCTTAACACAGACAGAAAAATGCTCACCCCTTGAATCCAAAAAGTATTCCCAATCCTTATGCTATCATTCTAATGAAAGAATCGACTCAGAAAGACAAGTGTGTTTCCCAAACCAAAGGGAGAATGAGGAAGAAGGCTCAATGCCTACAAAGAATTGCTTCGTGATTGTACTCTGTCTTATCCAAAGAATAACAGCTTCTCAAAAGATAATTCTTAATACATAACTTTACTTCTTGGGCATGATAGATATTGATTCAAAGTAGCTGTAGTGTGGCAGTGGGTGGGGCTGGGGGGAGACTATCTTCTTGTGTCAGGTAGAGCAAAGAGGAAAGGGGAGAGAGATTTGGAGGTCATTTAGCCACAGAGGGTAGGAGATCAAATTAATTATGAGCATCATCGTGAAGTAAAACTACCCTCAGGCAAGAGGGAGCCCTGCCTGGGACCCCATGCTTCAAAGGGCTCTGCTCTGGCTCCTCCCCCCCCCCGCCACACACACACACACACACACACACACACACACACACACACACACACACACGGCAAGGTGTCCAAGGTTCCCAGGGGATGGGCCCTGGCAGACCTCACTTCTTCTTTCCAGACCAGCACCACCCAATGGAAATGTCAGTGGGCCCACAAACACAAGCTATATATATCATTTTAAAGTTGTTAGTAGCTACATTAGAAAGTAAAAAAAGAAGCAGATCAAATTGATTTTAATAATATATTTTATGTAATCCAATATATCCAAAATATTATCAATTCAACATGTAATCAATATAAAACTAATAATGAGATATTTTATATTATTTACTTTTCATAGGAAGTCTTCAGTGTGTGCTTTATATTTATAGCACATCTCAGCTAGTACACAAAGGCCACATGGTCTGGGTCACAGGATCCCAAGTCCACTCCCAGGGCCTGAGGAAGCCCACTCCAATGTCCAAGGAGGACCAAAGAGCAGGTGTTTGAGGGGGCGTGTGGGTGGAACCTTGGCATAGGGCTGGGTTCCACTCAGGTGTGCCAGGTACTTCACAGTGAGGGATGGGCAGGGGTGGGAAAAGAAGGGAGGTGGATGTTAGCCCAGAGCTAGCTCTGCCCCCACCCACCAGGCACTGGCACAGACCTTGAAAGAATCCAAAAATTCTAAATTCAAACCTGGCCTGCAGGTCTATATAAAGGCGCATTTGCCAAGATGAGGGGATAGAGCACATTTATTTTGTTGGCTTGATTTATATCTTTTAACTATTCAGCCTTATGGCATTTGGTCTTCTGTTGTCTCTTAATACAGGCCCATAATATTAAGGGAAGGGGAAGTCACTTTAAAAATCTGGTAAAAACAATAACAGCAGTAGCATAGACGAGTAACAGAATCTGCCATCATTCAGGGGAGAGGGGAGAACTGTACACTCTAATTCCAAACGAGATAGTGGACAATCTGAGACATTTGCACAGCTCTGGGGAGCTCCCTGCGTGATGATGGACAGCTCCCTAACACCTGCATCACCCATGGTCGGAACTAGGCCTCTGTGCTGCATTGTTTGTAATGGGCTCCACCAGGTGAATGCCATGAGGTGTCAGATGAGTCAGTGTCCTCAAAGCTTAAGGTTAAAGACAGAAATTAAGCATTGCAGTTTAAATATGCCTTCATTTCTTTGTTCATTCCCTCATCCCTAGTAACCAGAAAAGGACCTGGCACATTGCCAGGTACTCAATAAATATTTTTAAAATATATTGTCCTATCTACTACTGGCTTTTTATATGAAAAGCTATAAATCACATGGACTATTAACCCCTTTAACAGAGCTTAGACACTCACATAGGCTATACTGGCTGCATTCCCTTTCTGTACATTACAAATATTATATATTGAAAAAAAAGCTCAATAAGAATTAGCTATTATTATTAGCTAGTAATAAGAGAACTGGTAGTCAGTATGCGCTGGTATAGCTATCCTGATTATAAAGGTATGAAATATGTCCTTAATGGTTAGTAAATAGTAACTGCCCTGAGCTCCCCAGAGTCTTCCATCATCACCACTCAGATCCCTTCCCCAGAAACCCCACCTGACATTTCCTCACCACTCAGCAATGATGGGCTAATCCCATGCACAGATAGGGTCTTCCAGGCAGGTGTTTCACCTGGTCAATCAATGCCCCAGCTCTCTAGGCTGCTCAGCATTCTATCACCCTAGCTATGTACTATACACTACTGTATTTTGCATATTCTGACTCATTTCTTTTGATAATAATGTTTTTTAGTTTCCCCACAATAAAGAAATGGTCCTTATTTCATGTCCTTATTTCAGTGGTCCTCTTTTACCACTGATATGCTCTAGAGTTTTGTAACTTGTGGTCACGGCTGGGGTAAGGAAAGGTAAAGAGAGAAGATCAAAAGACATCATTGGGCACACAGCAAAATTTCCTCTGCCGCATGCTGTGATGTAGGGGAACAGAGGACATTCGTATTCAATGATAAGATAAGCCAGAAGAGAGTCTAACATGGTCCCCAGTGGTCCCCAGTGCTGGGTATTCATGCACTTGTATAATCTCCTCCCTTAAGAGTAGGCAGGATCTGTGACTTGCTTCTAACCAATAATATATGACAAAAGCAATGGGATATCAATTTGTGATTATATTACATAGAACCCTAACCCCTGTCTTCCTAGCAGACTCTTTTCCTTGCTGGCTTTCATGGAGCAAGGGGCCATGATGGGGAGGCCCATTTGGTGAAGAAGGGAGTGGTCTTTGGGGCACAACAAGCTAGGACCTGAGACACATCAGTCTAACAGCTATAGGGGAGCTGAATACTGATAACAACTATATAAATGAGCTTATACATGGACTCTTCTCAGTCAAGCTTTTGGATAGGACCCAGTCCTGGACAATACCTTGATGGTAGCCTCATGAAGCAGAGGACTCAGTTAAGCCATGCCCATATTCCTAAACCACAGATACTGTCAGATCACAAATGTGTGTTGCGTTTAGCATCTACATTTGTGATCATTTGTTACACAGCAATAGCTAGCTAACAGTTGGCAAATATGTTTGGGTTAAAATGTACAAGTATGCATGTATACATATACACACATATAGATTTGTGTATGTGTAGAAAACTGTTAGAATAAAAGACCCTTAACAGATATTACCTTGAGAGAAAAAGACTTTGATTCAGAGGGAGAGAAGGAAGATTTACTTTGTACAATTTTAGTTTTGTAGCTGTGTTCATATTTCATTTTTAAAAATTAAAAAAAATCTCACTTAAGTGTACAACAGATTTGAGACCATTTCATTTCAAATAATATAATCTGTTTATGAAAATAGTTTGATTTTCAGAACTTCAATCCTATATTTCTAACTTGGATCAGATTGTTAAGCCAATAAAGTATGAATCCACTAGTTCTGATATGCTAACTTGTCAAGAAAGAGGCTGTAAAACCAGTAGCCATGGCCACCATCACAGCCGCCTGGCCCATGCAGGTTCGCATTTTATTCGGACAGATGGTGATGAAACAACGGAGCCAAGAACTGGTGGGCCATCATCTTTATCCTAGCTTGCACCTGGAGGGCAAGAAATACACACAGTGGGAAAATACTTCCTTTTCCATCCCACATCATGCAATCAGTCAAGGGTGTGGGGAAAAGCTTAATCTTAAAACTAAGCCTTGGGCTATAATGACCCAGCCTGCCCACAGCCTGTCCCCCACACCCAATACAAACTATAAGCGAGCAAACATATATATCATATTTATAAACTTATTTGACTAACAGAGGCCCTCAAGGGGCTCCCTTGCTGATCTCACAGGTGGTCCTCAGGTGAGTGGAGCAGGAGTGGGCTTTATTAAAGAAGTCACATTGAGTTGAGGGAGGAGGGAGTTGGGTTAAATGATGCTTCTTCTTCTTCTTCTTCTTCTTTTTTATCAGCTGATGCTTTTAACCCCCACCTGACATCTCTGGAACTTTTCCTCTAAGAACAAGCAGAAGACACTATCCTTCACACTTAACAAAAAAAATATTCTCCCTTGGAAAAAAAATTTCTCCTTTAAAAAATGACTTATTCATATGAAATGTGTAAGTGGGATAATAAGGAATCAAAATAAATGACTGAATCTGAAGCCATGCCCAACATTTAAAACAGTGCCTGGCATAAATCCACACAAAATGGTATGATGAACGAATGAATGAATACGAAATAAATCTGTCCAGCGACACGCCCTCAAAAATCTCCACCAAATTTAGGGAAAGAACACACTCACAATAGTGTAAGAACATCTGACAAGGAAGGGAATAGAACTGTGGGAGTGTGAAGAGTGATCACTGCCCTCCACCACCTGGGTCACAGCTGCTAAAATCAACAGGTCTATAGAAATGTGCATTCCTTGTCCCTTACGACATTTTCAAATTATGAGAAGGACTCACTTGCTACCAATTATTTTTTACCTCGCACAGGAAGAATGGCTCCCATGCCTCCTTAGATTTCTCAAGCTTCCTCCTCATTTGGTCTATTTCTGAAGTCTATCATGGACAAACTTCAGTAACATGCTGGGCTAGCTAGTGTCACCACAGAGCAAAATTGTTCCCATCCAGAAATTCCTAAATTGGAAAAGCTCTTGAGCGTGTGAAACAACCTAGTTCCCTATAAATTTTCTCTTCCAAATAAATTTGCTCATCTGTATTCAGGATTAATACTGGGAAAAGAAATATATAACAGAGTTTACAAATATATCAAGTAATTGAAAGCCCTTTAATTTCTACTTAACTATGTTTTTGAAAATAAGAAATATAGTAAAAGAAACAGGAAAAGTACAACAGACGTGAAGATTTTGAAGGCAGGAAGATAATGGAAGTCGCAGAGAAGAGAAAATTATCTGACCATTGGTTAAAAACCAGTAAGGCAGGATGGGGTTTCTCTCTCTCTCTCTCTCAAATATGGGGACAGTAAAAGGGGGGAGCGTGAAGGGACTTACATGGGAAAGATGAATTTTAAAATATTCAGATTAGGTATGCTGATTAACTCTAGGATCTCTTAGAGTATGTTCCCTAAGGAGTTTTGATAAATTCAGTAATACAGGGAATTAATAAAAGGGGGTTTTCTGAAATGTGTGACAAATTTGTATCAGTGCATTATTACATTCAGCATAACGGGAACGGCCTGAAATGGTTTGAACTCCCGAAACAACAGCATGTCAACAGCAAACAGGTTTCTCTGGGGTTACAGGGTGCCGGAGAACCGAGCACAGTGAAGAGTCATTCTGAGCCAAACCATCAGGCAGAGCCAGTTCGGGTGGTCGGCTGCCTGGTCCCCCTGAACACAGGGCTCATCCCAGCGTGGTTGCTCTTTCCAGCAGTATTTCCGGAAAACGAAGAGCTGGCGTTTGTAAACATGTTCTTGGGTGCAAAGATGCCCGTGCACCAAGGAAGCTGTATAAATCCATGTGGTACATTCGCCAGAGCCACCAGGCCACACCAGACAAACACAGGGCCCCCGAGGAAACCCAGCAACACTCCTCAGAGTCATGAGCTAAGAGAAAGCTACTGGGCAGAAAGCATAGCTTTACCTGCATACTGCTCTTTGCGTGAAGCCAGCTTTTTAAAAGTTCTACTGCTGCATATCACCTCTCCTCAAGAGGCAACTGTGGAACTGCTGACTCCTCCTCCTCACATGCTTGTCCCCAGAAGTGAATCACCTGTTGGGTCAGGTCCTCCAGGAAGTCACCCTTGCATCTCCAGGCTGAAACACCCCCACGTGCTGTGACTTTTCTGTGCCTGAGTCTGACTCATGCTCTAGCCATGGTGAGCCTCCCTAAGCAAGAGCCCTGGCCTCTTCGCTTTTCTATCCCTAGCATGGTTCCTGGCTCCTTGCTGGGACTCCCCAATATCGGTTGAGCTGCCCCTAGGTATGGGCCCCTTAGACAGAAGAGGTGGAACTGTAAGGAGCTCCCTCCTTTCCCTGTCCCACCCTGAGCCTGGTGGATTGCTGATTCCTCATTCTTCTTGGAGATTCACAAATTTCCCCCAAGTGTCTGAATAGAAAATGAATGACAACAGCCAGAGTCATACATCCCTTTGTCAGGTCGGCTGAAAAACAACTGCCAACATGTTACCTTTGTTAAAATTCTAGAATAAAATATGGTTACAAGTTTAAGTAAGTCATTATTTGTTCAAAATGTTCCTCTAACTACTTCAGAGTTATGATCATTCATTTCAAGAGAGACAATAAAAAGGAAGGAAGGAGGAATGAAGGGAGGAGTGGAGAGAAGAATGCAGGGAGGAGTGGAGGGAGGGGTTGGGGAAGGGGTGGAGAGAGCGAGGGTTAAGTCACTGAACTTCCCACTTCTGACGAGAGAGCATGGTTTGGGGGCAGTGCCACTTCATAACTGTGACCCACTTGCTCAGTGTTTCTGAGGTCCAGTATCCCATCTACAAAATGTAAGAATATCCCTATATTAAAGGGTTGTGTAGAAGATTCCATGAGATGATTCATTTAAGATGTCTGACAGAGAGGAGGTCTCCAACAACAAATTCCAGGTCCCTCTCTGTCCCTCTTCCGACCTCCCACTTCCTTCCTGCACCCTCCCTGGTGGCTGGTCAGGCAGGGCTGCAGTGACAGCCTGACACCTGTTTGGCCTGGCACAGGCTTGATGAGAGTCTATCTGAGTTTCACTTGATACAAACAACCAGCAAATCAGAGGGTTAGCTTGCTTTCTACCACTGCAGAACAGCAGAGTTCTGAAACCCTGTGTTCAGAAGGCAGACAATGCCATCTGCTCCTGGGCTCTCCCATCCCCTCACAAGAAAATATCTTAGCATTAAAGAATACCAAATGCTATGAGCAAAAGGCAGGCTGTAAGCTAGCAGGATTCTGGGAAACCTACTCAACCACCTTGCTAAAACCTTCTTAGGTGACCCACAACCAACCCATAGAATGTTTTCATCTTATTTATCTCCTGCTTTGCAAGCCTTCCTCTCACCACAACCTCTGGGTCAGATTAATAGCCAATGTCTTTGTTAAAGATGGCGCTGCCCATGTGCAAGTTTTAAGAGTAAGCTTTTCCCCACACCCTTGACGGATTGGATGATGTGGGGTGGTGCACTCTCATGAGGAATCCTCCCATTATGCCTCAGATAAGTGACTTTGTATCAGAGACTTCCTTGTTTGTAGAGTGGATTAGTTTGGATTTCTACACTATAAAGTAGGGCAGACTGGGAGCTTGCTCTCTGGGTTCCTGACGTTAGTATTAGAGAGCAGAGCAGATTAAGGCCACTTGGAGGAGAAAAGCAGCCAAGATGGTGGAGTGCTGGGGGAGAAGCCAGTTTGAGCAGAGTTTGTATAGAGAGAAGGAGATGGGAAACAGAGGTGAATAATACTGGTGAGCTAGAAACCTTTGATTCTAGGAAACTCGGATAAGTCAGTAGCTTTGTGAGCACTGAGTGAGTGGGTTTTGGAGCCCAGTGTGTGTTTTTACTTGCCTGCCGGGTGCAAGCTAGAATTAAAGCTGATGGCTCACCAGTTCTTGGCTCCGTTGTTTCATTACCATCTGTCCAAATCTAATGCGAACCTGCATGAGCTAGGCTGCTGTGATGGTGACCTTGGCTACTGGCTTTACAGTCTTAAATGGTACTTGAACAGAAGCTTACTCTCTTCCCACCCTCACAGTAGGATTTCAAAGCTTCTACCACTGCAGTTTTCCTTAAGCCTGGGTCTTCCCATGATGTCCAGCTTTCTAGGTGTTACTTTTAATGCATGTATATTTAATGGCTCAAACCAAAACCTCCTAACTCTCATGTAACCTATGGGAGCCCAGTGTCCTCAAAATATGTGTGGATTCCTGGTGGGTTAACTGTCTCTGCCATCTGTTGACTTACATTTATGGGTCCCCCTGAATCTTATTTGCATTCCATCTCCTGAAGCAATTCTTTTTTGCCACCTCATACTAACTCTAATTTGGAAAGCTTTAGAGTTTTAATTATCCAGAAACAAGGCTCTAGAATGCAGAATAGTCTTTTACTAAGGTTTTGGGCAGTGTGATGGGCAGAGTTACAAAATAGCAAATTTCCCTTTTGTCCTGTCTCACACCTTAGGGACCCTCTCCTGGCTCAGCCACTTAGTCCCCCACTTTAGAAGTCATATTATCCAGACCCATCATTCTTGTTCCATATCTCCATATTTCATAAAATTCCTCTGATTCCATTTTGTAGAGTAATTCAACTTTATTTCTATTCTGAAGCATCCTTCCCGATAATAGCAGGAAATGGAGGGGGGACAGGATCTATTCTTTTCACTCACTCTGAAAAGCCCATCAAAGGTACTTTCCTAAATAAAGAATCAAAATAGGCCCTGGCTGTTGGGTCAGCAGTAGAGTGTGTAGAAGTCCCTAATTTGATTCCTGGTCAGGGCACACAGGAGAGGCGACCATCTGCTTCTCCCCCTCCTTCCCCTTCTCTCTCTCTCTCTCTCTCTCTCTCTCTCTCTCTCTCTCTTACTCTCATCCCCTCCTGTAGCTATGACTCAATTTATTTGAGCACATAGGCCTTGGGTGCTGAGGATGGCTCCATTGAGCCTTTACCTCAGGTGGTAATAATAGCTCAGTTGCGATCATGGCCCCAGATGGGCAGAGCATCAGCGCCAGATGGGAGTTGCCTGGTAGATCCTGGTAGGGGCACATGTGGGAGTCTGTCTCTCTATCTCCCTTCCTCTCATTAAAAAAGAAATAAAAGAATTGAAATAAATCTGACCCTTCCCTCAAATGGGTAACAGAAGAGCAGTCACCCCCCCATGTAGCACTTTCCCCCCTTTTCTGCAGCAATAATTAAACATTTTATGCTGGTTAATGTAAATTGACAATGTCAAGTGCATGCAAGTGGCAATTATGAGCTAGATCACTGACAGAGTTTTTATTCTTGAAAATTTGACAAGGAATTCACCTCACAAGTTTCATAGCAGAATTCTGCTCTGTCATTAATCTCGCCCTTGAGTATATTATAAAAACACGGTGGCACAGATGAGAGGAAGAACAAAAGAGATGAAATGGTTTGAAGTTAAGTAAGCTAGATAGAAGCTCTCACTTCCCATGGGTTTCCCGCAGAATTTAAGAAGAGGAAAACAAAGAAAATAGAAACGTCGTTCTACAGTGTAAGAGAGAATTCACATTTAGTATTTCTCACTCATTATTCAGCACTCTAGTTGGTAGATATGGTCAGATAGTTTAATTCAAGCAAGGCTGGCCATAAACAAAACTCCATGCAAAAGGAATCGTTACACAGCACACCTGTAGTTTTGTGAGTTGCTACCGTGGGAGGAGGAGGACGCGGGACAACATACAGAAACTTCATGGGAACAGAATATTTCAATCACAACTTCACCTGCAAAGTCTGTTTGGAGCCACCTAGCTCATGGCGCCCATGTGGAAGATCTCATTCGGCCTCTTCCAAGACTGGTTCTTGGGGTCAGAATTGAGAGATATAAGTAAAACTCACTGATTCTTTCACTGTCCATGGTCACATTTCCAATACTTCCATCAACCCAGAAAAGGCCCACAGCCCTTACCATCACCTCCCCATTATGTCTCACATTCTCTACTTCTTGTATCCTGCAAGATGCTGAAGAGGGGGTGGCTGTATTAGGCTGCTCCGGCTGCCATGACAAAATACCACCAACTGGTGGCTTAAACAACTGACATTTATTTTCTCACAGTTCTGGAAGCTGGAAGTCTAAGATCAAGGTGTCGGCATGTTTGGTTTCTTCTGAGTCCTCTCTTTTTGGCTTGCAGATGGTACATTCTTGTTGTGTCCTCCTGTGGCCTTTTCTATGTGCACCCCCCCCCCCCGGTGTCACTTTATGTGCCCAATTTTTCTCTTTTAATGAGGACACCAGTCAGACTGCATTAGGGCCCACACTAACCTAATTGTCTCTTTGAAGGCCCTGTCTTCAAATACAGTCACCTTCTGCGGTGCTGAGGGTTAGGGCTTGAACATGAGTTTGGGGGGGCACAAGTCAGCCCACAACAGTGGTCAAGATGAATAATTCACCAACAGGACTGAACCTTTCTTCACCTGATACCACCTCTGATCACTCCTGCCACATGCAATTGAATAGCAGGGATAGGTTGTAAACCAAATGGCACTCCTTGCCTTTGGCATTTGGTGACACTCATTTAGTCACTTAGATTTTTTAATTTATTCTTAGCTACAGTTGACATGCAACATTATATTAACTTTAGGTGTACAAATTGCAATTAGACATGTATATACCTTACGAAAAGATCACTCTGGTTAGTGCACATCTGACACCTGATGACTCATGTTTATCAGCTTCCAATTTCATAGCTTGTTTTGATAATGAGAGGGGGAAATAGCTATAATTCTCCCTTTATCAAAGCACTTTGGGTTTGTCAAAATGACTCCTATTCTTGAACCTGAATTCAATGTACTTCAAGGTTTAATATGGGCCTTACTAGCTGCCCAGGAAGATAGTTTAGATTATCTGTGATCTTTTCTTTATTTAAAAAAAGAAATTTCCATTGATTTGAGAGCAGGGTGTTGGAGGGAGGGAGGGAGAGAGAGAGAGAGAAATCAATTTGTTGTTCCACTTAGTTATTCCATTTAGTAGTGTACTCATTGGTTGCTTCTCTCATGTGCCCTGACCAGGGATCAAACCCATAACCTTGGCATGCCAAGATGATTATCTACTGAGCCATCCATTCAGGGCCTGTATGTAATCTTTTAATTCAGTTAAACAATATTTACCACTTATTGAACAACTCCTATTCACCAGGAATCATTGAGCTCTTTGGTACAAAATTAAACAGGTCTTGGTGCTCACCTGCGAATTGTTCCACAATCTAATGGCTAAAAGGCACATGCATGAAGAACAATAATTCAATATGATAAAAATAATTTTATAAAGCACTTTACATGGAATTTAAAATTTTGAAATCAGCAAGATTTGTCAACTTTATGGGCATTTGCAAAATTCTAAGTTGGCAATATAGGTCACATTAATGATGTCTTCCTGCAACCCTGCCTTATCACTAAGAAAATAGTGATTTCTCCCATTTATTTTTGATGTCCATGCTCGAGGATGCTTTATGAATTACAAAGCACATCCTCTTTTCTTTTCTGCCCTTATGGCAGCCCTGTGGTGTAAGAGGAATTAGTCTTATTTTACACATGAAGAAACTGAGGCTCTAAACATTAAGTGAACCATCCCAGAGTATATGACAATGTTCCCAAATTCTATTTCAGCACTGAGGATGCCTCTTGGAAAAGAAATAGAACTCCAAAAGTATAAGGATCCTGGTGAGGACCATAATTCAGAAAACAGGAAGGAACTTTTTTTAGCTGAGTGAGCTAAGTATCTCATTGAAAGTCCTAAAAAAAAAAATCACAGGCTGTGTGGTGAACACTGGAAACATCATAGAACCCACATGTGAAGGTCAGCTGGTAGCTCTGGTACAGGACTGGGAGTTCAAGGCAATGGCAGTCCACAAATGTGATCACACTCAAAGATTACCTTTAGTGTCAAATAGCAGAGAAGGGGCCCTGGCCAGTTGGCTCAGTGGTAGAGCATCAACCCAGGGTGTAGATGTCCCAGATTCGATTCCCGGTCAGGGCACACAGAAGAAGTGACCATCTGCTTCTTTACCCCTCTCCCTCTTGCTTCTCTCTCTCTGTCTCTCTTCCCCTTCTGCAGCAATGGCTTGATTGGAACGAGTTGGCCCTGAGAGCTGAGAATGGCTCTGTGGCCTCTGCTTAAGGCACTAAGAACAGCTCGGTTGCTAAGCAATGGAGCAACACTCCAGATGGGCAGAGCATTGCTCTGTAGGGGGTTCGTTAGGTGGATCCTGGTTGGGATGCTAGCAGGAGTCTGTCTCTACCTCCCCTCCTCTCACTTAATAAGAAATAAAAATAAAATAAAATAAATAGCAGAGAAGGGTTCAAAGGGCATCCTGTGCTGCACTGACCAAGATGCAAAGTTCTCTGAGATCCTTCTCACCCAACATCTGCCTCTTTCACCACTTCTCTTCTCAGGATGCCTTGCTCCAAGGAGCTTACGCCTTAATTCTGCCTCATGACCCACACCGTTGCCTCACCTTCCGGGGGAAAACCCTATACTTTTGGAGTTCTATTTCTTTTCCAAGAGGCATCCTCAGTGTTGAAATAGAATTTGGGAACATTGTCATATACTCTGGGATGGTTCACTTAATGTCTTAAGCCTCAGTTTCTTCATGTGTAAAATAAGACTAATTCCTCTTACACCACAGGGCTGTCATAAGGGCAGAAAAGAAAAGAGGATGATGTGTTTTGTAATTCATAAAGCATTATCACCACCACAACAGTAGTAACTAGCATTTATCAAAACCTGACTACAGACAAGGCACGTTACATGTGTTGGGTCATTTATCTTGTAAAGAACTAGCTGAGGCAGGTGCTATCATTATGCCCATTGTTCAGATGAAGAAAAAAAAAATCAGAGAGATTAAATAATTTCCCTAAGACCATACAGAGAGAAAGGGGCAGAGCTGGGATCTGAACCCAGGCAGACTGGCTCCAGCACGCTTGTTATTTCCTACATTAATGGGATATTGTAAAATTTCTGGACTGTGGCACACATCTTAGTTTCCCTAACTAAGTATCATACCTTAGTACTTGTCTGTAATTTGATAAAGTCATTCAGTTCCCTGGCTGCCATTATTATTTCTGTTATGTAAAAGGAGTGCATGTTTATAGAAATTATCTTAAAACACTGTTTTATTTAACCAAGTAATTCTAGTGATGGGATAACAGGTACTGAAGGATGATAAATATAATTTTGGACATACGGTGTGTGGGCAAGGGGGTTGTTGGGTCTTGAAATACCCTTAAATAGCTTATAATTACTCAAGTGTAAAGCCCCAAAAGAGAAAGGCTCCAAAAAAACTGGTTGTTAAATGCTGAACTGTGTCTCCGCTCCACCCACTTGAATTCATATGTTGAAGACCTCATCTAAAGTGCCCCAGAATGTGACCATATTTTGAGATCAGGTCTTTACCTTATATACCTTTTCTAGAGGTAATTCAATTAAAATGAGGTCACTAGAGTGGACCATAATCCAATAGGATTGATGTCCTCGTAAGAGGAGGAAATTTGGCGACACATACACACAGAGGGAAGACAATTTGAGGACACAGAGAGAAGACAGCCATCTACATGCCAAATAGAGAGGCCCGGAACAGGTCCTCCCCACATGGCCCTGAGCAGGAACCAACCCCGCCAGCATCTTGCTCTCAGAGTTCCAGCCCCCAGAACTGTGAGAAAATAAATGTTCATTGTTCAAACCACCCAGTCCATAGTACTTTGCTATGGCAGCTCTAGTAAACTGATAATACTGGTCAAGAGAAGATCTTGTGTTCCTGGGGCACCAGCCTGCAGAGAATGGTGCATAAAGGAACGGTGGTCCTGCATCTTCACATCCGCTCACATCATTTCATTTAGTCTTCACCACGAGCCAGCGGTTAAGTATTATTATCCCCCACCCGCACATGACTGCCAAGTGCATTTTCCGAAAATACTTCCTTCAGCATGTTGCCCGCCTGCCCAAACACCTCCAGTAGCTCCCCCAGCTCGAGGAAAAAGCTCAAATTCCTCCCAAGTGGTCTCAAAAGTATGTTGACATTGCTAAGCCACAGAACAAGAAGCATGCTATCCCAGCAGCCCTGTAATTAAGGAAACCCAGAAGCTCATCTCCCAGAACAGGGAGGAACTTCTGTACCTTCTATAACCACCCATGCTGCTCAGGAACAAGAAGCAAGATCTTCTATACCAAAGATGCCCTCTCAAGTGGGTAACAGACATATACACCTGGAAATCAAAAGATTCCCAAACTTCTAGTGCTGCAAGCCCTAAGCTACATCCCTGTCCCCATTGGCCAGGTATCCAGCCTTCTCATATTGAGTCCCTTACTTCTGGTTGCTAGGAGTCCACTTCGAGGTGAATGCTGAGTACCATGGTTCAGTGTTTATATTGCATTTTCTTTCCTCCCTAGACCTGATGTTCAAATAATCCTGGTTGGTTTTTTTTTTTTTTTCCTTCCTAAGAAATTCAGAGAGATTTTTAGAGACATTACCTAATTCAACACCTCCCATATGACAGCTGAAGAGTGTTACCAGCCTGGCCTGGGAGATAAAATTACTTCCACAAGAAGACACAACAAAGAACATCTTCACCTTTCCAGTCAGCCCTGTTGATGGCCCTGATAATGACAACAGACTTGGAGCCAGCCTTCTGATCTAGACTTCCGCTGGTCCCAAGTCTGTCAGTCTCGGACCGGCTCAGTCTTGGTCGGTGTAAGATTTCCATGTCTTTGTTTCCCTGAAGGCTCAGCCTGGAGCCTGCTCCACCCAGAGAGAATAGGCTCCAAAGTCAGCCTCGCTGGCCCTGAGAGGGGCAAGCCCAGTGTGAGCATGACAATGAGGCTGCAGCCCTTTGTTTGACCACAGCTCAGACATAGCCCACACCTCTGTGCGAGCTCCTTATTTGATTTTTTTCCGCTGTAATTGCAGATCCCATCTTACCTGCTAAAGAACTGTCCATCTGCGCAGTCCCTGCCATCAGTCTCTTACCAGCCACATCCTGTCCGTGCATCCTCACCAACCTAATGAGTAAATATCCCACCAAACTCCTGCTATCATTCAATTAGACCTTGAGGGTGAAACACTATCACATATCATAGCTCCACGTCTAAGTCCCCTCGGCCACCGCTCTTTAGACTGCCCTTCTTGATGCCCAGCCCCTCCAGTCCCTAGCTTGCAAACCTGCCTGCACACAGTAATTACTCATGGATATTATAAACTGCTGAAGCCCTGGCTGCATCCCAGACCAATTATATCAGAATTTCCAGAAGTGGAACCCATGCATCGGCATTCTTGCAAAGATTCCCCTGGTGATCCTAAAGTGTAGTTAAGTCTGAGGACAACTGCTCTAGGCCCTGTCCCCACTGAACCTCAGCTCTTCACTGGCACGGAGCTGAGGTCCCAGCACGGCACAGGCTGCACCTCGATAGGTAATGACAACACCAGAAGATAACACTGCAGTGAGAGGATGAAGATAAAGTGGTCCCCAGACACCTCAGTAGGCGTGATGATCCCAGCAGCTGACATTAAAAGCAGAAATTGCTAGTTGTTGGACATTTGCCACGGTACGATTGAAAGCGGGTCAGAGCTTCATGTCGCACTAAAAAAAAATAACATGTAGTGAATCATAATTGGTAATCAGAAAATCCATCATAAGCTTAAGGACTCCAAACCGCTCATAATTAAGGTTGGAAACTGAAGTGAACCTCCATCATAGCTCAGCTCACTACCATGGATTTCAGGACACCCTGGGGCTAGGTCATTTCTCCCGAAATGACACAAAGGCACTGAGTAACCACATGCAATATTACCAATCTGCAAGGTGGGTGATTAGTTCTGGAAGGCGTATACTGGGTGGGAAGTTGACTAAGCTGACCTTTAAGATCCTCTGTAGTGCTGGTGAATCTTTGATTCCAGGTGACAAGCCCGCAGGCTCCTAGAGAGTGCTGGGAAGAAAGCCACCTGTTATTTGACTGAGCCACTGTTCTGATCCGCAATTAAACCAAGCCGGGGAAACAGACCGCCCCGTTCTTCAAGGTCACAGGTTGTATCTGGCATCCTGCAAGACCTGAGCTAACTAGACACAATCATTCCAGGTCCCGAAAGCTGGGGGTGTGACTCAAAGTGACATCCAAAAGGCCTGTGTGGGCACGCGGGGCCCCTTCACTCAGGAGGCAATGCTTCATTTCTCTACCTTGTTTACCGGCTGCCCAGAAAGTAGACAACAAAGCCGGCAGAGTGAACCATGTTATCATAGAAGGTGTTTACTTCGCTCAGGATCACCTTTATATAAAGGGCCAAATTCTTCTTGGGTTTTTATGGCTGTCCACACCCAAATAGTATATCACCTCTCCTGGGTTTGTAGAGCGGCTCTGAGAAGTGTTTTCTTAGCACGTTGCTTAGCAACGTGGCCATGCCCTTAGAACTCACCAAGGTCCCCCTGTGACAACCAGCCTCACAGGGGAACACCAATGGAGGAGGGATGTGGGGTCCTCTCATTTACTGGGAAAGCAGCAATTAGAGCAAACAACGTAACAGCTAAAGACAGGCATTTGCAAAAAATAATAACAAGAAGAAGACAGTCAGAAGGAACACCTAGTATCTTCTATCTATCTAGAAAGGGAAGATTTGGAAATTTGAGTTAGTTGGGACTAGAAGTCTTTCTTGTATGTGCTTTCTGCTAAAACTTCCATCAGACAGGGGCTGATAGTTTACAAAACAAATGCATGCTGCCACCACTCCACAGGGAGCCAGCAATCCCGACCCACAGCTGACCCAGGTGACCACCAGCAGCAGCTGCTCCAATATGGCAGCAGCTCTAATTGCTCCAGTGCTTCAGAAGGAACTGCCCTGTGAAGGAAGCCAGTGTCACCTGTGGACTGCTTGTTAGAAAGTTCTACTTTGTACTGCATTAAAATTTATCTCCCTGTGACTGCCACCTCGGGGCTTGAGTCTGACCTCTCAAGGCCACCAAAAGTACGACTGCTATGTCTTCTGCACAGCTGCCCCTTAAATGTCTGAAGAAAGCTGCCTTGTCTCCCAATTTAGCAAGCAGCCTGATTCATCTCTTAAGCAGTTTCGTCACTTTCAGTCACTTGCTCTATTTCAGTCCCTTCACTGATGTTCTCTGTGCTTCTCACAAACCCTGCCAGGTGAGCTCACCCTCCTGGGCTGAGGGAGAAGGCCGGCCATCAGCTTGCACCCCCACGAGGAGCGAAGGCACAGCCACAGCCATGTTTACTTGTTTCCCAGTCCACGTTCCTTTCATTTCCAACCTGCCGTTCCCACACCTGAATCCCAGAATCCCCTGGGAAGGTTCAGTTGAAAAATAGAAACATACAGGTTCTCAAACAGATTTAATGAATCAGAGCCACATGGCTCTGATAGAACTGACCCAGAGACTGGCATTTAAAAACTGCTGCCTCATGTGATACTTCACCTCCTCAACTTTCTGTTTCCCTTTCTTGGGGAAACAAATTTAATTTCTTTTAAAATCAAGCTTCTTCCTAGCATGTGTACTCAAGTGTGGCTTGACCAGTTCACTTCAGAACACGTCCACTACCTGCCTTCCTCTGGGCTGGGTGTCCCCCGTAGCACCTGAGTTTGTGTCCTGTCACCCAGAAGAGTGGGAAAACCCCACCTAAATGCGAAGCTCCCGCTGTCATCAACGCTGGCGTTCAACATGGCCACTCTCCTGCCATGGTGTCCCTGTGGCTCCCTTTCCTCCTCACCCGTCTTCATGGAGCACATCTCTGGAAGGCAATTAAAATTAGGCAGTTCCCTGATTTCAATCCTCCTGTAACCATGCTGAATATTTTCCACTTTAAAAAAATTAAGTTTTAATTAAGTTTTTTCAACAAAAACACCAGTCTTGCTGATAATGTCAAGAAGGTCTGAGAAAGTAATTATGTGCACAATCTGTTTTGACACACTTCAGTCTCCGTTGGGACATCTCTTCTGTCTCCTTTACTTCATTAAAAATCCCCCGTTGTCATAGGAAGGAAGGCTTGCTTTCTCCTCTATTTACTGTCATCGAGAGAGAGCCAGGCTTCCTCCTTTAGGGCACAGCAGCGACAAGTCCACACTGAGTGAACTCTGAGAGGCATCAGGTTACCCACGTGAGTCTTCATTCTACCATGTCCTTTGTTGTGACGTCTACCAATGCCAGCCTGGTTACACGAAGGTGCTTTAGTGGAACCCAGAATCTATGCTTCTTACCCCCTTTCTCAGTCGAAATGTTTAGTCACGTTAAGAAAAGAAATATGCGAAACTCTCATTTCTTGAAGGTATAAGTAATAGAATTAATACACAATTAGCAATAGGATTAAAACTGTTTCTGTCTGGCATCCTGCAAATGAACATCCATATTTTCTATGCCTGACTCTAATTCCTTTATATCCGTTTCCTAGGCTTCCATCACAAATCATCCCAAACTGGTGGCTTAAAACAACAGAAATTTATTCTCTCAGTTCTAAAGGCCAGAAGTCTGAGATCAAGGTGTCGGCAGGTCACACTCTCACCAAAGGCTCTAAGGGTGGATTCTTCCTTGCTTCTTCTGATTTCTGGTGGTTCCTGGCATTCCTTGGTTTACAGATGCAGAACTCTAATCTCTGCCTTTACAAATGTCACATGGCCTTCTTCCCTTTGTCCCTGTGTCCTCTCCTTTTCATATAAGAACACCAGTCATTAGCTTTAGGGTTCACCCCAAATCCAGGATGATTTCATCTCCAGATCCTTAACTACATTCACAAAGATTCTATTCCTAAATAAGGTGACATTCTCAGGCTCAGGTGAACATGAATTTAGGGGAGGGGACATTACTCAACTCACTACACTTGTTCTGATGGAGTCCTTTATGAGGTAATACAATAGTGAGATAGGAAAGAATTTAAAGCTACAACAAGAACAGAAAAAAACAAGATCCCTGAAGTTAACCTACTAAGGGATTAAGGAAAACCACCTCCAGATAGAACCCCCAGGCATGCTTTTTCTGACTCATATTTCCAACAGGGATAAGGCAAACCACAAAGCTCAATGAAGATATTTAAGCATGTTCACAGTTTAAATTCAGAGACTTCTGATCCAAAATTTATAGTCCAGAACAAGGAAATACGCAGAGCTGCCATACATAGAAGTGAGCAAGATTTCTGATGATTCCAGAGCCCAACTTTTAGGCCACCCCAGCTGACACCAAGTACAGCAGAGACAAGCTATTCACACCAAGCTCTAACAAAACTGCAGACTGATGAAAAAACAAATATTGTTTTAAACCATCACTGGTTCGTGTTTGTTACGAACCATTAGATAACTGAAACATCCAACCTCTAGCCCTCTTGACCTTTCTAAAAGCCATTCACTTTTTTAGACTATGGGAAAAGACCTTACTTTCTGACACTGTATAAAAGTTCAAATTCCACATGTCCAAGGTAAAACTCAGCTTTACCTCCAATTCTTATTTTATCCTAGTTTTCTATCTCAGTGAATGGTCCAACTTCATCCTACTGGGCAAGCTAGAAAATGTGGGGTCATGCTAACAACCTTGTCCCCAAACAGATTCAATAAATACCAAGTTCTGTTGGTTCTACCTCTTCCATATAGCTAGCTAGCATCTACTCATAGTCTGCTTCTCTGTGATGTCCACCTGAGTTACTGTCACCTTTCTCCTGGATGCACAGTGCCCTGCCTAATCTTGTTACCACTCCACTCCAATGGCTCTAGAGTAAGCTTTGTAAACCATAAATGTGTTCTCTTAACCTTTCCTTCTTATAACCCTTCAATGACTTCCCACTGTTCTTAGAGAAAAAACTCCAACTCCTTAAAGTAGTTATAAGGTCCTGCATGATTCTTCCTACCTCCCCCACTCCAGACTCATTTCAGCATGAGCTCCCTTGTTCTCTGGGCTCCAGTGCAAATGACCCTGTAACTCTTCAAGTTGTGCTGTGCTCTCGCTCACCACAGACCATTGGTACCAGCTGCTGCCTCTACCTACAATACAATTGTGCACATACTCCTTACTGAGTTAACTTCTCTTCATCCTTCAGTCTCCGCCCAAATGCCACTTCTTTACAGAAGCTTTTAGCCCTCAGACAATGTGACTCTTCTATTTTATATCTCATATCATACACTACAGTTGTAATTTTACATTCACTTGTGTGATCTTTAATTCATGGTTGTCTTCTCTGGAGACTCAACTCCAAGAGGGCAAGAATGGTGTCCTCTCCTGCTCTCTATTCTATTCCTGGTTCTTAGCTACATGGTGTGTACATAATAAATATTTGCTGACTGAATGAAGTCTACCTTCAAATCTAGGACAATAACTTGCCCTAAATAGATTTTCAATAAATTATAAATGAATGGAGAATACTATTTCACATTATGCCAAAGGGTTCTTATAGGATAAAAGACTTAGGAGAGAAAAAGTAAAACCTCAGAGCTCAAAAATACAACCATTTCCAATTGTTGATCCATGAGCTCATGAAAGACGAGGTTCTCCTGGGGGTGTGGCAAGGTCCATTGGGGAAAGGAGATTAAAAACAGAAGGTGCAACTTTGCAACGTTTTCCTTAAGGACCTAATAGCTTTAGGTTTATTTGGTCAGTTATGACTCTAAAACTTTGTTAAGTGGGCAGTAGTTGAAAACAACACTAAACAGTAAGAAATGATAAGAGAATGTTTGCCCTGAATCCATGCACTTCAGACCCATTTATTATAGTTGTAATTTTTCTCTAACTTTTTAAAGATGTTTTAAGGCTTTATTCATTTTTAGAGAGGAGAGAGAAAGAAGGAGAGAGAGAGAGAGAAATAGAGAGAGAGAGAGAGAAAAGAGAGGAAGGAGCAGGAAGCATCAACTCCCATATGTGCCTTGACCAGGCAAGCCAGAGTTTTGAACCAGCAACCTCAGTGTTCCAGGTCAACGCTTTATCCACTGTGCCACCACAGGTCAGGCCCTCTAACTTTTGAGGGTAAATGTTTTATAGACTAAATAAATGCACCAAGAAACATGATATCTCTCTAGTCACATAATACTGAAATGGTCTGATCACAGAGCAAGCATCATTGGCTAAAGATTCAGAATTATTGTTTCCAGTTTGCCAATGTTTCGATGGTGATTTTGAAATTTTTCAGAGACGAGCCCAGTTTTGTCTCTTTCATTTCTTTGGTCTTCTTTACCTACCATCGCTACAAGGCCTGTGACTAAGAAGCTACTTACTAAGCTGATGTTAATTTGATTCTAATCTGAAGGCAATAAATATTGACAGTAATGAAAGATCTGTATTAAGCCTACCTGCTCAGTGAAAAGTATGATTTCATAACCTAAACAAACCAATGAAAGACGTTTCCTGACAGGTCAGTCAGTGAAAGGCTAAGTGAGACTATTCCCTTAGCTCAGACCACAATCCTGTTTGCTGAAGGCTTCATTGCTTCTGCCTTGACATTAATTGCTTCCCCAAAGCTGTTAATCATGATGGCAAAATAATCTATTTTAGAACCAATGACCTACAATACTCACACTTTTCATTTCCACCCAAACAACACAAGGCCATGAGTCTCTCATGCGCAACGCTGCATCAGAAATTAATGTTATTTAATCAACAACTGATCAAATGAAAGCAAATGGAGGGCAGAGAGGAAGAAACAGAGCTAGACATTAAGTTTTTCTCTTTATCCAGGCTGCCTCCTCTTCTTCCCCAGGTGTGCGTCCTTCTGGTCCCCAAGAGCTTTTCTCTACCGCCACCAGAATCTCCCTCCACTTACCACTGATGCAGTATGAGCTTTGCTGTTAAGTCTGAGAAATGGGAAAGAAGGATTCTTATAAATGATATTAATTAATATTGACTAGTATCTATCAGAAATTGTGTTCAGCTCTGATTTCAGAGTAACAGTCTTCAAGCCTCCCAGTTCATGAGCTTCTCCTGGAAAGCGAAGGACCCCTTAAACACTTCCCCCAGCGCCTGCTCTCTGCTGCTACTAAATTGGGCCTCACCTCTGTCAAAAGGTAATGGGACTGTCCATGAACGTTAAGCAGTGGAAATCAATTCCTGAAGGAACAAACTGTGGGTCCGCTCATATGAGACCATTACTAGAGACAAGTCTGTGAAGAGATGGAGCCCAGGGCCCTTGTGACCATCAGCAATTGGCTGGTGAGTCCCCTGGAAGAAAGAGCTCCTCTCCTCAAACCAACTGGAATGGCACTGCCCTGGGTTCCCTCAGATTTACATCAGAGCCATGCATAAGACAGATGGAAGTGATCTCAGAGACCCCTGGGAACTCCCCTGAGTGGTTTTCACGCAGACCTTGTGAAGCAATGACGCAGGGAAGGGGACTGCTTCAGTATATTTATTTTAATCACCGAAAACTTTTCATTTATAATTCATAGGTACTTACACTGCTTGGGATGCCTTATTAGAAAGGAAGTCATTTTTGTTTTTACCTTTTTATAACCACAGGAAAGAGAAGCCTCTTAAATGCTGTATAAGAATAAATTGTTACCAAAATAGAAGCCGGAGCCCACTAATTACAGTGTTATCCAACCGGCACTTACAAAATCATCATCATCGTCGTGTAAAGAGAGAAGCATATTATTTAGCCTAAGCTAGTACAATGAACAGGTTTTTAAAAACATGGCACCATAACAGTACTAGCCGATGAGTGCTAAATATATCAATTCCTCTCTCTCAGCAAGTACTGGCTGAATGGTTCCCAAGTAGGAAAGTTAATAATAGAGATCAAGAGATAAACAGAGAAAAAAGATATTTCAATATATATTTCACAGATGCCCCATTGTTAAAAAGCATTTATTAAGGATCCAGCATTGTGCTAGATATCTTGGGGTATCCTTTTTTTTAATGTAAAATGTGTAATTCAGGAATGGAAGCTGAGTCCATAAGGAATTATATGGAACATGCACATTTGAGGCTATTTCTGGCACTAAAGTTTACCCTGAGTCCCAAGGACCTATGAGGGAATAGAGCAAAATGTGTTCAGGATTGATTCAACATGCTGGAGGAACTCAAGTGGGAACATAGCTAACATGCTATAGGCTCTTAAAAAGGACACCAGGACCCCTGGCTAGTGGCTCAGTGGAGAGAGTGTTGGCCTGGAGCAGGGGTCCCCAAACTACGACCCGACCCGCGGGCCGCATGCGGCCCCCTGAGGCCATTTATCCGGCTCCCGCTGCACTTCAGAAGGAGCACCTCTTTCATTGGTGGTCAGTGAGATGCATCCGCACCCATGGTTCCCATTGAAATACTGGTCAGTTTGTTGATTTAAATTTACTTGTTCTTTATTTTAAATATTGTATTTGTTCCTGTTTTGTTTTTTTAACTTTAAAATAAGGTATGTGCAGTGTGCATAGGGATTTGTTCATAGTTTTTTTTTATATAGTCGGGCCCTCCAATGGTCTGAGGGACAGTGAACTGGCCCCCGGTGTAAAAAGTTTGGGGACCCCTGGCCTGGAGTATGGATGATCTGGATTCAATTCCCAGTCAGGGCACACATGAGAAGCTTCTCTCCCTCTTCCCCTCCCGCAGCCAGTGGCTCGATTGGTTTGAGCATCAGCCCTGGGCACTGAGGATAGCTCAGTTGGTCCAGATGCATCAGCTTCAGTTGCTAAAAGTAGGTTGGTACTCGAGCATCAGCCCCAGATGGAGTTGCCAGGTGGATCCCAGTTGGGCACATGTGGGAGTCTGCCTCACTCTCTCCCCTCCTTCCACCTAAAAAAAAAAAAAAAGGATGCCAGGAAAGGGCATCTTCACAGAGTATAAGAATTTACCTTGCGTCAAGCATTTTGACTGGCCTATGTCCTTCCTCACTGTCCAGTGGAGCACAAGCTCAAGGAGAGCCACTAGGATGTCAATCATGAGACTTATCAGAGATTTCGTTCTCTCTCAGCTTTAGAACTTAAAATATTTCTCAGAGAATCAACTACAACAAAGAGGAGTAGAAACTCAGAAGTTGTCCCTACAGGGCCCAGTGGGGCCCTGTGACTGGCCACTAATCACAGAGAGATCGGAGCAGCTGCAATAACGGGACAGACTGTCAGATGCAACAGCTCCGGCGTCAGGTACAGGGCACAGAGAGAGCCCGGGAGACGAGGAGCCAGGTTCCTACAATCAGTCCTCACAGTGAGGGAATCCTCATAAAGACTGGAGTTCCTGAATCACAGATGAGTCAGCAAAATGGGAATTGGGGAACTTAGAACCGGTGCTAACACTCTTTAACTGAGCCAATGTCCCTCCCTGTGCCAATGTCACCATCTAAGTGAATGAGAGAGAATTGCCCCAGACTCTAATCAATAGAACAGGCTCAGAGTAGAGCCAGATCTCTGGATGCCTGCTTCTGGCATAAATAGAGAATGACAGGGTCTCTGCCCTCACAGAACTTACCGTCTGTACACAGCAGTAAATGGCAAAGCAATGTTCAGATATAGGATATAGTTTGTCACGTCTTGTACAACAGAAAGAGTTGGGATGGTCACCCCACCTATCCCCACTCAAAGGGCAGACAGCAGAGGTAAAGTCCATGCTTATGAATGAAAGATGGAGACATGCCTACCAGCAACCTACAGCAAAGAACCTCAAAATCATGTATCTGACTCACCCCTATCCCCAGGGTCAAGGTCAAGCCTGCTCAAAGCCCAGCTGAAAATTCTCAGGCCGAGACAAGAAGCCAGCACAAACACCATTCTGGAAAGGGGCAAAGCCGCATGTGATCTTGAATGCCGGCTGCCTGCTGGTTGATGTATTAAAGCTTGCTTTTCCACAGGTACGTGCTTTGAGAAACCCTGCTTTAATTCTGTAACACACTCCTGCCAACATTTCTAATGGGGGCTTTGGAAGTAACCTTTTTACTTACAACAATCACAATCAAATCCTCCCCTCCACCCCACCTAGACCTCTACAAATGGAGGGAACAGCATGGGTGCCCAGGCTGTGGAATGAGACCTCTGCCATCACCAGCTCACCACCAATTAGCATCCTGTGTCAAATCCATCTCACTAACTAGGGTTTTCGTAGAACAAGACGCCAGTCACATCACACCTGGGGCTTGGGTGAGCAACCACTAATTAAAAAGATTGTAAAGCCCTTTTCAACTATAAAGACTTGATGTATAAAAGCTGAACTAGTAATAGGGTATAGCTCCTTTTCTGCCTACAAAAGATCTTGTCTAGAACTCAAGCTAAATGCAAACGTGATTTGCTTTTCGAAACGATTGCTGCCCCTGAAGGTGCTCTGCACCTTGTATAAAGATGTGCCCGTTTCCAGGGGAGCAGCCTGCATGCAGGTGAAACATCGCTGGTAAAGGGTCACAGGCCAAGTCCTCCAAGAAATGCCAGGGCCTTGTTAACTTGGTGTGGGCGAGAAAATTTCTAATCTGTACTCTGGAATGACTTGGTGGCATTTACAACTTTAAATGGCGTCCTTAACAAGTCTCATTAAATTTAAATAACAGAGTCAAATGGGAATAAAGGGCCTGACCACTCTTGGTGTGGTTTTAAATTTGTAACTTACATATGCACGTGTAGGCTGAGAATACCAAGTAAAGGGAAAACACACCCACCTGAGAAATGTGAAGTGCTCTCCTACTGGGTCCTAATACTTGTCCCAACTCATTATCTTTATAAGCTTGGATGCTTTATTTTCCCCTTGCTGTGGGTTTTACTAGTTCCTATTGTTGAATGGATAGGCAGGAAACATAAACAAGCCTTTGAAGCTTCACTGAAACTCTATAAATAGCTTTACTTCCTTATATTTTAATGCTCACTGCCAAGAGTATTTCTTTTTCTTTGTTTCCTTCTTATTAAACAAGCTCAAATCAAAATAATCCTGCTTTCCTCATGGAACAAGTTTTCACCATAAAAGTCAAATTAATAGTGACTCACCATAAAAGTTGAATTAATAGTGACTCATAGGGGCCACGGATATGTCCAAACTGCCGGAGCAGAAGGTAGTTTATGCCAGATGACTAAGCAAAGCCATAACAGTGACTGAACTTCACGGGGTCACTGCTCGTGAGCAACAGAATTTCTGTCTGGCTACCTCAAGCAAAAAAAGGAATGTGTTGGGAGAACATGAAAGAATAGAGAATGGACAGAAAGGTTAGAAAATCAGGCAGAAACTAAGGGTGGCTGTCCCCGGACTACCTGCCTCAGGTGTGGTAGCCAGCACTAGCACACTGGGCTGGACTCCAGGATGCTTCCCTCGCTGCCCAGTGACACCGCTGCCATGAAACTTCTCACATGCAGTTCTTGGTCTCTACAACGCTTCCTCCAGATCCAGCGTCCAGAACGAGGGTAATGCTTGGCCAAGCATCAGTAACATACTCTCACTCTAGCTGCAGGGGGCAGGAGGACAGAGCATCTAGCCATTTCAGCTTCTGAGATAAAAGAACTCTCCCTCAAAGAAAAAAACCAGGCAAAGACCCTCTGCAGTGACGTACCCGTTCCCATCAGGGAGGACGTAGATACAATTCTACCGCCGGAAGAGGGCTCCCTCAGTGAACTCATGACAGCTATTTTTGTGATGCTGCTGGACAGGTATCTCTGCAGAGGCCATGGTCAATTCTGCACTTGCACTCTGGTTTTCAATAAGAGGTGACATAACATATCCTCGTTCGCGGTATCTGGCAGGCCTTTGGCATTTGATGATTCCAGAAATTTGTCTTCTATTCTTAGAGTGTAAACTTTATATGCAGTGCCTTCTAACAGTGTTAATACTGACTGTACAGGGTTGTAGGAAGGACTTTATGAAATAATCTATGTAAGGCCCCCAACACAAATGTGCATCTGGACAACTGGAACTCTGAGACCAGTGAGGAAGCCCAACTTGACTCCCAGGGGCTGCTCCTTCATTTGTAATGGCTGAGAATTTGGGGACCCCCTTAAACTTCAGCATGCTCCTCACCAATGTCCATGAGCTACTGCAAACTAAGTGTCTTTCCTTTGTTTAAAAGTATCTGGGGTGGGGGATAGATAGAAAAGAGGTCCTGGAGCAGGCTGGGATGAGAGAAGTGACAATCTAAGAGAGAAATGACAATCTAAGGCAGCGATTTTCAACTCGTGTAAGGCGGCACAGCAATGTGCTGCAACAATTTTCAAGACATGCAACACCTGACTGCCTTGTCAGGGGGACTGACCTCTTTTCCCTTAGACTGTCAAATTCTAAAAAATGACAAGAGCCAACACAACAATAGCCTTCTGGTGTGAATGAATCAAAATTATACCTTTCTTTGTCAGATCGGCAAAAAAAAAAAAGATTATTTTTGGTGTGCTGCAGAATTTTAGTAATTCATTTATGTGCACCATGAGATGAAAAAGGCTGAATATTGCTGGCCTAAGGCATCCCTCTCCCCATTTCACTCCAAAATTACATGGGATAACTGTAACTGAATGTTTGTGCAATGATCCACTGAACTGACAATGTGATGGGCTGAACACTCCAATGAACAGAGCAAAAGATAGTCAAGACTGCTTCCCTAAAGGAGCTTGATGAGTTTCTTTACCTCCTCATAGCTCTGTTCTCTGAGGGTTAAAAATATTTTATTGATCACCAACATAAACCATATGCTCACTCTACAGTGGCAATATGAGGTGCTCAGGCTAGTCTCAGTTCCTTCTTTGTTGTGATCAACACAGAGAGTGCCTCTCCTTTTGGAGATAGTGGAAATGTGAATTAGATCCACCCAGAGTATGACACAATTCCTCAGGAGAAAGGCTATGTCATCTGCTGCGTTTAAGACATGGGCAGATGAGGTCACTTGGGCAAGGCAGGAGGCTGCCCCCGTAAAAGAGGACTTAGTAAAGGGATATAATAACTGCCGGGACCATGGTGTGACAAATGTCCCTGTGTTCAGTCTCCAACACACACCACTGTCCAAATAGACACTCGGGAACAATAAGGAGATTAAGATCATGCAAAAGCGTTCTCTCTCACAAGGTGTTTCCTTGACTCCCTGCCTTCCTCCCTTTTCTATTTCCACAGTAGATTTAAACCTGAACACAAGACATTCTACTGTTCAGAAGAATAGAGTTGTTAATTTAATAACCCTCCAAAAATGTAACAATAGACCCATCTGTTCCGAACCTGTGCATTCTCTTCTCCTCTCCTCTCTGAATATCAATATCACTATGGCCACCCACCATTCCCCCACCCGCCCCCCAAAGAAAAGTTGAGGAAAGAGAAGTCTGGAAGGAAAAAAAAGTATTGGGCTATTCGGAATACATTTTGTCCACTATTTCTCACCTCTATGAACAGCTATGAATAGCTTTTAAAGTGAGGACAAACTTATAACCCTAAATACATAAGACATGCCAGGAAGGAGGGGCAACTCAGCAGAAGAGAAGAGGACTCAGAGAAGTCTAGAGCTAGAGAGGAGTTTGGTCATCATTCAAACCCAACCTCACATTACACAGCTGGGAAGACTGAGGCCCAGGTGTGCAGGTGCGCCCACAGTGGCAGCCAGTGAGAAACCGTGCCAGGTCTACAACCAAGGGAAAGTCCTGCCCCACAGGCCAGGAAGTTCTTCAAGACCCACAAAATCATGACCTTTACCATAAAACAAATTATTTAAGAATGAGATTTTTTTGTGACATTGTATTGAATGCCATAAAGAGAACCATAAGACATTGACCTACCCTAGTGGCTGGCGGACTCAGGTGAAAAGACAGTAACTCAACCACTGCATACATCCAAGAAATACAGATTAAAAATTAAACTATTTATAATTCATGCAAATAGCATATTAAATGGCACATTCCAGCTTCATTTTCTGAGCCCAGAGATCTAATTAATGATTATGTCTGTGTACAGAGTCAGGGAAATGGAAATGCCTCTGTAGGATTAACCCTGAAGTCTCAACACTGTTGAGTGTTAGAACAGCATGCCAGGCAACTCCAGAACAATTAGCTGTGGTCTTTAGGGAAGGGAGTTATTAATACCATTTCTAATGAATGTACATTGGGCACCACATATGAGAAGATAGTTATAGATCAACTAGAGACAAAAGGACAAATGCCTCAGTGAATGTGGAGTGTGTGTGGAAGCATGTGACATCTACCCTCTAGAGACGGCCAGTGCACTCAAAGGTAAGTGGGTGCAGCAGGAAATCACCAGAGAGCTTCAGTGGCGGGGGAACCAGGGCAGTAGTGTAAATGTGAAACTTGAGAGGGTTGATGCACGTGGTTAGGGAACCAGTGCTGAGGAATGACCTAGGCAAGAGAAGAGTAGCTACTAGGGAGGCCAAATGGGCTTCATTCCGAATGACAATCAGTTGAAAGTGGTTGCCTAGAACTCTGTGTTGAGAAAGATGCTAAGCGTGTATCGGGAAAGAGTGTTGTGATCTGCCATGGAGACACCCAGTTCCGTGAAGTCTAGATCATAACATCACTGGTAAGTGTAGAAAGACAGGCCTGATATGAAAGATGTCTTCTAGAAAGCAGCAATGTGATTTGGCCACCAATCATGCAAGTGTTCTTTCCTTGCTTTGAGAGATAAGTGAATCATTTACTACAATAGGCAAGGTGGGCTTATGGCAGAAGATAGTGAAAGTAGTGGAGCCACCAAATGTAGGGACTTATCTGATGGTGGAAGAACTGGCAATATCAGTCATGTCCATCCAATAAGACCCTGTGGCTCCCCAACATATAGTATCTTCCCATCCACTGAATGGAGGAAGCACTTAGAAAAGGCATATGTATAAGGCACAGGTTTTTAAAAAGCAGAGGGTCACTGCAAACCAGGGGACAGTAGCAAAGCCTGGGAGAGGGAGAGTCTCGTAAATCCTCTGAAGCAGAGAACCAGGAAGTATTAACAGACTTCATTGCTCAGCATGGTCCACATTTACTTTGACCAGAGATGTGCTATAAAGCTCGAGGAACATGTAACCACAATCATAGTAAGTAATTCTTCAAAATGACTGAATTTCTTAATTGTCCATAAGAAAAAATGAGTGTTAATGCAGCTACAAAATGATTGACACATGGAATAAACACAAAGAATATACACAAACTGAGGGCTGTCTTCATCCTCTGAGACACTAGGACCAAAGACAGTGCCTGGTACAAAACAGATGCTTAAAGTGATTGAAGAAACAAATGAATCCAATAGTTCTCACCACAGAGTTGCTCAGCTCCAACAGGAAAGACAAACTGGTAAACAAATATAATGCTGACAAAAAGTAGGAGATATTTCAAAATAAATATAAAGCAATAAAATATCCCCTAATTTGTAATTATAAGATCATGTCTAAAGAGTTGGTATGTAGCTGTGCAAAAAGTTACATGGGGTACAGATGAGGGGTTGACTAATCCTGAAAAGTTCTATGTGATGGTGGCCTCTGGGATGGGTCTTAATGACTGCCTAGGATTTTACTGTCCATTTTAAAAACATATCTTACTTTATAATTACAGTGCAAATGTCCATGGAGCCCAGTCCAATCATGGGCCCAGAGTAAGGACCAAAGTCAATTAATCATATCAAATTTATAAAACCTGATTTACTTCTCTTTAATGTTTATTAAGAAAGTAGAGCTGCAATAATGGAGGAGGAGATGCTTCAACTTGACACCCCAAATTCTCTTTCCTATTTAATTCACGAGAACTGTCCTTTACATACAGCCTAGCCTAATTACCTCCCCAGAGAATTCCCTTCAAGGCACAGTTAGTTGGTTATGGCCTGAGGCCAAACTCCAAGCAAACTCCGGATGTGGGAGAGATGCTAATATACCTTGCTTTGCATTTGAAGATTTCAGTTAAGCTGTGAGAGAGGCTCGAATAAAACCACCTCATAAAGATTACTGTTTAACCCGAAGGGGCACATGGAATCTTACAATTATAAGTTACCACTGGCAGCTTATCAAAAAAATGTCCTTTATAACGTAAGCGTATTTGGGTATACAACACATAAATGATATTTAAATATCTGAATGGAGACAGTAAGGCTCTTCCTGGTATAAAATGATTTTCTCAATGCTGCTAATGCAGACGAGAGAATCCAACAAGACTGCCCAGAGGAACCTCTAAGCCAGACCTGGTGAGACAACGATGCCAAAAGCCACCACAGTCAAACCAAAACATTGCTTTTTAGCAAGATGGGATTGAAAAAAACAACAACTGAGAAGCCAGAATAAATGATCAACTGGGTGGGACCTAGGATTCTGACTGTTGGGCAGATAAAATATGGTATGCTCACTTTGTTAAAGATGGCGCTGCCCATATGGAAGCCCATCACCCAGGTGATATTATTTGCCCTTATGCTTGGGATGGGTGTGGGGAAAAGGCTGTAATGTAAGCAGGCCAGGTCGTTATGGCCTAAGGCTTGGCTTTAAGAGTAAGCTCTTCCCCACACCCTTGACTGATTGGATAATGTAGGGTGGTACGCTCTCCTGAGGAATCCCATTATGCCTCAGATGGGTGGCTTTGTATCAGAGACTTTCTTTATGTATAATTGGATTAAAGGTTTGGAGTCTATGCTATAAAATGGGAGAGAGCAGTAGCTTGATCTTTCTCTCTCTTGGTTCCTGAGTTCCTGAGGTTAGTATTAGAGAGGGGAGCAGATTAAGGCCACGTGGAGGAGAGAAGCAGCCAAGATGGCAGAGTGCTGATGAAGAAGCCAGTTTGTTAAGAGTTTGTGCTGGAGGAGATGGGAAACAGAGGTGAATAAGTCTGGTGAGCTAGAAACCTTTGATTCTAGGAAACTCGGATAAGTCAGTAGCTTTGTGAGCACTGAATGTGTGGGTTTTGGAGCCCAGTGTATGTTTTTGCTTGCCTGCCGGGTGCAAGCTAGAATTAAAGCTGATGGCTCACCAGTTCTTGGCTCTTGTGTTTCATTGCCATCTGTTCGAATCCAATGTGAACCTGCATGGGTCAGGCTGCTGTGGTAGTGGCCTCGACTACTGGCTTTACACTGACCCAAGGGAATAATCTGGGAGCAAAATAAAATAGGCAAACACAAGGTCTGAGTCAGGCGTGGGGGAACAGAACATAAGCCTGAGCAGGGAAATGATGGAGACAAGTCAATCTTAGGGGGCAGAACAGTGTGAGCTCACTTTTGGGGAGAGCCTAGTGGGCAGGGGAGCTGAGGGGATCTGGGAAGTGGCTTCCAAAGGAGACTTGAGTGGAGACTAAAGTCTAGCACTGACGCTATTGTAAAGTACCATACCTTACTTCCATGGGTTTATGTAGAGACACCAAGTCCCAATGAATTTTTGAGGAGTTTTATTAATTAAGCCGGCTGTATATGACTAACAAGGGGTATAGCTGATCCAAATCATGCAGTGTCAAATATAACTCTGAGGCTGGTTATATACCCTTGACCACATACAGCTTGGGGGGAGCATGACACAATCATTAACAAGCTTATAACATTTGTCCAGAGGATCTATAAAAAACACGAAAACTTTCAAGGTAACACAATAGTGATATTGTTTTATATATCAAAGACATTCACAAATCTTTTAGTGTCTATCTCCCCTCCTTTGCCTAGAGGTATATGTTACTCTCAGGATTCCAGGAAGGGAGGGAGAGTTAAAATCAGTGTAGGGTATGGAAATTTTGTCTCTTATTAAAAGGGAAAGGGAGTTCTTCAGATAACCTTAATCCTTTCAGAGAACTGTAGTTAAACTAAATGACCCAGTCGTCCTTGTAAGTCAGGAAACTCTCACATCCTTCTCCCTCCATTCTCTAAGACAGAATTGGGCAAGAAGCCTGACTTTCTCTCCTAAAATACTAATATTAATTTTTGCAATTCTTTAGTACCTTACCACATTCCCCACTGGTTTTATATCCTGAGTCAAATCCTTGACTCATTTTAACGAGGTGTATGAGGCTGTTGAGTCAGAATATTAACCTATAACATGCAATAGATATTTAACAGGTAGGCTTGATGTTTTCATTAATAGTAATACAGTCTACTGAAAAAACAAATGCTATTGATTAATTTCTTATAACCTGTACAAACCTTTTGTAATTTATGTAAATCCTTAATTTTTATAAACTTTCTTAATCATTCAAAAATAACTGGCTTTTATAACAACTTTCTTCTTTCTCTTTCAAAAGTATTTCCATACCTTATACCTTTAGTGACAACCGAGCTGGTTGCTGGAGAACAGCAAGCTGCCAAAGGCATGCTAGGAGCGGGTGGGCCACTGCCAGAAGTCTTGGGTGCCCATGCGCCTACTGGCGCTCCTGCCACAGGGTGTGAGTGGTATGACGCCACAGTACTGGGCCAGCAGCTGCTATCTAGAAGGGCATGAAGCAGTAGCACAATGCCCAGGATGAGGTGCAGCACTCTGGAGTTGGGCAGCCGCCGCATCTGTGGGAAGGAGGCCTGCTGCGACAGTCAGTAGGCCCAGGCCAGGTGAATATAGAGCTGTCTGATGACCACGCTAGGCCCCACAATGCTGGTCCCAAAGAGCACTGTCAGGTAGGTATGGTAGGTGCTTTGGCTCCCAGTCAGCAGGCAGAGGCTCTTGTGTTTCCTGTGGGTCAGCCAAATAGCCAGCATCATGGGCAGCACCAGCAGCCATGTGCCATGCGCCAGGAACTTGTGGTAGCCCTTGGAGCACTGTGCAGTGTCCAACAGTCTCAGCACTGCTCCAATAGCATCCGTGGTCACCTCGTCCTCCAGGGAGCTGGGTTCCATCAGGTTGGCCCACAAGCTGTTGGTACTAAAGAGGTGAGAGGGGGAGCACCTCGCCCTAAGGAGGGCCACTTTTAATTGGTTTCAAAAACAAATTTGGTTAAAGTTTCCCTCATGATTCGATTCATGCATTCTACCTGCCCTGAACCTTCGGGGCCTGTAGGCACAATGTAATTTCAAATTAGTTTCCAATTAATATTGAGTGCCTTTCCCACTAGCCATAAGAGCCTGGATATAAATGCAGGCCCATTATTAGAATGGGCAAGCTAAATCTGGAAAGAATTTCATATAGCAATTTCTTAACAACTGTTATTGTGGTCTCATTTCTAGTAGGAAAAGTTTCTACTTACTTGTCAATTACTTTAGTAAAGTCTACTTCTAAATGTTTACCTGGGAAAGTTCCTCTCTCCCTGTATATATATATATATAATTTCTTTACTTTGCTTAGTAATTATTTGGGCACAAACTAAACACTCGGACATTATGCCTTCTGCAATAGATTCTAAGTCTGGCTTTTCTAATTATCCCTTTCCTGCTGGCAAACTCTTTTTTTTTTCTAATTGGTTGCAAATAAACCTTTGGCAACAAGAGTTCTAGTAAAGTCACTAAAATTTCCTAAAAACCCCACTGGTTTTAGGGCTACCTTATTAGTGGTATCATCAGCTGCTTAATTTTTCTTGAGTTTCTAGGGAGTCTCCCTCTTTTGGTGCCCTGGACAGTATATGAAGGCCACTATTTCAGGGGATCAGGCTCCGGCATTGTTGGGGTGAGGGTTTGAGCCTCACCTTTGTTAGTTTTTAAGCCTTCTCCTGATGGCCCCTCTCCGACTGTGCCTGTCTTAGGTTGTTCCTGCCTTCAGGAATCTTACCTGTCTTTGACTAACTAGCCATCTTAGGGGCCAAACAGAGTCATGTGAGTGAGGGAGGAGCAATGTCCCTTCTAAAATGCTTAGTTTTATTTATTTTTTTTGCAGCTGATGATGCTATTTTTTAGAAAAACTTATAATACATTTCTTTTCTAATTTCTAGAGCTGATTGCTATGTAAAGGCTAAGTTGACTGCCTCAGTATCTTCTTTGATCCTGGCTAACAGAAACTGGTGGAAAGTGTTCAAACCTTCCTCACTTGCTTGGTTGTTAGAATCCCACTTAAGCTAGGCAACTAGAAACATTTTCTTGAGGTGGTCTCGACTGTCTTAAGTGGGACAGCCTATGTACAGTACAGATTCTAACAATTCCTGTTAGGGCCTGAAGCTTCCCTGATAAAGGGAATTCTGAGTTTTCTAATTCTATAGGTCATTTGGAGAAAAGATTTAAACTACAGTGTGTCCGTAAGTCATGGTGCACTTTTGATTGGTCGACTGGTCAAAAGTGCACCATGACTTTACGGACACAGTGTATTTCTTATTACATCTATGGCTCCAATTCTAAAGATCTAGTTAAAAGCACCAACTGAAATGACCAATATTTTATAAAATAAATCTTATATTCTATTTAATCATAAATCCCTTTTACATTCCAAGAAAACATATCTAATTTATGCTGTAACTTTATGCACCCTAACAGATAATGTCTAAAAAAGCTAAAGAGAAACAGATTTTTGTTCACATCCTTTAGCCCTTTTAATCTGGGCTCAGTACTTAAATGTTTCCTACTACCACAATTAGTTATCTATTTTTTATTTTCTCTTTTCTATCTATTATGTTGAGAATTCTATTGTTAAGCTAATCAATACTAATATTTTTCACTCTGGGTTCAGCGACCTAACATTGAACAATACTAATTCAAAAATGATAATAAGCTGAACATTTAAACACCATATAAAAAGATATCATAATCATTACATATTCTCTAGAATTTAAACCAAGATTTCAACATCACAGGACTATGAAATAGCAAATAAAAAGGAGAATTAACAAAAGACTCTTGAAATAATATATACATTTCTAACATGGAAAATACTTTTTACATAATAAGGGATCCTTGGTACAAAAATGAAGTCTTTAGATTTGGCAGACTATACAATTCTATATGCCTTATTATTAATACAATTTTTAGTATAGTTTACAATAAGAGGATTGTAAATTACTACCCCAATAAACTATTGATTTACTGAGAAAAATAAGGAATGGTCAAAATGCTCTCTGTTGGGCAGATAAAATATATTATGCTCACTTTGTTAAAGATGGCACTTGCCACGTGGAAGCCCATCTCCCAGGTGATGATACTGGTTGCCCTTCTTGCTTGGGAAGGGCGTGATTATGTTAATATGTGTTGGGGGAGGGCTTTCGCACCAAAAGATTTTAAAAGGAAGAGAGATCACGTTGTTCCAGGAGAAGAGTGATTGCGTTCTAGGGGGAGGGCAGAGAGCAGGGAGGAGAGCAGAGAAAGGCCACGTGGAGGAGGCCAGGAGAAGCACCCAAGATGGAGTGCCGAGGAAGAAGCCAGTTTGTGCAGAGAGAAGGAGATGCGGAACAGAAGTGAATAAGTCTGGTGGCAAGCCACCACCCCCAACCCATGGAGGGCCCACGTGACCCCCATGTCCTAGGGAGGGGAAGAGGAGAGGCAGCTGGAGGGCCTGTCTCTGACAAGCCCATGCCCCATAATCCTATCACTCATTCTCCTTCGTGGAGCTGTACTTCATTACAAGAAACTGATAATTAACAAGGTCCGCACCCGTGGTTATTTCCCAAACATTGCTACCTGGCCTTGTTTCCTTTTCTTTCTCTAAGATTTTTCTAAAGCAAAGTTCTAATTTTTAATACTATTCCTACCCTGTATCTTCTAAATGGGTAAAACTTCTTTTGGTTCAGTAGGTGGATATCTGAATATTTGAAACTAGTTTCTACACTATGCTTCTTCCAGTCACCTCACCCTTAGTAGTTGTCCCAGCCATCTTCCTCCAGCACCCTTCCCCCATCGCTCCGCACACAGTGCGTCCCAGCCTGGCCCGCCTGCTTTTCCCTCACCCAAACCACTTACCTGCCATCCCTTCTCTCCCAGAGGCTGAAGAAACATTTCTCAGAGCGCATTCCTCAGCCCTCTCCTGATTGCAATATGCGCAGTGATTCTTTCCTAGCAGAGTCCTAGTCTTTTTTTTTTCCCGACTACCCTCTACCCATATTTAATATCTGGGGCACTGATTTACAAAATTGAAACTATCTGGGAGAATGCAGGAATCAGTACATCAATAAAAAGACAAGAAAGATAACACAAATAATTAACTAGCACCCAGAATAAAGGATGTTTGACTATAGGGGTGTCAATTATCACACAAGACAAGAGGCAGGAGCCAACAGAAGAGAACAACTTCTTCAGGGGAGAAGTCAGAGTATCCTGAAGCCAGAGGTCTTGGATCCAAGAAAAGAGATTTAGTGGGTCCAGGAAAAAGACCCATACCATGAAATGTCACAAGAGATTTCTTGGATGAACAAAGAGAATCTATAGTATAGACCAGGGGTCAGGAACCTATGGCTCACGAGCCAGATGTGGCTCTTTTGATGGCTTAATGTGGCTTGCAGACAAATATTTAATAAAAAATAATAATAATGTATAAAGCCAGGAGACAGGGCCACCAAAATGACAGCTGCCTGACCTGTGCAGGTTCGCATTTGATTCGGACAGTCAGTAATGAAACAACGGAGCCAAGAACTAGTGAGGCATCAGCTTTAATTCTAGCTTGCACTTGGCAGGCAAGTAAAAACACACACTGGCCTCCAAAACCCACACATTCAATGCTCACAAAGCTACTGACTTATCTGAGTTTCCTAGAATCAAAGGTTTCTAGCTCACCAGACTTATTCACCTCTGTTCCTCATCTCCTTCTCCAGCACAAACTCTGCACAAACTCTCTTCTCCCTCAGCATTCTGCCATCTTGGCTGCTTCCCTTGGCCTCCATGTGGCCTTAATCTGCTCTCCTCTCTAATACCTCAGGAACCAAGAGGGAGCAAGCTACTGGTCTGTCCCACTTTAGTGTAGAAATCCAAACCCTTAATTCAATCTACAAACAAGAAAGTCTCTGATACAAAGTCACCAATCTGAGGCATCAGGAGAACGCACCACCCCACATCATCCAATCAGTCAAGGGTGTGGAGAAAAGCTTACTCTTAAAACTAAGCCTTAGGCTATAACGACCAGGCCTGCTTACATTACAGCCTTTCCCCAACAACCATCCCAAGCATAAGGGCAAATAATATCACCTGGGTGACGGGCTTCCATGTGAGCAGCGCCATCTTCAACAAAGTGAGCATATTATATTTTATCTGCCAAACAGGAACAGAGATGAATAAGCCTGGTGAGCTACAAACCTTTGATTCTAGGAAACTCGGATAAGTCAGTAGCTTTGTGAGCACTGAATGAGTGTGTTTTGGAGCCCAGTGTGTGTTTTTGTTTGCCCGCCGGGTCCAAGCTAGGATTAAAGGTGATGGCTCACCAGTTCTTGGCTCCGTTGTTTCATTACCGACTGTGCGAATCAAATGTGAACCTGCACTGGCCAGGTGGCTGTGATGGTGGCCGCAACTACTGGTTTTACACCACCAATGACCAATGGTAACCAATCCTGCCTAGGCAGTGAAGCCTTGATAAAACACTCCGGAGCAATGAGGTTTGGGGAGCTTCCTGGTTGGTAAACATACTGATGTACCAGGAGGCTGGTGCATCCCAACATCAAGGGCATGGAGGCGTCTGCACTCAGAATCCTTCTAGCCCTCACCCCACATCCCTCTTCATCTGGTCGTTCAGTTGTAGTCTTTATAATAAACTGTACAGGGGGTCCTTGGGTTACCACACAGTTCCGTTCCTATGACAGTGATGTAACCCGAATTTTGCTGTAAGTTAAAACACACCCTAGCCTAACACAAACGGTATATTTGAACTTTTAACAGCCCAAAATGGTGTAGGTAAGAGTACTGGGGGATGCCGACTCCGTCACTCCTAGGCTGCATTACTGTGTATTCTTCTGCCTCTGTAAAGCTAGTAGCCACGGCCACCATCACAGCCACCTGGCCAGTGCAGGTTGGCATTTGATTTGGACAGATGGTAATGAAACAACGGAGCCAAGAACTGGTGGGCCATCATCTTTAATCCTAGCTTGCACCCGGCGGGCAAGTAAAAACACACACTGGGCTCCAAAATTCACTCATTCAGGGCTCACAAAGCTACTGACTTATCCAAGTTTCCTAGCATCAAAGGTTTCTAGCTCACCAGACTTATTCACCTCTGTTCCCCATCTCCTTCTCTCTACACAAACTCTGCACAAACTGGCTTCTCTTTCAGCATTCCTCCGTCTTGGCTGCTTCTCTTCTCCTCCATGTGGCCTTACTCTGCTCTCCTCCCTGCTCTCTGCCCTCCTCCTAGAACTCAAGCACTCTTCTCCTGGAACGTGATCCCTTGTCCTTTTAAAACCTTTTGGTGCAAAAGCTCGCCCCCAACACATATTAACATAATCACGCCCATCCCAAGCAGTAAGGTCAACTAATGTTATCACCTGGGCGATGGGCTTCCACGTGGGCAGCCCCATCTTTAACAAAGTGAGCATAATATATTTTATCTGCCCAACAGCCTTACACAGCCAAACCTGTTCACCCACATAATCCGTAAATACGATACTAACGGTGTAAACTGAAACACTCATGTCTCAATTTTAAGTTTTTATGGAAGTGAATGTCATAAACTCAAAAAGTTGTATGTTGAAACTGTCATAACCCAAGGACCCTTTGCAATCGTACAAATTGCATGTACCTGATTTCTGTGAGACATTTTTGTGAATGATTAAACCTGATGTGGGGTTTGGGAACCTAAATCTGCATCTGGCTGGGCAGAAGGGTGGATAATTTGGGAATACCCTACTTGTGGCTGGTGTCTGAAGTGGTAGACTGAGCCTTTACCCTGAAGGGTCTATGCTAACTTCTGGGAATTAGCATTAGAATAGAATTGAAATGTTAGACATCCAGTGGTTGTTGGAGAATTGTTGCTAGTAAAACATAGTGGAGCCCCATTAAGAGGTGGCGGTCATTCCCCCTCCCCTGAAATCTGGGCTGGCCCCAGGACTGCTTACCTAAAAGAAGCCATTCTGCTATTCTGTCCCCTCCAGGACTAATATGGAGCATAAGTGCATGTGCACAGATACGAGGGAGAACAGACAAGCCTTTTCTACTTCCTACCGCCAGAATCACGAGTTTCTGAGTGTCCCACAATTAATTACCTACCATCCATCAATAAGCTGTGAACTTGCACCGATTGTTCCAGGGTTGGCACGTCGGTTTGTAACGGAATGTTTAATTAAGCCTCTTCATCAGAAGCGCTGAATGCATACGGGTATTTAATGTTTTTCAATATCCAACAATTGGGTTTGACAGCAAAACATCAGCCAGTCATGTGCTACCACATTGCCAGAAACACAATAAGATATATGAGCAATGCTTAATAAAAGTAAGTGAATATTTCTAGTGCGTACTGAGCAATCATTTAGGTTAAGAACAAAAATGAAAATATGGGCACAATATAACTATTTGCAAATAGTGTCGATGGACATTGGCCAATAATAAACTTAAGTTTGATTAAACACATAAACTACACTCATAAAATCAAGTTACTCTGAGCTAGACTGGCATAATTTATAACATCTGTTTTAATCCTAAATGACTCTAAGCCTTTAACCTTACTCTCCCTAGCCAATAAATACTCTGTAATAAGACACAGTCATAAGCATATCTATAACTGTGTTTTTTCCAAAAGTCCAGCTTGCCTTTTTGTTTTTAACAGGCAAAACTGGAAACAGCTCAGATGTCCTTCAGTGGATGAATGGTTAACCAAATAGTCTACATCCACACCATGGAATACTACTCATCCAGAAAAAGAAATGAACTCTTGATTCATGCATGAAGAAATCACGAGGCAATGGTGCTGGGGGGGGGGGGGGCGGGGGGGAGTGGGGGAGGACTATCTTAAAACATTACATACTGTAGGATTCCATTCTTTCAATGACAAATTATAGAAACTAAACAGATTCAGTTGCCAGAGGTCAGATATGGGAGGGAGGGGGTGTGACCATGAAAGGGCAACTCAAACGAGCCTTGTGTAACGGACGTCTGTACTGGTATCATGTCAATAACCTGGTTAATTACACTTGGTTATGCTATCACACTTGGTTGTGATATTGCACTATAGTTTTGTAAGATGTAACCATGGGCGGGGGGGGGGCAGGGTAAAGGGAAGTACAGGATCTGTTTGTATTATTTCTTACAACTGCGTATCAATCTACAATTACTTCAAAATTAAAAGTTTAATATTTTTAAAAGTCCTGGTGAATTGTGTCCTGAGTTAGAAGTCTGCTGACACTTTATGCGAATACTACTTTTTCATCACCTCACGTTTTAAAATCATTAGTATGTTCTACTAGAAAATATTGTTTCCCAAATTCAGGAAACTCAGTTTAAGAATTTATTACTTGCCTGACCAGGAGGTGGCGCAGTGGATAGTGTTGGACTGGGATGCGGCAGACCCAGGTTCGAGACCCTGAGCTCGCCAGCTTGAGCATGGGACCATCTAGCTTGAGCAAAAGCTTGCCAGCTTGTACCCAAGGTGGCTGGCTTCAGCAAGGGGTGCTCGGTCTGCTGAAGGCCCGCGGTCAAGGCACATGTGAGAAAGCAATCAGTGAACAACTATGGTGTCGCAATGGCAACGAAAAACTAATGATTGATGCTTCTCATCTCTCTCCATTCCTGTCTGTCTGTCCCTATCTATCCCTCTCTCTGACTCTCTCTCTGTCCCTGTAAAAAAAAAAAAAAGAATTTATTACTTATTTTCAAATCGAAGCTTAAGAAAAAAAATTTTAATTAAATATTAAAATGTATTTAGGCTGTGCTTAGGTGACATAAACTTCATAATATAAAAATTAAAGATGAAGGTTTAGTGTAGTAAACAAAATGTTCCTTTGCATATTAATTTCAAAGTAAAGGTAAGAACTCTTACATTTTCTAGGAATACTGCTATTTTCACTCACCGTTGTTAAGATGGCTTACTAGGTCGGTGGCTTCACAACCAAAGTATTCTTATCTTTCTATTCTTATCACTTTCCCTATCATTTTTAATCTTAATTCACATACCCAAGGCCTTCACCTGGGCAGGCCCTAGCATTCACGGCAGTCTCCTAAAACATGAAAATGCAAAGGCATAAAACATTTTAATAAGACAATTTTAATGCATCTCTTTCGACTTGGGGACTTAAAACCTAAAAGAAAAAAAGGAAGCATTCCATGTTTTCTCTCCCAGGTAATGCATGATCCACACATGCACGTCCAGGCTCATGGCTCCCCTGTACCCTCCCATGGTCCCAAGATGCTGGGGTGTGGAGTCAGGGGTAGTGGCTTAAGTGGAGTGGTGTGGGAGTCATTGTACATTCTCAGTCATTTAAAGACAAGCAAGCATTATGCTTTCCTTATTGATTCAGCTGCACCAGACCAGCAGGACAAACATCCTCCCAATCAAAACAGCCTTCTGGACGTAGCTGTGTACAGTCAGTTTGCTACAGTCAGTCACTTCCAATGCCCCAATTTAAAAACTGCCATATACCAAAGACAGAACTCATCATGTATTTTCTATTTCCTTAGTAAGAATTGCCTAAATAGCAACCTCCCAAAAAGGCTGATGGAATGCAAAGGTACCAGTTAACCAAATACACAATGAGACAAAAATGCTCATGATGCCCCAGGACCAGCCTGTGGGACAGAAAGCCATCATAGGGTCACCTTTGTAAAAAACAAGTGCCACCCCTTCCCAAAGGCTCTGGGCGAGCAGGGGAACCCTCCAGAAGGCACGGGACAACTCTGAGTAGACACAGCCAATCTAGCTGTAAACTCCCTGTGCTCTGGAGCTGGTGACTGGAGACGGAGTTCCCATGGAAGAGCAGTCCACAGTATACGGGGGCTTTCTCCCTCAGCGGACGGAGCCGCCAGGGGTCCACGGCCACGTCACTGCATGGTGCTCTCTGCCAGGAGGTCAGCCAATCCCAACAGGTAGCCCTACTCTGCACACCTGCCGCAAAGCTCTAGTAACTGCGGACTAATGAACACGTGAGGAAAATGAGGACTTCCGTCTCCATAGGGGAAACTGAGAAGAACAAAGATTCTCACTCAAAACCCTCAGAGAACTATACAACAGGTAGCTGGATCCTGCTCGCTCACTGTACATGTTGGGCAGAATGTTGCCTATTATACTTGAAAGCGGGATGGAGTGGGGGCTGGTGTTCTTTGAAAGGTAAGGAGGCAACCCACCAGCACATATTCAGCATCCAAATGCAATACAGAAAGCAGGTGGTTTAGCATTTTTATAGCACTATTGAGGAAGCTCAAGGTGCACAGATCTCCCCCAACCAGGTTACCACAGTCTGGAAAAGCTCTGTTCAGCGCCTGATGGGTGGTCCAATCCCCTTTGGTACCTCCCTTGATGCCATGCTACACTAGCTTTCCCAAGTATTATGAGTGACTCAGCTTGGATGCCAGCAAGGACTTCCCTGGCAGATTGGAAAGGAAAGATTAGAGCACTTTCTAATGCCATTACAGGCATGTGAATTCTCAAGGGAGTGGACATAATTTATGGTTGTTGACTAGTAAAAAGAGAACCTTTGAAAATGATTATCATTAAAAATCTTTGGAAAATGTCAGCCGGTGTCTCTCCATTACAGAGGACAGACTTATTCTTGTCCCGAGTGTTGTCACCTTCTCTTTGCACATTATTTTGTCTGACTTTTGACCTTTGCTTAGTATTGGATAAGGGCATGAGGTGGGAGGGTGGGTCAAAAGACTTCAGTCTGTTATTCAGACCTTAGTTCTCAACATCTGTGTCATTGGCCTATTCCAGACACATGGATGTAAACTAAAAAAGAAAAAGATTTTTTTCTACAGTGATAGTTATTAAGGAAAGATAAACAATTCATAATTCAAAATTTATACAAAAGGAAATTACTTTGTATTTCTGTGGCTACAATAATAGCCAGTCACTGCAAATGCTTTCCTGTTTCTGTTTTAAAGAAATCAGATTCACCAGCAGTGAATTGCTTAAAGCCTAGGGCAAACTGTCTACAGATTAAATTCTACTTCAAATGCCTGGGACACCCTGCTATTTAGAAGGCATCCTATGGTGATTTTTTCCTGTACAGTTCAGAATCCTATTAGAGAACCCTTAATTTAAATATAGATTTTTCAGAGAATAAGTCTTTCCCCAGAATCACAGGCTCATTTGTTGCTATGCTTTCCTGAGTATTGAGTTCATCATTAAGAAACAACTTTGATTAAGCCTATCCTTGCCTGTAGTGGTTTGCTGCCAACTGCACGAGCAGGTTAAATTGATGAGATTGCTGGGAGTTTATAAAATGAAAAAATGCAGCTGTAGATACAGTGACATTTTTATAACTAATATTGCAAGTTCATATGGAATAAAAAACATAACAGCAGAGGAGACTGTACTGGCCCAGAGATTAAATGCCTGTTCCTATGATTAGACAGCAAGCAAAGAGACTCAGCTCTACGGCCACGCTGCAGGTGACCACTAAGCCGGTGACTCCCAGCTTCTGGCTCAGACCTTCATTAGTGCGTTAGCAGGCAGTTTAAGGAGACATTTTAAGTGGATGCTATAGACTGTGACTCTGTACATTCTGCCACTTATTGATATTTTGGAGTCATTATAGTCATTACCCAAAGTAATCAAGCTGTGGCCAATTTTGAAATAAGGTCAAGTCCAAAGACAAGGGACATTTATTATGGAGTCAAGAAGAGGATATTTCCATCTCCATGTTTTTCATTGGAAGCTTCTGAATGTCTTTCAAAGTTCTGAGCAATATTTATTTCTCAGTGAAGCTACACCACCCATGCTTCACATAAGGTGCTTGTGAAAAGTTCTGTGGAGGTCACTTTTTTGAAGGTCGCATTGCTTAGAATTCAATACTGGGTCTGTTATTTTAAGAAACCCTCTCAGGAATTTTTTTTTTTTTTTTTTAGCATTGACAATACTTTCTAATCATGAAAAACAAAAGGTGACTTCTAATGTAATCAGATTCTAAGTCTGATTTTTGCCACACCAGTTTTCCAAAGCGCCAGCCATACTTTCAGTACAATCACACGTCCTGTGCGATTCTGGCCTGGGCTGGGTCTCCTCAATAGAACATGCAGAAACCGGGGCAGGGACCATCTAAGAGGCAATCACTGTTAGAGAAGGAAAAAAATTGCTTCCCAATCCACACCCAAAGTTTAAAATTGTATTTTATGATTTCTACCAATTGCATTGAAACTTGTCTTTTCTGCTATGAAACAGTTCTTTTTTCATTCCTATACTGTAAGCTGTTGAGTACTGAAATTTTAAACCCAGAAAAAATATTAATGTTAAAATTTTAAAAATTAGTCCTATGATGATGAATGTTAAGATCAAAAGAAAAAAATCTTGTTAATCATTTTAAAGACAAGAGATTTATAAGCGACTTATCCTTATTCACACAGTTAATTAGTAACCTAACTAGAAAATGTTTGTCTTTCCATTTCATCCCTCTTTTTTCTACACATCCATTTTTACCTCAGACACGTGAAAGACTCTTAGGAAGAGTAGGGAGTAAACAAAATGGTAAGCTAGAGCCCTGAGTGCTAGCCTGATTCGGATTCAGAACAGAGAAGGCTATAGCTCAGGACAAACACGGTGATCTCCCTGCATTTATTAAGCTATAAGCTAAGAGTCTCAGAGAATATGTGACAAGGTCAAATCAATTTTACTGAAGAGAGGTGGGAAGATTTAATGACATATAAGAAATCTAAAAAGGAAACTTGTGTGACAAATGATGACTTTGGGAGCCTTCAGAAAACCTTGATTTTAATCTGGCTCCAAAACATACGAGATGTGTGGCCCCCAACAAGTCAGTTTCATCTGAGTTCATTATCCAGCCCCAGAGACTCCTTCTAAGCAGAGTGGGCAGAGATTCATAATTTATGCCAATTATTATTATTACTATGACCCTGGCTACAGATTAAGGCAGTGGTTCTCAAACTTTCTGAAGTCAGGGCACATTTAAAATCCTACAAATAATTTTAGGCACACTATATACAAGTTTCTGAGAAATATGTTGTAATAATTAAGTCAGATATTAAAGAAAAAAATATAAAGTTCAAGTGTACTTTTATGGTAATTAAACAAAATAAATATGACAAAATTAAACTTATTCTGACATTAAAATACATTTTTATGTTACATTTTTTGAGTTATGCTTTTTAAGATTCATAAAAAAAAGAGGGGTTAAAAAATTAAAAAATGACAAAAAAGTTATCTTTTCATATATATAGATCCATTCTTAGTAAGGTTTAGTAAATTTGGCAGGTCCCGGTGTGAATGTGTTTTTTCATTCTTGTGTTTATGAGAAACATAAATAATATAATGTGTTAATAATAAATATAATAATGATGTGTTAATAAAAAGAGCGGTATTTCTGTAATGAAATGGTATAATAGAGTAACTATATTTATTTTTATATCTAGGCACATGCCGCGAACCAGCACAGCTAGTAATTCCAGTCTTGAGCAGGAACGGTGCAGAATTAAGAAAATACGCAGAATTAAGAAAGTACAGGGCTGGGAGGGCCCTGTAATTGCTGCTGGCAAGAACAAAGCACACCCAAAAGCCACATCCTGCTTTATTTATAGGGCAAAGTGAGGCCATTAGCAAATCTGATTAGAGGTCTCTCTGATCAAGTTTCTAAGGCAATCTAAAAATTTTACCAAGTGCAGAAAACCCCCACCGTATATATCATCTTAACTTTACACCAAACAAAGGATAGAAGAAACTTGCCTCCAGTCTTTTTGGCGCACACTTTGAGAACCACTGAATTAAGGGATGAGACATCCAAACTAGAGTCAAGGCAACTTTGGCTTAAGAGATGGACTGGGTATCAACTCTGCTGAAAGGTTATCCCAGTTTGGCTCATGACAACATGATTCAGACATTCACTATCTCAAAGAGTTTGACAATGATGCTTAGAGAATCCAAAATGGTACCAGAAGCAAAGAGACCCATCATAACAGAAAGCATCAGCCTCAGCCCTGCATCAGCAACGAGTCCATGATGTTGTTGACCTATGATCTTCTGTACAGTAAAGTACATCCTAGACCAGGGATTCTCAACCTTATCACTATTGACACTTTGGGATGGGTCACTTTCTGTTGTGGAGAGCAGCTATCCTGTATACAGTAGTATGATGAGCAGCATCCCTGACCTCCACCCACTAGAGGCTAGTAACATTCTGCCCCAAGTTTTGGAAGACCAAAAATATCTCCAGACATTGAAAAATGTCTCCTGGGGTGATGAGGGCAAAACATTTCCCAGTTGAGATCTATCTTTCCAGACTAAGGCACTGTAGTAGGTATGGGTATTAGGAACACAAAGAAGATGAAGCTAAAATTCCAGTCCTTGAAGAGTTCTCAATAAAGTGAGAGAGTATGACCTGTGAGACATTATGAGTGGGTAATGTAACTTAGCACATTCCAGGCAGAGAGACCTCAGAACTAGATTCTCTTGAAGAGCAATCAGTGACCTACCGGGGCTGCCTTGCTGTCTAGTACTTCCATGAGTGAGGAGGCAGAAATAACCCCCCACCACATTCCTCCCTCTCCTGGAATGATGCTGTTAATATATAGATCAATAGTATATCCTTGTATGGAACTTTGTTGGTGTTCATGAATGGAGTCGAACTGCATTGGAGTCGAATGTCTGTGGAGGTGACCCTGTGGATTATGCAACAACACAATGTGCCTTGTGAGTTGACAATCCACCTGTGTAGGCAAGCCAATAATGAGAGCCACCAGTGCCCTCTCCTTTGCCCCATTCCCATCTAGCATGGCTAAGTCACACAGCTCTCATGGCTGGGCAACAGAGCACTGTTTATCAGTTGGCTGGCAATCAGATGAAGCATGGTATAAGAAAAGCATGGCTGTGTTTTCCAGTTCTGATGTCACTACAGGAAAATTAAAAGGCTGGGCCAGAATCTTTACAGTATTGTCAAGTTGATAGCTCTCAGCAACAGTGAGGTTTCTGAGCTAGTGGTAGAGGTGGGGTGGGGAACTTGCGGGGGGTGGTGAGTTAGCCTTGACGTAGTGTTGGTGAAGAGGCTGCATGACTCTGAGGGAGGGAACTATGGTGGAAAGCACTGGACCAGCACATATAAACTCCAGGAAATCTAAGCTCTGGCTTCTCATGGTCTTTCTCATAACTGGCTTTGAGAACTGAGCAACTTTCTCTCTGAGGACCTTTGATAACTCGACTTTTGTCCATTAAGGTGTAATTAACATACAGTAAGATGCACACATCTTTGGGTGCAATTTTGCACACAAATGTAACCGTGCAAAACAAGATATAGAACATTTCCAACACTCCAGAAAGTCACCTTGTGACCCCTTTTGAGTCCGTTCTCCTTCATGCCACCCAGCAACCACTTTCTAATTTCTTTCCCCATAATTTGTTTTACAAGTTCTTGGATATCATTTATATAGAATTAAAGAGTGTGCACTCTATTGTGTCATGCTTCTTCCACTTCGTTATGTGTATTTGGAGGTCACTCCTGCTGCTGAGTAGTGTTTCACTGTTTATCTAATGTCCTACTGATGGGCATTTGGGTTGGGTCCAATTCTCAGCAATTATAAGGCTGCTAGTAACATTATCATATGTCTTTTTACAAACATATTTTCATTTCTTTTGAATTCTTTCATCTTTAAAATTCAGGTCGTCCTGTGATTTTGAGCTCTCTGTGCAGATACCTTGGGGCGTGCTTCAGGGGTGAAGGGAGGAGAAAAGAGCAAACGCAAGCAAGACTCTTCTCATCTTGTTCCCACTGGAACAGCTCTTCCATCCGTGTTATAGATGAGGCACTTGTGTACAATGTCATTTGAAGAAAGGGTTTCACACAATATTTGAAAACCACCTAATAGATAATTTTTATATCCTTTTTAGCTCTAAGAATCTATGATGCTTTAATCATTTCAAGGAAATTATTTCAGAGTTTATATCTAAATTACGTCCTCTAAGTCTTCCATGACAATCTCCTACTCAAATTCTTCTAATGGACCTTGCGTTGCATGGAAAATACAATGCAAATCAATCAGCAAGACATTCACAAATGCTCTCCAACTTGGTCTGGATACTTTTCAAGGACTATCTCCAATACTTCCGCTTCCCGCACTGCCTCAATCACAGAAATCTATTGTCCTCACAGAACAGGCAATATCCATTTCTGCACTTTTGCCCTAGCTATTTCTGCTCCTAGAATATTCCTGCTAACTTCATCTGCCAAAGTTCCATCTCTTTGTTTTTCAATCAGATTGAAAGTTATACCCTTCTAGAAACCTTTCTAAACACACTGGGACATTTTTACACATCCAGTAGAACCCACATGACTGGTGCCCATGTGTGCCGTATCATGGCTACTGGTGCATGGACCTCCATCCTCACTTACAAATCACAAGAGCCTGACACAGCCAGCCTTCCCCTTTCCCTCTCTCCCCGACCCTTGATTCATGCATAGCACCAAGGACAGTTCTTGCTCATACAAGGCTAAAATCAATAGTGGCTGAGTTCGATTTGTGAGTACGCTTGGTGGTTATTTCCCTAAATCTTTAACCTAAGTGAAGATTCAGGCTGTTCACAGAAAGGGCCAGACCTAAAGGAACCTCTGCAGGCCTTTTGCGCACAAGCTTACCTTCCTCAATAACCTTTCAAACGCACGGTCCATTTTGTAAATCTTTCCTGCCACAAAGCTACCCCGGGCATAAATGGGCCCTGGAAAACTACTGCTGATTTTCTTCTAGGACAATTGCAGGGTGATTTCCTGCCAAGGCCCAATAATATCTAACAAAATAATGCCCCTTAAGTGCCTGCACTGCTACTTTTTCCAATGGTCTAAGTCAACCACTCTCCGGAACTGTGCTGAAAAGCCTAATCTGGCTCCTATTTAGTTGTCCCTCAGCTCAAATGCGTCCTTCCTTAGCTTCAGATGCTGCCCCTTCCCTTCCTTTTTATATCTCCTCAGGAAAACGGAAAGACACCTGCATTAGTTGAACTGCCTCTCAAAAATCTGTCTCATTGTTCTGTAGAATTATTTTGCATTGACCTTGTATCCTCCAACTTTTATGTGTCCTGGAAACCTTACAAAATAACAGAAGAATAGATACTATCCATCAAGAAACATGCATCGATGAAAAAGATGAATTAATGTCTTTTGGAAGATACCACTGAAACCTACGCTAAATAATAGAATTTGGGGTAACCTTCAGAGAAGCCTTCTGATGATTAATTTCCCCCCCAAATAGGTCTTTATACACTGAAGCCAGAATTTTTTATTATTCTGAACTAAAGTATAATTAAGAAGTGTATATTTTCTTATATTGCTAAATAAACTATTATATATATATATATGTAATTTTAAATATACATTTAAAATTATATATATGTATATATAATATATATTTATTATATATACATATATATATGTAATTTTAAATATACATAATAGATAGAGTTTTACCTCAGTGTCTCATGACCTTTATCAGGAAATCCATTACCATGCTGGCCTGTCACATATAAACGTCTCGAAATGACTTTGGGATGATGGTGACCAGGTCTGCTGACCCTGCACTGACCTCAGGGAGATGCTTTTGGATACAGGGTCTGCTGTCCTGCTCTCAGGCTGTCAGGTGCCACCTCGTGTCACTGCCTGTAGCAGCACCCCTGTTACATCGACTTTTCTGCTTCCACTTGTGAAACTACATCATTTTCCCAGGAAAAACAGATCGCTTCTTTGAGTAAAGGCCACACATGCTCTTGCTTGTGTAATTCAGATGTAAATGGGCAAAAAACAAAACAGCAAAGAGTAAAACCTCTGAAAGGTAGGGGGTATGTGTGGGAGGGAAGGGAGGCAGATGGAAAGAAAGAACCCACAGAGTAAAGGCTTTGTGATTAAAAAGAAAAGAACATCACGGGCAGAATCAGGCAGGAGACATTTTTCACTTCACTCAAACTCAGAATCTACAGGTTCCCCTAGTGACAGCCAAAGGGGGAAGCTGATGTTCCCCAAAGGCTGTAGAAGGCCTGTTTGTAAAGGTGGCAGGGATGAAGTTGGGGCCATGCACTCGCAGCCAGGAGATTACTATGCACGCCCAAAGATGGAACAGAAGCAGCCAGCCTTTAAGAAATGTCAATGATAAAAGTACCATATTTTCAAGTCCAGTGTTAATCACTGGAAGACACAGAGACACAAAACTCTCCTCCATTAGCTGTTCAGGGCTGGAGGTCACTGGGAGGGGGAAGCAGAATACCTGACACTGCAGGACAGTGAAGCATCTGTCCACCCACCACACAGCGGCCAGCACCTTCTAAAGAGTAAATCAGACTACATCACTCCCCGGATACAATCTCTCCCACAACTTCCCAGAGCAGTCAGGGTTAAAGGCAGACTCTGCACCATCACCCTATAACACAGCTCCCACATCATGGCCTATCCCCTTCTGCATGTGTGCTCCACACATGAAGGCACCTGGCACTTCTGCTCCTCAACACCCCAAGTGTGTTCCCACCCAGGCCTGGATAATGGCTCCTCCTTCTGCTCAAGGTATGCTATCCTGAGATCTCTGAAGGCTGCTTGCATCTCAAACCGAATGCCGATCCTCCTCAACGCCTTTCTAACCTGCCCTGAATGTGGTCATGAATCCACGCTGTCCTACATTACGTTCTTAACGGCATGGATTAGTGTCTGTAAGTATCTCAGTGGTTTTTACTGTCTTCCCTCTTGATAGTGGCTCTCAACTGGGGGTGATTTTGCCCCCTAGGGGACATTTGGCAATGTCTAAAGGCATGCTGAATCACCTCAAATGGGAGAGGAATGAGGAAGAACTACTGGCATCTAGTAGGTAGAGACAGAGGTCAACAATGGTGTTAAACATTCTGCAGTGCACAGAATAACTCTTACAACCCAGAATTATTCAGCAAAATATGTGAACAGCGTCATGTTTAACAAGCCCTGGAATAGAACATAAGCTCCTTAGGCCCAACACTGTTCCATAATTGCTGTGTCCCCTGTGCCTTTAGGCTATTTGACACCCAGTGGGGGCTCAGTCAACATTTGTCAATGGACTAGCCTACTCTTGATTCTGGGTTTTGCTGATGATGTCTGCCATCATCACTACACCATGTTATACTAATATTGTATTTAATTTGTAGCACATCTGTGTGTATAATATACATATCCACTTATGTGTATGCATTGCTGCATCAGATATAAGTGCAGTGTGCTACACTGTATCACTGGTTATTCTAAAACAACAGTTCTGGTGTCATTACAAACACAGGAGTTCAAAGACCTCTATTAGCTAAGTAGAGCTTTAACAGGCATACAGAACTGAGGTTTGCACTTGAGAACCTAGTGCCCTAATGGGGCAAACTAGGTCAGGAGTGGGCCTTACAAAGTGGTGAACCGACAAGGATTATTCCAGGCGGGACGGGCCACATGTGACAGACGGGCTTAGTGAAACTGACAAATATGGTAGATTTATATCATGTTAACCCATCTCAGCTGGAACTGTGTTTCCCCAGCTTCCTCTCCCGCAGAGCTCTGGGTCAGCGTGGACCACACAGGCGTTCTAGGTGGGATCTGAAAGGAGGCAGTGAAGCAGCAGGCAGTCTTTGCATTCGGAAGGTCAGTGCAGTGTGCCAGGTGCTCTCGTGCATCAAGTATCTGCTGGCCACCTAGTTGTCAAGAGGCAGCAAAGGGGCCGGTCCGGCCCTTTCCGGAACCCCTCTTTCACTTTCTCTGAGTCCTGGCCAGGGACATGCTTAGTTCCCTAAGGAAGGCTGCTGTACTTCCCCTGGATGTCGTCCCAGCGTGGAAGTTACCTGAAGGCAGGAACAGACCAGTGTGGATTCCAGGCCATCCCGTGAGTTCTAGCTTGTCCTCTGGGGTTTAAGTTCGTCTTTGCTCCCTCCACGTCATGGTCATCTCTCTTTCCCCCTGCCTGCCCTGCCAGCTGCAGGCGCCAGCATCAGACACAGATGCAACAATCTTCCATTCACAGTTTAGCCAGATCCTGCAACTGCATAAGTAAAATTCAGATACTAAATCCTGGTAGCTCGGCTTCTCTGATCAAGCCCTGACTGTGACGCTAGGGTTGACAGTCTGAGGCCTTCCCACATCCTGTCATATTCAGAGACATGCTGCACATTGACAAGATTGCCACATAATTGAGATCCCTGTGAATGGGACCTTTTTAGAAGGACATAGACTTTAGCATGTATCTGCCCTCAGCTTGGACTCCAGATAATTAGAAAATGACTCTCTAAATCAGATAAAGTGGCCATCCTTACATAGTGCCTGTGGTTAGAATTCTTTCCTTCTTTTTAAATGTCACTGATGTTGACTAAACAGAATGGATGCGTGCCTTTTCGCGTCACCTGATGATTTTCTTGCTTCTCTTTATCATAATCACTTGTCCCATAAGATCCCACTCAGATGTCTGGTGAAGAGCCCTTGGATCACTTGGCATGCGTGACTTGCAGAGTTTAATGACTGTCACTCAAGTAATTAAACTTACTGCAATAAACTAAGATGGGGAGGCCAACGGCCCCAATCCTCTGGAATTAATTTTTATACTGTGACTAGAACTCTATGCATTTAAATACTCTGCATTTGTCTTTATAAACTCCTCAAGGAATCTATTTTAATAAATATTTTACTTGGTAATTCCTGCACTGTTTTCTCACTGGTAAAATAAAACACTCCCACATGTTGTGTTGCAGGGAAGATTTCTCATTGTTTGGCCCCTTTCCCATTTTTCTTGAACCATACTATAAGGGAGACAGAGGTAAATGACTTTAGCAGAATCGGACAGCTTATGAAGGCAATTTTGCCAGTCCAGGGTCAGAAGGTACACACCACCCAGGAATGGCTTTCAGCAGGTAAAGACTTAGAGCTCACAGGGTGCGGTTGACACCAGCCACCAAGGAGATGGTGGCAGAGGAGAAACTGAATCTCTAGACCAATCTAATATGAATGCTGAGGGAGGCAGGGACAGGAGGGGGACGGGAAAGTGCAGGAATCAAGCTTTTGGCTAAAACAAGGATGGAAGCTGGCAAGGTTGATAGGCACCTTTGTATCTTGAGCCTCTCCTTCTGTCTGTTAGACACACACACACAGGTAAACATTACCTGACCTGAGCAAGAGATAAAAGCATGAGGACCCCGACCATGAGCCAGACTGGCAGTCAGTCACAAGCAGCATTCCTTGAGCTTGACTGTTTCTGGGTACACGTCTCCTGTCCTTTACCAGACAGCGGCCACCTCCTGTGGGTCCTCTGGGGACAGGCAGCTTGATGAACTTGAATCACTCTCAAATAAAGGCAGTACAGTAATATTATCATTTTCGAAGGTAGCTGTGGTAGACTGCATTATTGGCTCCCAACCCTTTTTAAATATTTTAAAAACTTTCATTTATTGACTTTAGAGAGAAAGGAAGCGAGAGAGAGAGAGAGGGAGAGAGAAACATCGATCTGTTCTTGTATGTGCCCTGACCAGGTATCAAACCCACAACCTTCGTATGTTGGAATGACGCTCTAATCAACTGAGCTATCCAGACAAGGCAACTGTCCCTCACTCTTTACCCCTCTCTGCACCCCTGCCCCTGTCACAGCCTCATCATAAGCAGTGACTTGCCTGGCATATGACTTGCTTTGGAAGTGACGGTATGCAGTTCCAAGCCTAAGGCCTAGCCAGCCCACTGGTCCAAGGAAGAGGAGAGGCCTCTACAGCAGAGCCATCCTGCTGAGCCAGCGCCTGCAGTAGGAGGCAGAGCTGCCCGCCGCACAGCAGGCTGTGTCGCACAGCAGGCTGAGCCCATCCGGCCCCCGGCCAACCAACATGTACACGCACAATAACAACTGATTAAATTTGGGTAGTGGTTTGTTACCCAGCAAAAGCTGACTGTAGAATGCCAGGAACCTTTCATACAGCAAAACCTCATGCAGACCCCTTCCATCAATCAGATGGAAGCAGGGCGTATGTCCTCAAGCCCCTTGTCCCCACTCATTATGATAGTTTCTGAGGCACCTCCACACAACACAGTTTGAAACTAGCACTCAAGCAGAAAGTGCACTAAATCAGAAAACAGAAATATTTGGTTTGAATCTACCCCACGCCACTCAACCACGCTAGAGATCCAGTTCCTGCGTATAAGAGGAACAAGGGAGTAATAATGCAAATGTGTGGTTACCCCTAAGATTGATCAGATTTAACAGTGTGTAGAAATACAGGGTACCCGGATATAAGGTATCACTGCCACCAGCATTGCCACCACTCCCACCAGAACCACCACATGGGTCGGGTAGACTTGCCGCTCCCTTCTCTGTATTCTAAGTAAGAAGTGAGGGCGTTTGGGGGCTGGGCCAAGGCTTTGGCTGGTCATCTTCACCATCCCTCCCAAGCTCGTCACTGACTTCAAATGAAAAGTAGGACAGCACATAAGAGAACTATTTTCTACAGTTTGATGTAGAGATACGACAAGATATATATATTTTAAAAGTCTGCTGATCCCTTTGTTTCTTACACTTAAAGCAGCAATAAATGATCCACAGACAGATGCATGCAGGTGAGGGCTCCCAGCCTGGGCTGTTCTCACCTGTCCAAACCCATTGGTGCCAAAAGGCACTAAAACTTAGCAGACAGACCAGGGCTCCGGTATCAGACCAATCTGGATTAGAGTTGGAGCCACTTATTAGCTGTGCGACCTGGTTGGCAAGTCTTTTAACTTCTGTGAACCTCAGTTTCCTCATCGGAAAATGGTGGTTATACTGTCCATGCGTAGGACTTTTGGAAGGATTAACTGAAATAGTGTCCGTAAAATGACTAGTACAGTTTCCAAGAACCCAATAAACAATTACTATTGTAATTATCATTGGCGGGTGGACTATTCCATGTCCATTATTCTGCCCTCAGAGGGCCATAATAATTCCTATGACATGACAGGCCTTCTAATTAAAAGCCTGGACTTTCAAGGTTGATGAATAGGCTTTAGAACCTGGCATCGCTGCCACTCAGCTTCTTGGTGACCTTGAGCCTGGTGCAGAACCTCTTCACCCCTGGAGTAGGAGTCAGGTCCCTGCCCTTGAAGACTTGACAGCCTCACAGGGCACATGCATCAAGACAGGTTGTCATAACCACCATCAATGGGTGGCATGAAATACAAGCACACGTGCTCTGGGAACAAACAAAGATAGCAGCTAACAAACCACCACAGGGTGTGTTGGAGGGGATGAACGGACGCTGCCAGGAGGGCTGCCCGCCCAGCTGGGGCTATGATCGCAGACACTCCCTGCCCATCAACTTGGTAAATAGCACCATCTGCCCAGTGTGACAAGTTCCATCGGCATAAACCTCCTACATTTTACAGCCATATTACCCTAAGACCCAGAGCCCTGCCAGTGGATTCGGGCCTCTCAGAGAGTTTAGATCAAAGAAACAATCAGCATGGTAGCCAAGGAAGAGGGCAAAGCTGAGAAACTGGCAGTAACACGAGGCCAATCCAGCTCCCTTAATGTCTTTAGTTAGAATTACCCTGGACCTGGATTAAGTTCTGGACTGCTGGTTAAAGCTGCCACGGCTTCCAGTCTTTATGGGCGTATAGCGATGTGAACAAATGATCTAAATGCTCCTTGGAGGCTCTCTTTTTGAGTCCACCCTGAATGAATGGCTATTTGAAGCTTCCTTGGGCTTTGTGTCCCCCTCATGCCCCAATGCTATTGGCCATACACATACAAATATGGTCCTTCCCAGATCTCTTAGCCTGTGGAGGTGATAACTTCTATTAAGAAAAAGTATTTTATCAAAACCCCATTGGGAGCCTGACCAGGAGGTGGCGCAGTGGATAGAGCATTGGACTGAGATGCAGAAGACCCAGGTTTGAGACCCCAAGCTCACTAGCTTGAGCACAGGCCCATCTGGCTTGAGCAAGGGTTCGTCAGCTTGGACCCAAGGTCGCTGACTCCAGCAAGGGGTTGCTCAGTCTGCTGAAGGCCCGCGGTCAAGGCACATGTGAGAAAGCAATCAATGAACAACTAAGGTGTCACGACGGCAACGAAAAACTAATGATTGATGCTTCTCACATCTTTCCATTCCTGTCTGTTTGTTCCTATCTATCCTTCTCTCTGACTCTCTCTCTGTCCCTGTAAAAAAAAAAAAAAATCCATTGGGAGTGTTCTGAATAATAACATAGCATGGCAACTGGAATTTTTGAGGTCCTACTATGTTCTAGATATTTTTATACCAAATTTATTGGGATAAGATTTGTTGAAAGCATTATGTAAATTTCAGGTGTACAACTTTATTACATCTGTATACTCTATGGTGTGCTCCCCACCCCAAAGCCTAGTCTCCTTTTAATACACCTTTTTATTTTTATTATTTAAAAAAATTAAGAGGCCTTTAAAAATGTTAATGACTCTGTTATTCAAACTACATTTTAAAAAGGGGACAGGGTGTATATGACCCATCCTATCTTTCCATTTGAGATTCTACTAGATTTTTCATTTGTAAATGGCAAATTTTATAAAAACACTGTAAACTCTGCTGGGAGGTACAGCTCTCTGGCATGAGTTAGCACTTCCCTTCCACGGGGAGTGGTCACTCACCAATAAACTTGCCTCTGATCCTCCTGGAGGAAGAACAGCAAGAGCATCTCCCACTCCCAAGATGGCATCTGCCAGCACGTCAGTGCCATTCTTCATGTAAGAAGAATTGGATGTAATTACTTTTAGCTAAAAAGAATTGATCTCTTTTTAAGTAACTGTGAAAAAGAAAATGTTACTCATTAAAAACAAAGGGGAGCAGGGGGCAGAAGGAGGTGGGATGGAAGGGGGAAAAGGATTATAGACCATGCCCTCTGACCAGGGAGGCAAGGTTAGAAGGTCTTGAAAGTCAGGCAGAGGATTGGATTTGATGTGGGGAATAATAAGAAAGCATCAATGGGTCTAAGGAGGGAAGTGACCTTGCCAAAGAAGAGATTTAGGGCCTGAGCTAGTCTGTATTTCATGGATTTGAGAAAGAACAAGGTTAAGACAAGGAGATCAGGGAAATAGCTAGAGGACGTGATTAGCCCTTCAAAAGATGAAGGCCTGGCAAAGTGTGGGCCATGCCTCCTACCCCTCAGCTGCATGTGGTCCTTAAGACAATTATTTGGGCCAATGGATGTAAAGGATAGACAAAAAGTTCTTTTGCCTGAATCATTTTCTGTTTTTGGTGACTGCTGATTCTATATCCCTACACACCAAAGCAACAGGTTTTAAAGACTTCAAGTAGAAATTCTGCCCTGAAAATGGCCCAAGACTATACAAGTAGAATGAAGAAGGTACATGGGACCTACACTCTGATTCTTCCAACCAGGCCTGACCCTGCTTAGCTTCCAAGATCAGATGAGATTGGATGCATTCAGGATGGTATGGCTATAGACTACACTCTGATTCTCAAGGAGCTAATGGCATTCAGGATGGTATGGCTATAGACTACACTCTGATTCTCAAGGAGCTGATGGCTAAGTACAGAGGGAATTGGAGAGAGAAAAGGCAGAGGAACAAAAGTGGCTGCCTCTTTCTTATAAGACCCATTAGACAGGACAGACTTCCTCCCATGCCAACCATTCAGGATACTTCTCTTCTTCCCCCTCCTCTCCGTGTGTGTGTGTGTGTGTGTGTGTGTGTGTGTGTGTGTGTGTGTGTGTGTGTGTGTATAAGCATGTGCACGCAGTGAGGCAGAGAAAAGGGCAGTGCAGTACGCAGACCATGGTGTCAACAGTGAAAGAAGAGAGGCTATTCTTCGCTGCCCAGAATGCTTAAAAGTAAAAGGACGTCTATTCCCATAGGTCCACAGTGTATTAGCTGGATAATTCTGGGCAACGTAGTCCGTATTGTGTTAAGTCTCCTCATATATAAACCAGGGATGATGGTAATACTTTGTCACCTGGCAAGGATTAATAAGAACGTGTAGGCAAAGCAGCCAACGAGGACTGAGAGACAGCAAGTCACTTGTTGAATGGTGACAGCCATGTAGGCCTGAATAAAAGAACTCTAGTCATAGCAGCAACACTGACTTTTAAGAAAGGGAAATTCACAGTATTCTTCAAAAGATGGCACACAGCCCACCTCAGTAAGTTTTGTTTGTGTCTTGCTAACCCATTTTCTTGACACTTTATGATAAGACAGAAGGTTATAGTGAAAGGAATGTTGGGGGAGTCAAGGAAATGCCGACTTGAGGTTGGATTCTCAGAGCACCTGTGTCATGTGTCATGTTGGGCAAGTCATTTCCCTCTTATTTCACTTTGCCACATGTCTCAGGTCCTCTGGAGGTGATTTTGAAACAAGGTAGCATTGTGAGGTTGGCCAGGCAGGCATGGGTCAACCTATTTCTACATTGTCAGGAACTATATACATTTCTTTACTTTATGAGAAAACAAATAATGTGCATTCCTGAAAGGGAGACTAATCTGCACTGAGTAACCTACTTCTTAGATCCCATTTACTTTTTCTGTATTGTCATCATTATCCTTTTGCTCTGCAATTGGGCAGGAAAGAGTAAATTTACCCATTTCTGCATTAAAATCTATTACATTTTAGAAGACAATTCTTCTTTATTACTTCTCACAATTACACTTATAATTTCTTTTGTCCTGGCTCCAAAAATGCTGTATCTCTCAAGTTTTAGAGTCCAAAATCCGATAATCATCATTTTAAAGCCTGGCGAGTTCTGTGATGGCAGTGGTAGGTAGTAGCAACAGAGTTTTTGATCTCCTGGAGTCCCCACATTTAAACAGACAGAGAAAATAAACAGAAAAGTAAAAAAACGCATGGACAACATTTTAAACAAAACTAGGTGATAAGATACCCCCACAAACACCAAAATACAAGCTGGTAAGAATAAACGCCTAACAGCTCCATGACTAGTCAACACCTACACCCAGGACAGAATCTCACACTAGACAGAAACTACTGGGAGAAAAATCAAAATTGAGCAAAAAAAAAAAAAAAAGACGGAAAAAACAAAATGTAAATAAGAGTGGGGAAGGAGGGAAAATAAACAAGAAATTTCAGATAGCATGTTTATTCATTTGTTTTAAAATATACTACATGTATAGAGGGAAGCTCTGTGAAGGTAGGAAAAGCTGTTAATTTTTTAAAACTTCTGGACAATGAGCAAAGATTTGAGATTAAATTCCATACAATACTGGGAATACTGAGGTCGCCAGTTCAAAACCCTGCACTGGTCTGGTCAAGGCACATATGGGAGTTGATGCTTCCAGCTCCTCCCCCCTTTCTCTCTCTCTCTCTCTCTCTCTCTCTCTCTCTCTCTGTGTCTCCTCTCTAAAATAAATAAAATAAAAAGAAATAAATTCCATACAATATTACTATAATAATATAAAAAAAGACAACAGAATAATATAATATTTATATATTAACATAATAATATAATATTTCTACAGACAATAAAAGAACACCAAGGAAAAAGAGTTTCAAAGATCATATCTCCACTAGAACATGCAATTTATACATTTTCCAAAAGGAATTTAGAAAATATATTATTTATAAAGGAGCAAGAATAAATAAAAAATAAAATATCAAGACTTTAAAGAAAAACAAAAATGTTTTTGGGTATCTAGGCAAAAAGAAATGCACCCCCATGTTTATGGCAGCATTGTTCACAAGAACAATTCAATATAAGGTGACAAAACTTGAACTGGAGATTTTAGAAATAAAGACTTAACCAGAAGGAACTTATGAGTGCACTTTAAAACATAATCCCCTAAAATAATAGGGGAAATAGAATGTTTTAAAAATTAAAAGAAATGAAGATAAAAATGTTACAAATAAAAGTGACAAATTTTGAAGATAAATAAGTAAAATACAATAGAAGAATAATAGGTGACCCTGAAAAGGAAAAAGAAAAAATACAGAACCAGGAAAGATAACAAATATAAAAAAGAAAACTTCAATGAAAAAAACTTTCCTGAATTACAAAAACATTTAGAAACTACATATTAACAAATAGTTTAAAAAGAAATTACATATGTGAGAATAATGACCCAGAACTGCCAACACCAAGATATATGTGAGTAAATATCAAGACTTTATAGAAAAACAAAAACTTCTTTGGGCTTCTAGGCAAAAAAAAAATGCACCCCCATGTTTATGGCAGCATTGTTCACAATAGCGAAGAGCTGGAAATAGCCCAAGTGTCCATCAGTGGACGAGTGGATTAAAAAGCGGTGGTACAGATACACAATGGAATACTATGGGGCCATGAAAAAGAAGGAAATAATACCTTTTGCAACAATAGGGAGGGACCTGGAAACTATTATGTTGAGTGAAATAAGCCAGGCAGATAAAGAAAAGTATCATATGACCTCACTCATTTGAGGAATCCAAGGAACAATGTGAACTGAGGAACAGAATTGAGACAGAGGAGGGATCAAAGGGACCAGAGGAAAAGAGGACAGAGGGAAAGGGGATGATAGGATGAGATAAACCTGAAGGGAAGGGGGGAGGGCAATGTAGGGAGGGGGGCAAGGGAAATGTTGAGGGGAATATAAGGGTGGGGGGATGTATTCGGGGTGACCCTAGAATCTATGTAAACACAATTAATTAAATAAAAAAATAAAGAGAACGTGACTTAAAAGAGAAAGACAGGCCTGACCTGTGGTGGCGCAGTGGGTAAAGTGACGACCTGGGAACACTGAGGTCGCCAGTTCAAAACCCTGCACTGGTCTGGTCAAGGCACATATGGGAGTTGACACTTTCAGCTCCTCCCCCTTTCTCTCTTTCTCTCTCTCTCACTCTCTGTCTCCTCTCTAAAATGAATAAAATTTAAAAAAAAAATTAAAATAAAAATAAAGCTTTATTAAAAAAATAAAAAATAAAAAAATAAAAATAAAAAAAAAAAGAGAAAGACAACTGGATTATTGTCAGACTTTTACAGCAATTACTTATGCCAGAAGAAAATTCAGAAACATATTTAGGGTACTCAAGGAAAGAAAATATAAGCCAAGGATTTTTTTTAATGTTTATTTTATTGACTTTAGAGACAGGAAGGGAGAGAGAGGGAGAGACAGAAACATCGATGTTCCTGTATGTTCCCATGACCGGGGATCAAACCGGCAACTTCAGCGCTTCAGGATGATGCTCTAACCAACTGAGCTATCTGACCTGGGCAAACCAAGGATTTTATTTCCAGCAAAATTGAATCATAACCCCTTCCTAAGGAATCCACTAGAGAATGAGATTCAGACAACCAAATGACTACAGAATCGTTGACAGAGATGACAGTAAGCATTATATGTATAAAATTAAGAGTTAGCATTAAATGAGGGTTAAAGCAGAAAGAGTATTTAATGCAGCATGTAATAACTATTATCTGATGACAAAGATTAGTATAACTAAAGTACTGGGGGAAGTTAAAAATAACATAT